>CM049310.1:66187555-67445055 GCA_026874595.1 Sipunculus nudus
AAGTGAGTGGGATGATAAGGATTGGTACTGTTAATTTGCCAAACTGGAAAGAAAAATGATGTAAGATGAGGAGTGAAGTGAGTGTGATGACAAGGATTGGTACTGTTAATTTGCCAAACTGGAAAGACAAATGATGTAAGATGAGGAGTGAAGTGAGTGGGATGATAAGGATTGGTACTGTTAATTTGCCAAACTGGAAAGACAAATGATGTAAGATGAGGAGTGAAGTGAGTGGGATGATAAGGATTGGTACTGTTAATTTGCCAAACTGGAAAGACAAATGATGTAAGATGAGGAGTGAAGTGAGTGTGATGACAAGGATTGGTACTGTTAATTTGCCAAACTGGAAAGACAAATGATGTAAGATGAGGAGTGAAGTGAGTGGGATGACAAGGATTGGTACTGTTAATTTGCCAAACTGGAAAGACAAATGATGTAAGATGAGGAGTGAAGTGAGTGGGATGATAAGGATTGGTACTGTTAATTTGCCAAACTGGAAAGAAAAATGATGTAAGATGAGGAGTGAAGTGAGTGTGATGACAAGGATTGGTACTGTTAATTTGCCAAACTGGAAAGACAAATGATGTAAGATGAGGAGTGAAGTGAGTGGGATGATAAGGATTGGTACTGTTAATTTGCCAAACTGGAAAGACAAATGATGTAAGATGAGGAGTGAAGTGAGTGGGATGATAAGGATTGGTACTGTTAATTTGCCAAACTGGAAAGACAAATGATGTAAGATGAGGAGTGAAGTGAGTGTGATGACAAGGATTGGTACTGTTAATTTGCCAAACTGGAAAGACAAATGATGTAAGATGAGGAGTGAAGTGAGTGGGATGATAAGGATTGGTACTGTTAATTTGCCAAACTGGAAAGACAAATGATGTAAGATGAGGAGTGAAGTGAGTGGGATGACAAGGATTGGTACTGTTAATTTGCCAAACTGGAAAGACAAATGATGTAAGATGAGGAGTGAAGTGAGTGGGATGACAAGGATTGGTACTGTTAATTTGCCAAACTGGAAAGACAAATGATGTAAGATGAGGAGTGAAGTGAGTGGGATGATAAGGATTGGTACTGTTAATTTGCCAAACTGGAAAGACAAATGATGTAAGATGAGGAGTGAAGTGAGTGGGATGATAAGGATTGGTACTGTTAATTTGCCAAACTGGAAAGAAAAATGATGTAAGATGAGGAGTGAAGTGAGTGTGATGACAAGGATTGGTACTGTTAATTTGCCAAACTGGAAAGACAAATGATGTAAGATGAGGAGTGAAGTGAGTGGGATGATAAGGATTGGTACTGTTAATTTGCCAAACTGGAAAGACAAATGATGTAAGATGAGGAGTGAAGTGAGTGGGATGACAAGGATTGGTACTGTTAATTTGCCAAACTGGAAAGACAAATGATGTAAGATGAGGAGTGAAGTGAGTGTGATGACAAGGATTGGTACTGTTAATTTGCCAAACTGGAAAGACAAATGATGTAAGATGAGGAGTGAAGTGAGTGGGATGATAAGGATTGGTACTGTTAATTTGCCAAACTGGAAAGACAAATGATGTAAGATGAGGAGTGAAGTGAGTGGGATGATAAGGATTGGTACTGTTAATTTGCCAAACTGGAAAGAAAAATGATGTAAGATGAGGAGTGAAGTGAGTGTGATGACAAGGATTGGTACTGTTAATGTGGCAAACTGGAAAGACAAATGATGTAAGATGAGGAGTGAAGTGAGTGGGATGACAAGGATTGGTACTGTTAATTTGCCAAACTGGAAAGACAAATGATGTAAGATGAGGAGTGAAGTGAGTGGGATGATAAGGATTGGTACTGTTAATTTGCCAAACTGAAAAGACAAATGATGTAAGATGAGGAGTGAAGTGAGTGTGATGATAAGGATTGGTACTGTTAATTTGCCAAACTGGAAAGACAAATTATGTAAGATGAGGAGTGAAGTGAGGGGGATGACAGTGGATTGGTACTGTTAATGTGCCAAACTGGAAAGAAAAATGATGTAAGATGAGGAGTGAAGTGAGTGGGATGACAAGGATTGGTACTGTTAATGTGGCAAACTGGAAAGACAAATTATGTAAGATGAGGAGTGAAGTGAGGGGGATGACAGTGGATTGGTACTGTTAATGTGCCAAACTGGAAAGACAAATGATGTAAGATGAGGAGTGAAGTGAGTGGGATGATAAGGATTGGTACTGTTAATATGCCAAACTGGAAAGACAAATGATGTATAATGAGTGAAGTGAGTGGGATGACAAGGATTGGTACTGTTAATGTGGCAAACCGGAAAGACAAATGATGTAAGATGAGGATTGAAGTGAGTGTGATGACAAAGGATTGGTACTGTTAATGTGGCAAACTTGAAATTCAAATGATGCAAGATGAGGAGTGAAGTGAGTGTGATGACAGTGGATTGGTACTGTAAATGTGCCAAACTGGAAAGACAAATGATGTAAGATGAGGAGTGAAGTGAGTGGGATGACAAGGATTGGTACTGTTAATGTGGCAAACTGGAAAGACAAATGATGTAAGATTAGGAGTGAAGTGAGTGGGATGGTAAGGATTGGTACTGTTAATTTGCCAAACTGGAAAGACAAATGATGTAAGATGAGGAGTGAAGTGAGTGGGATGATAAGGATTGGTACTGTTAATTTGCCAAACTGGAAAGACAAATGATGTAAGATGAGGAGTGAAGTGAGTGGGATGATAAGGATTGGTACTGTTAATTTGCCAAACTGGAAAGACAAATGATGTAAGATGAGGAGTGAAGTGAGTGGGATGATAAGGATTGGTACTGTTAATTTGCCAAACTGGAAAGACAAATGATGTAAGATGAGGAGTGAAGTGAGTGGGATGATAAGGATTGGTACTGTTAATTTGCCAAACTGGAAAGAAAAATGATGTAAGATGAGGAGTGAAGTGAGTGTGATGACAAGGATTGGTACTGTTAATGTGCCAAACTGGAAAGACAAATTATGTAAGATGAGGAGTGAAGTGAGGGGGATGACAGTGGATTGGTACGCTTAATGTGCCAAACTGGAAAGACAAATGATGTAAGATGAGGAGTGAAGTGAGTGGGATGACAAGGATTGGTACGCTTAATGTGCCAAACTGGAAAGACAAATGATGTAAGATGAGGAGTGAAGTGAGTGGGATGATAAGGATTGGTACTGTTAATTTGCCAAACTGGAAAGACAAATGATGTAAGATGAGGAGTGAAGTGAGTGTGATGACAAGGATTGGTACTGTTAATTTGCCAAACTGGAAAGACAAATGATGTAAGATGAGGAGTGAAGTGAGTGGGATGATAAGGATTGGTACTGTTAATTTGCCAAACTGGAAAGACAAATGATGTAAGATGAGGAGTGAAGTGAGTGGGATGATAAGGATTGGTACTGTTAATTTGCCAAACTGGAAAGAAAAATGATGTAAGATGAGGAGTGAAGTGAGTGTGATGACAAGGATTGGTACTGTTAATTTGCCAAACTGGAAAGACAAATGATGTAAGATGAGGAGTGAAGTGAGTGGGATGATAAGGATTGGTACTGTTAATTTGCCAAACTGGAAAGACAAATGATGTAAGATGAGGAGTGAAGTGAGTGGGATGATAAGGATTGGTACTGTTAATTTGCCAAACTGGAAAGACAAATGATGTAAGATGAGGAGTGAAGTGAGTGTGATGACAAGGATTGGTACTGTTAATTTGCCAAACTGGAAAGACAAATGATGTAAGATGAGGAGTGAAGTGAGTGGGATGATAAGGATTGGTACTGTTAATTTGCCAAACTGGAAAGACAAATGATGTAAGATGAGGAGTGAAGTGAGTGGGATGACAAGGATTGGTACTGTTAATTTGCCAAACTGGAAAGACAAATGATGTAAGATGAGGAGTGAAGTGAGTGGGATGACAAGGATTGGTACTGTTAATTTGCCAAACTGGAAAGACAAATGATGTAAGATGAGGAGTGAAGTGAGTGGGATGATAAGGATTGGTACTGTTAATTTGCCAAACTGGAAAGACAAATGATGTAAGATGAGGAGTGAAGTGAGTGGGATGATAAGGATTGGTACTGTTAATTTGCCAAAGTGGAAAGAAAAATGATGTAAGATGAGGAGTGAAGTGAGTGTGATGACAAGGATTGGTACTGTTAATTTGCCAAACTGGAAAGACAAATGATGTAAGATGAGGAGTGAAGTGAGTGGGATGATAAGGATTGGTATTGTTAATTTGCCAAACTGGAAAGACAAATGATGTAAGATGAGGAGTGAAGTGAGTGGGATGACAAGGATTGGTACTGTTAATTTGCCAAACTGGAAAGACAAATGATGTAAGATGAGGAGTGAAGTGAGTGTGATGACAAGGATTGGTACTGTTAATTTGCCAAACTGGAAAGACAAATGATGTAAGATGAGGAGTGAAGTGAGTGGGATGATAAGGATTGGTACTGTTAATTTGCCAAACTGGAAAGACAAATGATGTAAGATGAGGAGTGAAGTGAGTGGGATGATAAGGATTGGTACTGTTAATTTGCCAAACTGGAAAGAAAAATGATGTAAGATGAGGAGTGAAGTGAGTGTGATGACAAGGATTGGTACTGTTAATTTGCCAAACTGGAAAGACAAATGATGTAAGATGAGGAGTGAAGTGAGTGGGATGATAAGGATTGGTACTGTTAATTTGCCAAACTGGAAAGACAAATGATGTAAGATGAGGAGTGAAGTGAGTGGGATGATAAGGATTGGTACTGTTAATTTGCCAAACTGGAAAGAAAAATGATGTAAGATGAGGAGTGAAGTGAGTGGGATGATAAGGATTGGTACTGTTAATTTGCCAAACTGGAAAGACAAATGATGTAAGATGAGGAGTGAAGTGAGTGGGATGACAAGGATTGGTACTGTTAATTTGCCAAACTGGAAAGACAAATGATGTAAGATGAGGAGTGAAGTGAGTGGGATGATAAGGATTGGTACTGTTAATTTGCCAAACTGGAAAGACAAATGATGTAAGATGAGGAGTGAAGTGAGTGGGATGATAAGGATTGGTACTGTTAATTTGCCAAACTGGAAAGAAAACTGATGTAAGATGAGGAGTGAAGTGAGTGTGATGACAAGGATTGGTACTGTTAATTTGCCAAACTGGAAAGACAAATGATGTAAGATGAGGAGTGAAGTGAGTGGGATGATAAGGATTGGTACTGTTAATTTGCCAAACTGGAAAGACAAATGATGTAAGATGAGGAGTGAAGTGAGTGGGATGATAAGGATTGGTACTGTTAATTTGCCAAACTGGAAAGAAAAATGATGTAAGATGAGGAGTGAAGTGAGTGTGATGACAAGGATTGGTACTGTTAATTTGCCAAACTGGAAAGACAAATGATGTAAGATGAGGAGTGAAGTGAGTGGGATGATAAGGATTGGTACTGTTAATTTGCCAAACTGGAAAGACAAATGATGTAAGATGAGGAGTGAAGTGAGTGGGATGATAAGGATTGGTACTGTTAATTTGCCAAACTGGAAAGAAAAATGATGTAAGATGAGGAGTGAAGTGAGTGTGATGACAAGGATTGGTACTGTTAATTTGCCAAACTGGAAAGACAAATGATGTAAGATGAGGAGTGAAGTGAGTGGGATGATAAGGATTGGTACTGTTAATTTGCCAAACTGGAAAGACAAATGATGTAAGATGAGGAGTGAAGTGAGTGGGATGATAAGGATTGGTACTGTTAATTTGCCAAACTGGAAAGAAAAATGATGTAAGATGAGGAGTGAAGTGAGTGTGATGACAAGGATTGGTACTGTTAATTTGCCAAACTGGAAAGACAAATGATGTAAGATGAGGAGTGAAGTGAGTGGGATGATAAGGATTGGTACTGTTAATTTGCCAAACTGGAAAGACAAATGATGTAAGATGAGGAGTGAAGTGAGTGGGATGATAAGGATTGGTACTGTTAATTTGCCAAACTGGAAAGAAAAATGATGTAAGATGAGGAGTGAAGTGAGTGTGATGACAAGGATTGGTACTGTTAATTTGCCAAACTGGAAAGACAAATGATGTAAGATGAGGAGTGAAGTGAGTGGGATGATAAGGATTGGTACTGTTAATTTGCCAAACTGGAAAGACAAATGATGTAAGATGAGGAGTGAAGTGAGTGGGATGATAAGGATTGGTACTGTTAATTTGCCAAACTGGAAAGAAAAATGATGTAAGATGAGGAGTGAAGTGAGTATGATGACAAGGATTGGTACTGTTAATTTGCCAAACTGGAAAGACAAATGATGTAAGATGAGGAGTGAAGTGAGTGGGATGATAAGGATTGGTACTGTTAATTTGCCAAACTGGAAAGACAAATGATGTAAGATGAGGAGTGAAGTGAGTGGGATGATAAGGATTGGTACTGTTAATTTGCCAAACTGGAAAGAAAAATGATGTAAGATGAAGAGTGAAGTGAGTGTGATGACAAGGATTGGTACTGTTAATTTGCCAAACTGGAAAGACAAATGATGTAAGATGAGGAGTGAAGTGAGTGGGATGATAAGGATTGGTACTGTTAATTTGCCAAACTGGAAAGACAAATGATGTAAGATGAGGAGTGAAGTGAGTGGGATGATAAGGATTGGTACTGTTAATTTGCCAAACTGGAAAGAAAAATGATGTAAGATGAGGAGTGAAGTGAGTGGGATGATAAGGATTGGTACTGTTAATTTGCCAAACTGGAAAGACAAATGATGTAAGATGAGGAGTGAAGTGAGTGGGATGATAAGGATTGGTACTGTTAATTTGCCAAACTGGAAAGACAAATGATGTAAGATGAGGAGTGAAGTGAGTGGGATGATAAGGATTGGTACTGTTAATTTGCCAAACTGGAAAGAAAAATGATGTAAGATGAGGAGTGAAGTGAGTGTGATGACAAGGATTGGTACTGTTAATGTGGCAAACTGGAAAGACAAATGATGTAAGATGAGGAGTGAAGTGAGTGGGATGGTAAGGATTGGTACTGTTAATTTGCCAAACTGGAAAGACAAATGATGTAAGATGAGGAGTGAAGTGAGTGGGATGATAAGGATTGGTACTGTTAATTTGCCAAACTGAAAAGACAAATGATGTAAGATGAGGAGTGAAGTGAGTGGGATGATAAGGATTGGTACTGTTAATTTGCCAAACTGGAAAGACAAATGATGTAAGATGAGGAGTGAAGTGAGTGGGATGATAAGGATTGGTACTGTTAATTTGCCAAACTGGAAAGAAAAATGATGTAAGATGAGGAGTGAAGTGAGTGTGATGACAAGGATTGGTACTGTTAATGTGCCAAACTGGAAAGACAAATTATGTAAGATGAGGAGTGAAGTGAGGGGGATGACAGTGGATTGGTACTGTTAATGTGCCAAACTGGAAAGACAAATGATGTAAGATGAGGAGTGAAGTGAGTGGGATGACAAGGATTGGTACTGTTAATGTGGCAAACTGGAAAGACAAATGATGTAAGATGAGGAGTGAAGTGAGTGGGATGATAAGGATTGGTACTGTTAATGTGGCAAACTGGAAAGACAAATGATGTAAGATGAGGAGTGAAGTGAGTGGGATGATAAGGATTGGTACTGTTAATATGCCAAACTGGAAAGACAAATGATGTATAATGAGTGAAGTGAGTGGGATGACAAGGATTGGTACTGTTAATGTGGCAAACCGGAAAGACAAATGATGTAAGATGAGGATTGAAGTGAGTGTGATGACAAAGGATTGGTACTGTTAATGTGGCAAACTTGAAATTCAAATGATGCAAGATGAGGAGTGAAGTGAGTGTGATGACAGTGGATTGGTACTGTAAATGTGCCAAACTGGAAAGACAAATGATGTAAGATGAGGAGTGAAGTGAGTGGGATGACAAGGATTGGTACTGTTAATGTGGCAAACTGGAAAGACAAATGATGTAAGATGAGGAGTGAAGTGAGTGGGATGGTAAGGATTGGTACTGTTAATTTGCCAAACTGGAAAGACAAATGATGTAAGATGAGGAGTGAAGTGAGTGGGATGATAAGGATTGGTACTGTTAATTTGCCAAACTGGAAAGACAAATGATGTAAGATGAGGAGTGAAGTGAGTGGGATGATAAGGATTGGTACTGTTAATTTGCCAAACTGGAAAGACAAATGATGTAAGATGAGGAGTGAAGTGAGTGGGATGATAAGGATTGGTACTGTTAATTTGCCAAACTGGAAAGACAAATGATGTAAGATGAGGAGTGAAGTGAGTGGGATGATAAGGATTGGTACTGTTAATTTGCCAAACTGGAAAGAAAAATGATGTAAGATGAGGAGTGAAGTGAGTGTGATGACAAGGATTGGTACTGTTAATGTGCCAAACTGGAAAGACAAATTATGTAAGATGAGGAGTGAAGTGAGGGGGATGACAGTGGATTGGTACTGTTAATGTGCCAAACTGGAAAGACAAATGATGTAAGATGAGGAGTGAAGTGAGTGGGATGACAAGGATTGGTACTGTTAATGTGGCAAACTGGAAAGACAAATGATGTAAGATGAGGAGTGAAGTGAGTGGGATGATAAGGATTGGTACTGTTAATGAGGCAAACTGGAAAGACAAATGATGTAAGATGAGGAGTGAAGTGAGTGGGATGATAAGGATTGGTACTGTTAATATGCCAAACTGGAAAGACAAATGATGTAAGATGAGGAGTGAACTGAGTGGGATGATAAGGATTGGTACTGTTAATATGCCAAACTGGAAAGACAAATGATGTAAGATGAGGAGTGAAGTGATTGGGATGATAAGGATTGGTACTGTTAATTTGCCAAACTGAAAAGACAAATGATGTAAGATGAGGAGTGAAGTGAGTGGAATGATAAGGATTGGTACTGTTAATTTGCCAAAGTGGAAAGACAAATGATGTAAGATGAGGAGTGAAGTGAGTGGGATGATAAGGATTGGTACTGTTAATTTGCCAAACTGGAAAGACAAATGATGTAAGATGAGGAGTGAAGTGAGTGTGATGGCAGTGGATTGGTACTGTTAATGTGGCAAACTGGCACGCACATGATGTAAGATGAGGAGTGAAGTGAGTGTGATGACAGTGGATTGATACTGTTAATGTGCCAAACTGGAAAGGCAAATGATGTAATATGAGGAGTGAAGTGAGTGGGATGACAATGGATTGTTACAGTTAATGTGACAAACTGGAAATTCAAATGATGTAAGATGAGGAGTGAAGTGAGTGTGATGACAGTGGATTGGTACTGTTAACATGCCAAACTGGAAAGACAAATGGTGTAAGATGAGGGTGTAAGATAAGGAGTGTGATGACAATGGATTTGTACTGTTAATGTGCCAAACTGGAAAGACAAATGGTGTAAGATGAGGGTGTAAGAGAAGGAGTGTGATGACAGTGGATTGGTACTGTTAATGTGCTAAACTGGAAAGACAAATGGTGTAAGATGAGGGTGTAAGATAAGGAGTGTGATGACAGTGGATTGGTACTATTAATGTGCCAAACTGGAAAGACAAATGGTGTAAGATGAGGGTGTAAGATAAGGAGTGTGATGACAGTGGATTGGTACTGTTCATGTGCCAAACTGAAAGACAAACGATGTAAGATGAAGGTCAGTGGCACTGATGTCACATTCCAAGTTGACGTTTGAGCATCATTTGATGTGTTCCAACATTGTTTTGTGAAATATCTGAGACCAACGGATGGAAAGTTGAAAATATAGGATGGCACTGAAATAAGTCCACTTGGTATATTTCACACAAACATAAGAATAAAAAAAAAACTAAAGAAATGGTTGTTAAGGAGGACTTGACACCACTTTGAAAACATCCATTTTGTAATAATTCCTGCCAAACATGTACCCATCCCAATCAGACCAAAGCTCAAACGAGAGCTTATTCATCTTCTAGAAATGGGTGTGATAGAAACTAAATTGCTACGACAGAAGAACATTTCACTTTACCTATTGTTACAGAACCTAATATCAACAGATCACTTATGTGTGACGAACATAAACTTTGTCATGGAGATAAAAAAAATCAGATTCTGTAATACTAGGCAGCATGAAATGTCTAGGGGAATGAATAAAGAAGTCAGTGGTTTTTTAGCGAACCTGTGAGCATATGCGATGGTGTGGCATCGTGTGTCGTCTGTACTTAACCCATACTGTCTTAAAAATGGCAAGAGTTAGCATCACGAAATTTTATGCAAAAAATTAGTCATCTGAAAAACTCTATCAGATTTTGCTTATTTTTTGGCTAACTGCATATTCTTAGATTTTATAGGGAAAAAGCTAAAAAAGCTTTAAAAATCTTCTTCTTCGAAACTGTTCAGCCAAATTGTTTAATATTCCACAGAATTGATCCCTTGAACAATCTCTCTCAAGTATATTCAAATGGTTTAAGTTCTGTGATTTTTGGCCGAGTTACAGCTAGTTGAACTTAGTCATCTGTCCAAAAAAGGATACTAAAATTACAATCTTAGAAACGGCTGGAGCTATCATCACCAAATTTTATGCCAATGTTGGTCACATGAGTCATATCTGAAATTGAGGTATTTAGATTTCAGGTTATCTATGGTTAATATTGACAAGAATGTTTTTTTAAAACTTTTAAAAAATGTAGATTTATGATTTTAGATATTCCTCATGCCAGGCAATGTTTCCAATCACAGGTATACGTAAACCCATTCTATTTCAAAAGCGACTGGAGCTAGCATCATGAAATTTAATGCAAAATATGAGCCATCTGAAAAAATCTGCATTTTTTCAGATTTTCTAGAGAAAAAGCTAAAAAAACCTTTAAAAATCTTCTCCTCTGAAACGGTCAAGCCAATTTGTTCAATATTTCACAGAAATAATTTTTCATACCATCTCTATCAAATTTGTTTAAATTGTTTAAGTTCGGTGAATTTTGGCAGAATAACAGGAAGTTGAACTTTGTCATTTTAGCATCTGTCCAAAAAAGCATACTAAAATGACAATCTCAGAAACGGCCAGAGCTATCATCACCAAATTTTATACCAGTGTTGGTCACATGAGTCATATATGAAATTCAGGTTTTGGTGGCGCCACCTGCATTGACATTTTTTTGTACAGGGGTCATTGGTCATCTGTATATCAACCCATAATTTCTAAGGAATAGCAGGAGCTACAATCCCGAGATTTTATGCAATAATCTGTCACATATCAAATGTTGTGGGATTCAGCTTATTTTTTGCTATCTGCTTTTACTTAGATTTTATAGGGGAAAAGCTGAAAAACCTTTAAAAGTCTTCTTGTAAACGGTCCAGCCAGTTCAATATTTTACACAAATGACCCCAGAGGCAATGGTTTGCATTTGATGAATTTTAGTGGAGTTAAACGAATTTGAACAGTCATTTGGCCAAGTAGGCATAGTGACATAGTTATCTCAGAAATGACAGAAGCTAGCTTTACTAAGTATTGTGCAAATGTTGGTCGTATGACTCATATTTGAAGTTGCAGATTTTGTGGTGCCACCTACATTGACCTGTTTTTTATGGGCAAAAACCTCATAATTTTAGTCTCTTTCAGCTTAAAATGTTTATGATGAAACTGTCAAGTTGAATCGTTCAGTTTTTCAAAAGAATTATCCTAGGACATGGTTTTTTCAATAATACCAGAAAAGCTTTTGTTGGTCTTATGGTCATTATTATATCTTTTTCAAACTGAGGATTGCAAAACTGTTCTTTTACAAAATTATTGATATAATTATAACTTCTGTAACATTGCAAAAAAATTATTCTTAGGTGGCCTTTGTTCAAGTTTACTTGAATGATTTTTGGCAGAATTAATGGACCTTTAACAATTAAAGAACTGCATCTTTTATTATTCTAGATATTTTTATAAAAAGTTTATGAATATGTCAGCTTGAAAAAAAGCATTATAGCCAAAGTCTTTCAGTATGTGTAAACAAATTCACCAACACTCCAAGATTGTGTCTGTATCTTTAAATAGGTTGAGAAACTGCCAAGTGTTTTAGATTTTGCAACAGATCAAGAGTTCATTCAGTGCAGCCAGATTTAGGTCAAGAGTTCAATCAGTGCAGCCAAGCACAAGGCATGTGATCAGCTCATGGGTGACATGTGAACACCTCATGGGCACCATGTGATGACCTCATGGGTGTTATGCCCCTCAGGGCAGGGCCCTTGCATGAGCTTATGGAATCCTGTGGCCACTATTTCAGACTTGGCAACAGGCTAGAGGTCAGTCTGGATCTATTTATAGCTTTGGCAGACTGCCAACTGTATCAGATTAGGCAACAGGTCAAGAGTTCACTCAGTGCAGCCAGGTAACGGTCAGGAGTTCACTCAGTGCAGTAGCTGCATTCTATTTATAGTGTTAGCAGACTGCCCACTGCATCAGATTTGGCAACAAAGTTCAGCCAGGATCTATTTAAAGCTTTGGCAGACTGCCTACTGTGTCAGATTATGCAACAGGTCAAGAGTTCACTCAGTCTAGCCTGGTGCAGGTCATAAGTTCACTCAGTGCAGTAGCCTGAGCCAGCAAATTTGTCACAGTTCTCTCGGGGCAACTGCCTTACTCACCTAAGCCTGGTAAGCCCCATGCATCAGACTCAAGGTAATTTTGATGTATTTGCCTGATTTTTTGACCTGTCTATGTGTCTTTGATGGCTCTCTTGTTCACAAGACAGGTGTCCTCACCTACAATGACTTTTTCACAGTGTATGTGCCTGCTTATTTCTTCAGAGCAATTTGATATATCAGCCTGAAATTGGGCAGATATATACATATTGAATAGCTTTGTCGTATAAAAGACTGGTAGTGCCACCTACAATAATTTTTGCACAGTGTGTGTCCCTGCTTATTTTCAGGAGGGGTTTGATATATCAGTCTAAAATTGGGCATATGTATATATCTCTGATAGCTTTGTTGTATACAAGACTGGTGGTGCCAGCTACAATCATTTTTGTGTTGTGTGCACCCATGCCAGAATTTCAGCAGTGATATTTGTGTAATTGTTTCTTATTCAAAATGTTTAGTACTTGCATTGTTCATATACATGAAAAGTAATGGTCCAGCATTGAAGCATTATACCTGGTGTATTTCCCAATGCACAGGTTCGCATTAGGCCTGTAGGCCTTGCTTATTTATAAGAATGAGTAAATACATCTGTTAGATTATGTGGTGGGAATAAGTTTGCTTCTTTTCTGTAATGCATATATCAACGGTGGCATGAATGTTTTCTAGTGTCCATCTCTTGCCTTGGGGTCCTAATCTTTATTGCTTGCCGGAAATCTTCGATTTTCGCAAGCTGGTTGGTCAGTCGCGGATGTCTGTTTGTTGCTTGCCGGAAATCTTCGATTTTCGCAAGCTGGTTGGTCAGTCGCGGATGTCTGTCTGTTTGTCTGTCATCTCTCTACAGGTCTCAATTTTGCACCAATCACTTTCAAACTTACACACTTTATAGATAATCAGAAATGCAAGAAGCCTATTGTTTTTGGTCAACATTGCTCCAAGGTCAAGGGTCAAGGTCACGACAGGTATGGTTAACGGTTTTTGCACTATAACTTCGATATAAATAGGCTTATCCACTTCTGCAATAGCTCATTTTTTTCGTCATCACCTGGCCTTTCTTTTGACATGTAGCTTACTTAAATTTGCCGTTACCATGGTTACATTTTTTGGGGAGGAATCATGGGATTTCGTGATATTTTTCAAATTTGCAGCAATCGTCCTGATTCTGAGATATTTTATGTAACACAAGAATATCTCGAAATTGTTTTTTCAGATTTTGGAAATGGCCGCCAGGGGGCGTTGCAGATGAAAAAACATGAAAATTTGTTTTGGTGCTATACCTCCAGAACTATTAAACATTGGGCCATTTCCATCACAGCACCTTCAACTGGGGTCCATGGGCTTATTTTTGCGCATAGGTGCCAAAGTGCGCTATTGCCAGATTTCTCTATTTTTGGGGTAAAACTTTTGAATTTTGAAAATATGCAGTTTTCAGCTTCTAACTCTGTCAGTTTTTATGCTGGAGAGGTCAATTTTTTTGCATCTTGTAGCCCTTGGTGAGTTCTCGGTGATCCAATCAAAAATCTTGCAAAATTTCGCACCGTTTCTCGTCAAACGAGAGTCTTTGAGATTTCATTAAATATGACCTACAGGTTGCATTTTTTGTTAACAATGGCTTTGAAATTGATATATTTTGTGTTATTTATAAATATCTCGAAATCAGTTTTTCATTTTTTGGAAATAGCCACCAGGGGGCGTGGTACCTGAAACACTGTAACATATCATTTTTCTCCAATATCTAAAAAAATATTAAACGTGACACCATTTTTTTGGTCGTATCTGAAACAAGGAACATTGGCTTATCCCTTCGCACATGTTGCTTTGTGCTGCTGTTACCATGGTTACCAAATTTTTGGGGTAAAACTTGACAATCTGAAAATTCGTAGTTTTCCAGCTTCTAACTCTGTTGATATTTGCGATAGAAAGGTCTGGTTTTTGCCGTTAGACAGCATCCCTCTAGTTCTAAGCCATTCAATCGCAAGTCTCGTCATATCTCGCATCGTTTCTCGTGAAACGAGAACACGTGACCATTCAAAGAAATGCCTATAATTCTGTCATTTTTTACGCTACAGACACATGGTTTGCAGCACTGGATAGCGGCTGACACTCGCAGTCACATTCAGGGGTCACATTGTTAGTCTCGTCAAATCTCCCGCCGTTTTTCGCCATACCACAAAGACACGTGCCGTCGCCGCAAGTGGCGCCAGGGTCCTTTCGGTGGGCGGCCGGCGTGTGCAGCGGTCCGTGACGGCCTCTCCAGGCCCCGTTTATTATCATACATGTTGGAGGCACAGTCACAACTTTATTGCTTGCCGGAAATCTTCGATTTCGGCAACTATGTTCGTGACACGCGTATGTTTGTTCCTTCATCTTATCTTTTACACTAATCTCAAAAGTTCTTTTTCATTTTCCCGGATATGGCTGCTAGGGGGCGCTGCACCTGACCCATCCAAACAAATCAGTTTTTGGACATATTTCCGTAAGAGTAAACCTATATTACACAAACTGTAGCTTCTTTTCTTTCTCTTGGCCTTCTGCAAAACATGGTAACGTCATCTGGTGTCCATCTTGTGTTACTTTGTCAGTATGTCCGTCTGTTTGTCAATTATCTTCAAATTCTGCTACTTGCTGGTTCTTGCATCTCACATATAGCAATCAACAAGCCAGATATTTGGAGGAATCCTTTTGAAAAGATTACATCTCATGCCATTCACTAATATCACAAAACGCATTCATCATCTTCAGGATATGTCCACTAGATGGTGCTGTGGTCGAACATCCCCAATATATCATTATTTGGCCATATCTCCAAAACTAGAAACCTCAATTACATAAACTATAGCTTATTTTCTTCCTCTGAGTCTTCCCCATAACCTGGTTAAGTCATCTTGTCTTCATCTAGTGTCCCTTTGTCAGTATGTCTGTTTGTTTGTCAGTTGTCCTCAAATTCGCCTGCTTGTTGGTTCTTGCGTCTCACTAATAGAATTCTACAGGACACAGTTTTGAAATAATCTTTTTTAAACTATTAAATCTTATGTCTTACAGTAATATCTCGAAACAGATTATTAGCGAACCAGTGAGCTTATGCTATGGTGCAGCTTCGTCCGTCGTCTGTAGGTTGACCATAGCTATCTCAAAAACGTCAGGAACAAGCATCACCAATTTTTTTTGTAAATAAACAGTCATCTGAAAAGCTCTATCGGATTTTGTTTATTTTTTGGCTATCTGCATTTACTTAGATTTTAAAGGGAAAAAGCTAAAAAAGCTTTAAAAATCTTCTTCTGCGAAACTGTCCAGCCAAATTGTCCAATATTGCTAAGAAATGATCTCTGGAACAATCTATCTCAAGTTTGTTCGAATGGTTTCAGTTTGGAGATTGAACAGGAGGTTGAACTTAGTCATCTGTCCAAAAAAGCAAACTAAAATTAAAATCTCAGAAACGGCTAGAGCTGTCATTACCAGACTAGAGTTAGAGAGCTCTAGTTTTTTGCATTGTGTAGCATTTTATACGCTCTGTGCTAAATTAATGCAAGTCTCGCAAAATCTCGTGCCATTTGTCGTCACATGAGACTTTTCAAGATTTCATGGAATACGATTTAGAGGTTGCAGTTTTACAGCTGAGGTTCTGAAAGTGACATATTTTCTGTTGTTCTGCATTATCTCGAACTTGTTTTTTCATTTTTCGGAAATAGCCACCAGGGGGCGTGGCACTGGAAACACTACAACTTATCATTTTTCCGCAATATCTTAAAAACTATTAAGCAAATAAAAATTTTTTTGGTCGCATCTAAAACTAGGATCATTGCCTTATTCCTTCCTACATATAGCCTTGTGCTGCCGCTACCATGGTTACCAAATTTTGGGGTTAAACTTGACGATCTGAAAATATGTAGTTTTTGGCTTCTATCTCTGTTAATATTTATGTTTTAAGGGTCTAGTTTTTTTCATAAGGCTGCTTTCTCTTGGTTCTAAGCTATTCAATTGCAAGTCTCATCAAATCTCGCTCAGTTTATTGCCAAACGAGAAATAACGAGATTTCACAGAAATGCTTATAACTTGATCACGGTTAAAGCTAAATTGGAGCAGTTTTCATCATTTGGTAGCATTTCAGAAGCTGGACATGATTACACTGCAAATCTCGTATCATCTCCCGCCAAACGAGAATATTTTAGATTTTAAACAAATGTCTTTATCTCAGTCATTTTCATGCTAGATATTTTATTTTTCTATTGCTCAAGAATCATTTGACTAGTTTTAAGTGACACAAGTGAATATCTCGTCGTATCTCGCACTATTTATCGTCAAACAAGAACATGGAACCATTCAAAGAAATGCCTATATACTGTCATTTTTTACAATAAAGACATATAGTTTTTAGCATATGACAGCGTCTGACACTCTCAGTTAAATTATGTGATTATATTGGAATTCTCGTCAAATCTCGACTCGTTTTTCATCAAATGATGAAGATACATCCAATTGCCGTGAGCACAAGTGGCTTCAGCGTTGACTGGTAAGTGCCGGCAAGGCTTTTACAGTGGCAAGAGGGCGTGCTCGGTCGTCCATGAATCTCACAAAGCAGCATTGAATAAAGGACAAAAGCCGCTAAACGTGAAGGGAACACACCTGTGATTTTTATTGTGTCCCTTTGTGCGGCCACTTCCGTTGCCAGGAACCACTGGCAAATCTTTCAAACCAGGGACTAAAATCCCCGATTTTGTTGTTGGGTGTGTCAAAAAATGGGCGGATCCTGGTTTAGCAGTTGGGGGGCAGGAGTTAAATTTTAATATTACATGGAATATATATAATAAAAATAAAAATTATCTCGAAATTTGTTTTCCTTTTAGAAAATAGCTGCCAGATGGCGTTGCAGCAATCATTATTGTGCCATATCTCCAACACTATAGATAGTGTCACAACATTGATTGTAGCATGTGAAACTAGATTTAATGCGTTTATCCTCGTGGGGACTCTGTCATATTCTTCCATTACCATGGTGACCTTATATAGGTTACAATTCTTGAAATTCAAAATATGAAGATTTATTCCTATAGACTGTGGCTTATTTTATTCATGCTTTCCATACTCTATGACATGATTACATGGCCCTCACTTGGAGTTTTCCGTCTGTCTGTCTGTTCGTCTGTATACTCATCAGCCACTTTTGAAAATCAGCCAAACCACCTAAAGATGTGTTTCTATTTCTCCAATGATAGGGGTTTCTCATTTAATCAGATCCAAATGTTCCCTGTCTGTCTGCCTTGTAACCTTAGTGCCTATTTTTTTTTTGGTCATGATCAGGCAAAGGTCAAGGTCAGAGTCACCAAAAAACCTAAAAACGGGTTTTTCTGCATATCTTCGTCAATAATAGACAAAGCCAATCAAACTGTAGCTCATTCTATTCGCGACAAGATGGCGACTAGCGCCATTACAAAATTGTTCCATTTTGCTGTTTCCATGGGTAGGTATTTTGGGAAAAAATTCAAGAAATTTGATTTTTTTTCTTACTTTGCCATTTTAAAAGCTAGAGACGTCCGGTTGTTTGCATTAGGTAGTACTTTATGAGATGTTAATCATACAATAGAAAGTCTCATACAATCTCGTGCCATTTCTTGACAAAAGATATCTTACGAGATTTAATTAAATATGACCAAGAAGTGGTAATGTTAGAACAATGGCTTTCAAAGTAGTGTATTTTATGTAATTTATAAATATCTCGAAATTTTTTTTTTTTATTTTTCGGAAATAGCCACTAGGGGGCGTGGTACGTGAGACACTGTAACATATCATTTTGATGCAATATCTAAAAAAAATATCAAACATGTCACAATTTTTATTATCCTATCTAAAACTAGGATCATTGTCTTATTCTTCTGCACATGTAGCTTTGTGCTGCGGTTACCATGTTTACCAAATTTGTGGGTTAAACTTGACGATCTGAAAATATGCAGTTTTCCGCCTCTATCTCGGTTAATATTTATGTTTCAAGGGTCTAGTTTTTTGCATAAGGCTGCTTCCCCTTGGTTCTAAGTCATTCAATTGCAAGTCTCGTCAAATTTCGCTCGGTTTATCGTCAAACGAGAAAAAACGAGATTTCATGGAAATGCTTATAACTCGGAGACTTTTACAGCTACACAGGTCTAGTTTTTGGCATTTGGTAACATTTGGCCAACTTGACATAGTAAAACTGCTATACTTGCCGAAATCTCGCACTATATCTGGTCAAATGTGGAAAAACGAGATTTCACAGAAATGCATATAAGTCGGTGACTTTCACGGCTAGACAGGTCTAGTTTTTGGCATTCATTAACATTTGGACGGCTTGACATGACATCCTGCAAGACTGGCCAAATCTCGCACCATATCTCGTCAAACGATAAAAAAGGAGATTTCACAGAAATGCTAATAACTTGGCGACTTTTACAGCTAGACAGATGTAGTTTTCGCCATTTCATAACATTAAGAGAGTTTGATATGACAAATCTACAAGACTGACCAAATCCTGCACCATATCTCGTCAAACGAGAAAACACAAGAGTACACGGAAATGCTTATAACTCGGCGACTTTTACAGCTAGACGGATCTAGTTTTCGCCATTTCGTAACGTTTGGCCGTCTTGACATAATAAAACTGCTCGTCTTGCCAAATCTCGTACTATATCTGGTCAAGCGAGAAAAAAACATGATTTCACGTAAATGCTGATAACACGGCGACTTTTGCAGCTAGACAGGTCTAGTTTCCGGTATTTTGTAATATTTGACAAACCTGACATGACAAAACTGGAAATCTCGCCAAACTGGCACCATTTCCTGTCAAACGAGAAAACATGACATTTCATGCAAATGCTTATAACTCAGCGGCTTTTATAGCTAGACAGGTCTAGTTTTCGGCATTTCATATCATTTGGCCAGCTTGACATGACAAACCTGAAAACGTCTCACTGCTTCTTGTCAAACGAGATTAACGGGATTTCATGAAAAAATTTTGAACTTGGTCCCTTTTACACTAGAAAAATATGCAGCTGTTAAAGGTCATCATGCATAAATAAACATATTATCCGTTTCTGCTGCCCCAACAATGTTTCTCATTCATATGACTGTTTCTACTTGCACTCTCTGTCTATCTGTCTGTATCATTTCCATTTCCAGCAAGGGCGTGACCTCTGGTCATCTTGTCTGTTTGTTGCTTGCCGGAATCAAAGATTCGGCAAGCATGTTGATCAGTCCGTATGTTTGTTACTTGCCGGAATCAAAGATTTCGGCAAGTATGTTGGTCAGTTCCATATGTTTGTTTGTTTGTTACTTGCCGGAATCAAAGATTTCGGCAAGTATGTTGGTCAGTTCCGTATGTTTGTTTGTTTGTTTGTTTGTTTGTCTGTCTGTCTGTATGTCTGCGCTCTACGAGCCACAATTTTAAAGCAATCGCTCTGAAACTTTTACATTAAGTGTAAAATCGGTTCTTCTCGGAGCCTTTTGTTTTTGGTCATGATCGGTGAAAGGTCAAGGTCAGGGTCACCGAAAAACCTAAAATTTTTATTTTCTTCATATCTTCGTCAATAATAATCGTAGCCGCATAATCTGTAGCTCATTTTACTCCTCTTTATGTTAGCTTTCCAATTGCTATCAAATTTTTCCGGTCAATTGTTACCATGGTAACGTATTTTGGGGGGAAAATCGGAAAATTCGAAAATTTCACTCCAAATTTCTCATTTGTTAAGTTAGAGAGGTCTAGTTTTTTGCATTGTGTAGCATTTAATATGCTCTATGGAAAATTAATGCAAGTCTCGCTAAATCTCGTGCCATTTTTCGTCAAACGAGATTTTTCGAGATTTCATTAAATACGATTTTGAGGTGGCAGTTTTACAGCTAACGTTCTAAAAGTGACATATTTTCTGTTTTTCTGTATTATCTTGAACTTGTTTTTTCATTTTTCGAAAATAGCCACCAGGGGGCGTGGTACCGGAAACACTACAACTTTTCATTTTTTCGCAATATCTAAAAAAATATTAAGCATATAACAATTTTCTTTGTCGCATCTAAAACTAGGATCATTGCCTTATTCCTTCCTACATATAGCCTTGTGCTGCCGTTACCATGGTTACCAAATTTTGGGGTTAAACTTGACGATCTGAAAATATGTAGTTTTTGGCTTCTATCTCAGTTAATATTTATGCTTTAAGGGTCTAGTTTTTAGCATAAGGCTGCTTTCTCTTGGTTCTAAGCCATTTCATTGCAATTCTCATCAAATTTCGCTCGGTTTATTGCCAAACGAGAAATTACGAGATTTCACAGAAATGCTTATAACTTGATCACGGTTAATGCTAAAATGGAGTAGTTTTCAGCATTTGGTAGTATTTCAGAAGCTGGACATGATTACACTGCTAATCTCGCCACATCTCGTATCATCTCCCGCCAAACGAGAATATTTTAGATTTCAAACAAATGTCTTTATGTCGGTCATTTTCATGCTAGATATTTTATTTTTCTATTGTTCAAGAATCATTTGACTAGTTTTAAGTGATAAAAGTGAATATCTCGTCATATCTCGCACCATTTCTTGTCAAACGAGAACATGGGACCATTCAAAGAAATGCCTATAATTGTGTTATTTTTATGTGGAAGACTTATAGTTTTCAGCATTTGATAGCGTCTAACATTCTCGGTCACATTATATGATTATATTGTAAGTTTCTTCGAATCTTGCATCGTTTTTCTTCAAATAAAAAAAGTACATCCAATTGCCATGACCATAAGCGATGGCAGTATGTAATAGTAAATGTCGGCAGGGGCATTACATTTGACAGTTGGAGCTTTGTTCTATGGATGTGCGATGGTCCTTGAAAAGACACAATCCGGATTGATCCCACCTGTGCTTTTGGTGGTGGCCTCTTTTCATTCTTTGTATGGCCGCACTTTGAGGATTTCAATGCATTGAGAGCTTAATTACCTGTTGTAAAGGATAATCCCTTAAAAAAAAAACAAAAAAAAAACAAAGAGAGAGGCTCCCCGAAATGTTACGGAATGCAGAGATAGTGTTGCTAGTAAGCACAATCACAACTATAATATCAGGGACGGATCCCCGATTTGCAGTTGGGTGTGTCAAATCAGGGACGGATATCCGGTTTGCAATTAGGGGTAGGGGTTAAATATAAATTATACATCATATAATAATAAAAATAATAATAATAATAATAATAATAATAATAATAATAATAATAATAATAACATACTAATAAAATTTCGCGAAGCTTACTTTTATCATTTTGGTAAATAACCACCCAGATGCCGCTGCAGTAATCATTATTGTACCATATCTCCAAAACTATAAACTGTGTCACAACTTTGATTGTAGCATCTGAAACTAGATTTAATGCGTTTATCCTCTTGGTTACTCTTTCATATTCTTCCCTTACCATAGTGACCTTATGTAGGTTACAATTCATGAAATTCAAAGTATGAAGAATTATTCGAATAGACTGTGGCTTATTTTATTCATGCTTTCAATTTTGTATGGCATGAGTACACGACCTTCACCTGGAGTTTTTTTTCTGTCTGTCTGTCTGTTTGTCTGTCTACTCGTCTGCGACTTTTGAAAATCAGTAAAACCACATAAAGATGTGCTTATGTTTTCCAAACAATAGGGGTTGGTCATTTGACCTGTTCCAAATGTTTTTTGCCTTTCTGCTGTTTGTTGTCTGTTAGTTTGACTTTCTAATTTCTACTTCCGGCAAGTCCCGACCTATGGTCGTCTAGTTTGTTTGTCTGTCTGTCTGTCTGTATGTCTGCGCGCTACAGGCCACAATTTTAAAGCAATCGCTCTGAAACTTATAGATATAGTGTAAGATCGGTTCTCCTCGGAGCCTATTGTTTTTGGTCATGATCGGTCAAAGGTCAAGGTCAGTGTCACCAAAACACCTAAAATTTTTATTTTCTTCATATCTTCGTCAATAATAATCGTAGCCGCATAATCAGTAGCTCATTTTACTCCTCTTTATGTTAGCTTTCTAATTGCTATCAAATTTTTCTGGTCAATGGTTACCATGGTAATGTATTTTTTGGGGAAAATCTTAAAATTCGAAAATTTCACTCCAAATTTCTCATTTTTTAAGTTAGAGAGCTCTAGTTTTTTGCATTGTGTAGCATTTTATACGCCCTGTGCTAAATTAATGCAAGTCTCGCAAAATCTCGTGCCATTTGTCGTCAAATGAGACTTTTCGAGATTTCATTAAATACGATTTAGAGGTAGCAGTTTTACAGCTGAGGTTCTGAAAGTGACAAATTTTCTGTTTTTCTGTATAATCTCGAACTTGTTTTTTCATTTTTCGAAAATAACCACCAGGGGGCGTGGTACTGGAAACACTACAACTTATCATTTTTCCGCAATATCTTAAAAAATATTAAGCAAATAACATTTTTTTTGGGTCGCATCTAAAACTAGGATCATTGCCTTATTCCATCTGACATATAGCCTTGTGCGGCCGTTGCCATGGTTACCAAATTTTTGGGTTAAACTTGATGATCTGAAAATATGTAGTTTTTGGCTTCTATCTCGGTTAATATTTATGCTTTAAGGGTCTAGTTTTTAGCATAAGGCTGCTTTCTCTTGGTTCTGAGCCATTCAATTGCAAGTCTCGTCAAATCTCGCTCGGTTTTTTGCCAAACGAGAAATTACGAGATTTCACAGAAATGCTTATAACTTGATCACGGTTAATGCTAAAATGGAGAAGTTTTCAGCATTTGGTAGTATTTCAGAAGCTGGACATGAATACACTGCAAATCTCGCCTCATCTCGTATCATCTCCCACCAAACGAGAATATTTTAGATTTCAAACAAATGTCTTTATCTCAGTCATTTTCATGCTAGATATTTTATTTTTCTATTGTTCAAGAATCATTTGACTAGTTTTAAGTGATAAAAGTGAATATCTCGTCATATCTCGCACCATTTCTTGTCAAACGAGAACATGGGACCATTAAAAGAAACGCCTATAATTGTGTTATTTTTATGTGGAAGACTTATAGTTTTCAGCATTTGATAGCGTCTAACATTCTCGGTCACATTATATGATTATATTGTAAGTTTCTTAAAATCTTGCACCGTTTTTCTTCAAATAAAAAAAGTACATCCAATTGCCATGAAAACAAGCGATGGCAGTATGTGATAGTAAATGTCAGCAGGGGCATTACATTTGACAGTTGGAGCTTTGTTCTATGAATGTGCGATGGTCCATGAAAAGACACAATCCGGATTGATCCCACCTGTGCTTTTGGTGTTGGCCTCTTTTCATTCTTTGTATGGCCGCACTTTGAGGATTTCAATGCATTGAGAGCTTAATGACCTGTTGTAAAGGATAATCCCTTTAAAAAAAACAAAAACAAAGAGAGAGGCTCCCCGAAATGTTACGGAATGCAGAGATAGTGTTGCTGGTAAGCACAATCACAACTATAAAATCAGGGACGGATCCCTGATTTGCACTTGGGTGTGTCAAATCAGGGACGGATATCCGGTTTGCAATTAGGGGTAGGGGATAAATATAAATTATACATCATATAATAATAATAATAATAATAATAATAATAACATACTAATAAAATTTCGCGAAGCTTACTTTTATTATTTTGGAAAATAACCACCAGATGCCGCTGCAGTAATCATTATTGTACCATATCTCCAATACTATAAACTGTGTCACAACTTTGATTGTAGCATCTGAAACTAGATTTAATGCGTTTATCCTCTTGGTTACTCTTTCATATACTTCCCTTAGCATAGTGACCTTATGTAGGTTACAATTCATGAAATTTAAAGTATGAAGAATTATTCGAATAGACTGTGGCTTATTTTATTCATGCTTTCAATTTTGTATGGCATGAGTACACGACCTTCACCTGGAGTTTTTTTTTCTGTCTGTCTGTCTGTTTGTCTGTCTACTCGTCTGCTACTTTTAAAAATCAGTAAAACCACATAAAGATGTGCTTATGTTTTTTTCAAACAATAGGGATGGGTCATTTGACCTGTTCCAAATGTTTTTTGCCTTTCTGCTGTTTGTTGTCTGTTAGTTTGACTTTCTAATTTCTACTTCCGGCAAGTCCCGACCTATGGTCGTCTAGTTTGTTTGTCTGTCTGTCTGTCTGTCTGTCTGTCCGCACTCTACAGCCCACAATTTTGCACCAATCGCTCTGAAACTTTTAGATAATGTGTAAAATCGGTTCTCCTCGGAGCCTATTGTTTTTGGTCATGATCGGTCAAAGGTCAAGGTCAGTGTCACCAAAAAACCTAAAATATTTATTTTCTTCATATCTTCGTCAATAATAATCGTAGCCGCATAATCTGTAGCTCATTTTATTCCTCTTTATGTTTGCTTTCCAAGTGCTAGCAAATTTTTCCGGTCAATTGTTACTATGGTAACGTATTTTTGGGGGAAAATCAGAAAATGCGAAAATTTCACTCCAAATTTCTCATTTTATAAGTTAGAGAGGTCTAGTTTTTTGCATTGTGTAGCATTTAATATGCTCTGTGCTAATTTAATGCAAGTCTCGCAAATTCTCGTGCCATTTGTCGTCAAATGAGACTTTTCGAGATTTCATTAAATACGATTTAGAGGTGGCAGTTTTACAGCTAAGGTTCTGAAAGTGACATATTTTCTGTTTTTCTGTATTATCTCGAACTTGTTTTTCCATTTTTCGAAAATAGCCACCAGGGGGCGTGGTACTGGAAACACTACAACTTATCATTTTTCCGCAATATCTAAAAAAATATTAGGCATATAACACATTTTTTCGTCGCATCTAAAACTAGGATCATTGCCTTATTCCTTCGTCCATTTAGCCTTGTGCTGCGGTTACCATGGTTACCAAATTTTTGGGTAAAACTTGACAATCTGAAAACATTATGTTTTTGGCTTTTATCTCTGTTTATATTTATGCTACAAGGGTCTAGTTTTTTGCATAAGGCAGCATTCCCTTGGTTCTAAGTCATTCAATTGCAAATTTCATCAAATTCCGCTCGGTTTTTCGTCAAACAAGAAATTACGAGATTTTAAACAAATATCTGTACCTCGGCTATTTTAATGCTACAAGGGTCTAGTTTTTATTGTTCTAGGATTTTTCAGTAGATTAAAGTGATACAAGTGAATATCTCGTCAAATCTCGCACCATTTGTCGTCAAACGAGAACAGGGGACCATTTTAACAAATGCCTATAATGCTGTCATTTTTTACACTACAGACATATAGTTTTCAGCATGTGACAGCGTCTGACACTCTAAGTCATATTATGTGATTATATAGCAATTCTCGTTAAATCTCGCCTCGTTTTTTATCAAATGATGAAGATACACCCAATTGCCGTGAGCACAAGTGGCTTCAGGGTTGACCGGTAAGTGCCGGCAAGGCCATTACAGTTGCAAGTTGGCGTGCGCGGTCGTCCATGAATTTCACAAAGCAACATTGAATAGAGGACAAAAGCCGCTAAATTTGAATTGAACACACCTGTTATTTTCATTGTGTCCCCTTGTGGTGCCACTTGTGTTGCCAGGAACCACCGGCAAATCTTTCAAACCAGGGACGGATCCCCGATTTTGAAGTTGGGTGTTTCAAAATATGGGCGGATCCCTGGTTTAGCAGTTGGGGGGGGGGGGCAGGTGATAAATTTTAATTATACATCAAATATTTATAATAAAAAATATAGTATTTCGAAACTTATTTTTTTCTTTTAGAAAATAGCCGCCAGATGGCGCTGCAGCAATCATTATTGTGCCATATCTCCAAAACTATACACACTGTCACAACATTGATTGCAGAATCTAATACTGGATTTAATGCGTTTATCCTCCTGGGGACTCTGTCATATTCTACAGGGGTTAAATTTTAATTATCAATCAAATATATATGATAAAAAAGATCTGGGAACTTATTTTTTTCCCTTTTAGAAAATAGCCGCCAGATGGTGCTGCAGCAATCATTATTGTGCCATATCTCGAAAACTATAGACAGTGTCACAACATTGATTGCAGCATCTGAAACAAGATTTAATGCGTTTATCCTCGTGGGGACACTCTCATATTCTTCCATTACCATGGGGACCTAATATACGTTACAATTATATTCTTCTTTTTCTTAAAATTCAAAATATGGCGTTTTATTCTAATAGACGGTTTTCCATTCTCCATGACAGGAGTACATGGCCTTCACATGAAGTTTTTTCCCGTCTGTCTGTCTGTTTGTCTTCTCATCTGCGACTTTTGAAAATCAGCATAACCACACAAAATTGTGCTTCTGTTTCCGCCATAATTGGGATTATTCATTTGAACAGTTCCAAAAATAACCTGACTGTCTTCTGTATGTTGTCTCCTAGTTTGAATTTCGTATTTCCGCTTCCAGCAAGCGTTCGACCTCTGGTCTTCTTGTTTGTTTGTCTGCACTCTCCTGGCCACAATTTTGCCACAATAACCTTGAAACTTACAGGGATGATGAAAAACATAATTTCTAGGTGCCCTATTGTTTTTGGTTAAAATAGGTCAAAGGTCAAGGTCAAGGTCTTCAAAAGTTCCTAAAGTGCTCTTTTCTTCATATCTCCATTACTATTTGTCATAGCCACTTCAAACGTGGCTCATTTTAATCGGCATTCCAAGGACTTTCTTCTGATATATATGTTGCTGAAATCTGCTGTTTCTATGGTTACACATTTTTGGGGAAAACTCATGATTTTCGAAAATAAAAGGCCTAATTTTTGTAACTTTGTCAGTTTTATAGCTAGAGAGGTCTGGTTTTTTGCATAATGTAGCCCGTCAAGAGTTCTCGACGATCCAATACCAAGTCTCGCCAATTCTAGCATGAAATCTCGCCATACGAGATATTTCGTGATATCATTAATGATACCCTAGATGCCACAAATTTGAAGTATTTGTTATGAAACTGATATATTTTATATCCAACAGCAATATCTCGAAATTATTTTTCCATTTTTTGAATTTGACCGCCAGGGGGCGCTGCAGCGAATACACAGTGACATATCTTGTTTTGACCATATCTCCAAAACAATTGATCTTACTTACATAAATTATAGCTTATTTTCTTGTCCTGAGTCTTCCCTATATTCTGGTTGGGTCATCTGGTCTCAATCTTGTGTCACTTTGTCAGTGTGTCTGTCTGTTTGTCTGCTGTCCACAATCACGCCCGCTGGTTGGTGTAGCATGTTACATATAGCAAAGTACAAGCCATAGTTTTTAACGAATCTTTTTGAAACTAGTACATCTTATATCTGAGACTAATATCTAGAAACAGGTATTTCATTTTCTGGCTGTGGCCGCTAGGGGGCGCTGCAGTCAACCCCGCTCGAACATGTCGTCTTTCGGCCATATCTCCAAAAATGTTAGTCGTAATTACATATATTATAGCTTATATTCTTGCCTTGAGTCTTCTGGATGTTATCGATGGGTCATCTGGCCTGAATCATTTGTCACTTTGTCAGTATGGCCGTCTGTTTGTCCGCTGTCCTCAGTTTAACTACTTGCCAGTGCATGCATCTTACATATAGCAATCTACAATCTCCAGTTTTACACACATCATTTTGAAACTGATACGAAATATGCCTTGCACTAATATCTATAAAGAGTTTTTCATTTTCTCAATATGGCTACCAGAGGGAGCTGCAGTCAAACAATTTATCCTGTAAAATGTTGGCTGTATCTCGAAAACTGTTAATCTGTACCACATAAATTATAGCCTTTTTTCGTACTCTTCTTCATTGCTCGTGCATTTTTAATTTCAAGGTCATTTCCGGCAAGCGTGTGACCTGTGGTCGTCTAGTCTGTTTGTTTGTCTGTCCAGTCTCTACAGGATGCAATTTTGATCCCATCGCTTTCAAACTTTCACAGTTTGTGTAAAATCAAAAATGCAAGAAGCCTATTGTTTTTGGGCAATATAGGTCAAAGGTCAAGGTCAAGCTCATCAAAAGTTCCTAAAGTGCTCTTTTCTTCATATCTCCATTACTATTTGTCATAGCCACTTCAAACATGGCTCATTTTAATTGGCATTCCAAGGCCTTTCTTCTGATATATATGTTGCTGAAATCTGCTGTTTCTATGGTTACACATTTTGGGGAAAACTCATGATTTTTGAAAATAAAAGGCCTAATTTTTGTAATTTTGTCAGTTTTATAGCTAGAGTGATCTAGTTTTTTGCATCAGGTAGCATTCAACTAGTACTACAAGATTTTATTACAAGTCTTGCAGTATCTCGTAAAATATCTCGTGAATAGAGATATTTCGAGATTTCATTCATCTTGCGCCAAAGGCCACATTATTGCAGGAATCTTTTTGAAACTGACATATTATAAGTCCTACACTAGTATCTTGAAATTTTTTTTTCATTTTTTGAATAGGGCCGCTAGGGGGCGCTGGATGCGAACCTCCCGAACATATAATATTTTGGCCATATCTCCAAAATTATAAGCCTCAATTACATAAACTATAACTTATTTTCTTCCTCTGAGTCTTCTCCATAACCTAGTGTAGTCATCTGGTCACAATTTTGTGACACTTTTTCAGTGTGTCTGTCTGTTTGTCAGTTGTCCTCAAATTCGCCGGCATGCTCTTGCGTCTCACATATAGCATTCTACAGGCCACAGTTTTGACGGAATCCTTTTGAAACTATTACATCTTAAGTCTTACACTAATATCTCGAAACCAATTTTTCATTTTCCGGATATGGCTGCTAGGGGGCGCTGAACTCGAACCTCTCCCAACATATCATGCTTTGGCAATATCTCCAAAACTATAAACCTCAATTACATAAACTGTAGCTTTTTTCTTCCTTTGAGTCTTCTCCATAACCTGGAGTAGTCATCTGGACTCAATCTTGAGTCACTTTGTCAGTGTTTTCGTCTGTTTGTCAGTTGTCCTCAAATTCGCCTGCTTGTTGGCTCTTGCGTCTCACATATAGCATTCTATAGGCCACAGTTTTGACGGAATCCTTTTGAAACTATTACATCTTATGTCTTACACTAATATCTAGAAATAAATTTTTCATTTTCCGGATATGGCCACTAGTAGGCGCTGCACACGACCCTCACACACATACCATTGTATTGGCCATATCTCTACACCCAAAGCCTCAGTTACATAAACTATAGCTTATTTTCTTCCTTTGAGTCTTCTCCATAACCTGATTAAGGCATCTGGTTTCAATCTTCTGTCACTTTGTCAGTGTGTCCATCTGTTTGTCCGTTATCCTCAAAGTCGCCTTACATATAGCATTCTACAGGCCACAGCTTTGAAGGAATCCTTTTGAAACTGGGACATCTCATGTCATACACTAATAATACGAAACGCATTTGTCGTCTTGGGAATATGTCTGCTAGAGGGCGCTACAGTCGAGCCTCCCAAGTATATCATTAATTTGCCAGACCTCCAAAACTATAAATCTAAATTACATAAATCATTTTCTTCCTTTGAATCTTCTCAATCACTAGGTTATGTCATCTGGTGTCAATCTTGTCTCACTAAATCACTATGTCTGTCTGTTCGTCTTTTGTTGTCAGCTTTGTCTGCTTGCCTGTTCTTTTGTTTCATATGTCATTCAACGGGCCACATATTCTCAGCAATGTCCCTGAGAGTCATTCCATTAATAGAAAACCGACAATATGTTCTGTCTGTCCGTCTGTGTTTCACTTCCGATTTCCGGCAAGCGTTCGACCTATGGTCGTCTAGTTTGTCTGTTTGTCTGTCTGTCTGTGCTCTACAGGTCACAATTTTGCACCAATCGTCCTGAAACTTATAGATAAAGTGTAAGATCTTTTCTCCTCGGAGCCTATTGTTTTTGGTCATGATCGGTCAAAGGTCAAGGTCAGTGTCACCAAAAAACCTAAAATCTTTATTTTCTTCATATCTTTGTCAATAATAATCGTAGCCGCATAATCTGTAGCTCATTTTATTCCTCTTAATGTTAGCTTTCCAAGTGCTAGCACATTTTTCCCGTCAATGGTTAGCATGGTAACGTATTTTTGGGGGAAAATCAGAAAATTCGAAAATTTCCTTCCAAATTTCTCATTTTTTAAGATAGAGAGGTCTAGTTTTCTGCATTGTGTAGCGTTTATAGGTTCTATGCAAAATTAATGCAAGTCTCGCAAAATCTCGTGCCATTTGTCGTCAAATGAGACTTTTCGAGGTTTCATTAAATACAATTTAGAGGTGGCAGTTTTACAGCTAAGATTCTGAAAGTGACATATTTTCTGTTTTTCTGTATTATCTCAAACTCGTTTTTTCATTTTTCGAAAAAAGCCACCAGGGGCGTGGTACTGGAAACACTACAACTTATCATTTTTCCGCAATATCTAAAAAAATATTAAGCATATAACAAATTTTTTTGTCGCATCTTAAACTAGGATCATTGCCTTATTCCTTTGTACATATAGGCTTGTGCCTTCATTACTATGGTTACCAAATTTTAGGGGAAAACTTGACAATCTGAAAACATGATGTTTTTGGCTTTCTTCTCTGTTAATATTTATGCTACAAGGGTGAAGTTTTTTGCATAAGGCAGCCGTCCCTTGGTTCTAAGTCATTCAATTGCAAATCTCGTCAAATCTCGCTCAGTTTATCGTCAAACGAGAAATTACGAGATTTTAAACAAATATCTGTATCTCAGCTATTTTAATGCTACAAGGGTCTAGTTTTTATTGTTCTAGGATTTTTTAGTAGATTAAAGTGACACAAGTGAATATCTCGTCAAATCTCGCACCATTTGTCGTCAAACGAGAACAGAGGACCATTTAAACAAATGCCTATAATGCTGTCATTTTTTACACTTCAGACATATAGTTTTCAGCATGTGACAGCGTCTGACACTCTCAGTCATATAATGTGATTATATAGCAATTCCCGTCAAATCTCGCCTCGTTTTTTATCAATTGATGAAGATAAATCCAATTGCCGTGAGCACAAGTGGCTTCAGGGTTGACCGGTAAGTGCCGGCAAGGCCATTACAGTTGCAAGTGTCAAAGAATGGGCGGATCCCTGGTTTAGCAGTTAGGGGCAGGGGTTTAATTTTAATTATACATCAAATATATATAATAAAATAAATATCTGGGAACTTATTTTTTTTTCCCTTTTTAGAAAATAGCCGCCAGATGGCGCTGCAGCAATCATTATTGTGCCATATCTACAAAACTATAGACAGTGTCAAAACATTGATTGCAGCATCTGAAACTAGATTTAATGCGTTTATCCTCGTGGGGACTCTGTCATATTCTTCCATTACCATGGTGACCTAATATTCGTTACAATTAAATTCTTCTTATTCTTGAAATTCAAAATATGGAGTTTTATTCTAATAGACTGTTTTCCATTCTCCATGACAGGAGTACATGGCCTTCACATGGAGTTTTTTCCTGTCTGTTTGTCTGTTTGTCTGTATACTGATCTGCGACTTTTGAAAATCAGCATAGCCACACAAAATTGTGCTTCTGTTTCCGCCATAATTGGGGTACTTCATTTGACCAGTTCCAAATGTAACCTGGCTGTCTGCTGTATGTTGTCTCCTAGTTTGACTTTCGTATTTCCGCTTCCGGCAATTGTTCAACCTCTGGTCGTCTAGTCTGTCTGTCTGTTTGTTTTTTTGTCTGTTTGTCCCCACTCTCCTGGCCACAATTTTGCAGCAATCAACTTGAAACTTACAGGGATGATTGACAACCCAAAGTCCTTGAACCCTATTGTTTTTTGTCAACATCGCATCATGGTGAAGGTCAAGGTCCTGGAAAGTATGCAATACAGTTTTTGCTCCATAACTTTGTAACAAATGGTCGTAGCCACTCAAACCATAGCTTGTTTTATTCGTCATTCCATGGCCTTTTATATGATGGGTACCTGACTCAAATCTACCGTTACCTTGGTTATGCATTTTTGTGTTAAAACTTGATAATTTGAAAATAGTCATGCTACATTTTCTATCTTTGTCAATTTTTAAGCTATAGACGTCTGGTTTTGGTCATTATGTAGCTTATAGGCAGCTTGACATGATAAAACTGAAAGTCTCGCCAAATCTCACACTAGATCTAATAATAAAAAAACGAGATTTCATGGAAATGCTTATAACTGGGCGACTTTTAGGTTGGACCGGTCTGGTTTAGGCATTTCGTAACATTTTGCCAGTTTGACATGATAAAACTACAAGTCTCGTCAAATCTCGCACCATATGTTGTCGAACGAGAAAAAACGAGATTTCACGGAAATGCTTATAACTCGGTGACTTTTACAGCTAAACAGGTCTAGTTTTCGGCATTTCATAACAAATGACCAGCTTGACACGCTAGTAAAGAAATCAGGCCAAATCTCACACCATATCTCGTCAAGCGAGAAAAAACGAGATATCATGGAAATGCTTATAACTAGGCTACTTTTACAGCTACTCAGGTCTAGTTTTTGGCATTTGGTAACATTTGCCCAACTTGACATAGTAAAACTGCGAGACTGGCCAAATCTCGCACCATATCTCTTCAAGCGATAAAAAACGAGATTTCACAGAAATGCTAATAACTCAGCGACTTTTACAGCTAGACAGGTCTAGTTTTTGGCATTTCATAACATTTGGCCAGCTTGACATGACAAACCTGAAAACTTCTCACTGCTTCTTGTCAAACGAGATTAACAGGATTTCATGGAAATGTTTAAACTTGGTCCCTTTTACACTAGAAAGGTATTCAGCTATTCAAGGTCAGCATGCATACATAAACGTATTATTCGTTTCTGCTGCCCCCACAACGTTGCTCATTCATACGACTGTTTCTACATGCACTCTCTGTCTATCTGTCTGTATTATTTCCATTTCCGGCAAGCACGTGACCTCTGGTCATCTTGTTTTACTGTGGATTAATAATGTAAAAGGTCAATACCTTGTTAATTCTTTCTGTCATATTGTGTCATCCTTAGGCCAATTTCAAAATTGGTTAATTTACATTGTGTAATACCAAATATGGAAGCGTCTGTTTTTATTGCACATTGACTATTTGTTTACTATTTTTAAGTATCAATTCATTTAAAGTGTATATAGATAGCACTGAAAATAACACGCATACCTCTGCCAATATTAAGGATCACCAGTGATAGTGATACAATGTGGAGTTGGGGATGTCCCCACCTGTATCACATACGGTTGCTGATGCGCGTGGCAGACAATGTTCCAAGACCAGTTTGATGACAGAAGTCTTTATTCAATAGCAAGAGGTCTGGGACAGTCTCTCTCTCTGAGATCCTGGTCAAAATTTGATGTGTTGTCCACAAACCAGGGAACTATATTAATTTTAGCCAGGAGTGATGGTTCACATTTCAACAACTGAATGTTTGCATCACAGGTGAGCTCGGATTACCAGAACATAAGCGGCCCAAAAAAGTCACAATTGTGCATTCTAGTGGGATAAATTTTCTCCATATTCAGAAATTTGCACTTTTCTCTTAGTACCTTTGACTAAAGATGGTCTCTTCCCTCCTCCTAGGACAAAAAATTATCTCTCAATACCAAATATTCCTTCAAACAAAATCATATAATGTTGATCACGGTTGCCAGTTAATATTTCTGGCAGACATCAAGTAAAGACATACTGGGCTTGCCAAGATGAAGTGGTTGAACAAACGTCATTCAGTATGGTGATTCTCTAATGATAAATACATTTAATATCATGGAAGACATAGACCACTGTGACACCTCGATTCTGGTACATAGATCGAGCTGAGACCTATTATGCTAATGCAGCATTTAAGCTGCCAGTATTATAATATAGAAAGCCTATCTTGATGTTTAGGAAAATTTTAATTCCCATTAAAAAATAAACCTAACTGAATGTCTAAGCATGTTTTAAAAAGAATGTCCTGACCTGTTGGTAACATTTTACTGATTAGCCAAAGATAAATTCCCGGCATATTTTTATATTACCTATCTGTTAAATAATCTATTAAACTACATATTACTATATTATATAAGTAGTATATCATTGGAATCTGTGACCTTATACTGTGCCCAGTATAAGGGCACAGGCTTTGTTCATTTCTGTTTAGCTTCTCTCTGTTTTCTTCTCTAGTTTTTTTTTTTAAACCATAAATCATTCATATGTTTTAAAATAAGAGTCTTCCCAATGAATAGCACATATGTGATCCCCTCCATGTACAGTAACGCCACTGTGAAACCTACACTCCTCTGCTTTCTCCCTGCTGTTAATACATGTACTCTTTTACCATGTTCTTCAATTACTTACGATCGCATGGAAAAGAATTCATAAAAAGTGATCACTCTGATCCATCAATATACATTTAGATTAGAATCTGTGATGTTTTTATAATTTAAACTATCAAGTATGTTTCCTTGCAAGAAAATCTGAAAGCGACATGGTAAGTCATTTAAATATAAAAAGGCAACTTATGACTCAGTCCTAATATAATTGTAACAAAGATATGAAAACCAAATTAAAAAAATACATTAAAAAAATAAGCAACACCAAATAATGTGATTAAGCTGTATATGCCGTAATTATAAATTTTTGTATAATGATTGAAACTGTTGCACATCCCCTCCAGTTCCTTTTCCTTTTGACATGACAAGAAACCTTTTGTTGAAATTGTGGTACAAGACGCTACTTGTACTCTGTATACCGGTCTAATGTCCTAAGCTTCACAGTAAGTTATTGTTTATAATTGGTCTTCCATTTTTGTGGAAAAATTCATCACAATATTTTAGATTGGTCAGCATAAAGGATTGATTTTCTATCTATTATATTAATATAATTATTATTTGTGATTACTATTGCGTTCATATGTTGTTCCTGAGAGAGCTCTTATTACCATTAAAGCCAATAAACACATTCAGGTTCAGGAAAATTAACTAATTATAATATTAGGGAAGCATCACAATGAAAATCAAGTATATCTTGACAGGAACATGGAACACTACATTCATCTTATATACAAAGGGTACTATCAAATGGACAGGTCATTCACTGCATGTGTATATAGCCAAATGTTCATTATTTTATCAAAAGCATCTGTAAAAGTGTTAATCACTGTTGTATTTATGCACTAGAATTTTAGAAATGTCAACATCATCTCGAATAAAATTATTGTAGGGAAAAATTAAATAAAAAGGTGTTAAATTCAATATAATCAATTGCTTAATCAACAAATATATAAATATATATATATATATATATATATATATATATATATATATATATATATAAAACACTGATCAGATTATTTTCATCAGTGAATTTCCCAAGTATTTGCAGATACAGTGCAGTTTATTTCAAGTTAATATGTCAAATATTGAGCGAGCTATATTATACCCCTATACCCCCTTATCAAGTCAGTGAGTACAGGTGCATGCGTAATGACGCGGTTGTCTTTAAATGTCTTAAAACGGAATGTGAATCCCAAAATAATCAGTGTTTACATGATAATTCATTAAATGGACATATTTGGGGTTCTCATTAAATCCCAGAGCAGATGCATGGTGACCCTTCTTATATAATGGCTGAAATATGATTATTTTTGTAAATTTATTATTTGTTAAAAAGGCTGATGAAAGGGTTTCCATTATTTTAAAACCAATAAACACCTTTAGGTCCAGACAAATAACAATTCATGGTATAAAGAAAGCATCACAGTGAAAAACTCAATGCATCTGGAGCTGAACATGGAACACCACACCTGCTTATAAACAAAGGATACCATAAAATAGAATTAACAATCGGTCATTCATTGCAGGTGTATATGGTCAAATATTCATAATTTTATCAACAGGATTTGTAAGAATGACAGGAACTAATGTATAAATGCACTAGAAATTCAGAATTGCAACATCATCTCGAAAATAGACTACTGTTGGGAAAAATTAAAGAAAAAAACTGTTAAATTCAATTTTCTTTTTGGATATTTTATATGGATAGTATTTAATTGCTTAATCAACAAAAATGCAAAATACATTCATATGATTATTGTTGTCAGTGACTTTTCTCTAATATTTGCGAACACAATACAGTTATTTTGAAGTGAATATGTCAAATATTAAGCGATCAACTATAAGCATTTACATACCCCTACCCCTTTATCAAGCATACCTGTCCGCGGGTGCCGTGCGTAAAGACGCAGTTATCTTTAAATGGCCTAAAAGGGTAGTGTATCCCAAAATAATCAATGTTAACATCTTAATTCATTAATTGGTGATACTTGGGGATCAAAATACCCCCTCCTACGTACTTCCCTAGCCCATAGACTACAGATTTCCCAGATCACAGTGTTACCTTAATTATCGTCCAGCGGACTGTCTAGACAAAATAGACCATGTGATTTATCACGTGTACCAGCCACTCATGAAAAAAATACCGTAAATATGAATTCACAAAATCCAGCTACAGAGCAACTGCCTGGCAGCTACATACATAGCTTCAATGAAGGTACAATAGGTACAAGAAGACTTTGACACCAGCAACATCATAACATATAACAGAAAAAAGTCTGTGTATTACCTCTCTACAAAACTAGTGTTCAGCTGGAAACATCACTTTATGAGTTAATTCAAGGAAAATAAGATTTGATCTTGGTGTGAGTACTGGGCAATGGGTCTGTGCATCAGTTATTCTTTACATTAATACATAATTTGTATTCAGCTCATTTAAGATTTTTTTCTTGTTGCAGAAAGAAGCCAGAATAAGAGTGTTGAACCAAAAGATGCAGTTACAGTCACTTTCTGACCTGGTACAATTAAGTTTTCAAGAGAACTATTATCGTGAGATCCATGTGTGGGAACCTGCAACAATATTGAACCATGAAGCAGCAGTGCCTCCTTTCTTGACTGTGCCTATAACATCTGAATCACTTCAATTTCACAATGACCTGATGCATTGTGTAGCAATTGATCCAGATTCAGCACTGCCAACCAACTCTACAGCAAAGAGTTCCAAAACCTCAGGATCAGAACTTTTCTCAGAGTCATACTGCTGACCTTTGTGACAATTAGTCTGTTTTACTTAATTTAAACTGACCTCACATTTCTGGACTTGTTCCTATATGACAAACATAAATTTGTACATTTTCATCTCATCTTACTCTATGAAATATTTCTACTTAATAACGTTTAAGATCAAATTTTTGTCATAATCTGCTTCATTCTTTGTTTATCATAAAAAAGAAGATTTCTTTTACTTCACATTATATTTTGCATGACTACTAATAAGGGCCTATCAATGAGTTATAGCAAAGATGAGTCTCCAAAATGTAAGACGTGGAACCTACATTGGAAGATGTAACTGTCATCTGCGATATCCTGAGCCTTATACAAATAACTGTCATCTTTTCCAAAGAACAAACCAATCACACATATTCATGGACTACTAAAATGGTCCATGCCTGCCTGTCCTTCCATCTGTTTGACAGTCTGTCCGTCTGCCCTGCTATTCAAGATGTATTGACATGCAAAATTTCAGGCCGATACATCAGTTGCTGCTTCATCAACCTACCAGAACATAAAGACTATTTTATCGTAGCCATGTCCCCATTGCCAGTAAAATGGATACCAGCTCAGCAAAGACAACCCAAAAGCCAATCTGTTACATTTTGTTTAAATTGACAGCACATTGGCACGGTCATCGCAGCTATACTGATGGTCCTTTGTCTGGCTGGCTGGACATCAGTTAACAAGGCATGTTTTGAAACCATTGAATCTACAAATCTTAAATTCTGCATACAGTTACATGTCCTTAAGGTCTCCAACCAAACCAAAAACTAATTCACTGCGACTTCATTTGTTCAGAATATGAATGAAAAACCTCCATTTCCATTAAAATTATTGTTACATTTTCATTGTTACCCTTCAAGACTGCACACCATGAAAACAACTGATGTTGTTTTGTTCATATTAGGCCCAACTATTTTTGCATAATATTTCCCATGTACACCCAAGAAATCAGGTCAATATCATGTAATTTGTTATGAGTTATGAGCCAGAAGTCATCTGTTAAAAAAAAGCATACTAAATTTACAATCTTAGTAGTATGTTTGTGAGCCTGTTTAGGCTCCACGAAGACAATGAAAAGTCCTTGTAGTAAAAACAAACATTTATTACCAACGAGATCACAACGAGGCCACCGGGCATGTGTCATTTGCACAAACATGATAAGCATATAGGGTGTATGTCAACGACTCCAAAACTAAAACACATATGCGGAGATACTGATATAAAAACTAAACAGTCTGTCTAGTACATGACATTCCTCCCCTTTTTAGCTGAAGACTTAAAATTCAAAGTTACCATGCAATACAGTAAACAGCTTATCATTTTAAATATTGCGCTCCAATAAAGAGTAGGAACTTGAATTGTACCGAGACTGAATTAAAATGTGTACCACATGTGTCAAACATCTAAAGTCAGCCGTAAAACTGAAGAAGGCTTAGAACCAGACAAGTTACTACAATTACACTCAGAACCTACTTTAAACTCAGCTTATTATACACAGTAAAGGAAACAAGATCAAGATCATAAATATTAAATGTGAAACCTGAGATGCATGCAATCCAGTCTTAAAGGTTCACACATGAAAAATGTTGCAGAAACTAAATGTGTCCTGTCCACCTGTAAATGTGAGATAGTTATCTGAAAAATACGGATTTAAATCAGTCAGTTTCAAGTTCAGCAAGCTCAACTTTTAATCAAATGTCATAAACACTTAAAATAATCGGTCAAGAAATTAGAAACACAGTTCACTTGTAGTATCTACCTTGCAGGTATAAAATAAGTAATCTATTGTAGCACGGGTATCAAATCATGCACTTTTTTGTTACAAATCTAATCTGTCAGGGGAGCGGCGCGCTCTCACTGACCTGCGAAGTGCGACACTATTTGTTTTGTTGTTTGAACCGCGAGTATTCTGTGCAGTAGCAGGGTTAATAGAGGTAGTAGCACTGGTAGACCTCTCAGCGTCCATCTCTGGTGGAATCAGGATATCCTGGCACGTTGAAGGTTCTGCACGTTCTGGAACAATACTGGCACGGTATGGGTACTGAGGGATGTTAATTGTATTATCATCCTGTCTCTGCGCTACCACCTCCTCCCCCTCACAGGGAGAGGACTCATCAAGGGGATACCTGCGTTTCAGGTGATCTTGGTGCCGTCGCCAGACTCTGCCGTCCACCAGCCTGACAGCAAAAGAAACCGGACCAAGTTGGTCTTGAACTACACCTGGAAGCCAGCCGGGAAGTCCAGCAAAGTTTCGCGCATACACAGCATCACCACAGAAGAATGAACGAGCTTGAGCATGCTTGTCATGATGCTGCCTCATTTTGTCCTGTTTAACATGAACATCTGCTTCAATATCTGGCCGAAGCAGATCCAGTCGAGAGCGAGGCCTACGTCTCATCAGGAGCACGGACGGGGGTTCACCAGTTGTAGTGTGTGGAGTGAGATTGTAGGTTAACAAATAGCGATATAGCCGGCTTTCCAATGAACCTTGGTTACATCGCTTTAGACCATTTTTCACCGACTGAACTGCTTTTTCTGCTAATCCATTACTGGCTGGGTGAAAAGGCGATACTTTCACATGTCGTATCCCATTACTTTGGCAGAAAGCTTGAAATTCTTGGCTAGTGAAACAAGTAGCATTGTCTGAGACTAATGAGCAGGGTAAACCATGTGTAGCGAAAGTATGTCTTAAGCGGTCAATGGTAGCAGCAGACGTGTTACCAGAAATGACGTGCATCCACAAATTTGGTGCCTGCATCCACAATAATCAGAATCATTTTACCCTCAAACGGGCCCGCAAAATCGATGTGAAGTCTGTCCCAAGGTTTGGTAGGCCAAGACCAGGGATGTAAGGGAGCTTTGGGTGGATTTCTTCCTAGCTCTTGGCATGGAGTACATTGTTTGACTGTGAGTTCTATGTCATTGTCCAAATTGGGCCACCAAACATAAGATCTACTCAGACCTTTCATTCGCACAATACCAGGGTGTGTGGAATGAAGCTCTGATAACACTGCTTCACGATACTTTGGTGGCACCACAATTCGACATCCCCAGAGTAGACAGTCACTCTGAACTGATAGTTCTTGTCTCCTCGAAGCATATGGTCTGAGCTCTGCTTCTGTTGTTTTTACAGGCCATCCCTGTAACACATACTGAACAACACGGCTCAGAACAGGGTCTCTACGCGTCTCATTTGCAATGTCCTGGGATGTGATGGGGTTAGCTGATGTTATATACTCCATCGAGAAAACTACCTCGGGTGGTTCAGGAATATCAGTCGGTTGTGTACTGGAGCTGGGTAATCTACTTAGTGCATCAGCATTTGAGATTTCCTTACCTGGCTTAAGTACCATGGTGTAGTTGTAACTTCCAAGGAGGAGTGCCCACCTTTGAATCCGACCAGAAGCCATAGTAGAAGTAGGTTTGTGTTCTTTCAGTAAGCCAAGCAAGGGTTTATGGTCCGTATATATCATAAATCTGCGGCCGTAAAGATATTTATGGAAACGTTTGACACCGAACACGATAGCAAGACCTTCTTTTTCTAGCTGAGCGTACTTGCGTTCAGCCGGAGCAAGCATCCTGGAAGCATAAGCTATAGGTCTTAGGCCTGCCTCAGTCTCATGGGAAAGGACCACTCCTACACCATGAGGGGATGCATCACATTCCAAAACCAGCGGTTTGCTCGGGTCATAATGCACAAGAAGGTTTGATGATTTTAGCATCTCTTTGCTTTTAATAAAGCTTCCATCTGGGGTCTGTCCCATGACCAGTTGGTATCTTTGTGCAATAACTCGTACAGTGGCTGAAGCACAGTGCTTGCATTAGGAAAGAATTTGTTGTAGTAGTTAATGAGTCCCAAGTAGCTACGTAGGTCAGCAACATTCTGTGGCACAGGCGCATCCTCGACTCCTTGTAATTTGTCAGGATCTGGGTGGATGCCTAGACCATCAATTACATGGCCAAGATATGTTACCTAGTCTTGCAGGAATTCACCTTTATGTTTGTTTAATCTGAGTCCAGCATCTTGCAATTTTTGCAAGACAATTTTAAGTTTTTCACATGTTCCTCATGAGTGCGGCCTGTGACCAATATGTCATCCAAAAATGCTGTTGTCATTGGAGCATCTTGCAACACTCCTTCGATGGCTCTCTGAAATATTCCTGGCGAAGAGGAAATTCCGAAAGGGAGCCTAGTATAAAAATACAGTCCCTTGGGTGTATTGACTGTGGTAAGTTTCTGCGAGTCCTCATCCAAGACTAACTGCAGATAAGCATGACTTAGGTCAAGTTTTGTAAACTTCTGACCACCTGACAACTTTGAATATAGTTCTTCAATGTTTGGAATAGGATAACAATCAACTTTACTAGCCTGATTTACTGTGAGTTTGTAATCGCCGCACAGACGGATTTTGCCGTTACTCTTTAAAACTGGTACCAGTGGTGCTGCCCAGTCGGAGTGAGCAGTTGGCTTTATCACACCCTCCTGCTCTAACCGATCAAGTTCATTTATGACCTTGTCCTTGAGTGCCAATGGCACTGGTCTTGCTTTATAGAAGCAGGGCGTGCATTCAGGGTCTATGTTTATTTTCACCTTCACATTTTGTAAGGTACCAAGCTCATCTTTGAAAACATCACAAAATGGAGCCAGGATATCTTCTACCGCAGTATCCTGTGATAACTGGTGTATCTGGTGCCAATTGATCTTAAAGCCGCACTCTATAGAAATATATAGCAGTATTTCGCGTCGGCGTCGCGAACTGCTGTGCTATAAATAGGCCACAGCAAGCTTACCACCAGGCCGTTGTGAGCTGTCTGCTCAGCGGTGTCAGGTACAGCAGGCGATTGTCAACGATACATGGCCCGTGTGTTGAGCCCGGGGGTGAACTTCGCATACCTCGCGTGTTTTATATCTCGCTGCCTCGCGTGTTTTTATATCAGTTTTCTTCGCTATGGCCACTGCCCAGTCTCGTTATATGCCCTTTTCATGCGACCCAGGGCCTGGTTGTACCTGCAAAAATATTTGCAACAGAAAAGAAAAGCGAGGTGCTTGTCCCTGCTTAGTTCGCGGTACCTTTTGTTCCAGCCGATGTCAGTGCGGGACCGCGAAGCGCGCGTGTTGTAACAAGCCCGGCGCGTGCGGTTCAGGTTTATCTTCATCAATTGAGATCACAGTTCCGCCCCCGACATCTGAGGACGATGATGCTGACAACGATCAGTACGATGACACGGAGGTATGGGGCTACGTATATAATTCGAAGGGGTTATAGCTGTTTTTCAATAAATTTTCTTTATATATATACAAAAATAACAATCCATAAATAAACGAAACAATGGCGTGAATGGCTAATTGTCCAAATGTTGAATCAACTTCGCTTATGTATATCCATGATCTTATTGTATATAATTGTTTTTTTAAAGGAACTTACAATGCAGATACAAACTAAATAGCTTCCAAAAAATACTTGGGAATAAGCCAGCGTAACTTCGTGCCTATCTGCGTAACATTTTTACATCAAATTTATGTATGGCGTATTTTTAGATGGTCGAGGTCCTGTTTGCAGAAGACGACGCTCCCGTTTCTATTGGAATAGAAAACTTGAATGACAGCTTACAATCTGTTGCCGCTAACATCAGCAGCCAGGTATTACGTAGAAACGTTGACTAACTAAATAGAAATAAAACAGTTCACAGTATAATATTGTTTATTAGCATGAGAAGTGCATGAGAAATATAATTTCCATATAAAAGAAAAAAATCGACCGACACGGTATAAGAAGCGGATCGAGGGGGGGGGGGGGGAGGCAAGGCGTCCGGACCCCCCCCCCCCTTTCATCAGAAAAAAAACCTTTTTTTATAAGGGCTTCAGACAAAATTTTGCGGCCTGGACCCCCCCCCCCCCTTTCAAACCTGGGGAAATTTTTATAGGTTTTACATTAGTCCTCCCGGGTTGGACCCCCCCCCCCCCCTTTTCCTAAATCCTGTATCCGCCCCTGGGTATATGGAGAAAATTTGATATGTGTACAGTACGAGTAGTTTTCTTTTGTGATATATGCAAAACCATGCACGACGGGAGATACAAGAGTATTGAATGAAACCGTGACAAATTTATCAGTTACTTCTGACGTATATATATGAGCATATATAGCATACATTGCAAAATATGCACATATACACTAAATGTACACTCAAACCTCTCTCTCAACCTCTCTCTCTCTCTCTCTCTCTCTCTCTCTCTCTCTCTCTATATATATATATATATATATATATATATATATTATATGCATAAATATAACGTAACCACGCTGAAAAAAAACAATGTATACTGAACATTCACGTACAAACACCTTTCCAAATCTGAACCATGTTTTGTTACAAATTTTCAGATATTTGAAACCGAATGCGAGGAGCGTGAAAGTGTCTCAGCTGAAAGAGATTCGTCAGGACCAGAGGTACTTATATTTACCCAAAATGTACACTTTTATCTCGCTACCAGTGCCTTCAAATCAATATTTACACTTATAATTCATTATATATTATTCAAATATGTGCTAATAATTCGAAATACCTATATATAATCTCTCATGAGTCTACTAAATATGTGTATTTATGTATGTTTTTGCTATCAGTCGCCACCTATAGCTTTTATTTATTCTTACACAAGCATGTTTCGTTTATGCAGAGTGTACTTATATATTGATAGCCAGAAAGTTTGTACACCACAGGATCACACGTTTGTCGATTTCGATGTCGCCCGTATTTCAGAAACAGAATTATTTTACAGAAAGGATAGCACGCGAAAGTCCTATATAGTGGATCATTACTTTTGGTAAAAGTGGCCCTGAACAAATTACCACGACACGCTTTTTTATATAGAACTAATGGAAAACTTTTTTTTTAATCTGAAAAAGGAACAAACAAGTTAACCTGTGAAACATTTGTTAATATTTGGATAACTGCACCTAAAACGTCATTTTGTTTATTATATCAAAACATTTAGGGTCCGGTCAGATATTTTAAAATGGTTACATTTTTTTTCCATGCAGGAAAGGCTGAGATCGCTACAAAACAGCGAGCTGCTCGATTTGGCATTATTCGCAAGCAGGTGTGGATGCGACAGCTTTTTAAAGTGGATGAATAAGAAGAAACCTGAAAATTCACCAGAGCCAGATCAGCCTTGTCCTGCAAAGGAGTCGTGGTGCAACTGTGGCCGGTGCAGGGCCATGTCAACCCCGGCTGAGCAAGTCTGCTGTAGACGGCGGCGTGGCCCCTGCATCACCTTGACAGACCGTCCAAGAATAGAGGCGGTTTGTCTAAATTATGACGTCCTAAGTGTGGCGATTAGGAATCGAAATGATATGCTAGTCCTAGACCACGAACCCTCAGAAAACCACCTGAGGAACATGGCGTACAGACAGTATGTTCTGTTGCGCCATGGTACCCTAGGAGCGGGAAACCGTGTGGTTATCCCCAGTTGTATGGTGTGGCTGGTCAGGACTACGTTTCCGTCTCCGACAGGCCAGTACGAAGGGTTTAGACCAAGTCGTTTAAACTGACTTAACCAGTGTACGCAACACCCCTGTATCTGTCATGTATATATGTATTTTTATTATAGTTTACCTGCCAATATAAACTATAAATGTCTATCGTGTTTAATAGATCCATTATCATATATATTTTACCTTAACATGGGCATTACTGATGCACCGTGCCGTTTACGTAGACATATAAAGACATTATAATGTACAATAAAGAAATTTATTCTGTTTGGTGCGCTGTTTCGAGCTGTTTTTTGGCCCTCTCCTCAAACTTCTTTATCAATACTTTCTTTGCGGGCTTCGGCTTGATTGCGATATTTCGTCCAAGACGGACTGGATCATCTGGGAGCAGCTCGGCCTTTGCATCCAGACGGACATCGGAAAACTCCCTCTCTTCGACTATATCATACAAAAGGCCAGGGATATACCCATAGTCCTTTTGCACCTTGACAGGGTGCACTGACCATTCCTTTGATGCCTTGCTATAAGACTCCTTGTATCTGAATCACAGAAACAATCACTAAAACAATATCCACTAGTTGTTACGTACGCTTTAATATAATTTCTCAAGGTCATGTGATAATTCCATTTAAAAATGCAGTAACAATTGTAAAATATCTTTTTAAATCTGTGAGACCGGGTGAGATTATTTGCGAAATGTTCGTCACGGAAATACAAACTAATTTTATTTACAGCAATTGCTCCATATACGATGTAGCTAATTACAAACAGAAACATGATTTAGTTATGTGTATCCACCTGATGTTCCCCTCTTGATCTCTCGCAATTGCTCGGTCAGCATGATAATTGAAGTCAATTGCAGCTAAGATGTTCCTCAGGGTATAACCCAAATAACTGGAAGGAAAGTTATAAATATATCTTAATTTAATGGAAGCGGTATGCAGAATTTATTAAGAAACAATACAGTGATTGGAAATAAATAAAACTATGTAATACTTATATCTAATGATTAATCTAATAGATTAGATCAATAAAAATACTATTGTAAGTCCAACTGTATTCTGAATTCATTTCATATGCAATATTCACCCATATTTGTACAAATACTTGTCACGTAAGCTAGCAAAGTTTAAAACATAACGCCTCACCTGTATGAATTTCTCTTAGAGCAATACATCAAAAGATGACCATGAAAAAGTTCAAGCCAGCTTGTATGTCTAAAATAAGGAAAAAATCCATTAAGTGTGTTGGTTAAAAATGAACACGACAAAAAGTCGACAGTAGTGTGTAAAGATATTTTTAAAAAATGCAACTAACTGATTAAACTTACCTGAAGTTTTTGATATATCCTAGATTTGAAAGTAAATGTTTATCCCATATGAGTTTGGTGAGATTCTGGTAACATTTTGATCCACTCTTGATCCAGGGTTTGTCCCTTTCGTCATCAGCAAGAGGCACCGGGTGAGCACATGTCTCTCTATTACCCATCTGGTTAAGCCAGGTATGCCGATTGCAGACATGATGGAGAACTGTGACCCACTGTTCCTGCAACCAACAAATCATGACAAAATTATACATACAGAAGACACTTTACTTACTATATAAATTCAGAATCGAATCTTCTAGCACTATATCAGAATACTATGTCATCAACGTTATAGCAGAAGTTTACATTCTATAAAGTTCTTACTCACTGGTAACTTGCTGATACAATTTAATTTCCCTTACTTTAAGGCGTTCCTCATTTCCCTTGCAACACATTGCACTGTGCCACAAATGGTTCCTTATTGATGGTATCCATGGCAAAATGTCCATGCATCCTTTCTCTCTGCCAGCCTGCAGTTTTAATTAAGACACATAGTACTGTGGTTTTCCGACATAGTCATAAGTGCAAAGTTTATAAGCTAACACATTAATTGCAAACCCATTTATACACGAAAGCACACTATACATACAATGTGCAAAACATTTTTATGACAGCGGTGTCAGTTCTTATTTCTGTAGTTAGTAACTGTCTGCCATCTTTGTTACATATGCGGAAATAGAAATATTGCAGACAACATTTAAAATAATAGTAATCTTACAGCAATAAGCTTCTTTGTCAAGTTCTTACTGACGTGCCAGACATCAAACTGGTGAGTAATGTCTTTGAACCGTTCGTCTTTTTCTGAAAACAAAATAAAAAACATTTTAATATTAAGTAAGTTTAGTCAACAGTAAGTGGGGTTACAGTGTCTGCTTTATATGATGATATGTTTCAGTAGGATGTTTCTGTATAATCAGTGAAATCGATGTCAATAAAATATTATAAATTCAAAATAGGTACGTGGGAATAGACAAAGATGATGCCGGGACAGATGTACCTACTCATAAGAGCTTTGATCTGAACATGAGCATCGGTCACTATTTCATCGATCTGAACCCTCTTGGAGACCTGTGTGAATGTGTCGAGGAAACCAACTTTTTCCATGTTCGGGCTCCGTCCCGATGCTTGGCGCACATCAACAACACTAATTGCCACGACTTTCTTGGAGTCCTGGTCCATCATAGAGTACGTGCAATACTGCGCATTGTGACCGGGAGAGTCGTTGCGGCCATCCCCTGCCAGCTGCATGCAGGTCTTCCCCTCAAACAGTTCATCCTGGAAGTTTTCCCAGTGTGCCTTCACAGCAGGGAAAACATACTGTCTCTGAATCCTGAAAGAATGATGTAAAAGACATGAAACACTAGTTAAACTGAATAATGCTATCAATAATTCTAAAAATGGAACGCCTGCATGGTAAATCAATCAAGCAGTTAAACATTATTTTCCTTACTTATATTGTAATACACAGAGCCCAACTCACCTGTAAAAATTACTTTCACCAACAAATCCAAGATTTAGAAATTTTGCCATCAGGGCAACCTTTGCATAATTGTTTCCAGACAGTACAAGGCAAGCTGGAATAAGCAGGTTCCCTGCATACATTTTTTTTAATCTCGGCTGTGATGCCCAGCTGCCAACATGCTGCTTGTTCGCCTTGCATTTCCAGGTGACTACAAGGCACGAGGCACGGATCACCTCCTTGAACTCAAGATGGCCACCACATTTTCGGCAGGTCTCCCCAGTTGCCAGCTTAACCAACTCGACCAGGCTCGAGTTAAATGCAATGCACTTCTTGGCGGCCACGGCATCTGAGCGGGAAATACTCTTTGACCTGAGTGATGACAGTGACGGCATCTTGATGACTTCATCTACTGGGCACACCCAGTCTGGGATGTCATCAAATGACATGCTGATGATATCCTCGTCAGCAACAAGAGAATCCTTTCTGAAAAAGGACGTCAAATATGCTGTGAAGACAAGTAAAAGCTGATATATAATCGGAAGTTGTACATACATTTGTTTTAATTATAATAGACACGCGTTAACATGTAAAATTGCACTATGGTTATCATACATAAAAACACTATTACCCAGACACTGCAGTTTGTTCTTCTTCATCACTGTCAACCCAGTCCTCCATCTGCTGTGGTCTGAAATCAATAATTGTACTCTTACATACGAAAAACGCAGCAGGTAAGGCATATAGTGTATGTGAAGCATGGGCTTGTGCTAACCACATATTTCATCATAAAGATTTCGACTGCAATCTCAAGTAATATTAATTAATTGGACAGTACTGTTATTTGAGATGGATTTTTATTTTATTTTTTTTTTTTTAATTTTGAATGCCTCAATTTCTTTCATTACCTGAACTTTGGTACAGATCCGGCAACTTTGGGCGTGGACGTTATCGGCACAGGACCTGATAGTGATACCCCACGAATGGGAGTACGACTGTGACCTTGACTCTTCGGGACGTGCAACTCAGGAGAATCTATAAAAGTAAAATACAAAAGTCTTGAATGGACATCCACAGTGTGATAGTATCAATACTTGGTGTGGAATAATTGTACTATTTTATTGCTTGCGTCACTATTATCAGACTAGTCCAGACAACGTTTAATTGGTATGCAAGCATGTCATAGATATCATGATTGATCCTACATATTATTTGAACCCCTAAATAATGATGCATAACCGTAGGTGTACCTACATGCTGAGCTTGTGTTTCCATGCACACTCGGAGTTCGTGAACACGTGGGTGAGGGTAGTTCGATTACATCCTCTGATCTGTATACAGAAAAGTTGAACATAACTGTATTAATGTTGTTACATTATTATTTTGAAATATAACGAGAATAAAAAAGTTGTGAATAAAATTCCAGTTTTGCGATGAATTACATGTTAATTATGAATATAATACACATTATTCATGACAAGATATCGACATGCGATTCATAATGTACCTGAATAAATGTCAACCTTATTCATTCCATGTGCAATATATTTTTTGTCACGCAGGTTTACTAGTCACCAAGGCACGTGTAGCGAGATAGAGGCTTACGCGATGGCTGGAGCAACTAAAATGAGTAAAGAATCACGGAAACGGTTGCGTTTTCTTAACGAAGAAGAAAGGAAACTACACACCGCCAAAAGAAAGAAAGATTATGACAAGAGAAGGGTTAACTTGGGGGATGCCTTTAACGAATGGGAGCGCTGCCGCCTCGACGAGGGCTTTGACAGCCAAGTGGCGTGGGTTCGGCATTTGCTGGACTTGCACGGCCGATCGTGTGAAAAAGGGGTAACAGCCAGATACCATCCGTCACATTCAGACAGGTATTTTCATTTTAGATAATTTATTGCACACAATCTAGATACTTTCAAAGATTTTTAGAAATTTTGATATCGTATTTTTCAGTAAAAAATGGACTTTGGGTATAATACTTGTAACTTTGGCGCCATTGTTGTATCTTATTTTTCGGATATCTTGGAATTTATGTAGCGCTTGCTAAGTCAATATTTAAAGCTGGACCAATAAAAATGTTCATATAGAGCCCATGCATGTTTGCCTGTGTACACGTCTAAAATAATTATGACAACTAAATAATACTTAATAGGTCCTAGCGTCACTTGATAATATAAACTTGAAGAGTTTAACACTATTTTTTCAATTTGGTTGAAATGTATATTTCATGATATAGCCGTGTAAGACTGCATTTGACACGATAATGTTTTATTTGTGTAATAGTTTCTATTATATGTGATTGACCCGTTGTTACAATGATTCATTGTTTCATGTTAATACTTACCTCAAATAAATTTAATTATTGTGCCGGCATTATTAATATCCAAATTACAATTATATATTTAATTTTTGAATTAATATGAATGAAATGTGGTCAGAACTATTTCCACCTAAATTGAATATACCCAGGTATAGTACTGTAACATTTACTGAATACCACCTCATATTTTAATTTGTTCATTATTGTTAATGTTACTCAGATTGATTAAAGATCCAAAAATATGATTAATTCGCCAATGTCTATAAACTTAGCCCGCACTCAAATATGTCTAGCTAATACCCTAAACATACCTTTATATGTTGAGGCCTTAAATTTAACAAATAATTATAGTTTTGCTATGATTCCGCATGCACGGTATACCGGACGCGACAGACATTCCGCGTGTTACGTTCCCTCCTTTTTTACATCTGCTGATGGGCATATTATAGCGTAGTAATTAGCTAAAAGGTTAACATATATGCCGATTTTCTTTCATTCCACATTCCAGTTCACACCAGTCCAATTTAGAGTCCAGTTTTGTTAAGGCTAAATGAAATAACAAATGATACTGTTACCATTTCTGACAACTTAACCAGTGCAATTCTTGATAAGCACAGTATAGTTTACAAGACTAATGCTATTTCCTGTTGCATCGGGGGCATATTACAAGACCTTAGCCCTCATACTGCTAATCTGCTGTCACCTAGATGACGGACATTAATTCGTACAAATGTCAGTGTTGTTCTATACAAGCGGTGGATGGTCCATTTAATGGAATCTGGTACAATAACAAACATACGCCCAGGAAAGAAAGAAAAACATACCAGTTTTACCAGACTTGTCAGTTTATAATTAACTGACCTAGTGTCTCAGATTCATGGATCTGGTGTCTCAGATCCATGACATGGGCTAACAGCTTCTAGCATCTCAATGCCATTCTTTTGAGTTAATATTTCAAACATTATGAAGAATAGTAATATAATATATCAAAAGAATAAAAATTATGTAATTAAACATGTCAGTTAATACTGTATCATCTAATTATAAATGGCATAATTAACGGACCATAATTCTGTAATCATATCACGCGTTTTGCGTGCCGCATTTCATGCATGCAATCTTAGCTTTTCAAATGATAAAGAGTCAATTTGATAATGAAGTATTTTTAAATATTAAATTGGTTACTGTAGGTTGTTGCCTAGTACCATTGATGTTTGTGAGGAGAAATCATCGTCATTTGTGTCAAGTACACCTACGAAGAGAAAGGAGTAAGTAAATGATCAGCATTCTTAGCAAAATTTGCTCCTGCGTGACAAAAAATATATTGCACATGGAATGAATAAGGTTGACATTTATTCAGGTACATTATGAATCGCATGTCGATATCTTGTCATGAATAATGTGTATTATATTCATAATTAACATGTAATTCATCGCAAAACTGGAATTTTATTCACAACTTTTTTATTCTCGTTATATTTCAAAATAATAATGTAACAACATTAATACAGTTATGTTCAACTTTTCTGTATACAGATCAGAGGATGTAATCGAACTACCCTCACCCACGTGTTCACGAACTCCGAGTGTGCATGGAAACACAAGCTCAGCATGTAGGTACACCTACGGTTATGCATCATTATTTAGGGGTTCAAATAATATGTAGGATCAATCATGATATCTATGACATGCTTGCATACCAATTAAACGTTGTCTGGACTAGTCTGATAATAGTGACGCAAGCAATAAAATAGTACAATTATTCCACACCAAGTATTGATACTATCACACTGTGGATGTCCATTCAAGACTTTTGTATTTTACTTTTATAGATTCTCCTGAGTTGCACGTCCCGAAGAGTCAAGGTCACAGTCGTACTCCCATTCGTGGAGTATCACTATCAGGTCCTGTGCCGATAACGTCCACGCCCAAAGTTGCCGGATCTGTACCAAAGTTCAGGTAATGAAAGAAATTGAGGCATTCAAAATTAAAAAAAAAAAAATAAAAATAAAAATCCATCTCAAATAACAGTACTGTCCAATTAATTAATATTACTTGAGATTGCAGTCGAAATCTTTATGATGAAATATGTGGTTAGCACAAGCCCATGCTTCACATACACTATATGCCTTACCTGCTGCGTTTTTCGTATGTAAGAGTACAATTATTGATTTCAGACCACAGCAGATGGAGGACTGGGTTGACAGTGATGAAGAAGAACAAACTGCAGTGTCTGGGTAATAGTGTTTTTATGTATGATAACCATAGTGCAATTTTACATGTTAACGCGTGTCTATTATAATTAAAACAAATGTATGTACAACTTCCGATTATATATCAGCTTTTACTTGTCTTCACAGCATATTTGACGTCCTTTTTCAGAAAGGATTCTCTTGTTGCTGACGAGGATATCATCAGCATGTCATTTGATGACATCCCAGACTGGGTGTGCCCAGTAGATGAAGTCATCAAGATGCCGTCACTGTCATCACTCAGGTCAAAGAGTATTTCCCGCTCAGATGCCGTGGCCGCCAAGAAGTGCATTGCATTTAACTCGAGCCTGGTCGAGTTGGTTAAGCTGGCAACTGGGGAGACCTGCCGAAAATGTGGTGGCCATCTTGAGTTCAAGGAGGTGATCCGTGCCTCGTGCCTTGTAGTCACCTGGAAATGCAAGGCGAACAAGCAGCATGTTGGCAGCTGGGCATCACAGCCGAGATTAAAAAAAATGTATGCAGGGAACCTGCTTATTCCAGCTTGCCTTGTACTGTCTGGAAACAATTATGCAAAGGTTGCCCTGATGGCAAAATTTCTAAATCTTGGATTTGTTGGTGAAAGTAATTTTTACAGGTGAGTTGGGCTCTGTGTATTACAATATAAGTAAGGAAAATAATGTTTAACTGCTTGATTGATTTACCATGCAGGCGTTCCATTTTTAGAATTATTGATAGCATTATTCAGTTTAACTAGTGTTTCATGTCTTTTACATCATTCTTTCAGGATTCAGAGACAGTATGTTTTCCCTGCTGTGAAGGCACACTGGGAAAACTTCCAGGATGAACTGTTTGAGGGGAAGACCTGCATGCAGCTGGCAGGGGATGGCCGCAACGACTCTCCCGGTCACAATGCGCAGTATTGCACGTACTCTATGATGGACCAGGACTCCAAGAAAGTCGTGGCAATTAGTGTTGTTGATGTGCGCCAAGCATCGGGACGGAGCCCGAACATGGAAAAAGTTGGTTTCCTCGACACATTCACACAGGTCTCCAAGAGGGTTCAGATCGATGAAATAGTGACCGATGCTCATGTTCAGATCAAAGCTCTTATGAGTAGGTACATCTGTCCCGGCATCATCTTTGTCTATTCCCACGTACCTATTTTGAATTTATAATATTTTATTGACATCGATTTCACTGATTATACAGAAACATCCTACTGAAACATATCATCATATAAAGCAGACACTGTAACCCCACTTACTGTTGACTAAACTTACTTAATATTAAAATGTTTTTTATTTTGTTTTCAGAAAAAGACGAACGGTTCAAAGACATTACTCACCAGTTTGATGTCTGGCACGTCAGTAAGAACTTGACAAAGAAGCTTATTGCTGTAAGATTACTATTATTTTAAATGTTGTCTGCAATATTTCTATTTCCGCATATGTAACAAAGATGGCAGACAGTTACTAACTACAGAAATAAGAACTGACACCGCTGTCATAAAAATGTTTTGCACATTGTATGTATAGTGTGCTTTCGTGTATAAATGGGTTTGCAATTAATGTGTTAGCTTATAAACTTTGCACTTATGACTATGTCGGAAAACCACAGTACTATGTGTCTTAATTAAAACTGCAGGCTGGCAGAGAGAAAGGATGCATGGACATTTTGCCATGGATACCATCAATAAGGAACCATTTGTGGCACAGTGCAATGTGTTGCAAGGGAAATGAGGAACGCCTTAAAGTAAGGGAAATTAAATTGTATCAGCAAGTTACCAGTGAGTAAGAACTTTATAGAATGTAAACTTCTGCTATAACGTTGATGACATCGTATTCTGATATAGTGCTAGAAGATTCGATTCTGAATTTATATAGTAAGTAAAGTGTCTTCTGTATGTATAATTTTGTCATGATTTGTTGGTTGCAGGAACAGTGGGTCACAGTTCTCCATCATGTCTGCAATCGGCATACCTGGCTTAACCAGATGGGTAATAGAGAGACATGTGCTCACCCGGTGCCTCTTGCTGATGACGAAAGGGACAAACCCTGGATCAAGAGTGGATCAAAATGTTACCAGAATCTCACCAAACTCATATGGGATAAACATTTACTTTCAAATCTAGGATATATCAAAAACTTCAGGTAAGTTTAATCAGTTAGTTGCATTTTTTAAAAATATCTTTACACACTACTGTCGACTTTTTGTCGTGTTCATTTTTAACCAACACACTTAATGGATTTTTTCCTTATTTTAGACATACAAGCTGGCTTGAACTTTTTCATGGTCATCTTTTGATGTATTGCTCTAAGAGAAATTCATACAGGTGAGGCGTTATGTTTTAAACTTTGCTAGCTTACGTGACAAGTATTTGTACAAATATGGGTGAATATTGCATATGAAATGAATTCAGAATACAGTTGGACTTACAATAGTATTTTTATTGATCTAATCTATTAGATTAATCATTAGATATAAGTATTACATAGTTTTATTTATTTCCAATCACTGTATTGTTTCTTAATAAATTCTGCATACCGCTTCCATTAAATTAAGATATATTTATAACTTTCCTTCCAGTTATTTGGGTTATACCCTGAGGAACATCTTAGCTGCAATTGACTTCAATTATCATGCTGACCGAGCAATTGCGAGAGATCAAGAGGGGAACATCAGGTGGATACACATAACTAAATCATGTTTCTGTTTGTAATTAGCTACATCGTATATGGAGCAATTGCTGTAAATAAAATTAGTTTGTATTTCCGTGACGAACATTTCGCAAATAATCTCACCCGGTCTCACAGATTTAAAAAGATATTTTACAATTGTTACTGCATTTTTAAATGGAATTATCACATGACCTTGAGAAATTATATTAAAGCGTACGTAACAACTAGTGGATATTGTTTTAGTGATTGTTTCTGTGATTCAGATACAAGGAGTCTTATAGCAAGGCATCAAAGGAATGGTCAGTGCACCCTGTCAAGGTGCAAAAGGACTATGGGTATATCCCTGGCCTTTTGTATGATATAGTCGAAGAGAGGGAGTTTTCCGATGTCCGTCTGGATGCAAAGGCCGAGCTGCTCCCAGATGATCCAGTCCGTCTTGGACGAAATATCGCAATCAAGCCGAAGCCCGCAAAGAAAGTATTGATAAAGAAGTTTGAGGAGAGGGCCAAAAAACAGCTCGAAACAGCGCACCAAACAGAATAAATTTCTTTATTGTACATTATAATGTCTTTATATGTCTACGTAAACGGCACGGTGCATCAGTAATGCCCATGTTAAGGTAAAATATATATGATAATGGATCTATTAAACACGATAGACATTTATAGTTTATATTGGCAGGTAAACTATAATAAAAATACATATATACATGACAGATACAGGGGTGTTGCGTACACTGGTTAAGTCAGTTTAAACGACTTGGTCTAAACCCTTCGTACTGGCCTGTCGGAGACGGAAACGTAGTCCTGACCAGCCACACCATACAACTGGGGATAACCACACGGTTTCCCGCTCCTAGGGTACCATGGCGCAACAGAACATACTGTCTGTACGCCATGTTCCTCAGGTGGTTTTCTGAGGGTTCGTGGTCTAGGACTAGCATATCATTTCGATTCCTAATCGCCACACTTAGGACGTCATAATTTAGACAAACCGCCTCTATTCTTGGACGGTCTGTCAAGGTGATGCAGGGGCCACGCCGCCGTCTACAGCAGACTTGCTCAGCCGGGGTTGGCATGGCCCTGCACCGGCCACAGTTGCACCACGACTCCTTTGCAGGACAAGGCTGATCTGGCTCTGGTGAATTTTCAGGTTTCTTCTTATTCATCCACTTTAAAAAGCTGTCGCATCCACACCTGCTTGCGAATAATGCCAAATCGAGCAGCTCGCTGTTTTGTAGAGATCTCAGCCTTTCCTGCATGGAAAAAAAATGTAACCATTTTAAAATATCTGACCGGACCCTAAATGTTTTGATATAATAAACAAAATGACGTTTTAGGTGCAGTTATCCAAATATTAACAAATGTTTCACAGGTTAACTTGTTTGTTCCTTTTTCAGATTAAAAAAAAAGTTTTCCATTAGTTCTATATAAAAAAGCGTGTCGTGGTAATTTGTTCAGGGCCACTTTTACCAAAAGTAATGATCCACTATATAGGACTTTCGCGTGCTATCCTTTCTGTAAAATAATTCTGTTTCTGAAATACGGGCGACATCGAAATCGACAAACGTGTGATCCTGTGGTGTACAAACTTTCTGGCTATCAATATATAAGTACACTCAGAAGAACTTGCTTGTCCAAACAACTGAGAGCTGAATTTTACGTGAATGTAGAGATTTTTAATTATTTCGGTCATTTAACAGTGAACAAATATGTTTCGATTAATATAGTTGGAGATTTTAAGTGATATTAATGCGTATTTAAAAGTATCATTGCATATAAAAACTCTCCACAAATTCTCCGCGAATTCTCCATCTCTCCGCGGATTCTCCGCGTTTTAGACAGACCCATTATATAGCAATTCCCGTCAAATCTCGCCTCGTTTTTTATCAAATGATGAAGATAAATCTAATTGCCGTGAGGACAAGTGGCTTCAGGGTTGACCGGTAAGTGCCGGCAAGGCCATTACAGTTGCAAGTTGGCGTGCGCGGGCGTCCATGAATTTCACAAAGCAGCATTGAAAAGAAGACAAAAGCCGCCGAATTTGAATTGAGCACACCTGTTGTTTTCATTGTTTCCCCTTCTGCGGCCACTTGTGTTGCCAGGAACCACTGGCAAATCTTTCAAACTAGGGACGGATCCCTGATTTTGTAGTTGGGTGTGTCAAAATATGGGCGGATCCTTGGTTTAGCAGTTGGGGGGCAAGGGTTTAATTTTAATTATACATTAAATATTTATAATAAAAAATAAAATATTTCGAAACTTATTTTTTTTTGTTCAGAAAATAGCCGCCAGATGGCGCTGCAGCAATCATTATTGTGCCATATCTCCAAAACTATAGACAGTGTCACAACATTGATTGCAGCATCTGAAACTAGATTTAATGCGATTATCCTCGTGGGGACTCTGTCATATTCTTCCATTACCATGGTGACCTAATATACGTTACAATTAAATTCTTCTTATTCTTGAAATTCAAAATATGGAGTTTTATTCTGATAGACTGTTTTCCATTCTCCATGACAGAAGTACATGGCCTTCACATGGAGTTTTTTCTTGTCTGTCTGTTTGTCTGTCTGTCTGTCTACTCATCTGCGACTTTTGAAAATCAGCATAACCACACAAAATTGTGCTTCTGTTCACGACATTATTCGGGTACTTCATTTGACCAGTTCCAAATTTAAACTGCCTGCCTGCTGTATGTTTTCTCCTAGTTTAACTTTCTTATTTCCGCTTCCGGCAAGCGTTCGACCTCTGGTCGTCTAGTTTGTTTGTTTGTCTGTTTGTCCGCACGCTACAGGTCGCAATTTTGCATCAGTCGTTTTGAAACTTATAGGTGAAGTGTTAAATGGGCATCCCTCGGAGCCTATTGTTTTTGGCCTTGATCGGTCCAAGGGCAAGGTCACGGTTCTCGGCAACCGCTGGCGACTATGTCATGATTACATCTTGCACTTGTTTGTTGCTTGCCGGAATCAAAGATTCGGCAAGCATGTTGATCACTTGCGTATGTCTGTTTGTTACTTGCCGGAATCAAAGATTCGGCAAGTATGTTGATCACCCGCGTATGTTTGTTTGTCTGTTTGTCTGTTTGTCTGTCTGTCTGTGCTCTACAGGCCACAATTTTTCACCAATCGCTCTGAAACTTATAGATATAGTGTAAGATCGGTTCTCCTCGGAGCCTATTGTTTTTGGTCATGATCGGTCAAAGGTCAAGGTCAGTGTCACATAAAAACCTAAAATTTTTATTTTCTTTATATCTTCGTCAATAATAATCGTAGCCGCATAATCCGTAGCTCATTTTATTCCTCTTTATGTTAGCTTTCCAAGTGCTATCAAATTTTTCCGGTCAATTGTTACCATGGTAACGTATTTTTGGGGGAAAATCAGAAAATTCGAAAATTTCCCTCCAAATTTCTCATTTTTTAAGTTAGAGAGCTCTAGATTTTTGCATTGTGTAGCATTTAATATGCTCTATGGAAAATTAATGCAAGTCTCGCAAAATCTTGTGCCATTTGTCGTCAAATGAGACTTTTCGAGATTTCATTAAATACGATTTAGAGGTAGCAGTTTTACAGCTAAGGTTCTGAAAGTGACATATTTTCTGTTTTTCTGTATTATCTCGAACTTGTTTTTTCATTTTTCGAAAATAGCCACCAGGGGGCGTGGTACAGGAAACACTACAACTTATCATTTTTCCGCAATATCTAAAAAAATATTAGGCATAAAACACATTTTTTCGTCGCATCTAAAACTAGGATCATTGCCTTATTCCTTCGTACATTTAGCCTTGTGCTGCGGTTACCATGGTTACCAAATTTTGGGGTAAAACTTGACAATCTGAAAACATGATGTTTTTCGCTTTGATCTCTGTTAATATTTATGCTACAAGGGTCTAGTTTTTTGCATAAGGCAGCATTCCCATGGTTCTAAGTCATTTAATTGCTAATCTTGTCAAATCTCGCTCGGTTTATCGTCAAACGAGAAATTACGAGATTTTAAACAAATATCTCTACCTCGGCTATTTTAATGCTACAAGGGTCTAGTTTTTATTGTTCTAGGATTTTTTAGTAGATTAAAGTGACACAAGTGAATATCTCGTCAAATCTTGCACCATTTGTCGTCAAACGAGAACAGAGCACCACTTAAACAAATGCCTATAATGCTGTCATTTTTTACACTACAGACATATAGTTTTCAGCATGTGACAGCGCCTGACACTCTCAGTCATATAATGTGATTATATAGCAATTCTCGTCAAATCTGGCCTCGTTTTTTATCAAATGATGAAAATAAATCCAATTCCCGTGAGCACAAGTGGCTTCAGGGTTGACCGGTAAGTGCCGGCAAGGCCATTACAGTTGCAAGTTGGCGTGCGCGGTCGTCCATGAATTTCACAAAGCAGCATTGAAAAGAGGACAAAAGCCGCTAAATTTGAATTGAACACACCTGTTATTTTCATTGTGTCCCCTTGTGCGGCCATTTTTGTTGCCAGGAACCACTGGCAAATCTTTCAAACCAGGGACGGATCCCCCATTTTGTAGTTGGGTGTGTCAAAATATGGGCGGATCCCTGGTTTAGCAGTTGGGGGCAGGGGATTAATTTTAATTATACATTAAATATTTATAATAAAAAATAAAATATTTCGAAACTTATTTTTTTCCGTTTAGAAATTAGCCGCCAGATGGCGCTGCAGCAATCATTATTGTGCCATATCTCCAAAACTATACACACTGTCACAACATTGATTGCAGCATCTGATACTAGATTTATTGCGTTTATCCTCCTGGGGACTCTGTCACATTCTGTAGGGGTTAAATTTAATTAAACATCAAATATATATATATATATATATATATATATATATATATATATATATATAATAAAATAAATATCTGGGAACTTATTATTTTTCTTTTAGAAAAAAGCCGCCAGATGGCGCTGCAGCAAGCATTATTGTGCCATATCTCCAAAACTATAGACAGTGTCACAACATTGATTGCAGCATCTGAAACTAGATTTAATGCGATTATCCTCGTGGGGACTATGTCATAATCTTCCATTACCATGGTAACCTTATATACGTTACAATTATATTCTTCTTTTTCTTAAAATTAAAAATATGGAGTTTTGTTCTAATAGACGGTTTTCCATTCTCCATGATAGGAGTACATGGCCTTCACATGGAGTTTTTTCCCGTCTGTCTGTCTGATTGTCTGTCTACTCATCTGCGACTTTTGAAAATCAACACAACCACACAAAATTGTGCTTCTGTTTACACCATTATTCGGGTACTTCATTTGACCAGTTCCAAATGTAAACTGCCTGCCTGCTGTATGTTGTCTCCTAGTTTGACTTTCTTATTTCCGCTTCCGGCAAGCGTTCGACCTCTGGTCGTCTAGTCTGTCTGTCTGTCCACGCTCTACAGGCCACAATTTTGCACCAATCGCTCTGAAACTTATACATTTAGTGTAAAATCATTTCTCCTCCGAGCCTATTGTTTTTGGTCATGATCAGTCCAAGGTCAAGGACATCAAAAGTTCATAAAACGTTTTTTTCTTCATATCTTTTTTTCTATAAAGCGTATCTACTTCAACTGTTGCTCATTTTCATCATCATTCCAAGGCCTTTCATCTGGTGTGTAGCTGACTCAAATTTGTTGTCACTTTGGTTACGTATTTTCGGGTAAAAGTGATGAAAATCGAAAATCAGTGGACTATTTTTCCTAACTTTGTCATTTTTAAAGATAGAGAGTTCTAGTTTTTTGCATCAGATAGTACTAAATAAGCTTTTTATCATACAAGTAAAAGTCTCGTTAAATCTCGCACCATTTCTTGTCAAACGAGAGTTTTTGAGATTTCATTAAATATGACCTACAGGTTGCATTTTTTTAACAAAGGCTCTGAAATTGATATATTTTGTGTTATTTATTAATATCTCGAAATCAGTTTTTCATTTTTTGGAAATAGCCACCAGGGGGCGTGGTACCTGAAACACTGTAACATATCATTTTTCTGCAATATCTAAAAAAATTTTAAACATGGCACAATTTTTATTGTTGTATCTTAAACTAGGAACATTGGCTTATTCCTCCGCACATTTAGCTTTGATCTGCCTTTATCATGGATACCAAATTTTGGGGTTAAACTTGACGATATGAAAATATGTAGTTTTTGGCTTCTATCTCGGTTAATATTTATCTTTTAAGGGTCTAGTTTTTTTGCATAAGGCTGCTTCCTCTTGGTTCTCAGTCATTCAGTTGCAGGTCTCGTCAAATCTCGCTCGGTTTATTGCCAAACGAGAAATTACGAGATTTCACAGAAATGCTTATAACTTGATCACGGTTAATGCTAAAATTGAGTAGTTTTCAGCATTTGGTAGCATTTCAGAAGCTGGACATGATTACACTGCAAATCTCGCCACATCTCGTATCATCTCCCGCCAAACGAGAATATTTTAGATTTCAAACAAATGTCTTTAAATCGATTATTTTCATGCTAGATATTTTATTTTTCTATTGTTCAAGAATCACTTGACTAGTTTTAGGTGACAAAAGTGAATATCTCGTCATATCTCGCACCATTTCTTGTCAAACGAGAACATGGGACCATTCAAAGAAACGCCTATAATTCTGTTATTTTTATGTGGAAGACTTATAGTTTTCAGCATTTTATAGCGTCTAACAATCTCGGTCACATTATATGATTATATTGAAAGTTTCTTCAAATTTTGCATCGTTTTTCTTCAAATAAAAAAAGTACATCCAATTGCCATGACCATAAGCGATGGCAGTATGTGATAGTAAATGTCGGCAGGGGCATTACATTTGACAGTTGGAGCTTTGTTCTATGGATGTGCGATGGTCCATGAAAAGACACAATTCGGATTGATCCCACCTGTGCTTTTGGTGGTGGCCTCTTTTCATGCTTTGTATGGACGCACTTTGAGGATTTCAATGCATTGAGAGCTTATTGACCTGTTGTAAAGGATAATCCCTTAAAAAAAACAAAATCAAAGAGAGAGGCTCCCCGAAATATTACTGAATGCAGAGATAGTGTTGCTGGTAAGCACAGTCACAACTATAATATCAGGGACGGATCCCCGATTTGCAGTTGGGTGTGTCAAATCAGGGACGGATATCCGGTTTGCAATTCGGGGTAGGGGTTAAATATATCATATAATAATAATAATAATAATAATAATAATAATAATAATAATAATAATAGCATACTAATAAAATTTCGCACGGAAGCTTACTTTTATCATTTTGGAAAATAACCACCAGATGGCGCTGCAGTAATCATTATTGTTCCATATCTCCAAAACTATAAACTGTGTCACAACTTTGATTGTAGCATCTGAAACAAGATTTAATGCGTTTATCCTCTTGGTGACTCTATCATATTCTTCCCTTACCATAGTGAGCTTATGTAGGTTACAATTCATGAAATTCAAAATATGAAGATTCATTCGAATAGACTCTGGCTTATTTTATTCATACTTTCAATTATCTATGGAATGAGTACATGACTTTCATCTTGAGTTTTTTTCCGTCTCTCTGTCTCTTTGTCTGTCTACTAGTCTGCGACTTGTCTGTGACTTTTGAAAATCAACATAACCACATGAAGATATGCATTTTTCTCCCCAACAATAGGGGTTGTTCAATTGACCAGTTCCAAATGTTCCCTGTCTTTCTGCTGCTTGTTGTCTGTTAGTTTGACTTTCTTATTTCTACTTCCGGCAAGTCCCGACCTATGGTCGTCTTGTCTTGTTTGTCTGTCTGTCTGTCTGTCTGTATATCCACGCTCCACAGGCCACAATTTTGCACAAATCGCTATGAAACTTATAGATACGTTGTAAGACCTGTTCTCCTTGGAGCCTATTGTTTTTGGTCATGATCGGTCAAAGGTCAAGGTCAGTGTCACCAAAAAACCTAAAATCTTTATTTTCTTCATATCTTCGTCAATATTAATCGAAGCCGCTTAATCTGTAGCTCATTTTACTCCTCATTGTGTTAGCTTTCCAAGTGCTAGCAAATTTTTCCGGTCAATGGTTACCATGGTAACGTATTTTGGGGGAAAATCAGAAAATTCGAAAATTTCCCTCCAAATTTCTCAATTTTTAAGTTAGAGAGGTCTAGATTTTTGCATTGTTTAGTATTCAATATGCTCTGTACGAAATTAATGCAAGTCTTGCAAAATCTCGTGCCATTTGTCGTCAAATGAGACATTTGAGATTTCATTTAATACGATTTAGAGGTCGCAGTTTTATAGCTACGGTTCTGAAAGTGACATATTTTCTGTTGTTCTGGATTATCTCGAACTTGTTTTTTCATTTTTTGAAAATAGCCACCAGGGGGCGTGGTACTGGAAACACTACAACTTATCATTTTTCCGCAATATCTAAAAAAATATTAAGCATATAACAATTTTTTTTTGTCGCATCTAAAACTTGGATCATTGCCTTATTCCTTCGTACATATAGCCTTGTGCTGCAGGTACCATGGTTACCAAATTTTTGGGTAAAACTTCTGAAAACATGATGTTTTTGGCTTCTATCTCTGTTAATATTTATGCTAGAAGGGTCTAGTTTTCTGCATAAGGCAGCATTCCCTTGGTTCTAAGTCATTCAGTTGCAAATCTCGTCACATCTCGATCGGTTTATCGTCAAACGAGAAATTACGAGATTTCACAGAAATGCTTATAATCTGATCACCTTTTCAGCTGAAGAGCAGTTGTTTTCAGCATTTGGTAGCTTTTTTAGAGCTTAATATGAATGAATTGCAAATATCGCCCAATCTCGCATCATCTCCCACCAAACGATAAATTCGAGATTTTAAACAAATATCTGTATCTCGGCTATTTTAATGCTACAAGGGTCTAGTTTGTTATTGTTCCAGGATGTTTTAGTAGATTAAAGTGACACAAGTGAATATCTCGTCAAGTCTCGCGCCTTTTGTCGTCAAACGAGAAGAGGGGACCATTTAAACAAATGCCTATAATGCTGTCAGTTTTAGCGAACCTGTGAGCTTATGCGATGGTGAGGCGTTGTCGGGCGTCCGGCGTCTGTACGTTAACCCATACTATCTTGAAAACGGCAAGAATTAGTATCACGAAATCTTATGCATAAAATTAGTCATCTAAAAAATTCTATCGGATTTTGCTTATTTCTTGGCTAACTGCATTTTCTTAGATTTTATAGGGAAAAAGTTAAAAAAGCGTAAAAAATCTTCTTCTCCAAATTTGTCTAGCCAAATTATCCAATATGTTACAGAACTGTTTCCTGGAACTATCTCTCTCAAGTTTGTTCGAATGGTTGAAGTTTGGTGATTTTTGGCCGAGTTACAGGATGTTGAACTTAGTCATCTATCCAAAAAAGCATACTAAAATTACAATCTCAGAAAAGGCTTGAGCTATCATCACCAAATTTTATGCCAATGTTGGTAACATGAGTCATATCTGAAATTGAGGTATTGGTGGCGCCACCTGCATCGGCCTTTTTTGTTCGGGGGTCATCAGTTCCCGTATCATACTGACAGCTACAAATAACTTCTTCTCAGAAACGAAATGGCCAAATTGTTTAATATCGCACAGAAATGATCCTAGGGTAGTGCTTTCTGAAGTTTGTTCAAATGGTCTCAGTTCAGTGACTTTTGGCTAAGTTATGGGAAGCTGAATTTAGTCATATGCCATAACAGCCCATTTTAGCTAAGTGGCTACAAAAATCTTCTTCTCAAAAACCACTGGGCCAAATTCTTAAATCTCACACATTAATTATCCTTAGATGTTGATAATTCAAGTTTGTTCAAATGGTCTCAGTTCAGTGACTTTTGGTTGAGTTATGGGAAGCTGAATTTAGTCATATGCCATAACAGCCCATGTTAGCTGAGTGGCTACAAAAATCTTCTTCTCAAAAACCACTGGGCCAAAATCTCATACATTAATTATCCTTAGAAGTTTATAATTCAAGTTTGTTCAAATGGTTTTGGTTCAATGATTTTTGGCAGAGTTATGGGAAGCTGAACTTTGCCATTTTGCTGTATTTTCCCATATGAGTTAAAAACCTACAAAACGTTTTTCGACTGATGATACTGAGGCCAGTTTGTTTAATATTTTGCATGAATAATTCCCTGAATCATTCTAATAATAATTGTCTTTTATGGTTCCAAAAAATGAATTTTGGCTGAATTATAAAGATTGAATTGAGTCATTTTACCATATATGTTAGCTGTGTGAAGCAGATACATCTAGCCTAGCACCAGTTTATCAGCATCCATTACATCATGCCTCTAGACATTTAGATTTCAGAATATCTATGGAAAATATTGAAAAGAATGTTTTTTTAAAAGCTTTTAAAAATGTAGATTTATGATATTACATATCATCTGTACACTATTCATAATTTCTCAGGAATACCAGGAGCTACCATCTCCAAATTTTATGCAGTTATCAGTCACATATCAAATGTTGATGGATTCAGCTATTTTTTGCTATCTGCATTTACTTAGATTTTACAGGGGAAAAGCTGAAAAAAACTTCTTCTTGTAAAGAGTCCAGCCAAATTGTTCAATATTTTACAGAAATGATCCCAGAGGCGAGCCTTCTGAAGTTTGTTCAAATGGTTTGTGTAGGATAAATTTTAGCAGAGTTACCTAAGAGGCCAAGATTGTATACGTTTCTTGAATAGGTTGAGAAACTGCCAACTGTTTCAGATTTGGCAACAGATCAAGAGTTCATTCAGTGCAGCCAGATTTAGGTCAAGAGTTTAATCAGTGCAGCCAAGCACAAGGCATGTGATCACCTCTGGGCAGCATGTGATCATTTCATGGGTAGCATGTGATCACCTCATGAGTATCATGTGATCACCTCATGTTCATTCAGTGCAGCCAGGTACAGGTCAAAAGTTCACTCAGTCAAGCCAGGTGCAGGTCAAGAGTTCACTCAGTGCAGTAGCCTGAGCCAGTAATTTGTCACAGTACACTCGGGGCAACAGCCTTTCTCACCTAAACCTGGTCAGCCCCATTCATCAGACTCAGGGTAAGTTTGATGTATTGGGCTGATATTCTGACCTGTCTATGTGTCTTTAATGGCTTTCTCGTTCACAAGACAGGTGTTGCCATCTACAATGATTTTTGCAAAGTGTATGTGCCTGCTTAATTCTACGGAAGAATTTGATATATCAGCCTGAAATTGGACATATTTGTACATGTCAAATAGCTTTGTCGTATACAAGACTGGTGGTGCCACCTACAATAATTTTTGTGTTGTGTGCACCCATGCCAGAAATTCAGCAGTGATGTTTGTGTATTGTTTCTTGTTCAAAATGTTTAGTACTTGCATTGTTCATATATATGAAAAGTAGTGGTTCAGCATTGAAGCGTTATACCTGGTGTATATCCATATGCACAGGTTCGCATTAGGCCTGTAGGCCTTGTTCACACTAAAGACATAGTTTTCAGCGTGCGACAGCGTCTGACACTCTCAATCACATTATGTGATTATATAGCATTTCTCGTCAAATCTCGCCTCGTTTTTTATCAAATGATTAAGAGACATCCAATTGCCGTGAGCACAAGTGGCTTCAGGGTTGACTGGTAAGTGCCGGCAAGGCCATTACAGTTGCAAGTTGGCATGCGCGGTCGTCCATGAATTTCACAAAGCAGAATTGGATAGAGGACAAAAGCCGCTAAATTTGAATTGAACACACCTGTAATTTTATTGAGTTCCCTAGTGCGGCCACTTGTGTTGCCAGGAACCACTGGCAAATCTTTCAAACCAGGGACGGATCCCCGATTTTTAAGTTGGGTGTGACAAAATATGGGTGGATCCCTGGTTTAGCAGTTGGGGGGGCAGGGGTCAAATTTTAAATATACATCAAATATTTATAATAAAAAATAAAATATTTCGAAACTTTTTCCTTTTAGAAAATAGCCACCACATGACGCTGCAGCAATTATTATTGTGCCATATCTACAAAACTGTACACTGACACAACATTGATTGCAGCATCTGATACTAGATTTAATGCGTTATCCTCCTGGGGACTCTGTCATATTCTGCAGGGGTTAAATTTTAATTATACATTAAATATATATTTTAAAAAAATATCTGGGAACTAAATTTTTTTTCCTTTTAGAAAATAGCTGCCAGATGGCAATGCAGCATTCATTATTGTGCCATATCTCCAAAACAAAAGTGTCACAACATTGATTGCAGCATCTGAAACTAGATTTAATATGTTTATCCTCGGGGGACTCCATCATATTCTTCCATTACCATGGTGACTTAATATAGGTTACAATTCTTGAAATTCCAAATAAGAATAAAGATTTATTCTTATAGACTGTGGCTTATTTTATTCATGCTTTCCATTCTCTATGGCATGATTATATGGCCCTGACTTGATTTTTTCCAACTGTCTGTCTGTTCGTCTGTCTACTCATCTGCGACTTTTGAAAATCATTTAAACCACATAAAGATGTGTTTATAGCTATTTCCTCCATGACAGGGGTTTTTCATTTGATCAGATCAAAATGTTCCCTGTCTGTCTGCTTTTTAACTGTCCGTCTGTTTCGCTGTCTTATTTCCGGCCACTTCCGGCCTCTGGTCGTCTAGTTGCTTGCCGGAAATCTTCGATTTCGGCAAGTTGGTTGGTCATTTGCGTATGTCTGTTTGTTTGTGTGTTTGTTGCTTGCTGGAAATCTTCGATTTCGGCAAGTTGGTTGGTCAGTTGCGTATGTCTGTCTGTCTGTTTGTGTTTGTCTGTGGACTCTCTACAGGCCACAATTTTGCAGGAATTGCTTTCAAACTCATATAGCTGGTCAAAAATTAAAATTCCAGGAAGCCTATTTTTTTGGGGGCAATATAGGTCAAAGGTCAAGGTCATCAGAAGTATACAAAACGGTTTTTTCTTCATATCTTTGTTACTATTAGTGGTATCTTCTTCAAACATAGCTAATTTTAAACATCATTCCCAGGCCTTTCTTCTGGTGTGTAGCTCTTTCAAATTTGCCGTAACCATGGTTACGGAATTTGGGGAAAAAGTCATGATATTCTGAAATAAGGGGTCTTACTTTTCTAACTTTGTCAGTTTAAAAGCTAGAGAGGTCTAGTTTTTTGCTTCAGGTAGCATTTAACAAGTACTGCAAGATTTCATTAAAAGTCTCGCGATATCTCGTATAATATCTCGTCAAACGAGATATTTCGAGATTTCAGTAATCTTGCCCTGGAGGTCACAGTTTTGCAGGGATCTTTTTGAAACTGACATATCGTAAGTCCTACATTATTATCTCAAAATAGTTGTTCCATTTTTTAAATGCAGCCGCTAGGTGGCGCTGTATGCAAACCTCCCCAACATATCATGTTTTGGCCATATCTCCACAATTGTGAGCCTCAATTACATAAACCATAGCTTATTTTCTTCCCCTAAATCTTTTCAAACTCATGGTGTAGTCATTTTGACTCAATCTTGAGTCACTTTGTCTGTGTGTCCGTCTGTTTCTCAGTTGTCCTCAAATCCGCTTGCTTGCCGGTTCTTGCGTCTCACATATAGCATTCTACAGGCCATAGTTTTGAGAGAATCCTTTTAAAACTATTACATCTTATGTCTTACACTAATATCTCGAAAAAGATTTTTCATTTTCCGGAATTGGCCGGTAGGGGGCGGTGCACTCAAACTTGCACAACATATCATTTTTTGGCCATATCTTCAAAACTATAAACCTCATTTACATAAACTATAGCTTATTTTCTTCCTCTGGGTCTTTCCAAAAATCTCGTGTATTCATTTGGTCTCGATCTTGAGTCACTTTGTCTGTGTGTCCGTCTGTTTCTCAGTTGTCCTCAAATTCGCTTGCTTGCCGGTTCTTGCGTCTCACATATAGCATTCTACAGGCCACAGTTTTGAAAGAATCCTTTTAAAACTATTACATCTTATGTCTTACACTAATATCTCGAAACTGATTTTTCATTTTCCAGAATTGGCCGCTAGGGGGGCGGTGCACTCAAACTTGCACAACATATCATTTTTTGGCCATATCTCCCAAACTATAAACCTCATTTACATAAACTATAGCTAATTATCTTCCTCTGAGGTTTCTTCATAACATGATTAAGTGATCTGTTCTCAATCTTGGGTCAGTTTGTCAGTATGTTTGTCACTTGCCGGAATCAAAGATTTTGGCAAGTATGTTGGTCAGTTCCGTATGTTTGTTGCTTGCCGAAAATCTTCGATTTCTGCAAGCAGGTTGGTCAGTCGCGGATGTCTGTTTGTTGCTTGCCGGAAATCTCTGATTTCGGCAAGCAGGTTGGTCAGTCGCGGATGTCCGTTTGTCTGTTCGTTTGTCTGTGTACTCTCTAGAGGCCACAATTTTGCAGCAATTGCTTTCAATCTAATACAGCTGATAGACAAGCAAAATTCCTCGAGGCCTATTGTTATTGGGCGACATAGGTCCAAGGTCAAGGTCATCAATACTTCTCAAAACGGTTTTTTCTTCATATCTTTGTAACTGTTAGTGGTATCTTCTTCAAACATAGCTAATTTTAAACGTCATTCCCAGGCCTTTCTTCTGGTGTGTAGCTCTTTCAAATTTGCCGTAACCATGGTTACGCATTTTGGGGAAAAAGTCATGATATTCTGAAATAAGGGGTCTTATTTTTCTAACTTTGTCAGTTTTAAAGCTAGAGAGGTCTAGTTTTTTGCATCAGGTAGCATTTAACAAGTACTGCAAGACTTTATTAAAAGTCTCGCGATATCTCGTACAATATCTCGTCAAACGAGATATTTCGAGATTTCAGTAATCTTGCCCTGGAGGTCACAGTTTTGCAGGGATCTTTTTGAAACTGACATATCGTAAGTCCTACATTATTATATCGAAATGGTTGTCCCATTTTTTAAATGCAGCCGCTAGGTGGCGCTGTATCCAAACCTCCCCAACATATCATGTTTTGGCAATATCTCCAAAATTATAAGCCTCAATTACAAAAACTAAAGTTTATTGCTTGCCGGAAATCTTCGATTTCGGCAAGCATGTTCGTCAGTTGCGTATGTTTTGTTGCTTTGTTTGTCACGACTCTCCAGGCCACACTTTTGCATCAATCAACTTGAAACTTACAGGCTTGATTGACAAACCGATTTCTAGGTGCCCTATTGTTTTTGGTCAACATTGCTCCAAGGTCAACGGTCAAGGTCACGACAGGTATGGTTAACGGTTTTTGCACTATAACTTCGCCATCAATAGGCTTATCCACTTCTGCAATAGCTCATTTTTTTCGTCATCACCTGGCCTTTCTTTTGACATGTAGCTTACTTAAATTTGCCGTTACCATGGTTACATTTTTTGGGGAGAAATCATGGAATTTCATGATATTTTTCAAATTTGCAGCAATCACCCTGATTCCGAGATATTTTATGTAACATAAGAATATCTCGAAATTGTTTTTTCAGATTTTGGAAATGGCCGACAGGGGGCGTTGCAGATGAAAAAACATGAAAATTTGTTTTGGTGCTATACCTCCACAACTATTAAACATTGGGCCATTTCCATCACAGCACCTTAAACTAGAGTCCATGGGCTTATTTTTGCGCATAGGTAAAAAAGTGCGCTATTGCCAGATTTCTCTATTTTTGGGGTAAAACTTTTTTTGTTGCTTGCCGGAAATCTTCGATTTTCGCAAGCTGGTTGGTCAGTCGCGGATGTCTGTTTGTCTGTTTGTTTGTTTGTCTGTCCAGTCTCTTCAGGTCGCAATTTTGATCCCATCGCTTTCAAACTTTCACAGTTTGTGTAAAATCAAAAATGCAAGAAGCCTTTTGTTTTTGGGCAATATAGGTCAAAGGTCAAGGTCATCAAAAGTTCCTAAAGTGCTCTTTTCTTCATATCTCCATTACTATTTGTCATAGCCACTTGAAACATGGCTCATTTTAATCGGAATACCAAGGCCTTTCTTCTGATATATATGTTGCTGAAATCTGCTGTTTCTATGGTTACACATTTTTGGGGAAAACTCATGATTTTCGAAAATAAAAGGCCTAATTTTTGTAACTTTGTCAGTTTTATAGCTAGAGAGGTCTGTTTTTTTGCATAATGTAGCCCGTCAAGAGTTCTCGACGATCCAATACCAAGTCTTGCCAATTCTAGCATGAAATCTCGCCATACGAGATGTTTCGTGATATCATTAATGATACCCTAGATGCCACAAATTTGAAGTATTTGTTATGAAACTGATATATTTTATATCCAACAGCAATATCTCGAAATTATTTTTCCATTGTTTTAATTTGACCGCCAGGGGGCGCTGCAGCGAATACACAGTGACATATCTTGTTTTGACCATATCTCCAAAACAATTGATCTTACTTACATAAATTATAGCTTATTTTCTTGTCCTGAGTCTTCCCTATATTCTGGTTGGGTCATCTGGTCTCAATCTTGTGTCACTTTGTCAGTGTGTCTGTCTGTTTGTCTGCTGTCCACAATCACGCCCGCTGGTTGGTGTAGCATGTTACATATAGCAAAGTACAAGCCATAGTTTTTAACGAATCTTTTTGAAACTAGTACATCTTATATCTGAGACTAATATAAAAAAACAGGTATTTCATTTTCTGGCTGTGGCCGCTAGGGGGCGCTGCAGTCAACCCCGCTCGAACATGTCGTCTTTCGGCCATATCTCCAAAAATGTTAGTCGTAATTACATATATTATAGCTTATATTCTTGCCTTGAGTCTTCTGGATGTTATCGATGGGTCATCTGGCCTGAATCATTTGTCACTTTGTCAGTATGGCCGTCTGTTTGTCCGCTGTCTTCAGTTTCGCTTGCTTGCCGGTGGTTGTATCTTACATATAGCAATGTACAGGCCACATTTTTGCACGAATCCTTTTGAAACTGGTACATCTTCTGTCTTGTACTAATAACTAGAAATTTGTTTTTCATTTTGTGAATATGGCCGCTAGGGGGCGCAGCAGTCAACCCACCCTAGCATATCGTCTTTTGACCATATCTCCAAAAATATAAGTAGTATGTACATAAATTAGAGCTTATTTTCTTGCCATGAGTCTTCTCATCAAATAGTGATGTCATCTGGTCACAATCTCGTGTCATTGTCTCAGTATGTCTCTCTGTTTGCCAGTTGTCCACAATCACGCCCGCTCGTTTGTGTAACATGTTACCTATAGCAATGCACAAGCCATAGTTTTGCACAATTCTATTTGAAACTGGTACGTATTATGTCTTGCACTAATATCGAGAAATGGGTTTTTTATTTTCTGGCTGTGCCCGCTAGGAGGCGCTGCAGTCAACCCAAGCTGACGTATCATGTTTTCAGACAGAACTCTGTCAAGTTTAGTCGTATCTTCACAAACTTAGGCTCATCCTTTTTCTCTTGGCGATAACTCCAAAAATATTTGATGTATAAACTTGTTGCTTGCCGGAATCAGAGATTTCGACAAGTATGTTGATCAGTCCCGTATGTTTGTTTGTTTGTTTGCATATAAAGTTGTCGGTGCATTACAGGCCACAATTTTGCTGCAATTGCCTTTAAACTTATACAGATGTAATATGATCGTCCAGAATAGAAGCCTATTGTTTTTGGTCATAATCGGTCAAAGGTCAAATTCAAGGTCATCAATAGGCCTCAAAATTGTCTATCCTTCATATCTTTGTTAAAAATAACCGTAGCCACTCAAACTGTAGCCCGTTTTATTTGCCACTGCATGGCAACTTCCAACACTGCAAAATTGCCTCTTTTCGCTGTTACCATGGTTACGCAATTTTGGGGAGAAATCATGGAATTTTGTGATATTTTTCAAATTTTCAGCAATCGTACTGATTCTGAGATATTTTATGTAACATAAGAATATCTCGAAATTGTTTTTTCAGAATTTGGAAATGGCCGCCAGGGGCGTTGCAGATGAAAAAACATGAACATTTGTTTTGGTGCTATACCTCCAGAACTATTAAACATTGGGCCATTTCCATCACAGCACCTTAAACTAGGGTCCATGGGCTTATTTTTGCGCATAGGTGCCAAAGTGCGCTATTGCCAGATTTCTCTATTTTTGGGGTAAAACTTTTGAATTTTCAAAATATGCAGTTTTCAGCTTCTAACTCTGTCAGTTTTTATGCTAGAGAGGTCAAACTTTTTGCATCTTGTAGCCCTTGGTGAGTTCTCGGTGATCCAATCAAAAATCTTGCGAAATTTCGCACCGTTTCTCGTCGAATGAGATTTTAGCGATTTCACGGTGACATGCCCTATAGGCCACAGATATGCAGGCATCGTTTTGAAACTGACACAAACCACGACGACACGTGCCATACCCGCAATTGGCGACAGGGTCCTTACAGTGGGCGGCCGGCGTGTGCAGCGGTCCGAGACGGCCTTTCCGGGCCTTCTCTATGATCATACATGTTGGAGGCACAGTCCTAACTTTATTGCTTGCCGGAAATCTTCGATTTTCGCAAGCATGTTCGTCACCCGCGTATGTTTGTTCCTTCATCTTATATTTTACACTAATATCTCAAAACTAATTTTTCATTTTCCGGATATGGCTGCTAGGGGGCGCTGCACTAGACCCATCCAAACAAATCAGTTTTTGGACATATTTCCGTAAGAGTAAACCTATATTACACAAAGTGTAACTTATTTTCTTTCTCTTGGCCTTCTGCAAAACAATGTAACGTCATCTGGTGTCCATCTTGTGTTACTTTGTCAGTATGTCTGTCTGTTTGTCAGTTATCCTCAAATTCGCCTATTTGCTGGTTCTTGCATCTCACATAAAGCAATCAACAAGCCAGATATTTGGAGGAATCCTTTTGAAACGATTACATCTCATGCCATTCACTAATATCACGAAACGCATTTGTCGTCTTCAGGATATGTCCACTAGAGGCCGCTGCAGTCGAACATCCCCAATATATCATTATTTGGCCATATCTCCAAAACTAGAAACCTCAATTACATAAATTATACCTTGTTTTCTTCCTCTGGGTCTTCCCCATAACCTGGTTAAGTCATCTTGTCTTCATTTTGTGTCCCTTTGTCAGGATGTCTGTTTGTTTGTCAGTTGTCCTCAAATTCGCTTGCTTGTTTGTTCTTTCGTCTCACTAATAGAATTCTACAGGCCCCAGTTTTGAAAGAATCTTTTTAAACTATTAAATCTTATGTCTTACAGTTATATCTCGAAACAAATTATTAGCGAATCTGTGAGCTTTTGCTATGGTGCAGCGTCGTCCGTCGTCTGCATGTTAACCATAGCTATCTCAAAAACGGCAGGAACTAGCACTACCAATTTTTTTTGTAAATAAACAGTCATCTTAAAAGCTCTATCGTAATTTGTTTATTTTTTGGCTTTCTGCATTTACTGAGATTTTATAGGAAAAAAGCTAAAAAAAGCTTTAAAAATTTCTTCTGCGAAACTGTCCAGCCAAATTGAACAATATTTCTAAGAAATGATCTCTTGAACAATCTATCTCAAGTTTGTTCGAATGGGGTTTCGGTTCGGAGATTGAACAGGAGGTTGAACTTAGTCATCTGTCCAAAAAAGCAAACTAAAATGAAAATCTCAGAAACGGCTAGAGCTGTCATTACCAAATTTTATACCTATGTTTGTCTCATATGTCATATCTGAAATTGAGGTATTGGTGGCGCCACTTACATTGATCTGTTTTTTACAAGGGAAAATGTAATTTTAGACTCTCCAGCTTATACTCTATTTTAAGATGAAACTGTTAAGCTGATTGGTTAAAACTTTACAAGAATTTTTCTATGGTAGGTTTCTACCAGTTGTATAAGAAGAGATTGGGTAAATGCAACTTTAAAAAAGCAGTGTAGCCAATTGAAAACTATGATTTATTTTCTTCTTCTGAATCTACTCGATAATCTGAGTAGGTCATCTGGTCTTATTCTTGTGTCATTTTTAGCTCAGCTGACTATAAGTCATCTGAGCTATAGTCGTGGTCCATTGTCCGTCGTCCGTCCGTCTGTCCGTCCGTCCGTCCGTCCGTCCATCCGTCCGTAGATGTGGCACGTTTTGAAACCGTAAGACCTAGGAATCCAAAATTCAGCATAATGTTAGATATCCCCAAGATCTCCTACCAAGCCGAAAACTGGGTCTTTGCGACTTCGTTCCTTTGAGAAATTATGGAAAAACCTCAATTTTTTATTAAAATCCTATTTTCACACTTCAGGACTGCCTAATATCAAAACTACTCATCTGTTTTTCCTCATATTTACCATAAATATTCCTCTATATAGTTCCTATGTACATGCCAGAAATTAAGACTGAAAAGTATAAATTCTTTAAGTTATGGGCCCAAACAAAATGGACTTTGAAAAAAATCAGGAAAAATAATAACTCACTTTACATGAAAAATTTTGAAACTAGAGTCTATTTTCTCAAGTATATAACTATGTTTAATTAAGATTGAATTGTTTACCCAAAATTAGATCTGAATTTTGTAAATTTTTTAAGTTATTAGCATAAAAAAAATCAGTACCTTAAATTTTGCCCAATTTTGACCATGGCACATTTTTTTCCTGTAAGCACCATTGATTTAATTTTCACAGCATGTAAACATAAATATTTTGTTTGTCTAAATCTGAAATTTGAAAATAAAAGCTTGAAAATTAAGCTAGTTATTGATTTTTTTTTCTGTAGTCACTTGCTTTGATTACAGATGCAGGGTCCCACTCCAGGTCACTGGAAGTCAGCTATGCCAGGGTTTCTGATTTGTTACAGTCACTGGGGGAGATCCCCTGCTGTGACAGGTGTACAGTTATTCTCATATCACCACCCCAATCACCCCCCCCCCCCCGCAAACCCAACCCACCAAGTGTTATGCAGTAATTGTTATTGTTTTCACTGTATCTCCTTAATTGTAATGCTGTTTCCACTCCGATATGCAAAAACTTTCCTTGAAAAAATAATTCAAGGTGTAATCCAGAAGATGCAATGTTGTGTAATGTAGCATTTTTAAAGAAATCAGTTTTCTTTTAAATGATTTTAACAAATATAAATGAACCCATCAGTATGCTTAAATTATTATAAAATATGAAGCACATTATGGATAAATAAAGACACAATTAAAAATTGTGAAATATAAATCAAGTATTATTTTTAGATACTGTTTTGCAGATTTAAAAGATATATTTTTGTGGTAAAAAATAGATAAACATTTGTATGCATTATGTGGTGTTATCTGACAAGATTGAGATTTATGATGATACAATTGAGAATTATGAATCAACTTTTATATTCAGATATATAAGTTAAATTGGAAATGTATAGAAATATAAACTTAAATTAGAAAATAATTGATGTGATAAAAAAATCAGGATTTAATACAAACATGTGTTCATTATTTTCCTGCCTCAGCAGAATTTGAGATCGAGCTTTGTTTGCCCTATTTTATGTTGTTAATTAGCTATATTTCAACTGTATACATTTCATAAAAAAAATACATATATATTTAATAATATAGATTATACAAAAAAATAGATTCAATTGAACAAATGTGTAAACTACTGAAATGTCAACAGTTAATCAAAAAACCAATTAATGATCATGGTTATAGTACAGATCATTTGTTCACAAACTGTTCACATGCTTTAGTTTCAACATTAGGAAACACATGGTCAGGTCACAAAATATTTTTTGCAACAATTTCTTGCTCATCAATACAAACCAATCATATAAACCAACCATGGCCTTTATTACCTCTTCCTCTTACACTTTATCTCCATTAGATATTATTTTAGATTTTTACCTTCAAGGTTAACGTCAGCTTAGCACAGTGACCCATAGGTCCCTTGTTTGAGTATGTCTGTCTGTTTGTCAGTGATCCTAAATTTCGCCTGCTTGCTGGACCTTGCTTCTTGCAGTTAGCAATTTTCAGGACACAGTTTTGCGGGAATCCTTTTGGAACTGGAACAACATCTTATTTCTTACATTATATTCTCAAAAGAATTTTTTAATGTTTGGGATATGGCCGCTTCCATATATTGGCCATACCTCCGACACTATAAACTCTACCTACTAGAACTATAGCTCATTTTGCTTCTCTTTATGTTCCCAACTTTTTTCTGGTAGTCTGTTGTCTCAGGTGTGTCAGTATATCTGTCTGTTTTGAGCTATGTCTGCTTTCATGATCTTTTGTGTGATATATGTCATTCAACAGGCAAAACTTTCCAGCAATCGCTCTGAAAGTTATTCAATTGATAGAAAACCGACAGTTTGTCCTGTTTGTTTCGCTGTCTTATTTCCGGCCATTTCCGGCAAGCGTTCGACCTCTGGTCGTCTAGTTTGTTTGTTTGTCACGACCCTCCAGGCCACACTATTGCATCAATCAACTTGAAACTTACAGGCTTGATTGAGAAACCGATTTTTAGGTGCCCTATTGTTTTTGGTTATTATTGCTCCAAGGTCAAGGGTCAAGGTCACGACAGGTATGGTTAACGGTTTTTGCACTATAACTTCGCCATAAATAGGCTTATCCACTTCTGTGATAGCTCATTTTTTTTCGTCATCACCTGGCCTTTCTTTTGACATGTAGCTTACTTAAATTTGCCTTTACCATGATTACATTTTTTTGGCAAAAATCATGGAAATTGGAAATAACACAACCATTTTTTGTAACTTTGTCAATTTTTAAGCTACAGACGTCTGGTTTTGGTCATTATGTACCTTATAGGCAGCTTGACATGATAAAACTGAAAGTCTCGCCAAATCTCGCACCATTTCTCGTCAAACGAGAGTCTTCGAGATTTCATTAAATATGACCTACAGGTTGCATTTTTTATAACAATGGCTTTGAAATTGATATATTTTGTGTTATTTATAAATATCTCGAAATCAGTTTTTAATTTTTTGGAAATAGCCACCAGGGGGCGTGGTACCTGAAACACTGTAACATATCATTTTCCTGCAATATCTAAAATAATTTTAAACATGGCACAATTTTTATCATTGTATCTTAAACTAGGAACATTGGCTTATTCCTCCGCACATGTAGCTTTGTGCTGCCGTTACCATGGTTACCAAATTTGTGGGTTAAACTTGACGATCTGAAAATATGCAGTTTTTGGCTTCTATCTCGGTTAATATTTATGTTTCAAGGGTCTAGTTTTTTGCATAAGGCTGCTTCCCTTTGGTTCTAAGTCATTCAATTGCAAGTCTCGTCAAATTTCGCTCGGTTTATCGTCAAACGAGAAAAAAAACGAGATTTCACGGAAATGCTTATAACTCGGCCACTTTTACAGCTACACAGGTCTAGTTTTCGGCATTTCATAACATATGACCAGCTTGACACGCCAGAAAAGAAATCAGGCCAAATCTCGCACCATATCTCGTCAAGCGAGAAAAAAAACGAGATATCATGGAAATGCTTATAACTAGGCGACTTTTACAGCTACTCAGGTCTAATTTTTGGCATTTGGTAACATTTGGCCAACTTGACATAGTAAACCTGCGATACTTGGCGAAATCTCGCACTATATCTGGTCAAATGTGGAAAAACGAGATTTCACAGAAATGCATATAAGTCGGAGACTTTCACGGCTAGACAGGTCTAGTTTTTGGCATTCATAAACATTTGGACAGCTTGACATGACAAACCTGCAAGACTGGCCAAATCTCGCACCATATCTCGTCAAACGATAAAAAAGATTTCACAGAAATGCTAATAACTCGGCGACTTTTACAGCTAGACAGATGTAGTTTTCGCCATTTCATAACATTTAGAGAGTTTGATATGACAAATCTACAAGACTGGCCAAATCCTGCACCATATCTCGTCAAACGAGAAAACACGAGAGTACACGGAAATGCTTATAACTCGGCGACTTTTACAGCTAGACGGATCTAGTTTTCGCCATTTCGTAACGTTTGGCCGTCTTGACATAATAAAACTGCTCGTCTTGCCAAATCTCGTACTATATCTCGTCAAGCGAGAAAAAACATGATTTCACGTAAATGCTGATAACACGGCGACTTATGCAGCTAGACAGGTCTAGTTTCCGGCATTTTGTAATATTTGACAAACCTGACATGACAAAACTGGAAATCTCGCCAAAGCTCGCACCATTTCCCGTCAAACGAGAAAACACGAGATTTCATGCAAATGCTTATAACTCAGCGGCTTTTATAGCTAGACAGGTCTAGTTTTCGGCATTTCATATCATTTGGCCAGCTTGACATGACAAACCTGAAAACGTCTCACTGCTTCTTGTCAAACGAGATTAACGGGATTTCATGAGAAAAAAAATTTTGAACTTGGTCCCTTTTACACTAGAAAGATATGCAGCTGTTAAAGGTCAGCATGCATAAAGTTTCAGGTCATCTAGTTTGTCTGTTTGTTTGTTTGTGTCCGCTGTAGAGGCCACAATTTTTAACCAATCGCTCTGAAACTTACGGGAAAAGTTTAAAATCAGTAACCCTCGGAGCCTATTGTTTTTGGCCGTGATCGGTCCAAGGTCAGGGTCACCAAAAAGCCCTAAAACGGCTTTTTCTTCATATCTTCGGCAATATTAATCGCAGCCTCTCAAGCAGTAGCTCAAAATAGTCGCCACTAGATGGCGACTAGCCTCAATGCAAAATCGTTCCATTCTGCTGTTACCTTGGATACTCAATTTTGGGGGAAATTCATGAAATGTGAATTTTTTTTCTAAATTTGTCATTATTAAAGCTAGCAAGGTCTAGTTTTTTGTATTAGGTAGTGTTTAGTCAGTTATATATGATACACTTGCAAGTCTCGCGAAATCTCGCACCATTTCTCGTCAAATGAGATTTTTCGAGATTTCATTAAATGTGACCTAGGGGTCGTAATTATTTAAGAATGATTTTGAGATTCATATATTTTGTGTTATTTATAAATATCTCGAAATAGTTTTTTCATTTTTTGAAAATTGCCACCAGGGGGCGCAGTACCTGACACACTCTCACATTTCGTTTTTCGGCAATATCTCAAAAAATATGAAACATGTCACAATTTTTGTTGTCTTATCTAAAACTAGGGTCATTGTCTTATTCCTCCGCACAAGTAGCTTTGTGCTGCCGTTACCATGGTTACCAAATTTTGGGGTAAAACTTGACAACTTGCAAATACGGGGTTAACCTGCTTCTATCTCTGTTGATATTTGCGATAGAAAGGTCTGGTTTTTGGCGTTAGATAGCATTCCTCTAGTTCTAAGTCATTCAAAAGCAAGTCTTGTCATATCTTGCACCTTTTCTCGTGAAACGAGAACACGGGACCATTCAAAGAATGCCTATAATTCTGTCCTTTTTTACCCTACAGACACATGGTTTGTAGCGCTGGATAGTGTCTGACACTCGCAATCACGTTAAGGGGATATAGTGTAAGTCTCGTCAAATCTCGCGCCGTTTTTCGTCAAACCACGAAAACATGTGCCATCGCCGCAAGTGGCGGCAGGGTGCGTACAGTGGGCGGCCGGCGTATGCAGCGGTGCGTGACGGCCTTTCCGGGCCCTATCTATGATCAAACATGTTGGAGGCATGTGCCAAACTTTATTGCTTGCCGGAAATCTTCGATTTTCGCAGGCATGTTGGTTAGTTCCGTATGTTTGTTCCTTCATCTTATGTTTTACACTAATATCTCAAAACTTATTTTTCATTTTCCGGTTATGGTTGCTAGGGGGCGCTGCACTAGACCCGTCCAAACAAATGTGTTTTTGGACATATAGATTAAACCTATATTATATTACACAAACTTTAGCTTATTTTCTTTCTCTTGACCTTCTTCAAAACATGGTGACGTCATCTGGTGTCCATCTTGTGTTACTTTGTCAGTATGTCCGTCTGTTTGTCAGTTATCTTCAAATTCGCCTACTTGCTGGTTCTTGCATCTCACATATAGCAATCAACAAGCCAGATATTTGGAGAAATCCTTTTGAAACGATTACATCTCATGCCATTCACTAATATCACAAAACGCATTTATCGTCTTCAGGATATGTCCACTAGAGGGCGCTGCAGTCGAACATCCCCAATATATCATTATTTGGCCATATCTCCAAAATTAGAAACGTCAATTACATAAACTATAGCTTATTTTCTTCCTCTGAGTCTTTCCCATAACCTGGTTAAGTCATCTTGTCTTCATCTTGTGTCCTTTTGTCAGTATGTCTGTTTGTTTGTCAGTTGTCCTCAAATTCGCCTGCTTGTTGGTTCTTGCGTCTCACTAATAGAGTTCTACAGGACACAGTTTTGAAAGAATCTTTTTTAAACTATTAAATCTTATGCCTTATAGTAATATCTCGAAACAGATTATTAGCGAACCAGTGAGCTTATGCTATGGTGCAGCGTCGTCTGTAGGTTAACCATAGCTATCTCAAAAACCGCAGGAACTAGCATCACCAATTTTTTTTGTAAACAAACAGTCATCTGAAAAGCTCTATCGGATTTTGTTTATTTTTTGGCTATCTGCATTTACTGAGATTTTATAGGGAAAAAGCTAAAAAAAGCTTGAAAAATCTTTCAAAAACTGTCCAGCCAAATTGTCCAATATTGCTAAGAAATGATCTCTGGAACATTCTATCTCAAGTTTGTTCGAATGGTTTCAGTTCGGAGATTGAACAGGAGGGTGAACTTAGTCATCTGTCCAATAAAGCAAACTAAAATTAAAATCTCAGAAACGGCTAGACCTGTCATTACCAAATTTTATACCAATGTTTGTCACATATGTCATATCTGAAATTGAGGTATTGATCTGTTTTGTATTTTTAGACTCTAATTTTAGACTCTCCAGTTTATACACTGTTTTATAAAGAAACTGTTAAGCTGATTGATTTAAACTTTACAAGATTTATTCTATGGTAGGTTTCTGCCAGTTTTATAAGAAGAGATTGGGTAAATATATACATATATATATATAAACATATATAAACACACACATATATATATATATATATATATATATATGGACTGGTCAAACCACATCTTTTAACAAAATAAAAAAGATTTAGGACTCTCATAGATAATATCCGTATCATACATGCATTTAATTTTTTCTTCTTCTTGTGTATAAACAGGGTGGTTCCTATTTATAATATCAATATACATACAGACAATCTTTAAAAATGATTTCAATTTCTGTTACACGCCTGTTTTATTCAATAATTCACTCAGTATATTCAATTTAAGTTAACATACTTGATATATATAATTAACCATTTCGTGATGTTCACACGTCATCTGTGATTTAATTGCCCATATTTACAGAAATTCTGTAAAATAAATGTCCCTCGGTGCCATTGTTTTGGCCATGATCTGTGAAAGGTCAAGGTCACAAAAACCCAAAAAATAGTTTTTTTCCCTCATATCATTGTTAATGTAAGTCGTATCTACTTCAACCCTAGCTCATTTTCATTGTCATTCCCAGGCCTTTCTTTTGGTGTGTAGATGCCTCAAATTTGCTGTAACCTTAATTACGCATTTTGGGGGGAAATTCATGATGGGGTCTTATTTTTCTAACTTTGGGAGTTTTAAAGCTAGAGAGGTCTAGTTTTTTTTTGCATCAGGTAACATACAAGAAGTGTTATTTGATTATATTACAAGTCTTGCAATATCTCGTACAACATCATGTCAAACGAGATATTTCGAGATATCGCTTAGTAATAGCATGAGTCCATAAGTAAGCAGGAATCATTTTGAAACTGATATATCTTATATCTTACAGTATTATCCCAAAGCAGTTTTTCATTTTCCGGATATGGCCGCTAGGGGGCGCTTGATGCGAACCTCCCCAACATATCATGTTTTAGCCATATCTCAGAAATAATAAGCCTCAATAACATAAACTATAGCTTATTTTCTTCGTCTAAGTATTCTTCATAACCAGGTAAAGTCCTCTGGTGTCAATCTTGTGTCACTTTGTCAGTATGTCTGTCTGTTTGTCAGTTAATGTAAGCTGTCTCTGCTTTCATGTTTTTATTTGAGATATATGTCGTTCAACAGGCCACAGAATCCGAGAAGTCACTCTAAAAGTAACTAAAAAATATAGAAAACCGACAGTTTGATCTTTCTGTCCGTCTGTCTATCATTTTTAAAATTCCGGCAAGCGTTCGACCTATGGTCGTCTAGTTTGTTTGTTTGTCACGACTCTCCAGGCCACACTTTTGCATCAATCAACTTGAAACTTACAGGCTTGATTGACAAACCGATTTCTAGGCGCCCTATTGTTTTTGGTCAACATTGCTCCAAGGTCAAGGGTCAAGGTCACGACAGGTATGGTTAACGGTTTTTGCTCTATAACTTCGCCATAAATAGGCTTATCCACTTCTGCAATAGCTCATTTTTTTCGTCATCACCTGGCCTTTCTTTTGACATGTAGCTTACTTAAATTTGCCGTTACCATGGTTACATTTTTTGGGGCAAAAATCATGGAAATTGGAAATAACACGACCATTTTTTGTAACTTTGTCAATTTTTAAGCTACAGACGTCTGGTTTTGGTCATTATGTACCTAATAGGCAGCTTGACATGATAAAACTGAAAGTCTCGCCAAATCTCGCACCATTTCTCGTCAAACGAGAGTCTTCGAGATTTCATTAAATATAACCTACAGGTTGCATTTTTTTAACAATGGCTTTGAAATTGATATATTTTGTGTTATTTATAAATATCTCGAAATCAGTTTTTCATTTTTTGGAAATAGCCACCAGGGGGCGTGGTACCTGAAACACTGTAACATATCATTTTTCTGCAATATCTAAAATAATTTTAAACATGGCACATTTTTATCGTTGTATCTTAAACTAGGAACATTGGCTTATTCCTCCGCACATGTAGCTTTGTGCTGCCGTTACCATGGTTACCAAATTTGTGGGTTAAACTTGACGATCTGAAAATATGCAGTTTTTGGCTTCTATCTCGGTTAATATTTATGTTTCAAGGGTCTAGTTTTTTGCATAAGGCTGCTTCCCCTTGGTTCTAAGTCATTCAATTGCAAGTCTCGTCAAATTTCGCGCGGTTTATCGTCAAACGAGAAAAAACGAGATTTCACGGAAATGCCTGTAACTCGGCGACTTTTACAGCTACACAGGTCTAGTTTTCGGCATTTCATAACATATGACCAGCTTGACACGCCAGAAAAGAAATCAGGCCAAATCTCGCACCATATCTCGTCAAGCGAGAAAAAAACGAGATATCATGGAAATGCTTAAAACTAGGCGACTTTTACAGCTACTCAGGTCTAGTTTTTGGCATTTGGTAACATTTGGCCAACTTGACATAGTAAAACTGCGATACTTGCCGAAATCTCGCACTATATCTGGTCAAATGTGGAAAAACGAGATTTCACAGAAATGCATATAAGTCGGCGACTTTCACGGCTAGACAGGTCTAGTTTTTGGCATTCATTAACATTTGGACGGCTTGACATGACAAACCTGCAAGACTGGCCAAATCTCGCACCATATCTCGTCAAACGATAAAAAAGGAGATTTCACAGAAATGCTAATAACTCGGCGACTTTTACAGCTAGACAGATGTAGTTTTCGCCATTTCATAACATTTAGAGAGTTTGATATGACAAATCTACAAGACTGGCCAAATCCTGCACCATATCTCGTCAAACGAGAAAACACGAGAGTACACCTAAATGCTTATAACTCGGCGACTTTTACAGCTAGACGGATCTAGTTTTCGCCATTTCGTAACGTTTGGCCGTCTTGACATAATAAAACTGCTCGTCTTGCCAAATCTCGTACTATATCTCGTCAAGCGAGAAAAAAACATGATTTCACGTAAATGCTGATAACACGGCGACTTTTGCAGCTAGACAGGTCTAGTTTCCGGCATTTTGTAATATTTGACAAACCTGACATGACAAAACTGGAAATCTCGCCAAAGCTCGCACCATTTCCCGTCAAACGAGAAAACACGAGATTTCATGCAAATGCTTATAACTCAGCGGCTTTTATAGCTAGACAGGTCTAGTTTTCGGCATTTCATATCATTTGGCCAGCTTGACATTACAAACCTGAAAACGTCTCACTGCTTCTTGTCAAACGAGATTAACGGGATTTCATGAAAAAATTTTGAACTTGGTCCCTTTTACACTAGAAAGATATGCAGCTGTTAAAGGTCAGCATGCATAAATAAACATATTATCCGTTTCTGCTGCCCCCACAATGTTGCTCATTCATATGACTGTTTCTACATGCACTCTCTGTCTATCTGTCTGTATCATTTCCATTTCCGGCAAGCCGGTGACCTCTGGTCATCTTGTTTGATTTTGTTGGTCTTCGAACGTTACTCTTTTATGGGAAGATGGAGACACGGTTGTGTGTTGATCTTCACTGACTGTTCTTAATGCCGATCTGTTGCGTCGTAGTGATCCTCCATCTGGTGTAGATACAATGTACGATCGTGGTGCACTTAGAACTTTCTGCACCTGGGCAGGGTGCCATGTTTCACTGTTATTGTTGAAAACTCGTACACTCTGCCCTTCGTGAAGAGGTGTTAGCTCACGTCTGACATTTTTATCATACTGGTCCTTTATCATCTGCCTCTTCTCCTGTTGTCTTTCAAAATGTGTCCCTTGTTTTGATAGCGAAGTGGATATATTACTTGGCAGTGTTGTGCGAACTTGTCTGCCAAACATGATTTCCGCTGTTGATGGCAAAGTGGAATCAATAGGTGTGGCTCTTAGATGTAATAGAGCTATACAATATCTTTTCGCTCTTTTTGGTATTTCTTTATTATCGCTTTAACAGTCTGTACCATTCTTTCGGCCATGCCATTGGCCTGTGGATATCATGGTGATGATGTAACATGACTAATGTTCCACTTTTGGCACATCTGTTGGAATGGTTGGCCTATAAACTGAGGTCCATTATCTGAGACTATCTCTGTGGGTGCTCCTAAAAGTGCAAATGTTTCTGATGTTAATTTTGCAATAGCATGACTAGTGGTACTAGTGAGCTTGTAGACAACTGTATATTTTGAATGATAGTCTGTGATCAACAAGTATGATGTGTTGTCTATTTCAAAAATATCAGTACCAATGGGTCATGTGGAACTTCGTCATTTTTGTCTGGATTTGGTAAGCGACTAAGGGTATCTGACAAAACCATGTTGCTCCTAGGATTATATTCTAGATTGAAGTTATATCCTTGGATTTTGATCAGTAACCTTTGTAGCCTTGGTGGAGCGCTGGTCAAGGGTTTGTCCCATATCATCAGTATTGGTTTGTGGTCGGTCTGGACTGTGAAGCTCTGACCATACAGATAGGTGTGAAATCTGGTGATGCGAAAAACTAGAGATAGGGTCTCTCTTTCTATGTTAGAATAATTACTTTGTGTGACTGAGAGGCTTTTTGACGCAAATGCTACAGGTTTGTTGTTTTGGAGTAAACATGCTCCTAATCCTTTCTGCGAGGCATCAACTTCTAGTGTAGTTGGCAATTCAAGGTTGTAATATTACAGGCTATTTTGGGCTGTGACAGACATTTTTAGCGACTCAAATGCAAGTTGGTGATCATCTTGCCAGAGAAATGGTACGTCTTTCTTCAGTAAGTCTCTCAGTGGCGCTGCTTTGTTGGCAAAGTTGGCAATGTGGGGTGACATATAGGGCATTAACCCAAGAAACCTCTGTAAATCTTCTTTGTCCTGAGGTGTTGGCATGGCTTGTATGTCTTCAACTTTCTTCTCGTCTGGGTTTATGCCTTCAGATCAGATGGAGTATACAGATCCAAAGAAACTGATCTTGTTTGACTTGATGTTGCATTTGCTGCTATTGAAGACTAATCCTTCATTTCTTGCTGTTTCTAACAGTCTGATGAGGTTCCGGTCATGTTCCTCTTCTGTTTCGCCAAATACAGCTACGTCATCTGCTATTCCGACACATCCTGGTACCTGTTCTAGGATGTTGTCCATTCTTTGTTGGAAAATGTCTTGGCTAACTGATAATCCGAATGGTAATCTGGTAAAACACATTCGCCTAAATGGTGTACGGAAAGTTGTCAGTTCTTGCGATTCTTCTGCAAGATGAACAGACCAATATCCGGCTTTAGCATCAAGTTTAGAGAAAAATTGTGCTTTTGAGAATGCTGGATTTAGCTCTTCTAGTGTAGGAATTTTATGCGGGCATCGCTTCAGGTTTTGATTCAGCCTTTTAGGGTCTAGACATATCCTTAAGGAGCCATCTTTCTTTATGCTGATAGCAAGTGAGTTGCACCAGTCTGTGTGTCCAGTGACCTTTCTAATGACACCTTGTTCTTCCATATGCTGGAGTTCTTCTTGCAGTTTTGATTTTATGTGAATGCTACACTTGCGTGGTGGATCGATTGATGGTCTGGCATCCTCTTTTAGATGTAATTTAGCTGGCTTTTTGAAGTGTCCAATGTTGTCAAACTGGTCTGGGTATAAAGCTTTCAGGTCTTGAACTGATCTTATCTTAGGTACAGTGATGGTTTCTGGTATTGTGGTACTGCTCAGATGTTTGGTCTCAATAGCATGGATCGTTACAACATCTAACTGTTCACAAGCAGGTAATCCTAAGACTGCTGGTCCAGGAACATCAACAACAAAGAATTTCTGTTTTGACCATTCAGATTGTTTGTATCTACACAGCAGATCTAGTGTCCCTTTATAGCTGATTTCTGTGCCATTGTACGCTGTGAGTGATGATTTTGATGGTTGAATTAGACCTGTCCACTCTTGTTTTGGATACATGTTTTGCACAATCTGGAGAGGCAAAGTGTTGCCACTTGCACTGGTGTCGACTTTTAACTTCAGGAAATGTGATCCCATATTTTCAGGGCATACTATGTCAAGGGTAATAAATGCTTCATCTATGTATGATTCACTTTTAACACCATCTATTGTGATCATGCTAAGCGTTTGTTGGTATTGCTCATCTAGTTGTTCTGAGTCATCTACGCTTTGTTCTTGCATGGTATTGACCGATCTGTGGCTGTTGTTGTATGAACTTTGCCTTCTGGGGCTTTGTCTTCTCCATGGTCTTCTGTTTCCCTGATAAGGACTCCTAGGACGACCTCTTTGCTTACTGTTGGGGTGTGGAGATACAGGTCGTGAATTTCGTCTAGTTTTGCGGCACAATTTTACCCAGTGGCCTTTGGCACCACAACCTTTGCATGTATCATTGTATGCAGGGCATCTTCGTGGTGGATGGGTTAAACCACAATTTCCACATGGTTTTTGGTGGCGTTTTATCTCTGAAACAGAGACATTACCTTCAAGGTTACGGAGACTATCCTGACCTGCAGCTACTGCCTCATATTGGCGACCATCTTTCTTTAGTTCTTCTGTTGTGTATTCAGATGGTTTATCTAACAGGTCTTTCTGGAAACTCTCAAATGTAGTGGATGCTATTACAAATTCTATGATTCTGTCCCTGCATTCTGATTCTGTAAAATTACATTCCTTTGCTTTGGTGTTACATCTGTTTACAAACTCATCAATGGTTTCATTTCTATTCTGCCTGAACCTCATTAGCTCCATTCTATGAATTCTGAAATTCACTTTCAACTGGGTTTCAAATAATTCCCATATTTTTTCTGGATCTTTTTTCTCAGATTCTGTCAAACTAGATGAATATATTCTGTTAAGCCCTTCACTGCCTAAAGCAACCTGCATTTTTGTAGCTTATTTTTCATTATCTTTTACCTCACGGCCTTTAAAGAACAATTCCATTTTTTGTCTGAACAGCTTAAACTCACTGGCAATATCTGCATCATCCCAATTCATCTCAGGGTACTTATAAGCCATGATTCTACTTTATATTCAGATTCCAACTATCACTTGGATTAAACTAGTATACAGTATGAACAGACATATGATGTTTTGCAACTGCATATATCAATCACGATTTGACATGCATATTCAAAGAATGGAACAGAACACAAGTCTCTTGATTCAAGTCACTGTATATAGAATGTTCTTGGCTTGCAGTATCAGAGTTCTGTGTAAAATGAATTCATTTTCAAGAAATGTTCTATTAAGCTCTGGTAGTAAATACTCACTTCAATTGTCAATTAACTAGTGCAGGATAAATAGTCTTGTTTTGCTGGTCTGGCTCTGGTAATCCACTGATTGCAGTTAGAAATGTTTATCATTGTTCTTAGTCACCATTATTAACCATCCATTGGCTTTGTTTTGGGTAGTGGTAAACCCCTTTGAATGAACAGAGTTCTGGTGTTTATGTTATCTAAAGTCAGTCTTCCGTTTATTAGGGACACAGCTCCTTGACAATATTGTTTTCACTCCACGAGGACAGTCTGTGACGTATTATAGACAGGCCTCGATATAGCTGGTCACTGTGCTTTGGCAGACACAGTGGGCTTGTTATGACTGGCAAGTGTAGCACCTGGCTGTGCTGGTACTGTTAAACTGATAACTCACTGGTTGAGTGCCGAAAGTAGTGCGCTCTGGTTAGTGGACAGCTCTCGTGTCCTTACGCGGCAGCCTGTGGGGTGACACACTTGTTGCTGTTATCCCTGTGCCCGTAAGCACGATGTAAGCAACAAGCATACTCCTTGTCAGTGTAACTGATATGGGTCCATTGTTTCTCTCGGGTGCAGGGCTGGTATGCCTACATCCATTTAACAAGGTTTTTCAAGTATATCCCTTCGTTCAAACTTTGTTAAAAGTGTCCTGGTTGATCCTTGTGTCTCAACACTGCTGCCACCATGAAGTAATAATGAGTCTTTGTTTATAATACAGTTTTATTCTGTATTACAGGCTGATTGTACAGATCAGACATCTTGTAGCTAGCATGACTGGCTGACTAACCACTACTTGATGTAGTGTGTACCTACTCTTAGTATAGATAATGTAGTTCCTAATATAATCTTGTCTAATATTACAACACTGTTAATGCTTCAATTCTCTCTGGACAAATAATATCAGTTGTTGATGGTACAGGTGCTTCATGCTTTCCAGAACCGTTATTTTTTATTACAGGCCTTTCGATATACAACATTATGTGACATTGGTTTTTTTTAAACCATAGGAAATATTTTTATTCAATTTCCTCTCTAAGAGTAACAGATCGTATCGTGCTGTAACCCCACTTAGCCCTTTAGTCGGCGGCTAGGATTCCACATTTGTCTTTATTGTACACACTCCCTTCGTTGAGGCACGTTGTGTATTTTACGGATGGAAGCAGATTCATGAAACACTCGGTGAATAACAGAATGAACAACCACGAGGCGGGGAACACATTTCTTTATACGTCACTTCCTGTGATCATATCAATATAGTTATGCAAGAAACCGACAGATGGCGCTGTGGTCACTGGGGCACACTTGTTAATATGCCACACTCCTCCCCCTTTGGAAAGAGAACGTCCTATAAAAAAAAATATAAAAATACAGTTCTTACCAGCATGAATGTTCGGTTCGCAGAAAAATATGTGTCCAGGATGTGTTACAGTTTTTTATGGGGAAAAAATATTGAATATACTTATCATTGTAGCAATATTAAAGTTTGTTAACTGCACATGTACTTATTATAAAACTTAAATAGTTTCAATGAGTCTTTGTGGTCTATTTCTAACACGTGACGGGTTTTTTCTTTGATTTTGCAACTGTAAATCCTTGACCACGACTGGAATTTGACTTTCTGGCTCACATAGGACAACATTATCACCACTTATATCAACACAATTACGGGGGCGTTGTCTGGGGGTGGGGGTGGGCAGGGAGCCATGGAATTTCACTTAAGCTAATACTAATATATATATATATATATATATATATATATATATATATATATATATTATATATATATATATATATATATATATATATATATATATATATATATATATATATATATATATATATATGCGCATTAAATTGCCTTTGCTAAAAGTTGCGGATCCGGCGGCGCGCGCCCGCCGTTGAGCTGCAATATCTCTCCTTTCATCTAATTTCCCAAATTTCGTGATTACTTTACGTTTTTAATATATCTCTTCTATTAATTAGCAATAAGATTTTAAAAAAAAGTTATCTGCAGTTTAATACTTTCAAATTCATTATTTTAGGATGAGGATATTTATGAACAGCTGCAGGGCACTAGACCCTGGTTGGGCCGACCGTGAACAATCTCACGGCTATACTCTGGTTATCTGGGGATCTATGCAATTTTTACGCCTCCCTCCCCCGCATGATTTTTTTTTTTATTTTGATTTCATCTTCCAAGAAGATAAAATAATACAACTTATGAGAAGATTTCCTTTGTTATGTAGTGCTTTTACCCGTTTAGCAAATAATTTTGTTATTTTCATGCTTTTCTCTGGCCATATGACATTTTAATCAAAACATACAAAAAAAAGGTAAAAAAATAAAATATCGCCCTGCAGCACTGATGTCTGAAAAAACTGCCTGTGAACCAAACCTTATTTTTTAGCCTAACATAAAACTTCAGCATATCAGTTCTTTCACTCCGAGCATAACATTCAAAAGATAAAATTTTGCAAGTTATAAACGCTTTTGCGCCATTGACTTTTACATGTTGAAAACAATTGAAATGTTATATTGTTTTGGGAGTAATATAAATAGTAAATATTGAACCTCTATACAGTTTGACTACATAACACAAAGACATAAGGGATTGTTTTTTTTTTCAGGAACAGGAAATCCTCATTTTTTTGTGAAAATGCCTCAAAACGTCCTCTTTACATTGCATATTAAAAAAAATTCCCAATGTACCTGTAACTAACCTAAATGAAACCATGGCTCATAATTAAAAGTTTAAATGAATAACGTTTAATAATAATAATAATAATAATAATAATATATTCATACATATACACGTATATATAACATATTTCATAGAACCCATACATATATATTAGCCCCCCCCCCCGTTTTCATATAACTGGATCCGCCACTAACTATGGCCCCCGCCCCCGCCCCTGCTATTATCACCTGACAAAACACTCTGTTGGGTTGTAACTGTTTCACTGATGTTAAACATTTCTTGCGGTACAACTGGTAAATCATAATATGTTTATTTCTCATCAAGCTGTGTTTTTGCTCAGTGCACTTGTACTCGGACCTGATAGGTCTTACAGCTGGTTAATATGACGTTTCCATAACATGTCTCTCACCTCCGCAGTATATGTTAAGGGGCTTAGTTTGTCTGTTACAGTACCCCGCGTCCATGATGACTGATTTCCTTTGTAATCCTTCACAAGCACAGGTTCACCTATCTATAAGACATTGGTCTTGTCAACACTTGGTGATCTCTTCTTCATCATTGAATTAGAGATATTTGGACAAAGAATGTCAAGTCTAGTACGAATTCTCCTACCAATGAATAAATCTGAAGGTGTCTTACGGGTCATTGCATGTGGTGTTGCAAAGTATGACATGAGAAATCTGCATAATTTCTGATGTATGGTACCGGCTTTCACTTTATGGATTTCATAGCGGTTTTGAATGTTATTACAAATCGCTCAGCGGAACCATTAGAACTAGGATGGTATGGAGTAGTAAGCACATTACGAATGCCATTCTGATGAAGAAATTCTTGAAACTCCTTTAAAGTGGACTGTAATTGTCACCTACAATTTCTTCTGGTAGTCCATAACGCGAAAATAACTCTCAGTATGTCAATTGTCTTTGCGCTGGTATTTTCTCTCATCATAGAAACTTCTGGCCATTTTGTACGAGCATCAACAACAATACAGAAGTACCTATTCATGAATGGTCCTGCGAAGTATTAAAGTACTTGACCAGCGTTAATAAAACTTCAATTTGACCATGTTATACCGTATATGACATGTTTTTGGAACTGTCAGCCCTGTGTGTAGACGTTACTACTTGTCTAAAGTAATTAAAACCGCGTTTAATAAAAGCGCTATGATGCTTGGTTTCACCCTGCTAGCGTTCAGCAACGATCGGTTCCGTGCCTCATGAATATTCGGAATGACGTCAGATCAGGAACAGCAGTCAGTCATAACAAAGCCACGTGTGAATTCATGACAATAGATATGTCCCGTTTTCTGTATTGCGTTCGATCGTTGATAGTTAAAATAATGCCAAATAGCTGTGTGGCGGGTGGATCACAAACTGTGATGGTTTGAGTTTACACAGGTTTCCCTTGAGCCAGCCAGAACGTTTGAATAAATGGGTCAATTTCGTTCGCGTGAAGCGAGCAAACATTAGCTCATTCCGTTTTGTGCTCAGCCTTCTCAGTACGATAAAATTGAGCCATTGTGAGCGTATTATCACACAGGCATCATCAACTTTATGTTAGAATTAATGAAGAATTAATTACTATATCATCACATTCTAAAAGTTTATTAAAATTATATTGCCAATTTTAAAGTAATCCACTGTTTTCCATTGCTTTTTAGTTGTATTTAGTCGCGTAAGGACGCCTCTATAACATCCTGCAAGCATGCCTTAAAAACGATAAAAGTTTAAATCCTGGTACAAATTATGTAAAAAGATCTGGCTTCCACTGGCAGATATTTTTTGGGGAAATTACTGTTTATTTAATAAATCTAATAATATTATGAATATATGACTTTGACATGTGGGCCTACCTGTGATGTAGTGTTTTTGCCGATTTGATAGCAATCTACTGTTTTTCCATTGCTTGTAAATTGTATATAGTCGCGTACTTAAATCGAAGTAGCCTCTAGATTACTTCCCATAAGTATGCCTTCTTTCCAAGAACAGTGAAAGGAAATCCCCATGAAGGCACTCATATAAACATATGGATTTCAAATCATTCGTGTCATAATTAAACGAATAAATATCTGGATATTTCAATTTGAAGAGCGCCTACAAAATAATGTAAGTATAACTGTACCAAGGATTGACAAAGCATTATTTTTGTGTGTGTACAATTCTGCATGAATAATAGGATTTGTCGAGTTACCACACTCAGACACTTCAAAATACGGTAAAAAAACTTCAACAACTTCAAACAAAGATTCCTAGACGGCCATGTTTTTTTACCACTTTATTTTCTTACCTTCAACACGAAAGATCATTTGAGAGACCATTTAGTTTTAGTTCAATATGAATCCCCCAGATGGCAGTAGTTGCTAGGGGAATCCTGAACATTCTACCCACTTTGGAGTATCTTTAGATACTGCAATGTTCAAATAAAACGGTACGTATATATATATATATATATATATATATATATATATATATATATATATATATATATATATATATATATATATATATATATATATATATATATATATATATATATATATATGATTCTTTGGTTCATCACAATGTGCATGTATGAAAATAATATCACAAATCAAACTCTATAAACACCGAGTGTTAGCATGGAGTCCTACGTTAAGTGATCACATATTTCTAGCTTAGCAACAACACTTAAGAGTCCAGATATGTTACGACCATGGGGCACGAGGAACAATGAACCTCAGGTCTAGTCCATCTGTCCAATAAGCCGCCTCGATCTGAATTCTTGCAGCCCAAATTCTTTTAGCATTATCTGACATCAAAACAGAATGCATACCTCTTGGAGGTATAAAACGACGCTAGGCCATAACTGTTGCCGCAGCGGATAATGACTCTGCTTACTCCAAATGTACAGATCTGGTAACTGCACATGTTTAAAGAAGGACATAAAACTTCTTTCCAACATGGTCACAACAATACAGTGGCCCTCCATGATCGAGGTCTATAACTGCAAACGGATGCGACTGTTTCACCCGCAGCTCTGGCAAATGAGCCATTGTCTCAGTGCCTGTAGTAGCATCCAAACGCTGACAAGATAAACATTCTCTCTTTACTCTTTTGGCCAGATGACGAACACCAACGATCCAATACTGATTCCGTAGAGAGGAGAGTGCGGTGCCGACTCCAGCATGTTTGGGAATATCTTGTTGGTGACGTACATGTAACAAAGCTAAGTGAGACTTAGGTAAAATGATGGGATGCTTCTCCTTAAAGGTCAGATCTGCTAACTGAAGCCGCCCTTGAACCCTGAGAACACCATCACTATCAACAAAGGGACTCAGTTTGTGAAGAGAAGAAGACCTGGATACAGGTTGTTTCTTTCCTAAAGCCTCATATTCTGTTTTGTATTCAGCCTGCTGAACACATTTGTTCAAAGTGCGTTTAGCAACACACAACTCTTCATAGGCAAGCTCACTAACCTTACTTTCCTGTGCAGCTCCTTTCAAACAGTGCACAAATCTCAACACCCAACCCACAACACCGATGGCCTTTGTCAAGTTTCCCCATCAAATGACATCGAAGACACACTGGGGTTTCATTGTCACTTCATTTGACACAAGTGCTCACCTACCATAACAGCACCACTTTTTACATGGTTTCCTTAACCACAGACCTCATCTTGAACCTTCTCCAATACGGAACAAGACTAATGGCATCGGGAATGTGTCAAATCATTACATCACTCTGGAGAAACAGCGGGCCATTCAACCACAGATCAGATTGAATCAAATTCTCAGCACAAAGTCCCCGAGTCATCAGATCTGCAGGATTTGCAATTCCAGGACAATGTTTCTACTGAGCCGGACTAGTTAGATCTTGGATCTCAATAACCCTGCTAGCCCCAAATGACTTCCAACGACAAGGGTCCCCTAAATCCAAGATTACACCACATTGCAATCAGTCCAACACTGACAAAAGACCTCAAGAGGCAAATGGAGTGCCTGCTTAACAAACACAATCAAACGAGCACATAGAAGTGCACCCAAAAGTTCCAAACGTGGAAGTGTTACCCTTTTCACTGGAGCCACGCGAGCCTTGGCAACAAGGAGGAAGTCTTCCATGAACCGTCCTTCTACCCGAATCGGAAGTAACACACAGGTTCCATAAGCAGCTTCAGATGAATCACCAAATGCATGGAGCTCAACTTATTGAATCCACACCAGGGGTGGCCAGTATAACTGCGTGGAACCTCCTAACAATGAAGCTTTTGCAAACCAGTCAACCACTTGGCAAACTTAAACTGGATATCCTCTGGAACAGACCCATCCCATTCAACCCCTAATCGCAATAATTCTTGGAATATAAGTTTGGCACTCATGACATAGGGAGCCAAAAACCCAAGGGAGTCAAACAAACGAGCTATAAAACTAAAAAAAAAAACTTGTTCTGTCACACACAAACCCTCTGGTATATGTATACCATAAAAAAAGAACGCATCTCTCGATGCCAAACACCTTAGGCCTGAAGTCTTGACGGACTCTCTGCCCACGAACTTATTCTGAATATCGCATGAAAGCAACTGAGAAACTGCCGCACTGCTCGAACTCCACTGGGGTAAGCTCACGTTCGCCTCCGACATGATACGCGAAGCAGCAACAATCATTTCACGAGCCTCATTGTCTGAATCAGCCAATCATCAACGTACAAATTATTTACCAACTCATGCACAACGTGCATGCTTTATCGTCGCATTCAGGAGAAACGGAGAACTTCGGTTCCCAAATGGAACCCTGTTAAATCTCATCACCTGGATCTTGCCATTACGATTCCAGATAAACCTATGCGCATTACGATCCTCTGGTCGTACTCGAATTAAGTGAAAGGCCTTTGAAATATCACTAGTGACAGCAACCTTCCACCTACGGAAGCGCATGAGGATCTCTACCAAATTAAACAATATACATGGACCTGTCTCCAAACAACTATTCAAGGATACACCATCAAACGAACTAGCTGAGGCATCTGGCCTCACCTTAGTGGAACGACTACTTTCCTTGATAACAGGTCTATGTGGCATATAGAACACCGGGGAGTCACAATCATGTTCACCAGGGGGACCACCTCAACAACACCAGAGTCGACACTATCCTGAATGACACCATCATACTTACCCTTAAGGTCTGGATCTCTGTCCGATTTCTTGCTCAAATGGATAAGCCTGAGCTCAGCTTGCTTTTTATTGCCGGTCAACTGTTTGCTTATATGCTCTGAACGCCAGGGCAACACAACTTCATAACGAGTTTCCACAAATTTAATATTTTCAGAGAAATGCTTCATTACAGGGTCTACATCAGCAGATGGAGAATCAGGAATAATGCAAATAGATTCTAAATCTCAAAACGAGCTTTAACAGGCATCTGACGTGTCATTGATACATAACAACTGTTGAGAGACAGCATTGTCCCCAGACTCATCACCCACAGAACTAGACATGGTTCCTGACAATATCCAACTTAAGACTGATCTCTGTGCAACTAAACAAGTTGGGAGACTTGCAATATCAGAAGTCATGACTTTCCAATAATAGCCAGGACCTATTAGAATGCCAACATTGAAGCGTTGACCCTAAATAACATCAACAAAGTTAATGTCACGCCACATTGACTGCGACACAGAATCTGGCTCAATTGGATGGAGCATTAGGGGCAAATAACTGGGATCTCTGTTGCAACAATAGATGCGGCCTTCCTCTTGGTACCCTGTCAAGTAAAACTGAATTTGTTACGTACTTGTGCTTTACTTATCATTTCACTGCCAAAGGTTGCATTAGCAAGACCCTGTGAACCCACCCACTGGGGCCCTTACCTTACCCACAAGTGACTCACTCACATATGTTTTGTCTGATCCAGTATAAAGCAACTCTACAGCTTCTGTAACACCACACTCCCCCTGCACCGCCACACGTGCAGTCTGCAATAAAACATGTTTAACAGATACAGGTACACTACAAGTATTTAAAGTATTATCATGAGACTGTGCAGGTTGAATTTGGGGTACTGTGGGGTCACTTGTCTTACGAATACCACTCTGTAGTTTCTTACCATCAGGTTTAGGTGTATGTTGTTCACACAAAACAGCATGGTGCTTACCTCTACACTTGCCGCATAAAGCTGTACAATTACGGTACACATGATTCTTCAGTGTACTTGGACACCTGAAACATGCACTCACTGAACGCAATACATCTTTCCTGTCTCTGACAGGAACATGTGTGACATAATAACATTTATCAATAGTATGGTTGATACGACCACACAGAGTACGCAAAGTCTCTATAGATAACAGTGCAGCTGCAGTTGGAAATTTTTCCAAAGGTGGCCGCAAATATTCTCTATACACAGTGCTGGGACTATCCTTGACCGCCCTGGTATACGTCTGCGATCTCTCCTTATGCTCAATCTCATCCCGAAGGAATTTAAATCATTCTCATGGGATTCTCCTTCACATGCCCATTCTAAGCGCATGTCCGGTAGGAAATGTGACAAAATCAGTGGTGTCAGCACTACACCATACTGAGTTCCCGAAATCCCTAAATTGTCCAGACTGTGTACAGGAGTTTGAAGTTTTTCATAAAACTCCCACAATAAAGGTACTTTGTGTTGTTTTGGTGCTGTAAGGTTTAGCAGCTGCTGCATGTGAGAGAATATGATGTGCTCTTTACGCCAAAAACATTGGTGCAACAGTTCCACTGCAGCAGCATAATGCGAACCAGTCAGTGAACAGCCTTGAACTGCATGTTTTGCAGCTCTTTTTAACAAGGACCACATGTATGTGAATTTTTTTGACATCAGGTAATTCACTTTTGTGTACCACATCCTCAAACTGTTCCCTGAATGAAGACCACTCTATCACATCACCACTAAAGGTTGACAACTGTAACTTTGGCAGCTTGGCTTTCCACAGATGCCACAGTGTCTGTATCAACTGGAGTATCCTTACTACATCTAGCCTACTTTTTTTTAGTATTTTTGAGGCAGTAACCCGGATTTTCACTCAATACTGATTGGCTTCATCCACTTCCGTTTCAATGTCTGCCTCATCGAGCACTAGCTCAACCTCTGAGCACAGTCCCATGCATTAAGCCGTCTATCAAACCAATACACGGCATCATTCAATTCGTCAAAGTCTTAGCCCGATTTAATTGGACTCAGTATAATTAGGCCCTGCCATATATTGGGTACGATAGCCATAGAGTTTCTACGATATAAGCCAGGGAACATGCAACGGATCCATTGCATCTTCTTTGACTGCCTGTTAACTGCCAAACAACATGTCACCAGTCACAGGATTTTAACACCAATTAATATGTTTTTCATGGTTTCGATTGCAACTAAAATTAAACTTGGATCATCATTTTTAAACATGCACTGACCTTTTAACCAGAGGCATGTCAGCGATTTTAGTGGGGACAGAGAAGAACAGTCGAATGGGCGCACTTGATTACCTCACCGGGAGCCTCGCTGAAACGAGTGATTGACAGCCAGAATTTTGTTATTTTTGTTTCAACGGGCCCAGCTCTAAAGAGTGACACCTGATATCATAACACTGGTTACAGGGCGTTGAGTGGTGTGTAGTCTTGAGGCTTATATTATAGAAACTCTCACTGTATATCTTTCGGACTCAACATAGGGCAGGGCCTATAATAATTATGAGTCCGATTTAATAGGATTATCAAAGTCTATACTACTTGCCCCTTCTTTGAAGAGCTCCTCAAGGCGCTTACTGGCTTTTGTTAGCCAACCTTTAGCTGCGGCTCGTGCCTTTCTCACATGAGCCATATCTGCATCCTTCAGGGGTAAACATAGCCGCCGACGGCGACGCAACAGCTTCAGGTTTCTGTTGCGTCGCCGGCCCACTAAAGCTTTTGATGGTATCACACTACACTCATACTTGTTGCTTGCCGGAAATCTTCGATTTCTGCAAGCAGGTTGGTCAGTCGCGGATGTCTGTTTGTTGCTTGCCGGAAATCTTCGATTTCTGCAAGCAGGTTGGTCAGTCGCGGATGTCTGTTTCTTGCTTGCCGGAAATCTTCGATTTCGGCAAGCATGTTCGTCAGTTGCGTATGTCTGTTTGTCTCTTTGTCTGTTTGTTTGTTTGTTGCTTGCCGGAAATCTTCGATTTCGGCAAGCATGTTCGTCAGTTGCGTATGTCTGTTTGTCTCTTTGTTTGTTTGTTGCTTGCCGGAAATCTTCGATTTCGGCAAGCATGTTCGTCAGTTGCGTATGTCTGTTTGTCTGTTTGTCTGTTTGTTGCTTGCCGGAATCAAAGATTTCGGCAAGCATATTGGTCAGTTGCGTATGTCTGTTTGTTTGTTTGTTTGTTTATTTGTCACCACTCTCCTGGCCACAATTTTGCCACAATAACCTTGAAACTTACAGGGATGTTCGAAAACATAATTTCTAGGTGCCCTATTGTTTTTGGTCAACATTGCTCCAAGGTCAAGGGTCAAGGTCACGACAGGTATGGTTAACGGTTTTTGCACTATAACTTCGCCATAAATAGGCTTATCCACTTCTGCAATAGCTCATTTTTTTCGTCATCACCTGGCCTTTCTTTTGACATGTAGCTTACTTAAATTTGCCGTTACCATGGTTACATTTTTGGGGGAGAAATCATGGAATTTCATGATATTTTTCAAATTTGCAGCAATCGCCCTGATTCTGAGATATTTTATGTAACATAAGAATATCTCGAAATTGTTTTTTCAGATTTTGGAAATGGCCGCCAGGGGGCGTTGCAGATGAAAAAACATGAAAATTTGTTTTGGTGCTATACCTCCACAACTATTAAACATTGGGCCATTTCCATCACAGCACCTTAAACTAGAGTCCATGGGCTTATTTTTGCGCATAGGTGAAAAAGTGCGCTATTGCCAGATTTCTCTATTTTTGGGGTAAAACTTTTGAATTTGGAAAATATGCAGTTTTGAGCTTCTAACTCTGTCAGTTTTTATGCTAAGGAGGTCAATTCTTTTGCAACTTGAAGCCCTTGGTGAGTTCTTGGTGATCCAATAAAAAATCTCGCCAAATCTCGCACCGTTTCTCGCCGAATGCGATTTTCGCGGTTTCAATGAAAGGTGCCCTAGGGGCCACAGAATTGCAGGAATCGTTTTGAAACTGATACCTGTTATGTCACACATTGATATCTCGAAGGCAGTTTTTCACCTTTGGGAAAATGACCGCTAGGGGGCGCTCCACTGCAACCCCATACCTAGTATAATTGTTTAGCCATATCTCCAAAACTAAACATTTAAGATGCATAAGCTGTACACCATATGAATGGGCATTTCATGGCCTTTCTGCCCATGGCCTCTTTTGTTTAATTATGCACGGTCCCCACACGTTTTAGCAACTTTGTAAAAAATGGAAACCCGCATGCACATATACATATGCCATCACGCATGCATGCACGCGTTTTAGTATGAAAGACAGACACGCTTTCCCATGACTGCAAAAAATATAGCCTTCGCCGTATAAAATATGTAACTACAGACACTCTTTGCATGACATGCAAATAAAGCACACACTGTGTCCCTTTCATAAGTAACATGCATTCAGTCTGGACCTGCTTTTTTTCAGTCCGCGCCTGTGAATTAGGCCCACACGGTTGTCACGGAAGCTTTCGGGCTCTGAAACCTGCACGCGGGCCCGTTTGACATTTCTGTTAAGAGGAGGAGAAACGCAGGGATTGGACAACGCTTGATTTGACGCATCCATATATGAGTCCATATGGACATTTTATATGCCAGTTTCAGAAAGTCATAAGACACAGCCTATATGTTCCTGTACCCCCTCTTTTGTTAAACATTGGTAAACAGAGTAAAAAATGTTTCATTTACCCTACATATGCGCGTCACTCTTCACAGCAGCTCCTAATGAGTTTAAACAAAATGTAACAATCTTGGTCCTGTCGAAGCGCGGGTCCCAGTCAATGTATTGATGTGGTCATGTGCATGCGAAGATATGTTTTCTCCTGTGATTACTTATATCCATGTACTTGGCATATATCTCTGGTGAAAAGGTTAGTAACTGTTTAATGACGAGGATACGAATTTAATTGTATAGTTCTTTTTATATTGTACCCATGTTGAAAATGAACCAATGGACATTCACACGATTCAAAGATGCAAGATCGCTGTTATGGATGTTAGTTACAGATTTGTTGTACTGACAAAGCGCGAACTCGACTCAAATTTTGGTGATCGACATATATATTCTCATTATTCAAATGAAAAAGAATACCGAAAAACATCAAGAATCTACCGAAATACAATGAAAGGTAGGCCTACATTCTTGAATAATTAAGCTGTTCATTAAAGTAAAAGGGAAGATGCATCTTTTGGTAATTATTAAAACAAATAAAAAAAATTCACTTGGAATCACACATGCATGAGATAGTACATGGGACTTGTATATTCTATGGTTAATGTGTGACTTAATGACCACCATGAATAAGTAATAATAAGAATACGATCATTACACTGTTTATTTCAACAATACACAAGATAAATAATATTCATTGACAATATATAATAATATACGAAGTGTTAACTTTCAAAAGTTATAGTTAAAGTAAAGTTAATACTTACTTTATTACAGATTAAAGGATATTATTTTCATGTAAATAATATCTGGATGTATCGCATGCAGTGTCTTTTTTTTACTAAAAACAAATACAACATTTATCTCACAAATTCACCATAAGATTTTATTGACAGTTCTCATTGTCATATATACAATATACTTAAATTATTACATACGGAACATGAAAGTTAAAAGGAAGATTTAAAAAAAGTATTGCCATAGGCCTATGAAACTTGAACTTGGAGAGCGGCACATTTTATTTTACCCTCCAAGAGAAGCCAAGAAAGGATTACTGGCAGAACAGTGGGATTTGGGCCGCTCATACAGGTCTTACCCACCAGTATATAGTATATGTCTTATACATGTACATAAATGACCTGTGTGGCGGTTTTGACCCCACCATACTTGGGTTTTGTTACTTAAATGATATTATTTTGTCATTTCATATATATATATATATATATATATATATATATATATACATATATATATATAAACATCTATAAACACACATATATATATATATATATAAACATATATATATATATATATATATATATATATATATATATATATTTGGACTGGTCAAACCACATCTTTTAACAAAATAAAAAAGATTTAGGACTCTCATAGATAATATCCGTATCATACATGCATTTAATTTTTTTTTCTTCTTGTGTATAAACAGGGTGGTTCCTATTTAAAATATCAATATACATACAGACAATCTTTAAAAATGATTTCAATTTCTGTTACACACCTGTTTTTTTTCAATAATTCACTCAGTATATTCAATTTAAGTTAACATCCTTGATATATATAATTAACCATTTTGTGATGTTCACACGTCATCTGTGATTTAATTGCCCATATTTACAGGAATTCTGTAAAATAAATGTCCCTCGGTGCCATGGTTTTGGCCATGATCTGTGAAAGGTCAAGGTCACAAAAACCCAAAAAATAGTTTTTTTCCTTCATATCATTGTTAATTTAAGTCGTATCTACTTCAACCCTAGCTCATTTTCATTGTCATTCCCAGGCCTTTCTTTTGGTGTGTAGATGCCTCAAATTTGCTGTAACCTTAATTACGCATTTTGGGGGGAAATTCATGATGGGGTCTTATTTTTCTAACTTTGGGAGTTTTAAAGCTAGAGAGGTCTAGTTTTTTTGCATCAGGTAACATACAAGAAGTGTTATTTGATTATATTACAAGTCATCATGTCAAACGAGATATTTCGAGATATCGCTTAGTAATAGCATGAGTCCACAAGTAAGCAGGAATCATTTTGAAACTGATATATCTTATATCTTACAGTATTATCCCAAAGCAGTTTTTCATTTTCCAGATATGGCCGCTAGGGGGCGCTTGATGCGAACCTCCCCAACATATCATGTTTTAGTCATATCTCAGAAATAATAAGCCTCAATTACATAAACTATAGCTTATTTTCTTCGTCTGAGTATTCTCCATAACCAGGTAAAGTCCTCTGGTGTCAGTCTTGTGTCACTTTGTCAGTATGTCTGTCTGTTTGTCAGTTAATGTAAGCTGTCTCTGCTTTCATGTTTTTATTTGAGATATATGTCGTTCAACAGGCCACAGAATCCGAGAAATCACTCTAAAAGTAACTAAAAAATATAGAAAACCGACAGTTTGATCTTTCTGTCCGTCTGTCTATCATTTTAAAATTCCGGCAAGCGTTCGACCTATGGTCGTCTAGTTTGTTTGTTTGTTTGTTTGTTTGTTTGTCACGACTCTCCAGGTCACATTTTTGCATCAATCAACTTGAAACTTACAGGCTTGATTGATAAACCGATTTCTAGGTGCCCTATTGTTTTTGGTCAACATTGCTCCAAGGTCAAGGTTCAAGGTCACGACAAGTATGGTTAACGGTTTTTGCACTATAACTTTGCCATAAATAGGCGTATCCACTTCTGCAATAGCTAATTTTTTTCGTCATCACCTGGCCTTTCTTCTGACATGTAGCTTACTTAAATTTGCCGTTACCATGGTTACATTTTTTTGGGCAAAAATCATGGAAATTGGAAATAACACGACCATTTTTTGTAACTTTGTCAATTTTTAAGCTACAGACGTCTGGTTTTGGTCATTATGTACCTTATAGGCAGCTTGACATGATAAAACTAAAAGTCTCGCCAAATCTCGCACCATTTCTTGCCAAACGAGAGTTTCCGAGATTTCATTAAATATGACCTACAGGCCGCATTTTTTTAACAGTGGCTTTGAAATTGATATATTTTCTGTCATTTATAAATATCTCGAAATCAATTTTTCATTTTTGGGAAATAGCCACCAGGGGGCGTGGTACATGAAACACTGTAACATATCATTTTTCTGCAATATCTCAAAAAATATTAAACGTGACACCATTTTTTTTTTGTGGTATCTGAAACTAGGAACATTGGCTTATTGCTCCGCACATGTAGCTTTGTACTGCCGTTACCATGGTTACCAAATTTTGGGGTAAAACGTGACAACTTGAAAATACGAAGTTTACCTGCTTCTATCTCTGTTGATATTTGCCATAGAAAGGTCTGGTTTTCGGCGTTAGACAGCATCCGTCTAGTTCTTAGTCATTCAATCGCAAGTCTCGTCATATCTCGCACCGTTTCTCGTGAAACGAGAACACGTGACCATTCAAAGAAATGCCTATAATTCTGTCATTTTTCACGCTACAGACACATGGTTTGCAGCGCTGGATAGCAGCTGACACTCGCAGTCACATTCAGGGGTCACATTGTTAGTCTCGTCAAATCTGGCGCCGTTTTTCGCCAAACCACGAAGACACGTGCCGTCGCCGCAAGTGGCGGCAGGGTCCTTACGGTCGGCGGCCGGCGTGTGCAGCGGTCCGTGACGGCCTCTCCGGGCCCCATCTATTATCATACATGTTGGAGGCACAGTCACAACTTTATTGCTTGCCGGAAATCTTCGATTTCGGCAAGCATGTTCGTCAGTTGCGTATGTCTGTTTGTCTGTTTGTCTGTTTGTTTGTTTGTTGCTTGCCGGAAATCTTCGATTTCGGCAAGCATGTTCGTCAGTTGCGTATGTCTGTTTGTCTCTTTGTTTGTTTGTTGCTTGCCGGAAATCTTCGATTTCGGCAAGCATGTTCGTCAGTTGCGTATGTCTGTTTGTCTTTTTGTTTGTTGCTTGCCGGAAATCTTCGATTTCGGCAAGCATGTTCGTCAGTTGCGTATGTCTGTTTGTCTCTTTGTCTGTTTGTTTGTTTGTTTGTCACGACTCTCCAGGTCACACTTTTGCATCAATCAACTTGAAACTTACAGGCTTGATTGACAAACCGATTTCTAGGTGCCCTATTGTTTTTGGTCAACATTGCTCCAAGGTCAAGGGTCAAGATCACGACAGGTATGGTTAACGGTTTTTGCACTATAACTTCGCCATAAATAGGCTTATCCACTTCTGCAATAGCTCATTTTTTTCGTCATCATCTGGCCTTTCTTTTGACATGTAGCTTACTTAAATTTGCCGTTACCATGGTTACATTTTTTGGGGAGGAATCATGGGATTTCGTGATATTTTTCAAATTTGCAGCAATCGTACTGATTATGAGATATTTTATGTAACACAAGAATATCTCGAAATTGTTTTTTCAGATTTTGGAAATGGCCGCCAGGGGGCGTTGCAGATGAAAAAACATGAAAATTTGTTTTGGTGCTATACCTCCAGAACTATTAAACATTGGGCCATTTCCATCACAGCACCTTCAACTGGGGTCCATGGGCTTATTTTTGCGCATAGGTGCCAAAGTGCGCTATTGCCAGATTTCTCTATTTTTGGGGTAAAACTTTTGAATTTTGAAAATATGCAGTTTTCAGCTTCTAACTCTGTCAGTTTTTATGCTGGGGAGGTCATTTTTTTTGCATCTTGTAGCCCTTGGTGAGTTCTCGGTGATCCAATCAAAAATCTTGCAAAATCTCGCACTGTTTCTCGTCAAACGAGAGTCTTCGAGATTTCATTAAATATGATCTACAGGTTGCATTTTTTTAACAATGGCTTTGAAATTGATATATTTTGTGTTATTTATAAATATCTCGAAATCAGATTTTCATTTTTTGGAAATAGCCACCAGGGGGCGTGGTACATGAAACACTGTAACATATCATTTTTCTGCAATATCTAAAATAATTTTAAACATGGCACAATTTTTATCGTTGTATCTTAAACTAGGAACATTGGCTTATTCCTCCGCACATGTAGCTTTGTGCTGCCGTTACCATGGTTACCAAATTTGTGGGTTAAACTTGACGATCTGAAAATATGCAGTTTTTGGCTTCTATCTCGGTTAATATTTATGTTTCTAGGGTCTAGTTTTTTGCATAAGGCTGCTTTTCCTTGGTTCTAAGTCATTCAATTGCAAGTCTCGTCAAATTTCGCTCGGTTTATCATCAAACGAGAAAAAACGATATTTCACGGAAATGCTTATAACTCGGCGACTTTTACAGCTACACAGGTCTAGTTTTCGGCATTTCATAACATATGACCAGCTTGACACGCCAGAAAAGAAATCAGGCCAAATCTCGCACCATATCTCGTCAAGCGAGAAAAAACGAGATATCATGGAAATGCTTATAACTAGGCGACTTTTACAGCTACTCAGGTCTAGTTTTTGGCATTTGGTAACATTTGGCAAACTTGACATAGTAAAACTGCGATACTTGGCGAAATCTCGCACTATATCTGGTCAAATGTGGAAAAACGAGATTTCACAGAAATGCATATAAGTCGGCGACTTTCACGGCTAGACAGGTCTAGTTTTTGGCATTCATAAACATTTGGACGGCTTGACATGACAAACCTGCAAGACTGGCCAAATCTCGCACCATATCTTGTCAAACGAGAAAACACGAGAGTACACGGAAATGCTTATAACTCGGCGACTTTTACAGCTAGACGGATCTAGTTTTCGCCATTTCGTAACGTTTGGCCGTCTTGACATAATAAAACTGCTCGTCTTGCCAAATCTCGTACTATATCTCGTCAAGTGAGAAAAAACATGATTTCACGTAAATGCTGATAACACGGCGACTTTTGCAGCTAGACAGGTCTAGTTTCCGGCATTTTGTAATATTAGACAAACTTGACATGACAAAACTGGAAATCTCGCCAAAGCTCGCACCATTTCCCGTCAAACGAGAAAACACGAGATTTCATGCAAATGCTTATAACTCAGCGGCTTTTATAGCTAGACAGGTCTAGTTTTCGGCATTTCATATCATTTGGCCAGCTTGACATGACAAACCTGAAAACGTCTCACTGCTTCTTGTTAAACGAGATTAACGGGATTTCATGAAAAAAATTTTGAACTTGGTCCCTTTTACACTAGAAAGATATGCAGCTGTTAAAGGTCAGCATGCATAAATAAACATATTATCCGTTTCTGCTGCCCCCACAATGTTGCTCATTCATATGACTGTTTCTACATGCACTCTCTGTCTATCTGTCTGTATAATTTCCATTTCCGGCAAGCGCGTGACCTCTGGTCATCTTGTTGCTTGCCGGAAATCTTCGATTTCGGCAAGCATGTTCGTCAGTTGCGTATGTCTGTTTGTCTGTTTGTCTGTTTGTTTGTTTGTTTGTTTGTTTGTTTGTTTGTTTGTCACGACTCTCCAGGTCACATTTTTGCATCAATCAACTTGAAACTTACAGGCTTGATTGACAAACCGATTTCTAGGTGCCCTATTGTTTTTGGTCAACATTGCTCCAAGGTCAAGGTTCAAGGTCACGACAAGTATGGTTAACGGTTTTTGCACTATAACTTTGCCATAAATAGGCGTATCCACTTCTGCAATAGCTAATTTTTTTCGTCATCACCTGGCCTTTCTTCTGACATGTAGCTTACTTAAATTTGCCGTTACCATGGTTACATTTTTTTGGGCAAAAATCATGGAAATTGGAAATAACACGACCATTTTTTGTAACTTTGTCAATTTTTAAGCTACAGACGTCTGGTTTTGGTCATTATGTACCTTATAGGCAGCTTGACATGATAAAACTAAAAGTCTCGCCAAATCTCGCACCATTTCTTGCCAAACGAGAGTTTCCGAGATTTCATTAAATATGACCTACAGGCCGCATTTTTTTAACAGTGGCTTTGAAATTGATATATTTTCTGTCATTTATAAATATCTCGAAATCAATTTTTCATTTTTGGGAAATAGCCACCAGGGGGCGTGGTACATGAAACACTGTAACATATCATTTTTCTGCAATATCTCAAAAAATATTAAACGTGACACCATTTTTTTTTTGTGGTATCTGAAACTAGGAACATTGGCTTATTGCTCCGCACATGTAGCTTTGTACTGCCGTTACCATGGTTACCAAATTTTGGGGTAAAACGTGACAACTTGAAAATACGAAGTTTACCTGCTTCTATCTCTGTTGATATTTGCCATAGAAAGGTCTGGTTTTCGGCGTTAGACAGCATCCGTCTAGTTCTTAGTCATTCAATCGCAAGTCTCGTCATATCTCGCACCGTTTCTCGTGAAACGAGAACACGTGACCATTCAAAGAAATGCCTATAATTCTGTCATTTTTCACGCTACAGACACATGGTTTGCAGCGCTGGATAGCAGCTGACACTCGCAGTCACATTCAGGGGTCACATTGTTAGTCTCGTCAAATCTGGCGCCGTTTTTCGCCAAACCACGAAGACACGTGCCGTCGCCGCAAGTGGCGGCAGGGTCCTTACGGTCGGCGGCCGGCGTGTGCAGCGGTCCGTGACGGCCTCTCCGGGCCCCATCTATTATCATACATGTCGGAGGCACAGTCACAACTTTATTGCTTGCCGGAAATCTTCGATTTCGGCAAGCATGTTCGTCAGTTGCGTATGTCTGTTTGTCTGTTTGTCTGTTTGTTTGTTTGTTGCTTGCCGGAAATCTTCGATTTCGGCAAGCATGTTCGTCAGTTGCGTATGTCTGTTTGTCTCTTTGTTTGTTTGTTGCTTGCCGGAAATCTTCGATTTCGGCAAGCATGTTCGTCAGTTGCGTATGTCTGTTTGTCTTTTTGTTTGTTGCTTGCCGGAAATCTTCGATTTCGGCAAGCATGTTCGTCAGTTGCGTATGTCTGTTTGTCTCTTTGTCTGTTTGTTTGTTTGTTTGTCACGACTCTCCAGGTCACACTTTTGCATCAATCAACTTGAAACTTACAGGCTTGATTGACAAACCGATTTCTAGGTGCCCTATTGTTTTTGGTCAACATTGCTCCAAGGTCAAGGGTCAAGGTCACGACAGGTATGGTTAACGGTTTTTGCACTATAACTTCGCCATAAATAGGCTTATCCACTTCTGCAATAGCTCATTTTTTTCGTCATCATCTGGCCTTTCTTTTGACATGTAGCTTACTTAAATTTGCCGTTACCATGGTTACATTTTTTGGGGAGGAATCATGGGATTTCGTGATATTTTTCAAATTTGCAGCAATCGTACTGATTATGAGATATTTTATGTAACACAAGAATATCTCGAAATTGTTTTTTCAGATTTTGGAAATGGCCGCCAGGGGGCGTTGCAGATGAAAAAACATGAAAATTTGTTTTGGTGCTATACCTCCAGAACTATTAAACATTGGGCCATTTCCATCACAGCACCTTCAACTGGGGTCCATGGGCTTATTTTTGCGCATAGGTGCCAAAGTGCGCTATTGCCAGATTTCTCTATTTTTGGGGTAAAACTTTTGAATTTTGAAAATATGCAGTTTTTAGCTTCTAACTCTGTCAGTTTTTATGCTGGGGAGGTCATTTTTTTTGCATCTTGTAGCCCTTGGTGAGTTCTCGGTGATCCAATCAAAAATCTTGCAAAATCTCGCACTGTTTCTCGTCAAACGAGAGTCTTCGAGATTTCATTAAATATGATCTACAGGTTGCATTTTTTTAACAATGGCTTTGAAATTGATATATTTTGTGTTATTTATAAATATCTCGAAATCAGATTTTCATTTTTTGGAAATAGCCACCAGGGGGCGTGGTACATGAAACACTGTAACATATCATTTTTCTGCAATATCTAAAATAATTTTAAACATGGCACAATTTTTATCGTTGTATCTTAAACTAGGAACATTGGCTTATTCCTCCGCACATGTAGCTTTGTGCTGCCGTTACCATGGTTACCAAATTTGTGGGTTAAACTTGACGATCTGAAAATATGCAGTTTTTGGCTTCTATCTCGGTTAATATTTATGTTTCTAGGGTCTAGTTTTTTGCATAAGGCTGCTTTTCCTTGGTTCTAAGTCATTCAATTGCAAGTCTCGTCAAATTTCGCTCGGTTTATCATCAAACGAGAAAAAACGATATTTCACGGAAATGCTTATAACTCGGCGACTTTTACAGCTACACAGGTCTAGTTTTCGGCATTTCATAACATATGACCAGCTTGACACGCCAGAAAAGAAATCAGGCCAAATCTCGCACCATATCTCGTCAAGCGAGAAAAAACGAGATATCATGGAAATGCTTATAACTAGGCGACTTTTACAGCTACTCAGGTCTAGTTTTTGGCATTTGGTAACATTTGGCAAACTTGACATAGTAAAACTGCGATACTTGGCGAAATCTCGCACTATATCTGGTCAAATGTGGAAAAACGAGATTTCACAGAAATGCATATAAGTCGGCGACTTTCACGGCTAGACAGGTCTAGTTTTTGGCATTCATAAACATTTGGACGGCTTGACATGACAAACCTGCAAGACTGGCCAAATCTCGCACCATATCTTGTCAAACGAGAAAACACGAGAGTACACGGAAATGCTTATAACTCGGCGACTTTTACAGCTAGACGGATCTAGTTTTCGCCATTTCGTAACGTTTGGCCGTCTTGACATAATAAAACTGCTCGTCTTGCCAAATCTCGTACTATATCTCGTCAAGTGAGAAAAAACATGATTTCACGTAAATGCTGATAACACGGCGACTTTTGCAGCTAGACAGGTCTAGTTTCCGGCATTTTGTAATATTAGACAAACTTGACATGACAAAACTGGAAATCTCGCCAAAGCTCGCACCATTTCCCGTCAAACGAGAAAACACGAGATTTCATGCAAATGCTTATAACTCAGCGGCTTTTATAGCTAGACAGGTCTAGTTTTCGGCATTTCATATCATTTGGCCAGCTTGACATGACAAACCTGAAAACGTCTCACTGCTTCTTGTTAAACGAGATTAACGGGATTTCATGAAAAAAATTTTGAACTTGGTCCCTTTTACACTAGAAAGATATGCAGCTGTTAAAGGTCAGCATGCATAAATAAACATATTATCCGTTTCTGCTGCCCCCACAATGTTGCTCATTCATATGACTGTTTCTACATGCACTCTCTGTCTATCTGTCTGTATAATTTCCATTTCCGGCAAGCGCGTGACCTCTGGTCATCTTGTTGCTTGCCGGAAATCTTCGATTTCGGCAAGCATGTTCGTCAGTTGCGTATGTCTGTTTGTCTGTTTGTCTGTTTGTTTGTTTGTTTGTTTGTTTGTTTGTTTGTTTGTCACGACTCTCCAGGTCACATTTTTGCATCAATCAACTTGAAACTTACAGGCTTGATTGACAAACCGATTTCTAGGTGCCCTATTGTTTTTGGTCAACATTGCTCCAAGGTCAAGGTTCAAGGTCACGACAAGTATGGTTAACGGTTTTTGCACTATAACTTTGCCATAAATAGGCGTATCCACTTCTGCAATAGCTAATTTTTTTCGTCATCACCTGGCCTTTCTTCTGACATGTAGCTTACTTAAATTTGCCGTTACCATGGTTACATTTTTTTGGGCAAAAATCATGGAAATTGGAAATAACACGACCATTTTTTGTAACTTTGTCAATTTTTAAGCTACAGACGTCTGGTTTTGGTCATTATGTACCTTATAGGCAGCTTGACATGATAAAACTAAAAGTCTCGCCAAATCTCGCACCATTTCTTGCCAAACGAGAGTTTCCGAGATTTCATTAAATATGACCTACAGGCCGCATTTTTTTAACAGTGGCTTTGAAATTGATATATTTTCTGTCATTTATAAATATCTCGAAATCAATTTTTCATTTTTGGGAAATAGCCACCAGGGGGCGTGGTACATGAAACACTGTAACATATCATTTTTCTGCAATATCTCAAAAAATATTAAACGTGACACCATTTTTTTTGTGGTATCTGAAACTAGGAACATTGGCTTATTGCTCCGCACATGTAGCTTTGTACTGCCGTTACCATGGTTACCAAATTTTGGGGTAAAACGTGACAACTTGAAAATACGAAGTTTACCTGCTTCTATCTCTGTTGATATTTGCCATAGAAAGGTCTGGTTTTCGGCGTTAGACAGCATCCGTCTAGTTCTTAGTCATTCAATCGCAAGTCTCGTCATATCTCGCACCGTTTCTCGTGAAACGAGAACACGTGACCATTCAAAGAAATGCCTATAATTCTGTCATTTTTCACGCTACAGACACATGGTTTGCAGCGCTGGATAGCAGCTGACACTCGCAGTCACATTCAGGGGTCACATTGTTAGTCTCGTCAAATCTGGCGCCGTTTTTCGCCAAACCACGAAGACACGTGCCGTCGCCGCAAGTGGCGGCAGGGTCCTTACGGTCGGCGGCCGGCGTGTGCAGCGGTCCGTGACGGCCTCTCCGGGCCCCATCTATTATCATACATGTCGGAGGCACAGTCACAACTTTATTGCTTGCCGGAAATCTTCGATTTCGGCAAGCATGTTCGTCAGTTGCGTATGTCTGTTTGTCTGTTTGTCTGTTTGTTTGTTTGTTGCTTGCCGGAAATCTTCGATTTCGGCAAGCATGTTCGTCAGTTGCGTATGTCTGTTTGTCTCTTTGTTTGTTTGTTGCTTGCCGGAAATCTTCGATTTCGGCAAGCATGTTCGTCAGTTGCGTATGTCTGTTTGTCTTTTTGTTTGTTGCTTGCCGGAAATCTTCGATTTCGGCAAGCATGTTCGTCAGTTGCGTATGTCTGTTTGTCTCTTTGTCTGTTTGTTTGTTTGTTTGTCACGACTCTCCAGGTCACACTTTTGCATCAATCAACTTGAAACTTACAGGCTTGATTGACAAACCGATTTCTAGGTGCCCTATTGTTTTTGGTCAACATTGCTCCAAGGTCAAGGGTCAAGGTCACGACAGGTATGGTTAACGGTTTTTGCACTATAACTTCGCCATAAATAGGCTTATCCACTTCTGCAATAGCTCATTTTTTTCGTCATCATCTGGCCTTTCTTTTGACATGTAGCTTACTTAAATTTGCCGTTACCATGGTTACATTTTTTGGGGAGGAATCATGGGATTTCGTGATATTTTTCAAATTTGCAGCAATCGTACTGATTATGAGATATTTTATGTAACACAAGAATATCTCGAAATTGTTTTTTCAGATTTTGGAAATGGCCGCCAGGGGGCGTTGCAGATGAAAAAACATGAAAATTTGTTTTGGTGCTATACCTCCAGAACTATTAAACATTGGGCCATTTCCATCACAGCACCTTCAACTGGGGTCCATGGGCTTATTTTTGCGCATAGGTGCCAAAGTGCGCTATTGCCAGATTTCTCTATTTTTGGGGTAAAACTTTTGAATTTTGAAAATATGCAGTTTTTAGCTTCTAACTCTGTCAGTTTTTATGCTGGGGAGGTCATTTTTTTTGCATCTTGTAGCCCTTGGTGAGTTCTCGGTGATCCAATCAAAAATCTTGCAAAATCTCGCACTGTTTCTCGTCAAACGAGAGTCTTCGAGATTTCATTAAATATGATCTACAGGTTGCATTTTTTTAACAATGGCTTTGAAATTGATATATTTTGTGTTATTTATAAATATCTCGAAATCAGATTTTCATTTTTTGGAAATAGCCACCAGGGGGCGTGGTACATGAAACACTGTAACATATCATTTTTCTGCAATATCTAAAATAATTTTAAACATGGCACAATTTTTATCGTTGTATCTTAAACTAGGAACATTGGCTTATTCCTCCGCACATGTAGCTTTGTGCTGCCGTTACCATGGTTACCAAATTTGTGGGTTAAACTTGACGATCTGAAAATATGCAGTTTTTGGCTTCTATCTCGGTTAATATTTATGTTTCTAGGGTCTAGTTTTTTGCATAAGGCTGCTTTTCCTTGGTTCTAAGTCATTCAATTGCAAGTCTCGTCAAATTTCGCTCGGTTTATCATCAAACGAGAAAAAACGATATTTCACGGAAATGCTTATAACTCGGCGACTTTTACAGCTACACAGGTCTAGTTTTCGGCATTTCATAACATATGACCAGCTTGACACGCCAGAAAAGAAATCAGGCCAAATCTCGCACCATATCTCGTCAAGCGAGAAAAAACGAGATATCATGGAAATGCTTATAACTAGGCGACTTTTACAGCTACTCAGGTCTAGTTTTTGGCATTTGGTAACATTTGGCAAACTTGACATAGTAAAACTGCGATACTTGGCGAAATCTCGCACTATATCTGGTCAAATGTGGAAAAACGAGATTTCACAGAAATGCATATAAGTCGGCGACTTTCACGGCTAGACAGGTCTAGTTTTTGGCATTCATAAACATTTGGACGGCTTGACATGACAAACCTGCAAGACTGGCCAAATCTCGCACCATATCTTGTCAAACGAGAAAACACGAGAGTACACGGAAATGCTTATAACTCGGCGACTTTTACAGCTAGACGGATCTAGTTTTCGCCATTTCGTAACGTTTGGCCGTCTTGACATAATAAAACTGCTCGTCTTGCCAAATCTCGTACTATATCTCGTCAAGTGAGAAAAAACATGATTTCACGTAAATGCTGATAACACGGCGACTTTTGCAGCTAGACAGGTCTAGTTTCCGGCATTTTGTAATATTAGACAAACTTGACATGACAAAACTGGAAATCTCGCCAAAGCTCGCACCATTTCCCGTCAAACGAGAAAACACGAGATTTCATGCAAATGCTTATAACTCAGCGGCTTTTATAGCTAGACAGGTCTAGTTTTCGGCATTTCATATCATTTGGCCAGCTTGACATGACAAACCTGAAAACGTCTCACTGCTTCTTGTTAAACGAGATTAACGGGATTTCATGAAAAAAATTTTGAACTTGGTCCCTTTTACACTAGAAAGATATGCAGCTGTTAAAGGTCAGCATGCATAAATAAACATATTATCCGTTTCTGCTGCCCCCACAATGTTGCTCATTCATATGACTGTTTCTACATGCACTCTCTGTCTATCTGTCTGTATAATTTCCATTTCCGGCAAGCGCGTGACCTCTGGTCATCTTGTTGCTTGCCGGAAATCTTCGATTTCGGCAAGCATGTTCGTCAGTTGCGTATGTCTGTTTGTCTGTTTGTCTGTTTGTTTGTTGCTTGCCGGAAATCTTCGATTTCGGCAAGCATGTTCGTCAGTTGCGTATGTCTGTTTGTCTTTTTGTTTGTTTGTTTGTTTGTTTGTTTGTTTGTTTGTTTGTTTGTTTGTCACGACTCTCCAGGTCACACTTTTGCATCAATCAACTTGAAACTTATAGGCTTAAATGAGAAACCGATTTCTAGGTGCCCTATTGTTTTTGGTCAACATTGCTCCAAGGTCAAGGGTCAAGGTCACGACAGGTATGGTTAACGGTTTTTGCACTATAACTTCGCCATAAATAGGCTTATCCACTTCTGCAATAGCTCATTTTTTTCGTCATCACGTGGCCTTTCTTTTGACATGTAGCTTACTTAAATTGGCCGTTACCATGGTTACATTTTTCGGGCAAAAATCATGGAAATTGGAAATAACACGACCATTTTTTGTAACTTTGTCAGTTTTTAAGCTAGGCAGATCTAGTTTTCGGCATTTTGTTCCACATGACCAGCTTGACACGACAGAACTGAAAGTCACGCCAAATCTCGCGCCATATCTCGTGAAACGAGAAAAAAACGAGACTTCGCGGAAATGCTTATAACTCGGCGACTTTTACAGCTAGACAGGTCTGGTTTTCGGCATTTCGTTCCACCAAACAAGCTTGACACGACAGAGCTGCAAGACAGGCCAAATCTCGCACCGTATCTCGTCAAACGAGAAAACACGGGATTTCACGGAAATGCTTATAACTGGGCCAGTTTTACAGCTAGACACGTCTGGTTTTCGGCATTTAGTTCCACTAGACCAGCTTGACACGACAGATATGCAAGTGCCGTTACCATGGTTACATTTTTTGGGCAAAAATCATGGAAATTGGAAATAACACGACCATTTTTTGTAACTTTGTCAGTTTTTAAGCTAGGCAGATCTAGTTTTCGGCATTTTGTTACACATGACCAGCTTGACACCACAGAACTGAAAGTCACGCCAAATCTCGCGCCATATCTCGTCAAACGAGAAAAAACGAGACTTCGCGGAAATGCTTATAACTCGGCGACTTTTACAGCTAGACAGGTCTGGTTTTCGGCATTTCGTTCCACCAAACAAGCTTGACACGACAGAGCTGAAAGACAGGCCGAATCTCGCACCGTATCTCGTCAAACGAGAAAACACGGGATTTCACGGAAATGCTTATAACTGGGCCAGTTTTACAGCTAGACACGTCTGGTTTTCGGCATTTAGTTCCACTAGACCAGCTTGACACGACAGATATGCAAGTCTGGCAAAATCTCGCACCGTATCTCGTCAAACGAGAAAACACGAAATTTCACGGAAATGCTTACAACTCGGCCAGTTTTACAGCTAGACACGTCTGGTTTCCGGCATTTCCTTCCACATGACCAGCTTGACACGATAGATGTGCAAGTCAGGCCAAATTTCACACCCTATCTCGTCAAACGAGAAAACACGAGATTTCACGGAAATGCTAATAACTCGGCGAGTTTTACAGCTAGACAGGTCTAGTTTTCGGCATTTTGTTTCACATGACCCGCTGGACATGACAGAAATGAAAGTCAGGCCGAATGTCGCACCGTATCTCGTCAAACGAGAAAACATGAGATTTCACGGCATTGGTTATAACTCGGCGAGTTTTACAGATAGACACGTCTGGTTTTCGGCATTTTGTTCCACTAGACCAGCTTGACACGACAGACATGCATGTCAGGCAAAATCTCGCACCGTATCCCGTCAAACGAGAAAACACGAGATTTCACGGAACTGCAGCTAGACAGGTCTAGTTTTCGGCATTTAGTTCCACATGACCCGCTTGACATGACAAACCTGCAAGACTGGCCAAATCTCGCACCATATCTCGTCAAACGATAAAAAAGGAGATTTCACAGAAATGCTAATAACTCGGCGACTTTTACAGCTAGACAGATGTAGTTTTCGCCATTTCATAACATTTAGAGAGTTTGATATGACAAATCTACAAGACTGGCCAAATCCTGCACCATATCTCGTCAAACGAGAAAACACGAGAGTACATGGAAATGCTTATAACTCGGCGACTTTTACAGCTAGACGGATCTAGTTTTCGCCATTTCGTAACGTTTGGCCGTCTTGACATAATAAAACTGCTGGTCTTGCCAAATCTCGTACTTTATCTCGTCAAGCGAGAAAAAAACATGATTTCACGTAAATGCTGTTAACACGGCGACTTTTGCAGCTAGACAGGTCTAGTTTCTGGCATTTTGTAATATTTGACAAACCTGATATGACAAAACTGGAAATCTCGCCAAAGCTCGCACCATTTCCCGTCAAACGAGATAACACGAGATTTCATGCAAATGCTTATAACTCAGCGGCTTTTATAGCTAGACAGGTCTAGTTTTCGGCATTTCATATCATTTGGCCAGCTTGACATGACAAACCTTAAAACGTCTCACTGCTTCTTGTCAAACGAGATTAACGGGATTTCATGAAAACATTTTGAACTTGGTCCCTTTTACACTAGAAAGATATGCAGCTGTTAAAGGTCAGCATGCATAAATAAACATATAATCCGTTTCTGCTGCCCCCACAATGTTGCTCATTCATATGACTGTTTCTACATGCACTCTCTGTCTATCTGTCTGTATCATTTCCATTTCCGGCAAGCGCGTGACCTCTGGTCATCTTGTTTGTTTGTTTGTTTGTTTGTTTGTTTGTCACGACTCTCCAGGTCACATTTTTGCATCAATCAACTTGAAACTTACAGGCTTGATTGACAAACCGATTTCTAGGTGCCCTATTGTTTTTGGTCAACATTGCTCCAAGGTCAAGGTTCAAGGTCACGACAAGTATGGTTAACGGTTTTTGCACTATAACTTTGCCATAAATAGGCGTATCCACTTCTGCAATAGCTAATTTTTTTCGTCATCACCTGGCCTTTCTTCTGACATGTAGCTTACTTAAATTTGCCGTTACCATGGTTACATTTTTTTGGGCAAAAATCATGGAAATTGGAAATAACACGACCATTTTTTGTAACTTTGTCAATTTTTAAGCTACAGACGTCTGGTTTTGGTCATTATGTACCTTATAGGCAGCTTGACATGATAAAACTAAAAGTCTCGCCAAATCTCGCACCATTTCTTGCCAAACGAGAGTTTCCGAGATTTCATTAAATATGACCTACAGGCCGCATTTTTTTAACAGTGGCTTTGAAATTGATATATTTTCTGTCATTTATAAATATCTCGAAATCAATTTTTCATTTTTGGGAAATAGCCACCAGGGGGCGTGGTACATGAAACACTGTAACATATCATTTTTCTGCAATATCTCAAAAAATATTAAACGTGACACCATTTTTTTTGTGGTATCTGAAACTAGGAACATTGGCTTATTGCTCCGCACATGTAGCTTTGTACTGCCGTTACCATGGTTACCAAATTTTGGGGTAAAACGTGACAACTTGAAAATACGAAGTTTACCTGCTTCTATCTCTGTTGATATTTGCCATAGAAAGGTCTGGTTTTCGGCGTTAGACAGCATCCGTCTAGTTCTTAGTCATTCAATCGCAAGTCTCGTCATATCTCGCACCGTTTCTCGTGAAACGAGAACACGTGACCATTCAAAGAAATGCCTATAATTCTGTCATTTTTCACGCTACAGACACATGGTTTGCAGCGCTGGATAGCAGCTGACACTCGCAGTCACATTCAGGGGTCACATTGTTAGTCTCGTCAAATCTGGCGCCGTTTTTCGCCAAACCACGAAGACACGTGCCGTCGCCGCAAGTGGCGGCAGGGTCCTTACGGTCGGCGGCCGGCGTGTGCAGCGGTCCGTGACGGCCTCTCCGGGCCCCATCTATTATCATACATGTCGGAGGCACAGTCACAACTTTATTGCTTGCCGGAAATCTTCGATTTCGGCAAGCATGTTCGTCAGTTGCGTATGTCTGTTTGTCTGTTTGTCTGTTTGTTTGTTTGTTGCTTGCCGGAAATCTTCGATTTCGGCAAGCATGTTCGTCAGTTGCGTATGTCTGTTTGTCTCTTTGTTTGTTTGTTGCTTGCCGGAAATCTTCGATTTCGGCAAGCATGTTCGTCAGTTGCGTATGTCTGTTTGTCTTTTTGTTTGTTGCTTGCCGGAAATCTTCGATTTCGGCAAGCATGTTCGTCAGTTGCGTATGTCTGTTTGTCTCTTTGTCTGTTTGTTTGTTTGTTTGTCACGACTCTCCAGGTCACACTTTTGCATCAATCAACTTGAAACTTACAGGCTTGATTGACAAACCGATTTCTAGGTGCCCTATTGTTTTTGGTCAACATTGCTCCAAGGTCAAGGGTCAAGGTCACGACAGGTATGGTTAACGGTTTTTGCACTATAACTTCGCCATAAATAGGCTTATCCACTTCTGCAATAGCTCATTTTTTTCGTCATCATCTGGCCTTTCTTTTGACATGTAGCTTACTTAAATTTGCCGTTACCATGGTTACATTTTTTGGGGAGGAATCATGGGATTTCGTGATATTTTTCAAATTTGCAGCAATCGTACTGATTATGAGATATTTTATGTAACACAAGAATATCTCGAAATTGTTTTTTCAGATTTTGGAAATGGCCGCCAGGGGGCGTTGCAGATGAAAAAACATGAAAATTTGTTTTGGTGCTATACCTCCAGAACTATTAAACATTGGGCCATTTCCATCACAGCACCTTCAACTGGGGTCCATGGGCTTATTTTTGCGCATAGGTGCCAAAGTGCGCTATTGCCAGATTTCTCTATTTTTGGGGTAAAACTTTTGAATTTTGAAAATATGCAGTTTTCAGCTTCTAACTCTGTCAGTTTTTATGCTGGGGAGGTCATTTTTTTTGCATCTTGTAGCCCTTGGTGAGTTCTCGGTGATCCAATCAAAAATCTTGCAAAATCTCGCACTGTTTCTCGTCAAACGAGAGTCTTCGAGATTTCATTAAATATGATCTACAGGTTGCATTTTTTTAACAATGGCTTTGAAATTGATATATTTTGTGTTATTTATAAATATCTCGAAATCAGATTTTCATTTTTTGGAAATAGCCACCAGGGGGCGTGGTACATGAAACACTGTAACATATCATTTTTCTGCAATATCTAAAATAATTTTAAACATGGCACAATTTTTATCGTTGTATCTTAAACTAGGAACATTGGCTTATTCCTCCGCACATGTAGCTTTGTGCTGCCGTTACCATGGTTACCAAATTTGTGGGTTAAACTTGACGATCTGAAAATATGCAGTTTTTGGCTTCTATCTCGGTTAATATTTATGTTTCTAGGGTCTAGTTTTTTGCATAAGGCTGCTTTTCCTTGGTTCTAAGTCATTCAATTGCAAGTCTCGTCAAATTTCGCTCGGTTTATCATCAAACGAGAAAAAACGATATTTCACGGAAATGCTTATAACTCGGCGACTTTTACAGCTACACAGGTCTAGTTTTCGGCATTTCATAACATATGACCAGCTTGACACGCCAGAAAAGAAATCAGGCCAAATCTCGCACCATATCTCGTCAAGCGAGAAAAAACGAGATATCATGGAAATGCTTATAACTAGGCGACTTTTACAGCTACTCAGGTCTAGTTTTTGGCATTTGGTAACATTTGGCAAACTTGACATAGTAAAACTGCGATACTTGGCGAAATCTCGCACTATATCTGGTCAAATGTGGAAAAACGAGATTTCACAGAAATGCATATAAGTCGGCGACTTTCACGGCTAGACAGGTCTAGTTTTTGGCATTCATAAACATTTGGACGGCTTGACATGACAAACCTGCAAGACTGGCCAAATCTCGCACCATATCTTGTCAAACGAGAAAACACGAGAGTACACGGAAATGCTTATAACTCGGCGACTTTTATAGCTAGACGGATCTAGTTTTCGCCATTTCGTAACGTTTGGCCGTCTTGACATAATAAAACTGCTCGTCTTGCCAAATCTCGTACTATATCTCGTCAAGTGAGAAAAAACATGATTTCACGTAAATGCTGATAACACGGCGACTTTTGCAGCTAGACAGGTCTAGTTTCCGGCATTTTGTAATATTAGACAAACTTGACATGACAAAACTGGAAATCTCGCCAAAGCTCGCACCATTTCCCGTCAAACGAGAAAACACGAGATTTCATGCAAATGCTTATAACTCAGCGGCTTTTATAGCTAGACAGGTCTAGTTTTCGGCATTTCATATCATTTGGCCAGCTTGACATGACAAACCTGAAAACGTCTCACTGCTTCTTGTTAAACGAGATTAACGGGATTTCATGAAAAAAATTTTGAACTTGGTCCCTTTTACACTAGAAAGATATGCAGCTGTTAAAGGTCAGCATGCATAAATAAACATATTATCCGTTTCTGCTGCCCCCACAATGTTGCTCATTCATATGACTGTTTCTACATGCACTCTCTGTCTATCTGTCTGTATAATTTCCATTTCCGGCAAGCGCGTGACCTCTGGTCATCTTGTTGCTTGCCGGAAATCTTCGATTTCGGCAAGCATGTTCGTCAGTTGCGTATGTCTGTTTGTCTGTTTGTCTGTTTGTTGCTTGCCGGAAATCTTCGATTTCGGCAAGCATGTTCGTCAGTTGCGTATGTCTGTTTGTCTTTTTGTTTGTTTGTTTGTTTGTTTGTTTGTTTGTTTGTTTGTTTGTTTGTCACGACTCTCCAGGTCACACTTTTGCATCAATCAACTTGAAACTTATAGGCTTAAATGAGAAACCGATTTCTAGGTGCCCTATTGTTTTTGGTCAACATTGCTCCAAGGTCAAGGGTCAAGGTCACGACAGGTATGGTTAACGGTTTTTGCACTATAACTTCGCCATAAATAGGCTTATCCACTTCTGCAATAGCTCATTTTTTTCGTCATCACGTGGCCTTTCTTTTGACATGTAGCTTACTTAAATTGGCCGTTACCATGGTTACATTTTTCGGGCAAAAATCATGGAAATTGGAAATAACACGACCATTTTTTGTAACTTTGTCAGTTTTTAAGCTAGGCAGATCTAGTTTTCGGCATTTTGTTCCACATGACCAGCTTGACACGACAGAACTGAAAGTCACGCCAAATCTCGCGCCATATCTCGTGAAACGAGAAAAAAACGAGACTTCGCGGAAATGCTTATAACTCGGCGACTTTTACAGCTAGACAGGTCTGGTTTTCGGCATTTCGTTCCACCAAACAAGCTTGACACGACAGAGCTGCAAGACAGGCCAAATCTCGCACCGTATCTCGTCAAACGAGAAAACACGGGATTTCACGGAAATGCTTATAACTGGGCCAGTTTTACAGCTAGACACGTCTGGTTTTCGGCATTTAGTTCCACTAGACCAGCTTGACACGACAGATATGCAAGTGCCGTTACCATGGTTACATTTTTTGGGCAAAAATCATGGAAATTGGAAATAACACGACCATTTTTTGTAACTTTGTCAGTTTTTAAGCTAGGCAGATCTAGTTTTCAGCATTTTGTTACACATGACCAGCTTGACACCACAGAACTGAAAGTCACGCCAAATCTCGCGCCATATCTCGTCAAACGAGAAAAAACGAGACTTCGCGGAAATGCTTATAACTCGGCGACTTTTACAGCTAGACAGGTCTGGTTTTCGGCATTTCGTTCCACCAAACAAGCTTGACACGACAGAGCTGAAAGACAGGCCGAATCTCGCACCGTATCTCGTCAAACGAGAAAACACGGGATTTCACGGAAATGCTTATAACTGGGCCAGTTTTACAGCTAGACACGTCTGGTTTTCGGCATTTAGTTCCACTAGACCAGCTTGACACGACAGATATGCAAGTCTGGCAAAATCTCGCACCGTATCTCGTCAAACGAGAAAACACGAAATTTCACGGAAATGCTTACAACTCGGCCAGTTTTACAGCTAGACACGTCTGGTTTCCGGCATTTCCTTCCACATGACCAGCTTGACACGATAGATGTGCAAGTCAGGCCAAATTTCACACCCTATCTCGTCAAACGAGAAAACACGAGATTTCACGGAAATGCTAATAACTCGGCGAGTTTTACAGCTAGACAGGTCTAGTTTTCGGCATTTTGTTTCACATGACCCGCTGGACATGACAGAAATGAAAGTCAGGCCGAATGTCGCACCGTATCTCGTCAAACGAGAAAACATGAGATTTCACGGCATTGGTTATAACTCGGCGAGTTTTACAGATAGACACGTCTGGTTTTCGGCATTTTGTTCCACTAGACCAGCTTGACACGACAGACATGCATGTCAGGCAAAATCTCGCACCGTATCCCGTCAAACGAGAAAACACGAGATTTCACGGAACTGCAGCTAGACAGGTCTAGTTTTCGGCATTTAGTTCCACATGACCCGCTTGACATGACAAACCTGCAAGACTGGCCAAATCTCGCACCATATCTCGTCAAACGATAAAAAAGGAGATTTCACAGAAATGCTAATAACTCGGCGACTTTTACAGCTAGACAGATGTAGTTTTCGCCATTTCATAACATTTAGAGAGTTTGATATGACAAATCTACAAGACTGGCCAAATCCTGCACCATATCTCGTCAAACGAGAAAACACGAGAGTACATGGAAATGCTTATAACTCGGCGACTTTTACAGCTAGACGGATCTAGTTTTCGCCATTTCGTAACGTTTGGCCGTCTTGACATAATAAAACTGCTGGTCTTGCCAAATCTCGTACTTTATCTCGTCAAGCGAGAAAAAAACATGATTTCACGTAAATGCTGTTAACACGGCGACTTTTGCAGCTAGACAGGTCTAGTTTCTGGCATTTTGTAATATTTGACAAACCTGATATGACAAAACTGGAAATCTCGCCAAAGCTCGCACCATTTCCCGTCAAACGAGATAACACGAGATTTCATGCAAATGCTTATAACTCAGCGGCTTTTATAGCTAGACAGGTCTAGTTTTCGGCATTTCATATCATTTGGCCAGCTTGACATGACAAACCTTAAAACGTCTCACTGCTTCTTGTCAAACGAGATTAACGGGATTTCATGAAAACATTTTGAACTTGGTCCCTTTTACACTAGAAAGATATGCAGCTGTTAAAGGTCAGCATGCATAAATAAACATATAATCCGTTTCTGCTGCCCCCACAATGTTGCTCATTCATATGACTGTTTCTACATGCACTCTCTGTCTATCTGTCTGTATCATTTCCATTTCCGGCAAGCGCGTGACCTCTGGTCATCTTGTTTGTTTGTTTGTTTGTTTGTTTGTTTGTTTGTCACGACTCTCCAGGTCACATTTTTGCATCAATCAACTTGAAACTTACAGGCTTGATTGACAAACCGATTTCTAGGTGCCCTATTGTTTTTGGTCAACATTGCTCCAAGGTCAAGGTTCAAGGTCACGACAAGTATGGTTAACGGTTTTTGCACTATAACTTTGCCATAAATAGGCGTATCCACTTCTGCAATAGCTAATTTTTTTCGTCATCACCTGGCCTTTCTTCTGACATGTAGCTTACTTAAATTTGCCGTTACCATGGTTACATTTTTTTGGGCAAAAATCATGGAAATTGGAAATAACACGACCATTTTTTGTAACTTTGTCAATTTTTAAGCTACAGACGTCTGGTTTTGGTCATTATGTACCTTATAGGCAGCTTGACATGATAAAACTAAAAGTCTCGCCAAATCTCGCACCATTTCTTGCCAAACGAGAGTTTCCGAGATTTCATTAAATATGACCTACAGGCCGCATTTTTTTAACAGTGGCTTTGAAATTGATATATTTTCTGTCATTTATAAATATCTCGAAATCAATTTTTCATTTTTGGGAAATAGCCACCAGGGGGCGTGGTACATGAAACACTGTAACATATCATTTTTCTGCAATATCTCAAAAAATATTAAACGTGACACCATTTTTTTTGTGGTATCTGAAACTAGGAACATTGGCTTATTGCTCCGCACATGTAGCTTTGTACTGCCGTTACCATGGTTACCAAATTTTGGGGTAAAACGTGACAACTTGAAAATACGAAGTTTACCTGCTTCTATCTCTGTTGATATTTGCCATAGAAAGGTCTGGTTTTCGGCGTTAGACAGCATCCGTCTAGTTCTTAGTCATTCAATCGCAAGTCTCGTCATATCTCGCACCGTTTCTCGTGAAACGAGAACACGTGACCATTCAAAGAAATGCCTATAATTCTGTCATTTTTCACGCTACAGACACATGGTTTGCAGCGCTGGATAGCAGCTGACACTCGCAGTCACATTCAGGGGTCACATTGTTAGTCTCGTCAAATCTGGCGCCGTTTTTCGCCAAACCACGAAGACACGTGCCGTCGCCGCAAGTGGCGGCAGGGTCCTTACGGTCGGCGGCCGGCGTGTGCAGCGGTCCGTGACGGCCTCTCCGGGCCCCATCTATTATCATACATGTCGGAGGCACAGTCACAACTTTATTGCTTGCCGGAAATCTTCGATTTCGGCAAGCATGTTCGTCAGTTGCGTATGTCTGTTTGTCTGTTTGTCTGTTTGTTTGTTTGTTGCTTGCCGGAAATCTTCGATTTCGGCAAGCATGTTCGTCAGTTGCGTATGTCTGTTTGTCTCTTTGTTTGTTTGTTGCTTGCCGGAAATCTTCGATTTCGGCAAGCATGTTCGTCAGTTGCGTATGTCTGTTTGTCTTTTTGTTTGTTGCTTGCCGGAAATCTTCGATTTCGGCAAGCATGTTCGTCAGTTGCGTATGTCTGTTTGTCTCTTTGTCTGTTTGTTTGTTTGTTTGTCACGACTCTCCAGGTCACACTTTTGCATCAATCAACTTGAAACTTACAGGCTTGATTGACAAACCGATTTCTAGGTGCCCTATTGTTTTTGGTCAACATTGCTCCAAGGTCAAGGGTCAAGGTCACGACAGGTATGGTTAACGGTTTTTGCACTATAACTTCGCCATAAATAGGCTTATCCACTTCTGCAATAGCTCATTTTTTTCGTCATCATCTGGCCTTTCTTTTGACATGTAGCTTACTTAAATTTGCCGTTACCATGGTTACATTTTTTGGGGAGGAATCATGGGATTTCGTGATATTTTTCAAATTTGCAGCAATCGTACTGATTATGAGATATTTTATGTAACACAAGAATATCTCGAAATTGTTTTTTCAGATTTTGGAAATGGCCGCCAGGGGGCGTTGCAGATGAAAAAACATGAAAATTTGTTTTGGTGCTATACCTCCAGAACTATTAAACATTGGGCCATTTCCATCACAGCACCTTCAACTGGGGTCCATGGGCTTATTTTTGCGCATAGGTGCCAAAGTGCGCTATTGCCAGATTTCTCTATTTTTGGGGTAAAACTTTTGAATTTTGAAAATATGCAGTTTTCAGCTTCTAACTCTGTCAGTTTTTATGCTGGGGAGGTCATTTTTTTTGCATCTTGTAGCCCTTGGTGAGTTCTCGGTGATCCAATCAAAAATCTTGCAAAATCTCGCACTGTTTCTCGTCAAACGAGAGTCTTCGAGATTTCATTAAATATGATCTACAGGTTGCATTTTTTTAACAATGGCTTTGAAATTGATATATTTTGTGTTATTTATAAATATCTCGAAATCAGATTTTCATTTTTTGGAAATAGCCACCAGGGGGCGTGGTACATGAAACACTGTAACATATCATTTTTCTGCAATATCTAAAATAATTTTAAACATGGCACAATTTTTATCGTTGTATCTTAAACTAGGAACATTGGCTTATTCCTCCGCACATGTAGCTTTGTGCTGCCGTTACCATGGTTACCAAATTTGTGGGTTAAACTTGACGATCTGAAAATATGCAGTTTTTGGCTTCTATCTCGGTTAATATTTATGTTTCTAGGGTCTAGTTTTTTGCATAAGGCTGCTTTTCCTTGGTTCTAAGTCATTCAATTGCAAGTCTCGTCAAATTTCGCTCGGTTTATCATCAAACGAGAAAAAACGATATTTCACGGAAATGCTTATAACTCGGCGACTTTTACAGCTACACAGGTCTAGTTTTCGGCATTTCATAACATATGACCAGCTTGACACGCCAGAAAAGAAATCAGGCCAAATCTCGCACCATATCTCGTCAAGCGAGAAAAAACGAGATATCATGGAAATGCTTATAACTAGGCGACTTTTACAGCTACTCAGGTCTAGTTTTTGGCATTTGGTAACATTTGGCAAACTTGACATAGTAAAACTGCGATACTTGGCGAAATCTCGCACTATATCTGGTCAAATGTGGAAAAACGAGATTTCACAGAAATGCATATAAGTCGGCGACTTTCACGGCTAGACAGGTCTAGTTTTTGGCATTCATAAACATTTGGACGGCTTGACATGACAAACCTGCAAGACTGGCCAAATCTCGCACCATATCTTGTCAAACGAGAAAACACGAGAGTACACGGAAATGCTTATAACTCGGCGACTTTTACAGCTAGACGGATCTAGTTTTCGCCATTTCGTAACGTTTGGCCGTCTTGACATAATAAAACTGCTCGTCTTGCCAAATCTCGTACTATATCTCGTCAAGTGAGAAAAAACATGATTTCACGTAAATGCTGATAACACGGCGACTTTTGCAGCTAGACAGGTCTAGTTTCCGGCATTTTGTAATATTAGACAAACTTGACATGACAAAACTGGAAATCTCGCCAAAGCTCGCACCATTTCCCGTCAAACGAGAAAACACGAGATTTCATGCAAATGCTTATAACTCAGCGGCTTTTATAGCTAGACAGATCTAGTTTTCGGCATTTCATATCATTTCGCCAGCTTGACATGACAAACCTGAAAACGTGTCACTGCTTCTTGTCAAACGAGATTAACGGGATTTCATGAAAAAATTTTGAACTTGGTCCCTTTTACACTAGAAAGATATGCAGCTGTTAAAGGTCAGCATGCATAAATAAACATATTATCCGTTTCTGCTGCCCCCACAATGTTGCTCATTCATATGACTGTTTCTACATGCACTCTCTGTCTATCTGTCTGTATCATTTCCATTTCCGGCAAGCGCGTGACCTCTGGTCATCTTGTTTGTTTGTTTGTTTGTTTGTCACGACTCTCCAGGTCACACTTTTGCATCAATCAACTTGAAACTTACAGGCTTGATTGACAAACCGATTTCTAGGTGCCCTATTGTTTTTGGTCAACATTGCTCCAAGGTCAAGGGTCAAGGTCACGACAGGTATGGTTAAGGGTTTTTGCACTATAACTTCGCCATAAATAGGCTTATCCACTTCTGCAATAGCTCATTTTTTTCGTCATCACCTGGCCTTTCTTTTGACATGTAGCTTACTTAAATTTGCCGTTACCATGGTTACATTTTTTGGGCAAAAATCATGGAAATTGGAAATATCACGACCATTTTTTGTAACTTTGTCAGTTTTTAAGCTAGAGAGGTCTAGTTTTTTGCATCAGGTAGCATTTAACAAGTACTGCAAGATTTTATTAAAAGTCTCGCGATATCTCGTATAATATCTCGTCAAACGAGATATTTCGAGATTTCAGTAATCTTGCCCTGGAGGTCACAGTTTTGCAGGAATCTTTTTGAAACTGACATATCGTAAGTTCTACACTATTATCTCGAAACCATTTTTCCATTTTTTGAATGCAGCCGCTAGGTGGCGCTGTATGCAAACCGACCCCAACATATCATGTTTTGGCCATATCTCCAAAACTGTGAGCCTCAATTACATAAACTATAGCTTATTTTCTTCCTCTGAGTCTTTTCTAAATCCTGGTGGAGTCATTTTGACTCAATCTTGAGTCACTTTGTCAGTGTGTCCGTCTGTTTCTCAGTTTTCATCAAATTCGCCTGCTTACCGGTTCTGGCGTCTCACATATAGCATTCTACAGGTCACAGTTTTGAAAGAATCCTTTTAAAACTATTACATCTTATGTCTTACGCTAATATCTCGAAACTGATTTTTCATTTTCCATAATTGGCATCTAGGGGGCGGTGCACTCAAACTTGCACAACATATCATTTTTTGGCCATATCTCCAAAACTATAAACCTCATTTACATAAACTATAACTTATTTTCTTCTTTTCGGTCTTTCCAAAAACCTGGTGTATTCATTTGGTCTCAATCTTGAGTCACTTTGTCTGTGTGTCCGTCTGTTTCTCAGTTGTCCTCAAATTCGCTTGCTTGCCGGTTCTTGCGTCTCACATATAGCATTCTACAGGCCACAGTTTTGAAAGAATCCTTTTAAAACTATTACATCTTATGTCTTACACTAATATCTCGAAACGGATTTTTCATTTTCCAGAATTGGCCACTAGGGGGCGGTGCACTCAAACTTGCACAACATATCTTTTTTTGGTCATATCTCCAAAACTACAAACCTCATTTACATAAACTATAGCTTATTTTTTTTCCTCTGAGCCTTTCCAAAAACCTTGTGTATTCATTTGGTCTCAATCTTGAGTCACTTTGTCTGTGTGTCCGTCTGTTTCTCAGTTGTCCTCAAATTTGCTTGCTTGCCGGTTCTTGCGTCTCACATATAGCATTCTACAGGCCACAGTTTTGAAAGAATCCTTTTAAAACTATTACATCTTATGTCTTACACTAATATCTCGAAACGGATTTTTCATTTTCCAGAATTGGCCGCTAGGGGGCGGTGAACTCAAACTTGCACAAGATATCGTTTTTTGGCCATATCTCCAAAACTATTAACCTCATTTACATAAACGATAGCTTATTATTTTCCTCTGAGGTTTCTTCATAACATGATTAAGTCATCTGTTCTCAATCTTGGGTCAGTTTATCAGTATGTTTGTCTGTTTGTCAGTTGTCCTCAATTTCGCCTGCTTCCTGGTTCTTGCGTCTCACATGTTGCATTCTACTGGCCACAGTTTTGCAGGAATCATTTTGTAAATTACACTTGTCATATATCGTGATGATATCTGGAAGTCCTATGTTTATTCAAATAAGTCAGCGGTCAAGGTGAAGGTGATCAAAATATATCAAAATCTTATTTACTTTAGAACTTTGTTAATATTGGTTCTTTCTTCACAAACTATGGATTATTTTCTTTCACTTTGACACTGCTCGTTCATCTGACTAACTTTACATCATTTCAAGCAAGCGCGTGACCTCAGGTCATCTAGTTTGTTTGTTTGTTTGTTTGTTTGTTTGTCACGACTCTCCAGGTCACACTTTAGCATCAATCAACTTGAAACTTACAGGCTTGATTGACAAACCGATTTCTAGGTGCCCTATTGTTTTTCGTCAACATTGCTCCAAGGTCAAGGGTCAAGGTCACGACAGGTATGGTTAACGGTTTTTGCACTATAACTTCGCCATAAATAGGCGTATCCACTTCTGCAATAGCTCATTTTTTTCGTCATCACCTGGCCTTTCTTTTGACATGTAGCTTACTTAAATTTGCCGTTACCATGGTTACATTTTTTGGGCAAAAATCACGGAAATTGGAAATAACACGACCATTTTTGGTAACTTTGTCAGTTTTTAAGCTAGGCAGATCTAGTTTTCGGCATTTTGTTCCACATGACCAGCTTGATACGACAGAACTAAAAGTCACGCCAAATCTCGCGCCATATCTCGTCAAACGAGAAAAAACGAGACTTCGCGGAAATGCTTATAACTCGGCGACTTTTACAGCTAGACAGGTCTGGTTTTCGGGATTTCGTTCCACCAAACAAGCTTGACACGACAGAGCTGCAAGACAGGCCAAATCTCGCACCGTATCTCGTCAAACGAGAAAACACGGGATTTCACGGAAATGCTTATAACTGGGCCAGTTTTACAGCTAGACACGTCTGGTTTTCGGCATTTAGTTCCACTAGACCTGCTTGACACGACAGATATGCAAGTGCCGTTACCATGGTTACATTTTTTGGGGCAAAAATCATGGAAATTGGAAATAACACGACCATTTTTTGTAACTTTGTCAGTTGTTAAGCTAGGCAGATCTAGTTTTCGACATTTTGTTCCACATGACCAGCTTGACACGACAGAACTAAAAGTCACGCCAAATCTCGCGCCATATCTCGTCAAACGAGAAAAAACGAGACTTAGCGGAAATGCTCATAACTCGGCGACTTTTACAGCTAGACAGGTCTGGTTTTCGGCATTTCGTTCCACCAATCAAGCTTGACACGACAGAGCTGCAAGACAGGCCAAATCTCGCACCGTATCTCGTCAAACGAGAAAACACGGGATTTCACGGAAATGCTTATAACTGGGCCAGGTTTACAGCTAGACACGTCTGGCTTTCGGCATTTAGTTCCACTAGACCAGCTTGACACGACAGATATGCAAGTCTGGCAAAATCTCGCACCGTATCTCGTCAAACGAGAAAACACGAAATTTCACGGAAATGCTTATAACTCGGCCAGTTTTACAGCTAGACACGTCTGGTTTCCGGCATTTCCTTCCACATGACCAGCTTGACACGATAGATGTGCAAGTCAGGCCAAATCTCGCACCCTATCTCGTCAAACGAGAAAACACGAGATTTCACGGAAATGCTTATAACTCGGCGAGTTTTACAGCTAGACAGGTCTAGTTTTCGGCATTTTCTTTCACATGACCTGCTGGACATGACAGAACTGAAAGTCAGGCCGAATGTCGCACCGTATCTCGTCAAACGAGAAAACATGAGATTTCACGGCATTGGTTATAACTCGGCGAGTTTTACAGATAGACACGTTTGGTTTTCGGCATTTTGTTCCACTAGACCAGCTTGACACGACAGACATGCGTGTCAGGCAAAATCTCGCACCTTATCCCGTCAAACGAGAAAAAACGAGATTTCACGGAACTGCAGCTAGACAGGTCTAGTTTTCGGCATTTAGTTCCACATGACACGCTTGACATGACAGAACTCCAAGTCAGGAACAATCTCGCACCGTATCTCGTCAAACGAGAAAAAACGAGATTTCACGGAAATGCTTATAACTCGGCGACTTTTACAGCTACACAGGTCTAGTTTTCGGCATTTCATAACATATGACCAGCTTGACACGCCAGAATATAGATCAGGCCAAATCTCGCACCATATCTCGTCAAGCGAGAAAAAAACGAGATATCATGGAAATGCTTATAACTAGGCGACTTTTCCAGCTACTCAGGTCTAGTTTTGGCATTTGGTAACATTTAGCCAATTTGACATAGTAAAACTGCGATACTTGGCGAAATCTCGCACTATATCTGGTCAAATGTGGAAAAACGAGATTTCACATAAATGCATATAAGTCGGCGACTTTCACGGCTAGACAGGTCTAGTTTTTGGCATTCATTAACATTTGGACGGCTTGACATGACAAACCTGCAAGACTGGCCAAATCTCGCACCATATCTCGTCAAACGATAAAAAAGGAGATTTCACAGAAATGCTAATAACTCGGCGACTTTTACAGCTAGACAGATGTAGTTTTCGCCATTTCATAACATTTAGAGAGTTTGACATGACAAACCTGCAAGACTGGCCAAATCCTGCTTCATATCTCGTCAAACGAGAAAACACGAGAGTACACGGAAATGCTTATAATTGGCGACTTTTACAGCTAGACGGATCTAGTTTTCGCCATTTCGTAACGTTTGGCCGTCTTGACATAATAAAACTGCTCGTCTTGCCAAATCTCGTACTATATCTCGTCAAGCGAGAAAAAAAACATGATTTCACGTAAATGCTGATAACACGGCGACTTTTGCAGCTAGACAGGTCTAGTTTCCGGCATTTTGTAATATTTGACAAACCTGACATGACAAAACTGGAAATCTCGCCAAAGCTCGCACCATTTCCCGTCAAACGAGAAAACACGAGATTTCATGCAAATGCTTATAACTCAGCGGCTTTTATAGCTAGACAGGTCTAGTTTTCGGCATTTCATATCATTTGGCCAGCTTGACATGACAAACCTGAAAACGTCTCACTGCTTCTTGTCAAACGAGATTAACGGGATTTCATGAAAAAATTTTGAACTTGGTCCCTTTTACACTAGAAAGATATGCAGCTGTTAAAGGTCAGCATGCATAAATAAACATATTATCCGTTTCTGCTGCCCCCACAATGTTGCTCATTCATATAACTGTTTCTACATGCACTCTCTGTCTATCTGTCTGTATCATTTCCATTTCCGGCAAGCGCGTGACCTCTGGTCATCTTGTTTGTTTGTTTGTTTGTTTGTTTGTTTGTCACGACTCTCCAGGTCACACTTTTGCATCAATCAACTTGAACCTTACAGGCTTGATTGACAAACCGATTTCTAGGTGCCCTATTGTTTTTGGTCAACATTGCTCCAAGGTCAAGGGTCAAGGTCACGACAGGTATGGTTAACGGTTTTTGCACTAAAACTTCGCCATAAATAGGCGTATCCACTTCTGCAATAGCTCATTTTTTTCGTCATCACCTGGCCTTTCTTTTGACATGTAGCTTACTTAAATTGGCCGTTACCATGGTTACATTTTTTGGGCAAAAATCATGGAAATTTGAAATAACACGACCGTTTTTTGTAACTTTGTCAGTTTTTAAGCTAGGCAGATCTAGTTTTCGGCATTTTGTTCCACATGACCAGCTTGACACCACAGAACTGAAAGTCACGCCAAATCTCGCGCCATATCTCGTCAAACGAGAAAAAACGAGACTTCGCGGAAATGCTCATAACTCGGCGACTTTTACAGCTGGACAGGTCTGGTTTTCGGCATTTCGTTCCACCAATCAAGCTTGACACGACAGAGCTGCAAGACAGGCCAAATCTCGCACCGTATCTCGTCAAACGAGAAAACACGGGATTTCACGGAAATGCTTATAACTGGGCCAGTTTTACAGCTAGACACGTCTGGTTTTCGGCATTTAGTTCCACTAGACCAGCTTGACACGACAGATATGCAAGTGCCGTTACCATGGTTACATTTTTTGGGCAAAAATCATGGAAATTGGAAATAACACGACCATTTTTTGTAACTTTGTCAGTTTTTAAGCTAGGCAGATCTAGTTTTCGGCATTTTGTTCCACATGACCAGCTTGACACGACAGAACTGAAAGTCACGCCAAATCTCGCGCCATATCTCGTGAAACGAGAAAAAACGAGACTTCGCGGAAATGCTTATAACTCGGCGACTTTTACAGCTAGACAGGTCTGGTTATCGGCATTTCGTTCCACCAAATAAGCTTGACACGACAGAGCTGCAAGACAGGCCAAATCTCGCACCGTATCTCGTCAAACGAGAAAACACGGGATTTCACGGAAATGCTTATAACTCGGCCAGTTTTACAGCTAGACACGTCTGGTTTTCGGCATTTAGTTCCACTAGACCAGCTTGACACGACAGATATGCAAGTCTGGCAAAATCTCGCGCCATATCTCGTCAAACGAGAAAACACGAAATATCACGGAAATGCTTATAACTCGGCCAGTTTTACAGCTAGACACGTCTGGTTTCCTGCATTTCCTTTCACGTGACCAGCTTGACACGATAGATGTACAAGTCAGGCCAAATCTCGCACCCTATCTCGTCAAACGAGAAAACACGAGATTTCACGGAAATGCTTATAACTCGGCGAGTTTTACAGCTGGACAGGTCTAGTTTTCGGCATTTTGTTTCACATGTCCTGCTGGACATGACAGAACTGAAAGTCAGGCCGAATGTCGCACCGTATCTCGTCAAACGAGAAAACATGAGATTTCACGGCATTGGTTATAACTCGGCGAGTGTTACAGATAGACACGTCTGGTTTTCGGCATTTTGTTCCACTAGACCAGCTTGACACGACAGACATGCATGTCAGGCAAAATCTCGCACCGTATCCCGTCAAACGAGAAAACACGAGATTTCACGGAACTGCAGCTAGACAGGTCTAGTTTTCGGCATTTAGTTCCACATGACCCGCTTGACATGACAGAACTCCAAGTCAGGCACAAGCTCGCACCATTTCCCGTCAAACGAGAAAACACGAGATTTCATGCAAATGCTTATAACTCAGCGGCTTTTATAGCTAGATAGGTCTAGTTTTCGGCATTTCATATCATTTGGCCAGCTTGACATGACAAACCTGAAAACGTGTCACTGCTTCTTGTCAAACGAGATTAACGGGATTTCATGAAAAAATTTTGAACTTGGTCCCTTTTACACTAGAAAGATATGCAGCTGTTAAAGGTCAGCATGCATAAATAAACATATTATCCGTTTCTGCTGCCCCCACAATGTTGCTCATTCATATGACTGTTTCTACATGCACTCTCTGTCTATCTGTCTGTATCATTTCCATTTCCGGCAAGCGCGTGCCCTCTGGTCATCTTGTCTGTTTGTTGCTTGCCGGAAATCTTCGATTTCTGCAAGCAGGTTGGTCAGTCGCGGATGTCTGTTTGTCTGTTTGTCTGTCTGTCTGTCTGTCTGTGTACTCTCTACAGGCCACAATTTTGCAGCAATTGCTTTTAAACTTACACAGATGGTAGACAAGGAAAAGTCCTGGAGGCCTTTTGTTTTTGGGCAATATAGGTCAAAGGTCAAGGTCAAGGTCATCAAAAGTTCCTAAAGTGCTCTTTTCTTCATATCTCCATTACTATTTGTCATAGCCACTTCAAACATGGCTCATTTTAATCGGCATTCCAAGGCCTTTCTTCTGATATATATGTTGCTGAAATCTGCTGTTTCTATGGTTACACATTTTTGGGGAAAACTCATGATTTTCGAAAATAAAAGGCCTAATTTTTCTAACTTTGTCATTTTTAAAGCTAGAGAGTTCTAGTTTTTTGCATCAGATAGTACTAAATAAGCTTTTTATCATACAAGTGAAAGTCTCGTAAAATCTCGCACCATTTCTCGTCAAACGAGAATTTTCGAGATTTCATTAAATATGGCTTACAGGTCGCATTTTTTAAACTATGACTTTGAAAATGACATATTTTGTGTTATTTAGAAATATCTCGAAACCAATTTTTCATTTTTTGGAAATAGCCACCAGGGGGCGTGGTACATGAAACACTGTAACATATCATTTTTCTGCAATATCTCAAAAAATATTAAACGTGACACCATTTTTTTTGTCGTATCTGAAACTAGGAACATTGGCTTATCCCTTCGCACATGTAGCTTTGTGCTGCCGTTACCATGGTTACCGAATTTTGGGGTAAAACTTGACAATCTGAAAATGCGGAGTTTTCCAGCTTCTATCTCTGTTGATATTTGCGATAGAAAGGTCTGGTTTTTGGCGTTAGACAGCATCCCTCTAATTCTAAGCCGTTCAATCGCAAGTCTCGTCATATCCCGCACCGTTTCTCGTGAAAGGAGAACACGTGACCATTCAAAGAAATGCCTATAATTCTGTCATTTTTGACGCTACAGACACATGGTTTGCAGCGCTGCATAGCGGCTGACACTCGCGGTCACATTCAGGGGTTACATTGTTAGTCTCGTCAAATCTCGCGCCGTTTTACGCCAAACCACGAAGACACGTGCCGTCGCCGCAAGTGGCGGCAGGGTCCTTACGGTGGGCGGCCGGCGTGTGCAGCGGTCCGTGACGGCCTCTCCGGGCCCCATCTATTATCGTACATGTTGGAGGCACAGTCACAACTTTATTGCTTGCCGGAAATCTTCGATTTCTGCAAGCAGGTTGGTCAGTCGCGGATGTCTGTTTGTTGCTTGCCGGAAATCTTCGATTTCTGCAAGCAGGTTGGTCAGTCGCGGATGTCTGTTTGTCTGTTTGTTTGTCTGTCTGTCTGTGTACTCTCTACAGGCCATAATTTTAAGGCAATTGCCTTGTAACTTATACAGCTGCTAGACAAGCAAAAGTCCTCGGGGCCTATTGTTTTTGGGCAATACAGGTCAAAGGTCAAGGTCAAGGTCATCAAAACTTCTCAAAACGGTTTTTTCTTCATATCTTTGTCACTATTAGTCGTATCTTCTTCAAACATAGCTCATTTGAAACGTCATTCCAAGGCCAGTCATCTGGTGTGTAGCTGACTCAAATTTGCCGTAACCATGGTTACGAATTTTTGGGAAAAACTCATGATATTCGAAAATAAGGGGCCTCATTTTTCTAACTTTGGCAGTTTTACTGCTATAGAGGTCTAGTTTTTTGCATCAGGTAGCATTTAACAAGTACTGCAAGATTTTATTAAGGTCTCGCGATATCTCGTATAATATCTCGTCAAACGAGATATTTCGAGATTTCAATAATCTTGCCCTGGAGGTCACAGTTTTGCAGGAATTTTTTTGAAACTGACATATCGTAAGTCCTACACTATTATCTCCAAACCATTTTTCCAGTTTTTGAATGCAGCCGCTAGGTGGCGCTGTATGCAAACCTCCCCAACATATCATGTTTTGGCCATATCTCCAAAACTGTGAGCCTCAATTACATAAACTATAGCTTATTTTCTTAGTTTGAGTCTTTTCTAAATCCTGGTGGAGTCATTTCGACTCAATCTTGAGTCACTTTGTCAGTGTGTCCGTCTGTTTCTCAGTTTTCATCAAATTCGCCTGCTTGCCGGTTCATGCGTCTTACATATAGCATTCTACAGGTCCCAGTTTTCAAAGAATCCTCTTAAAACTATTACATTTTATGTCTTACACTAATATCTCGAAACTAATTTTTCATTTTCCAGATATGGCCGCTAGGGGGCGGTGCACTCAAACTTGCACAACATATCAATTTTTGGCCATAACTCCAAAATTATAAACCTCATTCACATAAACTATAGCTTATTATCTTCCTCTGAGGTTTCTTCATAACATGATTAAGTCATCTGTTCACAATCTTGGGTCAGTTTGTCAGTATGTTGTCTGTTTGTCAGCTGTCCTCAATTTCGCCTGCTACCTGGTTCTTGCGTCTCACATGTAGCATTCTACTGGCCACAGTTTTGCAGGAATCGTTTTGTAAATTACACTTGTCATATATCGTGATGATATCTGGAAGTCCTATGTTTATTATTCAAATAAGTCAAAGGTCAAGGTCAAGGTGATCAAAATATATCAAAATCTTATTTTCTTTAGAACTTTATTAATATTGGTTCTTTCTTCACAAACTATGGATTATTTTCTTTCACTTTGACACTGCTCGTTCATCTGACTAACTTTACATCATTTCCGGCAAGCGCGTGACCTCAGGTCATCTAGTTTGTTTGTCTGTCTGTCTGTCTGTCTGTCTGTGTACTCTCTACAGGCCACAATTTTCCAGCAATTGCTTTCAAGACAAGCAAAAGTCCTGGAGGCCTATTGTTTTTGGGCATTATAGGTCAAATGTCAAGGTCAAGGTCATCAAAAGTATACAAAACGGTTTTTTGTTCATATCTGTGTTAATATTGGTCGTATCTACTTCAACAGTAGCTCATTTTAATCGTCATTCCAAGGCCTGTTTTCTGGTGTGTAGCTGACTCAATTTGCGGTAACCATGGTAACGCATTTTTGGGTAAAAGTGCTGATATTTTTCTAAATTTGTCATTTTTAAAGCTACAGAGGTCTAGTTTTTTGCATCAGGTAGCATTTAACAAGTACTGCAAGATTCTTTTATAAGTCTCGCGATATCTCGTACAATATCTCGTCAAACGAGATATTTCGAGATTTCAGTAATCTTGCCCTGGAGGCCACAGTTTTGCAGGAATCTTTTTGAAACTGGCATATCGTAAGTCCTACACTATTATCTTGAAAACAATTTTTCATTTTTTTAATTCGGCCGCTAGGGGGCGCTGGGTGCAAACCTCTCCAACATATCATGTTTTGGCAATATCTCCAAAACTGTGAGCCTCAATTACATAAACTATAGCTTATTTTCATCCTCTGAGTCTTTCTGAATCCTGGTGTAGTCATTTCGACTCAATCTTGAGTCACTTTGTCTGTGTGTCCGTCTGTTTCTCAGTTGTCCTCAAATCCGCTTGCTTGCCGGTTTTTGCGTCTCACATATAGCATTCTACAGGTCACAGTTTTGAAAGAATCTTTTTAAAACTATTACATCTTATGTCTCCCACTAATATCTCGAAACCGATTTTTCATTTTCCAGAATTGGCCGATAGGGGGCGGTGCACTCAAATTTGCACAACATATCATTTTTTGGCCATATCTCCAAACTATAAACATCATTTACATAAACTATAGCTTATTTTCTTCCTCTGGGTCTTTCCAAAAACCTGGTGTATTCATTTGGTCTCAATCTTGAGTCACTTTGTCTGTGTGTCCGTCTGTTTCTCAGTTGTCCTCAAATTCGCTTGCTTGCCGGTTCTTGCGTCTCACATATAGCATTCTACAGGCCACAGTTTTGAAAGAATCCTTTTAAAACTATTACATCTTATGTCTTACACTAATATCTCGAAACGGATTTTTCATTTTCCAGAATTGGCCGCCAGGGGGCGGTGCACTCAAACTTGCACAACATATCATTTTTTGGCCATATCTCCAAAACTATTAACCTCATTTACATAAATTATAGCTTATTATCTTCCTCTTAGGTTTCTTTATAACATGATTAAGTCATCTGTTCTCAATCTTGGGTCAGTATGTTTGTCTGTTTGTCAGTTGTCCCCAATTTCGCCTGCTTCCTGGTTCTTGCGTCTCACATGTAGCATTCTACTGGCCACAGTTTTGCAGGAACCGTTTTGTAAATTACACTTGTCATATATCGTGATGATATCTGGAAGTCCTATGTTTATTATTCAAATAACTCAAAGGTCAAGGTCAAGGTGATCAAAATATATCAAAATCTTATTTCTTTAGAACTTTGTTAATATTGCTATTTTCTTTCACTTTGACACTGCTCGTTCATCTGACTAACTTTACATCATTTCCGGCAAGCGCGTGACCTCAGGTCATCTAGTTTGTTGCTTGCCGGAAATCTTCGATTTCCGCAAGCATATTGGTCAGTTGCGTATGTCTGTTTGTCTGTCTGTCTGTTTGTTGCTTGCCGGAAATCTTCGATTTCGGCAAGCATGTTCGTCAGTTGCGTATGTCTGTTTGTCTCTTTGTCTGTTTGTTTGTTTGTTTGTTTGTTTGTCACGACTCTCCAGGTCACACTTTTGCATCAATCAACTTGAAACTTACAGGCTTAAATGACAAACCGATTTCTAGGTGCCCTATTGTTTTTGGTCAACATTGCTCCAAGGTCAAGGGTCAAGGTCACGACAGGTATGGTTAACGGTTTTTGCACTATAACTTCGCCATAAATAGGCTTATCCACTTCTGCAATAGCTCATTTTTTTCGTCACCACCTGGCCTTTTTTTTTTACATGAAGCTTTCTTAAATTTGCCGTTACCATGGTTACATTTTTTGGGCAAAAATCACGGAAATTGGAAATAACACGACCATTTTTTGTAACTTTGTCAGTTTTTAAGCTAGGCAGATCTAGTTTTCGGCATTTTGTTCCACATGACCAGCTTAATACGACTGAACTGAAAGTCACGCCAAATCTCGCGCCATATCTCGTCAAACGAGAAAAAACGAGACTTCGCGGAAATGCTTATAACTCGGCGACTTTTACAGCTAGACAGGTCTGGTTTTCGGCATTTCGTTCCACCAAACAAGCTTGACACGACAGAGCTGCAAGACAGGCCAAATCTCGCACCGTATCTCGTCAAACGAGAAAACATGGGATTTCACGGAAATGCTTATAACTGGGCCAGTTTTACAGCTAGACACGTCTGGTTTTCGGCGTTTAGTTCCACTAGACCAGCTTGACACGACAGATATGCAAGTGCCGTTACCATGGTTACATTTTTTGGGCAAAAATCATGGAAATTGGAAATAACACGACCATTTTTTGTAACTTTATGAGTTTTTAAGCTAGGCAGATCTAGTTTTCGGCATTTTGTTCCACATGACCAGCTTGACACGACAGAACTGAAAGTCATGCCAAATCTCGCGCCATATCTCGTCAAACGAGAAAAAACGAGACTTCGCGGAAATGCTTATAACTCGGCGACTTTTACAGCTAGACAGGTCTGGTTTTCGGCATTTCGTTCCACCAAACAAGCTTGACACGACAGAGCTGCAAGACAGGCCAAATCTCGCACCTTATCTCGTCAAACGAGAAAACACGACATTTCATAGAAATGCTTATAACTCGGCCAGTTTTACAGCTAGACACGTCTGGTTTTCGGCATTTGGTTCCACTAGACCACCTTGACACGACAGATATGCAAGCCTGGCAAAATCTCACACCGTATCTCGTCAAACGAGATAACACGAGATTTCACGAAACTGCAGCTAGACAGGTCTTGTTTTCGGCATTTCGTTCCACATGGCCAGCTTGACAGGACAAAACTGCAAGTCAGGCACAATCTCGCACCGTATCTGGTCACACGAGAAAACACGAGATTTCAGGGAAAGCTGATAACTCGGCGAGTTTTACAGCTAGACAGGTCTAGTTTGTCAGTACTCTCCTGGGCACAATTTTCCAGCAATCGCCCTGAAACTTACACAGCTGGTAGAAATTTCCAAATCCTGGAAGTCTATTCTTTTTGGTCAATATAGATCAGAGGTCAAGGTCGGCCAAAAACCTTGAAATTCTATTTTCTTCATAACTTTATCAAATTTAGTCTTATCTTCACAATCTTAGGCTCATTTTCTTCCGCTTGGTCTTCCCCACAACTTTTGTAAGGCCAACTTTTGTCTCAGATGTGTCACTTTGTCAGTATTTCTGTCTCTTTGTCAGCTCTCCTAAATTTTGCCTCTTAGCTGGTCCTTGTCTTAAATAAAACATTCTACACCCCACAATTTCGCAGGAATCTATTTTAACTGATACATCTGATACATCTTGCACTAATATCTCGAAAAGAATTTTTCATTTTTGGAAAATGGCCGCTAGGGGCTCATTTTCATGGTCTTTGTCTTGGTTATCACATCTTCTTGTTATTCTACCAATCTGGGTCAAAGTATTTCCGGCAAGCGCGTGACCTCTGGTCGTCTTGTTTGTTTGTTTGTTTGTTTGTTTGTCACCACTCTCCTGGCCACAATTTTGCCACAATAACCTTGAAACTTACAGGGATGTTCGAAAACGTAATTTCTAGGTGCCCTATTGTTTTTGGTCAACATTGCTCCAAGGTCAAGGGTCAAGGTCACGACAGGTATGGTTAACGGTTTTTGCACTATAACTTGGCCATAAATAGGCTTATCCACTTCTGCAATAGCTCATTTTTTTCGTCATCACCTGGCCTTTCTTTTGACATGTAGCTTACTTAAATTTGCCGTTACCATGGTTACATTTTTTGGGCAAAAATCATGGAAATTGGAAATAACACGACCATTTTTTGTAACTTTGTCAATTTTTAAGCTACAGACGTCTGGTTTTGGTCATTATGTACCTTATGGGCAGCTTGACAGGATAAAACTGAAAGTCTCGCCAAATCTCGCACCATTTCTCGTCAAACGAGAGTCTTCGAGATTTCATTAAATATGACCTACAGGTTGCATTTTTTTTAACAATGGCTTTGAAATTGATATATTTTGTGTTATTTATAAATATCTCGAAATCAGTTTTCCATTTTTTGGAAATAGCCACCAGGGGGCGTGGTACATGAAACACTGTAACATGTCATTTTTCTGCAATATCTCAAAAAATATTAAACGTGACACCATTTTTTTTGGTCGTATCTGAAACTAGGAACATTGGCTTATCTCTTCGCACATGTTGCTTTGTGCTGCCGTTACCATGCTTACCAAATTTTGGGGTAAAACTTGACAATCTGAAAATTCGGAGTTTTCCAGCTTCTATCTCTGTTGATATTTGCGATAGAAAGGTCTGGTTTTTGGCGTTAGACAGCATCCCTCTAGTTCTAAGCCGTTCAATCGCAAGTCTCGTCATATCTCGCACCGTTTCTCGTGAAACGAGAACACGTGACCATTCAAAGAAATGCCTATAATTCTGTCATTTTTCACGCTACAGACACATGGTTTGCAGCGCTGGATAGCGGCTGACACTCGCAGTCACATTCATGGGTCACATTGTTAGTCTCGTCAAATCTCGCGCCGTTTTTCGCCATACCACGAAGACACTCGCCGTCGCCGCAAGTGGCGGCAGGGTCCTTACGGTGGGCGGCCGGCGTGTGCAGCGGTCCGTGACGGCCTCTCCGGGCCCCATCTATTATCATATACATGTTGGAGGCACAGTCCAGACTTTATTGCTTTCCGGAAATCTTCGATTTTCGCGAGCATGTTCGTCACCCGCGTATGTTTGTTCCTTCATCTTATGTTTTACACTAATATCTCAAAACTTATTTTTCATTTTCCGGATATGGCTGCTAGGGGGCGCTGCACTAGACCCGTCCAAACAAATCAGCTTTTGGACATATTTCCGTAAGAGTAAACCTATATTACACAAACTGTAGCTTATTTTCTTTCTCTTAGCCTTCTGCAAAACATGGTAACGTCATCTGGTGTCCATCTTGTGTTACTTTGTCAGTATATCTGTCTGTTTGTCAGTTATCTTCGAATTCGCCTACTTGCTGGTTCTTGCATCTCACATATAGAAATCAACAAGCCAGATATTGGGAGGAATCCTTTTGAAACGATTACATCTCATGCCATTCACTAACATCACGAAACGCATTTGTCGTCTTCAGGATATGTCCACTAGAGGGCGCTGCAGTCGAACATCCCCAATATATCATTATTTGGCCATATCTCCAAAACTAGAAACCTCAATTTTATAAACCATACCTTTTTTTTCTTCCTCTGAGTCTTCCCCATAACCTGGTTAAGTCATCTTGTCTTCATCTTGTGTCCCTTTGTCAGTATGTCTGTTTGTTTGTCAGTTGTCCTCAAATTCGCCTGCTTCTTTGTTCTTTCGTCTCACTAATAGAATTCTACAGGCCACAGTTTTGAAAGAATCTTTTTTAAACTATTAAATCTTATGTCTTACAGTTATATCTCGAAACAAATTATTAGCGAATCTGTGAGCTTATGCTATGGTGCAGCGTCGTCCGTCGTCTGTAGGATAACCATAGCTATCTCAAAAACGGCAGGAACTAGCACTACCAATTTTATTTTGTAAATAAACAGTCATCTGAAAAGCTCTATCGTATTTTGTTTATTTTTTGGCTTTCTGCATTTACTGAGATTTTATAGGGAAAAAGCTACAAAAGCTTTAAAAATTTTCTTCTGCAAAACAGTCCAGCCAAATTGTCCAATATTTCTAAGAAATGAACTCTTGAACAATCTATCTCAAATTTGTTCGAATGGTTTCAGTACGGAGATTGAACAGGAGGTTGAACTTAGTCATCTGTCCAAAAAAGCAAACTAAAATTAAAATCTCAGAAACGGCTAGAGCTGTCATTACCAAATTTTATACCTATGTTTGTCTCATATGTCATATCTGAAATTCAGGTATTGATGGCGCCACTTATATTGATCTGTTTTTTACAAGGGAAAATGTAATTTTAGACTCTCCAGCTTATACTCTGTTTTATGATGAAACTGTTTAGCTAATTGTTTTAAACTTTACAAGAATTATTCTATGGTAGGTTTCTGCCAGTTTTATAAGGAGGGATTGGGTAAATAAAACTTTAAAAAAAGCAGTGTAGCCAATTGAAAACTATGATTTATTTTCTTCCTCTGAATCTACTCGATAATCTGAGTAGGTCATCTGGTCTTATTCTTGTGTCATTTTTTGAGTATGTCTGTCTGTTTGTCAGTGATCCTAAATTTCGCCTGCTTGCTGGAACTTGCTTCTTCCAGTTAGCAATTTTCAGGACACAGTTTTGCGGGAATCCTTTTGGAACTGGAACAACTTCTTATTCCTTACATTAAAGTCTCAAAAGAAATTTTTAATGTTTGGGATGTGGCCTCTACCATATATTGGCCATACCTCCGACACTTTAAACTCTACCTACTAAAACTATAGCTCATTTTGCTTCTCTTTACGTTCCCAACTTTTTTCTGGTAGTCTGTTATCTCAGGTGTGTCAGTATATCTGTCTGTTGTGAGCTATGTCTGCTTTCATGATCTTTTGTGTGATATATGTCATTCAACAGGCAAAACTTTCCAGCAATCGCTCTGAAAGTCATTCAATTGATAGAAACCGACAGTTTGTCCTGTTTGTTTCGCTATCTTATTTCCGGCCATTTCCGGCAAGCGTTCGACCTCTGGTCGTCTAGTTTGTTTGTCTGTCTGTGTACTCTCTACAGGTCACAATTTTCCAGCAATTGCTTTCAAACTGATACAGCTGGTAGACAAGCAAAATTCCTCGGGGCCTATTGTTTTTGGGCAATACAGGTCAAAGGTCAAGGTCAAGGTCATCAAAACTTCTCAAAACGGTTTTTTCTTCATATCTTTGTCACTATTAGTCGTATCTTCTTCAAACATAGCTCATTTTTAACCTCATTCCAAGGCCAGTCATCTGGTGTGTAGCTGACTCAAATTTGCCGTAACCATGGTTACGAATTTTTGGGAAAAAGTCATGATATTCTGAAATAAGGGGTCTTATTTTTCTAACTTTGTCAGTTTTAAAGCTAGAGAGGTCTAGTTTTTTGCATCAGGTAGCATTTAACAAGTACTGCAAGATTTTATTAAAATTCTCGCGATATCTCGTACAATATCTCGTCAAACGAGATATTTCGAGATTTCAGTAATCTTGCCCTGGAGGCCACAGTTTTGCAGGAATCTTTTTGAAACCGACATATTGAAAGTCCTACACTATTATCTCGAAATCAATTTTTCATTTTTTTAATTCGGCCGCTAGGGGGCGCTGGGTATAAACCTCTCCAACATATCATGTTTTGGCCATATCTCCAAAACTGTGAGCCTCAATTACATAAACTATAGCTTATTTTCATCCTCTGAGTCTTTCTGAATCCTGGTGTAGTCATTTCGACTCAATCTTGAGTCACTTTGTCAGTGTGTCCGTCTGTTTCTCAGTTGTCCTCAAATCCGCTTGCTTGCCGGTTCTTGCGTCTCACATATACCCTTCTACAGGACACAGTTTTGAAAGAATCGTTTTAAAACTATTACATCTTATGTCTTACACTAATATCTCGAAACGGATTTTTCATTTTCCAGAATTGGCCGCTAGGGGGCGGTGCACTCAAACTTGCACAACATATCATTTTTTGGCCATATCTCCAAAACTATAAACCTAATTTACATAAACTATAGCTTATTTTCTTCCTCTGGGTCTTTCAAAAAACCTGGTGTATTCATTTGGTCTCAATCTTGAGTCACTTTGTCTGTGTGACCGTCTGTTTCTCAGTTGTCCTCAAATCCGCTTGCTTGCCGGTTCTTGCGTCTCACATATAGCATTCTACAGGCCACAGTTTTGAAAAAATCGTTTTAAAACTATTACATCTTATGTCTTACACTAATATCTCGAAACGGATTTTTCATTTGCCAGAATTGGCCGCTAGGGGGCGGTGCACTCAAACTTCCACAACATATCATTTTTTGGCCATATCTCCAAAACTATAAACCTCATTTACATAAACTATAGCTTGTTATCTTTCTGTGAGGTTTCTTCATAACATGATTAAGTCATCTGTTCACAATCTTGGGTCAGTTTGTCAGTATGTTGTCTGTTTGTCAGTTGTCCTCAATGTCGCCTGCTTCCTGGTTCTTGCGTCTCACATGTAGCATTCTACTGGCCAAAGTTTTGCAGGAATCGTTTTGTAAATTACACTTGTCATATATCGTGATGATATCTGGAAGCCCTATGTTTATTATTCAAATAAGTGAAAGATCAAGGTCAAGGTGATCAAAATATATCAAAATCTTATTTTCTTTAGAACTTTGTTAATATTGCTTCTTTCTTCACAAACTATGGATTATTTTCTTTCACTTTGACACTGCTCGTTCATCTGACTAACTTTACATCATTTCCGGCAAGCGCGTGACCTCAGGTCATCTAGTTTGGTTGGTCAGCGTTTTTGGTAGTCCTACCTTTTACTGTTTTGGATGTCAATTGCTATTGTGTCCTTGAGCGACACACCCTAGCTAGGTGACCTATCTTGTTACAATGATAACAGTGAACCGATCGAGCATAGCACTCTGGGGCAAGGTGGTCACACTTACCACAGCAGTGACATGTCTGAGGTCTTCCTGTAGTGGTAGGGCCTTGGCTGGATGGCTGATGAGGATCTGGTTGATGGTATTGTCCCCTCTGCTGATGGTACTGTCTACCTGGATGGTGCTGCTGACGGTACTGCCTGCGTTGGTGTTGTTGAGGTCTGCGCTGATATTGGTCTGCAGTGTCTGCACTGGAGATTTGGGCTTGCAGGGTCTTCATTTCAAGACGCATTTCGTTTAATGCTTTGGCCATATCTGACGTAGCGGAGCTATCAGCGTTCTGGATGCTAGCCCCTAAACATGCATATTTTTCAGCTTCCTGTAGTGTTTGTGGACTCTTCCCAATTACAAAGGCTTTGACTGATGGTAAGAGGCCTCTGACGAGAATTTCAATGCGTTCCGCCTCTGGCTTGTTTAATTCTGAACAGAGTCTGGTTAGTTCACTGATGTACATGTCTATGGGCTCATTGGTAGATTGTTTACGGTCCGCTAATTCAGCCACTTTTATCCACTTGAGGGTTTCTGCGGTGTTGAATTTGATATTAAAGTGGTGGAATAGTTCTTGAATTTTGTTTCTTACATCCCCGGACAGATCTCCATACCAATAAATGGCTGATCCACTTAACATCAGTGGGAAAAGTCTACTTGGTCAGCTTCTTCAAGTTTCTTAAATGCACAATATTGTTTGAATCTCTCGATCCAGATCTGGGGGTCTTGCCGGCCATCAAAATGTTCAATGATACCTAGGTTCTGTGAGCCCATGGCACGTACCTGTTCTTGTAGTACCTGTTGTTCTGCCATGACTGCTTCTTGCAGCAGTGATGCTCTGGTGACAGGTCGCTGTAGATTCATTGTTGATCCATCCTTTTGTTTAAGGCCCGGCTCTCCACCAATTAAGACCGGGATGGGGATCAGTACAACACCAGTGTTGATTAACATATCTTTATTGTACTTCAATATAACTGGCAAGAGGCTTAAGGCTGGTCTGGTTTGGTGGGGCTTACAACCCTACCCCTTTTATACCTGTCCAGAAGGGGGCCAGGGCTCCAGCTCTGACTCCCTGCCATGGTATGCATAAAATTAACATTACAATATGAACAGTGACCAATAAGTAATGTAGAATCTGTAAACATCTTTCTGTTGACTAAATATGGTATATGAGGTGACCAGCACTGTAAAACTTGTGTCCCCTGTCATGCCACAGGAATGAGGGTATCCTGCTTACTCAGCCGAGGTCAGCTTTTAGGCGTGGCACTCAGTGCTGAATAGACTTTACTTTACAAGAATACTCTGTTCTATTTGCTTTATATAACATATATTTTCAAGTATTAACATTAATAATATATTCTATAAAATATTTTCAATACGTTAAGATTCTGTATAAAGATTATAATATTATACTGACTTTTATTCCTGGAAATTACTTACTGTGAAGTAAATATAGTTATTGGTCACATTTTAACTGGCACCACATTTCATTTGATTACAGCACGATACGATCTGTTACTCCTAGAAAGGAAATTGAATAAAAATATTTCCTGTGGTTTTAAAAACCAATGTTCACATAATGTTGTATGTCGAAAGGCCTATAATAAAAAATAACGGTTCTGGAAAGCATGAAGCACCTGTAACATCAACAACTGATATTACATCTTGAATTTGGTGGCAGTCCTGTATAAGGCTTTAGGCCTGTGTACTATTATATTTTAACTTCCTTGGTGCAAAATAGGGCTGAGAACAGAAAAGTAATGTTTTCTAGTGGTCAAATATACAATACACATAGATATACTGAACATTAATCAATGGATACATGTTAAATCTCACAGATGTGTATGGAGCGTTATAATCACAGTTAACTGCAGGTGTAATCTATGGACTCCACATTGCGTCAGTCACTGAAAAAAAAAGCAATTGAGGAGTTCATTCTTATGGGCTAGGGTAAACAGGACGTTCCCGAGTTCTGGGCACCAAAAATGTCGAGTTACCGCACTCAGACACTTAAAAATACGGTCAAAAATCTTCCACAACTTCAAACAAAGACTCCTAACGGCCATGTTAATTTACCACTTTTTTTTCTTACATCAACACAAAAGATCATTTGGGGGGAGCATTTAGTTTTAGTTCAATATGCACTACCAGATGGCAGCACTTGCTAGGGGAATCCTGAACAGGATTACTTCACTGTATCTTATACAAGTTCTGCTGAAAAAATTGACTTCAGAATGAAACTTCTACAGCAAAATGTGAACATCATGTGATGGGGTTTCTGAAATTTTTTCTTAGAGAAATTTAAATGTATAATATACTTTAAAATACAGTAATTTACTAGACTTCTGTGTAATGAATAAAAAATTGATAAGACTGGGCAACATTTGTTTTTGCAATGTTTATTCATAAAAGACCTAAAATAAAATAAATACAAACATATAAAATCATTATTCATATGTGTCTCTTTGTTTGCAGCTTTTATTCTAGAGCTAATAAAACAAGATCATGACAAATCATGTATAATTTTTCTATCATATGATATATAAATACCTAGAATGTTGAATAAAATCAATTAAACCTTTTCACACTGTTTTATTTTATTAACAGAAACATAAAAATATAAAAAAACACAAATGGATTAAATATATGTTGAATGACCGTGGTTTTAAACCAGTCGGAGTTCATCGGAAGGCCGAAGACATGCTATAATTGGACACCAAGGTTTGCTGCCGGACCACAGCTCGACTTTTACCAAATGTAGAAAATAAATGCATTTTAATAACATATTTCCTGCATGGGTATATTAATTCATATGCATAGTATACATTTTTTTACAATATATCATTTATATCTTAATTGAATAAACAATCAGAACATTTAACTGACATGTTGCTAATACGCAATTGCGTCTTGCGCATAAACACTGCACCATCACCGGTAGGCCTACATATAAACATTTTATATTTATAATATAAGTGAATTTATTAACTACACAAAATAAATAATTTCCACAAAATATCTGACAGCGAGATCTTAATTTATCTTTTTATATAATTTTTATCGTTTTTAAGGCATGCTTGCAGGAATATATATATATATATATATATATATATATATATATATATATATATATATATATATATATAGGCGCACTTCGATTTTAATACGCTAGGCGCACTTCGGTTCAAGTACGAAATATATACAACTTACAAGCAATGGAAAACAGTGGATTGATTTAAAATCGGCTGTAGAATCTTAATCAACTATCCGAATTCCTTTTAAATATTAATTAATTCTTCTTTCTAACAAAGAGTTGTTGTTGCCCGTGTGATAATACACCCATAATAGCTCGATTTTAACGTACGGTGCACATAACCTGGTCAAAGATCGTCTCGTGTCGGCCTCTATGTGCAAAATGCATGCATTCTTGAATGATCACTAAAGTTGCCGTAGCTTGAAGAGTCAAAATCGACTGTTGAATTCGTGTTGGACTCGAAACTTTCAGACAGGACATCGTCGTCACAAAAACCAGTGGCCATTGTATATACACAGGGTGACTGCCGTAGTAATCCTGCAGTTCCTGAGCTGACGTCACAGCCTGTGCCTGCACTTGAGAACCCGGGCGGCTCTGCAGCACTGACCCCGTGGCGAGCAGCCACATATTTGCCTAATTGCTCATAAATCAAGCTTAGTTAGCACAGGTCACCAGCGGTATGTCACCTTAACAGCTGTAAGATGCACGCTACACAAATGGGGTATATATCGCTGGTCATGTACTTTAAGTTAGGCAACCACACATGCTGACGCGCTAGAGCCTTCATTTTAACTACACCTGGATGTACATCATGTAAACAGCTTAGAACATAGGCTCTTAACATTTCTGGTATAACCACTCTTATGCTCCATAGCAAGCAACCTTCCTCAACAGTCATCTAACCACACCTATTAGGACCCCAGTAAAATTTTGTCATGAGTAATTTATGGTATACCTGTCTTACGGGTTACCCTAACCATTCGGGCTTGGAATACTCCAGAAAGTGTTTGTGACATGTTATATATGGCATATCCGTCATATGAGTTACCCTAACCCTTTAATACACCAGTATTTGTTACATATAGTTACATAGTTACATATAGTATATCCTAGTTATGGATGACCCTAATCTTTCGGGCAAGGAATACTCCAGTATATCTTGTCACTAGTATATATAAATATATATATATATATATATATATTGTGGAAAACAGTAGCAATATCTGTAACCATATTAACATATTTTATTATTACTTTTATTATTTAATTAAGTTTCTATCTTCTAAATGTAAGTGATAGTTTAATGAGGCTCCACGCCCACTGGCTGGTATTCTCTGGGATCGGCAGGGAACGAAGTTTCTCACGTTCTAATGTTTCGGCCCTTTAATTAATTATACACCCCAAGGGTGCGTGCCTGGCACTTAACAGGTTGCTACTTAAATGTCAAATATATATATAGCAGCTGCAGTCACCCGATCTGCTGGGGACAGCAGTCACTAACTGGCCTCTACTGACCAATCAGGATTGACTTGTCCCCTTAGCGCAGGCGACTAAAGGGGTGAATCTAAAATATTTAGAGAGTTCCCGGGAGGCCGGAGTTTAGATCAGCTCGGCCAATAATTTACTGTCAACTGAACCACTTTGTGCCAGAGAAATACAACAAGAACTAAACAGATAGACTATATACTGGTGTCATCAATCTAGAAGGGTCCGTAAGTCAGTGTTAGACATTGTACCTAAGAGAACTTAACACTGCTGGAAAATATTATATTGTATATTGAACACCGAAACACGAAATAAAACGTTATATGTTACATCAAAAGACTGTTCGTCTTCATTGTTCCGCCGCTGAGCACTCCGCTCCAGAACAACACCAGAACCCCTAGACAAAATTGAGCTCGCTGGAGTAAGCGGCGGGTGACTCTCTACAATCCCGAGTCATGGCTAAGGAGTGACATGGGGCTCTCGTCCGGGATCTCAGAAAAATACGGAGACGAACAACCAGGGACGAACACGAAGTCGCCAGAGGTCTTGAGATGTCCAATCACTGACAGTGTGTGAAGCCAGAGACTGAACTGTAAACTGTATTTTTTTGTGAACAATAAGAAGAGCTTTGCTTTATTTTTTGGAGCGTGCTATTATTTAACAAGAAGACTGAATCATGCAGAAAGACTTGAACCCGCTCATGAAGAAGGACTGACAGAAACGCTTTTACATTATTGTGCTTACCCCGAAATTTGTTTATAGGAACGTTTACATTCTTTAAATAGGCCGTTAAAGGAACTTAATTATATAGTGTGGAGCTGAGGAAGGACAGGGATCATTGGCCATCTGAAGGGTGAGTAACTTGTGTATTTCTAATCTTGTATGTGACTTGTCAAGCACGCATAGGTCCAATCATTTTCACAACAGTTTTTTAAGAGAGTATTGTTTTAAGTGTCCGCCGGCAGGTTTGTCAGATGGTCTCTGAGCTTTAAATATAAGTTCCTCATTCAGCATTCGGTTGTATAAAACGATTGTTCGTTGCTAAGGAAAGAGCTTGAACCTAGCGTCCGCAAATGAACGGATATATGGCAATCATTGACAGGATGCCAGTATTGTAAGGGATTCCAAAATTATTAAGAGCACTGGCTGACAGGAGTTCAGTTGAGTGAAGTATAAGGGTTAAATATAGAGCAAGGCACTGCGCGGGCAGTTAGCTAGTAAGTAGACCGGCAAAGGGTCAGTGAATAAGTTTACCATGGCACAAAGGTGTGATTGGTTAGTAACTCGCCGTACGTAGCGATAAAAGGGTCGCGAGGGGGTTACCGTAAGGGATATATATTTTTCAATTGGTATAATAACCCGCCGTAAGTAGTGGCAAAAGGGTCGCGAGGGGGTTACAGAGAAAAAATATATGTTTGACCGCGGGGTCAAGAAAAAAAAAGAGTTTGTTTACAGTACCGCGTGACGGACATGTATAGTGTTGTTTCTAGAAACGTATATATAAGCGGACCACAGCTTATGCGGACAAGAAACAGGGATTATAGTAAAATGCCTGATAAGGAGAGTTCGGAGGCAGGGGGGTCTCAAACCCAAATCCCTCAGGTAGAACACCCTAGTACGCCAGGAGGGAACGGGACAGAAGCCCAATCAGGGGGTAGTACGGTCGATCCTATATGGGCTAGGCTAGATAAATTACCTTTTTTTAGAGAGGCAAGTATGGGTGAGAAGAGGGAGATGTATAGAGAGGAACAGGAGAGGCAGGATAGGTTTGACCTAAGGAAACTGGAGATAGAACATGGGGCGTCCAATGTTGTGTCGCCGAGGCCGGTCAGAACCACGCCTATTGGTAAGGTTTTATTGCCAGATTGGGGGGAAAACACTGTAGTTGACCAGTATCTAAGAACGTGCGAACGGCTGTTTGTGGCCAATCAAGTCCCGTCAGACCAGTGGGTGGGATATTTGATACATAAGTTACCCTCAAGAGCACAAACCATATACAATAGGCTACCATTAGAGCAGTCGAGTGACTATGAGGTTCTTAAGCAGGAACTCCTTGATCACTATGCTATTTCACCTTTGGTATACCGAAGGAACTTTTTCAAATGGGCAAAACGGCCTACCGAGACCTATTCGGAGTTTGTTAAATCCATTTAAGAACAGTTACATATGTGGGTGAGAGGAGCAGTGTCGCAAGGGGAAGAAGTAGACTGGGAAGAGTTGTTACTGCGCTACAGGTTCGAAATGCAGTTGCCGGATGAGCTTTATTTGTTTATAGTGGATAAAGGGGTAACCTCCCTGCAGGAATGTTTCAGCTTAGCTGACCAATATGTAGTTAACAGACAGCTACTCGCTAAGACCAAGCCCGGTGGCAATCATAAATCCCGGGAAGATCAGGGGATGCCCCATAAGCCCAGTGGGGGATCAGGATCTAAAGGGGGCGGCGTTACCGCAGTCAGACGGGGTGAAAATGAAGATAAGCAATCCTTTAACAGTCCCGGGCCCTTGGGCAACAGGAACTGGCCAAGTAGGCGTTATTGTACATTCTGTGAGAGGAGGGGCCATGACAGACAGGAATGTTATTCCTGGCCCCAGAGTCCCCTGTACAAAGGGCCGCGAACTGGGCTGCGCCAGGACGCTCCTAGTTTTGTCCCCAAAAGTGAATCCCAACAGGGATCTGCGGGGTTAGTGTCCCCATCTCAGCCACTTAGCACAGGTTTAGATTCTATTGACCCACTGTATAGAGCGTACACAGGGAGGGTCACCTACAATAACTTATATGCGGGACACCGGATCCACACTCTGTGTTATGTCACAAGAGTCTCTGAAGGGAGTAATTCCCGAATTTACTGGGGAAAGGGTCACGATCCGAGGAATAAACAATATGACCGGAACGTATCCCTTAGCTAAGGTCACAATAGACAGTGATATCTACCAAGGAGTTATGACGGCCGCAGTGGTGAACCACTCGCCTCTTCCGGGCATAGATCTGCTATTAGGGAATGACCTTTTTGCCGAGGCTCAGGATTTACAGATACCTTGTGGAGTAATTACTAGGGCTCAAAGAAAGGAACAGAGTGACTCAGCAGGGGACCCAGATTCCAGTCTGTTATAGGGCAGCCAGTTAGAACAAACCGAGGAAAGCTCAGGGAACACTAATGGGGAAATGGCTGAATTACCGAACAGGGAAACCTCTACGGGGAATCTCTCAGAGGTATTAAAAGACCCGTTACAGTTGGATTCAGCAGAGTTGAAAGCCGCACAGGAGGCAGACCCGACGTTAACCCCTCTATGGGGGATGGCAGGTATGGAAGACCATTCTGACGGTTATTTTGTCGATCAAAGAAAAGGGCTGCTTATGTATCGGGACCGCCCTAAGCAGGGCCGACAAGTAGCAGAGTGGAAGGTCCAGGTGCAGTTAGTGGTGCCACGAGCATGCCGTGGGGAGCTATTAAAATGGGCTCATGATGATGTTACCGCAGGACACGTAGGAAATCAGAAGACGTTAGCCAGATTAAAACGTCATTTCACGTGGCCAGGTATAAGGCGGGACGTGCTGATTCACTGTAGAGGGTGCGGGCCTTGTCAGAGAAATGGGAAAGGGGTACAGGCACAGGTAGCGCCCCTAAAGCCACTTCCGGTTGTAGGTAGAGCCTGGGAATTCATTTCCGCCGACTTCATAGGTCCTATGCCTATTACCCAGACCGGAAACCGGTACATTCTGAACATAATCGATCACGCCACAAAGTATGTAGAGAGTAAAGCGATTCCTAGGGCGGATGCTGAACATGCAAAGGCATTTTTTCTGGAGTTTTTTTTCCCGTCATGGACTGCCACGCCAGCTTTTAACCGATAGGGGGAGCACATTTGTTAGTGAGGTGTTTCAGGGTTTTCTTAGGGAAGTAGGCATACAGCATCTCTTGACTTGTAGCTACAGACCCCAGAGTAATGGTACAATTGAGAAAGCTAATGGGACTCTAAAAGCAATGTTAAAAATTGCATTAGAAAGCTCCTCTGATGATTGGGATGCATTGCTACCTTGGCTACTGTTTGCTTACCGCAGCTCCCCCCACACCAGCACGGGGTACAGTCCATTCTTCCTGATGTATGGGCGTGAACCTGACGGACCCTTAGGGTTAATACATGACCGGTGGACGGGCGATAGTGAACAGGCGGAGATGCCTATAAGCGATTACGTGAATCAGCTATGCCGCAAGCTGCATGAGGCGTTGCTAGAAGCACAAAGTGTTCAGGCCGAGCAGGCGGACTGCAGGACAGAGGGGTATGACCGACGACATAAGGTCAAACAAGTCAGGTTTAGGCCGGGGGACCTGGTACTGATTCACCTCCCGTATGGAGGAAAACCCTTGGTAGGGGCCTGGCAAGGCCCATATCCTGTAAAGGAGCAAGTAGGCAACCAAACCTATATTGTCCACACGCCAGACAAGCGAATAAAAAAGCGTTATTTACATGTCAATGCCATGCGAGCACGGACCAGCCGGGATAGCCATCCCGTTACTAAAATGGTCGCCTTAGCTACAGGACAGACGATAGGTGACATGATGGACAGTCCCGGGCAAGCCACGGAGATGGAGATGAAATATGACCCAGGTAATTATAGTTTGCGGGATTGTACGCCCAGGGGGCAAATGCCCGATACGAGTCATATCCCCCAAAGCCAATTAGTGGGCCTAAAGCAGCTGTTAGAGCGACACGCGGAGTTGTTTTCAGGACAATTAGGACGCTTTAAGGGGGTCCTGCACGATATAGACGTGGGGGAGCATTTGCCTATCAGACAACATTTTTATAGGTCGTCCCCAGAGAAAATAAGCGTTATGAGGCAGGAAGTTGCTGAAATGCTAAGGCTAGGGGTAATCAGGCCCAGCAGGAGTGAATGGGCGGCACCCCTGATTCTGGTCAAGAAAGCTAACTATGAATGGCGACCCTGTGTAGACTTTAGAAAGGTCAACGCTGTATCTAAGGGGGAGTCCTATCCCATGCCAAGGCTAGACGATAGGGTAGGTGGAGCTCAGATACTCACCACATTAGATTTAGCCAAGGGATATTGGCAGATCGAAATGACCCCAAGAGCCAGCGAAATCGCTGCTTTCATTACTCCCTTCGGTCAGTATGAGTTCTTGACTATGCCCTTCGGACTCAAAATGGCCGCCCTGACCTTCCAGAGAGCGATGAATCACATTCTAGAGGGGTTCGAGGGATTTGCGACAGCCTACTTAGATGATGTCGCCATTAGCTCCAATTCATGGGATCCGCACTTAGAACATTTGGGTCTAGTTTTCAGTAGATTCAGAGAGCATGGGATCACACTGAATGCTAAGAAATGTGTAATAGGGCAAGCTTCAGTCAGATATTTAGGCTATCAGGTGGGATCAGGGTTAGTGGCCCCCATTGAGGCTAAGGTACAAGCAATTCAGGGAATTCCCCCTCCTAGAACCAAAAAAGAACTGCGGAGTTTCCTGGGAGTGGTAGGTTTCTACCGGAGATTCATACCGTATTTTGCAGATATCGCAGCGCCACTGACAGGTTGTCTCAAGGGAAATAAGCGCGGGGACCTAACAGTAAAATGGGGGCCAGAATGCCAAGAAGCTTTTCAGAAACTCAAGGCCTGTCTTATCGGTAGCCCCGTCCTTCAGGCACCTAATTTCGGCAAACCATTTGAAATTTATACAGACGCATCCGAAATTGGCATTGCTGCCGTGCTTACCCAGGCTGATGAAGGTACGCCGAAACCCGTGTCGTACTACTAGCGGAAGCTACTTGCTCGAGAACAAAACTATAGCACCATTGAGAAGGAGCTGTTAGCCATTATGTCTGGTTTAGACCACTTTAGGGCATATGTAGGATTCGGGCCGGTTACTATTCATAGTGATCACCGACCGCTAGTCTGGTTACGCCGTTGTACAACAGCCAATCAGAGAGTCATACGCTGGGCGATGACTCTGTCCGAATATAACATGGAGGTAAAACACATAAAAGGCTCAGAGAACTGTCTGGCAGACTTGCTTAGCCGCCAAATTTCTTAAGGTAGAACAAACAAACAAATCAAACTGGTGTTGTGAGTATCTGACCTGGTGGTTGACATCGCATAACTGGACTAGAAAATGAATACAAGTTACTCTGAGGTCATTAACATGGTGTAACACTTTAGGAATTAAGGTTGATTGTATAATGTTGTTATATTTAAACTTTCCTTTCACCACCATTCAGTATGTTTCATTTTTAATATCTCCAGCAAGGACTTGTTCGTTAAGTGAAATACGGTCAAGAGCAGGAAAGGCCAAGTCGCCAGTTATGGCGGACAGGCAATGCTTATATAAATTTTGTTTAATGATTGTTTCATTTCTACATGTATTTTTTTTAACTCCGTTAAAGCTGGAAGTAGAGGTGGAAGGATTAATTGTTGAAGTAAGATAGTCAGATGGGTTACACCATTGGAGGACGAAGGTGGGTACTCCAACCTACCTATCGTCTTAAGGGGGGAGGTGTGGAAAACAGAAGCAATATCTGTAACCATATTAACATACTTTATTATTACTATTATTATTTAATTAAGTTTCTATTTTCTAAATGTAAGTGATAGTTTAATGAGGCTCCACGCCCACTGGTATTCTCTGGGATCGGCAGGGAACGAAGTTTCTCACGTTCTAATGTTTCGGCCCTTTAATTAATTATACACCCCAAGGGTGCGTGCCTGGCACTTAACAGGTTGCTACTTAAATGTCAAATATATATATAGCAGCTGCAGTCACCCGATCTGCTGGGGACAGCAGTCACTAACTGGCCTCTACTGACCAATCAGGATTGACTTGTCCCCTTAGCGCAGGCGACTAAAGGGGTGAATCTAAATATATTTAGAGAGTTCCCGGGAGGCCGGAGTTTAGATCAGCTCGGCCAATAATTTACTGTCAACTGAACCACTTTGTGCCAGAGAAATACAACAAGAACTAAACAGATAGACTATATACTGGTGTCATCAATCTAGAAGGGTCCGTAAGTCAGTGTTAGACATTGTACCTAAGAGAATTTAACACTGCTGGAAAATATTATATTGTATATTGAACACCGAAACACGAAATAAAACGTTATATGTTACATCAAAAGACTGTTCGTCTTCATTGTTCCGCCGCCGAGCACTCCGCTCCAGAACAACACCAGAACCCCTAGACAAAATTGAGCTCGCTGGAGTAAGCGGTGGGTGACTCTACAATCCCGAGTCTTGGCTAAGGAGTGACAATATATATATATATATATATATATATATATATATATATATATATATGGCATATCCGTCACATGGGTTACATTAACCCTGGGGCATGAAATATTCAAGTAAGTGTTTGTCAGTTATAATATATGGTAAATCTGCGATATGATTCCACTTCACGCATGGACCACTTCAGTTAATGTATCTCACGTGCAATGAATGGCATGTCTGTCATATGGGTGACCCTAACTCTTCGGGCACTCTTCTTACTCCAGTAAGTAATATATCTGTCAGAATTTCTGGTTTCTGTGGCCAGCCAGAGAGCAAGTAATGCTTCACTTCGGCCAATAAGACATCAGTATCTGTAGCTCTATCTGATATTTCCTGAACTAATTGGTAAGCTGTTTATTTGAGCAACTGGTATTAATAAGACATGCTTCATACGTCAAAGCAACGAGTTCTGGAGATTCTTCTGTCACTCCTGTAGGCAAGGGTAGGCGGGACAATCCATCCGCATTTAAATTACTTTTAGACGTGCGATATTGTATCTCATATTGATACTTCCTGCCATATAGGTACTTATTGAACTTGCGTAACCCAAATATGATGGCGAGTCCTTCTTTTTAAGTTGAGAATAGTTTTTTTCTGGTTTTCACAATCTTGATGCATAAGCTATCGGCTTATCTCCATGGCAGGTAGCAGCACCTAAACCGTATGGCGATGCATCAGCTTCAAGGCTTACGTCTTTCTCTGGGCCATTGTGTATCAGTACATCTGCAGAAGCTAATTTACATTTTTAGCTCGCTGAATGCTTGTGCGCATTTACTGTCCCATTCATTACTAACTCCCTTAACCAACAGCTGATTAAGAGGAGCAAGCATTATTGACAAATTAGGAATGAAACGCTGGTAATAGTTAACAAGTCCAATGAAACTACTGAGTTCTGATGCATTCTTTGGTTCGGGAGCATAAATTATAGCTTCGACTTGGAGTCTGTGGGATGTATACCTTCTGCATTGACTCTGAAAGCCAGGTACTCTACCTTGTAGGAATTGGTACTTCGCTTTCTGAAGCTTCATACCGAAGTCATCTAGTCTTTTCAAGACTTTTTTGCAGATTTTCTAGAAGCTCTGTATCATCTGATGATGACATCATTGATGTAGCATCCTACCATTTCAATTCCCTGCAATATCTTGTCCATTGTTTGCTGGAAAACCGCTGCAGCACAGTTAACGCTGAATGGGAGTCTTGTGTAGCGATATAAACCACGATACGTGTTTATGGTCAGAGAACCCTTGATTTATCATCGAGGATTATTTGTTGATAAGCGCCTGACATGTCTAATTGTAAGAACTTTTGTCCTCCATTCACTTTAATCAAAAGATCCTCCGGTGACGGTATAGGATGTTGCTGTACGTCTAAAGCTGGGTTCACAGTGACTGTGCAGTCGACGCATTAACGCACTCTCGAATCAGACTTTAAAACTGGCACGTTAGGTGATGCCCAATCTGAAAAGTCTACTTTCTCCAAAACACATATGGAAACAAGTCTGTCCAACTAAATTTTGAGTGCCAAAGCAACTGGTCTGGGCTTGTAGAATTTCGGAAGGGCCCCTTCCTTTACTTTGGGTGACGCTGTAATACCTTTGATGGTGCCTAAGGTGCCATCAAACAGACTGTAAGAGCTCAGATCTAACGCAGAGTTAGTGTCAACACACCTGATTTGTTTGATTTGCTTCCAGTTTATCTTAACTACAGATAGCCAGTTCCTGCCTAATAATGTAGGACCTGTACCTTCTACAACATGCAATGGCAATCTGGCTTCCTGACCTTGGTATTTGACCTTGACAAGTATCTAACCTAGCACCGGGATTTCACCTTGCATGTATGTGCGCAAGTTAGCTGACGTCGGTGTCAGTTTCAAATGCTTAAAATGTTTCTCATACACCATTCTGGGAAAAATGGAAACACATGCCCCAGTGTCAATGTCCATTTTCAGTTATACATTTTCAAAGCATATATTTACACTGTATTCTCCTTGTGTAGAACCGGAACAAACAGAGAAAAAGGAATTTCATGAATTGCTTTGTTCACTAAAATCTCCTGGCTGTGAATCAGTGTCTGAAGTACTGAAGTCATCAACGTAACTGACATTAGGTTTTCTAGATTTTGGCTGACTGTGTGGCTTCCTTACTAACGACATATCAACACTCTGGCATTACGACCAGATCACTGGCGCCAGAGTGTCCTTACTTCTGTGTCCGAGGAAGGCATTATAAGGCCTTATGAAGATGCAAATATTTTCGTCATTTCTGACAACGCTTCAAAGCTTACAGGTACACTGTCAATCAACATAAACCAGACCAATCGTTAACATTTTTTGTCTACTTTCTAATAATACCAAACATGAGCTATAAACGTTCCGTTTTAACCAAGCACATTGGTAAACCCCTCGGCATGTTTGTTGAATTTTACATCGCATGAACACAGGCATGGCTCGCACGGGTTACAGGACGCAAGCAGCTTGCAGGCGAAACAGGAAATGATCCGTGTCTATGGAGACGATGTTTCAGATTGGGTGGTGAGCTCCCATGTATACTATTGTGTTATTTCATCATTCTTAGCATAATATTGAGGTTATGGGCCGTTTACCACAATATGAATGCAACCTGATGCAAGACCACTGCGATATATTCCTCGATATTACTTGTATCACGACGTGAGTAGGCTTACCAGCCCAATTATCCGATTGCCTACTGAGTCGGGTGGTCACGGCTATTTCCTAACAGGTTTTTCTGAACTGCGACACATCTTTTGTAAATGTCTACCTTGTTACAGCCTCTGCACACAACATCTTTGAATCTGCACTTGTCAGCTTTATGTCTGGTGTCACCACGACTATAACAGTAAGTTCTTGACAATTTCTGTGGTTTGCTTGACTGGAATGTTTCTGAACAAAATGAACCTGACTGTGACAGGTGGTCGAAAGTTGTTAACAGGCTCTAACAGCAGCTTTCATTGAAATAGCGATTTCAACAGCACGATGTGAGTAAGGTCTCTTTCTGCCTAATAACTTTCGTTGAATGGCTTCGCTCTCAAGTATGAGCTGATTTCGTAAACGCCCACTTAAAGACGAACCAAACTCACAGTAGTTATTTAAGACTATCCATTTGGTGGGGCGAATCACCACACTGGCCTCGGCCTTGTACCCCTCTTGGAATTTGATATCTCGTCCGAGGCTGACGGTTAGTTTTAAGTTGATTTCTCTCAAGCGGGTGATGGGTTTCAGCTTGATGTAATCCACCACGAGAAACTGATAACAAATTGTATCTCCCACTGTCACACCTTCGTTTAAGAGAAAATGTATGACGTAATTTGACTTTGTGTTCCCTACGACACTTTCCACCACCATGTCCTCTTCATACACCCACATCACGTTGAATACTCTGTTGACATTCACGTCGCCTGTCGCATTCGTAAACTGCATATGAGTCCCAAAATATTGTGGGTTTTTCGTTTTGTACCCAACGCATTGCTAACGGTATGTTGAAGGTGAATTGCAAGGTTAGGAAGTCGTTTTTTCTGACAAAGGAATTGTTGGTTTCTCTGTTGACGTCCAGGTTCTCCTGTGCATTGATATTAATAGTCAGGTGGCTTAACGGAATTAGCGTTACACGCCGGATAAAAGGACCAAATTTGGTATGAAGTATCTACAGGTCAATCCTGATCATTCTGTTGGGGGTGCCCATCCGAACTCGGATTCTGGTTCTTTCAGCGTTCCAGAGTCCAAAATAATAGGATTTTACGTAAAATTTCACAAGTTAACAACAACAAACGGAATGATGTAGACTAAATTGACTCTAAAACTCATTTTAGATTAATCAATATACATAATAAGAACACCATTATGAAATATCACGAACAGTTATCTTAGAAAGTGTGACGAAAATCATGTAAGAGTATAATTGTCGGTCGCAATAGGTACTAGGTCATAAGGTCACGTCATCCATTGATGTGAAACTGTATCCTATCCTGTGAGTGTGTTTAAATGCCCTCATGTTCTGAAGCGAAAACATTTGAGAAATTAAGAAATATATCATTTCAATGAAAAATTGAAAATTGCATAATGGATAAGATTATACAATAAAAATATATAAGGAATATACTAGTATATATTCAATTTTCCAGTGAAACCATCCCTTTCGAAAGCTATATCTGAAGTCGTATTGACGAAGAACCCAGGTCATTGAAACAATTTATTGAATTGTCCACACCTTTGATTATTTATTATTAGTGCACAAATACATCTCGATTATAACATATAGTAAATGCTATAATGAAAATGTGTCATGAAGCAATATTTGTTTACACATATCCAAAATAATATCAATCTGGAGGTAAAGGTCTGCAAGCAAATGCATGCATTTATATAGTATATAATAAGCTAATGGGCGCGGTTCTTAAACATCCGTTTGGTATCATATATGTCTTGAATAATAATATTTCCAGGAAATTGATAAAATGCAGTAAAATAATCGATGGTAGCATTTAAGATCAAGTTTCAATACGACGGAGCTTCAATTGGCATTTAGTAGTCTGTTTTTGTATTTTTATGGGTTGAGAGTGGATTATGGTTTATACATATATTAAATAATTACTTTAATCGCTGATAATTTTATATAACTACCTAATTCCTAATTTATTAGGAAATTATTTTACTGGTTACTTCTACAATTTGCCAGGAAAAGACTAAATCAAAGAATTCGGTATTTAATTACATTTTATTTACATAAAAAAACTAGTTCATACTGAATGTTTTTGCACGAAAAAAGAAAATGTCTGACTACATGTACAATATTGTTTATAATTATTTATGTAGGTAAAATAAATAGGCCAGTGATGTATTATAGTGATGAGACCGCCATGTTAGCGTGAGTCTTAAGCTTTGTGGGTAAAACATAATATTTTCAAAAGTCCAAATAGTCAGCTAACTTAACGGAATTATCGTTACATATCGAATAAAAACACCAAATTTTGTTAGAAGTATGTTCAGGTCAGTCCTTAAGGTGCCCTTTCAGCAGGCTGGAGTCCACAGTAGCAGACCAACAAAACGTTATCAGTCCTTTACAGCTATGAAGGGAACGCGGTAAAGTCGATTGAATCTATATTTCATTTCATTTGATCAATATACATATTATGAACATCTAAATAAATCAAACAACTACTGCAGTAAATGTGACAAAAACCAGTTTAAAGGTCAAATGTAGCCAGCTTCAGGTAAGAAGGTCACGTCATCCTTGCAAACTTTAATTGGCCTCACGTTTTAATGTTAAAATATAGTAGCTCCGCTTGTAAGAAGTGTATATATATATTTTTAATCAGAAGCAACTTTTTTTATGGGCTTCGGACAAAATTTTACGGCCTGGACCCCACCCCCTTTTCCAGACCTGGGGACCTTTTTTTAGGGTTTTCATTATTCCTCCTAGGTTGGACCCCCCCTTTTCCTAAATCCTGGATCCGCCCCTGGGTGCGATCTTGGCAGCTCAGTGTATAATGGAAGTCTACATTCGCAGTCTACATAGACTGGGACCAGTATTTTTACTGGACAACAGCTGTATAGAAAATAATTTTGGTGGCCGCAAATTTTGATTAAGAATTTAATGTGTATCTTGTCATACACTCGTCGTCTATTCCAGCAAGACCATTTGTTTAAATACTGTGTCTGAATATGTAGTTACAAAGAACAGGTTATTGAAACAATTTGTTGATCTGTCTAAATATTTGCTCATTGAGGGACTGTGCATAAATGGATCTCAGTCACTATAAATTATATACAGGCAAGTGAGACAATTCTCAGAATTGTAACATAAAGCAGCATTTGATTACACCTATCCTAAATAATATTTAACAAATTTGGCTTGCAGCTTTTTTCAGATCTATGCACTGTGAGACTGTTGATACCTTTAGAGTAATTAAGTTAATGAGGACTTATGAAGATCAGCTGGGTGTTTTATTCGTTTAGAAAAAATATGTCTCTATAAAAATAAATGTCAGTAATATTATCAGTTAGCGTTGTTTAGACCAAGTTTTACATTCTAAATTGTTTAGACATAGGAGAACATATCCGACTGCGTTAACGTTAATTGTTTATGATTATAAAGTTATGTAAGTGTATATGAATATGCTTAAGTTTTATTATAATGCTGAGACCGCCATTTTAGTGTAGGTCTAAAGTTCTGTAGAAGAAAACACGATATATCTATCAGGAAAGAGGGCTTTGTCCTAAGTTTACCTACATATTTTGTTGTTCAGTTGTCAACAACAAAATATTTTTGGATTCCAAAATCTAAGAACCTTTAGGGTGAATATCAGAGAGTGTTTGGAGATACAGATAACACAAATGGGATTTGGAATATAATTGGTCGATTTTGTTATTCAGACATATACTTTCAAGCTTTCATTTATTTATAGCCATCTCGTTTGCAATTAAATCATTTCATAAAGATATTTGTTACCTAATAGAATGGCCTGTGAAATTGATTAAACAGCAGGCTTGCATATAATATAGAAAATGAATTATGTATCTATTGTATTTATTTATATTTATTTTTTATTCCCAAAATTAAAAAGAAAACAGGTCTGAAGTTAAAAGAGTTATGGATGCAGGAACAAGAAAGGAATAAGAAATGTAGGCTAATGTTCTACAGGACATGGTCTCTAGATGAAATAATGAATAACTTAGTAACACCATATTTATTAAGCCACTGTAGAAAACCACAATATAAACAAGACAGTTTGCTACATAACAAACATGCAAGACAGATTAATTGTAAAAGTACAACAGTATACCAAAAAGACAAAGACAGAATATATTGAATCATCTGCAATTAAATCTTGGAAATTTAGAACGCATATTTTCTGGCTCATAAAGAACATGGCTGGATAATTGTAGACTGATAACGTTTAAATTTTGCCATGGCATTTATACGCGTATAACATGACTATGTGCGAAGTCTGGATCCCAAATTAAACTAAAATGACCACAAAAACAGTTATAAATAATTCCTAATAGACAATACTCTCCAACTCAGACAAAAGATATAAAGAATTATTAAACAAACAAACTTTGTTAATAAATTTTTCTCTTCACTAAAACATTTTGTGTCAAATATTCACCTTGGTATCGCTATTTTGAGATCTGTCATGAACACGTGACATTTGGTGTTATGTTTGCTTCTTGTGCACAATAAAACAAACATATTAGACCGGAACGTATTTTTCTTTGTCTTTAATTTGGTATATGATTTGCAATATTCTATCCAGAAAAAAAGCGGATCTAAAGTGATTTTTCCTTTCCCTGACCCTTCATATTTTATGATATATTTTGTTATTTCGGTGAGCAAGGGCAAAATAGGTTTTAGGCGCTAAAACGAAACTAGTATGTACTACACCTGGGGACCTTCTCTAAAATCAACCCCCTGGATGTACTCTATCCGCCTACAAAGTTTGCTGCTTTTATCCGATCTGTAACGATATTGACGCTAAGCCACCTGACTAAAAGCAAATCTTGATTGTATTCACCCCTTCGCAAATGTAACTACCCAAGTTGTGTTCCAAAATGTGCCAGTACAACTAATATATCGCAATATAACCTTTTTGCTTTAATAATATGACCGATTTATTTGATAAAGCAGTCTGAAGGATTTTATTTCTATGTAATATTTCAAATAATAGCTCTGGATCTTTGAAACAGGTGTTGCCTTAGTGGTAATTTTTCTACATATTATTAGGAATGTGCACGCACTCTTGTAACATGGCGACTCTGATAGTTAATAAAATAATTCTAATAAAAATTTATTGTGCTGGCCAAGAAGTGTAAATTTTGAATTTGCAATAATTTATATAGATCAGTTGCAATGAATAACAAGAACAAATAAACGTATGAACCTTAGGTTGATCTTGATCGGAATTATGGTTTATCGGTCATATTTGGTTCAAACACCAATAGCCGCTTAGGCAACTATCCATCATTAGAAACATTTAATACTTTCCCAAAAAACTTAATCACAAACTTAACAATAGTAAACAAGAAAATTATTTGTATATTTTTTCGTTTATACACTTAATATCTTGGTTTGATGTTTGCATGTAGCTTTCCCAGTCTCGAATTTTAGAAAAGGTATGGTCACGTGACCATTCTACAATTTTTGGGCTACAGGTGTATAATATAACAATTTAAAAGGTAATGATGGAAAGAACACTTCTTTGGCTTTCTTTTGGTATATAATTTCCTATATTTCATTAAACCGTAGTGGTTCTTATGTTATTTTTCCTTCCCTACCCCTCTTCATTTTAATGCTAAAAGAGGGTACTGTGATACGCAAGGCTATGATGGTTTTCAGGCTGTGAAACTTATCTCGTAGGTATTCCATGAGGGCACCCCCTCTGAAATTATCCGTTTTGGTGTACTCTACCCATATACAAACTTTGGTGCTTTTATCCGGTTTGTAACGACATGGCCAAAATCTAACGCTAAGCCACCGGACTATAAGCAGAGGGGCCGTGGGTGTCTGACTGCCCAAGAAATACCTCTCTATCACACGGGACACGTGCCTGACCAGGGATTCGTTCGTGTACACCCCTCAGTGATGTAGTGGGAAAACTCTGGACCATATCGAAACCTCTGGATGCCGTAACTACGGCCTGGATTTGTATTCTTTTTCGTACACGTTGACAAAACGGTTGGGTACTATGATTTCCAACAGCCCTAACACATAATTGTTCTGTACAAAAATATCTTTAGGTTCCGGCAGGTCAAATTTCACATTGCAGTGAACCGTTTCCTGGATCGAGTTGGGGGAATCATAAGGCGAAGACCTTAAATGGAGCGTCACATTGCTCATGCTACCCGCCTCAAATTGGACGCGCTTTCCATCTTTCTTTTCCATTTTAATGCTGACCTCCTCCAACCTTCGTTTTCCCTTTCTTATGACCCTATACTGTGGAACCTACAGAGGGACATTGACTGCTATGTTTTTAAAACCAGGATGAGGTACACCCTCCACCCCTCTTCGTCCCATGCTTCTCAACAGATCTTTTTCCTCCAGGGTGTCTTTCAGCAAAACATTCATCCACACCTGCTCATCAACTTCAAATTTATGAATGCTTCGACTGTACGCTTCCGCCTGTATTTTAAAGTTAGTGCGGTCGGCTGTGGACGCGTGTGTGTTGTCTTCCCTTTCGTAAGAACTTAGACTGTGAGACGTAATATAATGAACCCACTTGTGTACACTTGAACCTGACCGAAATTTATATGCCCGTCTGTGATATTTCGGATCATTCAGAATATCAGAACCTGCAAACCCCTGCTCCGGATGATCCAGAACAAAGTACCAGGGAGGACTCGATCCAGCTCGATGAGACGCTTCCGCCTGCCTCCTTTGCTCGTCCCTTTCCTAAGATTTTACCACATCCTCCTTCTTTTCAGTAAATGTCAGCGTGACATTATCGGACGTGTTTGGTTCAAGGCATAGTTGTTGAGACAGCTGATTACTGATTATGGGCTGAACACATTGTCTGCTGTCTGCCATTTAAGTCGAATTTCTCACCTGTTCGGGTGGTGTATATTTCACATGAAACTGTACATTGGAAGGGAAGTACATTGTTTGTAGGTCATGATAAGCCTACCTTTATATTTACCACCAATATGGTTATTTGTTTGAAAAACGAGGGGAAGCTTGAACATATCTTGCTCATTGAGTAAAGGGGACATGATTGTGTTGAACACAGCACCGAGACCTTGGGTTGTTTCAGCGGGTATGTAAAACCTTTGTACCCATTCTTCCGTTTTGGTCAAGGGTTTGGTGGGGTCTTGATTGGCTTCATCCCACCAGCTGTTGAAAATCTATTTCACGAGGTAACTGGAGTGAACTGCTTAGGTTATCCCCCCAAGATGTTCTTGGGAGGATACACAGGAAGTCTAGTTTTTGTATCATATTCACCTGACACGAGCCAGTGCATTTTCAACATGGTGTCGGATTCCTTTGTGAACCAAATCCCTTCACCACAGTCCCCTATACGCAACCCCATATTTTCATTCAAGGAGCGACTTTCATATTTTCGATTAGTCAGCAAATCAATCAGCTCCTGGCGGGTGTTGGCTGTAAAACTAATTTGATGATGATCTGAAATATTTTCTGGCTCCTGTTGGCTCTTACGGCGATATTCTTCAAAATAAATATAAAAACTTTTCTCCATATTCTCTCTAATGGTTCGTAGAGGTATGTGCAAACGGGTCAAAGCCACTTCCCATTTTTATTGGGGTTCAGGTACACGGGTTCCTGCAACCGGACGGTAAATTCAGAAGCAGTGTTGTCAGGGTTAAACTGCGCGTCGGCATCCGATGGGATTATCAGCACATGTTCGTCTTCTACGTTCATTTCGTCAGAGGTTCCTTTTTAATTTTAGCTTTCGGAAACAGCACACCTAGACATGTGAACAACAGCGAAATCCAAATCACCCTGCCAGGTTGATTACTGGGACTGATGGACAGGTTGACTACAGCCGAGACCACTACAAACGATATCACAAAAATTGTACACAAAAACATAGCATATGACCTTTTGTTGGTGACCTTTGAGGTGGTCGAGACGCTGGAGGATGCTTCCATGTCTCGGGTTACATTACTTTGACTCCTGGTGACTGACCCTCTCGAATGCCCTTCTTCCATGTCGATGGGTACGTCTGTATCATAAGAGCTCATCTTTTCGACTGTATTTGTGTGTATGTGTGTGTGTGTGTGTGTTAATAAAAGCGGCGATGGGAACTGGACACTCCATATCTGGACCTAGCTTCTAAATTCAACACTAGTTTTGCTAACGAGTAAGCTCCTTTAATGGCATATTCCCCCCCCCCCCCCCCCGAGGGCCCAAAGAGTTTTCCCATTAGCGTGGCCATGAGGTTAAACCCTTCTCTCCTTTTTCTCTTTCTCACACATTTTCTGCGTTTACACCTTTTATTCTTAGCCATACTTTAAACATACCAAAGACAGTTTTCATCTGGACTACATTTGTGTTTATTACATGCATAAATATTCAGTGAAGGTTACATATCATATAAAACGTACATAGGATGTACAGCCACCACAACAAAACATGCCTGATGCCAATGTAGGGTTTACAGTTAAAGATATTTTAGTTGTATTATTCTCCCATTTCACAGCAAACAATGGGATTTTGTCATCGTCCAATCACAGCAGCATGGGGTTACATCTTTACACAATTCAAGTTCCATGTCTTTTTCTTACGGCATCCCCATCAGTGGAGATACAATGCACTCTTTCACCAGTTTCACCCAGAATCGGCGCCCGGTACTCGGTGACAGCGACAGAAAATTTTCATAAAAAGGTTTGTAACATTCAGGATAAGTCCACAAATGCTTTATGTACGTGGTTTTTAAATTGTCACGAACCTTGCGTCCCACTTGTTGTATTGAATAACGAAAAATATCTTTGGGAGTAATATATTCGGGACTCTTCTTACTCACAGGCACAAAGTCTCTTTGTACACGGATGTATCTCTGACAGTAAACGCATTTAACGTTTTTGCGAGATGAAGATTCTAATTTTTGCGTGAGCGAGGGTCCTTTTTCATAAAGCCCAGGCGCCATCTTATGTTGTTTGGATTTGCGGGTCAGTCTGACATGGGGCAGTGGATTTCCGTTTCCAGGCGCTCGCTGAGCAAACGGAAGGGTTTCATCCCCTTCAATTCTATTCGGAACGTAAGCGGTTGAATGTATTTCTCAGCTCCCGTGTAGTAGCAGGCAGTTTAGAATATCAAAATATTGCCAAGCCCCCTTCTCTCTCGGAACCAGTCTTGTTTATCGATACCGCATTCGCCGAATTTACTCGTGTGTCTGTGTACTGCAGCCCAGTTCATCTCTTTACACAGTCTGATCAAATTAGTAATTTGAACATTTCTTTCTAGTTCTCGTCTCACATCGCTGTCTTGACACACCAATATAGGATGCATTGAAGGTGAGTCCCCTCCGAAAAAATTTCAAAAGTTCGTTCGATTTTCCAGAAAGGTTTATGGCTCAAAACCATCATGAGTTAGGTCACTTGTGCTGTGTTGGTGGGTTGAGATTTGATCTGTTCCATTTCTGCAAAAGTTAAGATCCCTTTGCTCAACAGGTCTTCCAACACGGTGCTGTGTTTAAGTTCAATATAAGATTGCAGTTGAGGACACACCCGGTGAAAAACAGCTTTTTTTCGAGGGTCTTGGCGGTAAGCAGCGCTCCTGTAAGCCATTTCACTTCTTTAGAAGGTGGATAGGGTTGTGCATCAGAAGAAGTCGGAAAGGTAGGTCCCATGTGGAAAGTTGTGACTCTTGGATCCGGTGTGGAAGATCGAAACAGTTTATCTGACGTGTTGATTTCCCCACCCAAACCCACAAACAAATTGTCAGGTATAGTGTGGTGTGCTCCATGGCGAGCTTCAAATGTACTAGAACCACAGCTGGGCTTTGGGTCCTGCCCGTTATCCATGCTGGTGTGATGTGGTAGCGAGTAGAGCTATAAGTGCTATTAATACAAAGACCAATTGTGACGTCATGTTTATCGAAACCGGCGATTGATGTTTCTTCAATTTGCCTGCGTCGTTATTGATTTGTCCAGATTCGTTTTGTTCTTTAAGATATTTCTGCATGGGGTTTCACCATCAAAGCCATAGGTTTGACGTTCTCTCCTTTTAAAACGAGTTCTTTCGGCAAGTCGGCTTTAGGGTTGGGGAGGGTGGAAACAAGTTTACTTTCATTCCACCTAAAGTAAGCTGACCTGGAGCTTCGGGGCTGGAAATAGGTGGAAATACGTCTTCATCATCATCAGGTACTGACTTGTTGTAATGCAGACACTTGTGCAGATGTGAAAAATCTTGTTCCAGCGTGAGAGCTTGCATTTCTACGTCATGGTCTTCTGAGAAAGTTCCCGATTCTTCACATTCACATTCAACCTGTCTTTTTTTTTTCGGTATACTGATCCAAAGCTTTTCTTTTTTCTTTTTGCACTGCTCGTATTTCCTCGTGCACCGTTCCCCGTCATCCTGTGGCAGTACATACGTGTGAAGTGAAGCGAGGTTTATGAGCCTTATCTATATATCAACAGCAGCAATAGCACCAGTGGCGCCACCTGGAGCGCTTTACAACTTGCGTTTGTGTATGTGAGATTTTCTGGTCAGGGGCACCAACCTGTCCATGAACCGTTTGTCCAAGAGGCTGCAGATCTCGGCCCCATCCCAATGTAAACGGTAATGCCGATGGCACGGACGGTAGGGGAAAAACCCCATAGGAATCGCTGAAGTCTAGTTTTTCGGGCTGGTTCCTGTTGTAATAGACTCTGGTTTCAGGCTGCCACTTAAATCCGTCCGTTGAGACCAGACGACATTTTTTAGACTGCTAGGCCTGTTATTTCAAATTTCTCATTGGCATTTTTCATAGATGGCTCCAATAAATAAAGATTCAGATGGATTGGTTTCTCAGTTCAGTTCAGAGTGGGCCCATGGAATTGAAGATGGCGGCACCAGCGTCATTTCCCGTTGGGAACAGCCCCCATGGGTAAAAGTATTAAAAACTCGTCAGACAAAGCCCCACTTCTGAAAGGGAAGACAAAAGCCCAAGCCACCCTTTATAAACACACATAAACGCACAGACATTGTATCAGTTTTTACAAGGCCTGAATGGGCAGTTTACTTGCTCTTGAGTTTAATCATTATTATTTATTTTAGGCTGTCATTAAAGATCAGAAGAGTTATGTGTGGTAACACTGAAAAAAATAATAAGTTCACACTGGTACATCCTGTAATATCAGTTGACAATTTTCATAATAATAAAAAAAAAGTAAAAATTAATTATTAAATTATTGTCTCTGTGACACATTTTAAATATAACTATGTATTGGGTTTTAAAAGTATGATATTATATTTCCAGTATATGTTAATTCTAAACCAGGTGACTGCATGTTCCAAAATGCAGTCACGGTCTTTAATTCTTATTATTAATGTATTTCATTTCCAATATGTAAAAATTATTATATGATGGGGGATGGGGTGAATACATTTGACAAAACCACCTTGCAAAAAGTGTGTGTGGGGGGGGGGGGGGGGGAGATATCCCTACCTTTAATCTCAACTATATTGATGCTTCTGAAAAAAACCCAGATAAATAATTAAAATATAGTAATGATTTAAAACATGTGCATAGTATAAATAAGTATACCATCCATGTTAGGTAAACCCCTATCTATCAGAGTAAAAATCTCAGAATTAGCACAGCATTGATACATCATGCAGCAGTTGCCGATGATTCTTTTAATTTAAACAGGAACTGGCTGTAAAATACGAAGACATACAGAGACATAGACAACCTGATGGTAGGATTCAGATAAGGCGTAGCCAGATCCTGGGAAAGGTTGCAGAACTAAATGATCAAGGCAGAATCCTACAGCCTCAACAACAACATTGCATACAAAATCACCCATATACCACCACCACCCCTCCCCACCTCCAATTTTTGTGTCTTATTTACTTGCAATGGTACAAATTCAGAAAGTTTTGCGAGAAAGAAACTGTTTTAATAGTATACACAGCAATCATACACAGTTTATTTAAAAATAACTATTTAATTGTTTACACAGTATTCATATACAGTTTACACAGGTTTTCAAAACTTATTGGGTGAAATTTTTATTGTAATTTTATATATCTGTATGACTTTTGTTACATTTATGTTTGTTTTTAGTCTTAAAATGTTTTATAATAATAAAAAATGCTTTTGTATTAATTTTAACATAGGTCAGATAGGTAAGTTATCCAGCTATATCTGCAGTGCTGAATATATTCTTCTTAATGGATTCCCCACTTATTTCAGTTACTACATGGTGTAATGTTAACATTAGGCCTTGATGCTAGATGCTTATCTGTAAAATGGATATTTCTTCAACCTGATTTGTAAGGTAAACCTAAGTAAATTTTTAGCTCCACTCATTGTATGTCACTTGAGATATAGAGATCAGCCTTTGTCCATAGTATGATGATCTGTTTGTCTGTTAAAAGGGCACAAATCATATCCGTTTGACCTGGAAATTTATAATTTAATATCCAAGTAGGTCTTTGGAATATGACATACCAAATTAAGTCATTGTAACCTATTTTCTGTAAGTTATGTGCTTTTGTGTGTTTTGACGACTTAGTTCAGGCTTTAAAAACACAAGTCCTGCATTCATCTCGAAATGCAAAAAAAGGTTGTGCATCATCTGCACATATATCCATATCACCATTAAAATATTAGGAAAATTAGCCCAGCCAGTTCTTTAGAACCGTTGCTGATACAATTGCAAATTAGTAATATTTTGTGCTGTTGATGTATGAAATTTGTTGATATGTCAGTTTTGATTGTATTGATTTGTCTGACATTTTGTGAACATATCATGGATCACGGATAGCCCTTTCAGTTATGCGAAATTTGTACCACCATGATCACCACCATCTATATTTTCTTTATTTTTATCCATTTTAAATGATATGTTTGCAAACCTAAAAAATCAGGTTTGAAAAGTCCCAATATCAATTCGGCTGAGCAAACAACTTTTTACATTTGTGAAGCACTAGATAAAAAAAATGCATCACTTAGGCATCATGTGCATCCTTCCTCCTAACTTCTGCAGACACAATTGCAAAAAAAAAAAAAAAAAAAAAAATGCTAAAATGGCAGCAATCTAAAATTAAGGAATATCTCTGTATCACAGAGCAGCTCAGTCTCATGACCTGTATGTCACTTGTTTAATTTCAGATTAAGCATAAATTATGATACTTTAGTTTGTCCCCACATTTTAATACATTTTACAGAGTTCCATGTTTTCCATGCATCAGGTATATTCATCTGCATAGTACATGCTAGAATTTATACAATTATTCATTTAAACAACTTCAGCTAAGTGCCTTGGATCATGGGTCCCTTTTTTAAACAGCAGAAGAAAACTGTTTATAAATTTCCATATTCTGATATACTGGTACTTAGAATATGAAGATAATTTACATATTTAACCTGCCTTCAAGTATCTTGTTATACTAGGGCATATTAATATTTTTAGATGGAATCATTGAGTGCTCTATGTAAAAGTTTGTGTAAAATTGGGTATGACTTAAAACAGCAAGGGGAATAAGTGGTGTTGTCTTTGACCTGTTTAGCAGATTCCTGAAGTTAGAACGCAAAAGCAGGTTGAAGTGAATTTAAACTTCCGAAAAGCGAAAGAAATTGCAGCAAAAACGTGGTAATTTTTAGCTCAGCTGACTATGAGTCAACAGAGCTATAGTTATTTCTTTACTAGTAAATGGGTGAAAGACACACTAAACAATAATTTGAAACAAGTATAAAACAAGTAAATTTGTGGAATTAATGTCCCCGCTTTGGGATCTTGTTGTTTTTTATGCTTGATAAAGGACGGACAGACAGAGTGACAGACAGACAGACAGAAGCCAGACACTCCAAAACCAATCCCAACCAAGGTAAGCATAAGAGCAATGACTGACCAAAATTTGAATGAAATCAGATAATATTTAGGAAAGTTATCGCATGGAAATGAAAACCTGACAGACAGACAGACAGACAAAGTGATAGACATACAGACAGACAGACAGAAGCCAGACACTCCAAAACTAATCCCGACCAAGGTATGCATGAGAGCAATCACTGACCCAAATTTGGAAGATCGGATAATATTTAGGAAAGTTATCACACGGAAACAAAACCTGAAGGACAGAGAGAGAGACAGACAGACAGACAAACCCAAAACAATGTCCCCGGCATCCGCGAGATCATGTCCCTATCATATAATGAGTGAAGGAAGTGGCACATATACTTCAGGTGTGTGAAGCCCACCACATTCACTGTTTGATGGAGCATGGTGATAAACTGATCTCACCTTAATATTAATAACTAAAAGACACAGTAGACAATAATTTTAATCAAGCATAAAGGAAGCCAAACAAGAACAGATCATGCCCCTATCATATAGTGAGTGAAGTAAGTGGCACATATACTTGTGGTGATGTGAAGCCCACCACATTCACTGTTTGATGGAGCATGGTGATACACTGATCTAACCTTAATATTAATAAGTAAAAGGCAAACTGGACAGTAATTTTAATCAAGCATAAAGCAAGCAAAATAAGAACAGGTCATGTCCCTTTTATATAGTGAGTGAAGGAAGAGGCACATATACTTTGTCGTGTCTGAGTCCTACCAAATTCACATAAACTAAAGTATTTCAACATCACTTTATATATTCCATTCAGTTATAATTAATTTTTATTTTTTGCATTATTGAGGAACATGTTAATTTTAGTGCCATAGATATTATTCAGCACATATACACTCTTCATACACGTACATTATGAAAATGCTATCCTATAGACAGATTGTCTTGACAAGCAGTGGCAGGTAGTATTCATTTGAACAGAATATTGCTGTATGGTTAAGTTAAGGATGTGGCAGTGTCTTTCAGATCTATTGTGTCTTGCTGTTTTAATTACTTTTTTAACGGAGGAGGGGCTGGAATAAGCTTACCGACTGCTACCTGTTCTTGTCTTGGAGGATGTTAAGGTTCTTGTTGTAAAGAAATGTGATATTAGTACAAGTAATGAAAGCTCAGTTGATAAAACTTGTAATTTCAACTTGTATAACAATTATTCCAGTTCAAGAAATAAAACCATGTATAATGTATGAAGTTCTTAAGTAAACCCAAAACATTCATGCTCTAAGGAATGTTATTATAGTAGGATTATAGAAAAAAATTAAATCCTCATTTACACATTTAAAAAAAAGGATACAATAAATATTTTCAGCAAGATTATAAGACCACGAATTAGTACTACATCCGTGTAATATACAGGTATGCCCAACAATTAAGGGTAATTAAATTTATAGGTGATCTTTGATCTTGTTTTTCAGGCTGCCATTCCACATCCATTTATAACCAGGAGGGGTAGAACGTTCCAGATCAGACTGGATTGGATGAACATCCTGAGTGAACTCGACCAAATTTAGGTATGCAGTGGAGGCCAGGTTTTCTAAGAAAGTCTACTATAACTGAAAAATGTAGTTATGTGACACAATGTCCAGGTGCCAAAGGGTGCCATGTCCTGGGCTACGGAATTCAAGTTAGTGTGAAAAGAACTATCTCACAAAAAAAATGTAGAAGTACTGCTAGTGTAACTGAGCAGTTCTGTTGTACCAACCAACAGAGATCAATAATATGGGATATGAGGACCCTCGCACAATTGTAATCATCCAGATCTTTGTAGAAAATGCATTGTATAGATCGATGGGTATGAGCACTATATTTTTAATGATTGATTAGTTTTCTCATTCTTGTTTTTTTCAGTGAATTTTCCATATCCCTATATCACTTTGTAATGTATGTATTAACATCTAAATGGATAAATCAATGTATGAACTTTTTTTTCATTTACAAACAGTCTCATTTGCCTGTTCAATAATTTCTTTTAAAATCAGATGCTTCGTAAGTTGCCAATATACATTTTATTATCATAATATAGGGTTTTAATAAATAATGAAGGAATAGTTTCTCATGTGAAATTTTCAGTTAAAAATGACACTTTTAATGTCATATATAAGCCATATAAAACAAAACCTAAAACGTTCTATATGTTCTTTCTTTCATTTTGTAAAACCGTAGATTTTTATATGGTTTCTGAGAACATGCCAACAAAAAAATTCTATTTTTGCCTACAGTATGATCTTTTGGCATTATTATAGGGTGTGTCCCGAAATATATGTATTTTATTCTAATTTGGATAGTACTTGTACTTTTGATAAAAATTCAGATTAAATAGTTTATTTAACGTGTCATTGTTATTAATGTGTTGACAGAATTCATCATGGGGGGGTTTGCTGTCTGAAATGATTTAAATATTATTAACTGGATCCCTGCACACATGCAATCCCCAGGAGAGTTTCCACTGATCCAGCCAGGTTTTTTGCCTTTTAAATTGAATAAAATACACTTAAATGGGTTTTCTACCAATCTGGTAAAGGTATTCTAAAATACCATATCCACTTAACCTTTTCAGAAACTGACATGTCCTTTTTCTTAACACTTACACTGGTGGAAAAAAGGGTATTTTAATTGGTGTGAAAAGGGTTTTTAAGTGTTTAAATACGAATACCCTATTTAAGGTATTTTGAAAAACCCTTTTATAACATACCTTATTAAATGTAAGGGTATTTTAAGTGTCCAAATACGAATACCCTTTTTAAGGTATTTTGAAATACCCTTTTATAAAATACCTTATTTAAGGTATTTCCATAATTCATACGAACGGCACCTGAAATCAAAAGATAAGGGTATTTTAATTGTCCAAATACGAATACCCTTTTTAAGGTATTTTGAAATACCCTTTTATAAAATACCTTATTAAAGGTATTTCCATAATTCATACGAACGGCACCTGAAATCAAAAGATAGAAATATCTGAATGTATTATAAAAGTTTTAAACTGTTTTAAATTCCTGAAAATTACAGTCAAGCAATAAAACCAGAGAGCTTAGATGACGAGAGGGTTCACTTCGCGTTTTCTCATTGGTCGCCATTTTGACGTCACGGACGCTAGCGCCACCACGCGGTTGGGGGGGGGGGCGGGGGGGGGGGGGGGGGGTTGGGTTGCAGCTGATTCTGTGTATGTAATCACCATGGCTGCAGCTGCACCAAACCGCAGTGGGTCAGGTAAGATAGTGTTTACAAATTGATATAGCCCTAAAATTTCAGTAATTTACCTATAAATGACGCAAAAGTAATGGCAGAATCAAGTGTCCATGTATCATTAATTGTATGGACCACCAAATAAGCCAGAGTCCCGTGGGAGTACAGATGTACAGTATATACTAAATTACTATCTTCAGTTGCAATCCTGTCTTTCTCAGATATTTTTCATATATAAATATTATATTTAAAGATATATTATGTTTATTGATGAATTCTTTGTGTTTCATGTTCAGAACGGATTAATTGTGACAGAATGATATTTTTACCTACAGATGTAAAAATGTGAGAGCCTATATAATTATTAAAAGGAGACACATATGTCATGAAGTTTTATTTCAACTGCACACACACACACACACACACACACACACACACACACATATATATACATTATAACACTACCCAGTCAAGCATGTTTCGAAAATATTCCTATTGATTGCTAATTGAAAAATTTATTATTTATCATATATATTACCTAGATTTTAATTTTTTTATGACACAGGTGCATCCATTCGCATCAAAAACTGGATCTGAGGAGACCTGCTGCTGAGTTCCCAGTCTGACTGTATGCTTTAATGACACAGAAGATCAAGACATTTATAATAGGGCTCCGTCTGTTGGCCCCAGCTTTGGATTGTATGCAGGGCGGGACTGGTTAAATACAAGAATTTGTGTGGAATAAAGTCAAGGGGGGGGGGGGAGGGGGTGGTTAGGCTGTGTGTTGACAATCTGGTCTGGCAGATCAGTAAAACATGAATATAAATTTGTAACTGAAAAATAAATCTTTGTAATACAGTGATATTTATGCATAAAAATCTTTTAAACAGACTGTAATACAATACATGTACTTGTGACAGGGTCAAACATATTATACAACATAGTGGGGTGGGTGCAGGTCCATTTTGTTCAGCCTGGCACAGTGGAAGGGCCACAGTGGGCAGGGGCGTAGCCAGGATTGAAGGAAGGGAGGGGGCCGGCGAATCCTGAAATTCGAAAAACGGGGGGGGGGGGGGGGGCGCTTAGTATGAAAACTTTTATATACATACGTGTATATGAATGTATATATATATTTTATTTTATTATTATTAATATTATTAATATACGTTATTTATTTTAGTGTATGAAAATATATTTATGTTTATTTATGAAAACTTTTATATACATACGTGTATATGTATGTATATATATATATTTTATTTTATTATTATTAATATTATTAATATACGTTATATATTTTAGTGTATGAAAATATATTTATGTTTATTTTCAAATATGAACCATTAAGGTTAGTAACAGGTACCTGGTGAGGGTATGGGAGGGGTATCCCCACCCATATTGGAACATTTTTTTATTATGCAATGAAAAGAGGACATTTTGAGGCAATTTTCAACATATAATGCCTGAAAACCTGTCCTTTTATGTCCTTGCGTTATGTAGTCAAACTGTAGAGAGGTGCAATATTTAATATTTATATTTCTTCTAATTCGTTTTCAAACAAGTCAGTTGCGCAAAAGCGAATTTACGTTTCTTACTTGCAAAATGTTATCTTTTAAATGTAATGCTCGGAGTGAAATAACTGATGGGTTGAAGTCTTATGTTAAACTTTTCATTTTACCGGGTTCCGTGGTCTCGATAGCACACAAGACTGCTAAGACCACAGATCAGTACCGGTATCACCAGAGGAACCGTGAGATTGTTCAAGGTCGACCCCATCCAGGGCCTGGTGCTCTGCAGCTGTTCATAAATATCCTTATACTCAACTAATAAATTTGAAAGAAATAAACTGCAGATAACTTTAATCAAATCTAATAGCTATTTAATAAAAAAGAAATATGAAAAACGAAAATAATTACGAAAATTTGAAAATTGGATAAAATGTATAATATCTGCAATAAACAGAGTAGTGCTGAGAACATTTATACATAATCCTGGGAACAATGCTGTTGTGTCAATTTTATTTTGGTAAATTTAAGATTTTTTTTTGTTCGTTATTTGGTTACCAAATCTAAGTTTTTTTATAACATAAAAGAATAACATTAAAAAAAATATTAATGAAAAATCTTATTTTAAAATATTAATTCAAATATACAATATTTGATGTTCCATTTTCTTGGAGTTGTAAAGGTCATTATACTCAAGGCATCTCTACAGAAATTTGTACATATATACATTTATATCCATTTGAGCACATTCTTTACTTGTCACTTTTACCCACAGTGGTAATTATCATATTGTCAGCTTAAACTAAACTTTTTTTTTTTTATATAACTGGTTGTTATTTACTGATTGCTGAATGTTGAATTGATGTATACCAGTACGTCTTTTCAGAATAGTAGCTATTTTTTTTATAAATGCTAAACTGCAATCAATATAATACCAGTATATACACTTTGAGTCTCTGAATTATTAATATTGTTGGCAGATGATTATGCTTGTGTCACCTCAGAGGTTAGGCCTATATATTATTTTTTCAAAACAGTCCATTTGATTCAAAATATGAAATATATAAAATTTGATGTAACGGAACCAGAAGTGAAGAACATGGGAAGGGAGTGGTGTTGCAAAGCTCTAAAACAGGTGTGGGAGTGGATACTTTAAGGGGTCCACAGTACATGGGTTCGTACAAACCTCTCTCTCTCTCTCTCTCTCTCTCTCTCTCTCTCTCATATTTATAATATATATATATATATATATATATATATATATATATATATATATATATATATCACATGTTGACGCCCTTTTCTCAGAATTACTTTCACTCGTTTCAGTCTCCTTTAACATATACCATTAATAAATAAATATATATATAATTATACATGTATAAATAAATATAATACATAATAAATCGGTGTATGTGCATGAATATACAGGCATATGCATTTATAATATGAAAAATATAAATGAACATATATTTTGTATTTAAAGTATATTGTATATTATACAGAATATATATTAGATATATATATATATATATATATATATATATATATATATATATATATATATATTACTGTTATTTACAATTATAATATATTACAATTTAATTGTATAATATATGTGTTTTAAATATACATATATTTAAAATGCATATATTATGGTTTATGTAACATGGATATCTAAAAGATAATACATGTATTTTATTCCACGTAAATGCATTTACATAATACACATCGTGGCACACACCAATATATATATATATATATATATATATATATATATATATATATATGTATATACATATATCTTACATTGTTATATAATATATATATTATAATAAACTTGAATATCATATAATTATATTTCTTATATATTATAAATAAACATACCAGTAATAATATATTGAATGAATATAACATCAATGTACCGGTATATTATTACTTGAAATCTATATTATATAAAATTATATAATTTTTTAAATTATGATATATATGTCTACATATGTTAATATTTATGGATCATAATATTAATTGTATATGATAACTTACCCATAGATTTTATTTTTTTTATAACTTTTGTTTTAATTGGTTTTGAACATTTCCTAATCATTTCATTTCATACACTATAATAATAATTATTATTATCTTATACTGTTCATAAAAAATATATATTATTATTATTATTATCATTATTTTTATTACCGGTATCAATTAACCAAAGTCTATGATATTACTGTTCATAATAAAATATATATATATTATCATTATTATTATTATTATTATTACCGGTATCAACCATAGTCTATGGTTAGTATGACTGAGTACGGTATATATACTATAGACCCAGGGCTACGATAAAAGTACGATTTACGCATGATGGCACCGAAATCCAAGGATTAAGCATTTTTTGTCTAACCAAATCTATATAGTTTTACCAATCCTTCACAATACATTTTGAATCTCTGGAACCAATAATTATATTAAGTATAATTTGCCATGAATCAAGCTTGGTAAAATCATATGACCTGTTCAGGTCAATAAGCTATATATATATATATATCAGTATATATGGCTATACACACCATCTATGGCAACGTCAACTCAGTGAGACCGGGATCAAGCCACATGAAGCATTAACAGGAAAACGTATTGATAATTTGTAACTTAAAGTTTTAATATAACCGTTCTATTTTGTGACAGCAGGCTGAAACGAATAGAATCGCTGTGTTCTGTGTAAAGCTGACACACAACATGTGAAGCGAGGTCCGCATGGCGTATGTTGTCATGACGTTTCTTGTGTTACGAATGTCAGTTACGGTCGTTGCGGAGTCCCTGCGGCCTTTGAAAAACGCACGGTTGCAGTGCGTCTTCCGCACGGAATAACCCAAAAAAACTCGCCGTACGGTGACCGTATAGTGTGGGGGCATATGTCACCGAGTAATTTTTCCCTGTAAAAAGTGGACATCCTACATTTTTGTGATCCTTAGACCTTAAACTTTACAAAAAAATATGGTGCCTATTTTTCTGTAGTGGTTTTGTCATTTTTTTCAGGTCAAATTTGATTTTAGAGCAAAAATTGAGGACTATTATATATAATTATTTCATACAGAGAGATATTTAGTAACAATACACCTCAAATGGTTAGTAAGATATATTAATAACTTAGACTAGACACTCAAAGACTGTGTTAAGACGTTTATTACAATATTAGAGAGCACCCATAGAGCGCAAACCTCCGCCAACACATGGATCCACATCAAGATCCATCAGACTTATCATGAAAATTAATCAGCTATTGTTTGTCCACCAGTATATTGTTCTACAAAATTTCATTGATGAATTCATTAAAAAATTCATATAGAGACAACAAGGTTTCCTTCGGTAGTTTGTGCAATGTACATATGGCGGACCACTTGCTGATTTCAGGCAACCTGTATCGCATACAGTATGGCTCTACTTTCCTTGGTTTTAACCAGTGACTAAATATTTGCTTCATTTATACATAACATATGAAAATGGCCCTGTTATTCTTCCATTTGATATGATTTTGTTATTGCGTCATCCTATTGTTCGATTATTACATCACCAACATCACTATCCGCTCGCTGATAGTGAAGGTATAGAAACCCGCCTGTTAAGGCTAGTTCATCCAAAGTATATTTAAAGGTTCCTAAGGAATTCTAGGGAGTATTTTTATGTTTTGGTCATAATCCAAAAAATAATTTGTAAAATTTTAAGGCGGATGACTAAATTTTTTTACATATTTTGTGAAGAATAAACAACAGAAAAAAGGACAACTTTGACTGGATTTAGTGCCAGATCCTCACTAAACCAACCCAAAGTTTTAGGAAATTCTACCTAGTCCACCATTCACAGTGAAATGGAGTACATATTAAGAAGCAAAATAATAATAATAATAATAATAATAATAATAATAATAATAATAATAATAACATTGTTCATATAACCTCAGCTCTGTGCGGGCAATAGCATATCATTTGGGAGCAATTATACCTTCTGTGGAGTAGCTATTTTCATCAGTTATTTACAGACATTTATTTACAGACATTTACAGTAGATTGAAACATGTAAAGGACAGATAATCAACATTGAATGAAATGCATGTTTTGCTGCAGAATTCATTAAGGAGAGTGTTTTGAAAAACAAAACAAAGGGACCTTAAAAATTTAGAATTTTAGAAAAGTCCTGTTGAAGGAAACAAACTTGAAGTAAATATCAAATCATAACAAAAAAAGTGTCATCATTAGTCATAATGTTATCGAACGTGTTTACAGTTGTTCTTCTATCCCATCTTTAACCCCCCCCCCCCCCGATGGTCTATTTTTTAATCTATTTTGTTTGGTGGGCCAATTTCTTTTATACATTTATTGGAATATGAAACCAAGGCATTCAGGTTATACCAGTACAATAACAAAAACGGACAAATCTTAACAGAAACTATGGTAAAACCAATGGTAAAGTTTAAATATAACAATGGTCAAGTTAAATGCTGGTTATTGTTGAATTCTTGTCGCTTTTTCATTATCCTTAAATGACTTGTGATGGCACATTGGCTACATAGGCTGTTCGATCCGTCGGAGCAAGATCACTGGTACAACATTCATTTTTTAAAATAAAAATAGTAATCTGTAGACAATGAGTAGCACCCAGCTTGTACTTTCTATATATAATGCGAATTATGAAATAAAGAATAAAGAAAAGTCTATTCTTATATTTTATAAAATCTGACTGGTTATGTCATTAAATGCAGGGTATGTCCGATGCAGCAGCGAAATGTACATCTTTGATTGGAGCCCATGTTTTTTTATATCATTTTTATACCAAATAACTCCAGTCAAAAACTAAAGCATTTTATACCTGCTTAACTAATGCTCGTTTTCCCTTAAATCGTGACCAAGAACAATTTTGATTTATTGCACAAGCTAACAAAATGACACGTGCCTTATACAATACACAAATGCCTTGAATGTAATTAAAGGTTTTTGCATTTCTTTTTGGTTATTGTAATTTTAATAAAGGCCATAAAAACAATAACTAAATTGTTTGGGTTATAATATGGGGACCGGTATAGAGGAAGTCAACATTAAGGTTGTTTTAACAGCACATATTCCCTTTTAAGTACATTGAACTTTACTGAAACGGCATATGTTCAAGTAATTTTCAAGGAACCAAGTTTCAAAGAATCTGAGCTTAGTTCGTGTTTCTTACTGCTGGTCCAACTTACTGCTAAATGATCTCACCTAAATAATAAATTGTTAAAAAGAAGAAATAATTAAATCATTATTTGTACGTTCATTTGGCAAATGTTAAAATCATATATTAAAACGTGTCTTGTAAAACAATATTTTATTTAAAATGATTTTGCAAGAAAATACAATTGTGTATGAATGCATCACATCTCTCTCTCTTTCTGTCTCTCTCCTTCTCACCCTCTCTCTCTCTCTATATATATATGTATATATATATATTATACATATATATATATGTGTGTGTGTGTGTGTGTGTGTCTAATTATACAAATAGACGGATCAAATTTTGTCAGACATTTTTACTACTTCGTGCAACGTGCTGCACTCATCACTGTCTGATTGATTATATAGCTCATACCATTGAGCACTCTAGCAGTTGCTAATTGCAGTAAACCATTAGATTAATATATATATATATATATATATATATATATATATATATATATATATATTTACTAAGTATAATGATTAGTGGTATAGCCGTGTTATTCTGTAGTGGAAGTGTAGGTTTGGAGTAAGAGTGATGCCTTTAAGATAGACTAATATCAATAAACATGTTACTATCTAAAAGGCGTCACTCTTACTCTCTCTCTCTACACACACACATATGTGTGTGTGTGTCTGTCATTCATTTTTACCTCAATGTATAGGAAAATTAAGTGTCTAAGAAACTACCCGGGTGGGAGCTACCTTATGGGATAGCTTAAATGACTAGAGATTACCATTGCTATTAGAAAAAATTAACACTTATCCCCTGAAGAAAACTGTCAAGGTACATGTTCATTGGTTTGGCAAAACCATCCCTGTACACGGAATTACAATTTCCAATTCACCTGTTTCATTCATTGTTATGGTTCTGGGTGTGAGTAAACACAGTCCACGTGTGTCTGTGTACCATAAAAAGACCATAACTAGAGGTCGTCTGTTCTTGCGCGTGCACAACTGCCAAATAAGGAGAAATGATATGGAAGATAAAAAAAAGATACACTATTGGGATGCTTGAGAAAATCTTGATTTGTAAAGTAGCGCGGTTTGGCCGCCAGGTGGCATGCGCGCTATGTTTACATTTGTACCACTGATCTCGCAAACCTAACATCACTTGTGTACAGGAGTACTCAAATGGTTTACAATGAAATATTAGCAGATACCATCATATTTTAAGGAGAAAAAAAATCAAGCTATGTGTATTAAGCATGTGTTTATCAAATATACTTGGTATGTGAATAGGTACATTTAATATAACCAAAAAATAATTTAAGACAATCCCAAACTAGTCAGAGAACTGAGTTTGTGTGTTTAGTATGTAAATACATTCCAAAAAGAACCTTTCCTATCCTCTTGTCCCAGCTTACTTTGTTTATGTTTCGGTCAAAGTTTATTTATTTAACATTTTAAATACTATTTTAATACAAGCTGAAAGACATGTCAAAACTGAATAAAAAAATTGGCACCATGTTTTTAAGGTTTCATAGAAAGGTGAAGGACAAAAATGCATGGGGTGTCACATTTTTACAAACAAAATTTACTCAGGACGAATTTGCTATATATGCCCCTACACTAGTATCCCAGTTGTGACCGAGGCTTGAATTCTAGAAATATTTAACAAAAAAATCTGGCGGCAAGTTAGACAATGGTGTTTTGCAACTGGTGACTTTCAACTTCCACACTTATGCAACCAACCACCTTCAGCTGCCTGGACTTTCTGTTTGTCAACAATGGTGCATGTAGCGTGTTTACCAACAGCTTGTAGATACACCGGGCCAGACAACCGTGACAGGGGAATTATAAGAACCTTTCTTAGCAGGAATAACTTATGTACACAGAGCTAGCCAGAAATCATATGAATTCTGCGAATAAGTAGGTGAATAAGGGGCTTTGAATATTTTTCACTTTAAGATTCATGTCTTTTTGTATAGATTTCTCAGAACGTATGAACCTTGTGTTGGAGAGTTTTGTGTTCTCATTTCTACAGCTGAAATTCTTACCTCTTATACGACTGGAGTGAAAAGGTGGAGACTGTCACTTTCTCGGTTGGGGTCGCAACCGCTTCAGGGTCGCCGTATGGTGTGGTTTGGGGTGGATTATTGCGGTGTTGTGATGCGAGGCAGTGCCATGAATGACATGAGAGCCATAATTTTCCCGAAATTGTCTTTCTACTTGGTGCACTCCCTAATTAGCAAGCTTTCACCTCTGCGAACAAAATAAAATAACCGGGTCACAAGGTTAATTTTCACCAAAATTTGAAAAAAAGGAACAGGTGTTGTCAAATATCCAATATAGACCCGGAAATAAATATGGACACTGTATTGTTATTGTTTAAAAAAGGGTTGGTCCGACTTAAATTAGAAACACCTTCGATAAACTGTTTAATAAAAAGCGACTGAATGTTCATATATATATTTGTTTTTATAATTTATTTGTAAGCTAGCAACTAAGATAAATTTACTTGAAATACAGTCGATAAATATAGTGATGTATGTCCACTATATGTGTATTTAAAACAGAAATCATAACTGTTGCATGCATGACACACAATAGTCAACTTAACCATAACGTTATATACTTTTTTATAGTAAAATTTGTGAAACTTGTAAATTAATCTAGTACAACTTCTCTGGAACATTAAAACATATGATTAATATACCTTCATTATACAGATTTAATGTTAAGACTGCAGCATCATTGAGAATGATCACTTCCACATATTTAACGACGATTCCATTAGGCCAAAATAAAAAAAAAAGGTATGGTTCTCAGGCACTTTTTTTCAGAAATCAATGCGGGCGGGCGGTTTTTTTTTTATTTTTATTTTTTGTATGTTTCGATAAAATTGTCAAATGATAAGGGAAAGACATGATAATAACAGATTTATTTTGCTAAACAAGCTAAAGCACTACATAACAAAGGAAACTGCATGATTTTATCTACTTGAAAGAAATATCCGAGCGGATGCAGCTCAAAATCGGTAAGTTTCTGTTGAAAATAAAAATAAAAATTTTTGATGCGGGGGGGGGGGGGGGGGTAAAATTGATGCGGGAGGTGCCTGAGAACCATGCCTTTAATTTTTTTTTGCCTTATATCATCATATTAGGTGTCACTAAACATGATCACTCTACACATGCATGTGGTCTGGTGGTCCCCTGCAAAAATCCTTTTGTGTATTCTTCACACAAGATTCATACTAAACAGTTAATTTATTCACCGCCCCCCCCCCCCCCCCCTCAAACAAAATAACTTATTGATAAGTCACATATAAACAATTTGTAAACCACTAGACAGCTTACCCGGAATTCTTGATGCGTCATTTATGATATGCTGGGTTCTCATCTCTCTTCATGAGCAGCATCATTATTCTAAGGTTTTCCTTCACCTTCATCTCCAACTTTGCCTTCATCAATATCTCAGAAGTCTTTACAGCATCGGAGCCTAGGAGACAAGTATCAACAAATGAGTTTCCTTTATTAGGATAATACCTTGTTGTTAATGTAGATATCATAACTTCAGTGTGTAACACACAGTGTATTTGTTCTCATACTTGCCGAAAATATTAAATTTTGCACTTCGAATATAATAATTTTTAATTGGTTACTTATGAATGCAATGCCTGGTTTTTTATTATATATTATATAGCATATTATTTTTGTGTTCCTTAATATATCGAAATATGGGGTTCAAGCCTATTCTTAATTATCGCTGATTACTTTTTGATATTATTTTGTTTATGTTATCCCATATTTGTTTTGCAAGTTGGTTTATCTAAATTGTCATATGTTGAGCCATTGAAAATTACGTCATTCCATCCGAATAAATGACTTGTTATATTTGATTCGCTTATAACAGACAAAATGTGTACCCTGAACAGAATATGACTGTGTGAGTCAATAACAACAGAGAGCAGCGGGCTGTCCTTTGTTTACATGTAAGTATGTAAGTAAGGAGTCTTGTACAGTATAGCGTCAATTTGTCTTCAAGGGTGGGGTATCATTCGGAGGCGTTCGTGGTTTATCCAAGTCTGGCCAACTTTTTTTTTATAACTATATATATATATATATATATATATATATATATATATATATATATATATATATTTATATGTTACAGTCATATATTCAATGTAAATACAAATATGTTACAGTCATATATATATATATACATATGTTACATATTATGTATACAATCAGTCATTTGTGAATTGCCTGGAATTTTTAGTCAATTTACAAATTACCTGAATCACTCAGGCACGTTATAAAATGGCTGAAATTTTCAGGCATTTTACAAATTGACTGAAAAGTCAGTCATTTTATTTGACACATTGATTGAATCGATGTGGAATAGTCTGTTGTTTCGCACATCCCATTTTTGTGAAACATACATTGTCGTTTAGTAAACTTTATGCCTGTTTCTTCTTTCCAGGCGATAGATGAAGAATACTTATCACATAATAAAACTTGAATACACAGACTGGTAAAGGATAACCAGAATCACATTATCAAAGTACGCAGACTATAATGACATAATGAAATATGCGTACTATATTTTACAAATCAAGTCAAATGGGAGCTTTTGATTAAAAAACATTAAAAACATTAATATGTGCAATATAATGTGAAATGAATGTTGTAAATTTTAGAATTTTGAAGGATAATCACAGTTACATGAGTGTTAATATCAAATACATGCATGCTTAAGATATGTTGCACTGAGTTACAAAGGGTATAAGGTTTATTCATAATTATACTAACTGTATTTGTTACTTTTAATGAGTTTACCATCCAATTTCTTTGACTGTAGCCAAAATGTGATGGCTGGTAGTTTTAGGATTCGTCTGATAATAAGACCGTACAAAAGTGCGTTTTGGTTGAGAATCCGTGGGGGGGGGGACCTTAGTGGATATACTATATCACCCCCCCCCCCCCTTTGACAAACAAAGGAAAGCTATTAGTGTGTATATATATATATATATATATATATATATATATATATATATAAAGTTTTTGTGACACCTTTCAAATACATTACAATTACACTGTAAAAATGACGTTTCACATGATGTTTCAAAATGATGGTACATGTTTCATTAGAAAACATGTATTCAAATTAAACATGTTTTGAAACATGTAATATTAAGTATCTGACAGACTTTCTAGTTTGAAACATCCTTCTTTTCGATACATGTTTAATATGCATGTTTGAGTCATGTCTCATGTTTCACGAAGCAGCTGGTATGGAATAACTGGTAAACAATTATGATAAAGCAGGCGAAATATTCCGTTGTTTTATACACCGGAAATAGCTAACGGAACGCGCGGGAGCGTCCCCGGTCAATAAGTTTAGGGACCTGAAAACGTGAAATTAAAGAAGACATACGACGGTACAAGTATGTCCGAGCCACCAGAAACAGGACATCCTCGGGCAGTAAACAAAAACTCCTCCCTGGAAGATGTTCAGGCATATGCGAGAGAGAAATTTCCTCATGAAGTTGTGGCCAAGCGCTTTGCTGGTAAGTTTCAATTAAATTGTTAAACGAGCTGACGAGATTTCAGCATAATTAAAGTGCTCAACCTCAATAAACAAATAAATTTAGATTTATTTGGCGTCACTGTCTTAGTAAATAAAATAGTTTTCATACAAATTAAATGTAATTTATATTTTTTAATTTATTATTTAAATGTGACCCCCCCCCCCCCTGCCTTTTACTTTTAGCTCAGCTGACTATAAGTCATCTGAGCTAAAGTGATGTCCAGGGTAAGTAGTTTAATCCACAGCCAGTTTAATCCAGAGGTTTAATCCAGATCGGATAAAACAGATTTTAACTCATCCCGTTTTATCCGAAGTTTGGTCATTTACCGGATATGATGTAGAAATTGTAATAAATAATAAATTTAGCTTTCATATATTAAAATTAAAAGTAATAAGAAACTGATTGTATCTATAGTTAACAGTATATATATATATATATATATATATTCACCTGAGGATCAGGTCTCATCCAATGAAACAGTCTGTAGTGAATTTAAGGTGTTGTTTTCTTTATTGTTTTATATATGTATATATATATGTATATGTATATATATATATATATATATATATATATATATATAAAACAATGAAGAAAAATAACATTACATTCACTACAGACCGGATGAGACCTGATCCTCAGGTGAAAGTTGTTATATAAACATTCATTATCATAAACCATTATTGAAGGTTATGAAATGATCTTACTTATTTTAAGTTTGAAACTTTGTATTATTTCTGAATCTCTTCTGCAGAAAGAGATTTGTGTGACTTACTTACCCAAAATGAAAACTAAAAGTCTTAATGCTTTGAGAAGTCTGCATGATTATCAATGAGTGCCCTCCCCCTAACTGTATTCCCATTTGTATCACTTTGTGGTCTGGAAACCCCTTTACAGTTTGCTCAGTCTCAATTGGGTCTTAAAGGGGCCCAGTCACCTATCTGTCCTGTATTAGCTAAAGGTCATCCTATGGAGCTTATATAAGAAAATGCCAGAAGACGCGGATATCACCACACACGGGCTGCTTGTTTTGTTTATATTAACGTGTTTATAATATGTGGTGTCCTGCAAAAATAAAACAAATTCAATATGGGCATATGACAGCAAGTCCAATAAACCAGAGCTTTGCAAATATTACAAATGACAATGTAAGCCCAGGATCTTTACCAGGTTAGCATCACCATCAGGGTTTGAACCTATTTTAACTAACCAAGCAGGTAAACCCCAAGTAAAGGTATTTTACCCAGGTTTTAACCAGTGAATTATCCAGGTTTTTCACATTTATTCGCTTTAATCATACATGAGGATCACACCTTAGTTACTATCTGGTTGGTAAGCAGTCATGATCCATAGAAACCACCCCAATCAAGAAGCAGCCTTTTTTCAGTCACACTGAAAGTCATATTTGGCTATACAGTGCACCTGGCTAATCAACAGGCTCGCTCAGAGTCATGTACCTCTCAGAATTGAACTCATATTAGGATATACACACACAATGTGCTGAGCACATCACTAATTGACATTACAAGGAATTAAGATGCCATTAACTACTCACACATGATCTTATGTTGGGCAATGCAGGGCACAGCACTAATATATAAACAAGTCATTTTGCCTTCATATGGTTTGTATGACTCTTTCAAAGCGACAGCTGATATCTGATCACTCTTAAGGTACTGCAAGCATGATGCACTGAATTATTACTATATTCAATTGTATAGAATAAAAATGTTAAAATTGTGAAATTTTTACATAAACTTTATGTTTAAAACTAGAGAAAATGTGGGACTGAAAAGAAAGCCTGTGTAAAACCCGGAAAAAACCTGGGTAAAACCTATTTTACCCAACCTGGGTTAAACCCAGGTTGTACCCAGATGATGAGTAAAATCTGCAAACCCTTATCACCATGGAAGCGAACAAATAATCATTTATTGAATTTTATATTATTTTCCAATATGAGGGATTGATATGATCTACTGGTAACCCAAATTTTCACACAGTGTCAGATTTTTTAGCAGATGTCAAATTGTTCACTCCTTGCATATAAATGTTCTTTTTTGGAAGTGACAGTTTTCATTATGTGCATCTATTAAGAGATATTTTGGTCTACACTGACATCATTACTGGTATAAAGGTGAACAGTGAGATTGGTGCTGCTGCACATTCCAAGTTTGTGAGTGAATTAATACTTGTGTAGGAAATTTATATATTTACAAAGAATTCCTGTAAGCTTTAACAATTACTGAAAAAGTTTTGAGGAATAGGTTTCATGGTAGTAAAGGCAAGCTTATTAAAATCCACAGTTACTCTTATAGTTCATTCCAGCTTGAGGTTTATGGTCCAAGGACATGTATCAGGCACAGATCCAGGATTTTTTTTTTTTGGGGGGGGGGGGGGGTCAACTGGTGTCATTGGGTGCTTATTTACATGTCATGCATAAAATTTGTCTAAAAAAGTTTGGTGGTTGAAGGCAGGGGGGTCTCGATTCCCCCCACGCCTGTGTATGTACAACAATTCGGACAGTGTTAGACAGTGATACAAATGTGAATGTGTGCTCTGCATTTCAGAAAACTACATTGATGGAGAAGCCCTTGCAAGTTTGACTGCGGAGGAAGTTCACAAGATATTTCCAGAGATTGGGCTTCAGAAATTGGTAACGAGTTCTCAAGGAAGAAGGTTGGCAGGTATTCAGCAAGCTTTAAGATGGAGCCCCTGTTTACATGTCCATTATGCCCACACAAGTTTATGTCAGACCAGACACTGTCAAAGCATAAAATAAATAAACATAAGTCCCATCTATACTTTAGTCAGCATAGACTTTGGGCATCAGTTGGATGTTAGCAAGATAGCACCAAGGGTTTTGATCGGATTTCTTAGTGGAAGGCAAGGACTAACTACTCTCCCAATTACTCAATATCATGGAAAAATGATTTTAGGCATACTGTCAAATATTCTTGTATATCAGTATTGAATCATACTATTTTCATTTTTCTGAAATCATTTATTATTCATCAGAATTATATCAAACCATGCATTATTAATCAGTTGATTTAAGTCACAGTAGGCAGTGGGCTTTATTTGTTTGTCAGCACAATAGCACCAAGGGTTTAATATGAGTTTATTCTAATTTTGTGAAAAGCATTGACTTATGACTCACCCGAAGTGAGTACTTTTTGGTTGACCTTGACCCATATTTGCAGAAATTATTTTTGTGCTTCACGGGGAGCTTAATGAATTAGGTTGCAAATCCAAATTTTCTAGTTTTTCTTTGATTTGTTCAATATTTCCGGTGCACTAGTTTTTAATATATGATTATACTGCATATTTAATTGTGAGGTATAATAATTTTGACTCATGCATAATTTATAACATGATCACTTCTTTTCAGGAAGATATCATGGATTCTTCCTTCAAGACATCAGAGGGGGCTAAACCATTCGCTGTTTTTGTGAAGGTTCCAGAGAAAGACAAGAGCACATCCATCATTCAAGCAGTTTATAGGGGCTCTTTACAAATAAGGTTTATTCTGTAGAAAATTACTCAGAAAGACTTTATTACTGTTCAAGACTTTTGCTGCTCACACTAGACATTGGATTTTATGGGTTTGTTAACAGGATCAGACCTGCTGGCACATTGGAAAGCTACAAACGTTGGTGTTTACTTTTGCTCTGTTTCTTTCAATGGTGGCTACAAGCGGGCATGTAATCTGGTAATACTTAATAAGTGTTTGTTAATTCAGTAAGCCACCACCCCTATCATAAACCAAACCTCTTTAGAACTAAACTAGTAAATTTTAACCTTATTCATTTGTAGAAAGACGGAATGATTTGATAATACAAGTCAGTTTTTTTTGCCAGTCATTCTATGTGAGTATCCCTGATACTAAATTTTGTCTTTTGTTGTTTATATATATATGAATTAAGCTGAGTGTCATGGCCCATGGGCCGCTAGTTGAATGTAACAATGAATACTTTGCTGTATCAGAGTGGAGTGTATGAAACAGTTGTGATGTTGTTACATTAGGGAACTTATATTGGTTGGTTGCTTCTGTTCGTTTGAGATGATTGTTAACCAGCTAATATTATTTTTACATTTAAGCTAGAAGCGGATGTCTTACTATGTTTCAGCAGGACTGGGTGAACATAGCCTAAGATTTAGCATTACATTATCACAAGAAGGGGCATTTAGAATTCATAGATTCAGGTTTAGGTTAAATTACCAGTATTTCATGTTGATCATTTGTATAGCTCTCAGAATGAGGAGTAGAATGCTTTTTCATTAAAAAAAATACACTTTTATTTTGAAAAGATTATACGTTTAAAATTAAGATGACAATGGTATGCTGTCATTCATTTTTAAATTTTATTCATATTTTTGTCCTTTTCAGTAAAACAAAAATAACAGCCATGTTAGGTTTCAAGAGGTGTTTATTTATAACCTAAGTTACGTAATTACCGGATGTTTATAATTCCCAAATAAAACTGAAATAAAAGAAAACATAACAGTTTGTTTCATTTAAATTGGATGTACCAGTAATTGTTCAGTATGGACCATTCAGAGTGTTCTTTGCTTATTTCAAACTGTTCATAACTGTCTCGGCATCTGATTGATGCCTTCTGATTATTTCTGGTATTCATATAATTGAACCATTCCATACCTAATCTAAGCACAAGTTTGTGCACTATAAAAATGAATATGATTTGTTATTATTATAGTTTTAATTTTGAATACATGTATTAAAAAGTATATTTTTCATGGAAAAAGTGTGCATATTTTTTTTTTCTATTTTCAGTAAGATTGAAATGTGATATTCCCATCACTGAACCCAATTTAAGTTCTGTTACTTAAAAAAAGGTGTCTACAAATCTTCTGGATGCATGTTTCATATGAGGACATGTCTTTTGCGTTATAAAACGTACATACGTTGAAACATCATGTGCGGTTGACATGTGTTTAAAAAAACGGGACAAATGATGTCTCAGAAGATGTTTCAAAATTTTGATATTTCACATTGAAACGTCATTCAAAACATGTTGCCTCAAACATGTTTAAATATCATAACATGTTCCACCTAATTTGAAACATATCTTATGACATGTTTTAAATTAAGCATGTTTCAAGTCTAAACATGTGTATCCAAAACATGTCTCATAAATTGAAATCAAGCTCTTGAGACATGGTTTGGTTTGAAACATGTTTTATGAATATTTGAAACTTGACCCTTCCTTGAAACATCTAACAACACGAACACATTTTTCAAAAAACGGGACAAAATGATGTTTCATGTTGAAACATAAAACATGTCCTCAGTTTTTAGAGTGTAAGTATAAGTTTTTTTAAATAAAGCATAATGTTTCCAGTGTATATAAATTCAAATCCAGGTTATGGTCCCAGTTTATGTTAATATAAACATGGTTAAATACATGATATAATATATTGCATAGTAAACCTAAGTCTTTAAATCTGATTATTAACATATTTTATTTCCAAAATAAAAACATTATTCTCTGAATATCAGGAAGGGGAAATGATTACATTGACCATCCCCTTGCTAAAAGGGGGGGTTGAGGGGTTGTTTACCCTCATCCCCCCTGTATTAACACCCCTGGTCTTGCATGGCTTGGGTAAGAACTGTATATATATATACAGTTATTTATATATATATATATATATATATATATATATATATATTGTTTCAGTTATATATGTTTTTCCATATTTGTTTGGCATGTTGGTTTATCAGAATTGTCATATGTTGATTCGTTGGTAACTGTCATGATACGTCACACAGCCGGGCCTTTCCCCTCCATGTCGCAGAAACTGCCCCAGACATCTCCATATTCTGGCCAGGAATGATCGTTTTATGGGAAACATATACATAAATATGTGAAGGTCACCTGCGGGTGTACGTCAGAAAACCGGGCCTTCCTCCAAGTCGCAGAAACTGTCCCAGAAAGTACGGTATTTTGACATGTGGACTACTCAAGTAAATGCTTATCACTAGTAATATATCGTATATCCGGGGTATGGGTTACCCTAGGGCATGAAAACAGTAAGTGCTTCTCACGAGTAATATATGGTATATATCAGTGATATGGGTGTCCCGAACCATTCGGGCATGAAATACTCCATGAAGTGTTTGCCACTTTAGTAATATATGGCATATCCGTCATATGGGTTACTCTTACCATTCGGATATGGAATACTTATTAAGTGTTTGACACTATAGTAATATATTGTATATGCAGGATAAGGGCACAACACTTCGGGGATAGAATACTCCAGTAAGTGTTTGTCACATGTAATAATTGACATATCCGTCATGTGGGATACCCTAACCCTTCGGATAAGAAATAATCCAGTAAGTGCTTGTCACTATGTAATCTACTAAGGGCCAGTCCACATATACAATTCTTGCTCTCTGTATATTTCATCATGATTATATAATATGTAAGGTTTAGGTGTTGAAGTTAATTGGAACTTTGTGTATTCAAGTGTCAGAGCTTAGTTGCCGGGTAATTACATAATTACTGTAATTGCTAAGCCTTCATTACATGGCAACACTATTAAGTCTAAATGCTCTTTCATTCAGCTGTTGTGCACACCTTTCTTTAACGGTATCTGTTTGGGACACGTCAGGAAAAGCTCTGATTGGCGGACTCCTTGTTTATGGATCTTGCTTGAAGACATACTAGGTGTTGAGAGTCAGTTAGAAACTTGGGGCCAAGCCCTGAGCATGGGCTTGGCAGCCCCTCTGCTGTATATAGTTGAAATAAAGAATTTTATACATCACCTCAGAGACTTTGCAAGTTTGTCGCCATGCATCCCGGGCCAGATTGGGATCTCTACAACTAGTAATATATAGGTTATCCGTCATATGGGTTACCCTAACCCTTCGGGGATGGAATACTCCAGTAAATGTTTGACACAAGTAATATATAGTATATCTGCGTTATGAGATACCCTAATCCCTCGGGCACAGAATACTCCAGAGTATGATTGTCACTAGTAATGTGAGGTATGTCCGGTTTATTGGTAGCCCTAACCTTCGCACCTGAAATACTCTAGTAAGAGCTTGTCACTAGTAATATATCTTATATCCGGGATATGGGTAATACCCCAACCCTTCGGTCATGGAATTCCGCAGTATCTGTTTGTCATGCACTATTAATATATGCTATATCGCGGATATGGGTAACCGATTATAAGTCTTTAGGCAGGAAATAATCCAGTAGGTGTTAGTTAGCTGACTGTCTGGCAAAACCGTCTAATATGGGTCACTCTAACCCTTACTGCATGAAATGCTCCCCTAAGTTTTTGTCACTAGTAATATATGCCATATCCGGCATAAGGGTTACCCTAACCCTCTGGCAATGAAATACTCCAATAAGTGTTTGTCACTAGTAATGTATTGAAGATCGGGGACATGGGTTACCCTAAACCTTCGGCTACTGAAGACTCCAGTATAGGTTTGTCACGAGTAATATATGGTATAGCTGTCATACGGGTTATCCTATCCCTTCGAGCTTGGAATACTCCAGTAAGTGTTTGTTACATATTATATATGGCATATTCGTTATTTGAGTTACCCTAACCCTTCAGGCATAAAATACTTCAGTAAGTAGTTGTGACTAGTTATATATGGTATATCCTAGTTATGGGTGACCCTAACCTGTCGCGCACGGAGTACTCCAGTATATTTTTGTCACTAGATATATATGGCATATACGTCACATGGGGTACTTTAACCCTGGGGCATGAAATACTCAAGTGTTTGTCAGTTATAATATATGGTAAATCCGCGATATGACTCTCCCTCACCCTTCAGGCATGGAATACAGTCGATCCCGTTAATTGAATATCATATTTTCAACCGACTTTATTCATTTAAGCGGGCTATTCAAATAAACGGGGTGTTAATCTTCAAGCTTGTAGCCGTCACCATAATACTATGAATTACTATCGGATGGCTTGCTTGTGTTTCTCATATTATTCAGAGGGTTCTGAATTATCTCTTTTGGATTTTTTCATTTTATGGTGTTTCATTTAATTAGTTAATATATGTTATTTATTTATAATTTCTACACCTTCTACGGAAAAAATACTGTATATTCACCTGTTTCCATTTATTATTGATAAAAAACGATCTCACTGCCTTGGTTGACATCTTACCGATCACGTGAATATATCAAATGTTGTCAAAGGTTTAATACGATTCCTCATTGATTTTGATTTATCATAAAAAAAATGTATTTATTTCAACTAAAGAAACGGAGAATTACTGTGCATTCACCTGCTCGTGTATGTTGTCTATAAAAAGCGATGGTGCAAAATGGCTGAGAGCTTTACGATCACGTGAATGTGTCAAAGGTCACGAAATTTAGTAAGATTCCTAAAATATATTTTTTTAAATTTTTATTACACGTATTGTCTTTTTTTTTAACTTAAAAACACTTTCTGTACTTTTACCTGTTCGTGTGTGGTTTAAAAAAAACGACGTTTCCTGAAAACGTCATCCTTCCGCCAAAGATCGTTTCTACTCAAAACCATTGTAATCACGATCCTATGCAGTGTGCATGGCTGGCTGCATACCGATCACGTGAATATGTCAAAGGTCAATAAGGTTGAGAGGCCACATAAGGCCAGAAAAATACAGATTCATACTTCGAATTAACTATAAAAAACGAATCGATACTGTTTTCCTTACGGATTTTACAGTGAATTATAAAAAATATTCACCGATCGACCGTACAGGTTATGCTCTCGAATAAAAGACCAAGTTTATAGCGTATCCCGTGTTTATAATGCAACCACCCCGTGACAGTTTGTCCGGGGAGCACGTGTAGAGTTAACGCATCAAACACACATTTAAGCAAGCATGTAATCAAGGAGGGAAACCATTTGAGTCGGTGGCTCGAGTTATATCAATGGCTAATTAGAAAATGGAGTGGTCAGTGGACCATGAGGTAACCCTTCAAACCTGTCGGTCGAGCAATATCAAATGCTAATTAGCGCACCGGGCGGTCAGTAGTCCGTGAGACCGTAGTCGCACATGAATATCCGGGATTGTCGTGCATGATTTACGGGTTTTACATTACAATTATCCGATTTTTCTTATAATATACATAGTATACATAACTGCTCGAGGACCCCCCCTCCCAATTATGACGGATATGCCTTCCGAAATGTCGCAGAAAAGGTTCCAGTAGCTTAGACATTTCGCCCTGTGGCCGGGATTGGCACGAGGCTGCCGCCGATAGGGGGCGCCAGGGATGTAGAGAGTTGGGCTGTCCAGGGGCAGCTACTCTACACATGTCTGGTGTTAAGTGCTGGTGTTAACAGGGGATCTGCAGAGTGTTGGGGACATGGAGTAAACCCCAACTCTGTCATATCGCCCGGAATGCCGGCAGCTATCTTGACCCAGCTTTAACTTCCCACTTAAGAGACTACTCTCTCGACGCATGCGCAGTCTCCTCTTGACTTTCACTCCTGGACACGCCAGCAGTTACTGGTCACCCGGCTGTCATACATCATAAATCTATCCTCCACAATGCTATCAGAGCTCGAATGTACAGAAACTCCAATGCACTGAATTTTTTTTAAACAATTCTATATAAAACAACATATTTTAAATTATGTAATAAATTTTCGATAATATTGCATATCGGGTGATGTTTGTTAATTTAATAAGTAGAGCAATACTGGGAACAGCTACCTTAGGAACAGTGGCATCCACACCTGAGGAAGGGGCCGAGAAAGCTAGAACCTACACACAGCTAACCTTAAAAAAGGTGACAAGCATTTACATTACTCTTTTTGTAAGTAACAGACTATACTAGAACAGCAATTCAAAGCTTTTCTTGATAAGTAGACCAACCCATATATTTAAATTATTACAAGCAAATATCAAGATATATATATATATATATATATATATATTTATATATATAAATATATATGGTAATGACATATATTATTTATGAAATGAAATAAAATGATTGATCTCTTTTGGCCACTGGTATAATGGTATGTATCAAGGCAGGCTGTATGTAAAATTGCAGCTAGGCATGTACATCCCCTATAAAACGCAATGGCAACTTGTCATCTTAATTGTTCACTTTCTTCCCCTCCGTAATTTTGACCCATGTTCCGCGTATCTGTCTGGTCATGATGGAGCTAAGCAGCGTGCCGATGTGTGAGCTCGACTAGGCCTCATTTAAGTAGAGGTACTTTGTATCAACTTAATTTTTTACACAAAATTGATGAATATTTTAACCAAGGGGTTCATTTCATCACTTTCAAGAAAAAAAGGTACGTTCTGCATTACCAATACGCGTGAACTATATACGCCGTTATATGTACTGTTGTCCAGGGTCAAGGTCAGTTTACCACGATTCATGGGCTCCTGAAATTTTGTTGATTTTTTTAAAGGTCAGAAGCAATTTTGACGATCTAGAGTTATTATGGATCTTTCTAAATGTTCGTGGAATATCGCGAGTTGAACCAGTAAATAATGTATAAACATTATTAATATCTGGTAAACTTGGATTGAATTTGTGTTTCAAATGTAGACTCTTCGTCTTTGTATGTACAAATCCTCAGGTGTACTGACAGACCGGGCTCTGGGTTTTCGTCGTCACGGAATGATCAGTTTGCACTGTTTCCTTTGTCCACACGGGAATTGCAATAGCAGGACTGTGGTCTTCCAGTTGTTATTGGCAGCGCCCTGGCAATGCTAAATCACCACTGTAAACAAAACGAACTCCACATTAAAGAAGCAATAGAACTCTTTAAATTATACCAAAAAGAGGTAGGCCTATTTCCAGACAAGGGACCAATGGTCCACGGTGCTCAGTTGTTATATATGATAAAAAATAGTTAGAGAATCCAAAATATACAAATTTCACAAATTTAAATAATGATCTTAAGTACCTGGATTTATGGATTTAATTTAAATTAAAAAAAATATTATAATATTCACTTTGGACTACTTTCACATTAATCTACTCACTTGACATAGCAAGAATCTTGTGACAATTATTAACATTACAGAAACCATGAGAACTTGTCTAAGATCTGATTTTTTTATCATATTCAATATTTTGATTTAAAAAAAGTATCAGAAAAAATTTAAAGTAATCTCAGCTATGAAACCATTATATGGGTAAAAATTAACCCAAGGATTAGGCACCCTATAAATAATACATGAAAACTAAGATGGGCAAGTTTAATTTTATTAATTGAAATAAAGGAACCAGTAATATAAATTTTGATTATTTACATAGTCTTGTGACAGCTGATACAATAAGCACTCTAAATTTGATGACAATCCAACCAGCTTTTCCTGAGGAATCTTGCAATTGTGTGTGTATTTTGCATTATTTCTCGGGTGCTCAAACATACCCAGAAACTCTGAGAAGATAGGTCACAGTGACCCAATTTCAGGTTTCTGGGGAGAACTTTTGAGGAACTCTCAGGATGTCAAGTTAGCAGTTTCCGGGTCCAATGGTTATGATTTGTGTCCTACATTGGTATCAAATTGTCAATTATTTTGGGAGGTGCTTATAAGCCCCATAGCTCAGAGAATATGGGTAACAGAGACCTAATTTCAGGTGTCCTTGGAGATTTATTTATGGATTTACTGGGATGTCAAGTTAGAAGATTCCAGGTACAATGGTTGCGAATCGTGCCCTGTTAACACATGGCACATTTTTGAAGGCCTCAAAACTAAAGATAAAAATGCGTAAAAATTCGAAAAAGTCCAGGTGACGCCACCAGTCTGCAGAAACTGATGGAACACTCCATGATGAATATGCATGCAAAGAATCATGGTGATCAATGCACTAGTTGTTTAGATACTAGAGCTTTTGTATCAAATTTTTAGTTATTCTGGGGGGGGGGGGGTGTAATTCTGAGCCCCATAGCTCGGAGGATATGGGTAAAAGAGACCTAATTTCAGGTTTCAAGGAGTTTTTTTAAACAATTTTTTACATTTTTTTTTACCTCCCAGCATATCAAGTTAAAAGATTCCAGGTCCAGCGGTTACGATTTGTGCCTGGTTAAAGGACGGACGGACAGACGGACGGACGCCGGACAAAGAGTGATCGCTATAGCTCAGATGACTTTCAGTCAGCTTAGCTAAAAAACTGTCCTGATGGTCCGGGTCGAATTTTGATAAACTGTGAATGCTTAGAAATAGCCTATTTGTTCACGCAAAATTGTGCGACAAATTCCCTGGTGTGGGGGGTCTCGTCCGGCTCAACCATCCAGCCAAGTTTACACAGAAAACTGGCGAAAGATTTTTATGCATGAGTTGCATTCGTAGAAGGGTGTCAACCTGGAGAAATAAAAGATGTCATCTAAGTGACATTTTGACCAAACTTCAGTTCGGTGTTCAGGAAATCCGTGAACAGGTATTGAATGATGCCTCTACGACACGCATGGATGGTCTCTGTGATACGCTGTCATAATCGAGTTGCCGCCTAAATATATATACCATAGCGAACCTATGAATTGTCTATAGTACAAGGTTTTTCGATTAATTTCTGTTGGTTGGGGTCCACTGATACTTTTGAGTTGGGTTGTCCACTCGACGACCTTGGGCAACTTTTGTTATATGCAAATTAGGGCCGTAAAAAAACGAAACAGTTTTAGCAACTGTTTAGTCCATATTTTAAATGTTTATATGTGAACTAGGGTCGCCATTGTTGAATATTTTAATTTCTTTAATATTTTAAGAACTCACCTTGATTATTGGAAAACATTAAAGCTAGACCTTGGTTTTCATCGTCAAAGCTTCAAACAATGAAAACAATGAAACCATGTCAACAAATGTTTAGTCCGTGTTTAAACAATTAACATGCAAACTAGGATCCCTTTTGAATTAACCCTCTTTCTTTCAGCTGGGGAACTGGTCAAACCTGATATACTAGGTTTTCATTGCCCAGATTGATAAAAGACCATCGAAAAAAACCTTTAAGATAATCTTCGGCATATCCGAATAGCTATTATAAGGAAATTTTTATAGCTGTCAAAGATAGAATGGTTTTGGATTTCAGGTTTTATTGCAAATAAACAAAAAAAATCTATTACGCGAATTGTTAATAGGTAGAGATGACTGTATTTGAATATTTATTGTACAATAGATAAATATACACACATCCATAAGATTTGAAATATGTATAGGATATGCGAAGCACTTATTAAATATCACATGTGTTCTGTACCAATATAAATAAGTGTTAGTGAATTGCCAATCCATGCATACAGATAGCTGAACTCTTTAACCCTGTTTTGTTCAAAAGTTCACTGAAGTTAAATATTAATAGGCATGTCGAAGTTATAACTCCCTCACATTTTTTTATTCTTAAGCCCCATTCACATGCACACATTTACTCCTGTGAGTATATACATATAATATACGTAAATGTACTTATGTAAGTATAATGTATCATGTGCAACAGATTTGCATATTTGAGTATAAATACTGCTGGGCCGGGGTAAACAGACATGAGGAAAAGTATATATTTGCACGACCTCAGGGCATGATGCTTATTAGTATATCTGCATGCAAGGAACTTTACTTATTAAGTGAAATGTATCATGTGAACAGATTTCCTATTTGCATGTATATGCAAACTGACCCTTTGTGTGATATATATTTAAACCAAATATTCAGTCGCTCTTCTAGGCCAAGATCGGAATTCATATTGTGTGGACAAACTAAAATTCAAAACATATTGGGTACATGTATAGCTGAGAATGCACCCTACACATTATTTAAACAAATTATTTGAAATCTTTGGGTTTTCTAATAATGGTCGATTTGATCTAGATAATAAAATATTTCCGGTATTCAACTAGTAATCATTAATTCCAACGTAGATGTGCAGATTAAGAATAGCTATATATATATATAAGCAGCATGTTAAAATATGCGGGAACTCGCGACCTATTAACATATTTTTATCCCGGGGACTTCATTTAAATATTTTGAATTTATATGACATTGTCGTTTGAAAAGTGCAGGAATTATTTTTTTTTTTAAATTTTCCCCTTTAAACGTCTTCTTGTTAAATATTGGTCCTAATTTAGCGTTTAGTGCATATATTTACAACTCAATATGTTGAAAAAATTATGTTTTGAGCCATAAATGCTCGAGAAATATTGATGTTAAGGTTGATATATAAAACCAATATTAAAAAAAAAAAAAATAAAAAATCATTCATTGACGAGATCTCAGAATGTTTTTATGCGCACATTGTAGGGAACACCTCAAGGTTTCAGAATATGTATCAGGTGATATCAGAGCAACATTTTAGCTAATATTAAGGGAAACAAGAAGAATATTAAAAAAGATTGGAGGGAAGAAATTTTCATTTTGTCTTTGAGGCACTAATGGGGAATAAAACAGGTACCTTTATAGCCATAGCCAATATAAATGTTTATGTGGACCACGTGAGCCCGGCCAGTTTGACACCTACAGTTATGGTAAGCGTATATTATGTGCAATTTTGAGTGCTAAGGACCAGGTAGAAAGTGTACATGTTCTGCAATATGGCATGTTATATTATCTTGGCAATGGTAAAAATATAATACACATGAGCATCACAACGTGCATAATACTCCCGTTGTTTATCTTGTGACTTCTGACCGCAAAAATATGTGTGAATTTTGATAAATGTAAATCAAGTGAGAAACTCTATCCTTCAAAATGTGTAATGAGTTTCATGAAAATCCATAGCCATAGGAATATTGTTGGTCACCAAGGTGCCTTCAAAGTGCGGTGACCGCTGATCTCATTGAATATGCATGGATTTTGCGAGAAACCAAAAACACGCGAGATATTTTGTTGATTACCATTTAGAGTTTTATCAGAATCCTTCATGTTCTTCGCAAATTATCACGGCGACACTATAAAGTATCCGAGTGACAAGTGACCTTATAAAATATGGGCGGATGTTGCCCATAATCGAACTCAGGTGTGATAATCTGTTGGTAAGTATTTATGTTAAGTTTCGCGAAATTCCATCAAAGCCCCGATAAGTTTATCGTGGCGATACTGAAAGTTAAGAACATTACACATGTCCCTTTTACCATGCAGATACGAAAACTTTCTACACATTTTCACATTTTTACCAGATTTATTGGTGGATTGGATTGGCCTAGATTTGGAACCATTCCCACTGTTAAAAACTGACAGCCTTTTCATGTACTAAGACCTTTCTGAAATGTCCACGTGCAGATTGTCCAATAAAAAATGTCCTATCCAAAAATGTCCGTCCACCTTGGAACGAAATTTGTTTTTGCTATAGCTATTGTGTCTTCAAAAAAGTAATATTCATAGGTGAGTATTTAGTCCTTTGGCCCTTTGTATAACTCTATAAGTGTGTTTATATGTTTGTTTTGCTTACCTGAACATTCATGACAATTAATCCAAAGGAATATACTCGCAAGTAGAATTTTACAAACTGGTGAAAATTTACTCCCTATGCAAATATAGTTACAAGAGTAAATGTCTGCTTGTCAAATGGGCTTTACTTCTAAAGGTTCTCATTCACCTACAACAAGCCTGTGTTAAGTGTAAATTTTAGGAAAAAAATATACATCCAAGGCAGAGTGAGATGTGTCTTCAAACGTAACTATATAATGTCTGAATTTCTATAAAATATTTACACTAAAGCACTAAAGGGTAAACAACAATAATACATGTTGTAAGTTACTAATAAATGTTTTTTTTACATTTTTATCCCTGACTTATGAGGAAAGTTGCATACAAACATATTTTCAGTGTCTTTTCGCTCACTAATCACCAAGAACTTAATGTCTCCTCTATCACCACTAGTGATACAAACTTGTGAAAGCGTTGGTGTAACAGATTACCAAACCATGAAGCTAATCAATACCCACAATAACATGAATTGCTCCTAAAATGATATCAATGGGGTCTTTTGTAAAACAAGCACATAATCACCAGAATGTTCACTGCATTACCATTAATTATCTGTCCTGATCAGTCAATGAAATGCAAAAACCTTGTCATGATATACATGTAATACATGCAGCTGTATGTATGCAAGAGCATACACATTTTTTCCATACCATTGAATTTATAGTACATGCAATGTGATGCTGCATTTTGGTGTTTTCAATTTTCAAGTTAAAAATCCAATCCTGTTACCTGTTTTTTTTTCTAACCATAGGTCTAGAATGTTATACATTTAGGCAGTTGGCAGTGAGTAATTTTAGTTGAAGCATGTCAGTCAGTTAAAGCATTGTCTGCTGCGCAGGGCCCTGGTGATATGATCCATATGATAGTAGTACATCCTGGCCCATACCTGGCTAATGCATCAATCTATACAGTGATACATTACCATATGATAAAATTATTAAAGAAAACAGGAGTGAAATGGAAAGCAAGTATGTTACATTTTACTATATATTATGTATCAAATGGGACAGCACTGATGACATGAGGTTACTACTAAATATAAATTAATTCTAAGGTAAGAACTGAATTTACAAGAGATACTGGAACTATCCCCTTTGGTTTGAATTCAAAGGCCATGTATATGCTGTTCTATGTGAGCCTGTTGGTGTGTTAACTGTTGTAAAATTTTACAAAATCTTTTGAGTCCTCAGTGAAATCAAGCCCCCTTACTTAAGCAGTTTTGAGTCCTCAGTCAAATCAAGCTCCCTTACTGAAGCAGATCCATAATCAACCAACCATAGAACATATGCAAACCAAATAAAAAAGGTTAACAGAAGAAATGGAGGGGAAAAACAAAAGGAATCAAAGTCCCAGGTCCGAAAAAGGGGGTGCAGGTCCAGGCTGCAAATTTGTGTCTGTTACCCTTAAAAGAAAGGTTACCTTGGATAGAAAAAAGGGGTGATCCAGACCAGCTGGAAGCCCCCCCCCCGGATCTGCTTCTACATGTGACAGTAATGTGTGCATAAAATAACCAAGGGAATGTGTGAACACAGGTCTGTGAGAGAATATGGAAGTAAGTGAAGAATAACTGAAGTATAATAATAGGGCAAGAGAAAGATCCAGAAGGAGAGCCTTGTCTGCTGATAAACCAATTGTCTTTTAAGAAACTGCATGAGGTAAGTTATACGAAGAGCTGGCAGCTGGAAGCGATTAAGAATTTATAGAGAGTAGCATTATATAAAAAGGAAATATTACTTGAAGTGCAGTCACAAGATGTAAAAATTGTGAAGGGGTCCTGACTGGAATAGGAATAGTGTAACAGACTATCAATTAGATACATGTGTACTTTACTGTTGGCGTGGAGTACAAATGAGGACAAAGAGAAAATTCTGGGAAGTATTAGTGCAGAGAGACTACAAAGGATGAAGGGAAGGTTACTGGTGCTGTGTCATATTTGAGGGGAAGTCTTAGTCATGTATAGTATTGGCGCACTAATTGTAACTTCTGACAGGCTGCAATGTTGTGTAATTTTGGAAATCGAGGTGTGTATCATAAGTGAAACCTTTTTATTTTGAAATAAAATGGAAGAGCACAATTTTTTATACTGACCAATCTGGAGAGAGTACTCTACTACATCTTCATATGTATCTCACTGTGAGAGTGGACCCCCAGATGCCAAAAGGATGCCTGAGACATAAATGGTGTAAAAATTGACATTGTATACAAAATCCTAATAAAATGTATTGTTCAATGGCAGACAGGAGGAAATAGTGGTGAAATACTAATCTTTTAACATATACAATGGTATTACTGTTCCAGATGATGTCTTGTCTATGTTAGCTTTTCACTTATCAACTGTGGTTCTTATTTGACCTGTTATTCATGAAGGAATTATTTCTATGACATTTCCCCGACCCTGAAGATGACAAATTTGATTAAGAGGTTATAGGAAGGGCAATTCAATATTGCAACACTGACTCTCTGCTCAGAGAGATATTCTTGTTTTTGCAGCTTATGCAGAAAAAAAAACGATTCGATGATTATGCATAGTGACGAATTGGAATATCATCTGAATACAGCAGCAGGAAATGGAAATAATGACCGGAAGACCCTTCTTTCCTTAGCTAGGGGCTAATTGGAACCGCAGATTCAAATGCGCAAGTGGTAAGATGACTGCTACTGCCCTGAATCTGACTGGATTTATTCAGCCATTGTACATGTTGAATCGGCTGGATCCTTGGCAAAACCATGATGGCTGTATCCAAGCCAGAACCATGATGGCTGGATCCAAGCCAGGACCATGATGACTGGAACCAAACCAGAACCATGATGATTGGATCTAAGCCAGAACCATGATGGCTGGATCCAAGCCAGGACCTTGATGACTGGATCCAAACCAGAACCATGACGACTGGATCCAAGCCAGAACCATGATGGCTGGATCTAAGCCAGAACCATGATGGCTGGATCTAAGCCAGAACCATGATGGGTTCATTGACCGATTCTTGGTTTGCGCCCCACCCCCCTTGGTGAACCTGTGGAAAGAATTAGGTGTAGAGTGCCCTGGCCATGGTCGAGATCTGCACGAAGTGTACAAGGTAATTTACACTTCTGTCTGCATTATAAAGAAGTGTATTATGTGAATCAGTCGTATGCATGAACGTTACATGTGGTGCATGTAGAGACCCATCATTCTGAAAGAGTACATATAAAACCAACTGGTAGTTAACAAGATGTGAACATGTCAGGCTCCCTTCTTGTAAAGCATTGTGCCTGTATATCATTGAGTGGATAAGTTGTTAAAGGATTGAGACGTTTCTGTTAAAAAGGTCAGCAAGTCAGTGGCTTTTACTCGGAATTATGAAGACCATCCTTGAGAAAGTGTTGTAACAAGACAAGTTGAGGCAAAGTCCGGGGTGTGGGGGTGGGGTTGGAGGGCGGTCAGTGGCTAAAGGTAGATGATCAATAGGCCAGCTGGTGAGCATGTACTGGTATTGATCGACCTCAGGTGATGTAAACCAGGGTAGAAAAAGATTGATTAGATTTAATATTTAAATATTTATTATTCTATACATCGATCGTTATTATTGACAAATTAGACAATAATAACTTTCGAAATACATTTGCAAACACTACACCGTTGCACTTTAAGCCAGATAGATCTAGAGCCGTGATAGGTGAATATCCACATGAAACTCTAGAGGGTCAATGTTGTGTAGCCAATGAGAACTGAAACTGCACAATTTAAAATGGAACGTTATGACATGCATTGGAGGGCAAGGAATGTGTGGTTGAGTTTTACAAGTTGGGTTGGAAGAGTGAAGAAAATATGCCCGGTAAAGACTACAAAGGTCATCCTTTAAATACTCTGTGTTGGAGCTAACTCGGTCCAGATTTTGGCTGCGGCTGGAATGTTTCTTGAGTAAAGAGCAAGTTACTTACTTGTAATAGGGCTGACCATTAAAAAGGCCATAACTCATACCAAGATACTACAATGAATGCATTTTAAAGACATCTGAAGAATCATGACAAGTACCTGAGCTACGGTAATAGCGGAGTAAATTGGAAACTTTAGAATATCAAATTTTGCAAGCAGTGTCATGTTAACATCAGTGGCGTCAATTTTTTTCCAGGGTTGGGGATGATTCGCCCACACACCCACACACATAAATATATATATATATATATATATATATATATATATATATTTATATATATATATCTTTTTGGCGCCTGTATCACACATTTCAAATATATATATATATTACTTAATCAAATTTCAAATATATTTCAATATAATATTTCACAGTAAACTCATAAATCGAGCCGGTCTATATATTCTATTCAAATCTAAATTTCATTTACAATATATATATATATATATATATATATATATATATATATATATATAATACTCGGAAAAGTGGGGGGATGATAACATTGACCATCCCCCTTGCCTAAAAGTGGGGGGATATATACCCCCATCCCCCCTTTATTGACGCCCCTGGTTAACATAGTCTCAAATCTGATTTTGATTTTGTTGCTCGTGGGCTGTATTAAAATGTGCAGTTAGAGGTTATTAGTGCCCTTTCGTAAAAGTACTGAGCTTGTCATACTGATGAAGATAACGGTAACTAACAGGGAACTGGTGGCCAGTTTCAAATTACAGCAGGATTCCTTTGGTGACACTTCTTTTTAATCAGCTGGTCCTGGATGTGTATTAGGTGTCGGGAGAAAGACAAATGACAGTAAATATTCTGTAATAAAGTGGAATGCCAATACATTTGTGAAAGCAAGGGAGAAAATGAGGAGAGAACATTGTCTGCCTATGTTCTCAAAGTGAAAAGTACTGTGAGCATAACTTTGTGTGATTATAATTGATGTCCGTGCGTTTTTGACAGCTTTTTACTTAACTGAGCACAGGTTTTTTTCCAGCAAGTAAACGTGTTTTCATGATCTGCTATTCAGGTGATTTGGGATGCACACAAAGAAGAAAGAATAGAATATACGATGGATGCTGAGGCTGCCCAGGCCATGGGACATGAGTATAACAGATTGTCTCTGCAAGGTGCAAGTTACTACTTCACGGATAATGACAAGTAAGTATGAACTGCCTGGAAGAAAAAAGAAAATAAGAGCAATATAATACATGATAAAACAAGAGTTTATTTTTGTTATTAAAAAATGCAGGGAGCTTTATAAATGTTCTTTTGCGAATAGTGTAAACTTTTCGTTGTTTCATTTTTATAAACGGCATACGTTGCGAGAAATTATAGAAAACCTCTAATTTCCATTGAAACCCATTATCACATTTCAAGACAGCCTTTTATCAAAACCACTTACCAGTTTTTCTTAATATTTACCAGGAGTATTCTTATATATATTTCCCATGTACTTGGCAGAAAATAAGTCTGTTAAGTATAATTTCTATAAGTTATGGGCCCGAACAAAAAGTTGCGCCTTTTCCCCCCCAAGTATATAACTTTGTTTAATTAAGATTCGGTTGTATACCCAAAATTTGATCTTTAAGTTTTTAGCATAAAAATAACATCAGTACCTTAGGTTTTGCCCAACTTTGACCATGTCATGTTTTTTTCCTGTGAGTATTTTTACCCTAAAATTCACAACATATAAACGTAAGTATTTAATCTGTTTAAATTTGAAAGGTTGAAAATTAGGCTTGTTCAAGATTTTTTCTTGAAGCTCTATTCTAGCCTCTTGCTTTGTCCAGATGGAGGTTGGCAACTCCAGGTCATTTTTTACAGGTCACTGGGGTGCCAGTGAAGAGTTGTTCTCAAATCAACTCCATCACTGCCCCCACCGCAAACCTTCCCCACCAGTTGTTATGCAGTAATTGTTCCATAACTGTAATGCTGTTGTCACTATATAAAATTTAAAAAAAAGTAATTTAGGAGTAACCCATTCTTAAAGGAATCAACATATAAAAATATAATTAAACCCATCAGTATGCATAAATGTACAAAATATGAAAGAAATTATGGATAAATAAAGGTACAATTTAGAATTGTGAAATCTGAATCAATTTTATTTTTAATTATTCATTGTTTTGCAAATTTAAAAGATATATTTTTGTGGTAAAAAAGTAAATTCATTTGTATTCATGATGTGATGTTATCTGACAAGATTGAGAGTTATGATGATGCAGTTAAGAATTATGAATCAACCTTTATATTCAGGTATATATGTTATAATGGAAATAGATAGAAATATGAACTTGCAATAAAAAAAGTGATGTGCTAAAGATCTATTAAAAACATTTTTTCATTATTTTCCTGCCTCATAAGTGGAACATAAAGTGATCAGCTTGTCCATCCATCATCTCTCCGTTATCATTTAATATATATTAATTATGAAATTATTCCTATTAGCAATGTTTAAATAACTCATATAATGTATGTGTTTGGATTTCAAGCTATCAAAGTATGTTATAACACCTATTATTCCACCCCCTACACCACCACCAAGTCCTTTCACCAGTGGACTGGGGACACTTCAACTGTATATATTTTATTACAGAAAGAAATATATTTAATAATATATATATTTAAAAAAATAGATCCAATTGGAAAATGTGTAAACTACCGGACTGTCAACAATTGATCAAAAAGCCAACCCATGATCAAGGTAATAATACACATCTTATGTTCACAAACTGCTCACATGCTTCAATTTTAAACCAGAGACCTCTAGATGAACCATTTTGCTTCAGTTCCCCCTTTTTTGTAGTAAACTGACACCGGGGACCTCCAGATGAACCCTGGTTGTAGTAAACTGACACCGGGGACCTCCAGATGAACCCTGGTTGTAGTAAACTGACACCGGGGACCTCCAGATGAACCCTGGTTGTAGTAAACTGACACTGGGGACCTCCAGATGAACCCTGGTTGTAGTAAACTGACACCGGGGACCTCCAGATCAACCCTGGTTGTAGTAAACTGACACCAGGGACCTTCAGATGAACTCTGGTTGTAGTAAACTGACACCAGGGACCTCCAAATGAACCTTCAGTTCCCCCATTTCCATAGTTAACTTAAATCAGGGAACTACTTATGAACCTTTTAACTTCAACTCCTCCGTTCTCTGGAGTAAACTTGAACTATGTATGAACCTCCGTATAAACCATTTTGCTTCCGCTCCCTCCCTTTATGAAGTAAACTGAAAAAGGACCTATTCCTTAATCTTTCTGCTTCACTTCTCCCTCTTTTGTAATAAACTTTAAAGCAGGGACCTCCAGATGAATCTTTTTCCTTCAGTTCCCCTTTTTCTGGAGAAAACTGAAACCAAGGACGTCCCTAAGAACCTTTTCGCTTCAGTTCTCCAATCCCCTTTTATGAAATAAAATGAAACCAGCTACCTTCACATGAACCTCTTTGCCTCAGCTAGCCCCTTTTCTAAAATAAACTTAATGCAGGGACCTCCAGATGAGCCCTTTTGCTTCAGTTACAAAATTTTCTGAAATCAAATGAACCTCTTTGCTTCAATTCCCACCTCTTCTTTAATGAAATAAAACAGAGACCTCCTCATGAACCTTTTTGCTTTCGTTGCCCAATTTTCTTAATTAAACTGAAACAAGGGACCTCCGGATGAACCTTTTAGCTTCAGCTCCCCCCTTTCTTTTCTGAAGTACACCTTAACCGGGACCTGCTTATTAATTTTTGTTTGCTTCAGTTCCCCCTTTCCTGAAATAACCTGAATACAGGGACCTGCTCATGATTCTATCTGCTTCAGTTCCCTGTTTTTTGCAGTAAACGTAAACAGGGACTTCGTCATGATCCTGTTTGCTTCAGTACCCCTTTTTTGTAATGAACTTTACACAGGGGCTTCCTTCTGAACATTTTTCCTTCAGTTCGACCCCCCCCCCCCCTTTTCTGAATTAACTGAAAACATGGACCTGCTCATTACCCTCTTTCCCTCAGTTCCTTATTTTCTGAACTGAAACCAGGGACCTGCGTCGTTTCCCCATTTTCTGAAGTAAACCTAAACCGAAGATAAACCTTTTTGGTTCAACCCGCCTCTCCTTTGTTGAAGTAAACGTAAACCATTGGCGTCCTTAAGAACCTGTGCGCTTCAGTTCCCCATCCCATTTTATGAAGTAAACTAAAACCAGCTACCTTCAAATGAACCTCTTTGCTTCAGTTCCCATCTTTTCTTGAATAAACTGAAACAAGGGACCTCCGTATGCACCTTTGTCGGTTCCAATTCCTCTTATACTGAAGAACCTCCAGGACCTCCAGATAAACCATTTTGCTTCAGTTCCCATCTTTCCCGAAGTAAAGTTAAACCAGTTATTTTCAGATGAAATGTTTTGCTTCAGTTCCTTCCTTTTCTGAAGTAAACTGAAACGAGGACCTGCTCATGAACCTTTGTGCGTCGTTTCCACCAGTTTGAAGTAACATTAAAGCGAGGACCTCCAGATAAACCGTTTCGCTTTAACCCCCCTTTGTTGAAGTAAACTTAAACCAGAGATCTCCAGATGAAACTTTTTGTTTCAGTCCCCCTAACAAGTTTCACTGAAGTAAACTGAAACCAGGGTTCTCCAGATGAACCTGTTTCAGTTCCCTTTTTTGACATATACTTGAACCAGTGTTTTCCAGCTTAACCTTTTTTGCTTCAGTTCAACCCTTTTATGAAGACAACATAAACCTAAGGACCTCCAGATGAAAGTCCTGGCTTCCGTTCCTCTTTTCTGAAGTAAAAGCTTCAATCGGGATGTCCTTATCAACATTTTTGCTTCAGTTCCACCTTTTTTGTATTAAACTTTACCCAGGGACCTCCAGATGAACCTTTTTGCTTCAGTTCCCCCCCCCCCCCCGGTTCACTGAAGTAAACTGAAACCAGGGTTCTCCAGATGATTTTCTGCTTCGTTTCACCCCTTTTTCGAAGTAAACTTAAACCAAGGACTTCCTCATGAACCTATATGCTTCAGTTCCCCCTTTTCTGAAGTAAGCAAGGGTCGTCCTGAAGAACCTATTCGCTGCAGCTGCCCAATCCATGAATCCAGCTACCTTCTCATGAACCTCTTTGCTTCAGCTTCCCCCTTTTCTCACATATACGTAAACTAGGGACCTCCAGATGAACCGTTTTGCATCAGTCCCCCCCCCGTATCTCTGAAGTAAACTGAAACCAGGGTTCTTCTGACGAACCATTTTGCTTCAGTTCCCTCTTTTTCTGAAGAAAAATTAAACCAGATGAACCTTTTTCCTTCAGTTCCCCCCTTTCTGAAGTAAACTTAAACCAAAGACCTACTTATGAACCTTTTAGCTTCAGTTCCCTTCCTTTTCTGAAATAAACCTAAACCAAGTCCTGCTAATGAACCTTTTTGTTTCAGTTGCCCATTTTTTGTAGTAAACTGAAACAAGGGACCTGCTTTTGAACCTGCTTGCGTCTTTCCCCTTTTTTGAAGTATTATTAACCGAGGACCTCCAGATGAACCTTTTTGCTTCAGCCCCGCTTATTTTAAAAGTAAACTTAAACCAGGGAAGTTCAAAGAATCTTTTTGTTTCGGTTCCCCCTTTTTGTACTCAACTTAGACCAGGGACCCTATGAATCTTTTTGCATCAGCTTCCCACTTTTCTGAGGTATGGTAAAACCAGAGACCTCCTGATGATACTTTTGCTTCATCTCCTCCCTTTTCCGACATAAACTTGAACCAGTGTACTCCACTTAAGTACTTTGTGCTTCAGTTCACCCCTTTTATGATGTTACATAAACAGATGAACCTCTTTGCTTCAATCCCTCTTTTCTGAAGTAAACTTAAATAGGGACCTGCTAATGAACCTTTTTGCTTCAGTTCCCTTCCTTTTGACCTCATTCTGGGGTTACCATGGTGACCTATTTTAGAGAAAAATTCTTGACATTATTACTTTAGTTTTTTAAATTTGTCATTTAACGGTAGAGAGGTGAAGTGGTTTTGCATCAAGTGGAGTTCAGTTAGAGTTACAAGATTATATTTCAAATTTTGTGAACTGAGCACTAGGGGGTGCTGCAGGAGCTTTTTGTGATATCTTACTCAATAACGCCTAACATGCCTCAATTTTGCAGAATTCATCTTCAAACTGATATACTGTATGTTTTACAGTAATATCTCTTTTTTATTATTGTTGGTATATGACCACCAGGGGGCGCTTCACTTTTAAACCACAATATATCATTATTCTGCCATATATCCAAAGCTATCAATGATATTATAATTATTACTGCTGCATCTGAAACTAGAAACAATCACCTTATTCATGTGGGGATTCGGTCATTGTCTGCCACAATCATGTTGACCTAATTTAGGGCAAAAATTTGTTGATGTCTGAAATATTCAGATATTTCTATCTCTGACGCAGGCCATAGTTTCCTGCAATTGCTTTGAAACATACTGTTGGTAAATATCTATTACCATTAGACCCATTTGTTTTTTTTTTTTTTTCAAAATTAGGTCATATGTCAAGGCTACAAACACACCTCAATATCTTTTTTTATTCATAATTTGGTCATAAATTGTCGCTCATTTACAGTCTCCTGTTTAATCGTCATAATATAGAAGATTAATTTGACCTTGACTTATTTCCTTTCAACTTCCGGCATGCGCTCGACCTATGGTCGTCTAGTTTCCTGCCGAAAATCTTCGATTTTTGCAAACATGTTGGTCAGTTATTGCTTGCCGGAATCAGAGGTTTCAGCAAGTATGTTGGTCAGTTTTGAATGTTTGTGTTTCTGTTGCTTACAGGAATTAAAGATTTTGGCAAGTATGATGGTCTGTTTCGTTTGTCCGTTTGTCTGTTGGTTGCTTGCCGGAATCAAAGATTTCGGCAAGTATGTTGGTCAGTTCCGTATGTCCGTTCGTCTGTTTGTTTGTTTGTCCCTGCTCTACAGGCTACAACTTTGCAGTAATTGCTCTTAAACTTATATGATCACTATAATATCGTCCCTAGAGACTAGTAACTAGAGAGTTCTAGATTTTTGCATGATGTAGGGTTTATTTAGGATTGCATGATTTTTGTCAGGTTTAATAATCTCTTCGAAACTCTTACATGATATGTTAAATATGTTGAATAGAAACTAGCTGCACGCGTAGAAAATACACGGCTGTATCTGATGCATATTTTTGTAATGAGCTGTTAGGAACTAAACGACGCATATTTTAATCCTAAGGGTTTTGCAGGAACTTTTGTCATGTGTTCCACTTATATGATACAAAGATTACTTCTGCTAGATATCTCCAGGAACACCCTCCCCCAAAATATCAACACAGAAAGAAAAATTATTCTATTCCAGAAATCACACAAAAAATTAATTTTTGAAAGAGACGTGAGGCATATTTTGGGTGTACGATTTTTAAGTGAGAAGTTTTTTCCCGATAAACAACATAGGTCCAACAGCTTCATTGCTTGGGAAATATCTTAGATATAACGATGCTTTGTATTAGTTGAAGCACAGGCGATTTTGTGAAAGACGATGTTTATTCAGTGTAGTCAGTTGAGGGTACAGTCTAAGGCATGTTAACAGACACATGCGTTATTTTTATATGTCATTGAAGTCTCTTGTACGCGAAACGTATAGCTGCCAATGTGAAAAAGACAGGCCCAGAAAAATATATTCCAACAGTATTAAAGTGTTGGTTTAATTACTGTAAATTGTCATGGAATAAGCAGGTCTGATACAAAATTGACAACTCTCCCTGATAAAAAGAAAGCAGATTGATTTATTTCGATGAAAGGATTTAGCGAAGAAACCACTTTAGCCTTGGTTCGTTGCATTGTCTTTCAGCAAATTAACGCAAAATGTATGTACAGATTTTGCTGAAAATTTGTAGAGGGGTAGAGAAAAACTGCATCCTCTTGACAGAGTAAAGTTCCTTAACAGGCGATATAATGGAATTAGGGTTCAGTGGGGATTACAGGTCGCCTCCTGAAGAAGCGTTTGAGGCGAAAAATGTTTTGCTGAACATTTGTAGAGGGTTAAGGTAAAGACATATCAATAGTCCCTTTCATTTTGAAGGTAATAGGAATCACCACAATATATATTTTCTTATGACAAAGGTCCATTCCTTTGTCCCCGTGTGGAAGCCACCCATTCGTATTCATTTGTTCTGCCACTCGCAAGGTGAACTCGTGTTACTGAAGCATGACAGTGTTCACACATGAAACCCAAACACGAGTACACATGACTGATATAAGAGGAGATTCTGGTGGAGGTCTGTACGCCCCAACTACAGATTCTAGATTGTACTGTAAGATGTACTGATGATATTTGTTCATGTTTCATCGTCCCTATAGACAACGGATCTTAACCAATATATGTGAACACCGCCCCCCCCCACCGCAGACCCAACCCCATCCCAACCGGAATGATAATTAAGTTTAGGGGCTTCTTTTGAAAAAAAAACTTCATAAAACACATGACTTGGCCGAACTTTTGAGACCATGGTTATCATGGAAAGATATTTTTGATGTATAAAAATCAACATACCTGTATAACCATAAAAAATTGTCAAACAGTGGTCACATCACTGAAATCAGTGCCCGGTGTTGACCAAACGGAAAAGCCCTCGTAATGAAAGCGGAGCCATGTGGTCTTTGGATTAAAAACCTTTTGAGAGAGAAAATTCGTTCAGAGGCGTTACAATGGGGATTAAAGTCGACCCGCGCGACACCGTATTGCACGGAAATGCCTTTTGGGCAGGACATGCGCTCTGGCCACGGTCTTTACAGGTCAATGAAAATCCCCGAGGCGCCTCCTGAAAAAGCGTCACAGGCGTGGAAGACCTTGAAACACAAAAGAAATAGGGGCTGTTAAATGGGGAAATATTAAAATTATAAATTATTCAGCTTAATGGGCATAATCCCGCAAAATATAACAAACTTGTCCTAGAAGAACACACTAACGATACGTCTGCCGAATTTGAAAGGTCAAATCAGTATGGAAGCAGGTAAACCGTGGTCTAGAAAAATCCCAACTCCGTATTAATAATTACTAGCTGCACGCGTGGAAAATCCACGGCTCTATCTGATGCATATTTTTGTAATGAGCTGATAGGAACTAAACGACGCATATTTTAATCCTAAGGGTTTTTGCATGAACTTTTTGCCATGTGTTTCACTTATATGATACAAAGATTACTTCTGCTATATATCTCCAGGAACACCCTCCCCCAAAATATCAACATAGAAAGAAAAATTATTCTATTCCAGAAATCACACAAAAAATTAATTTTTGAAAGAGACGTGAGGCATATACTGGGTGTACTAGTGAGAAGTTTTTTTCCCGATTAACAACAAAGGTCCAACAGCTTCATTGCTTGGGAAATATCGTAGATATAACGATTGTGTAAAGAATAATTCTACCGTGAGATTATATAAAAATGCTTTATATTAGTTGAAGCTCAGGCGAAATCGTGAAACACGATGTTTATTCAGTGTAGTCAGTTGAGGGTACAGTCTGAGGCATGTTAACAGACACATGCGCTATTTGTATACACATACTTATGTTGTTGAAGTCTATTGTACGCGAAACGTATAACTGCGAATGTGGAAAAGATAGGCCCTCCCCCCCCCCAAAAAAAAAAAAAAATTCCAACAGTATTAAATTTTTGATGCAAGTACTGTAAATTGTCATGGAATAAACAGGTCTGATGCAAAATTGGCAACTTCCAAAGATATAAAGAAAGGAGGTTGATATATTTCGATGAAAGCATTAAGAAACCACTTCAGCCTTGGTTCGTTGTATTGTTTTTCAGAAAATTAACGCAAAATGAAATAAACAGATTTTGCTGAAAATTTTGGGGGGTAGACTAAAACTGCATCCGTAATCCATTACATTTTTGGAGATTATCGTAATCACCACAATATACTTTTTTCTTAAGTGCCAAAATCAGAATTCCACAAAAGAATAATTATAAGGGGCTATTCCTTTGTCCCCGGGTAGAAGCCGCCCATTCGTATGCAGTTGTTCTGCCACTCGCTTGGTGAACCGTGTTTCTAAAACCATGACAATGTTTTACATGAAACGTGCACGTATGAACGAACGACTGATCAGTAGATTCTGGCGGGGGTTTCAATGTCCCTAAGAGATTGAGGACCCTTAGAACTGTGTGCAATACCCCCCGGGGCTTCCTTTAAAAAAAAAACATTTTTCTCACACTACCCATTAATTGGCCGAACTATTAAACCATGTGATCATGGAAAGATACTTAAGAAATTATAAAAATCAACATACCTGTAAACCTATAAATTTTTATGTCGTGCCGTCTGTCTGTCCGCCCGGTGTCCGTCCGGCGTCCATCCGTCCCGCGTTTGTTAACTTTTACCTTGTGAGCGGGATATCTCTAAAAAGATTAACCGTAAGAATTTTATTTTATCAGTTAGGATGTATATGGATAAAATCTCGGTCAAGTTCGAAGATGGGTGACCTTGACCCATTTTTCTACATTTTAGAGCTGATTATAGAAAAACACTCAGAAGCTTATATCTCAGGAACCATTGTGTGGATTTTCACAAAACTTACTATGCTCATTGGGACTGATGGTCTGTACATGCTGCACAATTTTGGTGGCACCACCTGCAATTTCTGATTTTTAATCAATTTTTATCGGGTTTTTCAATTTTGGCCTTGTGAGGAGGATATCTCTAAAAGGATTCACCGTTGGAATTTTATTTCATCAGTGAAGATGTATATCAACAAAATCTTGGTCAAGTGCAAAGATGGGTGACCTTGACCTATTTTTCTTTGTTTTAGAGCTGATTATACAAAAACACTCAGAAGCTTATATCTCAGGAACCATTTTGTGGATTTTCACAAAACTTACCATGATCATTTGGAATAATGGTCACAATTTTGGTGGCGCCACCTACAATTTCTGAATTTTTAATGAATTTTTATCAGATTTTTCAATTTTGGCCTTTTGTGCAGGATATCTCGTAAGGTATTCAACACAGGAACTTCATTTATTCAGTGCTATTGCATGATATTTACATAATCTTGGTCAAGTTCAAAGATGGCTGATATGACCTACTTTTCAAGGTCACAGAGCTTAGTATAGAAAAAAAACTTAGGAGCTTATTTCTCAGAAAGCATTTGGTGGATTGTTATGAAACATGGTACATTCCGCTCCAATTTAAATTTATGACTGATTATCAGCTTTTGCTAATATTCTGGTTTCGCAATGCAATGCTTACAGATACTGGCCAAATGTTTGGTCTGTGGGCGCATAATGACCACTTACAGATCGAGTTTGCGTTTCGTCCCAATTGACCTATTTTTGACCATATGACAGATCCTGAACATAGAAAATTTAATGAAAGACAGAAATTTTTATGAAAAAATGCATATGTATGGACTTTTTTTCACAATGCCTGCAGATACTGGCCTGATTTTTGTTGTGTTGCTTGCTAATGACCCATTACAGATCGAGTTTGCATTTTCCCTATTGTTGCATTTTGTACTTATGACCATACCACACCTCCTGAACTTAAAAATTTTACAAAATTTAACAAATGTTTCTAATTTCCCCCAGGCGGGGGCATTCGTGTCGTTCCGACACATCTAGTTTTTTTCTCGTAAATCCGCAAATTGCTAGCAAATTGCTACTTTGACAACCAGGCCCCTTCTCTCCTGGGCGCCCAGGTCGCAAATTGCTAGCAATTTGCGGATACTCCCCGGCCAAATTTGTTTTTTTTTCTGGTAAATCCGCGAATTCCAAGCAAATTTCTACGTTGACAACCAGGCCCCCTCTCTCCTGGTCTCCCGGGTCGCAAATTGCTAGCAATTTGCGGATACTCCCAGGCCAATTTTTTTTTTCTGGTAAAATCCGCAAATTGCTAGCAAATTGCTACTTTGACAACCAGGCCCCTTCTCTCCTGGGCGCCCAGGTAGCAAATTGCTAGCAATTTGCCGATACCCCCCGGCCAATTTTTTTTCTGGTAAAATCCGCAAATTGCTAGGAAATTGCTACTTTGACAACCAGGCCCTTCTCTCCTGGGCGCCCAGGTAGCAAATTGCTAGCAATTTGCCGATCCCCCCCGGCCAATTTTTTTTTTCTGGTAAAATCCGCAAATTGCTAGCAAATTGCTACTTTGACAACCAGGCCCCTTCTCTCCTGGGCGCCCAGGTAGCAAATTGCTAGCAATTTGCCGATACCCCCCGGCCAATTTTTTTTTGGTAAATCCGCAAATTGCTACTTTGACAACCAGGCCCCTTCTCTCCTGAGCGCCCAGGTCGCAAATTGCTAGCAATTTGCCGATACCCCCGGCCAATTTTTTTTTTCTGGTAAATCCGAAAATTGCTAGCAAATTGCTACTTTGACAACCAGGCCCCTTCTCTCCTGGGCGCCCAGGTCGCAATTTGCTAGCAATTTGCGGATACTCCCCGGCCAATTTTTTTTTTCTGGTAAATCCGCAAATTGCTATAGCAAATTGCTACTTTGACAGGCAGGCCCTTTCTCTCCTGGGCGCCCAGGTCGCAATTTGCTAGCAATTTGCGGATACTCCCAGGCCAATTTTTTTTTTATTCTGGTAAATCCGCAAATTGCTAGCAAATTTCTACTTTGACAGGCAGGCCCTTTCTCTCCTGGGCGCCAAGGTCGCAAATTGCTAGCAATTTGCGGATACTCCCAGGCCAATTTTTTTTTTCTGGTAAAATCCGCAAATTGCTAGCAAATTGCTACTTTGACAACCAGGCCCCTTTTCTCCTGGGCGCCCAGGTAGCAAATTGCTAGCAATTTGCCGATACCCCCCGGCCAATTTTTTTTCTGGTAAATCCGCAAATTGCTAGCAAATTGCTACTTTGACAGCCAGGCCCCCTCTGTCCTGGGCACCCAGGTCGCAATTTGCTAGCAATTTGCGGATACTCCCCGGCAAAATTTTTTTTCTGGTAAATCCGCAAATTGCTAGCAAATTGCTATACTTTGACAACCAGGCCCCCTCTGTCCTGGGCGCCTAGGTCGCAATTTGCTAGCAATTTGCGGATACTCCCCGGCCAATTTTTTTTTTCTGGTCAATTCGCAAATTGCTTCTTTGACAGCCAGGCCCCCTCTCTCCTGGTCTCCCAGGTCGCAAATTGTTAGTTGAATTTGCGGATACCCCCCGGCCAATTTTTTTTTTCTGGTAAATCCGAAAATTGCTAGCAAATTGCTACTTTGACAACCAGGCCCCTCTCTCCTAGTCTCCCAGGTCGCAAATTTCTAGCAATTTGCGGATACCCCGGCCAATTTTTATGCCCCCGCCACAAAGTGGCCGGGGCATATAGTTTTACCCATGTCCGTCCTTCCGTCATTCCGTCCTTCCGTCATTCCGTCATTCCGAAATCAAACAATTGTACGGACTTTTTTCGCAATGCCTGCAGATATTGGCCTGATTTTTGGTGTGTGGGCAGATAATGACCAGTTACAGATCGAGTTCGCGTTTCATCCCGGTTGACCTACTTTTGACCGTTTTACGGCTCCTAAACTTAGAAAATTTCATGAAAAATAGAAATTTTCATGACAAATACACATGTACGGACTTTTTTTCGCAAGGCATGCAGATATTAGCCTGACTTTTGGTGTGTGGGCAGATAATGACCAGTTACAGATCGAGTTGCGTTTCGTCCCGGTTGACCTACTTTTGACGGTTTAACGGCTCCTAAACTTAGAAAATTTCATGAAAAATAGAAATTTTCATGACGACTGCACATGTACGGACTTTTTTTTCGCAATGCCTGCAGATATTGGCCTGATTTTTAGTGTGTGGGCAGATATTGACCAGTTACAGATCGAGTTCGCGTTTCGTCCCGGTTGACCTAATTTTGACCGTTTTACGGCTCCTGAACATAGAAACTTTCATGAAAAATATAAATTTTCATGACAAATACACATGTACGGACTTTTTTTCGCAATGCATGCAGATATTAGCCTGACTTTTGGTGTGTGGGCAGATGTTGACCAGTTACAGATCGAGTTCGCGTTTTGTCCCGGTTGACCTACTTTTGACGGTTTTACGGCCCCTGAACAGAGAAAATTTCATGAAAAAACATAAATTTTCATGACAAATACACATGTGCAGACTTTTTTACCCAATGCCTGCAGGTACTGCCCTGATTTTTGGTGTTTGGGCAGATAATGACCAGTTACAGATCAAGTTCGCGTTTTGTTCCGGTTGACCTACTTTTGATTGTTTTACAGCCCCTAAACATAGAAAATTTCATGAAAAATATAAATTTTCATGACAAATGTACATGTACAGCCGTTTTTAGCCCTCAGCTCATAGGCTGATGGGCTATTGTCATCACCCAAGCTGTCGTGTAAAGGGTCTCAGCTCTTTGTGTCCACTCAACGGAAAAGTGCTCACTATTAAAAGATTCATGTGGACATGTGTTCCGCGCTTGAATTTAAAATCTTTACTTCCTTTCGACAAAGTAAAATTGTTTAAGAGGCGATGTAATTGAAATGGGGTTGAGCGGGGATTACAGGTCGTCTCCTGAAAGAGCGTGACAGGCGAAAAATGTTTTGCTGAACATTTGTAGAGGGTTAGGGTAAAGACATATCAATAGTCCATTTCATTTTTGGGGTAATAATATATATTTGCTTATAAACCATTCCGACAAAGGACCATTCCTTTGTCCCCGTGTGAAAGCCACCCATTCGTATTTATTTGTTCTGCCATGCGCAAGGTGATCTCGTGTTACTGAAGCATGACAGTGTTCATACATGAAACGCATACACGTGAACACATGACTGATATTAAAGGAGATTCTGGTGGAGGTCTGTACGCCCTGACTACAGATTCTAGTTTGTTATCAATTTAAAGAAGTACTGGTGATATTTTTTTCATGTTTCACCGTCCCAACAGACAACGGATCTTAACAAATATATGTGACCCCACCCCACCCAACCCGAATGATAATTAAGTTGTGGGGTTTCTTTTTAAAAAACAAAAACTTCAAAAACCCATGACTAAGCCGAACTTTTAAAATCATGGTTATCATGGAAAGATATTTTTATGGAAAAAAATCAACTAACTGTTACCCATGAAAAATTTGTCAAAGGGTGGTCACATCACTGGACTCGGTGCTCAGTGTTGACCAAACTGATAAGCCCTCGCATTGAAAGCGGAGTCATGTGGTCTTTGGATTAAAAAACTTTACTTCCTTTTGAGAGAGAAAATTCCTTTAGAGGCGTTACAATGGATATGGGGGATCAATGGAGATTAAAGTGGACCCGCGTGACCGCGTATTGCACGGAAATGCCTTTTTTGCAGGACATGCGCTCTGGCCACGGTCTTAATAGGCAAGTGAAAATCCCCGAGGCGTCTCCTAAAAAAGCGTCACAGGCGTGGAGGACCTTGCAGCACAAAAGAAATAGGGGCACCTTATGGGGAAATATTAAAATTATTAATTTTTCAGCTTAATAGGACAAAATAAAACAAACTTGTCCTAGAAGAGCACACCACCGATACTTCTGCCGAATTTGGAGAGTCAAATCAGAACGGAAGCAGGTAAACCATGGTCTAGAAAAAAACCCAAATCCGTATTAATTATATAGGTATAGATATCTCAAATTGAATTTTTTATTTTTGGAATATATCCACCAGGGAGCGCTGCAATACCAACACTTCAAAATATTATTTTCGTCTCATAGATTCAAAACTATAAACAATGTCCCAACTTTTATTACAGAATCTGAAACTGCAGTCAATGGGCTTATTCCAGGGAACACTTGACCTCATTCTGCTGTTCCCATGGTAACCTATTTTAGAGTAAAATTTTCGGTATTACGTTAGCTTTTGATTCTTTGTCATTTGTTAAGCCAGAGAGGTGTAGGTTTTTGCACCTAGTAGAAATAAATAAGTATAACGAGATTTTATTTCGAGTTTTTGGATCTGGTCACCAGTGGGCGCTGTACAATAATTCGCCAGATTTAAAAAATCACGCCTAGGAATAAGCATCAAATCTGTTTACTTTTGTTTCTGAGGGTAAACTATAAGAATCAAATAAAAATTGTATACACGGAATATTCAGATGCATGAATTTTATAAAGAACATTAATTACTATGTGGCAAAAGTTGATTGGGAATAATTTATATTTGGAATCGAAATATTTATCGTAGCGATAAATATTTAACTAGATAAATCAAACGGTTTGGTTCCATAATTGCATGATGTCACCAATTTTATGTAGAATATCAAGGTATGAATCTTATCTAACAAATGTTCAATAAAAATGCTTATATTTGTAGCATCTTTGAGACACCAGGTCACCTCTAGGCAGACTTTTACTTGAAGCCCCAAATGTCTTATGTGTCGTTTTAAGATTCTATTTATGAATTTATTTATCTAAGATTTTACATTCAACCATCATCACTTAAATACAAAATTGGAATTTCTTATCGAGATCGTTGTGATCTTGGAAGGGAGCACATTCTATTTAGATGCCCTTATCATGCACATAACGTTTGAGAGTGAAATCAGTTGCGAATATATTATAAAATATTCTCAAATATCCATTTATCATTGTTGAAACATCAGGATTGAAATTATTAGAATATAAACATCTAGGTTGAAAGAAAGAGTTGAAAACTTGAAAAAGATTTAATTTTTGTTTAAAACCAACTTAGTACATGCATAAACATACATACAGATTAGATTTTATAATCACACATGCATTAGTATGTTATATATTATCTGGGCTGTTGTATCCCTTTTAAAAGATATATTCTAAATTTTTTTTTAATTTCGTAGAACTCTAACATATTGAAAGAAATTTCGTGTAAGTTTTGTGTAGTACATGTATATTTGTTGATGTTCCAGCGATGTCCTAAATGAATTTTCATTTTTGTTATATACAGCTGTTTTAATATTGAATAAAATCTTAATTATAAATGCATTTTTAAAGACCTGCATTTACAGCCATGTTTCCATGGTAACCATTGTAATTTACAAGGTCATAATAATTTTTAAATAAATAGCCATGTTGTTTTTAAACATAGAAAAATGAAACAAGCAACAACATGCGGGAAACAACATGGGAATTTTCTATTGTACATTTTGTATTCCTTATTTGTTTAATTTATGGTAATATATTTAATATATATAAATTTTTAATTTAAAAGTGCAATTTTAGCCATTTCAAATAAAAAAAACGTTATAAACATGGTTTTCCTTCTTTGCTTAAATATTCCCTTTGGGACAGGGAACATATATTCTTCATAGTTTATAACTTTTGTTCAGTTATATGGCCTGTATATGCATGTAAAGGTTTATGCAAAAAAAGTTACCATAATATTAAATGTGTACATATATAACCATCACTGGAACTGTTCTTGCAGTTTATAAATAACTTGCAACTGTATCTGTTACGGTTGAGTGCTTAAATAATATTCACCGAGATCTATTTTATGCGTAAATAATTTGCAATATATTGTATAGGTAATGTTATTAATATTCTGAAGCTTATGGGGGACATGAATTTTTTATGAAGATGGCGATTACTTGGGGTAACGTATGTAAAACCATGTCAGTCATCACTGTTGTCAGATTCCAGATCCAACCTTTCATTTGCACACTCATGTCGAATAGTGTATACTGTGCCATTCTTTCGAAATTTCATATAGATTTCTACAAACAAGCCTTTTTTTCACATTTTTGGATAACTAATGTAACTATAAATAACTAGTGACCCCAAAATCAAAAGGAAACTTCCCTTATTGGCAGGTGCACCACATGTCGATGATGGAAGGATTGAGATGAAAAGTTTGGCTTAAAATGCATCCATTATCTTTCTTAAGTAGTGGGTCCTGTGACATTGACCTTTGATCTTATGACCCCAGAATCAACAGTTCTTACTTTAGTGGTTGGCCATATTAAAGTCAAGTTTGCAACCAATATTTCAAACCAAACTGGTGTTATCATCTTGAAACTAATATGTGGATAGATGGCCCCCATGACCTTGACCTTTGACTTTGTGACCCCAAAAGCCATAAGTTACTTCTACTACTGGCAAGTGAGCAACATCTGGAAGATAGAAGGTTTGGAACAGAAAGTTTGGCTAAAAATACATTAACAGTCTTTTTAAAGAGGTGGGTCCTGTGACCTTGACCTTTGGCCTTATGACCCCAAAATCAAAAGGGTTCTTACATTATTGGTGGGTCATATATAAGACAAAATTGAAACCAATATATCAGTCCAAACTGGAGTATTCATCCAGAAACAAATTTGTGGACAGACTGCCCCTGTGACCATGACCTTTGACCTTGTGACCCATATTCAATCAGGTTCTTCCCCTTTCAGCAGCTAAGCTATATGTGCAAGATGCAAGCTTTGGGATTAAAAGTTTGGCTCAAAATGCATCTTCGGTCTTATTAAATAAGTGGGTACTCTGACCTTGACCTTTGACCTCATGACCCCACAATTCAACAGAATCTTCCCCTGTTGGCAGGTTTTGCAATATCTTGAAGATGAAAGGTTTGCGATGAAAAGTTTGGCAACAAATGGGTATGCATTCTTTTTAAAGAAATAAGTCCTGTGACCTTGACCTTTGCCCATTGGACCCCAAAATCGACACGGTTCTTCCTTTAGTGGTGAGTTATATGTAAGTTAAGTTTGAAACCAATATGTCAAACTAAATCGAAGTTATCATCTGGAAACTAATTTTTGAACAGATGGCCCCTGCGACCTTGACCTTTGACCATGTGACCCAAAATTTAATTATGCTCTCCCCATACTGGCAAGTCAGCTAAATGCGCAAAATGGAAAGTTTGGGATGTAAAGCTTAGCTTAAAATGCAGCCATAATATTTTTGTGAGTCCTGTGACCTTGACCTTTGACCTTGTGACCTCAAAATCATACAGGTTCTTGCTTTAGTGTAGGGCCATAGGGGACTCTTAAATTCTATGCATGCCACACATAACAGAGGCCAAAGCGAGGCCAATGGGGAATAACAAAGACACGTGCTCACTTGTCACAGCAGTAACACATGTGCTGATACAGGTTAGCTCAGCAAGGCAGGTCGTGTCACAGCCTATTCTGTTCCTTCATCCTACTCATTTACTAATTGGACATCAGATTTGATTTTTCATTAGTTTTCATAAGTGATCCAGGTAGAAAGAAACAGTGGAAATTACTAATTAATTCATACATCTGGACGAGGGACTCTTTGTGATTGTGTGTTCATATGTTCCTGGTTTGGTCTGCTGTTTGTTATATTTGTTCATAGAATTAAGTAAATGAACAACCATTTAAGATCAATGATTTTTAATGATCCGTATCAATTTATAAAGGCACATATTAAAATATCATTTTTAGATGGTCCATGCCCTCATTTGTTTTGCCTTACCTTTATTATGTACTTGTCAAGATATTTTAAAATACTGTGCTGTTTCACAAAATCTGTGTCCATACACATGCAATTAATTGTACTTTATTAAAATAAATAAATAACATAAATAAATAATGATAGAAGACTACCAACATATTAAACTTGATGGTGACATTTAGCAAAGATCTGCATACAGTTTTTACCAGCCAAGCATTGATCCCCTTACTGGTTTATAGATAATAGATACATTGGTATGTCTCAATTGGTTGAAGGGGCTTACATTTTATATTACCAAAACTTAATGTCATCATTTTATCTCATTTTTACTTGAGGCCCTCTAAGATGGCATCTGTGGATAGCTTTAAGGCCCTTAAATTACATGATTGCGAAACAATTATAGATATATCCCCACATGACCAGCCTAGACCCACTGCAATTTAAAGAATATTTAACTCATGCAATTCTTGTGTCACCGTTTCCATTGTTTGTCAATGCAGTTTATGTCACACAGCTGTAGGACACGCCGTCAGTATATTTTAACTCTTTATTCATAACAAATATGAAGTTTTAGTATATGACACATTACTTTTCATATTCGATTTATAAAGAATTTTTGAAGGAACTAACCCGAGTTAAAAGGTGTGGAGCTTGTGAAGTGTTGAGCATTAATTAAAATGAATATATTATTCCATAATTCATACCTTACATATTTTTATATTTTTTTCTCAAATTATGTAAAGTCTTGCGGGAAAAAGGTGTCATTTATAAAATTCTGTTTCTGCCCATGCACAAATATAATCCTTTCCATGCCCAGGAACTCACCATATCACTATCTAATGAGGAGCGATATATTTTTTTAAATGACCTGTGACATAGTGTTTCACTTGACAGCTATGTGTTGGTTATGCCACTAAAAATACAGTGTATTTTCTATTGGTGCCAGATACAGCATACCTACATCTATATTTTAATAGGCTTGTGAATAGAAAACATTTCATAATTTCATTTCAGAACACTTTTACAATCACAGAGGCAGACATGTTTCATTTATGCTTTATTAGTCTTTATTAAGTTAATGACTTCATAATTGCAGTATAAGCAGCGTACTGCCGAAAGTGTTTTGGTGTGTGTGTCTCTCGGTGCCTACTGTACATGAAACAAGAAACTTAGTATTAATGAACACAATCAGAGGAACCATGCACAGACCACCTCATTCTGTGCCATCTGGAATGTGTATCAGTCAGCACCTGTGCCCGACACTTGTATATCTTGATATTTTAATTGACCTCGGGCAATTAATGGCATCCTGTGGTTTGATTCATAGCTAGCATAGACCGTAGAGCCAAGTAGATGTGAGCCCAAGGGTCTTTAACTTTATTATGTTAAGAGTCACAGGAAAGTACCTCCCTTACAAGTCCGGTTCACATTGTGCTCATAGCAGTAGATTCCTTTGTATTTATACTTCTTTCCAGATGCTTTTAACAAAATTTGTTTGTAAGCATCCACAAATTTGAAGTGGATAAATGTAACAACTGACAGGTCTGTGTTGCTGTACATAGCCATGGTGAGTGAGCACGTGCTCCCTGTTATTCCCAGTAAGCCTCGCTTTCGCTAGCTGATTAATTATTCATGAGGAATTGAAATCCATGTGTCATTACAACCTGGAGTAATCATCTGGAAACAAATTTGTGTGGATGGACAGATGTACAGACAGACAGACAAAAAGACAGACTGGGTGATTACTATATGGCATCCACTTGTGATCAATAAACACACCAGGTTTTGGGACACTAAATGTAATTACAGCTGAGAAACTGACTTGATTGTTGTTATTTCATAGTTAAAAAATAGAAAAATATTCGTTAAAATAACAAAATATACAGATGGCGCTACCACATTTCGGGAACTGACAAAACTAGTCATGGTCAATATTCAAGGCAAGATTCATGACAATCCATGCATTAATTAGCAAGATATTGAAGATTTTGTATTATATTTTTGATTATTCTGGGGGGTACTTTCAAGCCCCATCGCTCGGAGGATATAGGTAACAGTGACCTAATTTCAGGTTTCCAAGGAGATTTTTTTATTGACCTCCTTGGATGTTAACTTAGAAGTTTCTATGACCAGCAGTTACGATTTGTGCCCTGCTAACGGACGGCCAGACGACCGGACGGTCGGACGGACGACGGACAAAGCGCCATTCCTATACCTCAGTTGACTAAAAATTGATGCTTGCATTTTTCTTCTCCCATCTTGGAAAAATGGCGGCCATATTTTAACCAGAGTTACCAGTTTATATCACTAAAAAACCGACATTTTAGACAAGGTAAGGCAAGTACAATTTCATAATCCTTAATCATTTTCTTGATTTGTTCGAAGGTAATTTTTTCCTATAGAATCAAATACTGCTATCAAATTAGGTGTACTTTACTTCTTAAATTAGATAATAAACATAAATGTGCATATTTGAATGAATTAGTGGAATTAATTATACAATAAATATAGATTTTGGTTTTATGGAAAATAAATAAAGTATTTCGGGTACAAAACATTCAAATATGATTAAATGTAATGTATGTCTGTATACAATCATCCTTTTTTAATAATAAAATGCAGATAAATAATGCAAATTGGAGAAAATTATTAAAATTTAAGGTAGTGGTCTTTTCATGAGAAAATCATAAGGTAAATAGTTGCTAATAGTTAACTTATTAGCGGTAATATGTTCAATTATTGATTGTGAAAAATGTAATAATTGTATTTAATTTCTAAAGGTAACATACATATTTGTGACACTTATTAACTTAGTTTCGTATATATGAACACCCTGCATGCATGTTTCCAATGGGAATAGCGACACTGATTTTATTATTATTAAATTGAATGTAATTTAGAAACATTTATTAAATGGATAAAATATTTGCTTACTTAGGTAATTGGTCTTTTCCTCTAGTTGTCCAGTGAATAAACTTAGCTAATTTGCATATGTATTAAGCAAATGAGATTAAAGTTAGTGGTCCTTCCAAAGAACATCATAACTTAAACAATTGCTAATTATTTCACTTTACGGCTATTTCAATAGTTGTTTATTATTTCGCTTGTCAGCCAATATGTGTTGTAATTCATTTTTAAAACTAATCTCCATATCTCTGTTATTCATTAACTAGTTTGCATATATAAATATATTTACCAAATTTGGATAACGACACTGATTGGAAAATTAAAAAGAAATGATGTTATTTGAGAGCATTTATTCAGTGTGATTAAATGGTTTGTCTGGTACCAATTAAGTTGTCCAGTTGATAAATGATTTACCAATTTGCGCATGCAACAGCTGGTCAAATTATAATCAGTTGTTGGGCGTTGCAAAATAATACATCCATTCGTTATTGATGCCAAGGAGGGCGAGGCTTAAATTTGACATTTGCTTTATAAATAAATCAACTTGATACACCAAATTAGGGAAATATTTTAATTCAAGCATAACAGCATAAATCAACTAGCATACGGGTAGTCCACAAGCGACTACGTGTATATCCGCCGAAATCAGATTGGGATGGGTGAAGAGAGCATGGATTGAGTGGCAAGGGGAAATAGAGTGAGATGTGTTGTATACTAGCATGGATGTCTGCCACCTAAACATGATTGTATATGGCGCCACTTGTTATTTAAAAGAGAAAGCTATCCAAGATGAATACGTATGCAAATATCCAGGTGGATAAGTCATACTACTGCTGAGTTATGAGTGATTTTTACCCTAGGCAGATGATAAGATGGACACAATGCAAAAATGGTCTTTAGTTGGGCCACCAAATTTGTATAAGTTGTAGAGCTATGTAAGATCTATATTTATGCAAAATATCAGGCCTATATTTCAAACCAGTCCATAGATATAAGCATGGATGTCTGCAGCGTAAAGGTGAATGAAGGTGACACCACCTGCCACAAAATCGAGAAAGCTATCCAAGATATACACATATGCAAACTCTTTGGAGGATAAGTCAAACCACTGCCAAGATATGAGTGATTTTATCCCATGGCAGACAAACAGAAGGAGGCTGTGCAAAAATGGTTGCAATTGCGTCACCAGTTTGCGTATGATAAAGGACTATGTGAGATCTATACACATGCACAATTTCACGCCGATATGTCTTACCAGTCCTGAGATATAAGCATGGATGTCTGCGTAAACATAAATGTAGGTGGCGCCACCTGCAATAAAATAAAAAAGCTATCCGGGGTCTATATGCATGCAAAATTTCAGGTGGATAAGTCCAACCACTACAGATATATGACAGATTTTAACCCAAGGAAGACGAACGGATGGACGTAGTGCAAAAAATGGTAGCAGGTGGCACTATTTTTTTTGTATGATATAAATCTTTCCAAGAGCTACACTGGTGCAAAATTTTAGCCCGATCGGTCAAACGAAAATGCGTGGGTTGATGTATGAAAGCAGACGCACAGATGGACGTACTGGAGAGAAGAAAGGTCAGAGGTCAACACAAAATATCTTGGCATCAGTTCACATGTCACCCGATAATAGGGTTAAGTTTCGGAAAAATCGGTCCAGTGGTCTCAGAGTTTTATACCACAAACGAACGCGGCAGCGGCGGAACCTGGTCATAAACATAATATCCACAAAACTTTGTTTGGGCGGATACAAGAAAATATGGAACAGAGAATGCAAACTTTATGCGTGTAATGATTGGCTGAAAGTAAATTAATATGATATTCTTTCCAGTTGTATTGATATTTGCATGATTGCGATTGGATGTATTCACATGGCTCAATTTGCAATTAAATGAGCTGCTTGTTCCGTGTCCAAGTAATAAGACAATGTGGTCAAAGAAGATAACAATGTGAACCATCTTAACAAGAACAGTAACCGCTGCTTGATATGGGTCACTCTATTAGCATACAAATAACAAAAAATACGGTGTTTGAGTTTACTTCATTGACAAGAGTGATAAGTGGTTAATGAAATTGACGTTATATTAATTACAGACACTTGATGTATATATGTATATAGAAATATAAGCGTGTCAGTGTTTTAGGATAAAAGACTAGTACATGCTTCCATTAAAGTCTATTGATTTTGACAGGCCAGAATATAAGCCCTGAAATTACATTTATTATTCTCACATGTAACAGAAATATAAACTTTCAGTGTACAGTTTGCTGTACACATTGTAACAAATACATTTAATGTAAACCCATGTCATTCTTGAATTTCAACATACTATACACGCGAGTGCATATTTTTTTACGTCATATAAAAGTCCAAGGCCGCTTGCATTTATTATTCGCTGTCCCACCTATTTGAAGTGTATTATTATAGGTGTCTAGCCGGTTGCGATGAAAATAATAAAATACATATCATTTATTTTGATTAATATAATAACAAATTTATTATAATGTGATTTAACCTACATTATCACACTAGTAATGTAAACGTGATTGCAAATGTGTTTTGCAAATTTTGTATCAGTCTGTATCCAATAAACTATTCATTTGGTGAAGCTTATTGCGTAAATGTTACTTATGGATAAATAAGTATATTTAATTATTAATAGAACGCTGCAAACTTTGACAAAATGGACATGTTCTTGACCATTAAATGATAATCCAGAGCAGTTCAGTTTCCACAAGTAAAGTAAGGATGTTAAAACATTCATAAACTAGATATTTCCTGGATCTATGGATATGCACATTTTCAGGCCAATAGGGCAAATCACTCCTCAAAAAGGGCATTACTTTATTCTACAACTAGGGAACAAGGGGTTTCGACGCTCAGCTGTATTTGTCTATAAGGATATTTAAAAGATTTTTTTTTTCAGAATGACGGTCCTATGACCTTAACCAATGACCTTGTGACGAAATTTATAAGAATTTTTTATCCTTGAACTTGCAGCATTTAGCACTTATTCCTGGGTGCACTTGACCTCATTCTGCGGTTACCATGGTGACCTATTTTATAGTAAAAATCTTGGCATCTACGTTAACATTTTTAACTTTGTCATTTTTAAGGCTAGAGAGGTCTAGTTTTTTTCTGTGATATAGGATTTACTTAAGATTGCATGATTTTTGTCAGGATTTGGGAAATGGCCACTAGGGGGTGCTTTAAGACCTTGTTGCGAGATTTCATTAACGACGCTCTAGAGGCCCTCAGTTTTGAAATAATCTCTTCAAAACTCATACATTATATGTTTAAAGACCGGGTTCCACTATAAATACCAGGGGGCGTTCCTGGGCAACATGGAGTTTAACATAATATCTGCAACTGTTCACTTGGGCTCTGACTATATTTTGAGTATTACCTGGGAACAAAGTTGTTATCTGAGCTGGATTTTGGCAGACATGTTCCTAATACTATTAATTATGTTTCATGTATGAAGTTATGTGGTTTCTGCAGGAAAATGATTTATATGTGCCCATGCCAGTCCCAGTTCAAATTTAGCGGGGGAGGTGCAAAGTCACAGCAGGCGCCAATCAGATGGCAGCCAGTATGTATATAAACAACAGCACGTGGCCTCCTGTAAAGGCAGGGTATGCTGTGTCATTAGTCGGTTCAAAATGCTGGTACTCACCAAATCATATCCTTGCTAAAAACTGATCATTGTGCATATTTTAATTTTATTCCATAATGGCTCTGAAATAATTGAATTGATAAAGCAGTTTATATCCAAATTTTGTCATAAATAACACCTACATGACACAGAATGGGAGCACATACTACACAGCAGGCAGGTATTTCCTACACCAGTTTTCAACAGTGTGAAGCTGTGCTGCTGCAGGACTGAATAAAAGTCTGGGTCAGTGTAGTGTAAGGCCATGGACCTGGGATATGAACCAGATTTGGTTATTTAAATAATTTAGGGAATTTCTCAATACAGACAAAACACACATAGGCCTACATATTTAATATAATTGACTGAGTCATATTTAAATGAAACTAACAGTATTTTATCATAAGTTCTTGTTACAGAAATACTAAATAAAGTCTAAATAAATTTGAAATGAAATATGCTCGAAAAACCTTATTAACCACTGAATTTCTTTGTGCTGCCTTTGAACCCTGCCTTCTAGCTTGTACACATCTTTCAATCCAATCATTAATCTTGATTTACCCTTGGGGGGCCAGGCTAGCAAGGTGACAAGCACAGAGCCAGCAAATTTGGTGTGCTGGTGTATACATATTACACAGGCAGCTGTACTAAGGGGGTATCTGTTTGGTATCAGTTGATTAGTATCCCCTTCCTCTGACTATTCAAAAGACTTGTATTCCACAGCAGTCACATATATTTCAAAATCTTTGCCATGCCATTCAAATATAAAATATGTATAGGGATCCAAGGAGACATTAAGTTGTTTTCTGATTCACACTTACACACTTACTGACTGAGCCAGTACAAAAGAATAGACCACGTATGTCATGCAGTAAACCACTTGCACTGACTGAATGCTGTGTGAAAAGCTGGACCCTGGCTGTCAGTCACAGTCACATGACCTATCGTGTTACAAGGGAAAACCCCAAGTGAACCACTGGGATCAGAATCCCGGCATTTAAAAGAAATATCTCGAAGGGTATTTTTAATTTTTGGAATATATCCACCAGGGGGCGCTGCAGTGCAAACTCTTCGAAATATGAGTTTTGTCTCATAGATTCAAAACTATAAACAATGTCTCAACTTTTATAACAGAATCTGAAACTACAGCCGAAGGGCTTATTCCTTGATACACTTGACCTCATTCTACCATTACCATGGTGACCTATTTTAGAGTAAAACTCTTGGTCTTTACTTAAGCTTTTGTAACTTTGTCATTTTTAAACTAAGGAGGTGTAGATTTTTGCATCACGTAGAGTTCAGTTAGTGTTACAAGCTTGTTCCCTATCTGTCCGTCTTTCTTTCTAATTTTAACTTCCGGCAAACGCACAACCTATGGTCGTTTAGTTTGTTGCTTGCCGGAATCAAAGATTTCGGCAAGCATATTGGTCAGTTGCGTATGTCTGTTTGTTACTTGCCGGAATCAAAGATTTCGGCAAGTATATTGGTCAGTTCCGTATGTTTGTTTGTTGCTTGCTCGAAATCTTCGATTTTCGCAAGCATGTTGGTCAGTTCCGTATGTTTGTTGCTTGCCGGAAATCTTCGATTTTCGCAAGCATGTTGATCAGTCCCGTATGTTTGTTGCTTGCCGGAATCAAAGATTTCGGCAAGCATATTGGTCAGTTGCGTATGTCTGTTTGTTGCTTGCCGGAATCAAAGATTCGGCAAGCATGTTCATCACCCGCGTATGTTTGTTTTTCTGTTTGTCTGTTTGTCTGTCGGTCTGTGCTCTACTGGCCACAATTTTGCACCAATCGTTCTGAAACTTATAGGTAAAGTGTACGATCTGTTCTCCTCGGAGCCTATTGTTTTTGGTCATGATCGGTCAAAGGTCAAAGTCAGGGTCACCAAAAAACCTAAAATATTTATTTTCTTCATATCTTCGTCAATAATAATCGTAGCCGCATAATCTGTAGCTCATTTTATTCCTCCTTATGTTAGCTTTTCAAGTGTTAGCAAATTTTTCCGGTGAATGGTTACCATGGTAACGTATTTTTTGCGGGAAAATCAGAAAATTTCGAAAATTTCCCTCCAAATTTCTCATTTTTTAAGTTAGAGAGGTCTAGTTTTTTGCACTGTGTAGCATTGAATATGCTCTGTGTGAAATAAATGCAAGTCTCGCAAAATCTCGCGCCATTTGTCGTCAAATGAGACTTTTCGAGATTTCATTAAATACGATTTAGAGGTGGCAGTTTTACAGCTAAAGTTCTGAAAGTGACATATTTTCTGTTTTTCTGTATTATCTCGAACTTGTTTTTCCATTTTTCGAAAATAGCCACCAGGGGGCGTGGTACTGGAAACACTACAACTTATCATTTTTCCGCAATATCTAAAAAAATATTTGGCATATAACCAATTTTTTTGTCGCATCTAAAACTAGGATCATTGCCTTATTCCTTTGTATATATAGCCTTGTGCTGCGGTTACCATGGTTACCAAATTTTGGGGTAAAACTTGGCAATCTGAAAACATGATGTTTTTGGCTTTTATCTCTGTTAATATTTATGCTACAAGGGTCTAGTTTTTTGCATAAGGCAGCATTCCCTTGGTTATCAGTCATTCAATTGCAGGTCTCGTCAAATCTCGCTCGGTTTATTGCCAAACGAGAAATTACGAGATTTCACAGAAATGCTTATAACTTGATCACGATTAATGCCAAAATGGAGTAGTTTTCTGCATTTGGTAGCATCACAGAAGCCGGACATGATTATTCTGCAAATCTCGCCACATCTCGTATCATCTCCCGCCAAACGAGAATATTTTAGATTTCGAACAAATGTCTTTATCTCGGTCATTTTCATGCTAGATATTTTATTTTTCTATTGTTCAAGAATCATTTGACTAGTTTTAAGTGACAAAAGTGAATATCTCGTAAAATCTCGCACCAATTGTCGTCAAACGAGAACACAGGACCATTTAAACAAATGCCTATAATGCTGTCATTTGTTACACTACAGACATATAGTTTTCAGCATGTGACAGCGTCTGACACTCTCAGTCACATTATGTGTTTATATAGCATTTCTCGTCAAATGTCACCTCGTTTTTTATCAAATGATGAAGATACATCCAATTGCCGTGAGCACAAGTGGCTTCAGCGTTGACCGGTAAGTGCCGGCAAGGCCATTACAGTTGAAAGTTGGCGTGCGCGGTCGTCCATGAATTTCACAAAGCAACATTGAATAGAGGACAAAAGCCGCAAAATTTGAATTGAACACATCTGTTATTTTCTTTGTGTCCCCTTGTGGGGCCATTTGTTTTGCCAGGAACCACTGGCAAATCTTTCAAACCAGGGACGGATCCCCGATTTTGAAGTTGGGTGTGTCAAAATATGGGCGGATCCCTGGTTTAGCAGTTGGGGGGGCGGGGGGGGGGGGGCGCAGGGTTTAAATTTTAATTATACATCAAATATTTATAATTAAAAAATATAATATTTCGAAACTTATTTTTTTTTTCTTTTAGAAAATAGCCGCCAGATGGCGCTGCCGCAATCATTATTCTGCCATATCTCCAAAACTATACACACTGGCACAACATTGATTGCAGCATATGATACTAGAATTTAATGCGTTTATCCTCGTGGGGACTCTGTCATATTCTGCAGGGGTTAAATTTTAATTATCAATCAAATAAAATAATAAAAAAGATCTGGGAACCTATTTTTTTTTCCTTTTAGAAAATAGCCGCCAGATGGTGCTGCAGCAATCATTATTTTGCCATATCACGAAAACTATAGACAGTGTCACAACATTGATTGCAGCATCTGAAACAAGATTTAATGCGTTTATTCTCGTGGGGACACTCTCATATTCTTCCATTACCATGGGGACCTAATATACGTTACAATTATATTCTTCTTTTTCTTAAAATTCAAAATATGGAGTTTTATTCTAATAGACGGTTTTCCATTCTCCATGACAGGAGTACATGGCCTTCACATGGAGTTTTTTCCCGTCTGTCTGTCTGTCTGTCTGTTTGTCTGTCTACTCATCTGCGACTTTTGAAAATCAGCATAACCACACAAAATTGTGCTTCTGTTTCCGCCATAATTGGGATTATTCATTTGAACAGTTCCAAATATAACCTGACTGTCTTCTGTATGTTGTCTCCTAGTTTGAATTTCGTATTTCCGCTTCCGGCAAGCGTTCGACCTCTGGTCGTCTAGTCTGTTTGTTTGTCTGTCTGTTTGTTTGTTTGTCTGCACTCTCCTGGCCACAATTTTGCCACAATCACCTTGAAACTTTCAGAGATGATGGAGAATTAAATTTCTAGGTGCCCTATTGTTTTTTGTCAAAATAGGTCAAAGATCAAGGTCAAGGTCATCAAAACTTCTCAAAACGGTTTTTTCTTCATATCTTTGTGACTAATAGTCGTATCTACTTCAACAATAGCTCATTTTAATTGTCATTCCAAAGCCTGTCATCTGGTGTGTAGCTGACTCAAATTTGCCGTAACCATGGTTACATATTTTGGGGGAAAAGTGATGATATTTGAAAATAAGGGGTCTTATTTTTCTATCTTTGTCAGTTTTAAAGCTAGAGTGATCTAGTTTTTTGCATCAGGTAGCATTCAACTAGTACTACAAGATTTTATTACAAGTCTTGCAGTGTCTTGTAAAATATCTCGTGAATAGAGATATTTCGAGATTTCATTCATCTTGCGCCAAAGGCCACATTATTGCAGGAATCTTTTTGAAACTGACATATTATAAGTCCTACACTAGTATCTCGAAATTGTTTTTTCATTTTTTAAATAGGGCCGCTAGGGGGCGCTGGATGCGAACCTCCCGAACATATCTGTTTTGGCCATATCTCCAAAATTATAAGCGTCAATTACATAAACTATACCTTATTTTCTTTCTCTGAGTCTTCTCCATAACCTAGTGTAGTCATCTGGTCAAAATTTTGTGACACTTTGTCAGTGTGTCTGTCTGTTTGTCAGTTGTAGTCAAATTAGCCTGCTTGCTCTTGCGTCTCACATATAGCATTCTACAGGCCACAGTTTTTAAAGAAGCATTTTGAAACTATTACATCTTAAGTCTTACATTAATATCTCGAAACCAACTTTCCTTTTCCGGATATGGCCGGTAGGGGGCGCTGAACTCGAACCTCTCCCAACATATCATGCTTTGGCAATATCTCCAAAACTATAAACCTCAGTTACATGAACTGTGGCCTTTTTCTTCCTTTGAGTTTTCTCCATAACCTGGAGTAGTCATCTTGACTCAATCTTGAGTCACTTTGTCAGTGTTTTCGTCTGTTTGTCAGTTGTTCTCAAATTCGCCTGCTTGTTGGCTCTTGCGTCTCACATATAGCATTCTATAGGCCACAGTTTTGACGGAATCCTTTTGAAAGTATTACATCTTATGTCTTACACTTATATCTAGAAATGAATTTTTCATTTTCCGGATATGGCCACCAGTGGGCGCTGCACACGACCCTCACACACATACCATTGTATTGGCCATATCTCTACACCCAAAGCCTCAGTTACATAAACCATAGCTTATTTTCTTCCTTTGAGTCTTTTCCATAACCTGATTAAGGCATCTGGTTTCAATCTTCTGTCACTTTGTCAGTGTGTCCATCTGTTTGTCCGTTATCCTCAAAGTCGCCTGCTTGCTGGTTCTTACGCCTTACATATAGCATTCTACAGGCCACAGCTTTGACGGAATCCTTTTGAAACTGGGACATCTCATGTCAGACACTAATATTACGAAACGCATTTGTCGTCTTCGGAATATGTCCGCTAGAAGGCGCTACAGTCGAGCCTCCCAAGTATATCGTTAATTCGCCATACCTCCAAAACTATAAATCTAAATTACATAAGTTATAACTCATTTTCTTCCTTTGAATCTTCTCAATCACTAGGTTATGTCATCTGGTGTCAATCTTGTCTCACAAAGTCACTATGTCTGTCTGTTCGTCTTTTGTTGTCAGCTTTGCTTGCCTGTTCTTTTGTCTTATATGTCATTCTACAGGCCACATATTCTCAGCATTGTCCCTGAGAGTCATTCCATTAATAGAAAACCGACAATATGTTCTGTCTGTCCGTCTGTGTTTCACTTCCGAATTCCGGCAAGCGTTCGACCTATGGTCGCCTAGTTTGTCTGTCTGTCTGTCTGTCTGTCTGTTTGTCTGTCTGTTTGTTTGTCGGTGCTCTACAGGCCACATTTTCAGAGCAATCGCCCTGAAACTTATAGAAAAAGTGTAAAATCGATAACCCTGGGTGCCTATTTTTTTGGCCATGAACGGTTTAAGGTCAAGGTCAGGGTCACTGGAAAACCTTAAAACGGTTTTTCCTCCATATCTTTGTAAATAATAATCGTAGCGGCTTAATCTTTAGCTCATTTTATTCCTCATTATGTAACCTTGCCACATGCTAGCAGATATCTCTGATCATTCGTTACCATAGTAACGTATTTTTGGGAAGAAATCATGGAATTCAATATTTTCCTTCCAAATTTTTCAATTTTAAAGCTAGAGAGGTCTAGTTTTTTGTATGGGATAGTAGTTGATACGCTCCATGACATGTAAATGAAAGTCTCCTAAAATCTCGGACAATTTCTCGTCAAACGAGAGTTTTCGATATTTCATTAAATTTGACCTACAGGTCGCATTTTATTAACAATGGCTTTGAAATTAATGTATTTTGTGTTATTTATAAATATCTCGAAATTGTTTTTTTCATTTTTTGAAAATAGCCACCAGGGGGCGTGGTACTGGAAACACTACAACTTATCATTTTTCTGCAATATCTTAAAAAAATATTAAGCATATAACAATTTTTTGTCGCATCTAAGACTAGGACCATTGCCTTATTCCTTCCTACATATAGCCGTGTGCTGCCGTTACCAAGGTTACCAAATTTTGGGGTTAAACTTGACGATCTGAAAACACGGAGTTTTCCTGCTTCTATCTCTGTTGATATTTGCGATAGAAAGGTCTGGTTTTTGGCGTTAGACAGCATTTCTTTAGTTCTAGGTCATTCAATAGCAAGGCGCGTCATATCTCGCACCGTTTCTCGTGAAACGAGAACACGTGACCATTCAAAGAAAAGCCTTTAATTGGGTCTTTTTTTACGCTACAGACACACGGTTTGCAGCGCTGGATAGCGTCCGACACTCGCAGTCACATTCAGGGGTCACATTGTAAGTCTCGTCAAATCTCGCGCCGTGTTTCACCAAACCACCAAGTCAAGTGCCGTCGCCGCAAGCGGTGGCAGGGTCCTTACGGGGGGCGGCCGGCGTGTGCAGCGGTGCGTGTCGGCCTTTCCGGGCCCTATCTATTATCATACATGTTGGAGGCACAGTCCAGACTTTATTGCTTGCCGGAAATTTTCGATTTTCGCAAGCATGTTGATCACCCGCGTATGTTTGTTCTTTCGTCTTATGTTTTACACTGATATCTCAAAACTTATTTTTCATTTTCCGGATATGGCTGCTAGGGGGCGCTGCACTAGACCCGTCCAAACAAATCAGTTTTTGGACATATTTCCGTAAGAGTAAACCTATATTACACAAACTGTAGCTTATTTTCTTTCTCTTGGCCTTCTGCAAAACATGGTAACGTCATCTGGTGTCCATCTTGTGTTACTTTGTCAGTATGTCTGTCTGTCAGTTATCTTCGAATTCGCCTACTTGCTGGTTGTTGCATCTCACATATAGCAATCAACAAGCCAGATATTTGGAGGAATCCTTTTGAGATGATTACATCTCATGCCATTCACTAATATCACGAAACGCATTTGTGGTCTTCAGGATATGTCCACTAGAGGGCGCTGCAGTCGAACATCCCCAGTATATCATTATTTGGCCATATCTCCAAAACTAGAAACCTCAATTACATAAACTATACCTTATTTTCTTCCTCTGAGTCTTCTTCATAACCTGGTTCAGTCATCTTGTCTTCATCTTGTGTCCCTTTGTCAGTATGTCTGTTTGTTTGTCAGTTGTCCTCAAATTCGCCTGCTTGTTTGTTCTTTCGTCTCACTAATAGAATTCTACAGGCCACAGTTTTGAAAGAAACTTTATTAAACTATTAAATCTTATGTCTTACAGTTATATCTCGAAACAGATTATTAGCGAATCTGTGAGCTTATGCTATGGTGCAGCGTCGTCCGTCGTCTGTAGGTTAACCAAAGCTATCTCAAAAACGGCAGGAACTAGCATTACCAAATTTTTTTGTAAATAAACAGTCATCTGAAAAGCTCTATCGGATTTTGTTTATTTTTTGGCTTTCTGCATTTACTGAGATTTTATAGGGAAAAAGCTAAAAAAAGCTTTAAAAATCTTCTTCTGCGAAACTGTCCAGCCAAAATGTCAAATATTTCTAAGAAATGATCTCTTGAACAATCTATCTCAAGTTTGTTCGAATGGTTTCAGTTCGGAGATTGAACACGAGGTTGAACTTAGTCATCTGTCCAAAAAAGCAAACTAAAATTAAAATCTCAGAAACGGCTAGAGCTGTCATTACCAAATTTTAATACCTATGTTTGTCTCATATGTCATATCTGAAATTGAGGTTTTGGTGGCGCCACCTACATTGATCTGTTTTTTACATGGGAAAATGTAATTTTAGACTCTCCAGCTTATACACTGTTTTATGATGAAACTGTTAAGCTGATTGGTTTAAACTAAAGAATTATTCTATGGTAGGTTTCTGCCAGTTTTATAAGAAGAGCTTGGGTAAATGCAACTTTAAAAAAGCAGTGTAGCCAATTGAAAACTATGATTTATTTTCTTCCTCTGAATCTACTCGATAATCTGAGTAGGTCATCTGGTCTTATTCTTGTGTCATTTTTTGAGTATGTCTGTCTGTTTGTCAGTGATCCTAAATTTCGCCTGCTTGCTGGACCTTGCTTCTTGCAGTTAGTAATTTTCAGGACACAGTTTTGCGGGAATCCTTATGGAACTGGAAAACATCTTATTTCTTACATTAAAGTCTCAAAAGAAATTTTTAATGTTTGGGATATGGCCGCTACCATATATTGGCCATACGTCCCACACTATAAACTCTACCTACTAAAACTATAGCTCATTTTGCTTCTCTTTACGTTCCCAACTTTTTTCTGGTAGTCGGTTATCTCAGGTGTGTCAGTATATCTGTCTGTTTTGAGCTATGTCTGCTTACATGTTCTTTTGAGTGATATATGTCGTTCGACAGGCCAAACTTTCCAGGAAAACGCTTTAAAAGTCTTTCATTAGAAAATGACAGTTTGTCCTGTTTGTCCAATATGTATTTCATTTTAGTCCGGCAAGCTCTCGACCTATGGTCGTCTAGTTGCTTGCCGGAAATCTTCGATTTCGGCAAGTTGGTTGGTCAGTTGCGTATGTCCATTTGTTGCTTGCCGGAATCAAAGATTTCGGCAAGCATATTGGTCAGTTGCGTATGTCTGTTTGTTGCTTGCCGGAAATCTTCGATTTTCGCAAGCATGTTGATCACCCGCGTATGTTTGTTTGTTTGTTTGTCTGTCTGTTTGTCTGTATGTACACGCGCTAGAGGCCACAGTTTTTAAGCAATCGCTCTGAAACTTATACATTAAGTGTAAGATTGGTTCTCCTCGGAGCCTATTGTTTTTGGTCATGATCGGTCAAAGGTCAAGGTCAGGGTCACCAAAAAACCTAACATTTTTACTTTCTTCATATCTTTGTCAATAATAATCGTAGCCGCATAATCTGTAGCTCATTTTATTCCTCTTTATGTTAGCTTTCCAAGTGCTGGCAAATTTTTCTGGTCGATTGTTACCATCGTAACGTATTTTTGGGGGAAAATCAGAAAATTCGAAAATTTCACTCAAAATTTTTCATTTTTTAAGTTAGAGAGGTCTAGTTTTTTGCATTGTGTAGCATTTAATATGCTCTATGGAAAATTAACGGGAGTCTCGCAAAATCTCGTGCCATTTGTCGTCAAATGAGACTTTTCGAGATTTCATTAAAAACGATTTAGAGGTGGCAGTTTTACAGCTAAGGTTCTAAAAGTGACATATTTTCTGTTTTTCTGTATTATCTCGAACTTATTTTTTCATTTTTTGAAATTAGCCACCAGGGGGCGTGGTACTGGAAACACTGCAACTTACCATTTTTCTGCAATACCAAAAAAAATATTAAACGTGGCACAATGTTTACTGTCTTATCTGAAACTAGGATCGTCGGCTTATTCCTGCGTACATGTAGCTTTGCGCTGCTGTTACCATGGTAACCAAATTTTGGGGTAAAACTTGGCAATCTGAAAATAATAAGTTTTTTGCTTCTATCTCTGTTAATATTTATACTACAAGTGTCTAGTTTTCTGCATGAGGTAGCATTCCCTTGCCACTAATGCAGTTAATTGCAAGTCTCGTAGAATCTCGCTCTGTTTTCCGTCAAACGAGAAATTACGAGATTTCACAGAAATGCATATAACTTGGTCACCTTTTCGGCTAAAGAGGAGCAGTTTTCAGCATTTTGTTGCGTTTTGGGAGCTTAACAAGATAATAACTTATATCTCGCCACATCTCGTACCATCTCTCGCCAAACGAGAATATTCGAGAATTCGAACAAATGTCTATATCTCTGTCATTTGAATGCCAGAGATTTTATTTTTCTATTGTTCAAGATTCACTTGACTAGTTTGAAGTGACAAAATTGAATATCTCGTCATATCTCGCATCATTTCTTGTCAAACGAGAACATGGGACCATTCAAAGATACGCCTATAATTCTGTTATTTTAATGCTGAAGACCTTTAGTTTTCAGCATTCGATAGCGTCTAACACTCTCGGTCACATTATGTGTTTATATTGTAAGTTTCGTCAAATCTGGGATCGTTTTTTCTTCAAATAAAAAAGTACATCCTATTGCCGTGACCATAAGTGGCGGCAGTATGTGATAGTAAATGTCGGCAGGGGCATTACACTTGACAGTTGGAGCCGTGTTCTATGGGTGTGCGATGGCCCATGAAGAAGACTTCTATTGTGTTGTTATCGTCTTCCTTTGATTGCTGCTTCGTAAGCTTCACAGACCAGCGCCAACCACCTGGTTGCCATGTGTCCTCAATGTAAACAACCTTTGCTGTTTTCCTTTCCCTAAGATATGTATGGTAGCCTGTTCACTTGTCCTTAGATTGTTTATTGTTGGTGTATTGAAGTAAAATAAAATGCCAGGTTTTCCTGCAAATTGATTGTAAATTGAATAAAATCATACAAGAACCAACCAATGTTCTATGACCACTATTTCAGATTTGAGATCAGAACAATTGATTTCTGCATAAACCACTATGACCAGATTTGATAAACTTTAAAGTGGTCTATATTTTTTTCTGAAGAAGTTGAGCTATATGCTTGGAGATGCCAGCCAGTGGGTGTGAATGGATTGCAATGAAACCCAAGCCAGGTGTTTGTGAAGAGTCTGGTGGAGATGAAGGGGGCCAAAACCTATTTGACTGTGTATAAGCATAAACTGGCCTGAAATCAGGTTTCTGGGGGCATGAAATTTTTGTTTGTGGGAACAGGGTAATATTTTCTTGTTTCCCTGTATATACACCCTAAACTGGGCCTAATGACACCAAAACCAGGTTTGTGGGACCATCAGTACAGATTTGAGGGGGAAAAATGGATTTTATCTGTATATCACTATGTTCACTGTGTCCAGATTTGGAAATTCAAACTGGTCCTATTTTTTTTTCTGATGGAGTTGAGCCAAATGCTTTGAGATACCAGCCAGTGGGTGTAAATGGATTGCAATGATACCAAACCAGGTGTGTGTGTTGAGTTTTGTGGAGATGAGGGGGGCCAGAACCTATCTGACTGTGTATAAGCATAAACTGGCCTGAAATCAGGTTTCTGGGGGCTTGAAATTCTTGTTTGTGTCAACAGGGTAATATTATCTTGTTTCCCTGTATATACACCTTGAATTGGGCCTAATGACACCTAAACCATGTTTTAGGGACCATCATTACAGATTTGAGGTAAAAAAAATGGATTTTCCCTGTATATCACTATGTTCACTGTGTCCATATTTGGGAATTCAAACTGGCCCTAATTTTTTTTCTGAGGGAGTTGAGCCAAATGCTTGGTGATGCCAGCCAGTGGGTGTAAATGGATTGCAATGATACCCAAACCAGGAGTGTGTGTTGAGTTTTGTGGATATGAAGGGGGCCAGAACCTATTTGACTGTGTATAAGCATAAACTGGCCTGAAATCAGGTTTCTGGGGGCATGAAATTTTTGTTTGTGGGAACAGGGTAATATTATCTTGTTTCCCTGTATATACACACTAAACTGGGCCTAATGACACCAAAACCAGGTTTGTGGGACCATCAGTACAGATTTGAGGGGGGGAAATGGATTTTCTCTGTATATCACTATGTTCACTGTGTCCAGATTTGGAAATTCAAACTGGCCCTAATTTTTTTTTCTGAGGGAGTTGAGCCAAATGCTTGGTGATGCCAGCCAGTGGGTGTAAATGGATTGCAATGATACCCAAACCAGGAGTGTGTGTTGAGTTTTGTGGGGATGAGGGGGGCCAGAACCTATTTGACTGTGTATAAGCATAAACTGGCCTGAAATCAGGTTTCTGGGGGCATGAAATTTTTGTTTGTGGGAACAGGGTAATATTATCTTGTTTCCCTGTATATACACACTAAACTGGGCCTAATGACACCAAAACCAGGTTTGTGGGACCATCAGTACAGATTTGAGGGGAAAAAATGGATTTTTTCTGTATATCACTATGTCCACTGTGTCCAGATTTGGAAATTCAAACTGGCCCTAATTTTTTTTCTGAGGGATTTGAACCAAATGCTTTGAGATTCCAGCCAGTGGGTGTAAATGGATTGCAATGATAGCCAAACCAGGTGTGTGTGATGAGTCTGGTGGAGATGAGGTGGTCCAAAACACTATTTGCCTGTGTATAATAAGCCATATACTGTCCTCAGCTGAAATCAGCTTTCTGGGGGCTTGAAATGTTTGCTGGTGGGAACAAGGTAATATTATCTTGTTATCATGGATATACACCCTAAAATGGGTCTAAGAACACCAAATACATGCATGTTGGACCATGAGTACAGATTTGAGGTAACAAATTGTCTGTCTATAAATTTAAAAAAATCAAATATCAAACTGTTATAAACATGTATCAATATATTTAATAAAATCTCTTTTCATCCAATGAATTGCATCTTATGTTTTTATAAATAAACCATGATATTCAATTACATCCAGTAATAAAAAATAAAAATAAAATGAATAAAAGTTTTTTTTTTTTTTTTTTTTTTTTTGGTGGGGGGGGGGGGTGTTTGTGTTTTTTTTTGCAGTAAAATCCAGGCTTCTCTTTGGATCCCGGCGGTGGGCGAGGGTACAATGGACACTACACAACATTTGAAAGAACATTTTTTTCTGCTGTTATTGGATGACCAAGTCTCTATGAATTTAAAAAAAATATTTATTCCGTTATTCAAGATGACAGTGAAAATGACCCTATTTTTTCAATCATTCACCACTCTTTTCGAGCGTTCATCGAATAAGAAAGAGCCCGTCCCACCGCATTTCCTGCGAGGGTTCGTTTCTTCAGAGTCCAAACAATCCTACAGGGGCGGGGTTTAGTCCATCTCGTCTTAAATTTGTGTCCGGGGCACGGCAAACATTATGAAAGCGGACAAAAACTTTCATACGGCTGGTAAATGCGTTTATATGTAAACGCGGGGAATTCCCGGACAATTCACGGAGAGATTTTATATGCAATGATACTTTTAATTACACGTTAAAATCATTTAAAATCTACCACTATATTACTCTAAAGACATTTATTCACTGTTAAATTACCTAAATAATAACCAGCGCAAACAATGTGGGACTGCCACTAACACCAATCTGGATCACCAGCTAACATTGACTACCGATCTTACATCAGACGAAAACGCTAAACACTATATATTTTTTCAACAGTTTACTGTGCAAACCGTAACAAAACCATGCAGGATATCAAATTTACAGGTTCTTAAGGAAATATGATACAAAACATAAATTGTACCTTTGCTCACATTTAATAATATCATCATGATGAATTCTCCGCGAATTCTCCAGCTGTCCGCGTTATAGATGTATATGTATTTATTAATGACAAAAATTGACATACAATTTTATGGATACCCGTATAATTGCGGTTTTCTGGACCGTCCCAGCCCACAGGTAGGATAATATGGATTCCCGACAATATTCTAATGACCGTTCCCTGAGCTGGAACGGGCTAAGAAGGTCCCTGTCATTTTTTTAAATTGTCAATTCCCAGGTTTTTCGGATAAAAAAATGGCCCAATCCTTCATTCAATCTCCAGCCTCTTCTGGCGTTCCGGGTTTAAAAAAGAGCCCGTCCCATGCCTATTTCAGCTAGGACTGCAAACTCTGGGGTCAAAACAACTCAACTACGGCTTGGGATTACTACCTTTCCTCTTAAATTTCCATCGCGCCCGTGTCAAGTGTACCGTTTTATTCACAAACGTGCGGCAGGCGCCAAAACATTTGACAGCACCCCTCTCTCATGCCAGAATATATTTTTATATATGAAGTCCTAACCCACCACGGAACTAGGGCCTCAAATTTTTTTATCTTATTACTTACCACTTCAGACTCCTTAAAAGTCTCTCCTTTTTTAACCAAAGATTCCAATTTTTAAAATATATTAAATTTCACATTACAGATAACCTACACCAAGGGGACATTACAGTTAATCCGTGATGGGCAGGACTTCTTGGAATTTTATAATTCCCGGACCCAGGCTGACCGACTGCCTTTTTTCTTCAAGGACAGCCCTAATTTAAGCCATCATCAGACTTGAAGATGTCCTCAGGCCGACCTATTTGTCCAGGAATGAAAGGTCACGTCTCCCTTACCCAGAGGTCGGGTCTCTGTCTAACACGAACGCGGCTTCGCTTGCATTTCGGCATTCTGGACGTTCAACTCTTCAAGTTTCATTTTCAGTGCTTTTCTTATTTCCAACACTCAAGAATAGGAGAACTGCCAAGGATTCAGTTGGACTTCCTTTATTTTTGTTTCTGTCCAAAATGGATTATCCTGTATAGGATGGCTACTAATAACAACACTATTAATGTCTCTCTATCCGTCTGTCTGTCTGTCTGTCTCTCTGTCTGTCTCTCTGTCTACTCCTCTTTGACTTTTGAAAATCAGCAAGACCTTATTCATATGTGCTACTGTTTTCCCCATGATAGAGGTTTTTCATTTGATCAGATCCAAATGTTCCCTGTCTGTCTGCCTAGTAACTGTCCATCTATTTCGCTGTCTTATTTCCGGTCACTTCCGGCAAGCGTTCGACCTCAGGTCGTCTAGTCTGTCTGTCTGTTTGTTGCTTGCTTGCCGGAAATCTTCTATTTCCGCAAGCATGTTCGTCAGTTGCGTATGTCTGTTTGTCTCTTTGTTGCTTGCCGGAAATCTTCGATTTCGGCAAGCATGTTCGTCAGTTGCGTATGTCTGTTTGTCTCTTTGTCTGTTTGTTGCTTGCCGGAATCAAAGATTTCGGCAAGCATATTGGTCAGTTGCGTATGTCTGTTTGTCTGTCTGTTTGTTTGTTGCTTGCCTGAATCAAAGATTTCGGCAAGCATATTACTCAGTTGCGTATGTCTGTTTGTCTGTTTGTCTTCTTGCTGGTTCTTGTTTGTTTGTCACCACTCTCCTGGCCACAATTTTGCCACAATAACCTTGAAACTTACAGGGATGTTCGAAAACATAATTTCTAGGTGCCCTATTGTTTTTGGTTAAAATAGGTCAAAGGTCAAGGTCAAGGTCGTCAAAACTTCTCAAAACGTTTTTTTCTTCATATCTTTGTGACTATTAGTCGTAGCTGCTTCAACAATAGCTCATTTTAATCGTCATTCCAAGGCCTGTCTATTGGTGTGTAGCTGACTAAATTTGCGGTAACCATGGTAACGCATTTTTGGGGAAAAGTGCTGATATTTTTCTAAATTTGTCAGTTTTAAAGCTACAAAGGTCTAGTTTTTTGCTTCAGGTAGCATTCACCTAGCACTACAAGATTCTATTAAGAGTCTCGCAATATCTCGTATAATATCTCGTCAAACGAGATATTTCGAGATTTCAGTAATCTTGCCCTGGAGGCCACAGTTTTGCAGGAATCTTTTTGAAACTGGCATATCTTAAGTCCTACACTATTATCTCGAAATCAATTTTTCATTTTTTTTATTCGGCCGCTAGGGGGCGCTGGGTGCAAACCTCTCCAACATATCATGTTTTGGAAATATCTCCAAAATTATAGGCCTCAATTACATAAACTATAGCTTATTTTTTCCCTCTGATTCTTCTCCATAAACTGATAATGTCATCTGGTCTCAATCTTGTGTCACTTTGTCATTGTGTCCGTCTGTTTGTCAGTTGTCCTCAAATTCGCCTGCTTGCTCTTGCGTCTCACATATAGCATTCTACAGGCCACAGTTTTGAAAGAATCCTTTTGAAACTATTACATCTTAAGTCTTACACTAATATCTCGAAACCAATTTTTCATTTTCTGGATATGGCCGCTAGGGGGCGCTGAACTCGAACCTCTCCCAACATATCATGCTTTGGCAATATCTCCAAAACTATAAACCTCAGTTACATAGACTGTAGCTTTTTTCTTCCGTTGAGTCGTCTCCATAATCTGGAGTAGTCATCTGGACTCAATCTTGAGTCACTTTGTCAGTGTGTCCGTCTGTTTGTCAGTTGTCCTCAAATTCGCCTTCTTGCTGGTTCTTGTTTGTTTGTCACCACTCTCCTGGCCACAATTTTGCCACAATAACCTTGAAACTTACAGGGATGATGAAAAAGATAATTTCTAGGTGCCCTATTGTTTTTGGTTAATATAGGTGAAAGGTCAAGGTCAAGGTCGTCAAAACTTCTTAAAACGGTTTTTTCTCCATATCTGTGTGACTTTCAGTCGTATCTACTTCAACAATAGCTCATTTTAATCGTCGTTCCAAGGCCTGTCATCTGGTGTGTAGCTGACTCAAATTTGCCGTAACCATGGTTAAAAATTTTGGGGGAAAAGTCAGGATATTCGAAAATAAGGGGTCTTATTTTTCTAACTTTGTCAGTTTTAAAGCTAGAGTGATCTAGTTTTTTTGCATCAAGTAGCATTTAACTAGTACTACAAGATTTTATTACAAGTCTTGCAGTATCTCGTAAAATATCTCGTGAATAGAGATATTTCGAGATTTCATTCATCTTGCGCCAAAGGCCACATTATTGCAGCAATCTTTTTGAAACTGACATATCATAAGTCCTACACTTGTATCTCGAAATTGTTTTTTCATTTTTTGAATATGGCTGCTAGGGGGCGCTGCAAACGACCCTCACACACATATCATTACATTGGCCATATCTCTAAAACCCAAAGCCTCATTTACATAAACTATAGCTTATTTTTTTCCTCTGAGTCTTCTCCATAAACTGATAATGTCATCTGGTCTCAATCTTGTGTCACTTTGTCAGTGTGTCCGTCTGTTTGTCAGTTGTCCTCAAATTTGCCTGCTTGCTGGTTCTTGCGTCTCACATATAGCATTCTACAGGCCACAGTTTTTAAAAAAGCATTTGAAAACTGATGCATACTATGTTTTACAGAAATATCTCAAAACATTTTTTCTATTTTCCGGATATGGCCGCTAGGTGGCGCTGCACATGACCCTCACACACATATCATTATATTGACCATATCTCTAAAACCCAAAGGCACAATTACAGAAACTATGGCTTATTTTCTTTCCCTGAGTCTTCTCCATGACCTAGTAATGTCATCTGGTCTCAATCTTGTGTCACTTTGTCAGTGTGTCTGTTTGTCAGTTGCTGGTTCTTGCGTCTCATATATAGCATTCTACAGGCTACAGTTTTTTTTTTTCAGGAATCCTTTTAAAACTGGTACATCTTATGTGTTACACTAATATCTCAAAACAGATTTTTCATTTTCCGGATATAGCCACCAGGGGGCGCTGCACTTTCACCTCCCCAACATATCATGTTTTGGCTATCTCTCCAAAATTATAAACCTAACCTACATAAACTACCGCTAATTTTGCTCTTCTTCACCTTCGGCGCTTTTGTCTGTAATCTGTTATCACAGATGTGTCAGTATGTCTGTCTGTTCGTGTTTTGTTGTCAGCTTTGTCTGCTTCCTCGTTGCTTTGTCTGATATGTCATTTTACAGGCCACAACTTCTAAGCAAACGCTGAGGGTCATTCAAATAATAGAAAACCCACAATATGTTCTGTCTGTCCGTCTGTCTGTCATTTCAACTTCCGGCAAGCGCTCGACCTCTGGTCGTCTAGTTTGTTTGTTTGTTTGTTTGTTTGTTTGTCACCACTCTCCTGGCCACAATTTTGCCACAATAACCTTGAAACTTACAGGGATGATGAAAAGCATAATTTCTAGGTGCCCTATTGTTTTTGGTTAAAATAGGTGAAAGGTCAAGGTCAAGGTCGTCAAATCTTCCCAAAACCGTTTTTTCTTCATATCTTTGTGACTATTAGCCATATCTACTTCAACAATAGCTCATTTTAATCGTCATTCCAAGGCCTGTCATCTGGTGTGTAGCTGACTCAAATTTGCCGTAACCATGGTTACAAGTTTTGGGGGAAAAGTCATAATATTCGAAAATAAGGGGTCTTATTTTTCTAACTTTGTCAGTTTTAAAGCTAGAGTGATCTAGTTTTTTGCATCAGGTAGCATTCAACTAGTACTACAAGATTTTATTACAAGTCTTGCTGTATCTCGTAAAATTTCTCGTAAATAGAGATATTTCGAGATTTCATTCATCTTGCGCCAAAGGCCACACTATTGCAGGAATCTTTTTGAAACTGACATATTATAAGTCCTACACTAGTATCTCGAAATCGTTTTTTCACTTTTTGAATAGCGCCGCTAGGGGGCGCTGGATGCGAACCTCCCGAACATATCATATTTTGGCCATATCTCCAAAATTATAAGCCTCAATTACATAAACTATAGCTTATTTTCTTTCCTCTGAGTCTTCTCCATAACCTAGTGTAGTCATCTGGTCACAATTTTGTGACACTTTGTCAGTGTGTCTGTCTGTTTGTCAGTTGTCCTAAAATTCGCCTGCTTGCTCTTGCGTCTAACATATAGCATTCTACAGGCCACAGTTTTGAAAGAATCCTTTTGAAACTATTACATCTTAATTCTTACACTAATATCTCGAAACCAATTTTTCATTTTCCGGATATGGCCGCTAGGGGGCGCTGAACTCGAACCTCTCCCAACATATCATGCTTTGGCAATATCTCCAAAACTATAAACCTCAGTTACATAAACTGTAGCTTTTTTCTTCCTTTAAGTCTTCTCCATAACCTGGAGAAGTCATCTGGACTCAATTTTGAGTCACTTTGTCAGTGTTTTCGTCTGTTTGTCAGTTGTCCTCAAATTCGCTTGCTTGTTGGCTCTTGCGTCTCACATATAGCATTCTGTAGGCCACAGTTTTGACGGAATCCTATTGAAACTATTACATCTTATGTCTTACACTAATATCTAGAAATAAATTTTACATTTTCCGGATATGGCCACTAGTGGGCGCTGCACATGACTCTCACACACATACCATTGTATTGGCCATAACTCTACACCCAATGCCTCAGTTACATAAGCTGTAGCTTATTTTCTTCCTTTGAGTCTTCTCCATAACCTGATTAAGGCATCTGGTTTCAATCTTCTGTCACTTTGTCAGTGTGTCCATCTGTTTGTCCGTTATCCTCAAAGTCGTCTGCTTGCTGGTTCTTACGCCTTACATATAGCATTCTACAGGCCACAGCTTTGACGGAATCCTTTTGAAACTGAGATATCTCATGTCATACACTAATAATACGAAACGCATTTGTCGTCTTCGGAATATGTCTGCTAGAGGGCGCTAAAGTCGAGCCTCCCAAGTATATCATTAATTCGCCATACCTCGTAAACTATAAATCTAAATTACATAAATTATAACTCATTTTCTTCCTTTGAATCTTCTCAATAACTAGCTTATGTCATCTGGTGTCAATCTTGTCTCACAAAGTCAGTATGTCTGTCTGTTCGTCTTTTGTTGTCAGCTTTGTCTGCTTGCCTGTTCTTTTGTCTCAAATGTCATTCTACGGGCCACATATCCTCAGCAATGTCTCTGAGAATCATTCCATTAATAGAAAACCGACAATATGTTCTGTCTGTCCGTCTGTGTTTCACTTCCGAATTCCGGCAAGCGTTCGACCTATGGTCGTCTAGTTTGTTTGTTTGTTTGTTTGTCACGACTCTCCAGGTCACACTTTTGCATCAATCAACTTGAAACTTACAGGCTTGATTGACAAACCGATTTCTAGGTGCCCTATTGTTTTTGGTCAACATTGCTCCAAGGTCAAGGGTCAAGGTCACGACAGGTATGGTTAACGGTTTTTGCACTATAACTTCGCCATAAATAGGCTTATCCACTTCTGCAATAGCTCATTTTTTTCGTCATCACCTGGCCTTTCTTTTGACATGTAGCTTACTTAAATTTGCCGTTACCATGGTTACATTTTTTGGGCAAAAATCACGGAAATTGGAAATAACACGACCATTTTTTGTAACTTTGTCAGTTTTTAAGCTAGGCAGATCTAGTTTTCGGCATTTTATTCCACATGACCAGCTTGACACGACAGAACTGAAAGTCACGCCAAATCTCGCGCCATATCTCGTCAAACGAGAAAAAACGAGACTTCGCGGAAATGCTTATAACTCGGCGACTTTTACAGCTAGACAGGTCTGGTTTTCGGCATTTCGTTCCACCAAACAAGCTTGACACGACAGAGCTGCAAGACAGGCCAAATCTCGCACCGTATCTCGTCAAACGAGAAAACACGGGATTTCACGGAAATGCTTATAACTGGGCCAGTTTTACAGCTAGACACGTCTGGTTTTCGGCATTTAGTTCCACTAGACCAGCTTGACACGACAAGTATGCAAGTGCCGTTACCATGGTTACATTTTTTGGGCAAAAATCATGGAAATGGGAAATAACACGACCATTTTTTGTAGCTTTGTCAGTTTTTAAGCTAGGCAGATCTAGTTTTCGGCATCTTGTTCCACATGACCAGCTTGACACGACAGAACTGAAAGTCACGCCAAATCTCGCGCCATATCTCGGCAAACGAGAAAAAACGAGACTTCGCGGAAATGCTTATAACTCGGCGACTTTTACAGCTAGACAGGTCTGGTTTTCGGCATTTCGTTCCTCCAAACAAGCTTGATACGACAGAGCTGCAAGACAGGCCAAATCTCGCACCGTATCGCGTCAAACGAGAAAACACGGGATTTCACGGATATGCTTATAACTGGGCCAGTTTTACAGCTAGACACGTCTGGTTTTCGGCATTTAGTTCCACTAGACCAGCTTGACACGACAGATATGCAAGTCTGGCAAAATCTCGCACCGTATCTCGTCAAACGAGAAAACACGAAATTTCACGGAAATGCTTATAACTCGGCCAGTTTTACAGCTAGACAGGTCTGGTTTCCGGCATTTCCTTCCACATGACCAGCTTGACACGATAGATGTGCAAGTCAGGCCAAATCTCGCACCCTATCTCGTCAAACGAGAAAACACGAGATTTCACGGAAATGCTTATAACTCGGCGAGTTTTACAGCTAGACAGGTCTAGTTTTCGGCATTTTGTTTCACATGACCCGCTGGACATGACAGAACTGAAAGTCAGGCCGAATATCGCACCGTATCTCGTCAAACGAGAAAACATGAGATTTCACGGCATTGGTTATAACTCAGCGAGTTTTACAGATATACACGTCTGGTTTTCGGCATTTTGTTCCACTAGACCAGCTTGACACGACAGACATCCATGTCAGGCAAAACCTCGCACCGTATCCCGTCAAACGAGAAAACACGAGATTTCATGGAACTGCAGCTAGATAGGTCTAGTTTCCGGCATTTTGTAATATTTGACAAACCTGACATGACAAAACTGGAAATCTCGCCAAAGCTCGCACCATTTCCCGTCAAACGAGAAAACACGAGATTTCATGCAAATGCTTATAACTCAGCGGCTTTTATAGCTAGACAGGTCTAGTTTTCGGCATTTCATATCATTTGGCAAGCTTGGCATGACAAACCTGAAAACGTCTCACTGCTTCTTGTCAAACGAGATAAACGGGATTTCATGAAAAAATTTTGAACTTGGTCCCTTTTACACTAGAAAGATATGCAGCTGTTAAAGGTCAGCATGCATAAATAAACATATTATCCGTTTCTGCTGCCCCCACAATGTTGCTCATTCATATGACTGTTTCTACATGCACTCTCTGTCTATCTGTCTGTATCATTTCCATTTCCGGCAAGCGCGTGACCTCTGGTCATCTTGTTTGTTGCTTGCCGGAAATCTTCGATTTCGGCAAGCATGTTCGTCAGTTGCGTATGTCTGTTTGTTGCTTGCCGGAAATCTTCGATTTCGGCAAGCATGTTCGTCAGTTGCGTATGTCTGTTTGTCTTTTTGTTTGTTGCTTGCCGGAAATCTTCGATTTCGGCAAGCATGTTCGTCAGTTGCGTATGTCTGTTTGTCTCTTTGTCTGTTTGTTGCTTGCCGGAAATCTTCGATTTCGGCAAGCATGTTCGTCAGTTGCGTATGTCTGTTTGTCTGTTTGTCTGTTTGTTTGTTTGTTTGTTTGTTTGTTTGTTTGTCACGACTCTCCAGGTCACATTTTTGCATCAATCAACTTGAAACTTACAGGCTTGATTGATAAACCGATTTCTAGGTGCCCTATTGTTTTTGGTCAACATTGCTCCAAGGTCAAGGTTCAAGGTCACGACAAGTATGGTTAACGGTTTTTGCACTATAACTTTGCCATAAATAGGCGTATCCACTTCTGCAATAGCTAATTTTTTTCGTCATCACCTGGCCTTTCTTCTGACATGTAGCTTACTTAAATTTGCCGTTACCATGGTTACATTTTTTTGGGCAAAAATCATGGAAATTGGAAATAACACGACCATTTTTTGTAACTTTGTCAATTTTTAAGCTACAGACGTCTGGTTTTGGTCATTATGTACCTTATAGGCAGCTTGACATGATAAAACTAAAAGTCTCGCCAAATCTCGCACCATTTCTTGCCAAACGAGAGTTTCCGAGATTTCATTAAATATGACCTACAGGCCGCATTTTTTTAACAGTGGCTTTGAAATTGATATATTTTCTGTCATTTATAAATATCTCGAAATCAATTTTTCATTTTTGGGAAATAGCCACCAGGGGGCGTGGTACATGAAACACTGTAACATATCATTTTTCTGCAATATCTCAAAAAATATTAAACGTGACACCATTTTTTTTTGTGGTATCTGAAACTAGGAACATTGGCTTATTGCTCCGCACATGTAGCTTTGTACTGCCGTTACCATGGTTACCAAATTTTGGGGTAAAACGTGACAACTTGAAAATACGAAGTTTACCTGCTTCTATCTCTGTTGATATTTGCCATAGAAAGGTCTGGTTTTCGGCGTTAGACAGCATCCGTCTAGTTCTTAGTCATTCAATCGCAAGTCTCGTCATATCTCGCACCGTTTCTCGTGAAACGAGAACACGTGACCATTCAAAGAAATGCCTATAATTCTGTCATTTTTCACGCTACAGACACATGGTTTGCAGCGCTGGATAGCAGCTGACACTCGCAGTCACATTCAGGGGTCACATTGTTAGTCTCGTCAAATCTGGCGCCGTTTTTCGCCAAACCACGAAGACACGTGCCGTCGCCGCAAGTGGCGGCAGGGTCCTTACGGTGGGCGGCCGGCGTGTGCAGCGGTCCGTGACGGCCTCTCCGGGCCCCATCTATTATCATACATGTTGGAGGCACAGTCACAACTTTATTGCTTGCCGGAAATCTTCGATTTCGGCAAGCATGTTCGTCAGTTGCGTATGTCTGTTTGTCTGTTTGTCTGTTTGTTTGTTTGTTGCTTGCCGGAAATCTTCGATTTCGGCAAGCATGTTCGTCAGTTGCGTATGTCTGTTTGTCTTTTTGTTTGTTGCTTGCCGGAAATCTTCGATTTCGGCAAGCATGTTCGTCAGTTGCGTATGTCTGTTTGTCTCTTTGTCTGTTTGTTTGTTTGTTTGTTTGTTTGTTTGTTTGTTTGTTTGTTTGTTTGTCACGACTCTCCAGGTCACACTTTTGCATCAATCAACTTGAAACTTACAGGCTTGATTGACAAACCGATTTCTAGGTGCCCTATTGTTTTTGGTCAACATTGCTCCAAGGTCAAGGGTCAAGGTCACGACAGGTATGGTTAACGGTTTTTGCACTATAACTTCGCCATAAATAGGCTTATCCACTTCTGCAATAGCTCATTTTTTTCGTCATCACCTGGCCTTTCTTTTGATATGTAGCTTACTTAAATTTGCCGTTACCATGGTTACATTTTTTGGGCAAAAATCACGGAAATTGGAAATAACACGACCATTTTTTGTAACTTTGTCAGTTTTTAAGCTAGGCAGATCTAGTTTCCGGCATTTTGTTCCACATGACCAGCTTGACACGACAGAACTGAAAGTCACGCCAAATCTCGCGCCATATCTCGTCAAACGAGAAAAAACGAGACTTCGCGGAAATGCTTATAACTCGGCGACTTTTACAGCTAGACAGGTCTGGTTTTCGGCATTTCGTTCCACCAAACAAGCTTGACACGACAGAGTTGCAAGACAGGCCAAATCTCGCACCGTATCTCGTCAAACGAGAAAACACGAGATTTCACGGAAATGCTTATAACTGGGCCAGTTTTACAGCTAGACACGTCTGGTTTTCGGCATTTAGTTCCACTAGACCAGCTTGACACGACAGATATGCAAGTGCCGTTACCATGGTTACATTTTTTGGGCAAAAATCATGGAAATTGGAAATAACACGACCATTTATTGTAACTTTGTCAGTTTTTAAGCTAGGCAGATCTAGTTTTCGGCATTTTGTTCCACATGACCAGCTTGACACGACAGAACTGAAAGTCACGCCAAATCTCGCGCCATATCTCGTCAAACGAGAAAAAACGAGACTTCGCGGAAATGCTTATAACTCGGCGACTTTTACAGCTAGACAGGTCTGGTTTTCGGCATTTTCGTTCCACCAAACAAGCTTGACACGACAGAGCTGCAAGACAGGCCAAATCTCGCACCGTATCTCGTCAAACGAGAAAACACGAAATTTCACGGAAATGCTTATAACTCGGTCAGTTTTACAGCTAGACAGGTCTGGTTTCCGGCATTTCCTTCCACATGACCAGCTTGACACGATAGATGTGCAAGTCAGGCCAAATCTCGCACCCTATCTCGTCAAACGAGAAAACACGAGATTTCACGGAAATGCTTATAACTCGGCGAGTTTTACAGCTAGACAGGTCTAGTTTTCGGCATTCATTAACATTTGGACGGCTTGACATGACAAACCTGCAAGACTGGCCAAATCTCGCACCATATCTCGTCAAACGATAAAAAAAGAGATTTCACAGAAATGCTAATAACTCGGCGACTTTTACAGCTAGACAGATGTAGTTTTCGCCATTTCATAACATTTAGAGAGTTTGATATGACAAATCTACAAGACTGGCCAAATCATGCACCATATCTCGTCAAACGAGAAAACACGAGAGTACACGGAAATGCTTATAACTCGGCGACTTTTACAGCTAGACGGATCTAGTTTTCGCCATTTCGTAACGTTTGGCCGTCTTGACATAATAAAACTGCTCGTCTTGCCAAATCTCGTACTATATCTCGTCAAGCGAGAAAAAAACATGATTTCACGTAAATGCTGATAAGACGGCGACTTTTGCAGTTAGACAGGTCTAGTTTCCGGCATTTTGTAATATTTGACAAACCTGACATGACAAAACTGGAAATCTCGCCAAAGCTCGCACCATTTCCCGTCAAACGAGAAAACACGAGATTTCATGCAAATGCTTATAACTCAGCGGCTTTTATAGCTAGACAGGTCTAGTTTTCGGCATTTCATATCATTTGGCCAGCTTGACATGACAAACCTGAAAACGTCTCACTGCTTCTTGTCAAACGAGATTAACGGGATTTGATGAAAAAATTTTGAACTTGGTCCCTTTTACACTAGAAAGATATGCAGCTGTTAAAGGTCAGCATGCATAAATAAACATATTATCCGTTTCTGCTGCCCCCACAATGTTGCTCATTCATATGACTGTTTCTACATGCACTCTCTGTCTATCTGTCTGTATCATTTCCATTTCCGGCAAGCGCGTGACCTCTGGTCATCTTGTTTGTTTGTTTGTTTGTTTGTTTGTTTGTTTGTCACGACTCTCCAGGTCACACTTTTGCATCAATCAACTTGAAACTTACAGGCTTGATTGACAAACCGATTTCTAGGTGCCCTATTGTTTTTGGTCAACATTGCTCCAAGGTCAAGGGTCAAGGTCACGACAGGTATGGTTAACGGTTTTTGCACTATAACTTCGCCATAAATAGGCTTATCCACTTCTGCAATAGCTCATTTTTTTCGTCATCACCTGGCCTTTCTTTTGACATGTAGCTTACTTAAATTTGCCGTTACCATGGTTACATTTTTTGGGCAAAAATCACGGAAATTGGAAATAACACGACCATTTTTTGTAACTTTGTCAGTTTTTAAGCTAGGCAGATCTAGTTTTCGGCATTTTGTTCCACATGACCAGCTTGACACGACCGAATTGAAAGTCACGCCAAATCTCGCGCCATATCTAGTCAAACGAGAAAAAACGAGACTTCGCGGAAATGCTTATAACTCGGCGACTTTTACAGCTAGACAGGTCTGGTTTTCGGTATTTCGTTCCACCAAACAAGCTTGACACGACAGAGCTGCAAGACAGGCCAAATCTCGCACCGTATCTCGTCAAACGAGAAAACACGTGATTTCACGGAAATGCTTATAACTGGGCCAGTTTTACAGCTAGACACGTCTGGTTTTCGGCATTTAGTTCCACTAGACCAGCTTGACACGACAGATATGCAAGTGCCGTTACCATGGTTACATTTTTTGGGCAAAAATCATGGAAATTGGAAATAACACGACCTTTTTTTGTAACTTTGTCAGTTTTTAAGCTAGGCAGATCTAGTTTTCGGCATTTTGTTCCACATGACCAGCTTGACACGACAGAACTGAAAGTCACGCCAAATTTCGCGCCATATCTCGTCAAACGAGAAAAAACGAGACTTCGCGGAAATGCTTATAACTCGGCGACTTTTACAGCTAGACAGGTCTGGTTTTCGGCATTTCGTTCCACCAAACAAGCCTGACACGACAGATCTGCAAGACAGGCCAAATCTCGCACCGTATCTCGTCAAACGAGAAAACACGGGATTTCACGGAAATGCTTATAACTGGGCCAGTTTTACAGCTAGACACGTCTGGTTTTCGGCATTTAGTTCCACTAGACCAGCTTGACACGACAGATATGCAAGTCTGGCAAAATCTCGCACCGTATCTCGTCAAACGAGAAAACACGAAATTTCACTGAAATACTAACAACTCGGCCAGTTTTACAGCTAGACACGTCTGGTTTCCGGCATTTCCTTCCACATGACCAGCTTGACACGATAGATGTGCAAGTCAGGCCAAATCTCGCACCCTATCTCGTCAAACGAGAAAACACGAGATTTCACGGAAATGCTAATAACTCGGCGAGTTTAACAGCTAGACAGGTCTAGTTTTCGGCATTTTGTTTCACATGACCCGCTGGACATGACAGAAATGAAAGTCAGGCCGAATGTGGCACCGTATCTCGTCAAACGAGAAAACATGAGATTTCACGGCATTGGTTATAACTCGGCGAGTTTTACAGATAACCACGTCTGGTTTTCGGCATTTTGTTCCACTAGACCAGCTTGACACGACAGACATGCATGTCAGGCAAAATCTCGCACCGTATCCCGTCAAACGAGAAAACACGAGATTTCACGGAACTGCAGCTAGACAGGTCTAGTTTTCGGCATTTAGTTACACTTGACCCGCTTGAGATGACAAACCTGCAAGACTGGCCAAATCTCGCACCATATCTCGTCAAACGATAAAAAAAGGAGATTTCACAGAAATGCTTATAACTCAGCGACTTTTACAGCTAGACAGATGTAGTTTTCGCCATTTCATAACATTTAGAGAGTTTGATATGACAAATCTACAAGACTGGCCAAATCCTGCACCATATCTCGTCAAACGAGAAAACACGAGAGTACACGGAAATGCTAATAAATCGGCGACTTTTACAGCTAGACGGATCTAGTTTTTGCCATTTCGTAACGTTTGGCCGTCTTGACATAATAAAACTGCTGGTCTTGCCAAATCTCGTACTTTATCTCGTCAAGCGAGAAAAAAACATGATTTCACGTAAATGCTGTTAACACGGCGACTTTTGCAGCTAGACAGGTCTAGTTTCTGGCATTTTGTAATATTTGACAAACCTGATACGACAAAACTGGAAATCTCGTCAAAGCTCGCACCATTTCCCGTCAAACGAGAAAACACGAGATTTCATGCAAATGCTTATAACTCAGCGGCTTTTATAGCTAGACAGGTCTAGTTTTCGGCATTTCATATCATTTGGCCAGCTAGACATGACAAACCTGAAAACGTCTCACTGCTTCTTGTCAAACGAGATTAACGGGATTTCATGAAAAAATTTTGAACTTGGTCCCTTTTACACTAGAAAGATATGCAGCTGTTAAAGGTCAGCATGCATAAATAAACATATAATCCGTTTCTGCTGCCCCCACAATGTTGCTCATTCATATGACTGTTTCTACATGCACTCTCTGTCTATCTGTCTGTATCATTTCCATTTCCGGCAAGCGCGTGACCTCTGGTCATCTTGTTTGTTGCTTGCCGGAATCAAAGATTTCGGCAAGCATATTGGTCAGTTGCGTATGTCTGTTTGTCTGTCTGTCTGTTTGTTTGTTTGTTTGTCACCTATCTCCTGGCCACAATTTTGCCACAATAACCTTGAAACTTACAGGGATGTTGGAAAACATAATTTCTAGGTGCCCTATTGTTTTTGGTTAAAATAGGTCAAAGGTCAAGGTCAAGGTCGTCAAAACTTCTCAAAACGTTTTTTTCTTCATATCTTTGTGACTGTTAGTCGTATCTACTTCAACAATAGCTCATTTTAATCGTCATTCCAAGGCCTGTCATCTGGTGTGTAGCTGACTCAAATTTGCCGTAACCATGGTTACAATTTTTTTGGGAAAAGTCATGATATTCGAAAATAAGGGATCTTATTTTTCTAACTTTGTCAGTTTTAAAGCTAGAGTGATCTAGTTTTTTGCATCAGGTAGCATTCAACTAGTACTACAAGATTTTATAACAAGTCTTGCAGTATCTCGTAAAATATCTCGTGAATAGAGATATTTCGAGATTTCATTCATCTTGCGCCAAAGGCCACATTATTGCAGGAATCTTTTTGAAACTGACATATTATAAGTCCTACACTAGTATCTCGAAATCTTTTTTCACTTTTTGAATAGGGCCGCTAGGGGGCGCTGGATGCGAACCTCCCGAACATATCATATTTTGGCCATATCTCCAAAATTATAAGCCTCAATTACATAAACTATAGCTTATTTTCTTCCTCTGAGTCTTCTCCATAACCTAGTGTAGTCATCTGGTCACAATTTTGTGACACTTTGTCAGTGTGTCTGTCTGTTTGTCAGTTGTCCTCAAATTCGCCTGCTTGCTCTTGCGTCTAACATATAGCATTCTACAGGCCACAGTTTTGAAAGAATCCTTTTGAAACTATTACATCTTAAGTCTTACACTAATATCTCGAAACCAATTTTTCATTTTCCGGATATGGCCGCTAGGGGGCGCTGAACTCGAACCTCTCCCAACATATCATGCTTTGGCAATATCTCCAAAACTATAAACCTCAGTTACATAAACTGTAGCTTTTTTCTTCCTTTGAGTCTTCTCCATAACCTGGAGAAGTCATCTGGACTCAATTTTGAGTCACTTTGTCAGTGTTTTCGTCTGTTTGTCAGTTGTCCTCAAATTCGCCTGCTTGTTGGCTCTTGCGTCTCACATATAGCATTCTGTAGGCCACAGTTTTGACGGAATCCTTTTGAAACTATTACATCTTATGTTTTACACTAATATCTAGAAATAATTTTTTCATTTTCCGGATATGGCCACTAGTGGGCGCTGCACATGACTCTCACACTCATCCCATTGTATTGGCCATTACTCTACACCCAAAGCCTCAGTTACATAAGCTATAGCTTATTTTCTTCCTTTGAGTCTTCTCCATAACCTGTTTAAGGCATCTGGTTTCAATCTTCTGTCACTTTGTCAGTGTGTCCATCTGTTTGTCCGTTATCCTCTAAGTCGCCTGCTTGCTGGTTCTTACGCCTTACATATAGCATTCTACAGGCCACAGCTTTGACAGAATCCTTTTGAAACTGAGACATCTCATGTCATACACTAATAATACGAAACGCATTTGTCGTCTTCGGAATATGTCTGCTAGAGGGCGCTACAGTCGCGCCTCCCAAGTATATCATTAATTCGCCATACCTCGTAAACTATAAATCTAAATTACATAAATTTTAACTCATTTTCTTCCTTTGAATCTTCTCAATAACTAGCTTATGTCATCTTGTCTCACAAAGTCAGTATGTCTGTCTGTTCGTCTTTTGTTGTCAGCTTTGTCTGCTTGCCTGTTCTTTTGTCTCATATGTCATTCTACGGGCCACATATTCTCAGCAATGTCTCTGAGAGTCATTCCATTAATAGAAAACCGACAATATGTTCTGTCTGTCAGTCTGTGTTTCACTTCCGAATTCCGGCAAGCGTTCGACCTATGGTCGTCTAGTTTGTTTGTTTGTTTGTTTGTCACGACTCTCCAGGTCACACTTTTGCATCAATCAACTTGAAACTTACAGGCTTGATTGACAAACCGATTTCTAGGTGCCCTATTGTTTTTGGTCAACATTGCTCCAAGGTCAAGGGTCAAGGTCACGACAGGTATGGTTAACGGTTTTTGCACTATAACTTCGCCATAAATAGGCTTATCCACTTCTGCTATAGCTCATTTTTTTCGTCATCACCTGGCCTTTCTTTTGACATGTAGCTTACTTAAATTTGCCGTTACCATGGTTACATTTTTTGGGCAAAAATCACGGAAATTGGAAATATCACGAACATTTTTTGTAACTTTGTCAGTTTTTAAGCTAGAGAGGTCTAGTTTTTTGCATCAGGTAGCATTTAACAAGTACTGCAAGATTTTATTAAAAGTCTCGCGATATCTCGTATAATATCTCGTCAAACGAGATATTTCGAGATTTCAGTAATCTTGCCCTGGAGGTCACAGTTTTGCAGGAATCTTTTTGAAACTGACATATCGTAAGTTCTACACTATTATCTCGAAACCATTTTTCCATTTTTTGAATGCAGCCGCTAGGTGGCGCTGTATGCAAACCGACCCCAACATATCATGTTTTGGCCATATCTCCAAAACTGTGAGCCTCAATTACATAAACTATAGCTTATTTTCTTCCTCTGAGTCTTTTCTAAATCCTGGTGGAGTCATTTTGACTCAATCTTGAGTCACTTTGTCAGTGTGTCCGTCTGTTTCTCAGTTTTCATCAAATTCGCCTGCTTACCGGTTCTGGCGTCTCACATATAGCATTCTACAGGTCACAGTTTTGAAGGAATCCTTTTAAAACTATTACATCTTATGTCTTACACTAATATCTCGAAACTGATTTTTCATTTTCCAGAATTGGCCGCTAGGGGGCGCTGCACATGACTCTCACACACATACCATTGTATTGGCCATAACTCTACACCCAATGCCTCAGTTACATAAGCTGTAGCTTATTTTCTTCCTTTGAGTCTTCTCCATAACCTGATTAAGGCATCTGGTTTCAATCTTCTGTCACTTTGTCAGTGTGTCCATCTGTTTGTCCGTTATCCTCAAAGTCGTCTGCTTGCTGGTTCTTACGCCTTACATATAGCATTCTACAGGCCACAGCTTTGACGGAATCCTTTTGAAACTGAGATATCTCATGTCATACACTAATAATACGAAACGCATTTGTCGTCTTCGGAATATGTCTGCTAGAGGGCGCTAAAGTCGAGCCTCCCAAGTATATCATTAATTCGCCATACCTCGTAAACTATAAATCTAAATTACATAAATTATAACTCATTTTCTTCCTTTGAATCTTCTCAATAACTAGCTTATGTCATCTGGTGTCAATCTTGTCTCACAAAGTCAGTATGTCTGTCTGTTCGTCTTTTGTTGTCAGCTTTGTCTGCTTGCCTGTTCTTTTGTCTCAAATGTCATTCTACGGGCCACATATCCTCAGCAATGTCTCTGAGAATCATTCCATTAATAGAAAACCGACAATATGTTCTGTCTGTCCGTCTGTGTTTCACTTCCGAATTCCGGCAAGCGTTCGACCTATGGTCGTCTAGTTTGTTTGTTTGTTTGTTTGTCACGACTCTCCAGGTCACACTTTTGCATCAATCAACTTGAAACTTACAGGCTTGATTGACAAACCGATTTCTAGGTGCCCTATTGTTTTTGGTCAACATTGCTCCAAGGTCAAGGGTCAAGGTCACGACAGGTATGGTTAACGGTTTTTGCACTATAACTTCGCCATAAATAGGCTTATCCACTTCTGCAATAGCTCATTTTTTTCGTCATCACCTGGCCTTTCTTTTGACATGTAGCTTACTTAAATTTGCCGTTACCATGGTTACATTTTTTGGGCAAAAATCACGGAAATTGGAAATAACACGACCATTTTTTGTAACTTTGTCAGTTTTTAAGCTAGGCAGATCTAGTTTTCGGCATTTTATTCCACATGACCAGCTTGACACGACAGAACTGAAAGTCACGCCAAATCTCGCGCCATATCTCGTCAAACGAGAAAAAACGAGACTTCGCGGAAATGCTTATAACTCGGCGACTTTTACAGCTAGACAGGTCTGGTTTTCGGCATTTCGTTCCACCAAACAAGCTTGACACGACAGAGCTGCAAGACAGGCCAAATCTCGCACCGTATCTCGTCAAACGAGAAAACACGGGATTTCACGGAAATGCTTATAACTGGGCCAGTTTTACAGCTAGACACGTCTGGTTTTCGGCATTTAGTTCCACTAGACCAGCTTGACACGACAAGTATGCAAGTGCCGTTACCATGGTTACATTTTTTGGGCAAAAATCATGGAAATGGGAAATAACACGACCATTTTTTGTAGCTTTGTCAGTTTTTAAGCTAGGCAGATCTAGTTTTCGGCATCTTGTTCCACATGACCAGCTTGACACGACAGAACTGAAAGTCACGCCAAATCTCGCGCCATATCTCGGCAAACGAGAAAAAACGAGACTTCGCGGAAATGCTTATAACTCGGCGACTTTTACAGCTAGACAGGTCTGGTTTTCGGCATTTCGTTCCTCCAAACAAGCTTGATACGACAGAGCTGCAAGACAGGCCAAATCTCGCACCGTATCGCGTCAAACGAGAAAACACGGGATTTCACGGATATGCTTATAACTGGGCCAGTTTTACAGCTAGACACGTCTGGTTTTCGGCATTTAGTTCCACTAGACCAGCTTGACACGACAGATATGCAAGTCTGGCAAAATCTCGCACCGTATCTCGTCAAACGAGAAAACACGAAATTTCACGGAAATGCTTATAACTCGGCCAGTTTTACAGCTAGACAGGTCTGGTTTCCGGCATTTCCTTCCACATGACCAGCTTGACACGATAGATGTGCAAGTCAGGCCAAATCTCGCACCCTATCTCGTCAAACGAGAAAACACGAGATTTCACGGAAATGCTTATAACTCGGCGAGTTTTACAGCTAGACAGGTCTAGTTTTCGGCATTTTGTTTCACATGACCCGCTGGACATGACAGAACTGAAAGTCAGGCCGAATGTCGCACCGTATCTCGTCAAACGAGAAAACATGAGATTTCACGGCATTAGTTATAACTCAGCGAGTTTTACAGATATACACGTCTGGTTTTCGGCATTTTGTTCCACTAGACCAGCTTGACACGACAGACATCCATGTCAGGCAAAACCTCGCACCGTATCCCGTCAAACGAGAAAACACGAGATTTCATGGAACTGCAGCTAGATAGGTCTAGTTTCCGGCATTTTGTAATATTTGACAAACCTGACATGACAAAACTGGAAATCTCGCCAAAGCTCGCACCATTTCCCGTCAAACGAGAAAACACGAGATTTCATGCAAATGCTTATAACTCAGCGGCTTTTATAGCTAGACAGGTCTAGTTTTCGGCATTTCATATCATTTGGCAAGCTTGGCATGACAAACCTGAAAACGTCTCACTGCTTCTTGTCAAACGAGATAAACGGGATTTCATGAAAAAATTTTGAACTTGGTCCCTTTTACACTAGAAAGATATGCAGCTGTTAAAGGTCAGCATGCATAAATAAACATATTATCCGTTTCTGCTGCCCCCACAATGTTGCTCATTCATATGACTGTTTCTACATGCACTCTCTGTCTATCTGTCTGTATCATTTCCATTTCCGGCAAGCGCGTGACCTCTGGTCATCTTGTTTGTTGCTTGCCGGAAATCTTCGATTTCGGCAAGCATGTTCGTCAGTTGCGTATGTCTGTTTGTTGCTTGCCGGAAATCTTCGATTTCGGCAAGCATGTTCGTCAGTTGCGTATGTCTGTTTGTCTTTTTGTTTGTTGCTTGCCGGAAATCTTCGATTTCGGCAAGCATGTTCGTCAGTTGCGTATGTCTGTTTGTCTCTTTGTCTGTTTGTTGCTTGCCGGAAATCTTCGATTTCGGCAAGCATGTTCGTCAGTTGCGTATGTCTGTTTGTCTGTTTGTCTGTTTGTTTGTTTGTTTGTTTGTTTGTTTGTTTGTCACGACTCTCCAGGTCACATTTTTGCATCAATCAACTTGAAACTTACAGGCTTGATTGATAAACCGATTTCTAGGTGCCCTATTGTTTTTGGTCAACATTGCTCCAAGGTCAAGGTTCAAGGTCACGACAAGTATGGTTAACGGTTTTTGCACTATAACTTTGCCATAAATAGGCGTATCCACTTCTGCAATAGCTAATTTTTTTCGTCATCACCTGGCCTTTCTTCTGACATGTAGCTTACTTAAATTTGCCGTTACCATGGTTACATTTTTTTGGGCAAAAATCATGGAAATTGGAAATAACACGACCATTTTTTGTAACTTTGTCAATTTTTAAGCTACAGACGTCTGGTTTTGGTCATTATGTACCTTATAGGCAGCTTGACATGATAAAACTAAAAGTCTCGCCAAATCTCGCACCATTTCTTGCCAAACGAGAGTTTCCGAGATTTCATTAAATATGACCTACAGGCCGCATTTTTTTAACAGTGGCTTTGAAATTGATATATTTTCTGTCATTTATAAATATCTCGAAATCAATTTTTCATTTTTGGGAAATAGCCACCAGGGGGCGTGGTACATGAAACACTGTAACATATCATTTTTCTGCAATATCTCAAAAAATATTAAACGTGACACCATTTTTTTTTGTGGTATCTGAAACTAGGAACATTGGCTTATTGCTCCGCACATGTAGCTTTGTACTGCCGTTACCATGGTTACCAAATTTTGGGGTAAAACGTGACAACTTGAAAATACGAAGTTTACCTGCTTCTATCTCTGTTGATATTTGCCATAGAAAGGTCTGGTTTTCGGCGTTAGACAGCATCCGTCTAGTTCTTAGTCATTCAATCGCAAGTCTCGTCATATCTCGCACCGTTTCTCGTGAAACGAGAACACGTGACCATTCAAAGAAATGCCTATAATTCTGTCATTTTTCACGCTACAGACACATGGTTTGCAGCGCTGGATAGCAGCTGACACTCGCAGTCACATTCAGGGGTCACATTGTTAGTCTCGTCAAATCTGGCGCCGTTTTTCGCCAAACCACGAAGACACGTGCCGTCGCCGCAAGTGGCGGCAGGGTCCTTACGGTGGGCGGCCGGCGTGTGCAGCGGTCCGTGACGGCCTCTCCGGGCCCCATCTATTATCATACATGTTGGAGGCACAGTCACAACTTTATTGCTTGCCGGAAATCTTCGATTTCGGCAAGCATGTTCGTCAGTTGCGTATGTCTGTTTGTCTGTTTGTCTGTTTGTTTGTTTGTTGCTTGCCGGAAATCTTCGATTTCGGCAAGCATGTTCGTCAGTTGCGTATGTCTGTTTGTCTTTTTGTTTGTTGCTTGCCGGAAATCTTCGATTTCGGCAAGCATGTTCGTCAGTTGCGTATGTCTGTTTGTCTCTTTGTCTGTTTGTTTGTTTGTTTGTTTGTTTGTTTGTTTGTTTGTTTGTTTGTTTGTCACGACTCTCCAGGTCACACTTTTGCATCAATCAACTTGAAACTTACAGGCTTGATTGACAAACCGATTTCTAGGTGCCCTATTGTTTTTGGTCAACATTGCTCCAAGGTCAAGGGTCAAGGTCACGACAGGTATGGTTAACGGTTTTTGCACTATAACTTCGCCATAAATAGGCTTATCCACTTCTGCAATAGCTCATTTTTTTCGTCATCACCTGGCCTTTCTTTTGATATGTAGCTTACTTAAATTTGCCGTTACCATGGTTACATTTTTTGGGCAAAAATCACGGAAATTGGAAATAACACGACCATTTTTTGTAACTTTGTCAGTTTTTAAGCTAGGCAGATCTAGTTTCCGGCATTTTGTTCCACATGACCAGCTTGACACGACAGAACTGAAAGTCACGCCAAATCTCGCGCCATATCTCGTCAAACGAGAAAAAACGAGACTTCGCGGAAATGCTTATAACTCGGCGACTTTTACAGCTAGACAGGTCTGGTTTTCGGCATTTCGTTCCACCAATCAAGCTTGACACGACAGAGCTGCAAGACAGGCCAAATCTCGCACCGTATCTCGTCAAACGAGAAAACACGGGATTTCACGGAAATGCTTATAACTCGGCCAGTTTTACAGCTAGACACGTCTGGTTTTCGGCATTTAGTTCCACTAGACCAGCTTGACACGACAGATATGCAAGTGCCGTTACCATGGTTACATTTTTTGGGCAAAAATCACGGAAATTGGAATTAACACGACCATTTTTTGTAACCTTGTCAGTTTTTAAGCTAGGCAGATCTAGTTTTCCGCATTTTGTTCCACATGACCAGCTTGACACGACAGAACTGAAAGTCACGCCAAATCTCGCGCCATATCTCGTCAAACGAGAAAAAACGAGACTTCGCGGAAATGCTCATAACTCGGCGACTTTTACAGCTGGACAGGTCTGGTTTTCGGCATTTCGTTCCACCAATCAAGCTTGACACGACAGAGCTGCAAGACAGGCCAAATCTCGCACCGTATCTCGTCAAACGAGAAAACACGGGATTTTACGGAAATGCTTATAACTCGGCCAGTTTTACAGCTAGACACGTCTGGTTTTCGGCATTTAGTTCCACTAGACCAGCTTGACACGACAGATATGCAAGTCTGGCAAAATCTCGCACCGTATCTCGTCAAACGAGAAAACACGAAATTTCACGGAAATGCTTATAACTCGGCCAGTTTTACAGCTAGACACGTCTGGTTTCCGGCATTTCCTTCCATATGACCAGCTTGACACGCCAGAATAGAGATCAGGCCAAATCTCGCACCGGGAACAGGCTGATTCGTCCCCAAATCCATTTCGTTCTCGTCTTTTCGTACTCCCCCCTGTTTCTCCATAGGTCCGGTTCGCCCCCAGGAATGAGGTCCTCGACCTGTTCGTCCTCATATTTGCAAAAAATGGTGCCAATTCGTCCACAGTATTAAATACCTATGTCTAAACAAAACGGTATATCTGATCCCCGATACATATGACGGGTATACATTTCAGGTATTTATCGATAATTATAAATGCATTTTAGCGGATATTTCTTTTCGAGAATTGATCTGGAGATGCGTAGTAATACGCATATTCGTTCACCTAATGTGATGTCCCATGGTGAGTTTTAAGAACCGGCCTGTACGGTTATTCCAAAATCAGTCATGTCTGGACAGAAGCAGCGAAAACAGCGACGGCCGGCATTTACGGTGGAAAGTACACGATTCCCTGCTTCACGGACGTGATTCCGGGTCAGAATGTTTCGGAGATTTATACGAAAGCGATGGCGGTAAGAAATATATATTAAATGCAATTATAGGGTATTTTTAGGCTGAGTAAAATCCAGTAAAATCCAGCACGTAGAGAGAACAAGGTGGGATACATCACGCTTGAAGTGTCGGTTCGAGATAACGAGGTGTGAAGTCGTTCAGTTTTATGACCCCGCTTATCAGTCAAGTAGCAATTGGCATTACAATGACACGTGGCCACGGCATTTACTGTACAATAAGTAAATCATGTGATGGTTTATATATGATCAAATGGGCACAGCACTGCTTATCAGCTATTACGAAAGCGGTGTAGAAGAAATAAATCATCGCTGAATGATATATATATATATATATATATATATATATATATATGACGTTGTTTAATATGGTTGTATATTGTATTTGATATACTTAATGAGGAATATATTTAAAGAAACATATATAAAGCTACATGCAATTGTTTTAACTAACATGTGAAATATTATGTTATTTTGTGATACAAGGTTTTTGTGTTCGCTGTAATATGTTGATTCATTTATATGTATTGTATGAATCACTATCACATTCTATTTAATTATACTCTATTATACTACAGAATGCATCAAATGTTAAGGAATATGATTATTTAATTAGACATAAAGGTATGAGGTTATAACATGTTTATATTACTCAGATTATATTTTATTGTGTAGTATATCTGATGTATTTACCAATATATGTTATTAATATATTTTTATATATGTATATATATTAATATCGCAGATATCCAGATAATCATAATGTAAATATAAATACTGATATCATTATACATGATAATCATAAGCATAAACATAATACTATTTTATAATATTTGTTATATCAACTCCATATGCATCGTGTAGTATTCTGAAGCAATAATCTATATATTTAATAAATGCTGTATACATGTATTTGAAAAACATTTATATAAGGTGGACGAGTCACGTTCATTTATAAAACAATGGCTTATTGATGTATTTGATGAAACAAGTGCGGATGCTATTAACAGTGGGCTTGTTATATTTAGGTGTATAAACTTCCTCTGCGAAACAAGGACGATTTATGGGGGGACATTACGTCGCCTCCAGGTCTTGTTTGTATAGCACTCAGGAAGCAAAACAAGGACGATTTATGGAAGAATTACGTCGCCTCCAGGCCTTGTTTGTATAGCACTCAGGAAGCACAATAGACTCAAGCCGTTGGTCGTATATAGCACTCGAACAAATATTGAAGCCAATTATATATACCATAAATCATGATATATAATTGTGGACGTGTTGTCTTTGTGGTTACGTTCACGTGAAACGGTAAATGATATAATTATTTTTAATCTATAGCTGTTATTGAACCATTTTACACATATTGTCAGTTTGTTCGGATTGATCACTTAAAAGATATAGTGCGTTGACAATTTAACGTATGCACATGTGGGGATGAACACATCCTAATTAAATCCAACAGGAGAGCAAAACGAGATGATTTATTCTGAAATAAATATTGTTCACTGACCTTTTTTAGTAAGAATATTGAAATCATTCTACATGAAATGCTATTAATTGTCTTACTATAGTAACATACTAATCTTCATTCAATCTTCACCGTTTCTGTTGAACAGTTGAACACATTTAAATTCATCCTTCATGACATGTTATTAATTGTTTTACTATAGTAACATTCGTATCTTAATTCAATCTTCACAGTTTTTGTTGAACAGTTATAAAAATTCATTTATCTGTAATGTATACTTTAGCACCTTGCGTTTTTTTTAATTTGTGTTGTCTACAGCACAGCAAACATCTTCATGTAATTATTGCATTTAAAACAATCTGATTTGTATTATTCATTTACATGATATTTAATAATCCATATATAAATCTTAAATCTCTAATACTTCAATCCACAGTAAAGTATGTACTTATAAATCTTGGTATTCTTGTATCATGTATCTCGGCGAAAGAATACAATACGTTTTGAATTCTATAAAATATGGTTACATCAATGCTACTTTTATGATCCATACAATGATGTAAAGGAACCTTCTAGGATAGACCACAGCAACATTTATCCAATGAGGAACAAGAATGCCTTACAGGGAATTCCCCTTCCAAAGTTACAGTGAGTTATTACTCACATAATGTCATAAAAATGTCACGTTCTGCAATTATGCAATAGGCTGGGTATTTTATGAAATAACACCCCCTTGAGGAAGACCCATATATCTATAATTAATCAGGAAATATATTGAAATGGACCAGGAAGTTATATCGACCGATGAACATTAATCTCCATTTCCTCACGGAAATAACTGTTTCATAACATCCCAAGCCTATTGAAAATCACGAAAGCGTAATTTATATGTCATATTTTTTTTAGAAATATTTAACAATAACGTTAAGAGGGGGGTTTTGAGGAAGTTTTGCCATTGTGTTATATTTACTATAAAAGGGAGAGCCAACCGATAGATGCTATTATTTGAAGACAGAATTCCAGATCGAATTCAGCTGTTCAACAAATCTTACACAGGTAGGCTGATTTCATATTATCTAAAGTGTGTTCATGCATGCAGCGAAATGACACGTTATTACTGCTCCACGCAAGCTGTTCTCAGGTTCATCAACGTGGACGCCTGGCGTGTAAATTCGCCCCTGCCGTTTCATACAATCAACGAAATTGAGTTCGTAGCATTTCTGAGTGCATTATCAGATATCTTGTGGTTGACAAAATCGCTACTGAGACAGATGAGACGATACGACCTCTTAAGCCATGCGTTCAGTGATACCGACATCGATCGTTTATACACACATCAAGACGTACGACGTCTAATCAGAAGTCTGTACGTGAACAATTCAATCAGAACATTTAAAAATCTGTTACTACTCAGACTTTGCGTTCAGGTGGTCAGACAGAGGCGTGCTGATAATTTCATTCGTATGTTTCTGCCACCACAATTGGACTTTCGAATAACAGGAAGACAGCGGAACCGAAGTGAAACAAATAACTCACTACACGACACAGGTCGCCTGACTGATGATTTGAGCACCCATGATTCGAATAATGCACCAATGGTCTCAAATGATCTCGACATCAGGGTACGACTGGAACAAGCCAACAATGAAATCGCACGTCTGAGATCCGTCAACGAACAAGAATTGTTTATGTGCAAAATCTGTCTGACAGAGGTTGTTAATTGTGTATTAAAAAATGTGGACATGCATATTGCCGTGACTGTCTTATAGAAAATTTAAGTAGCAGCACTTCTGCTGGAATTAAGTGTCCGAAATGCAGAAAAAACACAAGACGTGGTGACATAATTACGTTGTACATATAATATTGTAACAGTATGCATGTATTCTGTTGATAAAATAAATCACATAGTGATCAATATATGATTATGTGGCTCGGATTTAATGTATTGGTATCGAGCTGAACCCATGCACTGGTTATAAAATGTATATCAAACAGGAATATTTATATACTCTCATGTAGTTGATGTATATTCAAATACGTTTCATTTTATTTAACAATGTATAGAACTAGATATTATATGTCTCAATACCAAGATAGATGTTTATATATTACAGTCAATGTGTAAAATAATTCAATTCATAAAGTATCTGAAAATCTCAGTCGATTTCCGAATTATCTGATGATCAAACACTTATAAAATGACTGAAAATATCAGGCATTTTACAAACTGGCTGAAAAGCAGTCGGTTCATTTTGACATTGACTGAAACGATATTGACTACTTTGTTTCTTCATATCTTATTATTATTAAACAGACGGTGTTGTTTAGTATAACCAGCTAATTGTATGTAAATGCCTTTCTTTTTTTCCAGTTTAAATATACAAAGAATACTGATTACGTAATAAGATTTAAGCACACAGACTGATGAGGGGCAACTAGAGAAATATAGTTGCAATATGATCAAATAATGTAATATGAATACTGTATGTTATACATTATATGGCTATATTTTTGATTTTGATAGAAAGAGAATCAAGTCAGATGGAAGCTGTTTTTTAGATAAAATACGCAAAGGCATTACAATGTGCAATAACACGTGGAATGAATGATGTAGATTGTAAAATGTTGATGGATAACGACAGTTACATGTTTTTGTTTTGATGTCAAATACATGCTTAAGATATCGTTACGTCAGTTACAAAGGGTAGCGTATCCTCACAATTATACAAACTGTATTGGTTATGTTTAATACGTTTGTCATCCATATGCTTTGACTAGAGCCAAACTGTGATGGAGCTCGTAGTATTATATGTAATTTGATTAAAATCATGTGTTTTAAAATCATTGATTAAATCCTGATTTACATCAGTCCAGGTTTCCACTACTCTTTTGAGCTACTTGGGTAACCATTTCAGTATGCATTGATTAAAACTCGCATAGCAGCAGTTGCTTCAACAGTGCCGAAACCACTAGAGTCCCCATTGATCAGGGTTTAAGCATAATCATTATTTAAATAACAGTTTACAATACTTATCAGTAGTAATTTAAATGAGAATTATAAAATTGCCAATACAAATATATAAAAATATAACTGATATTGTGGCTTCCATTGATAGTGTTTAAAGTGTATACTAAATATTCTGATTCATTCACATTCAAAATAATGTAGCTGTTTTTTTGTTTGTTTGCTCTTGCGCAATCCCTATTCGTTAAATATTTAAACATTTGCCTACACCTGTATATTACAAGTTAATTCGCTCTTATTTAAGCTCAAAGTCTGTGGAACAACTGATATAGGTCACCTTGGAATTAAGAATATTATATGTATTATATATGCGCATTTTAAAATTAAAACAAAATATTTATATCATAGCTTTTAGCATTATATTTAAATGAACGTCATTGGTGGTATATTTAACAGATTGTACAGTTTAACGTTTGATTAATTGCTAAAGCTGATTTAAATGGAAACATTTGAGTCAGTCTCAGAATAAAATATCCTGGTAAAATATTATTGTAATATTTAAAATAAAAATAAACACTCGTACCTTTTCTCTTTTGCCTGCAAGGAATATACACGTGTAGCAGCTCATAGCTCGATATTGTTAAAATGGCATGTAGACTGGTCCAAATAGTAGCGGAAAACTGTTTGTACCAGGATGGTTAATAATATATAATAGGAAATAGCTCGCTCGCTCGGAACAAGTAGCCTGCTGCAATCACTAAAACCACACAGTTCTGTTTGCTGAATGGATTTATGTTTGTGTAAATACGCCGGGGCCAGCTATTATTCTCACTGATATCAGTAATTACTGCCTGAACAAGTCTGTACGTATTTACACAGCTGTTGAGCGCCTATGTTATCAGATGCAGTTGATAAGATAAAGTTATCTAAGGACGTGCTGATAAAGGGACCTATTCCCATAACCTTCGCAAACAATATTGCCTTTTTTCTTGTATATATATATATATATCCATTTGTATATATCGATAATGTTTGAAAATGTATATTCCAGATATTAAAGGAAACAATGTATTTGATCAAGAACGTGTTTGTAAACAAAACAAATGTTGACACACGTGATATACATATTATCTAAGTGGAGGTCGATAGAACACTCGTTGCAAAACTCTCCAATTGTATAGATGTGCCAAAGAATGCCCTTGTCAATTCGTGTTTATTGTTAAGGCAGGTCCTTACATGTTATCAACATATTGTTTGTTAGGAAACAAAACAACCTTTGTGTGTGTGAGAGATGTCTTTATTTTACCAGGATCTTGTATGACCGTTCCAAAGGATTACGTTTAGATTTTGAAGGTCAGACATGTGATAGGTCTCCTTTAAGTTCGGATATCGAGTATACATGCTGCCATCTGGTGTGAAATAATGGAATTATTCCTAGGACACGTGTTATATGTTATATGCTAAGACACACGTGTAGGATGATCGTAGCTACATAAACTATAGCTCATTTTATTCGTCATCGAATGCTCTTACTTCTTGAGGTAAAACCGTCTCATTCTGTGGTTTCCATTGTAACACAATTGGGGGGGGGCATAATGGAAATTTCACATTTTTTAAAAAAGTATTTTTGTTACTTCGCTATTTTTAAGTTAGCGAGGTCTAGTTTTTGGCAATATGTAAAGTTTAATTAGAATTTGTTCGGTTGTCTGAAGATTTTCGAATATGACCACCCGGGGGCGCTGTACGACATTTTGGGTAAATTTCATTTATTATGGCCTAGAGGCCCGCATTTTGAAGTAATCACTTTGAAACTCGTACATAATATGTTAAACAGAAATATCTCGAGAAAAACAAATTTACATGTTTTGAATATAGCCAGCAGAGGGCGCTGCAACTAAAGCAGGTCAAAGTATGATTTTGTTCTAATAGCTTCACAACTATAAAATATGTCATCATTTTTATTTCATAATCTGAAACTATTATCAATACTCTTATTCGTGGATACACTTGACCTAATTCTTCGGTGGCCATGGTGACCTATATTAAGTACAATTCTTGGCATTTTACCTTATCTTTTGAACTATGTCATTTTTTTACGCTAGAGGGATGTAGCTTTTTGCATCAGGTAGAGTTCAGTCAGTGTTACAAGATTATATTGTAATGTTTGCAAGATGACCAACAGGGGGCGCTGCAGAAGCTTTTTGCGATATCTCACTAAATGATGCCTTACATGCCTCAGGTTTGCAGCAATCATTTTCAAACTAATATATATTATGTTTTACAGTAATATCTACAAAAACAATTTTCATTTTCGGTATATGACCTCCAGGGGGCACTGCATTGACAACATTGTAATATCACATTATTGTGTCATATCCGAAAAGCTACAAATGATATTATAATTTACATTACTGCACCTGAAACTAAAAAACATGGCCTTATCCTTCTGCAGATTTGGCCATATTTCGCCATAATCATGTTGACCTAATTTCGGATAAAAACTTATAAAACTTAGAAATATTCAAATATTTCCATATCTGGCACAGGCCCACGTTTGATGCGATCGCTCTGAAACTTATACCAATGGTAAATATCTATTACCATCAGACCCCTTTGTTTCCTTTTTAAACATTGGGTTAAAGGTCATATGCCAAGGCCACAAACATGTCCTAATATCGTATTTCCTTCCTAATTTGTTTATAAATTATCGCATCCACATATAAAATTGCTCGTTTTAGTCTCCTGTTCATTTTCATGATATCAAAGAATAATGTGACCTTGACCTATTTCTCTTTCAACTTCCGGCAAGCGCTCGACCTATGGTCGTCTAATCTGTTTGCTGATGCTCTACTGGCCACAAAGTTTCAGCAATCGCTTTCAGACGTACAGAAAAAGGGTATAATTTAGTTAAACTCTGATCCTATTGTTTTTCGGCCATGATCAGTGAAAGGCAAGGTCAAGATCAACAGAAGTATACAAAACGGTTTTTTCTTCATATCTTTGGCACTATAAGTCGTATCTACTTCAACAGCAGTTTATTTTAATCGTCATTCCAAGGCCTTTCTGATGATGTGTAGCTGACTCAAATTTTCCGTTACCATGGTAACGCCTTTTTGGGGAATAATGATTCTATTTGAAAATCAATGGACTAATTTGTCTATTTTAACGCTAGAAAGATCTAGTGATTTGCATTAGGTAGCATACAATTAGAAATACAAGATATTATTAAAGTCTCGCAATATCTCGTAAAATATCTCGTCAAACTAAACATTTCGAGATTTCATTCATCTTACCCTGGAGGCCATATTGTGACAGGAATCTCTTTGGAACTGACATACTGTATGTCCTACATTAGTATCTCGAAATTGTTTTTTTTTTATTCTTTGAATACGGCCACTAGAGGGCGCTGGATGTGAACCTCCCACACATATCATGTTTTGGCCATATCTCCAAAACCGTAAGCCTCAATTACATAACCTATAGCTTATTTTCTTCCTCTGAGTCTTTTCCATAACCTGATGTACTCATCCTGTCACAACCGTGTGTCACTTTGTCAGTGTGTTTGTCTGTTCGTAAGTTGTCCACAAATTCGCCTGCTTGCTCTTGCGTCTCACATATAGCATTCTATAGGCCACAGTTTTAAAGAAATCCTTTTGAAACTAATATAACTTATGGTTGACTCTAATATCTCGAAAGGTATTTATCATTTTCCGAATATGGCCACTAGGAGGCGCTTTACTCAAACCTCACCGACGTATCATGTTCTGGCCATATTTTCAAAAACTATAAACCTCCGTTACATAAACTATAGCTTATTTTCGTCAACTGGGTCTCTTCCATAACCTGAGTCATCTGGTCTCATTCTTGTGTCACCCTTGTAAGTATGTTTGTCTGTTTGTCAGTTACCCTAATTTTCACATGCTTGCTGGTTCTTCCGTCTCACATATAGCATTGTACAGACCACAGCTTTGCAGAAATCCTTTTCAAACTGGTACAGCAGCTAGCCCGTATCAGTCGAACTATGTTTATAATCCGCGCATGTGCTAAGACTGTCACAAATCCGGATTATTTATCGTACGTGATAGTCAAATACCAACATTTTCCCCACTCGTACCAGTATAAACATCTCACAATATGCCTATACTCGCTCCCATAACGTGTAGATATTTCGTATGATAGGTATATTCTATACGTCTTGCATATCTTTCTAATCATTGTACAGACGGGTGTATTTCCGCCAACTGTGCAACCTGGCTAACAGGCTGGTTAATGTACATTAATATGGGGGCGTCAATTCTTTAAATAGCCAATCATCCGTCCGTCATCTGTTTTCATTCCATACATTTCCGTGACTCAACGAGACGGCTCATGCTCCGTCATGTCTGAGATTCCGGTCAACAAACAGGTCGGGCGCAGGGGTTTTCAAGGTCGTTGTTTGGATAACGCTGACACATATGTCAAAAAATGCTTGTTTACCTGACGATGCACAGTCGCGTCACAGAACACATACTTGTTTTGAATATTTACAAACGCACAACACCATGCATGCCATATAATCATGACGTTGAACCATGTCAATTTCGTTTTATTGATACATATAACACGACACATGTTTGCATGGATACCATATTGTATTGTGTTATGATACAGTACAAGGGATCCGCTTTTTTTGGTCCAGTAATCAACAATACATTCATGTATATGTCAAAACATAAACAGTTAAAAATAACATGTCAACCAGATCTATCTACGTTTTCACATTTCACAACGTCCAAACAATGACACCTTTAAATGTATCAGTATTAATCAAAGATATATGATCCATAAACACGTATATATGACACGTATATATATATGAATATGCATATATTGTACAGCTTCAGTTTCTACAATCACATTAGCAACATGTGTAACACGTGTTACATTAATCCTCCCTGCGTCATCACAATTCTGTGTCGCTGTCTGTATCACTGTCTCCAAATATGTTGTACCCATGATGCATAAAAGAACAAATGATCCCTTTCTGGGCTATTCAGACCAATTCCCTTTTTATATCCTCACCGTATGTCCCGCACCAAATGCCCGAATACTAATCATGAATAGTCCTGTGCGCTTCTGTTGAAAACAGGTTGGTCGAAAAGGTTATAAAAAGTATCGTATACCTAATGCATGCGTAAAGCGATAGCGTCACCTATTTCGTGCAGTTCCTGTATGGCGGCGCGAAGGACGTATACAGCACCACGGACTATTCTGTTGTCGACCATGTCTGTGATTGACATGACGTTTACTCTTCAGTGTGTCTTTATATTGTTATATATAAAATGTTATTTATCTATTTATACCTTTTGTTGATGACGCATTTCCAGCACAGACAGGAAACGTGGTATCACACGCACCAGTTTAACGAAAGAGAATTTTGGATGGATTGCTGAATAAACCAGCTGACGAGTTAGAAGACGTCGTGGTGACAGTCTTGTTAAATGGCGAAACGAAAGTCGTACTCGCGTTGAAAGGCTGACTGAATATCGGACGTGACGTTTGTGGTGAACCAAATACCGTACTCGCGTTTAAAGGCTGACTGAATATTGGACGTGAAGTTTGTGGTGAACCAAATACCAATGAAGGGAACGTCACAGCTGCGTTAGATGATGTACCCAATGTGGCACCTGCGTTCGATGATGTGTTGCGTGTCGCTTCAGTGTTGATAGGTGTACCCCAGGTGGAATTTGCATTACCAAAGGACGCATTCTGACCAAATGAAAATCCCGCCGTAGATTTACCATCACTAGCGAAGTTAAATGCAGGCGTAGTCTCTGGTTTATTTTCAGGTACGCGTGCCGGGCTATCAGCTACCCCTGGTTTTTTATCCAGTCTCATCGCCACGCAAATGTTTCCGATGTATTGTCCATCCACGGGGAACTGACTGAATCCATCCCCATCTAAAATCCTCATTTCCACGTTACGCTTTTGGCACAGTTTTTGTGGCAGTAGTGCGATCAAGCGTGCTTTGATTAACTCTTGGGTGCTGGTGTCTTTTCGGGCGGCTCGGACCATGTCAGCCACAGTTGTGTTATTGCACACGAGTATCCGTTCGTCTTGGTAGTTGTACCTCACGGCGGGTGTCCCAACCAAAGGTTTGTCACCTCCATTACTCACGGGTACAATAACATCTGGCATGTGGCGGGGCTCGGCGTATACGAGAAACACGAAGAACTGGTCATCGCAAGATAGCCATTTCATGTATTTAGCCTTGTAATAACAATCCTCCATTGTATAATAAAACGATGACAGTCCTGCATTAACGACCATGTGTAACGTCGTTTCTTGTGGCACGGCCACGTTGTGCTCTTGAGTATCGTTTGCCATCATGTTGCCAACTGTCTAGACTGTAGACAAACGCACCATTATTATATATTTCTTACGCAGGCACGTGATCGGTATTGACAAATAGTTTGGTGTCACATGAACCCAATATTTGATAAACAGATTGTAAAGAAAACAACATGTATTGCTGGGATTTAAGGCATTTATAAAGATCGTCTGTGACGTCACACTTTCCATCAGCCAATCAAATCAAGGAATAGTACCTGTTCATGATAACAGAAGAAACTCATGTACAACAAGCATGTAGTCCCTGTGGCGCAATCGGTTAGCGCGTCCGGCTGTTAATCGGGAGGTTGGTGGTTCGAACCCACCCAGGGACGTTATACATGTTTTATGTCCCTATGCCACCCGTTCCTGTTTTTCTTCGTCCAGAGTCTTGCCTGCGAACAAACGGGGAGTAAGTGCACATGGTGCCAGACAGGTCCCTGAGTGGGTAGTCTTCGATAATGTACCCAAGCAACTTTGAAACCTGCCAAGCCGCCAACGATATCGTTGTCGCAGTGTCGGTTTGTATCTTAGCAACGTACCCGCAGGCTCCGACATCAACATGTTTTAAAGACCCGTAAAACGTGACTGTCCCATCAGGATGCATTGACAAGTGCAAAACATGGTCATCGTCACAAACCCACCGTTCATAGAGAAACATTGCGGTGACGCTGCGGTTTTCTCGTTGAGCAATCAACAGCAAAGCGTTGAGATTGCTACTCAGAAATTCGTCCTCAAACATGACTAGCATACCCGGCACGTTTAACACATTGTGACTTTCTGTCTCACATTCGTAACTTTCACGGGCACCCGTCTTCGCCTGTCGCACTGCCTGTTCTCCTACCATCTTGTGTTCACAAGACACAGCAGGAGGCCTCCATGGCGTGCAGATAAAGCATACTTTCTGGTAATCGGATATCACGTTATCCAGAAGCTGGCACAGTTCCACTGTTGTCAGGGAGATCGCGGTTTCGTGGTCAACCACAACGTCTCCCTTAAATGATTCGTTGTTCTTGTCTAAGCGCGCGTGGAACGAGACTGTACCAAATGTGTCCATTGTGATATGCACAGATTCACCAAGTCCCTCATCAATGTCGTATATCCAGCCTGTAACACTGCCGCCTACTTTTAGGGCCTCATTGAGTAACAGGTCTAAATATTTGGCAAGTTTTTCCCACACGAAAACCCAACCTCCGACGTGTACGTGCTCTGTGCCTTGTTCCAAAATTACAGTATCGCCTCGGACGGCCCACGGCCTCCATTTGAAACATTTGCCCTGCCCTACTTGATATGTTATAACCTTTGCGAACTGTTCCGTCAGTTCCGTCTCGTCACACGTGGGGCAGTACCACTTGAATGTGACACGGTCGTCGGGGACTGTAATGCCCGGAGATGTTTGACATTTCTGGCACGCTCTCACAAGTATGCGTTCTCGCCATTGCAATCCCATCTCTCGCAACCTGTCCTGAAAGTACATCCCGTCTGACGGTTCGTATCTCCCCGGGTTGCGGGGCCGACCTGCGTCAGGACTCGGGATCTCCGGGGAACTGCATCGGTCTCCACATGTATTCCCCATCTTGTCTGAACGGCTGTGCCTGGAACGCCGTTTTATATACGTACAGTCTCCTCAGCAACCAGCACCTCCCTCCCCCCCCCCCCTTTGATCTCCCTGTGTGTCTGTTATTGTACGTGCCCCGTGTATCACCAGAACAGCGGGTGGCATGACGGATATATGTATATGTACAAACGTGTACGGTACCTGCAGGTTTCGATAACACGTCCGGTGTACGAGATCATATGACTACATTCCGCGTTTTCAACTGGCCTCATCCATTTGCCCTTCTTCGTCTTCTTCAGCCTAAGTGTTCTCAGAAAACAACCGAGGGTAGGTGTACATCGTACCCGACAAATCTTTCGGCGGGTAGTTACTGATCACACACTCGAGTAATGATACAACATCCCATGCCTTGAGCGGTATCGCATTCAAAGTGTCGGTTTGTATCATCGTCTGTATCTCGTCGCGGAAGTTGAAATACAGCGTTTCCAAAGGTCCATAAAACGTTACGGTACCGTCTGGGTCCATCGAGATGTGAAGGTCGTGCACTTGATCATGGTTTATCCGATTATAGCGGAACACTGCGTTCATACGACAGTTTTCCTTTTGAGCGGCCAGGAGCAAAACGTCTAAATCACCGGTCAGAATATTATCCTCCAACATGGCGAGCATTCCTGGTACTTGTACCTCGTCTTCTGTTACGAGCGTGACTTTGTCTTTGAAACGCAGATACGGTTTCCATCTAAGGTGTATCCACCAATCCCAGGGGGGTTTGCAGTATACCCAAATCGAGGTGTCGGTGCCATGCGGTAGGAAGCCGATTGTTCTCTCACGTGTGAACAGATACTCCAACTCACTCTGGTCGCATATAGGGCAGTATTCCTGTACGCCATCACACACAGGTTCGTAATCCACGTTGCACATCTCGCATTGTTTCACTATCATCTCCTCGCGGTCGTAAAGCATGTCATGCCCTCGTACATGACCTCTAAAGAACCTGCCGTCAGAAGGCACGACACCGTCTGATGGTCCGACCTCACTGTCAACACCAGCTTCAGTAGTATCACCCGTGTTCGCTTGGGCATGCTGCCCTGGGGATTCCGTCACTGTGTCTACGATGTTGTCATAAGACACCGCCGGAGGTTTCTTGCCGTAAATGACTACATTCTGGTAATCGGTGATCACGTGTTCCAACAGCTGGAACAGTACTTCTGTCGTCAGCGATATCGCTTTCTCCTTGTGGACCGCCACCTGCATGGTGAAACACACGTCGTCCTTGTTAATGCGGTCAAAGAATGACACAGTGCCGTACGGGTCCATCTGGATATACAAGGACTCACAGATACCCGGAAAACGTCGGTATATCCAACCGGTCACGCTGCGGTTCGCTTTTTGAGCCTCGCATAGAATCATGTCGAGATGTCCAACCAGGGCCCGCAACACGGAACCGAAGCCTTCCACGTGGATTGTCTTGTCTCCGTGTCGAAACAACACTGTATCTTCTGGACGTAACAACGGTCTCCACGTAAACGTTATCCCTTGCCCCAAATCGTAGGTTTTCTCGTTTGTGAACAGTGCCATCACTTCTGTCTCTTGACACGTGGGGCAATATATCCTTGCATGGTCGTGGTTGGAACGGTAAAGGTAATCGTCTGCACACATTGAGCATTTGTCTACAATTATTTGTTGTTCCCGCCACCTGACTCCCCTTTGTCGTAACACGTTACCAAAGAAAGCCCCGCCGGATGGCGCGAAACGGTAAGTGTTACCCGGAGGACCAGTGAAAATACTGATAACCTTCTGGCGATGGCGTGTGTCTGCACGGAGGCCCCCCATCGTATATGCCCAGCGCTGCCTGGGACAGCGTTTATATACGTGGCGTCTCCTCAACAACCCGCTCCACTCTCCAACTCAACATCACTGTCCCGCCGTCACTAAATATATAGACCTCGTCATATGTGAGTCACGTGCTCCAGAGTTGTTCCACATAATCTGCTGACACATGTGGTTCACGACACGTCTCAGATTACGCAAGGCCTCACCTTCACCTCCGATGAACCGTCTGCCGCATGCTGTGTAACATATTTCGTGTACACAAATGTGTACATTACATACTGGTTCCGATGTGACTTCCCCCCGTGATTAATGGTCTTCATTTATCTCCTCATCATCGTCAGCATCGTCATCATCCATCTGCTCTTCTTCGTACTTTTCAACCTCAGTTTTCTCAGGGAACAACCGAGGATAAGTGTACATCGTACCCGACAAGTCTCTCGGCGGGTAGTGCCTGATCATTGTGTTAAGTAATGATACAAGATCCCAGGCCTTGATCGATAGCGCATTCAAAATGTCGGTTTGTATGGTCTCCTGTACCCCGTCGGTGTCGAAGATATACCGCGTTATCAAAGGTCCATAAAACGTTATCGTACCGTCCGGGTCCATCGAAAGTTGAAGGTCGTGCATTTGATTATACCTTTTTCGATTATAGCGAAACAGTGCGTTTATGCGGCAGTTTTCCTTTTGAGCGGCCAGGAACAAAACGTCTAAATCACCGGTCAGATTATTATCCTCCAGCATGGCGAGTATTCCTGGTATTTGTACATCTTTGTTCTGTCCTATCAACCCTACCCTGCCCTTGAAACGCCTGTACGGTTCCCAGAGAAAATGTATCCAATCAGATTCGCGAGTGGAAGACGGTAGGAAGTTGAAGAATTCCTCACATGTGAACAGATACTCCAACTCACTCTGGTCGCATATAGGGCAGTATTCCCGTACGTCATCAAACACACTTTCGTAATCCGGGTTGCACCTCGCGCACTGTATCACTACCATCTTCTCGCGGTCGTAAAGTATGTCATATCCTCGTACATGACCTCGAAAGAACCTGCCGTCAAAAGGTACGACACCGTCTGATGGTCCGGCCACACTGTCAACACCCGCTTCAGTAGTATCACCCGTGTTCGCGTGGGCATGCTGCCCTGGATATCCCGGCACTGCGTCTACAATGTTGTCATGAGACACCGCCGGAGGATTCCAGCCGTAAATGGTTACATCCTGGTAATCGGTGATCACGTGCTCCAACAGTTGGAACAGTACTTCTGTCGTCAGCGATATCGTCTCATCCCTGTGGGCCGCCACCTGCATTGTGAAACGCGCGTCATCCTTGTCAATGCGGTCGTAGAATGACACAGTGCCATACGGGTCCATCTGGATATGCAAAGATTTACATATACCGGAGACATTAGGGTATATCCAACCGGTCAAGCTGCGGTTAGCCTTTTGAGCATCAGACAGCATCCTGTCGAGATGTCCGACCAGGGCCCGCAACACGGAACCGAAGCCTTCCACGTGGATTGTCTTGTCTCTATGTCGAAACAACACTGTATCTCCATGACGTAAGAACGGCCGCCACCTAAACGTTATCCCTTGCCCCAAATCGTAGGTTTTCTCGGTTGTGAGCAGTGCCCTCAGTTCTGTCTCTTGACACGTGGGGCAGTATAACCTGCCCCGTCTGTTGTGATGGTACAGGTAATCGTCTGCACACATTGAGCATTTGTCTACAACTATGTGTTCTTCTCGCCACGTCACCCCCCTCCGTCGTAACCTGTTACTAAAGAAATTCCCGTCGGAAGGCGCGTAACCGTAACTGTTTCCCGGTGGACCAGTGAAAAGACCGACTACATCCCGGCGATGGCGTGAGTGTGCACAGCGGTCCCCCATCGTGTACGCTGGACGCTGCTTGGCAATTAACAATCGTTGTCGATCACGCAGAGCCTGACACCAGACCGTGGATACTTATTAACCCAAATAATGTTACATATATGAGACACGGCAGGGCTTGAATGACATGTGTGAGTCACGTGTGCCCACATAGTTCATAAGAAATACGATGACGCATTCCTTGTTTTTGTTTCGTGTCCCTTTTATTACATAAGTGTCATAATGTCCGGGTCTGATGTGAAAGTCCCCGTGGCGTAACGGGCTAATTCAAACTTTCCTACCTGGACCAATAGTTTGTACTTGCAGTTCCGGCAAGGTTAAGTTCGGATCCGGGTTCGAATCCCGGCGGTGACATTCACTTTTGTCTAATATATATTTCATATACGTGTGTGTCGGTTGAAATTAATGTTTATGAGGTAAATATACAAAACATCCCTCACGTATCTGCAAGATCAACAACAGATATTTCGTGGTGTTACGATTATGTATATAATATATAATAATATGTAAATATATATATATATATATACATATCTCATTGTGTTCAGATGACAACAGATAAGGCGACCCGGGACGAACCCGAGTTCACATGACTCATCAATACGTGTTATCCAACCGTCACTTCCTGTCGTCTGACCCCATGTGACCCGGCACTTCCGTTCACGACCCTTCACACTTCCTCACTTCCGGTCCAACACCACCCTACGTACCCGCACCGGAAGTCCCATTTACTCAATGGTTAAGCGTGACCCCAAAGTGTGACCCCGATCACGACTGCCGGGTGTAAAGCAGACTTCCGGTACATGCACTGTTAGTTCATTGGTCAGATCAGGTCACGTGGTGTGCATTCAGTCCGCCCATTGGTCAGGTCTCATTCACAACAATCAAACACGCGCTGTCCACGTGGTCTATTGCATGATCCCCGACCCATTCGTCCGCACATTTCAAACCTGTTTTTAAACCTTTTTCTCTCACGTTTTCTTCCGGATTGGCATCATATCCCACTTTACTCACATAACTGGACAATTATGCAAGATTTCACCATCATCGCCTTATTAACATCACTACAACAACTCATTTAAATCCTGAAGCGGTGCACAACCGGAAGTACTATTCTGGTGTGTGCGATTTCGGGCCCGCGTGCCGGGGAGGGTGGTGCATGTGTGTGAGCGATGATAAGGGTGTTTGATTTTTTACCCCCCCCCCCGGGTAAAAATTTTCAAGATGGTGGATGGATGTATGTGTAAGGAGAGCGTTGATTGGTTGGGGGGATGTAAGAAAGGATTTGATTGGTTATGCAGTGGAGTGACGTCACAGTAAGCGGAAACCAACGGGGAGGTAAAATAAGGATGTAACGGTGGTGTAGGTGTATCCGGCGGAAACGAAAGGGGGTGGTTTGTTTGAAACGGTGTGTGTGACGTCACCGGAGAAATAAGGTATATAAGGAGGTAGTTTTGACGGAGTAAAGTCAGACTCTGGTTTTGACTGGTACTAGTACTGGTAATAACTACACTTTGGATATATAGAAGCCGTCGTTGTGTTGAGAGACAAACAGCTACAGAAAGCAAGTGGAAGCAAAGATTTGAAAGTTTGTTGAAGATTTGAGTTTGTGACAAAACAACAATACCGGTAGGTGTATTTTGTAATTGGTGTTGTTTTCGAACAATAATAATGTCACACCCACTGGCCAGTAAGGTAGGCCGGGGGTGAATAATATTTTTGTTTAGGGAGTGAATGTTTAGTTTGTATTTGAGAGGGCCCCAGTAACGAAGGGTCCCTAATATTTGGTTGTTGGCAGTAACAGAAACAAAAAACAAAAATGTGACCAGTAACGAAGGTCATTGGGAGGTGGGGATGGATGAGAGGGGAGGGGGGGGGAATTATGTTTTTGTTTGGTTGTTGTTAGAAAACTTAGGACACCCACTGGCCAGTAAGGTAGGCCGGGGTTACATTTATTTTGTGTATGGTTGTGTACACAACGGACTGACATCACTTTAAAAACCCCAAGATGCGCAGGAGTTAGATAAAAGCCATGTTTATACTACCTGACCAGTAAGCAAGGTCGGGTGACGTGTTTTTCCCCTGATAAAAAAAAACTATTAAACCCCTGACCAGTAAGCAAGGTCGGGTGACGTGTTTTCCCCCCCATCCATCCATCCATCCAACTCGGAGCGGTTCGGTTTTTTGCCACACAAGTGACACAGACTAACCGTAACGACGATTAAGTAATGTTGTGACATAGAAACGGGAAGAGAATTTGTATTTTTTTAACCATTAACAAAAGAAAATAACAGACACGCGGACCTTTTAACAAAAAATGTAGAGCAAAAAGGTATTGCAAGAGTTTAGTTTTTTTTCGGAAGGACAATGAGAAACACTATTAATTCTGTAACTGATAAAAAATAAGTAGGTTATTACTGTGAACAAAAAAAAATTCATTTAGGATAAAAATAATAATAAACAAAGGGTTATGAAGCAGAGCGCCACTATGCGTGACACCTTGCATGAATGTAATATGTAACCTCGTCACGGATATCAGTCCCTTCACGTTTATTGTATAACATGACCTCGTTAGTTTAGTAAACAACTACAACGGAAAAAAAAACGACATTTCGACACACGACCAATCACAAATGTCGATTGAGGAAAGAGGAGTAAGGAAGGTGGAGAGGGGGGGGGGGAGGTTATTTTTAATATTTTTGTTTGGTACATTAAAGTATAACCCTAAACAACACAGAAAAAAGTCCTATAGCGAAAAAGCTGTTTGTTATAAGACGTCCTTGTGACTTACAGGGAATCATGATGATGATGATGAACGAGAAGTTTGAATGTGAACTGGATGCAGCCATAGTTGCTGTGCCGAAACAAGGAGAGGCCATACTGAATGTCATAAAAAAGTTACAAACGTCGCCTGATACGTATTTGAAAGAACCAAGGGACGGGGACGAATTTGATAAATGTTTAACACCTCTCCTCGATGTACATGATCGCTTCACGGCCAATACTGGAACAAAACTTTACCAATATATTAATTCGTATGCGAATATCACTGAAGCCACGCGCATCGCAGTCCTCATGGATAAGGTGATGCGCCTAACGGAGGACATCTATGATATTGTCCTCCGTTGTGAGGAACTCTACAAGAATATCGTAGAGGAGTACCGCCCTAATGTGACACCGGCCGTCCACAGTCGCCACCTCGCCCGGTCGTTTTCATTTCTCGAGATACGTGTGCTAATAGAGGACATGCAAAATTATGTACAATTATGCAAGAAACGTGCTGTGAAGAAGATACAAACTGTATAAATGTTTTATCGGTCAAAGTATCAAAGACTTTTCTTCTTGACTTTTCCATATTTAGATATATCGGATGTGTAACACATTGCAAATCCTCACTTGTAGAGGTCGTGTAAGAAAACACACGTTTATGTATATATGTCATTGGTATTCTTTTGGTATTCTTTTTTACCTCCCAATATAGGGGTGGTGATTGTATTTTGTAAGTATACCAGGAATAAAACATATTTTAGTAACATAATAACTGCTTTATCGTGTCTGTTAACACACAGAAAAAGAGAGAGGTGATGCATGTCAAGATGACTGGAAAGGTTATGCGTGGTGTACAAACACTGGAGATATGTTTAAGACCTGTCCTCCCTTTATGCGGTTGATAAGTATTTGTAACGTAAACATACAGACCGACACAATAAAATAGTCCTTTCTGCTCGTTTGCTGTCCAACATGGACTCAAACCTGTCAAAAGAATTTGACCATGCATTGCTGGTAGATATTCCAGCTAAAACACGTGAGCTAAATGACTGTATTAAGTCGTTCCTGTCCACACCAGACAGATTTTTCGTTGACAGCGACAGAGTGTTTCAGCTGACTCTGAAAGCACTGGTCGACGAAGACTGGTGGTGGAACGCGCGGATTCTCAAAGGACTTATGTTAGCGAAAAAGATATGTTTACAAAAGCGGTGCCAGACGGAACAGACATTAATTGCCGTGCGGATGGCGAAACTGTTTACAGAGTGGTTGAAGGATACCTATGACGGAACACTCAAACATACGGCAGACGCATACACGCGAGTTGTGCAGCACTACCAAAGTCACAGTCGGTTTAAAGGCCCTGTGCAGAAGAGGCACCACCAGAACAAGCAATCCATAGCCTCGTTTCAGTTTCTGCTTTGGAAACACAGGCAAAATTTGGCTTTCGAGCTGGGACAGTTTAACAACGATGGCTTGCACACACAAGTGACAAACGCGGACAGCAGCTCGTCTAAATAAGTCGGAATACGCGCACTGTAGGTCCCATCATCAACGTGTCCCAGTGTAAATGTTCAGTCTGTTCACGAAAGGTGGCGTCCAGTACAGGACACACACGCACGGACGGACGGACAGACAGACGAATATGATTGGCTTTTAAAAAGAGCTCTGTTTCAGTACAGAAACGGATGTAGAATTTGAACTGAATTCGTTAAATCTCACTGTCGCTGTGTAACTCCTCTGCATTTGTGACACCAGTATATTATGTAACGGCTTCGCATACCATATATCTTGCCAAATTGAAAACATTTGGTTACATCAATTCGTACTTGTGAATTACAGGAATAATGCAGAGTGTTACATTTGATAACCCGTGTAATTGTTTGAGACATGGGAGAATGTACAGATAATATAACAACACTTTCACGACTGTATTTGAATCTCATGTAATAAATGTGCAAAGCAACTGAGTGGTGGTGGAACCAGTCTGAGGACAAGATGATGCGGGCGGACATGATACATGAGAAAACACCAGAAACAGCAAACATGGACGTCTACTGTCTGCCGTAGAGGAGTACAGGGGGGTATTATTGCAGCAGCAGCAGCAGCAACGTCGCATCAGAAGATACCGGCACAGAGGGATTCACCGAAGAATACATAAAGATGCACTAAATATGTACAAATGGACCGATCGACTGTGGTTGGATGACACTTGTTTCTTTGTTTGTATTACAGAAACCCGTCATCCTAACCAATGGAGCCAGAATTAGTTTACCACTTTGAGGAGAAGGCGTGCGGAGAAATACAAACGTGGATGGCACAGTTGCAGAGGCACATATGGAATTACCGACATGATAATAACTCTTTTTTCGCCGCGAAGGACAGGAGGTTCGTGCGGCATGTCACGATGATGCACCATGAGATCGACTATTGGATGAGGACATGCACCATTGGGCTGGAACGAGCACGAAAAGTGTGTTTGGAAACGGGGCACACGACAGAACGGTCCGATGCGGCGTATCACCTGGCTCTCATAATGGTTAAACTCTTTGAGAAAATGAGCACAGACGATATACCTGAAATATACAAAAGATACAGACACGCGTTGCAGTTGTACGAAACGCACAGGATGTTCGGAAAGAGGGCCTACGCCAGGCACCGCGACAGGTATTCTTCAATAGGAGACCTGAACCTGATGCTGATCTCGAACATTCTAAAATTGCAGCTGGAACTGTACTATTTTGATTCTGCCGGTTTCTTTAGGAAACCAAACTTCTAACGTGAAACCGCGGGAGCCTTACTGTACAGATGTATATATTTGTGGACTTTCCTATAACCGAAATAGACGTTTTTTCAAGTTTATGTTATTTTCCACACAGATACCCAAACAAGACTGTACTCCAGCAGAAGACAGAAGAAATCAAAACTGCAAAAGGTAATTCAATCTTTATTTTTATTCCAAATCGTTTTCGCCGACATCATGTAAATGGTTTACCCAGTGTACAGGTACACACTAACGGACCGATCCAACCGCTTTTTCTGTTTCAATTCTGAGACGTCCGTACCAGTACAGGTACGGATTCAAAAACACTTAAGGTATTTGTCGTGTACATCCGGAAAACGATAATCCATTTTTTTGTGCGAACTGTAGATGGCGTCCAGTACAGGACTCGCACACTAACAGACAGACGGAAGTGCTGAGCGCTTTTCCACTTTGAAATCGTCTGTCCCAGTACAGGCACGGAAAAACGACGTATAATGTCTCGTTGGGGTGAATCCAAAAAGGATAATCCAGCTTCCTGCGTTGGCCCAATGTGTCGTCCAGTACAGGACACACACTAACAGTCTGACGGAAACGCTCGGTCATTTTTCCCCCTGTTTTGTAAGCGTCCGTACCAGTACAGGTACAGATTCGACAATTGATGTTTGGTCGAGTAAATCTGAAAAACGAAATTCCAGTTTATGGTGAACTCCAATGTGGCGTCCAGTACAGGACACGTACACTCACTAACAAAAGCGCTCTGTTTTGATCACCTTATATAGACGTCCGTACCAGTACAGGTACGGAAACTGATTTACGTAAAAAAAACCTTCTCATATATTCCACGAACCTAAATGTGGCGTCCAGTACAGGACACAGACAAAATATTGCCAAGTCCATATCCGTTTTTCGCTCTGGTTATGGTATCGTTCAGTGCTGCTGCTGCTCACGTTAGCCCGTTTGGTCTCCAACGAGACCAATTGCACTGTTGCCAAACGTCTCCTTATATACATAATTCCGCCTGTGACGTCATTCTATCAGACTCCATCACCTGCATCTGGTAGATACACAGTGTGTTTCCGGAATGTATATTCAACATGATATATATATATGTATATTATGTCTTTTTCGATATTGATAATACGTTTAGCATGTTGGCTAGGTACCAGTGATTCTGCATTGGATGTACCATATGTTCTTATAGAAGCACCCGTTCATGGCTCCTGTACTACAGGCACAATATTATATGTTTGATGTTCATGTTGCTTTGTCCATGTTGCTTTAGATTGTTTATGTAATTGTATATGTACCAGTAATCAGTTGTTGTTGTAATACATGTTACAGTCATGAGGGGGGGGGGGGCCTCGGTGACGGGACTGGTATACAACACTTGTAACAGTAACAGTCGGTGCAAATTATGTTTCTAGGAGTTACTGCATGTCCCATGGCAATATGTGTGCATGTCAATCTTTCGTACCATGTACATAACAGAACAGACAGCAGATACGATAAACACTGCGTTTCGGTTTTTTTATGTATCATAAGGTGGGACCTGCATCAGATGCATCATTTGTGCAAGGCATCTCCGGTCTAGTTGCGTCCTGCCCCCCCCCCCTCCTTTTTTTTTTAAATGATTTTACACTCTCTCCAAGTACAAGGGGAGATGTATTTCGCTTGGACAGTTAGCGTTGCGCTGACAGTAAAGGTGGATTTTGCGCTCGTTTCAGACCAATGATGCTGAGTGAAAAGACGAAAATAAACCCTGTGTACAATCCTAAACCACTGTACACAATGACAAAGGAATACTTATGCGAGCGGTACAACCCGCAGATATTTTGGTTGACCGTGCCGGACATAATATTAGACGAGTTGATAGAAACAGCTTCGACGACTCAATTTTGCAGGAAGTGCAACGCTAAGTGCACCGGCGATGAATTCATACGCGACATGTGCAAGGAGCCTCCCGTGCTGAGGTGCACAAAGTGCAAGGTCATAACGAGAGATATGCGTTTGCACGCGTCGTTTCACCGAGACGTCGACCTCGAACAATATAAGACAATATCCGAGTGGCCCGACATGATTTGCTGGGTGCACAGAGGTGCCCTTTACGTGTCCAGGTATTGGGGACCGACCCGGCCTCACGAGATCATACAGCAGCTGTGGTGCCGTGTAGACTTGCCCGACAAATCAAAGGACGTGAACAGACTTGTCAAACAGGGGAACTGTGTTTGTGCAACAGTACCTTGGCAGTTTGGTGTTTATGATGCATATACAGATGGTGGTATGAGTGCACGAAGGAGGGTGACATGTCGACGGCCTCCGAAAGAATATTTCGGTGAAAGGGGGATAAAGCGCGCCAGATTACGCGTTAACCCTTTACAATAAACATTTTCTGGAATAGGAGGTGCCGCGTGTATATATTTTGTAAAATGAAGAACCATATGTGGTACGAGCAGCAACTGTATGAACATGTGTTATAACCATATTTGGAAAGGTGACGATGGACAATTGATTGAAGACATTTTGTACTGTTTTTTTTTAGAGCAGAGATTACATAAATCACAGATACAAGACCGACCGCAGACACACCCTGAGGTAAGTGTGCACGGTTTGTCATTTATCTTTATATTTATTTGTTGTTGTCGTAGTATAAATGGGGTCAAAGAGGGAATTACATGTCTGTTGATAACGGAGCGAATGTAAAGACGGAAGAGCAGATGAACAAACGTACTAGCTGCCGGCAGTCAATGTCATGATTTTAGTCTGTGTCCAAGTACAGGGCCACAGTGAAGACATGTGGTCTTATAAAGCATACGAGAATTATTATGGAGTAAACCAGTTGATCAAATCACTTTGTGTTTCCGGCTATGTAACGCATTATCGCGTTGGCACCTGCAACTAACACAGATAATTCGGGGAGTATTGTTAAGCATATGCATACGTACGTACAAGTGTCTCGCTGAACAAAACAACGAATGCACCCATCTGTTAACTGACATGGTATCTTTGATGATCATGTCGGTTTGTAGGTTATGCTCATTACTAGTTTGGTTTTGTTTTGATTTGCAGACATGTATTCTACACTAAAAGTAGAGATCGATGGAAAGGACTGCGGCGATTTCGCCATTGATCTGTCAGCAAGTGTATCCATCATCAACGTGGAAACCCTATATCGTGCAAGGGTTCCTTTTTTTCCACGGGAGCGGAACCGTGACGATATTGACAAAATTAATAGAGCAAAATTGTTAGTTAACTGTGGGGATTGCGGGGGGGTTCATAGACGGTTGTGCTTTAACGTATTCAAAAAAGTGTTACTGCCTGTAGAGGTGACGGACACTAAGGGTTCAGTCTTCTGCAAACCCATAACCCTATACTGTGCGTGGGATTGGCCATATCAATTCAATGGTGTTCTGGGGAGGGATTTTTTTGGTCAATTCATGTTTAGACGAGGGGATAAACCTCAGGTACCGGTGTCAAAGCCACCGGTAGTGACAAACAGTTGCCGGGAGGAATGGTTTAGGCACAATTCGGCCGTGGTGCCTATTTTTAAGGATTAATTGTTTATATTATTTAATTGTTTAATACATGGTGTTTGTAAATATACCCTTGGTATATGTTACCTCTACAGGCAATAATATAACATATATCATTATGAAGAAACTGCGTAGTGTGAAACTTGTATTTTAAATATGGGAATGGCAGGGGGGGGGGGGATTGCACTGACGTGCGTGTTACAATATTTTTAAAATAGTGCTATTGCTTCACTTCCTGTGCTTATTTGTACAGATGAATTTTTGTTTATATCTGTAGTTGTATATATTGTATAATGATATTACATAGATTATTGTGAAAACATATATAAACGTTTGTATACATAATATACTACAACATATATATTTGAATATATGTATATATTGTTGGCACATAATAAATACATTTGTATTGTCTGTCTGTATCTGTTTCTTTGTAATGTGTTGTGATACAGTTGCTGAGTTACCTCACCCTGTACACGTTGGCCCGTGTGTTTGTGCGTGACAGAGAAATAGGTAAAAGAAAACCCTTGAATTGAACGAACGAGTACGGATGTGGTTGATGCTGAAGGAATCCAAAGGGCCGGCGGCGGGCTGGCAGACGCCCTTGGGTTTCTTCACCATCACCACAGATCACCAAGCAAGCAGCAATTATCCAAGACGTCTAAAAGATGACAAGAAAGCTGGAGCCGGAGGGCGGGCGGGCAGATGCTCCGGCTTTCTTGTCATCTCTCAAAAAGAACCCAGAACGAGTGTCGGAGTGATGGTCCCCGCCGCCCTCACCGGCTGAAACCATCGCCGGATGTTCAGGTATGCTGTTTTTTTTTTGCAGTGCATGTACGTTTTTCATCAGGATATGTAGTCATGTTTGTGTACAAAAAAATATGTTCTAAGATACGTACAGCGCTGTCGGTGTGTTTCTGTTTTAAAGAAACAGTAATTATGTTTTATCTTAGTTTGTATTGACTTGTCATCTGTTCTCTTCTGTTTACGTATGATGCTATGTCATCACAGGCAATATTACACATACATACCATGTACACCCCCCCCCCTCTTCTTTTGCCATAACACGTCTCATGTGTGTTTCCTTATCATTTCAGAGCGATGGAACAGACTGAACATTCCGACAGTTCGTCCATAGAAGAGGAGGACGTTATATACATCGGCACCGAACGCCAGCGGAACGAGTCGGAAGCGTTAAGCATCAGAGGTTTGTTTCTGAACTACATGGAGGTTGAAGATGCTCTGAGCCTCCGTGTTGATCTCCTCGCTTTAGCCACAGACGTCAATCTGATAGATCTGCCTACGCTGCTGCCACACAGGGATGACCTCAAGTACGTGCAGTCGTATAGGGAAAGTGGAAAATCGGAAGCGCGCTCCATTATCACTGCTTTATACGTGAACTGTTCTTTGTTCAATGTAAACATATTGGAGCTATACCACAGGCTCTTCCAAAGAGGCATGTCCAACGCATGTGCCCTGTTAAGCGAGGTATTTGAAATCGGCATATTACAAGACTGTTTCAACAATGTGGTCCCGCACCGTTACTACCCGATCGTGTTGGTGTCTGATGACGATGAACACATCATGCGGTTTACACAGTGTGAAGAAGAACAATTCATGCCGGGAGACGGATACAATGACGTAACACGTCCTGAGCCGCATGCGCAGCAAGAAGGAGGGGCGGAAAATGCAGACCAAGCGGACGAGGGTGAGGAAGGTTTGGATGCGCGGGAGGTTTCAATAGAACGTGAATACCAACGCGTACGTGAGGCTGTTTTAGCGTATATCGAGAAAGACGTTTGGTATGAGCCGGAGTTCAGGATCGCATACACCCTGTTTGATGCCACACAATGGGACAGCTTGGTGGCCGACCTGGTCGGAAGTATACGTTTAACTAGGCTTTTAATGAAATTACTAAAAAAACACGGTATGATAGACGCCTCCTTGAGCAAAACTGAAGTCGAAGACATCTATAAGAAACAGGACGTCCGACGCGTGCTCGGTCATATCTATCGCCCTGGGGAGACAACACGGAGGAAAGCATTTAAACGCCTGTTACTCCTGAGGTTTTGCGTCCAGGTGGCGAGGCAGACAGATGCCGATAGGTGTCTCCGGGATTTCCTGCCGGCAGAGATGGACTTTAATCAACCAGGTCGTGTTTCAGGGATCACCGGTTCACATAAATGCAACGTAGCGTTGCATCCTGACATGAATTGGAATGGCCGCTTTCCCAGGAGAAAAAGGCGATATACCACAAGGCCGTCATCACCCGCCCCGTCTTCGACCTCGTCACAATCGCGTACTGAGAGCCCGTTTGATGCAGGTCGGGAATTATTGCAGTTGATGAATTCCATAACAGCAACCAACCCGCCCCAAAATGTCGCTGACGACACAGACGCCTCTGATCCATTGACTTCTGAACGTCGACCTCCCGTGGACCCTGCGCCTCCATCGGAACATGATACATCAACCCAGGGAGGTCAGACCCGATCTGATAACATTTTGCCTGCACCCAAAAGGTTAAAGCTTCGACACGTCAGGACGGGCGCCACCGAAGCAGCGATGTTTCCTCCATATACGGGTGGCAATGCGGAAACAGTTTCGGCAGCACCTGACACATCAATCCGTTCGGCGACAGTTTCTGCTTGCAGAGGTTCGGCAAACGTTTCAGATCCAGGCGTTGTCGTTTCCAGTGTGGAGGAGCAGCTCGCACACGCTCAGACCATGATTGCCCAGCTTCAAAGTAATGAAAGGGATGCCCAGGAAAGGCTAAGTCGCTTCCGGTGTCCAATTTGTTTGGAGAACACCGTGGACTGTTTCCTAAAAAAATGCGGACACATGTTTTGTCACAGATGTATAATGGCGGTGTTCTCCTACAATGAAAATAGAAACGACTTTCAAGCGTTTATAAATCGCTTGCGCGACAACATGTTCCGTTCCACGTCCCGTTCCACGTCCCGCGAGGAGGTCCATTGTCCGACATGCAGGGTACCCAACAAACGCACTGATGTGGTGAAGATATACATCTGGTGGGTGGCGTGTCGTTTTGTAAATATGTTTTGACCGTCCATCTGTCTGTATGTGTGTTGGTGTTAATATACTTGTTGTATATTGATATATATATATAAATATATATAAATATATATATAAACAATATATATATGTTGTAATATGATAGTGTTGTGTCGTTATACATATGTGTTTATTTATTTCAGGGTCAAATAGGACATTCCATCCGAGCATCTGGCAATGTTTCACATGTTTGCATGATTTGCTGCCCCCCCCCTCACAGGTTTTGTTCTTCTTCTTATACAAGTGTACTTTTACATTATCATTTGCTTATGTTCCAGATGAACCCAAAGGCGATATGCAGGTGTTACATGTCAACGCGAAGAGAGGGGCTGAAAGTATGCATTCGGTTAGATGGCCGAATTGATAAATGCCTTAAAGTGAGACTGGAGCGTATACAGTCACCTTGCCGGATTGACAAATGCCTGAGAGTGAGGCTGGAGCGTGTACGGGCACCTGGTACAAAAAAACACAATCATACACCCGAGCGACAGTTCATGTTCACATCTGATATGCAACGGAAAATTCATCCAAAGCTGCGCTGGAAGCCTGCAGAGTTGTTAGGTTTTCTTATAAACCTGTACCCGTGACCATTTCCACGCACGTTGTACAAACAACATTTTATCGAAAAGGTACATATATATATTTATTATATATATATATATTGTGGAACAATTCGCTGTCGTCTGTCACGCTGGCCACGCTTCTGTATATTGTGGGACAATTCGCTGTGACTACACATGACCTTTATGACATTTGCACGCTTGCCATGTATGTTTATCGATGATATGAAATATATCTGATATATGTAAACCTGTATAAATGTAAAATGTTTAAGTGAACGGAATATATTTATGTATACCTGACAACATGTCTCATTATTTATTTCATGTTTCCGTGTGTATGCAGATGTATGTGTGTGCGTTTATGTGTAAAATGTGCTTTGCTTGCGGTGTGTTGGGGTATGTTTTACGATCGCCCTCATCACCTGAAGACATATTAGAAGATTACCAATCCTTTGTGCAGATATATACGTGTGTGCTTATATGTAAATGTGTGGTTTTGTAAGCTGGTGTACAGTGTACGTTGTTATATTCCACATAGCCTCAGGAAATATAAAAACGTACCCGGCCTTAATATCAGACATTGAACGACACTATCCCTTTGAAAAAAACAAATTGTAACACGAGGAAGACAGACATCCAACATACGCGAAAGACAGACATCCAACATACGCTAAAGACAGACATCCAACATACGTGAAAGACATACATCCAACATATGGTTTTAAAACAAAAAATAAAAACATCGGCAAGGGTGCATATACTGCCATCTGGCGGTGACTGTGCTATATAAACAGACACGACACGCAAAGTAGATATAACGCAACAAATAAGTAATGCCGAGTGGATTGTCTGTTATGAACACGAACAACTGACGTGATAGACAACACTTACACAAAGAAAATTGTATAGATGACAAACAGATGGAGAAAAATGTATCATGAAGGTGCTGGCGGGATTCGAACCCACAACCCCTGGCTTCGGAAACCAGTGCTCTATCCATTGAGCCACAACACCCACATCAATGTGCTCACACATGACGTAACATGTACATACGGCTGGCTGACGAAACCAGAAGGTTATAAATGTTTATGTTAAAATAACAATCAACTGCGCACATTTCTTACAGCGACAATGTTCCGGATTTGGGAAGACGGGGGGAGAGGGGAAAGGGGGGGGGGGGCAAGTGTGAAACGGAAGACGCCGAGAGAAGGAGTTGTTATGTAACAATCATAATCATAAACAACAAACACACCTGCACATTCATGTCCGTTTATTTGAACTTTGCCTGATGTAAGCTGTGTATTCCCCAAGCCAAAAAAAAACAAAAAAAAACGGATCGACATATTCATCTTTCTCCCGCAAACCAGGTGCCGTTTATAACAACGGATACACCCCTCCCTTGTAAAAGGGGCGCTCAATGTCCAACTCTGACCTCCAGTCTGTGAACAAACATGTGACCCGATGTTTGACCTTTGACCACGGTGTAAAATCCACATCTGGCAATATTATCTGCAATTCCGCCATCAGCGACTCCATCAAATGCCATCGCGCCATTGGCGCATTTGACACGAAATCTGCGAAATCATGAAATGTCTCCACATCGTTGCCGCAATTTACAGGCAGGTACTTCTCCATAAGGGGAGCTATTGCATCCTGTTTGTCCAGTTCGTCATATAGCTGAACAGAACGTTCACACGAGAAAGCGTCTTCAAAACGTTCACTCATGTCATATGTTGTTTCCAATGAACAGTCACAGCAGTGGCCATCCACGCCTTTACAATCACTGTCACAATCGCATGTCACGTGAAGCAAGCACTTGCATTTATCACAGTATACATCGTTGCTACTTTGACCTGGACCTTTTGTGACACATGCATCCATGGTTCCTTCGTCCATGTACAGGAGTCCGTCACACAGCCCCATACACAAGTATCTATCATCAGTACAAATAGATACACGTTCACATCGTCACGTCGCTTCATCGTATTTATCATCATCATTGCAGTGAGAAAGTTTGTGTGATATGAGGCGAGCGACCAGTCGGTGAATGCTAGGATTGTTATAACGGAAGGGGGCAAAAGGGGTGGAGGGAGGGGGAGGTGGTGGTAGTGGCAGAATCCATATTTTGTGACACGTGGACAACCGTCTCACACATTCATTAACACGTATACGTGTACACGAGAATGACACATATGTAACATGTACCATAAAAGTTTATTTCAGGTTATTACATACCAAGCAGTGGTTTAATCACATGTGCATATATGGTCACGAATGTTCTGTTATCTCCACCAAGCAGAAACGTATCAGAACAACCAATTACGAATGTTTATATGAACATTTCCCACATTCCAAGCAGAGGTTTATTCACATGTGCATTTATGTCACGAATGTTCAAATAACAACGTACGGGTTATTTTTTCCGGTTACTCTGCAGGAATGCGATGTAATCGGGAAACAAGACCTGCACGCCTGACAATCTGAGACCACGTGCGATTGTTCCACCTATCTGTCCGTATCCTGCCTCGTGAAAGATAACCGCCAGTTTGTTCCAGTACCACAGCGGAAGTTTTTCAAGGTAAGTCAAAAAAGTCAAGCGCCTTTTAAACGCTAATCCGGTGATGAGAAACAGTTTATCCCTTTGAAACTGGTTCATTATATGCAAGTCTACGCACAAACGCGTAACGACACAGGACTCGTCCATGCACAGGATGTCATCCCGGATAAACAGGGGACGTATATATACAGCCATGAGGACACCAAGGTCTTTCTCGCCGCCTGTGGATGCTCTTGGACATGTGTACCGTCGGGAATGAAAGAATGCCTCCAGCCGAGACAGTTTTTTACTGTAAGCAGGATCTTGTACCGTTTTATTCATCTTATGATCCGCAGTCGGGGCCCGCGGCAGGCTCTGTATGGCGTGTCGCATGACCACGTTCCAAAAAAAATAATACACCTGCGATTCACCGGTTCTGCAAAATAGCTTCATGGCCTCGTCCATTTTTTCTAAAGGGAACCGCCCTGCCAGATGACTAAGCAGCATGACGCCGCGTACTTTGGCACGTTTTTCTTGCATGATGTTTTCAAACATCGTACGATCAAGGAAACCGAGCTGCAACATTATATTCCAAAGGGGGGATGTCACCTTCGTGTGGATTTTCTGAGCCAGTGTGGGTATCTGACGTCCCATGTACCTCATTACAGCTTCGCTGTTCGCATACACCTCAGACCGGATATGGGCCATCTGTGACAGAACAGAGAGAGAGAGATAGAGATAGATAAATTACAGACAGGGTATCATGTAAAAATGACCATCCGACCTTGCACGCCAACATTTCAAACCCTGCGTACAGGCACATCCATACCGCAGTTTCGCCGGCAAAACTCCGATTCTTGCATGCGATACATAAAAAAGGAGACGGTAGTGAAAGTTACATCATTTATTCCGAACTAACTGGTACAAGAATATCTACTGCGCTATCATCCAAACTGTTACAAACAATATATATCAAAAACTGTCTTATAAACTATGAAACCGATATATGTAAGGCATACACGGACAAAATATTTACAGTAGGTACACATTAAACAAAATACATATCAAGTGCGATCTATGATAAAAATAAGACAAGTTAACTAAACCATAACATGTACCTTGATTGTACGTACGTGGCATTAACAAATGGGTATTAAAATGCGATCATATAACAAAAGTTCTCTTGGTCAAAGATACCACATATATCCTGTACACCACACAGTGTGTACCGCCCTTCACAGGGGCAAAAAATGTACATTTCTTGGTTGAAATGATTTTCTTTACTTTGTGTTCCTTTTTTTGTTCCTTTTTTTGCCACGCATCTTGCGTTTCTTGATGACGCGACCTGTTTTAACTGTTGTGGTTTTAGGTTGATCCTGCGCGGTAGAAGTCACGCGGCGTTTTTTCTTCCTCGCTATTTTTTCCGCTTTTTCTTCTGCGATACATATGGCCTCATCATTTAACCATTTCAAATAATCCGCGAGCCTGTCCCAGTTCAAGCGGTGGTCCTGCAGAGCTTCATATGGTACCCATTTGGTCGTATTATCCAGTGTGTCAATCATATCAATATAAAGGGTCTCCACCCAATCCATGTACCCTGACAGTTTACATAGAGCTGGGTACACCAGATCCTGGCACGGCATGTCTGTCAGTTCGTCGACGGTTTCATACATCTGCATATACGTATTCCAGTATTCCCTATCGTGCACAAAAACGTCTCTTTCGTTTCGTCCATCCCAGGATTCTTCCTCGAATTGTTTGATGTACCCTGGATACCGCGACATGATATCAACCAACAGCCTCGTCTTTAATGAGAAATCTTTCAAAACCTGGCACACTCCTTCTTCATCGGGTGATTCTAGTACACGTTTGTCCGCATCATTGGCCAGTTTTAGGAGCGCCTCAGTGTTGTCCTTTAACGCTCTTCTGGCTGACGTTTCGTGCATCAGTCGGTACTTGTTTCGGGTTTCTTCATCCGACGAGTCATCGGATGACGACGAGTCATCCGATATGTCGGAATCTGGGGTGTTGGCTTTTCCTTGGTAGTTGAGTGAACAGTCTTGGTTGTCAGGGTCGTCCGTTTGATGGCTCGGGGCGTCCACCATGTCAGTCATTGTTTGGTCGCACACTTCTGTCGTTTCCATTTGTAACGGGCGTGCTGCAATATACACAAAACGCATTAAGGGCAGGGTATCAGGAAAATGACAATCCAAGCTAGCACGCCAACATTCAAACTCTCTGTACAGTGAAACATCCATACCCCTGTTTCGCTGGCAAATCTCCGATGCTTGCCTGCGATGCATTAAAACGGAGACGGAAATGAAAGTTACATCATTTATTCCGACTAAATGTTACAAAGAATGTTTATGCCGATGGTTATAAAAATTAACAAACAGTCTCATCATCACCTAACAAAACATACACCAGAAATCAAATACATCACAAAATTATATGTTACATTTTTTTGGTGGTTATATGAATATCAAACAACCTAACGCTTACATTATACATCAAACCTACTTCTATGAGGCACATATTGTTAAAATATTTACATCAGGTACACACATGTAACTGTACGAAATATGTTGAAAATACAACAAAATATATGTAAGCAAAATATTATATGTAAACAAAACTGTAGCAGACTCTTGGATTACAGGTACGTAGCAGTAAATATGGACAAAAAAAAAGAAAGAATTACATTACAAAACAGTTCTGTACAAAGGTATTTATGCATCGGGCAGTCTTGGTGTGAAAAAGTTGGCTACATATTCACATCAGACCACACACTGAGTTCTGTCGTTTACGATCACGCATACTTTGTTTCCTTGCACGAGCAGCAGCATCTCGACCCCGACGTTTCTGTATCTCACACCATAAACCATCCTTACATTTACGCAGCATGTTGCACTTATACAATATTTTCTGCAGATCTCTTTGAGTATTCCGATTGTGTTGCAGCTCCTTTATTAAACAATTGTATTTCTGCTGTACACGGGTAAAGTACCGATGCAATAACAGCAATGCAGCGACCACGAAGCCATCGCAACGTGCGTCTTGCTTGTACAGTCTTCCAGAAATATAATTAAACAGCGTGTGATATGTGGCCTTAAACCAGCATCTATCGCTGAGGTACAAATCAGGGAGGCCGTGAAGTCCTGTCGTGTCGAAGATACGCACGTACACCTCTAACATTAATGCAACCCGGCGGCAATCAAACATGTACATCTTATGTATAGCTGATGTAGACCTTTTGGCACGTCTTTCGTAGATATCCGCCAGCCGTCTCAACTGTCGGCAGACCCGTCTATCAAATATATCCTGTATGTCCGTCATCGTGCCAACACAAGCTGCAAACAGATACGATACCATTTACTGATAATGTCAATGGATACAACAAAATCACGAGAGCAAAGGAAATATTTGTACATGTCTTTGTTGAAATATGTCTTTGTTGATGAAAGTTTTTCTTTTGTTTACTTTTTGTTATTTTTTCGGCCACGCCTCTTGCGTTTCTTGTTGACGCGACCTGTTTGAACCGTTTTGGTTTTGGATTGATCCTGCACAGTAGACGTCACGCGGCGTTTTTTCTTTCTCGATTGTTTAACCATTGCCTCTTGTACCTCATCTGATACCTCATGATCTAACCATGACTGACATCGCTCGAGTTTTTCCCAGTTCCAACTGTGGTACTCCCGCACAAAACACGGTGCCACTAGTACCACAGGAAGTTCCCCTTCGGGTATGAAGTCACGCAGCCTGTCCTGCATGTCTGTGTAAAGGATCAGGATCGCCTCTATGTAAAAAGATAATATACCGAATGCATCATACACCAGATCCGGGCACGGCGTTTTTCTCATTGCGTCGATGATAGCTTTCATTCTCTTGTACGTCAGTTTGTATGCACCGTCTTTCACGACGCGTTTCCCATCTGTTGGTCCAACCATGGCATCTGCCTCAAACTTTTGTATATGTCCAGGGAACTTTGATATTACATCAATAAGATTTTTGGTCTTATCAGCAAAATCCTTTAAACCCCTACACTCTTCCCTACACTCTTCATCATCATCAGGCGATTCTATGATTCGCTTTTCGGCAATGTCTACCAGATCCTTGAGTTCTTGTATGCGGTCCTCCATTTCTTTTTTGACCCACATTTCGTGCTTCTGCCGGAAACTCATTGGAGGGTCCTGATTGGCTGGGTCGTCCCCTGGAGGGTCAATTTTCTGTTCCTCTTGTGTTTGGCCGATAATTAGACTGTCCTGGTTGGCCTGCCCATTAATTGGAGGGTCCGGGGCGCTAATCTTTTGGGGGCTCATCTCTCCGCTAACTTCTGTCGTTTCCATTATCGTATCGGGTGTGCTGTAATAATCCATAAACGCCATTAAGGGAAGGGTAGCAGGAAAAACACCATCCAACTTAGCATGCCAACATTCAAACTCCAGGACACTGAAACAACCATATCACGTGATTCATGAAAAAAACTAAAAGACATTAATACAACTTACAATCATTTATTCTGATGAGATAATACAAAACTTGAATAATACAAGATACGACAATCACGTATTCTAATTGAGGGAATACGGGGATATTAAGATCGATATACTGATCACACTATCTACTGTCACTTACAAAAACCAAACATCTGCAATGGGTAAATATATTGGCATATTTACATGTTTATCCACAAGTCCGTTCAGCCATAAGTCCTTTTGTAAACATAACACTGTTACTTTCTTCCATTTTCGTCCGCTGCAGCCTTCTTCTCTAACCATAAAGCCCAACCTAATATTAACACCCCCTGTGCGAACTCCTCCCAATGGTGATGGTGCCACATCATTTCAGATGGTATCGACTTACAGTGAACCATGCTCCTACGTATGTAAAGGGTCCTGACCCATAACATGTACGCCGACAATTGACATAAGGCCAGCCACAATATATCACTGCATGACCTGCGACGCATTACGCCGACGATGGAATACATCTTCTTGAACGTCTTCACGTATCCGCGATCTATTACGAAGCCGTTATGTTCTTGTTGTCCATCCCTTGCCTCAAAGTTTTGAATGTACCCAGGGATCTGAGATATTACGGCAATCAGATCCTTGATGTATGTAGCGAACTCTTTTAAAGCCATACCCTCATCTTCATCATTGGATGATCGCTGTTCTGTATCCTTGACCAGTTTCGATGATCGCTCTTCCGCCTCCTTGGCCAGTTTCGCCATGTCGTCTAACATTTGTTTGCCCACTATTTCATGTTTCTCTGGGTCGTATTCATCTGGGGAGTCATTCACGTTCATTCTTAATGAGTTCATCTTTTCGCAAATGTCTGTAGTTTCTATGAATGTATCGCGCGTGCTGCAATAATTATAACGCGACCTGAGTAATGATGACACATATAAACCCTATGTAACAAATACAAAACCAATGTCACTGTCTATTACGTCGAGTCACAGTATTCATTGGTTCACGTCGTGCCGGCCATGATTATTGGATACATGTAACAAAGTCCGGATATGTCTGCCACAAATCAGCCAGCAAGCACTGTGTCATCTGGTTCATTTCTTGGCATTGCAGTTTATGCTCATCAACGACACATACTAATGTTTGCATGTTTTCTATAACGAGTACGTATCTCCGGTGTACAGCGCACAACCGCTTATACACCGCCCAAAGTGCTTTCACAACAAGCTCAGAACATGACAACGATAGCACGTTATTTGCGATACACGACAGGTCCGCAAGTATTTGATCCATATCCATATTTTCACACGGATACGTTTGGTATGATATGACACACCCCAACAATTGATCAAAGCACTGTTGGAACATAGAAATACATTCTACATATTGCTTTAACGTCGTGTCATTGTCGCTGTTTGGAGTAATACGTAGACACGTTTCTGCAGTTAATTTCAACTTTCCAAGTACATCTTCCACAAGAATATCGTTGTGTTCCATTGTCAGAACTACAATTACATACAAACGACATCATCACGACCGTCCTGCACAATTGTCCATGTGTTATGTCTATATCGTGTTGATGACCGATATTTACATTCAGTTGTAGGATGTTGAATCTCTTGTTTTACTTGATGCAGGTACGTGTAGTAACACGTCAATATTCCGCCGCCGTGTAAATTATACTGTGCATGATTACGTAGTAACAGGATGTCGTTCGATTACTGTCACCATATAAATATGACTGAGTATTATTATAGTACTATTAATATTTGTTTGTCAACATTATTTACAAACTGTCAGAAATGCGGTCTGTACAATAAGATTTCATAAACAATATTGTACTCACATTTAGCTGTGATATCCGGAACGATTTGTGTCTCTCTTCTTTATATGTCTTCGCTTTGCTCTGCAATAAAACAACAACACCGTAAGAACACACAGTCACCATTGATAATCTACAACAGGAAACGACAACCACATATGGTGAATGCCAGTATCCCTATCACAAACCATATTCAAATCATTACATTTATCAACTGCCCCCTGAAATATAAATGACAAGGTACTCTTCCAATGCTAGTCAGCACAAACAAAACGATAACAATAAAAAAAATATATAAAGCAACAACTTAACAGCAACTGCAACTCAACAGGCATCAAGGCGTGTGCCTCACTGACCTGCCAGCATCGATTGGAAATATGCGCCGACAAACGTGTTAACCAGGAAATGAAACAGCATTATGTGGGTTTCTCTGTCCGGCCGGTTCCGGTTAAGAATGTTCCTGATAAACACCAAGATGTGATCTCCTGTCTGCCTGGGGTTGCTGTTCGGGGTAGGGTCGAACACGTGTGACGTGTAAGGGAATAATGACATGAATAATGTCACAGTTGTCGTCAGTAGCTGGCGCATCTGGTCCGACATCTGAACATTCCCTTGAATCATACGTTCCAGGTACGTTTCTGGCCTGTACGGCACCAGAGGCAGGTTTCGGCGAAAGTTCACCGGTAAACCGTCAACATGCTGTTGCGCATTATACTGCGCACCCACGGGCAACAAAGGCGACCACTGGCCTTGTAAGGTACCCGGAACATGGTTGCCTTGGGGTCGGGATGGTGCGCTGTTCGGGGGCTGTGCCACTACAACCAAAGGCAACACTGGTTTTACAAAAACCGTTGTCATATATCACATATGACATTGCCGAACAGTTGGATCAGAATGTACATCAATAAGAGATGAACACCTTTTACAGTAAACTAAATGTGTTGAACGATAAAATAAATGTACTCACTTTTGATTTCTTGCTCGCTTTCTGTTGTAAGTATACTCTTTATTCTTCACTCGCTTCTTCTGTCTATCCTTCACGCCTGTAAATTGCTTCAGTGAAGTCCTATACTGCTTCTATACTAGTATCCGTGTGCTACGGTATAAGTCCCTTGCTGCTGTTCACTTGCAGTGGTATGTCTCTAAGCGAGAGTGATTGCACTGTTGCGAGTAGGGTCCTTATATACACAATTTAGCTTGTGACGTCACACATACAAAGAGCCAGAGTGACATCCGGTGAAACCCTAAATGGTTCCGGAATGTGCACAGACCTACGTATTATTGTGTTTGTTGATATAATATAAATATATGAATATATATATCGGCATGTCTGGTCGGTAAGTGGTTCACGTGACAAAGAGGTAACGTGTATGTCTACTTCGGATGTACAACACGTGGTATCATAAGAAGCATGCTTTCAGAGCTTCAGTACGCCAGGCAGAACAGACACAATGACCAATGCTCATATGTCTTTGATTCCCGTTTGAATGAAGGTTTATAAGTGTACATGTCTTCAGACACATCGTGACATGTGGTCGTCTACCCATCAAAAATATGAACGGACATGTTTCGCAGACGGATGCCGGTACCAAGCTCATAATAAAACCCACTTCTATCAGTCGAGGGATGCAGCCGGCGTGTGTGTGGATTTCTTAATGGGCTCACAGCCACACATAACAGTCAAGGATGAATAACAAATTTTATAATGGACACATATCCTGAGCTGCGACGTACATCAGATGCAACATGAGTGCAGCACACGTCTTGGTAGCAAACGCCCCCCCCCCTCTTTTTTTTCGCTGTTTGTCAAGCTTTCTCATAAATCTCGATCATTAGTAACACGTACATGTCTTTGGTGTCTAAGTGCATTTGATATAGCCCAACGTCAATGAACGAACGTGTTTGGCAAGTTAAAGCACACAGAAGGCCTAACTGTCGCACGTCTAATACTGAGATTTTCAATATATTTGTCAATATGCGTCGCGTGTTATCTCCGCTCACGTGTTTCTCTGCGTGTTCTGGCAGCGTCAGCTGACCTCATACGTTCTCATAATATACACCTTCACCTGTAATAAAAGAAACACTCGGTCATACGTTATCTTTACTCATATAACACTCTGTAAAGTTTTATCAATAATATACTTCAAAATGTGCACACGTATGATCACGGCTTGCTAAAGTCATACCCTTCTTATATCAGTACTGGCACATCTTTTTGTTCTATGGAAACTGTGGAAAAGCTCGGTAATATGGCATGTACAAACCTTTTATGCATCCGATACATGTTGCACGATGGTTGCTTGCGAATGCTTCCACCTGACGGATACCGATTGCCTCCCGGCGTGTCCGTCTTGTGCAACACATACTCTTTTCGTCCCACGCGACCCTCGCGTATGCATTTGACCTCGTCCGGCCAGTCCTTTTTGCACTTTTTGATTCTGTTCATATAAATAGATAGTCGCCGAGGACAACCAACACCAGATTTGTATTTGTCGAACAGCTCGACCGTTTTCACTACGCTCGCTACATACACGTCAGGGTTCATCACTTCACGCGGAGAGAACGTTGCAGCGGTTTTAACGATGTGTACCCTGTCCCACAGACCGACGTCTTTTCCGGGAGCCAATGTGCTGTAAAATCGCACGTATGGGTCCATTCTGGTATGCCTCGACATGATATTTTGTCTCAAGCTGACATCCCAGACATGATGCACGTTTGCAGCCCAGTCAATCGATGTGGGAGGTTCCCCGGAAATACGCACGTCATTATCTTGAGAGTCGTGCAGGGTTGCGATAAGTGTGACAGGGTGGTCTCCGTCCAAACTCCGTTTCAGCTTTACACCACCGGGCGGTGTACCTCTCCACTCGTACTTTTCAAGTACGGTAGTTCCGCGTCTGAGGCCCTCGGGAAAACTGGCATCTGACCAGACGGTGTATTTTCTCCCTGTGGCCCGTTCACGCTCCACCCAACAGTGGCCCAAAGCCCATTTGGGTTCAACTGCTCCGAATACTGCCCGCAGGCGCGAACGCTCAGGAAAGCAGGTCATCGCAAAAGACATCAGACCTTCCATGTCCAGGTATTCACAGAAAACCCGCCCTCCCGCGTCCGTGCACTGCACCGGAGCGTCCTGGTAGTACGCCATTGGAGGCTGCCTTTTGAGCCACGACCAAGCAGAATCTCTTTTGACCACCCCTTCCGGATCCCAACCAACGTACACCACGTTTAGTGCCACTGCATAAGGCGTCACGTAAAACGGTCTAAGACTGGCGGGCTCCATTGACGACCTCGATGCACGAACGGGCACCCAAACTAAGGCCAATCCGTGTTCGCATTGGATGTAACGTCCCACCATGAGGTGAACCTCCCCGCCTGCGTGATCGATTTCCTGTCGCCAGTCCCTTATGTCGAAAACAAACTGTGAAACTCGTCCTTTGCCGTCCGTGCAAACCCAGTACGTGTTAAACGTGGCGCCGGACAGTTTGAAAAATACAGTCTCGTGGAAGAGTCGGGGGACGCGATCTGACGGGTCAGTGTCAAAAGAGACCACCGCTCCGTCCTTGTGCGCCATCCCGAAATATGTACCCATGATGCCGTCGGGCCCTGTGTCATGAACAGCAAGATCGACCGGAGGCCACATGTCTGACATGTCTGACTCGTGTAATGGCAATACAAAGAAAACTGCAATTAATAAATGGACACGCGTCACATCATTACGTCACATGATCCGCACAAATAATGGACACGGTCGTCCAGTCACTACATCCGTCTATGTACAAAAAAGGTCACTCACGTTTTATTCGACTGGCACGCAATCCGTACGAATGATCAGTGTATGTGTCAATGGGTCCACCCAGTTGCTGTATTCGCTTCGCCAGCATCAGGCAGTGTGCAAGCAACGCTGCCCTGCAGCCCCTTATATACGTTATCTTGTTATGTCACGTGACTGACACATACACTGCTGACATGAGCGTGCGAGCGTAATTCATCCCGTTTTGGTGCACACGTGATTGACACGTTCAGGGAAAACAACATATCTCGTTACAAACTGAGTCACGACACATGGGGTCACGGCGTGTCTACAGTAAAGTTGCGCAATACCATCGAATGTTAATCATACAGCCCGCTTCCTTTACTCTATCATTTGTTTTTAGTGATTTTTTTTCGTAACGATTCCATGTACTGGTATTGGATGTATATATGTATAGTTATATGTATTTACGTAAACATGAGCAGTCTGTATGTGGCAACGTGTATGACACATAACATCTAAAAAAAACCACCTGACAATACAGCAGTCCTGCATCACACACATCAGGAAACACTCACGCAGACAGCCCCTGTCACGCTCAGACGTACCAGCACAGTCACGAGACGTGAACCTGTTACACCAAGAGTAAAATAACACAAACGCTATGCCTTTTCTAGTTACACAGACGTTTATTGAATGTACAGAAAGTGATGACATACGATATGTCATGTACAATATATATATAATATATGTATATATGAAATATATGGGTATATATAATATATGTATATATGAAACGAAACCAGATATGGAAGATATATAGCTTATACATGCATATCTACACAGCATATGTCAGTCAGAATCATATACATCAGTATGCGCCGTCTGAATAAATCAATCAAACAAAAAAAAAACATATGATACAAGTACGTGCTTATACAAGTGGTACTGCTTTGCATTTGTGCAGATTCCCGGCAGAGAACGTCGACAGAGGAAAAAAGCTTCCAACATCATGTGCAGCACATATATCGTTAACTGATATGGAAAAAAAAATGAAATAAGGAATCCAAGTTGAAAACATTAGACATTAACACCTATATATATGTATATACATCTTTCTATCTACAGATATCTGTCAATCATATATTTACATTCATGAACGTCAACCCATAAACATAAGCAGGTACATGTTACCACATCGCATATTCTATATAGAAACTGTGATGTCCCTTAACAAAACAGAACGAGGTATAATAATGTATAGATATGTGGCAGTAACGAAAATGTTAAACATACCACTCGTATTAACTAAAGAGGAAAGGGGTTTACAGAACAACGGATTCACCGTTTAGCGATAAGACATATATGATAAACATACAAACAAAAGAACGTAATTTGAAATAAAAGCAAAATAATCTGTGGCACGTGTGATCCTTGTTAGGGATGGATGAGACTATTATTCGTCTGACTTCTACCCGTGTGACCTTTCTGGCATGGGTGTCCCTCAATATAGATAAAATCTACGCCAGCAGAGCTCACAGGGTCATTGAAGTACACAAGCTCCCCTACCACGGCAAGGTTATAGTCTCGGCAGGGGAGTAATATGTTTTATTGTTATCATAAAAGATACATGACAGAAAAAAACGAAGCGCAGGTTTGACCGTGTCAGTCTGATGAGAACAAGGGACATAGGCACAGCAGACACTGCGCCCATCATATATACATACAGGGAAAACTATGTATGGGTAAGCAACATTAGCAAATAGAAAGGATGGAAGGGTTCACAAAAGAGTTGTAAACAAAAATATAAAAAATGGTGAGTACCATATTACAAAACAAAGCATTATATTGCTCCAAACACAGGAAAGGGATTGGGAATAAACAACTGATAGGCAACAAGAGTATAAGTTGAGAAAACAATTCTTTGGTAAGTAAAAAATTATGCATGACCTGAACCATGAGAAACGTGTAATGGGTATGTAAGACCAAGAGACAGGCTGGAAGTATTATCATAACTATAACGGTACGACAGCCCACGAACATACACCTTTCAAGGTAAGCATGACGGAAGGCAAAATGGAAAAGGGCACGCAAGGACAAAATGTTTGGTAAGAAACAAATATCAGCTGGAAGGATTTGGCGATCATTACAGAAGGCTCAAAAAAGACAACGACATATCTACCCACAGATTGTGCGTCGGACACATATATGACCAAACAAAAGAGGTCCGTTTTATAGGACGACGGATGATGTTCACGGATAGCATTCAAAGCAGCACATTGCCCATGAAAAAGGAAAAGTAATATGATAGCAACATGCCAACAGATCTGAAAATAAAATCGGGTAAGTAATACTCTACGAGGTAAAGACAAAATCTGATGGCGCCATGTTACATACGTAAATGTAGTGTTTAGGGTTCGGGGTAATTATATGTGGATGTACTGAATGCACTATATATAATATATATATATATATATATATATATTTATATATGTATATATATTTATATATACAAAGAAACAAACTGCTTGGGAACAAGAGAAACAGGCATCAGCGACCTTCGTTAGCTGATGGATGTTTAATACCTGCAACAACATGCAGCGGCCTTCTAACATGGAGATTATCTTATATGACTTTGTGGAAGATACCTGACGGTCTTTGCAGAAAGTATCACAAACATGCAACTGGGAAATAAATCGACTTTTTTTATGTTAAATGTAAAGAATTATGTAGTGTGTGCTGAGAAGGACACTCTCACGGTGCTAATGCCGATCGTTACCAGATTCGTTTACTACATTATAACAACTGGAGGAGAGCGTGTCAGAACTGTAACATTGCTGCATTATGGGAAGAACCAATACCACCTGTATTTTGCACCGCGTGCCGGTCAACACAACAACTACAGAAGAACCTATAACACCCTAAACAATTTGGCTTGGAAGGAGAAGCAAAAAGGCCTACACGCGAAAGGGGATGGAAGAACAATCACTGTGACTGGCAGACAGTTGGATTCAGTGAAGCAACAAAGGATAAACAGTGAACCAACATGGAAGGTAGCTGTGAGATGGACAAGGTACAGGCTGTAAGAGACCCGGAGGACCTGAGCTATGCCAACACGCCCTCAGAAGAAAAACTGCCAATGTCTCATGCGTTCCGTTATATTCGTATCCAACAATACCAAGATATCTGAGAACGGAACAGATATTATCGCTTACGAGAGAAGCAGATGAAAGGAACAACAGCAGCAACAACATCGTTAGCGATTCACATACATGAGGGAGTAAACAAAACACATAATAGTTTTTTTTGTATCAAACATGTCCAGGGAGGAAACCTGGAAAACACAAGGAAGAAACACAGTTCAAGGGAAGGTTGGGCGAAGGAGACAATGGGAAAGAAAACAAAGAGGCACAGGTGTGTGTCCAGACAAGTAGGATCATAAAAAACGGAGACGCTTTCTATCAACTCGTTAAGCGGCGGTGAAATGTGAGAGGAAATGCAGTTTGAACTTTGCAATTGGTATTTTCTATTAACATCAGGATATATATATATTTATATACATGAACATATTTACATATACATACTTTACATAAGCATATATACACAGTTGTATTTGGTAATAATTTAACTAGAGTTGTCCGGAATATCGAGTTTTTAACATAACGAGTTTCCACCGTATTATATTTGTGTATATATATAAAAGAAATCGATACATAAAGTATCGAGTGACTGTAATACCGGAACCGATTATCCTATTCCCAATACCGATAAAAGCATCCTTTGTAAATTAAAGGAAATAACACCAGCAAGAAATAAGCCACAGGACAGTGACGATTATGTGACATAATCATCCAGTGAAGAAGACGTAGAAGGGTAAAGGATGAATTACAATGTTGCGGGGAGGCAGAAGACAAAAAACACTAGTGCCGACGGAATATGATCAACTGGCTTCATGAAACGATTTTTAGTTGGTTTCAGGAGCTCTCATCGAAAACCTAGTACTTGATGAAGTCTCGATAAGTGGGATGGAGAATACAATAACCAGCCTTTGAGAACTGGACATTTATTGGGAGCATATATGGAACACCGTGTCAGTCGAATAGAAGATGGATTAAAAAGGACTTACGAAATCCTGCGACACACATTGACAAACATAGGAGAAAAACCATCAAAGTGCGGATCATAAGGGGAGACAGAAAAGAAAAGTCAAACCACACGTGCAGTTACGACAACCGTTCGGTAATCGACAATTACTGTCGGTTTATATTGAGAAGGGGACCTTTTCACATATCGTCATCTTGAGAAGGGATATTCCTCATAGCGTCAACATCCAAGGCAAAACAGAAAAGGAAGACCGGCTCGTCCCTAAAATCAATCTATATTGAGAGTGAGACCAAGAACATACACAGCATGACATTTAAAAAAATACTCTGAGCAAAATAATGTTGCGATTAGTTAAGGTCATCGCAGAGTCCAACCTGCAGTACCATGGGAGAAATTGTAAGTATAATCAAACAAATCAGTACACACGACCCGGTAAATCATACGAACGATATCACGACCCAACATGCAGGACGCTAACAATGAAAAAGTGTTACGTGGGGTAAGTAAAATAAGGCAACAAATTGCAAGTACCATAACTGAAACAGAAGAAACCAACTGTCCGGGACATTGCCTTAAAAAATAAAAAGAATATGAAACCGAACTGGGGAGAAAGGGAACGTACCAACAATCGCTTTGTTTATATACGTCATTGAAGAGATCGAGAAGTGCAAGCAGATCAGAACACTAACACAGAACCAGAAACTGTCATAACATTAAGTGTAGGTAAGAAACGTCGTCTGTAAGAGGTGGGAAAATCGGGAACAATAACAGGGGATACACATTATACAATGTCGCAAATAAAGATGTGAGGATCACTAACCCTCACACAAGAAAACAATATATATATTCAGGGCTCGACATTAACTTTTGAAAGTATTTGCCTGACCGGGTAAGTAACATCTAGCTATTACTTGCCCTACATGAATGTTTACTTGCCTTACAAATATGAATGATTGTATCGAAAAACACAAAGACGTTTTTGCATGCCTTAGGTAAAGTTTTTCTGTTGGACCGATTGGTCCAGTCGGGCAAGTAGGAGGGGACTTCTAGTTGCCTTACCACTATTTTAGGAACGTTTACTGTCCCCGTGCAAGCGGTTAACCGTAAATGGCGAGCACTGAGATATGACATGTGTGTGTGTGTATATATATAGATATATATAAATATGTGTGTGTGTGTGTGTAATATACAAATGCCTAGGAGGTATGTTTGCAATAGTAAGATCAAATCGACAAGAGGAACATGTGGAGAAACTGGCTAAAGATGACCTGTAAGTAAATGCCTTGGGAATCTACAGGTAAGGCGTCACACAAGGAACAATCCATCTATACGTGTAAAAAATGTATATGGATATCATTGACCCTATGAAAGGATATGAAGAAACAAGAGTGGATGGAAGAGGAATTTAACAAGAGAAAACCCAACAAGAGGTAAGAGGAAGGAATGTCAAACAGGCAACATAACGTGAAGTCGGAGAACGATGTACGGTACGTCATATCACGATAACGCATCCTGATGAAAGCCCGTAACATATATGATCTGTAGATATATATATATATATATATATTGTATCTATATGTACAATTATTTACACATTTACACTTAACACACAATTATTTCCTATGTGTCGGGACAAGAAAATGGTCGTAATGGTTCAATTACGTAATTGCGGGATGGTTACAAGACGGAGTTCCACTGTATATATGTATATATATATATATAAATGTGCATGTCTCTATGAACTGCTGGCATGTTTCATCGCACAAGGGAATGGACAGAGCTACAGGTAAGTATCGTAAGAGGTGTGACAGTAGATCAGCAGATATTTAAAACATTACTGACAAATACTTAGATACCAGTTATCAGCAAAAAAAAACAAGTTTTAGGATTATGACGAAATAAAACGGTAAGTATGAGAATATCACGACCATACATACAGGTCGCTTACAAGAAATAACATAAGATTACATGCCACGCTTTACATGATATGCCAATAAGGAACTCTCTGTACCAAAAACTGTAGTTCTACCAAATAAATATCTGATTAACAGAAAGGGTGCATATACGGTAGTGTTTTACTGAACACATTTGTGTTCCTTCATTAAATTAGAAATATTAACCTATATCACAAAACTAACATACTGATATCGATACTTTATCAATTTTTGTAAACAGGTAATTAAACAAGGACAAGTATACACAGTCGACACAAAAACATGTTATAATACAGAAAGAATGTTATACTTCGAGCATTAAAGTATATACAAAAAAGTATATCCGCTATAATACAAACATATGGAAAAACAACAAGAGATCTGATATCGATCGCAATGATATAGCGGATGCGTGTGATATGGATACTTGCATATATATACATATATATATATATATATATATATTATATATTATATATCTATATATGTGTGTGAGAGTGTGTGTATGTGTGTGTGTGTTATGGATGAGTGTTTTATTTGAATACTGTCGTCATGCTAGAACAAATAACAAAAAATGCAGCGTATAGCTGTAGCACTATCACATTGCATACAGACACCAGGAGAGTCATAAATGGTTCTGCATCAGGATGAAGAAGTCTGTATCACATCTTTTGGCTGGAGATCACATCATCGAACGTCATCAAACCGTCAGCGAAGTGTCCTTAGGCCATCATGTATCAGAGCGATGTGGTCATCATGGCCGTGTCCGAGCGATGTGGTCATCATGACCGTGTCCGAGCGATGTGGTTATCATCACAATGTCCGAGCGATATGGTGGTCATGTAACAGATTATTACATGACACATTACATATGTTTGATGTAACGGTTTTCACCAAATGAAAATCTTCTGGTTTGTTGTATAATTATGAATAGTCCGCTGAACAGTATCATATTAGATATTTCATATAATGGTACGTGTCTGGTTCTTCACTGTTTCACAACAAAAAAGATATCGACCGGGTCTATTGTCACTAAACAAACTTACAGGAAGGCGCCGTATATATGCAACAATTCCTGAAAGGGCAGTCTTTATAGTCTATTTCACATCTGGCACTCTACTGTTATCACAGAAACAGACACCGGTTAAATGTTCGTTGTATTACCAGATGATACCAGAATTCAAACAATAACTCTCAAATCACAGTTTGCAGCACATTTAGATACGACTGTTCAGTTAATGCGTTCAACTCACCATACCATTTATGGCACAAGCTCTTAACTGAAAGTCCATCCAGCCAGCCAGTTCCAAAAGTATACTGATATTTGACGACGTGTTGTCTGTACAAAATTCAAATCGTAATGTGGAGAGCACCCTCAGACAACTCGCATTTGTCAAATCTTGACGTGGCAGGAAACACACAGCTGCTTACATCAGACGACAAATTTAATCTGACCACGGGTGAAATGAGCAGTAACATTCATACTGATCATGTTGGGTTTTCATCAGGACGGGAGATCATTGGAGAGAAATATGTGAGCACATATTGGAGTCTGCAGATCAGTAGTTGTGTGATATAAATCAAAATAATGTTTACATACCACTCAAACGATGTCCCATTCGACTGAGGTTACGGCAATTGCACAAACCCACGTATGTTTATAAGATAAAGACAGACACACTGTTTTGCACCATTGTTCCCCACCTTAAATAATGCACACGTCACCCAGTTCTGAACGCAGAGGGAAACGGGTCATTAATCCGCAAGAAATATTTCACTGAGATAGCTGTTTTCTTCACGCAGGGAGATCATTGGAAAATAAATGTAAGCACGCCTATAGCTGTATACAGATGAACTGTGGTATACCATAAACAAGGCATATTAGCAAACCATATCATATGATATCAGAAGTGACTGAGATCACACGAAATGCGCAAATACGCCTTGGTGTATGAGACCAAGACGGATACATAGTTTTGCACCAAGACACCCCCTGTGAAATAATGCACACGAAGTCTGCAGGAACTCCGGATGTGACCAGAGGAATACAGGGTTCGGTGACTGTTTTCAAATACAGTGGTCCAGATGACGCTGTGTTATAAACAACTAGGTGTCTTCGTGTATAAACCAGATTACCCCCTTAAATGTATCATTGGCCACGTTTATTAGTTTATAATACCTTTTCCATATACTGACAATATGATGAACACTGAAGATAGTTGTTTAATGATCACACATCACCTACATCATGAATGTGACGTGTTGTATCGAATCGGAAAATGCATGTACGATATCTGAACACACGATCTGACTTTATTGTGACTCGTGTCATGTGATGACTGTATGTTTTTCTAAGGGAATATCATGAAACAATGAATCGCGCAGCGTTTCCCAGATATGTTATACATCGCTGTCTGTGCAAACACGAGTACTGATTTAATGTATTTATTGTTGATCATACACATATACTTACTGTTGCAAAAAGCTAAAACATTGCTATCAATACAAATATAACAGAAGTCATACATCACGGTCCATTTTGATTGCATTACTCGTCACAGATATTCGAACACCCCCCCCTCCCCTCCCCATACGATTACTCAATGATAGAGCGTTCGAACTCTGCTGTGTGTTGTCCCCATCGAACCCACACGTTCGGTACACAGATAGCATGGAAAACCACGTCCAACATACCTGTTCCAACAAGTGAAATAAACGGTATACTGATGGATTTACATGAGGATATTTTGTATAGTTTATGAGGATATTCGTATGGACAAAATGCCTCAACATAAATGTGTTTTTTCGAATATTTGCCCTGGCGGGTACAAGAAATATCAGCTATACTGTAAGCACGTGGTGTGTTTGCACTGTGTCGTGACACATTTTCTCCCGTACGGACTGGAGGAAGCAAACAATCTGACCCGTCTGAAATATATATGCAGGTTGATCCGTTGCCCGAAATGTCGACGGAAGAAATTGTGAAATATAGGGTGAGTTAATCCTTTTCCTGTGTTACACATTTATTGCATAGACAGAGTTATACGCACAGTTAACTCATAATACAGGTATTCATTCTACACAGGCATCACTTTGCATTACAAAACTATGACATGAGAAACACACAAGGTCATATGTTTGATCTTTATTTTATTTGTAAAATATGATATTTGCAAAGCGTTTTTTTACTGATATATGTTACAAATATCATCGCTGAATTCATGCTGCACGTACGAGCATGTGTGTATCATAATAACAGTGTATGTCTTGACATATTAAGGCAATATGAACACCATATATTTGAATACGATTGGTCCGAGCGTCAATCCGTATCAACAAATCTCTGGTTACACACTTGAATTAGTGTGTCTATAAGTTTTTATATTATATTATGTTACTTTCCGTGTAATATTAAATTGATTCTGTAAATGCGCAATGTCTTGTTCTTCACCTGATCTTTGTATTGTCACTTCGCAGGTGTTTATCTAACGTCCTTCTGGTAACTCCAAAATGTTGTCATTACATGCAGACTGTGACAATGCCTCCGCCTTTAGGTCGGCCTCAAACACGTGCTTTCACCCAGTACATGACATGTGTACATTTTGTATCATAATTATGTAAAATATTGTGGTATGATGCCAATGTAACACGTATCATCTAGCGTCCGTCTAATGACACAACTGGGTCATGTGATTTAATACAGGACGTCATACTGCTCGCTATTCTTTCTACACCCGTTGTCGTTGCACGCAAACGTGATTCATAATCTGTTTGTGGAATCTCAGCAGATGGTCCGGCCTGAACCGTAAGATCTTTTCGGAATCCCAGTAACATCCAAAGCACGTACAGTTCCCAATAAACATGAAATATTTGACGGGCTCAGTTGTTAGTGACTCGCCGTTTGCTAAGAGGTTTCCCACAACATCCCCGGGATCGACATGCTCTGCTGGCCAATATTTCGATATCACGACAGTAGAATGTATGACAAAACCGATCATACCGGGCCACTCGAATAATATCTTTACGGCGCATGGTGTATGACCAGGTCCCTTATGGAGCGCTGCGTGCTCCATATATTTCGATGTGATGACACCACACAGTTTACAACGCAATATCGGGTCGCTGTCGTAGGAGTCGATCACACAGTGTTTAGAGGCGCAACAGCTGATTCGAGACGCCGTAAGCAGGGTTGTACACTGTTGACAATCGCCGTTGTTTTTATACATCTCGATCAAACGTTGGTACAGTTCAGTAGGTAGCAGCCAAAAGAATGTATGCGGTATATACCGCGACGTTAACCACCGCGTGCATATGTCGAACAAAGTACCTGGTTGTTTCCGTTCCATGATATCACACCCCGATTCGGTCGTATACCAGACACGTACTACAGGATAGTGCTATGTGCACAGACCTTTATATGTTGCAGGCCAACATTAACTCGAACGAGTTATGGCTGGTACAGCGGACTTGTATCAACATTTTTTCAGGCGCTCCGTCATTTAAATGTGTCATACTGTCCGCACTGTCGTATACTAAACCGAAACCATTCCATCATCGCATATTCTTTGGTTATTAGTACCACGGACGCCTTCGGACAATAACGCGCTGACTATTCGCGAACAGATGTCTGGGAATTTCGATCATCTGCTTGTAAAAAGACACACGTTCAGGATAAGAAAAATTTTATTGTGCCTCGGATAAGTTTCCGGCATGTCGGGCAATTCCTAATGTCTGATGCACAACCCATACATGATACAATATGTCCGCATGGCAAGAAAATGATTTGACGAATTTGGTCCAAACAGATTACACACATAGTCTTGTCTTGTAACAACTGCTTTTCTTGTATCAGGGCATCCACATCTGAAATTAACAACACACGAACTGATTGTAATGCAAAGCGATGTATACCTTAAATAACCGTTATGTAATCATAGAAATCAGCATACGACTGTAATCTACAACGTTATATTACGGACACCGATCTATATTTGTTACGTATACATACTACAGCAAATACAATGCTTTGTTCACTGTCATTCAAATGAGGACGTAATTGCCATTGTGTGTGTGTGTGTGTGTGTAATGAAATGACCATATCGTTGAATTGACCAAATGATTACTTTTTTTGTTTGTAGGTCCAGCTGTTTGCGGACCGTTCCCGTCACCGTCACTCCCGTTTGACTGCTGCATTTCGCCAACGAGCGGTTTCTCTTCCGCTTCACGTGCGGCTGGAGTGCTGGCAGCGGATGTTTCATATGAATCCATCACAGCAGCTAGTAAACATTCAGCGGATTCAAACGCCTGCCCTGTCGTACGTAGCTTGTTTTCTATGACGGACGCCACTCTGTCACGGGGAATACCCGTGTTGAGGACTAACTGGACTCTGTCCGTGCTCATTTGTGCCGCCAGGTGTCGGGGGTCGTACTCTGATGTCGGCCATTTGAAACAGCACACAATATATGATAATATATGTGAATGAGTCCGAACGACGTGTTGAATATCAATACGTTTCTGAGAATATTTATAATGTGGACAATGAAGCTACACCTCACAAATTATTACCAGTATGAATATGCATGATATCAACACAGAATATCAATGGGTCCGATCTCACTTGCCAAACAACGTATCTCAACAGTATAACGGCTTGGGTATTATGGCTCTGATCAGAAAGAGTCCTAAAGTCTAGCCGAGACGTATTAATGACTATATGAAACATTTGATATGTATGTGAAAGTGAAACGGAAAATACGTTTTTCATCACATGACTGGACAGCTCTTGCATAAAAATATCAGTCATTGTGTGAATATACTGACATGACATAAGTCCTGAACAGAAATATAACGTAATGTTACATATTTGGCATATATTATATATATGTTCTGACCTTAGAAACTCAAGTACAACATTAACAGCAAAACCACATACCTGATCGTTCGGGCGTTTCGCTCCTGCTTTCTAAGTAACGTTTGGTCCTAACTTTGGCGTTGGTACCCTGTAACAGATTCATAATATGTTTGTGTACACACGTCATCACGAATATTTCCTTATATAGTGATACAAAGTGGTTTCGTATGTTCATATCCAGACATGATAGTAATGTATGCTTAAACAAAACGCAATACTGAATATATTGTATTGACTGTCGTTAAAGGATAATGCGTGTCTGATGCTTTTTCTGTGTGATCATGTAAAATGTGTGTGATAAGTAAAGAAAAATCACCAATGTCTCGCTTTTAACCATAGTTGCATTTCTGTTTGCCTCGTGAATGAATTCAGGTCCTTTGGACTGCATAACAAAACCACATTTTGGGAACCAACGTGCATGCTCAGCCCATGGTTCATCTCCCGGTTCCCAGGCACGAAGCCCTCCATCACAGTAAAAACACCGGCAACAATCATGTTCACCTGCAACACAAAATACGTATCATCTGTTATGAACATAAATGCGTATCACATTAATTAATACATACCAGTGTAATAAGTGACCGAAGTATTATTTTCTGTTGCAAAAAAAACAGATCAATATGCGTCTCATAATTATTCATCTGAAATTGTTTCTTGGTCATGTGCCAAACAATATACAGTTATCGTCTCACAGCCTGCAAATGCAGGATAGAACCGTTTCCATTGACTGATGCGATATCTACAGACATATTACATTTTATACGAGATGATATACTCCGTTGGTCGGACTTACAAGAACGAACTAAAACAATCAAACACGTTTATTTAGGTGAAAGAAATGGTGTCGTTTTCTAACTACAAATGTAGCGAGCATGTATTACCTGTGTAGTAAAACCCGGCTTCGGCCAGTGATTCGGGAGTCTGTTCTTTACCCACTGGCCATTCACGGAACGTCGCTAGTCTGTTTTGCTCTGTAGCCAGTCTTGGCCTTCGAGGTCTCTTTGTAATTATGCCCAACCGTTCCTTCAGGATATCCTTGTAGAAAGACGTTCCTCCAGTTTTGTTTGCAAGGATCGGGCTATTGTCGTCAGGAAGTGGTACGTTATTCGTTGGTTCCCCGCGAACAAACGCACACCGGTCTCCGTAATACCGGAAATGTTCCTCGTCTGGATCATCCCCTGTCTCCCAACCCATCATAGCACCTTGACAGAAGGCACATTTTACTTTATCACGTGGTCCGACAAAGTATAAACCCGCCGCCGACATCAGCCTCGGCTCGATCAAGTCCCTTTTCGGCCATTGACGGTAGCTATCCAGTCTGTTTTTTTCAATCCACATCGCCGAAGCCGATAGCCGTTCGCCCATTTTGTCTATGAGCGTTTTCAGATGACTTTCACTATATGCATTTTGGCCATACGAAATAGCTCTTTCTGGGTTTTTATATTATGCAACGTCACTCTCGCAGTGCCCGCGTCCCTGCACTATCTGTTTCAACCGATGCTGATGTGTATATAACTGTATCTGAAGTGGAGTATTAGTTCGGTCACATGACTACGGGTACAACGTCTTAACTCGGAGTACCACGTAGTCGTATGTTTACAGCAGCTCTTTGCAGATCAAACAGAGCAGACAGTAATGCATGTCGGACTCTATATATATAGGCCGCGTGCTGTTCCGCATAGGATCCTATTACAAATACACTGTGAAACTGATACCACAATGTATTATCTTGGACGAAAGCTGACACACGTTATCTTGCGATACTACATCATATGCAAGATTCCGATGTCCCAGCACCTGTACCGACCAATCAGCAGGCAGTGAGTCATACCTGTCCTATCACAATGTGTATATAATATTTGGCGTGTGCTTACCCTCATTCAGTCACAACCTCACTCCCACAACGTGGCACCTCACGACTGACTGGTGTCTACCGCTGATTGCGAGGACAGGATGTCCGCGTCTTGGGCAGAAGTGTTCAGACGATGCCGCCCAGAGTTGTTGGCTAACCTGACGGTGGACGAGATGTTATGTGCTATCCTGAAGAGCAGAAACGTGTTGTCACCGTACCACGCTTACGCACGTAACACCACCCCTTTTGCAAAAGCAACATCCTTGATCGACCATATATCAAAGAACGACAGTCATGTGAAACATTTCATCACTGCTCTTAAGGAAACAGGGCAGCCGCACGTGGCTCTCTTGTTGGAAAAGCAAAAGCGGAAATGCGAGGAAGAGGCGAAGCAGAGATGTAAAGAACAGACAAGACAGTGGTGGGAGGAACTGGTACCACCAAATGGCGCACAAGCCCACCGACAGGCCGACCCATGCGGTGGTCCCGATTGGACAGGCCTGTTTGCGTTCTTGTCTTGCTCAGATCAACACGACAACGCTCCGTTCGATCAAAACAAAGACAAGAAGTTCAAAGAAAAGATTGTGCCGCTGTTTCGAATCTTGGCACAGATACTGAACTCAATGAACGACAAGTTGCTCTTCATGATGACGTGTGTGTCAGCAAAAATCGTCAAGATGGCAGAATGGCACCAGATATGGGAGCAGACAGACAATGACACAGCCAACAGTTTGCTACAAGCTTTGGAGGGAGAAACATACGTGCAATGGAACTACTTCAGCCTGATATGCCGTACAGCAGACTTGAAGGCCGCCGCATACATCATCGACGACGCCTTGACGACAGCTGGAGTTACATCGCTCTACTCCATCATGGTTTCGGGATCCCCGTGCGGGTAGAAAACAAGGGAAGTCGCAAGGACCTTCACTATGTATATACCGTTTTGTAGCACTGTATCATTGAAATTATATCTGCTTTATCACTAGTATCCGACTCTAGTCAGACTAAAGGATTTCGTTTTTGGTATACTGTAATGACGCCGGACTCTGGTTTATGTTTTTCCAGTTATCGGTATGACGTATGTAGGCGTCAAGTTTCGTGTGGTCACACATACGACGACCGTGTACGGACTATCAAGATCTGCATGCGTATTTTTTTTTTCGATTTGGTTGTATTATGGATATGACTGGAATGTATAAATATCACATGTAACTCAAATGATCTGATTTCTTGTTTTGTTTTATCATACCAGACCTTCCATAAAAACACTCACACATTTAATACACAAAGATGCACAAGACGCAATACTCTCCTCAACGTAACATTTTAATACATCGGCCAATACAGTACATACGACATACGCTAGTTACAAACGGCAAACATACATTCTTCAAAAGAAAGGTATCTGATTAACTAATAAAAACGTATGCAAAGGCTATTATCATCGCTGGATGAAGAAGACGATGTGCGTGTACCGCCGATGTCCAAAGAAGAGTCAGAAGACCTTCGATCCGTGTAATAAGTAGCAGGTGGGTCTCTCCTGAATACTTCATTGTCGTCAATGGAACTGGCCAGAGACGAATAAGGACACGATACGTCGTCATCGTCGTTAGTCAGAACAGAGTCTGGAGACCGTGGTTCAGTGTCAGGAGAGGCAGGGGGGTCTGTGTATCTGATTACTTCGCTAGTCAAAGCATCCATATCATTGGCGAAATCCTGACCGGTGTCGTCATTATCGCTGGCCTGAGACCTGTAACGAGACGATATGTTTTCACCGTCGCTGGCCAGAAAGGAGTAAGGAGACCATGGTTCCGGGTCAGGAGAGGCAGGGGGCTCTGTGTACCTGATAACTCCATCACTCAAAGCATTCCTCACATTGGCGAAATCATGACCGGTGTCGTCATTATCGCTGGCCTGGGACATGTAACGAGACGATATGTTATCATCGTCGCTGGCCAGAAAGGAGTAAGGAGACCGTGGTTCCGCGTCTGGAGAGGCAGGGGGGTCTGTGTACCTGATAACTCCATCACTCATAGCATTCCTCACATTGGCGAAATCATAAACATCGCCGTCATCGCCACTGGCCATCTCAACACTATCATTCTCATTGACGCCCATAGCACTCTGTGTGTCGCTGTCATATGCACCTTCACCATACATAACGAAGTTGGTTCCACTCATCATTCGCTCGCACTCAAGACTAAGTGCAACGTTGGGTATACATCGCACAAGCCTTTCCCATTCCGACTTGTTCAAAGTCACACATACTTTTTGAGTGACGACACCGTTTTCGGTGTCAACGTACTTGAATGTTACCTCGTAGTTATCAGAGCCATGTGGACATTGCTTGGCGTACATGGTCAACCGTTTTCCGCGATACTCTTCCAGGATCAGTTTCACCTGATTATGAACCGCTATTGCTCGTGTAAACTCGGCTGCGCGACCTGATAACTGCTTCCACGCGATATGACTGAAGTAGATCACACGGCGCTCAAACCCAGGTGCAAGGCCTTTCACAAGGAAGATACCCTGCTGATCAATATACAACCCTGCACGGTCATCACACTCACGAACGCCTTCGTCCGAAATGGTTTGCCAGAGAGGTACCGTCCACATGTCATGGCCAGTAGAACCAGCTGTCAGGTTGATCGGTATCCGAACTGTATACACGTTCATATAGGTGTCACCTGAACCATCGGTGGTCCGTTCACTTTCACTGTCCCGGTCATCCATCACGGGCCCTTCTAATGAATGTTGTTACATGAAATCGGGTCGGACTATGCGATACTGGCTGTACGTATGGCTACAGGTACGTTGTACGATGTGTTACTCGGTGTACACACACACGCACAAATGAGTATATCGAAAATATATCCCCATACAAATACTGTTTACAGCTCCATTGGGTACCAGTGACATTCAGACACTGAAAACACACACACACATATTCGAACACACACATACGACACAAGACGAAAGGTAATGAAGACAGACAAATAAAATCAGGTTTGTTACCATTATACATAAGGTTTATTGTCAAAAGCCGTACATGTCTATGAAGCAGTTATGTGTGTATATATATATATATGAATCATACATACATGTTTTTACAAATGAAAAAGTGTACAGGTCTAATCATATTACTAGTTGCTAAAACACCAACGTCATCAAAGTTCTCAATCAGAATGCATCTGTATCGTTTACATATAGCAATCTATGACATCCTCCAGGGGGCAACGGCACCTGACACATGTTTTATCGTCCTTCGCTATAATATGCCACGCGCATTGGAAACAGCAGACGAAGTGACCGCATGGAACAAACACCGTCTTCCTTTTATTCTCCATGCACACTATACAACAACTGAGCTCTGACCCGGATTCGTCACGAACGTCCTGTCCTCGTTTTTTATTGAGCATGTCCCGTGTGATCTGCCACCGTCCGACACGAGATATGTTCTGCGCTTGGGAGAGATGACCCTTCAGCCGGTGCACGGTATCGTTGATACGCGAAGCTGCCTCATGATTCAGAGAGGAGAGAAGAACCGTGCGCGCCTCGCACTGACCATGAGAGCCAAGCAAGTTGATAAACGCGAGGAGATGCCGTAGACCCCGCCTTTTGAGGACGGACAGCAATTCATCGTTCTTCTGTGAATTGGTCGGCCTTGCCTGTATGCTTTCCACATGCTCTTGAAGCAAAATGTTGTTTTGCAGCAGGGCGACCAGAAGCTTCTCGTTTGGGTCCAGCGTGTTCTGTAAATGGATTGCAGCAGAATTGATCACGTCTGCGACAGGAACCGACGGATGGTTTGACATGTAAGCACTTACATCCAATTGACATTCCTTGTCAGTCATGTTTGTGTTGCAGGCGATCCGGAACACGGTTAGCTCACATCAAATGCGTCGGGTGAAATAAGCCAGGAGACGCGCACAGGCGCCTCTTATACGTGCAAGTGAACGGAAGGTAGGTACAATCCTTTTTGATTTTTTTTGGTGCTGCATGCGTAGTCCTAGGTAACGATTTGTGTTATGGCGTATCACGTGATTCACGCAGGTTTGTGATATAATACTGAGTCACTGTACACACAATAAATATACGTGTTTTCCTTGCGCATGATATCGATGGTCGTTATCATGTATAGGCAGATGTAGACACAATCCTACGCCTTTCTTTACCCGTCTGTTTGCACTAACGATGGCTGTAATATGTACGTGTGCAAAGAGCTCCACTTGACGACATTCTTGCTGCAATTTCACGCGTACATGCTTCAAAATTAAGAGCGCTCACTAGCTTGGAGTGCGCCACATTATTATCAAATATTTGCAACAAGTTGATAAATGTTACCAGTCTCTGAACGTCCCAATGCTCGAGTATACACAGCAGCTCCCCGTTCCTCTCGATAGACGTCTCCTTCGCTTTGATACGATCCGCTTGAACAGAGTCGATTAGGCCTCTGTTGACCATGACGTCATACAGCAACACGTCGACATCAAGAGAGGTAACCAACTGAGGACGTATGTCACCGATAATGCTTCCGCCCGTGATCGGGGGTTGTATAGACAAGTAATATTCCATTTTCTCCAAATTTCTGCTGTACATGATGTATCCGTAAGGAGTTCTGTTCAGTACGGTGGTTGGCAATGAAATGATGCATTTATACAGCAACTGTCTATTTATATGTGTGCCCCTCCCCATATCCACACATCCACATCCTTGACCCATCTGTTTGCACTAACGATGGCAGCATAATGGACATGTGCAAAAGGCTCTTTTGCGCCTATCTGCTTCCAAATTAAGAGCGTACACTAGTCTGGAGTGCGCCACCTTATTATCAAATATTTTCAACAAACTGATAAATTTTACCAGTCTCTTCACGTCCCAATGCTCGAGTACACACAGCAGCTCCCCGTTCCTCTCGATAGACGTCTCCTTCGCTTTGATACGATCCGCTTGAACAGAGTTGATTAGGCCTCTGTTGACCATGACGTCATACAGCAACACGTCGACATAAAGAGAGGTAACCAACTGAGGACGTATGTCACCGATAATGCTTCCGCCCGTGATCGGGGGTTGTATAGACAAGTAATATTCCATTGGCTTTAAATGTCCGCTGTACATGATGTATCCGTAAACGAGTCCTGTTCAGTACGGTGGTTGGCAACGAAATGATGCATTTATACAGCAACTGTCTATTTATATGTGTGCCCCTCCCCATATCCAGATCCTTGACCCGTCTGTTTGCACTAACTATGGCTGCAATATTGTACGAGTGCCAAGGACTCCATTTTACTAGTTCTTTGATGCAAGGTTGCGCGTACATGCTTCACAGTTAAGAGCGGCCAGTAGCAGAAAGTGCGCCACCCTATTACCAAACATGTTCAACAAGCTGATAAATATTACCAGTTTCTCAACGTCCCAATGCTCGAGTATACACAGCAGCTCCTCGTTCCTCTCGACAGACGTCTCCTTCGCTTTGAGACGACCCGCTTGGTCAGAGTCGATAAGGCTTTTGTAGAGCATGGTGTCAACCAACAGCACGTGGACATCAAGAGTGGCAACCAACCGGCCACGTAGTGTACCGATAATGCTTTCGCCCGTGATCGGAGGTTGTATTGACAAGTAATATTCAGGTGGCTGCATCACATCTTGGAAGTACATGATGTATCCGTAAAACGAGTCCTGTTCAGTACGGTGGTTGGCAACGAAATGATGCATTTATACAGCAACCGCTTATTTATATGTGTGCCCATAGCCCCCGCATCCTACACTAAAAAAGCATAAAAAACGTTTTTGACAATCCATACTGCAAGATACGATGACATGCGCCAACTGGCATTCTTATCCTTTTTTCGAACCGCCCGTTTGCACAGACGACGGCTGTAAAATGGTATGTGTACCGATGACGCCAGTCGGGGAGAAGCTACATCCGTCAGCAAAGCGCTTCCATGCTGCTCGATTCAGACATTTCACGAGCACGACGTGCGGCCCGGACCGGTTGCAGGTTTTGAGCAACTCGATAAACGTGACAACTTGTTCAAGCCCCAACTCCATGATGATAAACAGCAGCATCTTGTTCTGATCGATGACGGTATCTTCCCCGGTGATACGTGCGGCTTCGTCCTGACTTATAAGACCTTTCTGGAGCAGAGTGTCAATCAGCGAAGGATCGACGTCCAGGCTGGTCACCAACGTGCGCCACTGTGGCCGGAGGATGCTCGCGCTCGAAATCTCAGGTCTGACAGACAAGTAAAAATTCAATGGCTGCAACGTATCGACCCGGCCCATGGTGTATCGGTTAGACACTCCCGTGCAGTACGGCGGTCGGCGATGAAATGATGGATGGATACAGCGACCGGTACTTTTGTAACCACGCCACAAGCAATGACATATAAAAGGACATATAAAATGAAAGAGAACGGAATTCGACACACACGTTTGAAGTACCAAATCATTACCCCCATGGAGTTACGCCACATGATAGTCGGGAGGTCGGAGGCTGATTGCATCACACAGAACAGAACATCATACAGAACGCAGTACGAATATACAAACATCACAACGACACACTGACACACACGCACCTAACCGGGAGAGCGTTCAGAACAGGTTCCCCACATCCGTCATACAGTACACGTTGTACAGAAGAACACGTTTAAATATATACACTACATTTTATTCATTTGTTATTCATTTATACAATAACAAAGGTGCGATTACGAAACACAAATGCGCAAAGTAAGATATATACACAAGTTTGAATCATCAATAAAGAACGTGTCAACGTATGTATGTTATAGAGAGTATCAATACAAAATCAGTTCACTTATCGTATATACAGGCACTTAGGCGTTTCACTGTGTGAGCTGGGGCAGGGGAAGCAAAAAGAGTTCCTTATGGTACGTCCTGTTAGGTTCACATGAAACAGGGTTTGATATCATCTACCCGGTTTCTGCATGTTATACATGTCATATCCTCGTTCTCGCTGCACCTCAACGCACATGTGAAACAGCACCTTATGTGACCGCAGGGCAGAAATATCGTCTTCCGTTTGTTGTCCATACACACTACACAGACTTGTTCATTTGGATCATCTGGAGTCACCGGTACGTCGTTTTTCTTTTTCGCACATAGCATGTCGCGCATGCGCCGCCACCGTTGACCAGAAGAAACCTGCCCATCCGCCCCGCTTAACGTTCCATTGAAAGGTTCGACCTCGTGACGGGTCGGTTGCTCGACCGTGTTCGTTGTTAGCGATCGTCCGACACGGCCAGCCTGCTTCGGGAAAGCGTGTGCGTTCAATGATTTCACCAGGATATCTCGCGGAACGGGCTGATCATACACCTTCAGCAATCCAATAAACCTGACCAAATTAGGGAGACCCCGCTGAGCGAGGATGTCCAACAAGGCTGTGCTTTTCGCATAATTGTGACACTTGCGGAGTATGGTTTCGGCATTGAACCTGCTGATGATGCGTTCCTCGACCATCGCCTCCTGCAGCAGCGGGTCAACGTCCAGGCAATTAGCCAGCGCAACCCGGTCTGAATTGATAACACTGCGTATCGAAATAGCGGGACTGACAGACATGTAAACGTCGAGTGGATGCAACCAGTCTGGCTGACGCGAAGAAACATGTACACCCGCGCTGCCGCATTTTCCAGTGTGGGGGTCGGCCTGACTGCTTGACGGTTTCCCGGCTGTGTTCCCAGTAAGGGTACCTCCGCCAGGGACACCCTGCTTCCCGAAAGCGCATGCGTTGAGTGATTCCACCAGGATATCCCGGGGCACGGGTTGATCATACTCCTCCAGCAAACCGATAAACCCGATGAAGTTTCGAAGACCGCGCTTCAGAAGGATGGCTATCAACTCACTGGCTTTCCCACTCATAACAGGGCTGTTGTCTTAAAGTTCAGCGTGGCCCTTGCATATGATGCCTTCCTGGACCATGGCGTTCTGTAGCACAGTGTTGACGTCCAAGTACATCAACAGCTTGATACGGTTTCCTTTGATCACATTTGATATATTTATAGCGGGGCGGACAGACAAGTAAACATCGACTGGATGTAGTGTACGTGACATCTCAACACTTTCACATTTGGGTAGAGCTAACACCGAACAGAACTGCTGCTGGTACTGGTCTGCTGTAAGCCCACCATGTTCTGCTTTATGTAGCTGCCAGACAAGTCATCTGATCGGCAGGAGTTCACTGTGCGCATGTCGAATATATGTATATATACATGGGAGGGGCGTGTTTCAGACGTAGGTCCATCACTCACGGAATTGACGTTCAAATGATGTCCTTGAACAAACACGTGCATCCCTATTATCGTATTGCGTAGAAAGCAGGCCACATAATAGCTTGTTTTAGACTGTCTGATCATCCATTTACGTTTGGTACGTTTAGTAAACCAGTATTAATCATGACCATATGTACAGAAAAAAAACCAAGACAAAAATGACAAACTTAACGCTGGTGCATCGCTGATACATAACAGCTACGATGTTAACGTCACGTGCCACCTGAACTCCAGTCTTTACTCCGTCTGTGCCGCATCATTACCTCTAGACACCGGTTCAGTCGACAGATACGTTTCCTCTGTGGACTCACTGGTTGCGTCGCACTCACTGCAATCGAGACATCTGAAACATGTTTCACAGTACGGCCGATTTTTCAGGTAGAGGCCGTGTCTCATATCTGCAGGTAAACGCCGGTATAAATCCTTCATTGAATCATTCAGATATTTTAGTTCATCATACACATCCTTGCACCGAGACGGGTCAAACATAAAACCCCAACATCCGTACAGCATCATGTCCACCGTGTTGAAAAGTTCAATGAATTCCGTACGGTAAGATATTTCCGACCCGTCCGAGGTGGCCATTACTCTGTATTCTTCTCTTCTGTCTTGGGATACTGGTCCAGTTTAAAGGAACGATATATATGCACGCGATACGGATGGGGCACCGACGTATAGAAGGACTGTTCTACAGCGGCTTGACCACCTCAAGTGCGCGCGTGTCTGACGAACGAAACTGTGTCATTGAAACGTGACTTGTATCACTGAAATTGTAAAGCGCAATTAAAGGTCATATAAAACAGCATGTTTACACTGACGACCCATTTACGTTTGGTACGTCTGGTAAACAAGTATGATTCATAACCACATTATTACAGCAAAATATAGACGGCCTTGACGCTGGTGCTTAGCTGATACATAAAAACCAGGATGTTATCGCGTTCATGCTGCTGTGACTAACCGCTCAGGACATTGACCGAATGCTTGCGGTCTGGTTTTTCCGATGTTTGCGCAGTTGTTTTGACACATTTGTCCTTGAGTCACAGTCTGGGCGACATGTCTTATCTCCTGTAAAAAGTTGTTTGCGCAGACGTACATTGACACGGTATGACGTGATTTCTCTAGAAAAGGAAGTGAAAACAAAACTTGCACCGGGTGCACTGCTGATTCGTACATCTGATTCGTGGAAACTATATATAAAAAATTGTTATTCCCATGTTTCGGCCGTGACTCATTTACCGACAGGACGTTGACCCAGTTACGTTTGGTACGTCTGGTAAACAGGTATGATTCATAACCACATGACTACAGTAAAAAATAGACGGCCTTGACGCTGGTGCTTAGCTGGTACATAAAAACCAGGATGTTATCGCGTTCATGCTGCTGTGACTAACCGCTCAGGACATTGACCGAATGCTTGCGGTCTGGTTTTTCCGATGTTTGCGCAGTTGTTGTGACACATTTGTCCTTGAGTCACAGTCTGGGCGACATGTCTTATCTCCTGTAAAAAGTTGTTTGCGCAGACGTACATTGACATAGTATGACGTGATTTCTCTAGAAAAGGAAGTGAAAACAAAACTTGCACCGGGTGCACTGCTGATTCGTACATCTGATTCGTGGAAACTATATATAAAATATTGTTATTCCCATGTTTTGGCCGTGACTCATTTACCGACAGGACATTGAACCGGATGTTTTCGTGTGGGTTTTCCATGGCTTTTAACGATTTTGTTTTGACACGTTTGTCCTTGAGTGAAAGTATCGCGGTTATCAGATATATGTAAAAAGTTGTTTTGTTCATGTTGGAATTTCCACAGTATTACGTAATGTCTGGGTTACTGGCTATAAAAGCTCAGCAGTACCAAACATTCAGCAGAACCTGCCACGCACTGCTACCAGCCGGTTGAAACTGCTGCTGCTGTTGCTATTCTCTACATTACAAAAGCAGTCTTCAGCGACATGGGCTCTCGTTCGAAAACGGCAGATATGTCCGCTCGTTCAACGAAGAGAAACTCGCAACCATTGGCGAACTACAGTGGTGGTGATGTGTTCGCGCCGCTTCTATCAGGCGTAGAATGCAAAGAGAAAAGCCGGATCTCTACAATGACGGCGCCTCTGATGAACGACAACATACTCACCGTGCGCAGCATTGGACTGACGGTGAGGAAATGTTCCGACAAGGGTAATCCGGTGAACAGGCGTATCACGCCCGAGTTATTCGACGACTGTTGCGATCTGGCCTGGCTGCGCACGCTCATCTATTACGGGGAGCTGTTGGGAGCGAGCCTGGACGACTGGAGCCGGTTGTACATGTTCTTCATATGCGACCTCGCCCTGTGTCAATCGGACAAGTCCCTGCCCGCGTTTCCATGCTTTATGAAGAACACGGCGGACATGTTCCTGCGTTTCCGATACAATCACTTCCCCTACCTGATGACCGACAACGAGGAGCTGTTTCCGGATTTCCACCGATCCCAATCCATCTCAAAGCTCTTCGGTTTGGAGTATTTCGTCACGGTGCTCACCACAGAGGAACGGCACCTTTCTCTGGCTGAAAATTTCCGCCGGACATTGCGTGGAGATGATCACATTTTGAGCGAGGCCGACGCAGACGAAAGCAAGCTTCTGTGCAATGCGATCGGCGAAGCCATCCGCTGCGTGACAGACAGACTCATCAACAGGGAGCAAAAGGGCAACGATTTGATCCCGCTGCAAGAGGACATCAACCGCGTGGCAAAGGAACTGTGCCGCTCAACAGTTTTCGCACACGAGCAGGCCTTGCATGACCTGTATGTGCGTGTACATTCTTGCCTCAAGAAAATGGAGAAAGCAGCCAAAAGCCCTCCCACATACGGCCTGTACACCGGTAAATCGCGCGAACGGTGTGTCCTGAAAAGCTCGAAGAAAGGGGCGATACCGTTTACGCTGGTGCCGTATGGCCTGCAAGACGATGCGGGTACGTTTGATCAGGGAGCAACAACAGCCAGTGTCACGGATGATACCGCCGACCCCGTTTCCTCTGAACCGTCTGCAGCTGTCGATGCCGCCACCCTGAACGTACAAGCTGAACAGTGGGTGAAAGAAAATGCCGGTCATACGACAGTTGACGTCCAGGATCAACAGGGGAGTCCCGACGGTGCGACAACAGGAAGAACTCACGCCGAGCTCGGGAAGCGGAAACGCGGTCCGTGTCACGCTGCTGACGGTCAACCAAGGTTCAGCGCCCCGAGGAAGCGCATACGCATCGATGATACGCCATTTTCACCCATAGGCGGCGGCGACTGCGCAACGCTGTACCCTCCTATTGACAGCTCGCCACAATCGCCCGGCACAGACGCTGACAGGCCGACCGCACACGGGGCGACGAATGGTTCAAACCTGATCCTGAATTACGAAGGGAATGCGACACACTCCACGTCACAGGAGGAGGAAACGACCCTCAAAGCGCCTACGGTAAACGGGCGCCGACCCGCCATACCAGACCCCTACGAAATATCTCTGAATACACCCGCAATGCCGGCCTTGTTGAACATAGATACACAAGACCTGGTATTGCCAGACGAGGTGCGTGACGAAGACGAGGACGGAAGTGTCCGTTTGCACCTCAATCAATCGGGCCCGGCGCAAGAGGGAGATGCGGGTAACGCTTTGGAGAATGAGGTGTCTATCGCCCGCTCAGCAACAAGTCAACGAGACAAAAGCGCGCCACCGTCTGCAGTGGTTGGTGAGCATGAAAGTCCTTATTCTGATATATCAGACGACGAAATGGACAATACCGGGTTACCTGTGGGGGGGACACAACAACATATGGGTACACATTACGATCACATGCACAATGCAGGGACGGACTTGGGACACAGCACTCATTCACCCTTCACGGGACAATTCATGCCGTCTCCCGGCGTGGTCAAAGCCAATGCGCCCGTTTACGCCTGTGCAGGGCAACGGCCGATTGCTGGCGTCACAGTCAATGCGCACTTGTATGACGGGACGGGACTGCAGCAGCAAGGTACGTCCGTTGCAAGCGACCCAAACCCGATGAACATTCTGTACACCGTCGCCCAGCAACTGTCAACATGTGACGTGAATACACAGAATTATATATACACTCCAGCTGCACCTATCGTCGCAACGCCAAACAATGCAACTGCGCATAACTACGCCTCAAACACGGCCGCCATGGATACGCAGGAACTTTGGAATGTGACGAACACGATGACGGACAAGCTGCACAGGGCCATCAGCAGCTTTCAACAGTCGATGGCCATGCTGGAAGACGTCAAACAGAACTTTCAACAGTTGCAGCAACAAGTACTCCTAGTTTTCCCACGGGGATCAGCATAAACTGATACTTTCCACGTAAAACGTAATGTGGTTCTGTGTCATTGTGAAAAAGCGAGCCAACACGAAACTCAAAATGCTTGACTGTTTATTGTGTATGGAGATGAAAATATATGCTAAAGGTTATGTTTAAAGTTGATTACTGTTGATCATGTGAAATGTCAAAATGAAATGTCGAAATGAAATGTCAAAATGAAATGTTAAATGAAATGTCAAAATGGAATGTCAAAATGAAATGTTAACATGATATGTCTAACTGTGTATGTTTCAAAACAGCGATCACGGATGATATATATATTATTATACGGCTTAACAATATATGCTTGTCTCATACGTCACCCGACGTTATGCTAAAAGATGATTACTGTTGATAATGTCAAATGTAAATGAAATGTCAAAATGAAATGTCAAAATGAAATGTTAACATGAAATGTCTAACTGTGTATGTTTCAAAACAGCGATAACGGATGATATATATATTATTATACGGCTTAACAATAGATACTAGTCTCAAACGTACGGCTTGTTGTTTTCTGAAAAGGACATTGTATGACAGCGTCTGTATGGTATGTGATATAACGTAAAAAACCACTATTGATCAGAGTTTGGGATTGTGGATACTTAATACATAATATTAAATAAATATGGCTTTATATTTTCGGTACGCCCATTTTACATGCCATCATTAAAAATGTCAATATATATATATATATGTAAACATGATACACTCCATGCTATCGAAACATATTTCACGATCCACCAAGATGCCAGCATTCAGTCATTCTAAGTCTGACTCAGATATTAAATCTGTTACACATATCTCCTCTGTGGACATGGTTAAAATAGTTCCGGTAACATACGATAGGGGGCGCTGCCTCATACAGCACTGGTCAACACAACAAATTAGCCCTTTGCCGGACAACGGTCTACATGACATTTACGAAATACCTGCTAAAATTTTAGGAAAAATATGCCTCAAACATTCCACGAGTAACACACACACCAAAGATTAAATGTGTCCACAACCCTACTATATAAGCAGGCCGGCTCTATAATACTATCAGTTGAGAGCGCTCTATGGGCGCTTTTTGGTCCCAGACGGCTCCCCTGTGTCTGTGACGTCACACTTTCCATCAGCCAATCAAATCAAGGAACAGTACCTGTTCATGATAACATAAGAAACTCACGTACACAAAGCATGTAGTCCCTGTGGCGCAATGGTTAGCGCGTCCGGCTGTTAATCGGAAGGTTGGTGGTTCGAGCCCACCCAGGGACGTTATACCTCTATGGGCGCTTTTGGCTCCCAGACGGCTCCCCTGTGGGGGAGGGGGGGACTTGAGGGGGGGAGGGGGCGGCCCCTCCCTCTGCCTTATGTCAAGAAGTAGTAGAGTTGTGGGCTTGTGGCCACCAGGGGTCGGTTGTGTGGTTCAAGTCAGAAGTAGACCAGTTGTAGGTTTGGGGATCGCCGGCAGGGGGGGGGGGGAAGAAGAGTCGGTAGGATGTGAAAGGTCGGTCTGGGTCGTCGAGGTTAGAGATGAAAGGTCAGTAGGGTTTACCGGGGGGGGGGGGGACCAGGGGAGTTCTGGGTGGGATCGCCTGGCGGGGGGGGGAAACAGGGGAGTTCTGGGTAGGATCGCCCGGCGGGGGGGAACAGGGGAGTCCTGGTTGGGATCGGAGACCCATGTGAATGGTTAAAGAGTGTTCATCGGATATCATCGGTACTGGAAAAGCCACAGGTGTGCAACGCATGTCAAAGCACTAGGGGATCGTTCAGATCCCGACAGAGGGTCTCCACTGGGGCCGAGACCCCTATAGAAATTTCTCCACAGGGCTCGTGGTGGGGGCTTCGCCCCCGGGAAGAATACTTTATGTGGGATCGATCCCTACAAAGAATATACACAGGGGGCGAGGCCCCCATAAGGAATTACATGGAAGGCCCGTGGTGGGGGCCTCGCCCCCGGGAATAATACTTTATGGGGGATCGATCCCTAAAAAGAATATACCCCGGGGGCGAGGCCCCCATAAGGAAATATATGGAAGGCCCGTGGTGGGGGCCTCGCCCCCAGGTGATAATACTTTATGTGGGATCGATCCCTAAAAAGAATATACACAGGGGGCGAGGCCCCCATAAGGAATTACATGGAGGGCCCGTGGTGGGGGCCTCGCCCCCGGGAATAATATTTTATGGGGGATCGATCCCTAAAAAGAATATACACAGGGGGCGAGGCCCCCATAAGGAATTACATGGAAGGCCCGTGGTGGGGGCCTCGCCCCCAGGGGAAAATACTTTATGTGGGATCGATCCCTAAAAAGAATATACACAGGGGGCGAGGCCCCCATAAGGAATTACATGGAAGGCCCGTGGTGGGGGCCTCGCCCCCAGGGGAAAATACTTTATGTGGGATCGATCCCTAAAAAGAATATACCCCGGGGGCGAGGCCCCCATAAGGAAATATATGGAAGGATCGTGATGGGGGCCTCGCCCCCGGGAGAATACTGTATGGGGATCGGGGCGCCGAAGGCGCCAATACACAGATGTATGTATGGAGGGCGCCTTCGGCGCCTAGATCCCTAAAATGAATATTCCCGGGGGCGAGGCCCCCACCACGGGCCCTCCATCTAAATCCTTATGGGGGCCTCGCCCCCAGTATATATTCTTTTTAGGGATCGATCCCACATAAATTATTATCCCCTGGGGGCGAGGCCCCCACCACGTGCCTTCCATGTATTTCCTTATGGGGGCCTCGCCCCCAGTGTATATTCTTTTTAGGGATCGATCCCCCATAAAATATTATCCCCTGGGGGCGAGGCCCCCACCACGTGCCTTCCATGTATTTCCTGATGGGGGCTTCGCCCCCTGGGTATATTCTTTGTAGGGATCGATCCCACATAAAGTATTTTCCCCTGGGGGCGAGGCCCCCACCACGGGCCTTCCATGTAATTCCTTATGGGGGCCTCGCCCCCTGGGTATATTCTTTGTAGGGATCGATCCCACATAAAGTATTTTCCCCTGGGGGCGAGGCCCCCACCACGGGCCTTCCATGTAATTCCTTATGGGGGCCTCGCCCCCTGTGTATATTCTTTTTAGGGATCGATCCCCCATAAAGTATAATCCCCTGGGGGCGAGGCCCCCACCACGGGCCCTCCATGTTATTCCTTATGGGGGCCTCGCCCCCTGTGTGTATTCTTTTTAGGGATCGATCCCCCATAAAGTATAATCCCCTGGGGGCGAGGCCCCCACCACGACCCCTGTGGAGAAACCTCTATAGGGGCCTCGGCCCCAGGGGAGATTCTGTGGTGATCGGAACGATCCCATTGTGCTTTGACGTGTGTTGCACACCGTTGGCTTTCCCAGTACCGATGATACCCGACGATCACTCTTTATCCATTCACATCCGTATACGAACCCCCCTAGGACTCCCCTGTTCCCCCCCCCTTGTGACCCCTGTTGACCTTTCACCTCCGACCGGATCCCACTCACAACTCCCCTGTTCCCCCCCCCCAGGCGACCCCTGCTGACCTTTCCCCTTCGACCCGATCCCATCCAGAACTCCCCTGTTCTCCCCCCCCCCCGGCGACCCCTGTTGACTTTTCACATCCGACCTCGACGACCCCAACCGACCTTTCACATCCAACCGACCCTTATTCACCTCCTGCCGGTGATCCCCAAACCTACAACCGGTCTAGTTCTGACTTGAACCACACAACCGGCCACAGACCCACAACTCTACTATTTCTTGACATAAGGCAGAGGGAGGGGCCGCCCCCTCCCCCCCTCAAGTCCCCCCCTCCCCCACAGGGGAGCCGTCTGGGACCCAAAAGCGCCCAGAGAGCGCTCTCAACTGATAGTATAATAGACTCGGCCTGCTTATATAGTAGGGTTGTGGACACATTGAAATCTTTGGTGTGCGGCAGATTTCACGTTTGTGCAAGATGTACGCGCAAACTGAAAAAGATATCGCAAATGTTACTCGTTGAACGCTTAAAGCATATTTTTCCAAAGATTTTAGCACATATTTTGTAAATGTTGTGTAGACCGTTGTCCGGCAAATGGCCATTTTGTGTTGCTGACCAATATGACGGTGTCAGTATCGCCACCTGCCGACGACAAGTGGAACTATATCAGATAGACAACGGATTTATCTAATTAAGTTGCACACATGAAACAACATTGAAATCTTTGGTGTGCGGCAGATTTCACGTTTGTGCAAGATGTACCCGCAAACTGGAAAATATATCACGAATGTCACTCGTTGAACGTTTGAGGCATATTTTTACTAAAATTATTGCAGGTATTTCGTAAATGTTGTGTAGACCGTTGTCCGGCAAATGGCCATTTTGTGTTGCTGACCAATATATTGGCGTCAGTATCGCCACCTGCCGACGACAAGTAGAACTATATCAGATAGACAACGGATTTATCTAATTAAGTTGCACACATGAAACAACATTTGTGCGGACTGCATACTTTAATTGAACTGGATGTTTTGTGTGCCTTTATGTATTTATAAAATGTATCAGAAAATGATCAGGAATCACATATGCGGATGATCATGGCATAAAGAAGACCGTGAAACTTTCATATTTTATTCATTATATAAGTTCCGTCTTATGAGTTCCACAGGTATTGTGACGTAGATTCAGGCAAAACATTGTTGAAAATAACGAGTACATCAAGTTTTTATACATATTTTTGAAATATTGTCACATATGCATTTATTTAAAATTTCGTTTTCTGAGTTTGGAAGTATCAAGTGATATCAACATCTATTAGTATGTTTGTCGTATCTGGTTGATCAGATCCATATAACATCTGGTTGTTCAAACGATTTTCGTGCATTCGCATTGGATGTGCCTAAAATATACATCTGGGTGACGAATGGTTTTGATGTACCCGTCTTCTTCTTTTTAAAAAATGTATATAACGTGAAAGTACACCTCGGCGTGCAGGGTTTTCTGTATCGGGTGTTTAATCTGAAACCGATCGCCAACGACAAAACTAATTTATGAATACATGCAAACACGCAGATAGTTATCGAGCAGCGATGAAAAAGCAGATTACCAGCAAACGTATTAAGATCATACCAGGGACGAACCCTGTTTAACCACATTTCAACCCGTCACCCCTCATATACATATATATATATATTCATGTGAGCTTGAGAAGCCGTCACCCCTTGTTTCATGGCGGGTGAGACCTTCCGAATACATGCATCCCATTCAAGCCACGCCCACGCAACACATTGTGTTTGACGTACCCAACAGTTGCGGACGTGTGCTCATTCTTGATTATACTTCGGACACAGCGTGATGCATTCGCTCCCAGCCGACGACCAGTTAACCAGCAGGTTGTGCGACAAGAACGAAATGACATATCTGATGGACAATTTGATGGGTCACGCGGAGCTACTTTTGAAGAAGATCAAAGTCCTTGACGACAGATCAACTGATGTATTTCCCAGATCGTGGCAGTGCGTGGAACTGGTTGACGGCGTGGACCCGTGGCCACCCAGCCTCTGCTTGAGTATGATAACTGATATCGGGAGAGGGTACGGGATCACACTTGATGAGGCTACTTTGACGGCTGTGTATAAAACGGAACCGTGGGTCAGCTGGCACAGGATATGCCCTTCGATCACAGTGAACCTTACACGCATGGTCCCGACGGCTGAAGCCCGATGCCTGGCTGTGTACATATTGTACTGCTTCTTTAGCAAAGAGTACCGAGTGTCTCACGCTGACAGTGATTTCCACAGGGGTCTGCTGTGTTTCAAGTACTGCCCGTGTAGCCGATACCAAAAGAGGAATGTAACCTCCCGTTGCTGCTGTGTGTCATTTGGTCCTTTCTCGTGAAAGCGTCATTGTGTACCTGATATCTGATAGCGTACGTCACACACAATAACACCAGTGCATACATCTCCTCATGGTGTTTTTATATCTATATGTGTTCATGTCGCGTGGGATAATGCATCTCAGAAACGTATCTTCGCTCATGCAGTTGACTGACCTTGAAATGAGGCCATTTTTTGTTATGTCACATGAGCTCTGCCGTTACTCAGATTTGAATTTGGTAAACAATTTTGAGCCAATGCCGTCAACCTCCAGGCATGCGCACTGCCTGACTGTACATGTTCGAAAACACATAAAAGCAGCGGTGATGTCTAGTTGCCAGACACAATTCATGTTGGAGCCCTACCACGACCATGGCTTGTTCTTCACATTGGCACGAGGCGTTTTACGGCATACTGCCCCGTTTGGCATCTGCATTGTACGTGAAACAGAGTCTGCTGCCTGACGAGCTGTTGGCAGAGGGGTTTCTCGACAGGGACGAGCTGGATAATGTCAGGGCGAAGATGACTAATTCGGAACAAGCCGAACTGTTGCTGCACACACTGGCGGATACGAACACTCCCAGAAGGCTTGACAAAGCTATGAAAATTATAGGGCGTCATCACCCAGACGTTTTGCGGATGTATCAAGATCGCATGAAAGCACTGAGTCGGGATGAGAAAAAGGCTCGACCACACGGTTCGCCTCCGGCTAAGGTGTCTTCGTCTTGGAACGACAGTTTTTACAAAATACTTCCCGGTATGGTCGACAAATTAGACGTGCTGCATACCGACGTAGTTGATGCACTGGTTGCGCGAGGGTTTATCAACGACAACATGGTCGAGCAGATACGTGATCACAGAACAAACACGGCCCAAGCCAGAACACTCCTGTACCTCCTTCTTGATAACAACGGTGTATATGAACTTGATGCTGCCATGGGGTTGCTGCGCGGCCATTACCACGCGCATGTGTCGGATTTTTATAAACAAGGTATGAAACATCTCGATCGTCCCATGCTGGTGGAAAACGTGAACAACCGTTCGTAAGCATGTACGCCCCGTCTAAGGCACTGTATATACACATCAAACGCTGGAAGTGTTGGAGGTCCAGATGCTGATATTAACTCGTGTATTCGGGATTTTTCGAAAGAACTGATTGTTTGGTCTTTGAGCATACGCAACGATGTAGCATTTTTATACAATGCACGCATATATATGACTGTTTGAAACGTGGGATTAACGTACGGGACGTGTTTCATAACGGACCTAACGTCACAGCCAGCTCTCCAGGCAATAAGGTTTTGTATAACAGGTTGTTGTGCATGTGATTTGTTTTTGTTTATACTGTAATCTATATGACACGTAATAAAAAGGCATAACTGAATTGCATCCTGTATTGTATCAGACTATGATGGGTTTTATGCTATGTGTGTGTGTGTGTGTGTGTATGTAAGTGCGTGTGTAAACAAATTATCTATAAGATACCATGTGATCTGGTACACGTCACTATCTGAAATAACAGGATGGTAACAGAGTTCTCACTGGATGGCACCACATGTTTTCAATTTTGTTTGTTCCCATCACGGTCTCTTAGCTGATGTCCATATTAAACCGTGCAGCTCTGTCACAACGCGTTGCATCAGGGTTCCCCTTAGATATTTGTTCTACTCCTCCGGTTTATGTATGAAACTCGGCAACGGCAACCGTCCAACTATCTTCAAGAACGAAGTTGATACCCACTGGACCGCATGTTGATCCGTGTGCGTCATCACAGATTCAGAAAAAAACTATATTTGGATACGCGCAATGTATGCTTGCTGATGGTATTATGTTAACGTTTCTGCCACACGTGTGTCATCCCCTCCTTCGCGTGTAAACGTCATCACACGTGACTATATAACCATCACCGGGTAGCATGAACGCCACATGCGCACAGTCTTGTGAGAAGGACAGGCATGGGTGCCGCTGGTGGTGACTGGATTTCGTGTTCGCAGAGGTTTGCTTACCATTTGGTACTGTTTTTTGTGTTGATGGGGTGTATCCTCCGGCTTACTTTATTTTTTGTACTGTACAGTGACCTATGTCTGGCAACCTATGTGACTCCGAGATCGGCTGCGCCTTCTCCGTACCATGTATTCAGATTCTTCGACATCAATCTGACAAACAGCGAGGCCCAGTATGCATGCGGTATGTTACAGGATGGCAGGTGGTACCTGCCTGCACCGGATGACAGCCATGACGGGTTATCGTTCCACACAGAATTGACTGATTTCATGAACAGTGCTGGTATTTCCGAAGCGTGGATTTCGCTGAAAGGGAACAAGCTCAAAGAATGGCGGGTGTCCGGGACGAAACCTTTCAAAGGCAGGGTACAGCATAACGGGGAGCAACACAGACACTGCGCCAGAATACAATCTCGATATGAAGCTGCTGTGAGTGAGTCGTGTAATGACGACGTCAAAATGTTTGTATGCGTTGTACCGTCTTCTAGCCATCTGTTCTTCAGTAATCTCTGCAACGGACAGTACGGACCGTGCTACGCGATATTGCGTGGCGCCGCAAGTTGGTTTGCGGCTAAAAGCATGTGCGTTTACATAGGGGCACGCTTGGCCGTGGTTCATAATGGGGAGGAAGCTAAAGCGCTGAATAAGTTCATAAAATCTAAGATATCCGGTGCAACGGAATATTGGGTGGACATGGTGAACCACGTTTGGCAATACCGTCTGCGCGGAAACCGGACTGCGGTTCCCGACATGTACTTTTGGTACAGACAACGACCTGCCACCGGGAAAAACTGTGCCGTTGTAAGGAAATACCCAGACGGATATTTCTGGGAAGCTGTGGACTGCGACAGCCGCCATAAAATCGTCTGCATGAGTCATCGTTCTTTATCGACAAGAAGTGATGGCGCAATGGTCAACGTGCCTACACGCTACCCGCACAACGCATCGGATACTGCTACTGCTACTGGGACATATTCTACCGCGTCATCACACCGCTCTATATCGCACGCCGTTATCATACGTACATGTCTATCACTGTGCGTCAGTATCATTACGTCAATCTAAAAAATCAGACGGGAGGATCATGAAAAACAATACGCCCCCGTATGGGGATTCACATGCGCGGAAGATATTACCCAGGAAGTAACATGACACAACGTGATGCATGTAAATTACTTGCTTATCAGATATTTCCTTTTTTTTGTGCGTAGGCCGGTGAGGCGGATGTTTTAACACTCCTGATGCTGTAACGAAAATTAAACCTGGTTTTTCCCGAAACATTCCCGGGGTGTAACATGACGCAATGTCACGTACTTGACACGACGACTGCTGCATCACGCAGCTATATAAAGACCACGTCTGCCGGAGATTTGAATCATATTCGCCCAGTCTTCACAGCAGCCTGGTGTTCCGTCGGACCGAAGCCTCTGTTGCAGTAAGTGTTGTTACGTGTAACGCTTGTTCTATGCTAGAGCAAGTTCTCTCAGTGTGTGAACGCTGTTCTGTATCGTCATGGTACCTTTCCATCTGCTGTATCTGTTGTTGTTCGTCTCTACGTCTGCTGGCCGTCCACATCCCGCGTTCCGTTCTCTCGGGTTGTCGGTGACAAACGCTGAAGCCGGGCACGCGTGCAGTATCTTAGGAGGGGAGACGTGGGCCCTGCCTGTACCCGACAATGTGTCAGACGCTGTAGCGTTTCATGAAAGACTGACTGCCTTTATGAGCAGCGCTGGTGTTACGGAATCATGGATCTCTCTGAAAGGGAAGATGCTCAAACAGTGGCGCGTGTCTGGCCGTTATCGTTTCTGCGGTACTATACGCCAGGTGTACAATATGCCGGGGAAACATTGCGCTCTGTTGAGACCTAGGGGGAACACCCTCCTCCCCTTTTACTGCAATGGACGCGACGTTGACTTTGGTTATGTCTGCGAACTGCCTACCGCTACCGGGTGTCCTCTGTGGTTTTCAGGACATTACTGTGAATGCAAACACCAGAACGGACCTTGCTACATATTCGGACCTGGTGTCAGCAGTTGGTTTGAGGCTAGGAATCTGTGTGTTAGCATAGGAGCGCGGTTGGCCTCGGTCAAGAACGAAAAAGAGATAAAGGCATTGTCCAGAGTGCTCTACAAGTCTGTTTTAGCGCGTCACGTGTACTGGCTTGATGTTGTGGACCACGTTTGGGAATACCATTTCTCAGGCAACCGGTCTGCTATTCCAGACATTTACTTTTGGTACAAAGACCAACCTAAGCCAAATATAAACTGTGCCATCGTCAGGAAATTCCCCAAAGGTTTCTTGTGGAAAGCTGTGCCGTGCCACAGCCGCCACCAGGTGATTTGTATGAACACCATCGAACGGCACCAGAGCGTCGCGTCTGCGTACGACTTATCTGTCAGCCCGGCTCAGGATACTGCCACCTCCCGGTACCCGCTCCGTATTCCTCATCAGCTGCACGTACATGCATTTGCCGATCCCTCAGGACTTTCTGCACGTGATCCAGGTGTATGCCAAGACGCAGACATGTCGTCAGGAGACGACTCTGAACCAAGCGCTCCGTATATACTATTATCAGGCAGCAGCCCTGCACCTAACACTGTTTCTCCTATATCCAACAACGCAAACAAAGACGGCTATGTTAATGTACGTTCGTTGACAAGTCCCAGTCCCATGATACCCGTCGATCCACAGCCCGATATTTCCACAGTTGCTCCCACAAACGCAATGAGAAATCTGTCTGCCGGTTTTCGAAAGCCGTGTGCAGACACGTTACTGCTGCTGTCTATTGTCACCAATGCTTTAAACGTCTGCATACGTTAAGATTTGCTGCAGTCGAGGAGGATAAAATGGAACAAGGACCTTTCTGTCGCATTCGGACGACTAGCTCTGTATATAATTAGACCATGTATAGTATAATCAAGATGTTTTCTTTTGTACAGTTGTTAGTGTCATGCAGTTTGTGTGTTATGATATATATTTGGAATTGTACAGTGTGTCATACGTGTTAACCACCCCATTTATCTGTGTGGGTAGGGTAAGGCAAGGGTGACCGTATACATCGTGTGACGTGTAGCTTTATACAATAAACACATTTGTACTAAGTCAAGGTTTGTTTTGTTTTTATCTCTCATGCTCAAACACGAAATGATTGTGAACCCACTTGTGAATGACTGTTTGTGAATCCACAAAACCTTTATTCTTTTTTACCGCGACACTAATGTTTTGTTACGGTAGATTCAACAACATCACTTTATAAACACATAACACATCGATTTGCATTTTATACAAACATTCGATTTAACACAGGCCCTCCATGTTCACAGTGCGGGTGCGTACACCCTGGCGCATTGCTTCAACAGTTGGTCGGGTGACAGGGCCCCTTCCTGGTATTGTGCCCACAGCTCGAACAAGCGACCTTGCATGTCCCTGTACAGTGAGCGTTGGTAGCGGGCGACTTTATGTTCTGGCAACAGCTGCACCTGAACTCTTATGTTTAAGGCCTCCTCGTACAGGAGGGCTATCAACAGGTACAGAGAAATATTTGTCCTTTTCACCCGGCTTTGTATCCTGCGGTGCCACCCTTCACAGTCATTGTTGGTTCTCACGCTCTGCATGAATCCGGACCAGGCGGCGGGAGGCCACGTTGTAGAGTTTATCCACGTCTTCCGCACGTAGCGGGTCAACCTGCGCAGTGACTGTTTGAGTGTGGCGTTTTCCAGACGGTTGAAAGCCCCTGGTATCTCCGATGCTGGTAGGAAAGGCAGTGCTAGCAACCGTCGGCATGTCTTGTGTACCAGGTTGTTGCGGGTGTAGGCCGACTGCAGGCCCAGGCTTTGCACATGCCTCCATACGGCTTGGGTCCAGTGGAAAGCGCATCCTTTTAACCGGACGCTCGGCATGACCTTCCTGACGGCGTTCCATACAGCCTTCTCGAAGTCCAGCATTATTTCTTGTACGCACGTGGTCGGGGGCAGCAACCCCATCAAGTGTTTGAAAACGTCAACGTAATCCTTTTCACGTTTCCCGGACATCAACACGAACACCAGTGGGACCTGTTTGTAAGTGTCGTTGCGGCGTATGAACACGTGCACGCTGTACAACTGGGTGAAAGGTTGTTTCACGAGCTTGAAGGTGCCGTCCATGTACCACCGTTTCGCTTTGGCGAGCAGTTGCAGCATGTTGCGTGTTGCAAACACGAGGTGCCTCTTGCCGTCGGTGTGTATGTCACCGTGCAGGAAATCTGTTGGGACGGCTCTTTCTTCCAAGTGGAAGTCGAGGTTCCTGGGGTGAGGAGGTCTCTTGTTCTGTCTGTGCCTGTTTGCTGCGCGTATCAGGTGTTTGGTTTTAGGTATGGCCGTGCAGATTTCGCCGGGTTTCAGGTCCCTGCGTAAAACCCCTTCCACCACCTCGCCTGCCGGCGCGAACAGGTCAGCTTCTGCCTTTTTCTTTATGCTCCACGATATCTCGGCAGCCCTGTGAGCACCCGGGAGGGGACCGTGTGTGTGGGAATGAATGCCGGGTTGGAAATGGTGTTTGCCGCCTCTTGTTCTTTGCACGACGGAAGCTTGGCAGCGGGCGCGTTTGTTGCGTTTGATGCAGTTCCAGTAGACGACGCCGTTCCTCCGGAATTTCACTGTGAAACTGTACCCTGTATCTGTGAAAAGTTTGTCCTTACCCCGTTTGCTGCCACCGGATACCAAGTGCCATTTTGTCCGGTTCGCCTGATCGAGGGGCGTTTCCTGTTCGGCGTCGGCGTGTTCGTCATCGCTTCCTGTGACCGACGTTTCGTCAAACACGTCAGGCGTCCCGTAGATGTCTGCAGCGTCACGTTGTCCTTGACCTTGTCCGCTCTTGCTCAGGCACCGAGGCGAGTTCTGTGTTGATCGCGGGCTCGAGTGGCAAGAGCCAGACAGTACGTCACAAAGGCTGACGTGGAGGTTTTTTTCCTTGTCCGGGCCAGAGGGACTGCTTTCAACGCTGCTGCTGTTTATGTCGTACAGGGTGACGGAAAGCCTCTGCCTTTTGTTTTTGGGTGATGCTTCTGGCGTTGAGTACGACCGTTTCTTCTGTAACTGCATGTTTTCCGGGTTCGAACGTCGCTCGCACTGGGTCGGCATGTCATCTGTGCAGGGCAATATTTGCTAATGTGACGGCCCGCATGTCACAACACATGCTGCGAGGCGGTGTCGGTTGTCATTGGAGCCACTGCTGTGTATGCAAATACTGACCTAGATAACCAGAACATCGTTACGCCCATTCACGTGTTTCAGTGAAGACAGGGATAGTGGCGGGCAGGGTCGGGGAGAGGAATGGTGAGCGAAACGCATTTAAGGGGTATGACATCAGTTTACAAAAGCTTCAGCCGGGCAATCCGTGTTGCAATAATCAGGGGAGAGAGAGGGTTAGCGACCTGCTATCTGGATTTGAGCATACATGATCAAACGTTAGACTGTGTTTGCAAATTGTGAGGGGAGGTATTTGCTACGTTCCGTTCGTACAGACATACATGTTTCAGTCCCATCTTGATTCGCGCAGGGCATCATCAAACCAAACAAACACGTTCAACCAAGTACATATTGTTTATTAAAACTAACTAGTAAACGTCAAGAAAAACTGAAACACAAAATACACTGTAACCAATTCAATACATGAATATAATACATGAAAATTTTAACACAAGTCCTTCACACAAGTCCTTTCACTTACACGCAGCCATTACGAAGCCGGTCAAATGTTTCGATCACGGACAGAATGAGGTGCGCCGGGTATCGTTTGGACCCGCGACCAGTCTTACAGATTTCGCTTGGACGACGTCTGGTTCTGTTGCAGCTCTCAGTTTCCATACACTTTGATACGTGTGCCCGGTACCTGTGCCAGCCAAACATGTGTTGCAGCTGTTCGTGCACGCGTAAACCCACTTGCCGTACGGGGTGGCGACGCATCCGACGTTGTACGTTTTTCTTTCAATTTTTGCGTATTGCGTGCGTACGAGCGTGAACATTCCGGTCGCGGCGTCGCAGTTGGCGAGTTCCAACTCCCATCCCAAGGAGAACCACATGTAAAACAACGTGAAACTAATGAACCTGGCGTTCCGCAGTGACAATATCTTTTCCTCTGGTATCTCCAGTACGAGCCGGTGGACGTCAGTCTTTTCACTGTGCGTCCTTTTCCCTCTGACTGCGTACATTGTTTTCTGGAGCTTACATCCGAGCACGTGAACCAGGGCGTTCAGCATGATGTGTGGTTGCTTGTCGTGGTCTGTTCCCTCTGACAAAGCAGGCATATCGGTATCCAGCTTGGTGGGCATTTGGAAACATTCCCCCATTGAGCGCCAGGTGTCGCACAGGATGCGAAAGATGTCTTTGCGGCGCGGTATTTGTTTTGCCGTCAGCAGTGATACTTTCGTGCTGACGTGTTTTCCGATATGCAGCATACACACGTTACGAATGTGAACCCTTGACGCCTTGCGAAGCATTGTCTGCGGCGGATCGCGCACCTGACGTTCGGTGTACCGGTGAGACGTTACATCCACAACGGGCATGCAGCATATCTGTTGGAACAGGTGTCCTTCGTTCGAAATCACGTGTTTCACACACGGTCGGTAAACAGTCTGCGGGTTTGTTTCAGCGGGTTCCCCTGTTTTCGTGTTAAGGATAGGAATCTGTTGTATCTGGTGCACACTCAGTAAACCTGCTTCCAAGCAGGTCAGGGGCGCGTTTACGGTGTATCCCATGTGCCACAGCAGGTACAGCAGGTACGCAACACCATATTGACCGAGCGCACTGTGATTGCCAGACAGATCAAAAGTCATCTCACCCTCGGGACCCGTGAACAGCCACTCTATGTCGTGCATCTGACAGATCCCCTCTACGGTTTTCAAGGAGACTCCTGATTCCTTCAAGGTCCTGCAGTTGTCGGTGTGTGAAGAATCCAACGTGAACCGCGACATGTCGCGCATCATTGTTTCCCATGTCTCCATACACAGGGGCGACGGTAACCGGTGCTCACCGTCTGCACTTGATCTCAGTCTTTCCTGGTCACGCCACATCTGTTGGGTTGACCAGTTGAGTGCTTTGATGAGTACACGTGCTTTGTTATCGCGAACACGTAAACGCGCAGACATACCCGGTAGCAGTCCTCCTTCCACATCTGCTCTTGAATATATGTTGATCGGAACGAATGGAACACTGTGCAGACGGTCTGCCATCCTTTGTCTTGTTGTTGTGGCACCTTGTGCGCACAGTTAGACTTGCAGTAACAAAGTGTCTGATCTGTAACGGCGAACCGGTTAAATATGTTCACGGCAAGGACAAACAGGCGGCCAAAACCAGCCAATAGGCGCTCTCAGAAATTGCTCGTCTAAGCATGACCCGCTTGCTGACGTCACGCCGTACTTGCACCTGCACGTAGAAAATGTCAGCGCCAATAGCCGTTGCGCAATCTGGCTGGTTCAGGCAAGAATCACCCGTACCCGTCATGTGAAATAATGACCGTCAGCTACGACCTGCACGCAGGAACGAGAGTCCATCGGTCGCCACTTTATGGTTGACACGAGTCGCACTGGCGTGCGGCACTGCGGGCACGGAATGTGTTCCGTGGTTGCTACTCCTCTCGCTCTGTTGTCTGTATGTACTTGTGCCATTTTTTTGTAACACGCAAGGCACACGTAATGTTCGCACTGGCTGAACACCACGTATTCCGCCTGCCCGCTTTTCTTCGGGTGATCGCGTGCAGCTTCCTCACAATTCTCCTGGCAGACGCTGCAAGATAGACGGCATGTCAGCATGCACCCGTGCCCCATGCGTTTCATAACCCCGTTGAAGATGTCAAGCATTTCATTGTAACTGCAACCGTAACACAAGTCTGATATCAGATGGATCCAGGCTAATTTCCGTACCTGCCTCTCACAGGTTATCTGGTGTGTCCGCCTGTTCCTGAATACGTGTTCGGTATCGGCGTATGTCTTCAGGACCGCGTTTCTCGCGGCTTTCAGGTAACTGTTTACTGACGTGCGGAGGTATCTCATTGTATCCTTACGTTGTTTGCGTGGACGATCACTTTCCTCGAAGTGTACGCTGTCTGTGGTACGTTCATCAGCGAGGTGTGACACGCCTGGTGTCTCACGCGACATCGTCTTCCAGTAGGTGCTTTGCAAAACCCTCGTGAGAGATAGTTTGTAAACGTCGGCCTCGTGAACACCCGAAGCGCTCAGCTGCTGCAGGTGTCTGCGGCTTGCTGCCAGGCGAGGGATAAAGTCCGCTTGTTCCGATAAGCTTGCCAGGTACTTCGGTACGTGCGGTGTCAGTTCGCCTGTCGTGTATGGAATGTGATTATCGTCACGTGTCACGTCCTGCGGTAATCGCTTCTCGTTCAAGGTTGCTTCCGTTTTTTTATCCAACCGACCGAGTTCACGGGTGCCCCACCAAATGAGATGTCTTTCCAGGCTCCACAGTCCCAGTGCGGCGTCTTCGTCGATGGTACGTGGGGTGTCGGGGTGGACTACATGTGTATGTGCCACAGATGATATCGATTCCGATTCCTCCCGCCTTTGTCTCGCACCGAGAGATTCTCCGTTGCCGGCCTCAGTTCTCCGTCGTAAGCTGATGGGCGCCAGAGGTTGCAGAGACTGTAACACGTGGTGGTTTAAAACCGACATGCCCATCCGATTTGCCCATCGTTACTCGTACGTCTGTAATGACTGCGCCTGTCAGGAGCGACTGCCACGTTTTTAATACTGTCACCTTTGGGGCACGCGTGTCTTCCGGCGGAGTGCTGTTTTCACAAACGGGTGCACCTCTCCAGCGGGTCACGGGTCGTGTTGACAATGCCCTCTCCGGGTCTATCAAACCGGTCTCAGGGTTACAGGCATCCAGAGGATGCAGCCGTGGGTACAACATCTTCATACACGTTGAAAACCCCCGTCCCTGTCCAACAGCATATTCCGTTTTGCTGATTTCGGCGTCTTCTTTAGCACAGGCGGTTTCTATCGCACACACGGCTGTCCTGTACGCAGCGGATGCGATATGGGAAATATCCGCTTCCCGCTGTTGTGGATTGTATCCCGGGACACCGGTCAACCAGCTGTTGTGTCGTGCGATAATTTCCCACGTGTACACGAGGGATCCGAAATCGACCGGCGAAGCTGTTAATAACCGGGGGAATACCTGTCGTTTGAACCTCACGAGCGTTGGTACGCGGCAGACCGGCATGTGCTTGGCCATATCAAATATGAATATACAATACGCAGTTGTGGCAGGGCAAGGTTTGCACGTTATCGATGTGACACACTTGTATATTGCTGTGCACCACCTGAGCAGGCGAGACCTGCGACATGTGCGGTTGGATGTTTCGTTGCGTAAACCGAACAGCGACATCTTGCACGTGAGGAGGGGCACGGCATCTGGAGGGTGTGAAGGCATCTTGTTCACTGGGTGCTTATATTTCTGCAACCCAACTTTTGTATTGGTATTCCTGTTGTAGATGGAGTACTTTGTACTCTCACGTGACTCTGCATGGTTTAATGCTGCCCGCAGTTTCATCGAATAAATGTCAGAAACATTTAGCTGAAATCCGTTTCCTCTGTCTTCTGTTTGTGCGCGATGGTGTATGTATTTCATGTTGCGCCCGCAGATATCATATCGACCGCACGTTACATTTCTCAAATAACAAAATGTCAGCTGTGTTTAATAGCATACTATTTGTCACGACTAAACGTTGGGTCACATTTTCCTACACAACCTGTTGTACGCCACACCGAGTCCAATCATTGTAAAGGTCAGTCCGAACAGTAAAAAAATCATGGCACCCCAGTAACATTTGCGGAGGCGACGTCCCCGGGCAAGGTACAAAAGGGCTGACACACTCAGGTCGTGCGGCTTACACTGCATCCTTGGTTTTTTTATCGTGACCTGGCCGACCGGAAATACAAACCGCGCGATGCTCTGGTCGTTAGCCAAACGGGTCGCCCTCAGCACTGAAATCGTGTCACTATTCCGGGTAAAATGTGATGAACTGTTACACCGTCTTACACGGAGACTGAAAAATGCAGTATTTACAAATATCCCGACCCTTCTCCGTGGAGGTTAGTCCTGTGCGTCGATTGAAAGCCCCAGCGCGCAAATGACGTCTCCGTACAAGTAACAGGACACGTCGGCTGGTGGCACGATTTGTGATATAATTTCGCTGTCGCATTCGTCGTCCAACGAAAGTTCACAGAAAGGAGGGAGGACTTCGGCGTCCGACAGCATCGACGGGTCGCACCTCAATTCAAATGATGCTCCCTTTTCACAGTCACCGTATCTCTCCGTCAGGTGTAATGTGACCTTGCAGAGACCTTCCCATTTTTGTGTGTCGCCTGGGTGTGTTACATGTGTTATTTTCCCGTTGCAGGGGACGGCTGCGGGGTTAAAGAATGATGGTGTACGACCGGGAGGCTGCGTGTCATGCTGCGCGTCATCGCCCACGTCACCATACCTGGCAACGAAAAAGTCATGAGTTTGTGCGGCTGGTACTATCACAGCGTGCAACGAGAGACGGGGACACAAGCGGTAAGTGTTGTTTCTTTTCGTCAGCAAGGTGTCACGTACGAGGAGGAGCATGTCCGCTGGTTCTTGCATGTGTGGAAATTGTTCGGGTGGGTCGAACAAGACGCACTCGAAAGATGCCCCTTCCGGTAAAACGGCTGTGAGAGTACGTATCTTCCTTTTTGATTTACTAGTTTCAGAATCTTCTATTAGTTGTACGCGACCGACGACTGTTATGTGCTCGTCCACGTGACACTTAAACCGGCCGGGGGCTGGTATGTCACAGAATGAGGTGCCGTTTTCGTGCTGGTCTTTTGTCAGTAATTCTTTACAGGTTTCTGCTATACGTAACCGCCTCAGATTGAGCTGTTGAGACGTCAGTTCCGACCAACTGGTAGGCGGATGGTGACGCTCCCACACGAATCCTTTCACACTCAAAACAAGGCCGTTGCAGATACGCTTGAAATTGCCAGACACACGGTACCATTCTCCGGGTGCCCACTGTTCGATTTGTTGACCATCGGAAACGTTTAACACGACACACGTCCCCTCTGAGTCGTAAACGACGGCTCGGAAATTCCCACCGGTGCTTGAATACATTGCGACGGTGACAGCAGCGCCGGGAACGCCGGTGTCTAAGTTCGAAATGGCTTCGCATTGAGCCATGTTATTGTGTTTCTGTCGCGGATAAGTCATTCGAAATGGCAGTGGTCCGCGATGTTTTGAATCATATACAAGCGGTTTGTTATCTGGCACGTCACGTGCGATAACCGGTTAGTAAACACGCCCTGTAAAAAACAGTCAGAAGGCAGGTCGTCCACGTACACGCACGGGCCGTCTGGCAGTGCGTCCATTCCCACGCTCAATGTATCAGGGTTGGGTGGGTCCTGGTCTACGTCCCATGCTGTTGAACGTGCGATTTCCATGGCGTTCAGGTCGGCGCTGACCAAGTCCGGGTTCCACACGCGGTTGTGTTGCGCCAACAAGCACAGCATGCACGGTAATCTGACGAGCAGGTCTTCGCAGTGCAGCTGTTCGTTTCTGTCGCCTGACACGAAAGCAAAACGTTGTGACGGTAACTGGGAGGGATCTCTGGCCTGCTGCAGAAATTCGTACATGAAAAGAACAATGTTGAAACATTCCAGTAAACGAACGTGATTTGTGACCGCTAAGCTTACGTCGAACAATTTCGCTGGCAGGGCGACAAGTCCACGTGGATGCGAAGTCCCTTGCATACGCGACGACTTCCGCATATACGCTGAGGCGACACACGTTGGTAGGGTGCAGCGGGCCTCCGTGTAAACCACCCGCAATGCCTCTGACAAACCCTCTGATACGGGTATGTTCTTGAAGCCGGCGGCATCGACCAGATGTTCGACTATTCCGCGGCGTGCGCTTAGTGACATCCAACTGTTTGCGTGTTTGAACGTATGGGGAGTTCCAACCACTTGAGCTAAGGGGTTACGGGCTGCGACACGTATAGCGCACGCCGGTGGTCCTTGGTTGTCCTGTGTGACAGGGCGCAGTTTGCAACGCTGGTCTGTTGAATATTTTTCCCCGTTGCAGTTATCAGGTATTTCATCAGGGTTGTCTGGGAAAAGTGAATGTTCCAGTGTCAAAGCTTGTACGCCTTCTTCTTCCACCTTCACGACCATTGGAAGGCTTGTGTTGGAGTTGGCGGGAACTTCTCGTGCTTTGTGCGTGTTTCCTGGGCATGACACTACCATAAACCCTTCTCTGCGTTCTGAACCGTCAGGTAGACGTGAACGTGTCCCGTCTTCACGCTTCGACAGTCCTGTCGGGATGATCGACACAGGGGCCCCGAGGTTGTATGAGCATACTGTAAGGGCGCTCTTTATTGCATTGACGTTCACGTTATCCGAACGTTTGCAACCGGCAGACGCATGGTCATGCGACAGGGTCTGTTCCTGTGTGTTGAATGTGGTCCACGGAGACAGGGGTACAACCCCGAGGTTTCTGTCCGCCATGCCTTATTTGGGTGATCGGAGGCCGATGTCCGGCCTGAGTTGACTTTCACAAAAAAAGAACAATCGGTGAAACACTATGGCTTCCTCAGACGACCGATCGGCACACACGGTGCAGGAGCGCGGTGTAGCTGTCGGGCACCCGCTCGAATGCGCGGATTCTACAGAGTGGCTCAGGTTGTGGGCGGACACGTTGACGGCGCTGATCGATGTGAACGTATCAAAACATGTGTATCCTGATCTTATGCTTCAGAGTTTGCCACGCTTGCGGTCAAACGCGTGTGTGGCAAAGGAAATGTCATTTTTTGTACGTGAAAGTCTGCATTGTTCTTTATCGCGTGTCACGTACGGACTGTCCTTGCTCTTGCCGCGACTGTCCCTCGAGATGGATCACGTTGCTTCCTGTCTGGAAGAATACGTTCGTAACTCTCAAGACATGCAGCGAGACGCGAGGTGTGGTAGAAACCAGGGCTTGACGGAACAGCAGGTTGAGTCGCTGTGTCAGAAATACTTCCGTTCTGTGCTTCGGACAGAGGACTGTCGGTTTTGGCACACAACGGGCAGTAACACTGCATGGACGGTGCACGAGATGCAGAAATGCTGTTGGGACCTTGATTTCGCTTTTTACAGCACACCCCTGGAAGAGGTTATTACCGCCCTCGGAGAGCTAGAGGAAGTATGTGCGAAACTGTTTGTTTCAGTTTGGGTATTGCCTCCCCACCTGTTGGATATGAGCCTGGGTTGTTTAGCATGTGTTTCCGCTCAGGCCTTTGCGTATTCCCTCGCGCAAGATGGGTCCCGTGCAGGGGCCGACCCACCTGAACAAACCAGGTTAGGTGCCAGTAACTGTTCTCATATTGTGTCATGTGACACGGGGCATGATCTTTTCCAGACGTTAAATGTACCGGCAGGAAGCGGGTCATGTCAACGGGAGCGAAGCAGAGATGGAGCTGCTCCTGCAGGTGATGGCGAACGTGTGGCCGCGGTCAACCAGTTGCCTAACGCTCCTGACATGGCACTGGCTGCCGGTTCTCCACGTCCTATAAACTCTGTCGACCCCACTGAAGACAGGTATTACTGTGGTTTCGGGAACACCTCTGGCGCAGACGACAGGCTCCTCAAGGAGCTGCGACTGGGTAACAGTCATGTGGCAGAAAAGACCCGTCTGTTGTTGGAAAACATGAGGCGCGCCCGTTCGGAAATAGACTCGCATTGGCGGAATTCGGCTGATATTTTTAGATGGTGTGGTGAACGCGGTGACACTGACGTGCAAACCGAGGGTCATTACGCGGGCAATGCCGTTCTCATGTACACGGTTCCCGTCTACGGGTTGACTGTTGAAGAGCTCGTGGGGAACGAGTTTGCGGCCATGGACGCTCAGGCCGAGCTTGAAGCCCGCAAACACGAGACTAGGATCAAGGAGCAGTTGAAAAAAGCTAGGGACCGTGGAGTCCAAGACGCGCCACAAGCTGTTGCGTGGGACATCATGAAAGGGATTAACATGGATGGTAGCAAAAACGGGGGTTTGGCGCAAATGTTGGAGCGGGTGACAGGGAGGCGTTATGGGGTCGGCAACCAAGCAGTTGGATGTGGAAACAATGAACGTCCTGGACGTTCTTGCGTTGATGATTACATCGATACCTTGGTTACGGAGATGACGTCATGTGACATAGACTCCGTCCAGAAATCGGTGGGAGAGCGCGTTTTCGAACGTCACCGCAAACTGGTGAGGGCGAGGCACGCAAAGCTGTTGCGCAAATTGCGCAGGGCGAAAGAAGACCTGTCCTGTTGCATGCAGCCCCGCGTAGCGGGACAAGAGATCTTGTCAGGACTTTTCGCCGTCAGACGATGTGTCAAAGCAGTGCAGCTCTTCCGAGAGGTTGTTTCCGCGCAGGCGGGAGCAGACGTGAACCCCGACGATTTGCAAAATGGTTGGCTTGTGCCTGGGGACGGGTCACCGTATGATCCGTCCCGTGTTCCTCGCCCGCGTGTAGCTGAAGCGTGGGAGGTCAGTTGCGGGGAGCCCCTGCTGGAAACTGTCAACATATCGATGGCCTCAGAACTGACTAAGTCCCTGCAACTTGGCCCTATGTGGATGTCCAGGGACTCGCACGAGGATACAGCGTGTCCCGTCAGGGCGGGATTTGTTATGCACGCTGTTTGGTCTGCAAGAGGCGTCCCCGCGTCTGCGCGTGCTGACGTTGAGAGGTTCTGCACTTTGAAATCGGAAATGGGAGCACTGGGGTCACGTCAGGCGGAACGCTTCGGGGATGTGTTCCCAGTGATGCAGGAACAGTATCTGGAACTGTTGCAGCAGTTGCGGGCGCAGGAAGCGCAGACGTCGTCAGGTGATGCCGAAAACCAAACTCGTCTGGACAGTTTGAAGCAAACACGGTTTCTCTGCCACATGCACAAGGTTCGGTTGGTGGCATATGCTGTTGTGGCGCACCAATTGGCCCATCCGGGGAACCGTGTCCGGTGTCTGTCTGTGGCCGATCCGTCACATTTATGTCCGGGGGAAGGGGGGGAGGTTTACGCTCTCGAGGAGGCTGTATATGTGGGGCCCGCTTTTTCACCACACACGCTGATATCCAGGCGACACTACACGCCTCCGGTAAACGACGCTGACGCACAAGAGGCAAACGCGCGGGATCTATGGGATATAAAACAGAGTCATGACATCTTCGAACTCCTGGCTGCTGCACCAGCGACGCGTTGACTTTCGTCGTATCCTATATGAAACAAAACACTCATGATACAAAACCAAATAAAACCAAACACATACAGTCATAATGTGCAATGTGATATTTATTCATTAAACAAAAGATATTTATTGTATGCAGGTTTCGATGTTGCATTGTGTGTATATGTTTGTCTGTACATATGTGTATATGTGTGTCTGTACATATTGAAATGTCCAGTTTGGCAGTTGTGACATGATTTCTAACAAGTCTTATCAGGAGGCTTCGATCAAATTGCTGATGAATTCAGCCGTGCCGGTTACGTACTCCGGTATATCTACTTTCATCATCTCTGCCAGTTTATATATGTTTTGTAACGTCTGTGATCCCGGTTTGAACGCACGTCTTAGTTTGACGGCCAGTTCAGTCTTGTACTTCGACACAGTTTCTTTCATAACTTTGGCCACATCCTGTGGTATGTTCTTTCCCATCAGGCATTCAGTCAGATCTGCTGTGTAGGGCACGGGGAGTCTCCTTTCGTTGAGAAAGGTTGCATTGGCGAAGGCCGTGTTGCGGTCCACCAACAACGTGTTTTGAGGTGATATACCGATCCGCAGAACAAACCGGTAGGCCAAATGAAGCCATAAAGATAGCGGCAAGCGTTTGGCGTCGTCAGCCGACAGTTTGTGCAGGGGCGCGAGACCCAGCTCGTTATGGTCAATGACAAAACATCCCGTTGGCCCACCGTCGGCAAAATGGTTGTAAAATGTGTGGTGGCTGCCGCATACGTAAGAGTATTCCAATCCGAAGGCAATATGCAGGTTGGTCTGCATGTACGACATAACGCCGTTACAGAAAAACTCTACGCAGCCCGGAGTGTGCTTGTCCCCGAGGAAAATGTTCATGGCTGCGTGCCTGAACGCCAATTGTTTTGCGTCGTGATAGAGCATGGGGCCTTTGAACACCTGCTGCGATTTCAAATCAGCTCTCGTGAACGATTTCGTTTTCTGATGCGGCACATGCAACAGAGGCAGGCGGCTCATGACCTCTTCTAGTTCTGTGATGGATGTGAAACGCTGTTTCAGTATGTCAGCAGGACATCTGCAGTTAAGGGTCATTCGAACTGGTCCACATGTTACCTCGTGGCATTTGGGGCGTTTAGCGTCTGCTTCACCTGTGTCTTTTTGCTTCCTTTTCCGGGAAAAGCGATCACACTTGGGCAACGAAAGCCCGTAAACGTCGCTGTCACATGGTTGGGTCATGGATGGGAAACATTTCCTAAGTCGGTTGCATACCTCTGTCGCAGGGTTTCCACCCCCGCGTGTGTGGCTCTTGCGTAACCGCTTCGGTCTGGTACACACCCACTGGTTTGTTATAACGGGATAAAATTCGGCGTAATGTTCCATCGACTGGTGCGAACGTTTCCACCGGGCACCGTAAAACTCTGTACAGTGGGTGGGGTCTGCTGCACGCTCGGTAACCAACCCTGGTGGCTGTGGGACGCTGCGTCCCGTCCTGCCCCGTCTGGTTGTGCGGTCGATGGCGTAGTCAGGCATCGCGTTCAAAGGTGGTAGAGACTTTGGTTTAACCAACACTTCGTCGACCAGCAACGTTTTGGAAGCGTCGTGGTTCACAAGCTGCCCCCGGCCGCCTTTCCGGTTCTTCAGTGCAGGAGGGCACATGCACATCAGGTACCTGATCACGACACAGAAGAGAATCAAAACAGGGTCACCGTATCGTGCAAACTTGCCACACGCCGATATGAACACTTGCATGTAACTGTCCCGGTCAGCTATGGCCTCCCGTTGTAGCAGAGACAGCACCAGGTCGATAAGCTGTGGTTTCCCGTGTGGCTTACTCTGCAACACTGCCTTCCCTGCGTCTGTGACCTTTGCCGGACAGCACGTCATGCACATGGCTACGTGTCTGGCTGCTGACAACAGCCAAACCGCGATGTCGTCTTTCGTGTCACCGGTCACGATCGGATTCACGTCCCAGTCGTTACATTCTTCCACCTTGTTTTTCCAATCACGCCATGCCCGCAGCAGATTGGTCAGGGCGAGCGCGGCGGACATTGTCCCTGGTTCCGATTCCACCAACGGTATCAGAGTTGCGTCCGGTTGAAACACCCTCATCGGTGGAAGCGGGGTTCTCGGGTGCAGGAAGGGAGGGGTCAAAGTCGCGGTACACATGCACACAGCTACACGAGATGTTTTCACGTCCAACAGAGTTTCAATGACAGATCTCATGTTGCGTTTCGACTTGCTCCCCGTTGCATTTGACAAATCGGCCACTAACGTGAAAACACGCGCCGGTGCCAAGCAATGGTCTTCCAGCAGGAACTTTACAACGTGTTTCCATTTTAGTTTGGGCGGTCGTCTTGATCCTAACAGTTCATCGGTGGCCTGCAACACGTGTTGGATGTCTTTCCTCCTGAGACCTGTTTGCACCAGGGACAAAAGCTCATCCACGCGTATGGCTAGACCTTCTGAATAGCAGTGCGCGTTTGGGGTTTGCATGTCGGCGTAACTGGCATCAGAGAAATGGCCGGGCAGCATGCGCAGGAGCACTTTGTATGCCCAGTCGGCTGACGGTCGTCCAATCAGCGTGCGTCACGTGTGTAACCCGTTTTTGGCAAAATCTGGAGGGGGGGTTGACTGATACCACATCATATATATAAATGTGACAGCCGCTGGTACATGTGATCACGTGATGCACCGGCACTTCCACAGCCTCATAAATATCGCGGTTGGTAGGTATGCCCTCATAGACCTCTACGCCGCCGTCGAGGCTGTTGCACAAAAATGTCGTCGAACGAAAACACGTCGCTCCCGGCGACAGAGAAAGTTGAAGCTGAAGGCTGCAGCACGGGTAAGACTGTCATATCAGATCGCGAAGTGGAAGCCCCTCGACCGGATGGTACCGCGTGTACCAAATCGAACGATGGGGAACCCGGGACGTGTAACGATACCGCCAAACCAAAAGGTAGGCCCGGTCATGTATCGTTTGCATGCTTCCGACCACACATTTCCGGTATGTGTTATCTGGACGTGAGATGCCAGTTGAAATCCCCGCAAACAGTCCAGAGACCGGGGAACGTGATCTATCTTAACGACACTGGCGTTCAGGGTGCAGTTTCCACTGTGGCGGAGGTCCTGCTAGAGTGTCCCGATAAACACCCCGGTGCCAGACCAACGGGAACTGATCAAGGAATTATGACAAGTTCATCAGAACACAGAGATTTGTTCTTTCTGTGTACCAACCGAGCAGCGTCCGAACTCGTCGAGCAACTGAACCCCGAATTAATATGTGATCTGGTGGCGGCAGCATTGGCCTTCTTCCCACACATGCTTGATTGCGTTGTGCAATTTGCATCACAGGAAAACGTGTTTTGCGGAAAGGATTTTACCATATACTGCGTTCAGGAATTGCCCTTACAGCCCGATCACAGTTACAGTCTTGTTGGAAAATGGGACCAGGTGCTGAGTACGTTCCATTGTGGGGCGTACACAAACGCTAGTGGTGAACGTATGGTGCTGGTGACGTACCCAAAGCTTGAATGCCTTGTGCGCGCCGCGAGCGATTCCGATGGCGGTCGTGCGTTTTTTCAAAGACTCTTGGAAGCCATGGTGACCGAGGAGGATACTGACACCAACCCCTGGCAGGTGTTGCTGACAGATGATGTCAACAGGGCTTCTGTCAACGGAAGGACGGTAATGTTGATGTGCAAGATTCGGCGAAAGCCCAAAGCCGCATCCAATGAGTCTCATGCTGGCGGTTGTCACAGTCACATACAGCAGTTGCGTGCCGAAACATCAGACGTCGCAGAACATCATGTGAAAGAGAAGAGATACGTTGGACCACTGCGACCGTCTGTAACGCACAGGCGAACGGCCACAGCGCTTGACCATGATCTGATCACGGTTGTCCGTCATCTGCAACCCCGAGTGATCTGTGATATTATGTCCGCTGTGTTAATATCGTACCCACACATCCTCGTTTATGCGAACTTTGCAGCAAACACGGAAGGTCTACGATATGCACATAAGAAATGCGACCAGATTATCACCGTGTGCTGCGTGGAGGAACTACCCGTCAAACCACAATGGCGATATGAACTCACGGGGACATGGGGTGAGACGTTGAACACATACAATTGTGTAATCTGTAAGGACGCTCGGTCTGGACCCATCGTGGTGGTTGAGGACCCCGAATTCGCCCGTGTCGTGGAAGCTGTCAGGTTTTCCGAGGAGGGCAGACGTTTTGTGCAACTGGTCTTGGAGTCTCTTGTGTCGCCCTTCGACGTGTTTGTTACACATGGTGACTACATGTCAAGAGTACTGCTTGACGACAATATGGACGTGGCATTGTTGTGTTGCATCGTGGAACCCAATACTGATTGAAAAGGTTTGATACTGTCCCCATCATGGGATTTGCGCGTGTCGGACATTAACATGTGACAACGTATGTTTTGTTGTGGTCCAGCCAAACCAGTTTTGCGAGTGATGTGGTATATGTTTCTCTTTGTGATGTGTATACAACTTTAAACTGTTATAATTGTACATTGTTTTTTTTTGTCAGGTACCCCAATCAGCCGTTCTGACGTGTACGTTATTTGATCGCGCTGGACGTTTGTACCTTTAGAGCGTTTTGTCATATGACCTACATCACACACACGCACATACACATTCGAAAACACAGCAGAGCAATGACAATGTGAAACAATAAATAAATATATATCTATCTTTATTGTGGTCTGAACTCAATTTATTGATGAAATACGAGTGTGTATGATATGATCAGAGTCCAAAAACTCGGTCTGATTCTGTAGGGTTCAACATCTCCTCATTTCCAGCCACCTGCTTCTTACTTACAGTTTCGTCTTTGTCAATCCGTCAAGACGTTTCTGCAGTTGCAGAGATCCCCGGGAATAGTGGAGGTGGGAAAGGTAGGGTTGAATTATGGGATATCGTTTCCGCGACCCAACCCACCGTTCCACACGTGTTCGTGTGACAGGCGCATGTCCCTTGCGTACTGTGCTACTGGGTCCATTGCATCCCCGGCCTGTAACAGTCGGAACACAGTGGCCCAGACGTGTCCTGTACACTTCCCGCGGCACGTGTTTGATCCGTGAGCGGCACCATTCATATCGGCATCGGGTAGAGGGCAGGTGGAGGCGTGTGACTTCAGCAGCCTGCGCAAAGGGTGTATCATATCCATGTCTACGGTGTAAATAAAGCCTTCGCTCTTGTGGCGTATTGCACCCGACATCATGAGGAACCCGAGCGCCATGTCACGTATGACTATGGCCGGCAGTGCAAGCCTCCGGTCCATGTGGAAACGTAGCATCTGTCCCATCCTAGCGGCCGTATTGGTCGACACGCAAGCCAAAGCCAGAGCTCCGCATGCGGTGAAACGCAAGGCGCCCGGTACGGGGTCACGTGCGTGGTCGTACGACAGGTGGAAATGGCCCTCTTCTGCGTATGGTGTTCCCGTTGGCGTCCAGAATTGGGTTGCCGCCGCCCAGGCCGTCCTGAGCTCAATTTCATGGGGTTTACCCACAGACGCCCACAGAGACGAATACGTTTTGTTTTGCATGAAGGCGGATATGCGCAAACCGACTCCGTCCGGCATAAAAGCTGCCCACAGTGTGGGGTCTTCCAGTCCTATGCGTTCTAGCGCGAAGTGTATTGCCTCCAGCACGAGGGCGTAATCAGCGAAGCATCGGGCCATACGGTATGCTATGTGCTTTCGTCTGTTAGTAAATGCGTCTGGTCCACCGCAGAATGTAAACGTGTCATCGTGTTTAAGGTGGAGCAGCCATTCAATGAAATCCCTCATACCGGCAGATCTGTCCAAAAGTTGGAAACCAACGTATAAATCCGTAAACTCGGAGCGCTTTGCATGTCCGTTTTCCATAGTTATTTCAAAGCTGTATCTGGTCGTATCGCGTGTGTGTACACGGGCGCTTCGAAGGGTGAATCCGTATTGGTTGGATATTCACGAACAAGACGGGTAACATGAATCTGAATCGCACAACAGGGTGCGTTCGTCATCAAGACGCAGCAATCTCTGGCATTCTGCCATGGTGGTTGGACACAGCGATTTTATACCGTAGGGTAACAGGTTTTCTTGCGCGTGGGCAGACCGTGGGGGTGTGTGTTGGACGGCGACGGAATGAAATATGTGCGATAGCATCTTCTGCAGTTGCGCCGTTGTTACAGTTCGCAAGACTGGCAGCACCGCCGCGTACAGTACGTCGTTGTACCTTTCCCAGTCTAAGGTTGTGCCTGGCAAGACGTGGTCACGGTGCACTAGTCCCACGTTGAAACACAGGTCCTCTGCCGGCACGTTTCGTGCTTTGATTTTGGAACATGACAGGATAGGGCGGCCCGCGTGTTCGGCGTCTCCCAGCAACCCCCTGTGGAAAGGGCTGTATGCCCAGTCGGCCGGACTGTACACTGCGGGGCGTTCAACCCAAACGTAAGGCCCCGCTTTCCCCTTCACGGTCAAACGTACAGGCAAACGGCCTTCCTTCCACACGTAAGGATCGAAATCTCGCAGTGACACCAGGGCTTTTGTTACTTCGGCGAAATCACCCTTCTGTTTGCAGTGTGCCCCCTTCGTAGGAGCTGACAGCTTTGTCGGGAAAGCGGGCAGGAGGAACCGATTGACGAGATCGGGTTGATTTCCCAAAACGCCTTTTAGGTCTGTCGTGTGCACTTCCCACGTTGTCGGCCAGTGTTTGTACATTTCTTTCATGCCTGCACGCACACACTGTTCCACTTCATCTCGCGTTGCGACTTCCACTGGGCAGCCAGTGTCTGCTTTTCCGCCGAGTATCAGCACGACCTCATGTAACGTGGCGTCGATGGCCTCTGAGACAGCTTGGCAATGATCAGACCTGTGGATGCCAGTTACCTTGGACAAGCGCCAACCGGACGATGGATCGCGTTTGGCGTGAAATAAATGACAGGGCCCGATGAGGCCGACGAGGTTGTAGGACCCTTCGAGTTTGAAGGTCATCTCAGCAAAGCCTGTCAGACTCTGTACTCTGCTTTGAAATATATCCAGTTCCGCATCAGACCCTGCAACCGCGTCTTCGCTTGTGCCCGTTAGGTCTGGGGAAGCCTCGAACAGTACGCTGTCTTTCATCACGCGCAACAAACGATTCGTTTTAGGCACGCACTCCACCATAGCTGTGCTTGCCTGCTGTGCCAGTTGTGTCCATCTGTCATAGAGCTCAGGGGCGTAATACTTCGACTGTCCGTAAGTGATCACTTGGCAGGCTTTTACGCGGGAGGCGGCCGATTTCGATGGTGAGAATAAGCGCCTGCGTTCCGCCAACCAAGCCAGCAGCTCACGTAAATACTCCGTGTCCAGGTGTGCTCCTAGGGTGGGGTAAAACTGGTTGGCGTCCATACCGTAAAACTGCCCCGTGTGAACGCCCCGCTTGGCATAAATCACCCCTCCCGTTTGCGGCGGGAGTCCTTTGACGATAGTGACCGCATGATTATCTTTATCGGCACCCTCATCATCGCGTGCTTGGTTCTGTTCTGAAAGGGGTTCTCCTTCGTTGCAGACGCATGGATTGCACGTATGTGGCTCAATTGGGATTCGGCTATGTGGTTCTGTTGTGCTTTTGCTATGCCGTTTTGACAGGGGTATGGCGACATCCGCAACAAAAGCTTGAGGTGACAAATTCAGCGGCCATCCCATGATGGATATATGGGCGTGCACGCTATCCTCGCCTGCGTGACACGGGACACCCGAATTCACAAAGGCCAATTTACCCTGGCCAGTAACCACACAACCGTAGGGTAATATAATAAAAAGCTCCGACCTGTGCAGGGGCGAAGGACACATGTGTTCCAGGACCCATGACGCCTGCGCGAAGGCACCATGTCTGATGTCACTTAGGTCAGAGCTGACGTCCAGCCAATGGATGTCATCCGGGAGCGTGTGTGACGGAGGTTGACACAATAGGAACGCACCGCCGAACTCCGTGTCCTCTAAACATTGGTTGAGCATTTCGGAAAATGCACTCAATTCACGCGCTTTCCTCAAAGGGTTGGCTGTTTGTGGTACAGGGCATCGTGCTAATGTGAGCTGTGGCAATGTGAACATGTCTGAGGGTACGTTCATCGTGGCACCGGACGTCTGCAATAAGTGTATGACGGCGCGCGAAAGCGGGTCCCATGCGACAGCGTTGTGCCTTTGGCGTTGACCATTGCATACGTTGAGGGACTCGTGTACGGCCGAATTGACGACTCGTGTGAATGTTCGCTCCGTGATTGCGTCCGCATCACCGTCGGTCGCACGGTTTGTCGATTTCCGTTGGAGGTCGTGTGCAGGCCAGGAAACATTTCCGATGACATCTGTTGGTAAACGTAAGCGTTTCACATGCAGCCACGCACGCATGTCCATCTCCGAATGGTCAAGCGCAAAGTGTGAGAGAACACCTGGGTACCTCCCGGTCCCGCCACGGGGTGCCGGCAGGAAGACAGGTCGCACACCACTAGTCATCAGCGGAGGGAAACAGGCGAGCGGGTGCTCTTTGTTCCTACTAGCAGCGGATAGGTGCATACAGAGTGCCTGAAAAAGGTGAGGTATGAAATCGTGCCACACGCTATTTTCGGTCGGGAGTTTGTCACAGAATGTCCAAGGGCACTTCCAGGTATGCGAGTCCCTGTGGTCTTTCGGCAGACGTGCATGTAACCTGACATTCAACCCTCCCGGTATTTTAAAAGGCAGAGGCAGATATCGGACGCCCTTATCTGTCCCCTCACACGGAACGCAGGTGAAAGTAGCCAAGGCACACGTTCCGTCGTGGGATATGGCATGAAACCTCCATGCAAGAATCATGATCCTCGTACCTGTCATGTTCCCATTCTCAGAAGCGATGTGACTGCCGGTCACACATGGCGACGTTTCCGTCATCACGTGACAGCAACTGTTTAACGTATGATATGATCGGAACACAACCCCCCGTATCGTATCATTGACGGCCTGCCGTGCAGTTACGTCTGCGTCCCCAATGGCAGGCCACTACTTATATAAGTGATACACGGCCCTGTGCCAGTTGCATATATGTACAAGTTGTGACCCTCGCGATGTCGTCAGTGAGCCGTCGCGATAAACCTCGACCTAAGCGGTCGGTGTCACTCAGACGGCTCGTCCTTCTAAAAGCCGCCATGACCAGTGTAAATGCTGAAGCGGCCAGGCAAATGGTAGACTTCATCAGGGGAGCGCGAAAGTCGGCTTCTGACTTGTCTGATTGCTACAGTCTCGCCCTGGCAACCAACTGTCATCTGAATGTGTGGAAGCACCTGCAAGTGGACCCATGGCCACCAGAATCGTGTCTGTTCTGTCTGATGAATCTCAATAACCAGTCCGGTCCTGTGTTGTCACCAGAAACGGAAGCAGCCGTCTACAAAGCGTTGTGTCGCGAGATCCCGTTTTTGGAGAGCATGATCATCTTGGAAATTTACAAATTTACTCCCATGTCCGCTGATGCCGAATTGCTTTCGTACGTTATTTACTGCTTGGAAAATATCGGATACATGTTGAAAGAGGACGAAGCCGAGTGGGGCAAAGGTCGTATGCGTTTTGAAATTGTGTCAACGGATGTATAGCCTAACGCGCTCTGCCCCCACGTACAGGATTGTACGATAGGAGACATTGCAAAGAGGAGGGGACTCTCACAGATTCTCAAACCAGGACTGAACTTTGTTTGCATATTCTTGTTGTTAGTATTACCAAACATTTGACCAACATTGTGGGGTGTTTTTGGCATGCGTTATAAAGAGGTATTCGACATTGTGTTCATGTGTTGTGTTGTTTTTGGGATCGGCGTGTTGTGTGTGTGTGTTTGAACATAACCATGTACGCAACATATAACAAACAACGAATGCTTGCGACTATAAACCTTCATTAGATAACAGTTCGAAAACATTTTACAACGTCTTTGACAATTACCGCTCCAATCCCTTTCATGCCATTGGACGGCCTCCAGACGTGGCAGGGTTGGCATTTGGGTTGAATAGTAATGTGTTAAACCCGTTCAATTTGTAGTTTCCGTCAGGGAAGCGCGTGGGCTCACCCCATGTACGGTTATCCAAGGACAGGTGAGGGGCTGAACAAGATGTCATTGGCACGGCCCCGCCTAGGACGTGGCTGAGATGTCGGTACTGGCCCGGGCTATTGGACAGGCTCATCGGACTGATATGTGTGTGGCTTGCATCTCCTTTTGTCCCGACCTTCCATCCGGGTACAGGAACGTCTGCTCCTGGTGTTTTCCTTTTCCTCCCTAGATGGCCAAGTTCCATGTTCTCCAACAGTTCGGTCAGGCCGCGGTCCAGTCCGTTGTGAACGGGTGACCTCTCAGCAATCGTCTGAGGCATGCGCAACAGTTCCCCTACACTCGTCTGTGAATGTCCTACGTAAGCCAAGGAGAACGGCAATGATGCCCACGGGTTGCTGAAACCGGAAGCCTCCCCCGTGAAAAACATGGAGCGGGTCATCCGGTTGGCACAGTCTTGAAAAGCGTCCGACTTGCCCGGGTTACGCACGTCCACGACGTTGCAGAACGCTTCCAGTGGCATGCAAGTAGGCACCAACAGTATATCGGTTGTGGACTTTTCTGCCTGGCCGCGACCCGCGTCCCTCTCTGGCCAATAGGCGCTGTGTCCTTGAACGTAACCGGCTGTCTTTTGCAGGGGATCTGCGCCTGTGGAGCTTGCGGTCATCTTTCCGGAGAGACTGCTCCCGTACGCCTTTGCACTTTCCACGTACAACGTAGCCACGTCAGATGTTATGTTTCGTGCGTTCCTGTCGATGCCTTGCCAGGAGACCCTTGGGTGGTATGCCCCGTCTGTGCGGTTTCCTGTGAACATGGCGTGCGGCACAACGAGGCCTGATGTGCCCATCTTGGTTTCAGAAAAACGGAGCATTTCTTGCACGATCGTGCCACTGTGAGTGTCGTTGATCGTCTCTTGCGTGTGCACGGGTCCCTGTCTGAGCCATATACTCGCAGGGGTGGCTGCGAACAGGTGTTCTGTTTCCACTTTGTCGTGTTGCAGCACCATGCATCCCAGGGTGGCATGACCTGCCTGCTTTGCAAGAGCGCATATACCGGCTGCTGTTGCATATGTCTGTTGTACAGGTGTTATCATCACCCTGGCCTCCGGGCTCAACTGCGAAAGTGCTACGCGGCGCGAGTGAATGCCGTCTCGCTGAACTGGGTGATGTGCCGCAGCGTAAAGGTATATGTCCGGCTGCATGTCACACCCGTTGTACCGTGGTATATCCTTTCCAATCAATTTTCCTTTATTTTCCGTTAGGGTTTCGCACATGTTTACGTCCATCACTTCTAGGGACAAGGGCAGGGGAAACCACAGTGTTTGGGCTGTTTCATCTGTGACAATCTTTTTTGCAGCCTCCAGTTTCGTTTTGGTGGATGGTTTTATCAAGCCGGTGTCGTCGTCGTATTCGAACGTGATACCCTCAAATGTTTTCAGCGTAATGTGGCTCACGTCACCAGAAATGTCGACGGCGTTTTTCAGGAAGACCCCGTCCGTGCATAATGCAGTTTCCGTTCTGTAAAGGCCACCGTTTGTTGTTTTCATACGCAGACTGGCTGCCGGTACAGCTGATATGCGGAAAACCGTGTTATCTAAAGGGTAGAATTGTGTTTGAGTGTCCCAGGATGAGTGTCGGTTATTTCGAGCTGTCTTTTTGAATAAGTCCCTCGCGGCAGCCACCGTGACACAAGCGGCCATCTGTTGGTTATCCTGACGTGGTTTAACAGCTGTCATTGTGCTCCCGCAAAGTTGCTGCATTATGCTGTAAAATGTCTTCATTTGAATCATGTCTTGTGGCGTTGCTGTTTGGAATATATTAGTTGGTATCTTAACATGACATTTGCTATACGCGTCTGTCTGATCACGTTTTGCCTTTTCAGTCACATCGTACTTAGTTGGGTGAGTAGCAAACTCATCCGGATCCTGCCGCATCCATGCGAAACACGTCACGTCCGTTGAGTCTTTCATGTCGACATGCTGCCACATGTTAGACCCCGTCACGCCCATTGGTAGCGGTGTGGGTAAAGCAAGGTCCGTGCAACTGCTGATTTCTTGACTACGCCGTAGTAATATTGCAGATTCTTTTTTTGTGAACGTCACTGCCTCGGATGACACGAGTTTTGCTGCTATCTGCCCGTGACCCAAAACCTGCAGATCGGCAGCTAACCGTTTCATCAAACACCCTGCGACATCTTCAGTTAACTTCACTATGCCACGGCATGCTTGTTGTAGTTTTTGTAAAGGCGGGAACTGCCTCAATACAGGGGGGAGTGGCACTGTTGCGATCGCCTTCATCAGCGTCAGGTTTGAGTCGCATGTCAGCACCCCTCCGAAAGCGGAAAATATGTAAGCTGACCGTAGCAGGTACTGGAATTCAATGCTTTCTCCATTTTCACAAACGTGTGTGTGAAATTTTTCGACGAACAACATGTCAGTGGGGTACTTGGCGATCAGCATCGCTTCCCAGCGTTTGCAGAGCAGGTCTTGACAAGAGTGGTTCAACGACGTACTCCAGACCCTGGCTGCCTCTGAGCGCGGATCAGTGGGGTCCAACAGGTAAGGGTAATGCGTCCTCGCTATGCTCTCACCCGCGTCCTGAACGCTGGACAGGGGTCGGAGACAGAGCGGTATATTTTCAAGATGAAATCGCGGTACGAACAGCGCGGATGTTCCTTCCTTGAACCCGTCTGGTATTGTACCACCTGTTATTTCACACAATTTTGAAAAAGATGTTTTGTCAAGATTCTTTGGGATGAAGTGTAGCGTCTGGAAGGGGTTAGGTTGGTCATGGAGCAGACGCACAGATCCCGCTTGGTGATAGTTCATGTGGTCCACATTACTCAGGCTGCGCTGCAGAGGCAATAGCAGTGTGTTTTCACAGGTCCATCCGTACGATCTCGCCATAGGCCCTTCAGTTTCATGCAACCTCAAAGCTGTGGTCGATACGTCATGGTGTGCAACAACATCACACAGGGACGCTCGGGTTTTTGGAGGAAAGACGTCCCATACTCCTGCAGTGTGTGTACTTTCGTCATTTCTCCCGGAAGGTCCGGATGTCCCTGCAGCATGCAGTTTGGAAGGCGTGTTGTACCTTTTAGTTGTACTCACGAAATTGTACAGGTCCGGGTTGAAAAGGACGTCGATCAGTGCCTGGAGAGCCGTAACGGTTTCGTCGCGGCCCCCGTGGGTTTTCCACGTCATGCTCACGGGCACTTGCAGGCGTTGTTTTGCGCTTGGGTTCCTGACTGGGTGTGGGTCACCTAGGTTTCCTGTAGTACAAGACGGGTTCTGCAAGCGGTCCAGCACGTAGTCTAGTTGACTGCACAGCGCTATCGGTGTGATCTGCGTCACGTGCAGTATGTCCCGTGTCACATCACGGTCCACGCGGCGTGTCACGTCTGTCACATCACTGACGTCTTTCGAAAACAAGACCAGACCGTCTCTGTGGGTCAACCCCGGGAATGTCTGTACCACGTAACCCTTTTCCACTCCAGCGAAAAGAGTCTCCGTAGGTTCCCCGTTGCTGTCGACAGGGCCCCGCATGATCGAGACGTATTCTTCGGCTGTCGGTTCTCTGTCTTTCACGGTCTCTTTGTTGCTGTGTATGTTAAGGACCATGATACCCGTATGTGCGATCATCTGTTCCTCCGTTTTGTTTATGCGGAGCACACCACGGCGCAAGTCTATCAGCACGCGGTACATTGACATACCTTGAGCCATCTGCTGGTAAGTCTCGGGTCCCATCAGCACCACACACAGAACATCCGAGGCATCGAACAGTTCACTTTCCGAGGACAAAAGATCTTTCATCCGTTGCAGGTGAAGCTTCTGAGTGATGCTGGGCGGGTCGGCTCCCGGTCTGCTGAGCTGGGCCTCAGCTTCCTCCACGGCGACTTTCAATTTTGCCTTTGCTCCAGACCAAGGCGCCCCTTCGTCTCTTTGCGACCTCTCGCGGATGAAAGGAATCCGGTCACACTGCTGGCTGCACTGGTTCGCCAGGCGGCGGACAGCGCCGTATGCGTCCAGCCGGACTGAAAACAGGTTCGCCATAAACATCCTCGCCGCCTCATTCAGTGCCTGACATTTCATAAGAGCTATGCGGTTGGGGTCAGGGGCACGTTGCAGCTGCAACCTGGTAGCGTACAGTGCCCGCATAATGGCTGCGTCCGGCGATATGTCCCTCAGGAACTCGCCCATGTGGGCCATGTTTCCGGCGCGCAGACTCGTTATGAGGTCCCTCATGCCGTCTTGCATCATATACCCGAACCGGACGATAGGTTCTGTGGTGTGAGCATCGTTTGTTTCACTGGCCAACTTTGTGCGTAATACGTTCAGCACGTCGAAGGGCACATCCAGGTAGGCTGAATGTGACAAGGCGAAGGTGAATTTCTTTTTCCGCCTCTGAACTGTCCTCGGGGGCGCCTTGTCTGACTGTGGCGGTTCCGACATCACAGCGTCTTTACTGACGTATTCGACATCTTCGTACCTGCAGTCCATCATGTGCGGATCGAAACTTTGCACCAAGCAAACGCCCAGGGGTGTGTTTTGAACGCCTCGCACTGACGCACCCGCCACATAGCATTTATAATATCTGATAAATTTGGATTCCAGCAACCGTGCATCCATAGGGTCGTTTTCCAGCAGTCCTCCCGTGGCGTAACTCTTCGCTAGTGTGTACAGTTCCTGTACGCCCGTGTTGAGGTAAGGGGCCAGGTGATGGTTGTCAAATGCAAAGGCCCAAGGCCCCAGTTGTGGGTGTGGCGGTGGTATAGCGGCCATGTTGCGGATCCTCGAGGGTAAACAAAAACAAAAACGTGTTTTCCGTTATACCTTTGGTTGTCACTGTTCTCAATTCCCGTAACGGCTCGATAACGAATTGACATGAACGTTGATGTAAAGAGAGAACGAGGTCAATGGCCCCTTTCCAAATACAGGTCTGTGTCAGTAGCGGCTGTGTGGTTCTGTTGGTTATTGGATTGGGGGTGTTCCTACTGTTCTTCTGTTCAGGTTGTTGTATATGATTGCCCTAATAACGAAAGCATAGACAACGATGAACGGCAAGGCGTCATTCGTCAGAGGTCGCCGTCTTCGTATCATGTTCGCCTTTGTTCTTGTGTCTGCATACGGCATTATCATCACAACAGGCGCGGCACATATATCTTTATGTGACGACAGTTCTTTTCTTCCTATATGTATGATACAATATGGATCCAGCATGATCTGCTTGACTGTGTTCGCGTACCGTATTTCCGGAAGGAACAACCCAAGGGAGACGAAGATGTCCGCTCATGAGGGACGTAATAAACATACGTTTGGGAGTAGACGAGGACCTCGAAAAAACACTTACATATTCAGAGACGAAAAAGATGACAATGGAGGTGACACGTGTGAGGAAAACCATGAAGGCGAAAGGTTACTGGTGCATGACAAAGAGAACGTGCGTGGCACGAAGGGTGATCCACGTGATTTTTACAGTCTCACGGGGATGGTAACAGCCTCTTCCAAATCCGCAATCGTGTCTGGTTTGCATGTGATCATGATCATCCCTTGGTTCATAAGTTTCTTGGTGCAGATGGTGCGCGTGGCGAAAACAGGAATAGTTCAGCCCCCGTGCATCACGTTCTACGTACTCTCTGCCATGTACCTGTTATTCACTGCAGCCGCCCTCGTCCTTGAAACCACTCAGCACGCCCTTTGGGACAGATCGTGAACGCTATTTGCATTTGCTGGTGAGCAGGTGTTGGATGCTCAGGCACAGGAACGTTGAAACGACACAATAATAAAAAATGTGTGACACTTCGTCTCTCGAATAATTGCCTGATCGTGCAGTTACAAACCGGCGTCCCCCTAAGTGTACTGTTATCCGTGATAAACGCCTCGACTAGCCGGACATGTGTCCCAGACGTTAACCCGGATGTCGACATTTGGCCGCGGCAATGACACTCAACTTCTCCGACGACTTGCTACCAGAATATCTGTGGACGTTCCCACATGAGTGCGAAAGTCGTGCGCGTGACGTGTGTAGCAATTTGCAGTAACACCGTTTTCGGGCGTGAGTGGTTTCGCAAATTAAGGACAGGATACCAGGCATTGCACTACCGCCGCACGCAAAGTCGTTCACGCCACATTAGACAAGTTTGCTGATACGATCGAATAACGGTATGCGTAGAAGATATCCGCTTGTTATGCCCCATTCTACGGCCAGGCGAATCGTGAATCATCTTTTCGTCTGTCAATTCCCTGAACGCCACGATAACCGCTCAGTCTGTTCTGATTGTTTTATACCGTACGCGCACGTGGAAATTGCACTGGGAGGGTGCATAAAGCAATTGGAAAACATGAAGGACATCAAAGTTGCGGGAGAGAGGTGGTGGTCATGTCTGAACGGGCAACATGACATTGAAAAGAGTCTGAATATCATACTAGGCCGCGTGGCGAACGGTTTCTGCTATTATGGACACGCTTTGGTTTTTTTCGCATTCGCTTTGTCTGTTCGTCGTCAGCTGGAACGCAATGGCGTCCCGCTGGAAACCATTAAATGTGTGTCCTCTGTTTTCGTCAGGTGGGCTTATTTGTACGTGGTTAACCCGTCAATTCACAAGAACCATGCTTCTCCTGGGCTTTTCACAGGATGGATGCCACATGGGGTGCCAGGTTGGGTTTCTTTTTTCTGTCAGATCGCGAAAGCCATCGCTGCATAACAGAGACTTGTATTTGTGCAGTGGGGGATGTGTATCTGTCTGATGTCACAATGACAGCTGCCTCACCGATCAATGCGGGATCATTATCGTGCTGTGTGCGGCATTAAATATGGGACACACGACATTTCAGGTAGCCACTGGCCTAGCTGCGTCGATCGCCTGCATGGCTGCGGGGATCATCAGCGCTCTACACTTGTGGCACCCTGGGTGGTGGCCGGAGGACGACCACTGCGGTTGCATTTATTTACGCTCTGGACGCAACGCCTCTATGGAACCTTACTTTTTGCCACAAACCGCATACCCGACAAGCGCCTGCTGGTTGAGACGCCCACGTAGACTCAGGTGTACTGTCGGCATATTACTTTGCAATGAGAACGCGTCACCTGTTCCTACCACTGATTCGTCAGGTCGACCCCCGGAACGCCTTGTTGCGGCCTATGACGAGCTGCTGCAGGAGATGTTGTTTGACGCTGTGTGCTTCCCACTTGTGGGTCTATGTTTGTTCGTTGTTTTGAGCATGCACTTGCGCAACGCTGCGCATAAACTGCATGTAGCTCACAATCGTATCATGGATGGTCTTCGTGAAAAAGCACAACAGAAACTTGCAGACAAAACAACAGCTTGTAACGACAACCCAGCCGTCCCCGGAGGCCACAACCCAAAATCCGATGTATCGCGTCCGCGCTTCACGTATGCGGAACCGAATCTCGTAGTGCCGCCGACACAGGGCGAAAAACCCGATGAGAAACCTGCCATTCTCGACGGAGTGGACTCAATGGAAGCCGTTGTGTCCGAGGAAGCCGACCGGTACTTGACCACGGGCACCGATGAACCTCCTCCGCCGTATTCCCAGTTTGAATTCACCGGGTTCCACTGGCCGATCGGGAAAAATGACCGAAAGAGCGTGTCCACACGACACAGACACAACAAGTTGGTCTGTTCCGGCGCGTGCGGAGCTTTGCATGCCATGGTTATATTTCTCACTGTGGCCTGTTTGATGGGGACGTATTCATCCCATCGCCTACGATCCTGTGACGCGTTCGTCCCCCAGTTTGCGTACTGGCACGCAGGCGTCTTAAGCGCGGGGTGTTGGGTGATGTTGTATTACGTGTCACTTTTGGTGGAGCGCTGTGGCATTTGTCGGCGCAGTGGGAAACACTCTGACGGTGACTGTTACGTGTGCGAATCGTGTTGCTCACGTATAATCAGCAAGATTATTTGCACGATCCTGACGCTTTCTGTGCTAGCAGGTTTGGGGTACGTGTTATACACGTACGTGATAAAGCCAAGGGTAGCATGATGATATACACGTACCGCTATGAACCATGACGACGGACGTTCTCGCGAGGCATGCAAAGACTGATACTGATCAGGACATGTTAGGTGTTGTCGATCCGTCGCAGAAAGGTGACAAGTACAGAAGAACTATGTCTTTCGATATCCGGAGTGGACGCACAGGTACGGTGCGCGAACCCGTGTCGCCGGGACCCTCGACCAGTGAGGTCAGTCACAACAGAGAGGTAGCAGATCTGAATGACCGATTTCGCTTGGCTTGTCGCATGACCGCTTGCACACGCCTAGCGGACGTATTGGAACACAAGGCCCTGGCGAGTGAAAGAAAATACGGGATTACGGGAAGAGCCCTGACACTCGAATGGTACCGTATGCACAAAGACGAGTTGCAGCGTGCACGTGAAATGGCAACACGAGCGGCCGCTCAAGTCCGTCAGACCGAACATACAGACAAACAGGTTGCTAGAGAAAAAGCCTTGCGTGAGGTATATCACTCGGGATCGACGAAAAATGCATTGTACGGTGCCGTTCGGCGCAACGTTATTGACCCTATGAAAAGGCGTATTTTTAACACCCGGATGGAACGCGGATTGACGAACAAGGTTCACAAGGAGAAAAGGCGTGCCTTAAAGGAGAGAAAAAAGCAGATGTGGTTACAGCGGCTGAACGACGTGAAAGATGCATGCGCAGATATGTGGTCCAGCGATTCAGAATCGGACGACGGTGAGGACGGCGAGGGAAGAGGACAAGGTGAAAATATGAAACTGGATGAAGAAATTGAGGAACTGTACCTTGCGCGTAATATGCCCGAACCGATTACAGACGATCCTTGCGACAGGACCATGTGCGAAGATCGGACGGAACCGCCGCCCATATGATACAGTATAATGATTAACTGCAATGTTGGCACGTGTGATATATCAGACTTATATATCATCTGCGCCGAAATGTGTACCATATATGCTGTTTTTTTGCTCCGTCACAGCTCTGTATTGTATAGTGTTTTCATATTAAAGATTTATGTTCCTCTGTGATTCAGTATGTACTTTAAATGTGTAAAAGATAAAGCGTGTGCGTGTATACCACAACATAATAATAGACTAAAGACACCAACGCAACGATATGAAAACCGTCTTTATTTCTGTGATAACACTTTACATAAACATATATGTGAAATAGGGGTGGGGTGGGGGGGGGGGGGGGTTGCAGTGTAACGGCGGACCGCGCGAATCTCATCTGGTTAACCGGTGGCATATCTCGTAGTTTTCTTTTATACAATCAAACATTTTGTCTACCATCCGGTCTGTGGCTATCACGTTTGTACACACAAGAAACCTCGGCAGTGATCTCAATCCAGTCAGAGGGAACAGTTTCTTGTGCGTATGTTCTGCCAGTACCCACATGTTGTGCCAGTCGTTGTCATCAAGCAGATCTTCTGGGATATTTTCGTTGAAAGCCGAACAGACGATTGATTCTGTGTCTATAACGTGCCTACCCGTTGATGCGGCGATCACTCCGCATGTTCCGATCACTTGGGCTGCGTATGGGTGCAGCGGGTTGAGTATCACCCTGCTCCTAGTGCCGTTTGGCGCTTTGAGTGATGCTTCCGTGTCCTTCAGTGATGTGACGGGGGAAACCTCTGTTTGAGACTTTCGTTTGTCCGGCAGTAAGAACGGCCCTTCCACTGACGGGGCTGTGATCGTGTGATGAAGACTGCACACCAGGTGACGTTCTGTGTCCCCGCAGTCCGTCCCCACGTTTTCGACCGTGTAGTCTAACACGTACGTGGACGTTGAGCCTCTGTGTATGTTCAAAAACAAGTAATGATACGCAAAGGGGTGTTGGCGTACCGATAGTTGCGGCGTTTCCTTAATGAGCGCTTGCAAGCCATCTATCGACTCGTCCGTCGCACGGCAGAGGTCTGCGTCGATCTCAACGTACACGTTCCTTTCGGCGAACGGTTTCTTACGGCCTCGTTCTTCTTTACACAAGCGTGAAAAGGCCGGCAGCCGGTCCAGACCGACGTGGCTGAAGGACTTGTCAAACGCCTTCAGGTTGTATCCCTTCACGTGTGTTAGACCGCTCATGTTTGACCAATCTTTTGTTGCACTGAAATGGCACTTCACCTCGATGAACCCTGTCATGTCTTCAAACACAGCATCAGGTGAAACGCCGAGCATGGGGTACTTCTCCTGGTCAGGGTGCAAGACCAGGCCCGTGCTCTTAAGCTGCCCGAAGCCGATCACGTCACGCAGTACGTCGATCACGATCGGTTCGAAAAGCAAACCGTGTGCCATAGGGTTCGTCGCTGCTGCGGCTGAGGACCGTGCAGCTTCACAGACGCTTTCGGGTGTTTTCCATAGTTTGTAAAAACTATTGAGCATGACAGATTGTGACTTACATATGAACCTTTGCATGTGCGATGCTGTGACGCGCCCCAACCTCCAGTACCACCAGTACCAGTTCGATGTCTGGCCTGTTGTGAGCATGGCAAGGCTGCCCAGAGCGCCCTTCAAAAGAGCTTGTGCTTCTTCTGTGGGAACATCTGTCTCAAGTGTGTCAGCGTCTGTGGCGGACAGCGTCTGCTTGAGGTCAGCGGTGGTAGCCATCGAGAGCGTATTGCAGAGGCGTCGCCATTCTTCAGCGTGAGGATTTGAGTGGAACCGGGGGTCGCATGGTTCTCGCACGCTGTGCCGACACTTTTCTGTCCACACATCCTGTGTTTGACACCTGCATCCCGGAGCTGTGACGTGAGCATCACTGGGACTGCCGCCATCGATACATCGACGGATGTCTCTGTAGGTCGTCTTGTCCACGCGGCACCTGGAGCACGGCTGGAGACACCCGCTGACAATGACAGATGCCTGCTGCACACTGAGCGCGGCATCAGCTTGTGTGGCCTTCACCCGGTAGAATTCACGGCATGTTGCTGCGGTTCTGTAGACGCGTCTTGTGTCCTGCCATTGCGGCCAAAACAGGTAATCGGCGTTTCGATGTCTTTCCTCGGAACTTGAAACTGACAGCCAGCACGCCCGAGGGCGGTAGACAGCAAACCCCACATGTTCCGTCTCGTTGTTTAACGAATGGTGCAGCAAACCCACTATTATGACACCTAAGGCCCACAGGTCTGCATTCTTGCCCACATCGGGTGTGAGGTGGGGGCGCAGCCGTGAAAAAAGCTCTGGAGCTCGGGATGTCCAATAGATGGTCGGGTCCCACAGACGTTTGCTGAACGGGCAGACGTGGTTGGGCATCAGGTCCTCTTGTGGACATGCGGCGTTACCGAAATCGATAATTTTGACATCGGGTGGCATGCACCATTTTTTTTTCAACATAACGTTCTTGGCAGACAGATCAAAATGGAAAACCCCCAGATCGTGCAGGTGCAGAACACCTTCGGACGCTTTAGACGCGACCGTCCAAGCCAGGTCGTCGTCGTACAGGCACGAATGCATGAACGTGTGCAACGTCATATCCATGCGTTGGGACACCAACAGCTCGGTTATCGGCGACACTTCTGATCCAATGCGATAGGCCTTCCCTGTCAAAGCCTCCACCACGTCCGCGAACAGTTTGTGTTTACGCGCGTTTTCTTGCAACAAAACGAGGTCTTCATTGACACCTTTCGCCTTCAAATGTTCCATAATGTTTAACTCGTGTTTTGCGTGTTTCGTTTGGCATATTTTAAACACGTGGTCCGTGTCCGTATGTAAGTACACGTGCCCGTATGTACCACTGCCTATACGCTCTAATCCCCGTCGTTTTAGTTCTTCAGGTTTCAATAGCTCTACTTTTCGATGAGGGTTAATTGGCGTGTCACCGAGATCCGACATGGTTTCTCTGCACAAGAGGTCCATGATCTATAAGATCACGGGTTCGGATTTGTCGTATGCAAGGAACACCGGCCCTCTCTTCGTGCTCCCTTGAGAATGTGTTCCTGAATGGTACATGACCCGTATGTTATCGGTATATATTTATATATGGAATGTGGTTTTTTATATATATCATGACGTACCGCGGGTCACATGATGCATTCAGGAGCGCTGAACAGCAGGCAATGATGCGCATGCGTGATTTTTTTTCACTGCTCTTTGCGGCTGTGTAATCTGGCCACTGGGGTCGCATACATCAGATGCTCCGGGAGATTCTTGCGAACACATGCGGTTTGTTTTTACATCTGGCGCGCACAGGTTCATACGACTGCTCGGCAGCGGGACCGCACCTTTTAGATTAGCATCTAGCATCGTGTTGACAGCCTCTTCCTGTGCCTCTGCCAAAAACTGATGGCTCATTATATCGCGGGCTGCACTGACTGCACGTTCAGCATCCGGAACAACGTCCCCGCTTGCGTCACCTTCAGAGCTGTATAAAGCTTTTGCCAGGTCCACACAGACTTTCGTTGCTTCGTCACGTTTAGCCATCTTTGCTTTGTTAATGAACAACAGGTAGGAACTGACAACAGTCTTCAACATGTTGGACTGACGGTCGGACGCTTTTTTAGAGTGCCTTTTCACATCAGCCAGAAGCACCTCGGCTGATCTCAGTTCTCGCTTAGCCGCGCTCCAGTTGGCCTCGTCGTCTTGGTGGTCCTTCGTCCCGGGCCACGTTTCTGCAGCTGCCCCAGGAGGACAGTCCGTGGTTGCAGCAGATACTCCTTCGCGTACAAAGTGCCGGCGGTTTGCCTCAAGTATTTCCCAGCTTTCACGTTGGACAAGGTCCCGCAAGGTTGTGACACGCCTTTCCAATGCCCTGATCATATCGTCTATATTCCGTTTGTTGTTTTCGCACTCTGTCAGTCCGTAAACCGCGGCGTCGACGAAATTCTTGCTGAGAGGGTTGCACTCGTCAACCTCCCGTGATACATCGTCCAGGTGTAAGAGCTGCTTGAACACATCAACTTGAGCCCCGTGGCGCTCCTTGTCTCTGGCTGAGAGGTCCGAATCACCGTCTGACACGCGGTCGGCTGCGGCGTCCTTTTCACGCTCCCTGTTCACACTGTCTGCGAGTTCCAGAAAGCCGTCAACACCCAACGAGTAAAGACTTTCGAGCCATGGGTCCGCATCCCCTCCCGGGTGCCTGTTCCGGACCATAAGGTCGAATGTGAAACTATCAAACCTACCCTGGACACTTTCTCCCATCGCAACAACGAAGCGCAGTGGAAAATGGCACAGCTGAAGCACCCCTGCCAGCAACTGTTTCCACGCTGGCATCCTGACTGTGAACTCACCGTATGGGTGAAACCTGCCCATTACGCCAAACTGACAGATCTTCTAATAAGTACGGTGTACCCGGACGTGTACGACGGCATTTCAGAAGGCGAAGGACAAGGGCCGGAACACGTGTGGACGAGGTCATGCGTGAGCCCGCCGCAGTGGCGCGCACTCTTACTCTTTGACCACTTAGCTGCGGAAAATACATACCTGTCATCAAACGGAGACATGGGAAAAGGGGGAACGCGTGGGGAATCACGTGCGTGCAATAGTTTGTCTCCTGCCCGTCCCGTGAACGTCGTCTTCGCCATTTTGACAAACAAACATGAGATCCCACGGGGGCAGACCGCTACAGCTGCATGCACCGTAACACTGCTTCCCGTTTTAGTTCTACGTAATGTACCTAGAACTTTTATCGTTGGCAATTCACTTTATCCGTCTGACGAGATCCGCCGGTGGGTGTGCAAGGCAAGTTCCGTCCACTTCGTGTTAAAGCACGTGTCGCGCTTTTACCTGCCGCCGGCCCTTTCCGGTGCGGCCTCGCAATGCCCCACTGACACACACGTGTACGAAACCCTCTGTAAGCGGTTGTACATTGACCGTGTGTGGGATGTCCAGCACAGGGCGTCCATCGACACGGATTCATCCTTTGCCTCGTTAATCACACACAGGGATATCACCCACGTGTCTGTCGTTGCGCTTCTACAACTGCACGTGTTCTCCATGCGACCTCTACAAAAAGCAGACGGGGCGGGCAGCATGTCTGTCAACGTGAAGTTGTGGGCGATGTGGTCAGACTGGCTGGAAGGGCAAGGCGTGAAAGCCCACAACCCCTTCGACATGCATCCCTGTCTGACTGAACGGTCCTTGGAAGACGGATCCCTGCACGGCCTCTCTTCTTCGAACGCCTACGGGTACGAGGGGCTCGTCCATTTTGTGGAGTTTGTGCGATGGTGGTACGGATTCAACACGCATGTAGAAATGTGCCAGCACCAAACGATCTCGGCAGTGATTGCAAACATTTCGTGGATGAGGATCCACGTGGCCACCGTGGTGCGTAAGATCATGGAAGCATTCGGACAAAGCCCCATCTACACACGGCCGCCAGTGCACCCCATGTGCCCCGCGATTTGGACACTGGCCGTCTCGGACAATTGCCGACAGTGCAAACGGCAGGCGGAATATGAAATTCGTTTGCAGCTTGATAAGGTGATGCCACTGTTGGAGCGGTGCAAGCTGGGACGGTACATGCGGGATGTGCTATGCGCTGTGTTCTCAGACACACCCCTTGACGTAGCTCAGGCTAAGCTAAAACGTTACGACCCGGCCGTCGTGCACTGGGGTGATTCTGTCGGCGGTCACGACAGCAGTGTAACGCGCACCACAGCCTTGTCCATCAAGAACCAACACGCTCTAAAACAGCTGGCTGTTTCAAATTGGAACGCTGTTTACAGAAATGTGACAGATGTCCCGTCTCCACATTTTTCGAGACTTGCGGATTGTGTTACATTTGTGTCCCAACATGCATTACAGCAAGGGAGCGACGGCGGTCGGTTCAGGAACTACGCCCGTTTTCTCCCAGCGTTGTCGCGCCCCGTCAAGACGTCGGGAGGTTTCGTCCCAGTCTGCACCGACCGCCGGTTATGGAGGGCTTCCAAGGATTACGCTGGGATTACCGCACGGGTGAAGGCAGCCCTCGCGGAAGTGGAGAGGAGACGCGTCAGTGGAATGCCAAGCGACACAGGCGCGGAAGCCCGTGTCCAGTACGCGATGTCTGTCGCACGGGCTTATCCTGGACTGCATGTGTGTGATGTACTGTCTTACCTTTACCACATGGACATGAAACAGGCCTTGTGCGTGGTTGGGCGATCCGATTACGACACCGTGCGCCTGAACGAGTTAGGAGGATCTTTGCACGTGAAAGTGGACCCCGTACTGAGTTTGTTTTCCGTCATGTTCGACGTAGACATGACATACAGGACTCAATATGACGCTCCAACCCTGTCAGAAGTGTACGCTATTGCGAGGGCTTTGTACACATCCGTCATGGGTCTCGTGGGGTCTGTGCGTGTGGCACTGGGACCAGAGAAAACGGACACAGAATCTGCAGCCGCTTCCGTTTTGACGAAGGGCGCCCATGGAAAATCCGAACTTGAATCGTACATGGCCACACACCCAGACATACTTGGAAGCAGGTTGTTCGTATACATGTCAAACTCGCTGCCCCCGTGTTGCGCCGTGTACGATGAAAACCCTTCGCAGGTACCAAGCCGTGCAAACATGAGACCGTTGGATGACAACCGTCGCGTGAGCGCAGACGAAGATAACCTGCTGCGCACTCTCACCGAACTGCAGCGGACACGATCGCTCAGGGTGGTCGTGCAGCTCCCGCCTAACGTTTGTTTCGAATCAGCCGAAGCTTTCCTCTCGTATCAAGACATGCTTTTTGGATTTTTGAGGGCCGATGAGAGTTTGCGGCCGTTGGTCCACAGGTTGGGGAAAGAGGCTAACTTAGAACGGTTTATAGACATGGCCGTCTTCAGGGGCCAGTGCCGCATGCCACATTCCGGTAAAGCCGACGGTAGTCAACCGTTCGACCCCCTGACCGTGGTACCGACCCTGTGCCACGGTTCCGACCCGGATGTCATGCGCGAAACGTGCCTGCGCAACCACTTGGACCCAACTGTTGGACTGATGCACAAGGACCCGTTTCCGGCTATGCACTCGAACGAACACCTGAAAAGAGGTCTGGTGATCAAGCAGCGTGGACGCTCGGGTTTGTCTGTGTCGTCATTTTTACGCAACTGCCCAACAAACGGCCCGGATGCCCCTGTACATGCAGTGGACCAAATGGCTATGCGGGTGGTTGAAAGCACGCGCGAGCAGGACAAGTTTTCTCGCTGTGCCCAATTCATTTTGTGCCACTGGGGAACAAACCACCCTCGGCTCCTGCATGCAACTCCCGCCGACTTGTCTCTTTGTACGGGTGACTCCCTTTTGAAAGCGTTAAACATTGTCGTGAAGCCCTGCATGCTGGAAGCACTTCTGACAGGTCCTCAATTGCCAGCTGCTTCAACCTTACCGACCGACAAACGTCCGAGGCCCTTGTTTCAGATCGCGGATGAGTTTCTGCGGTTAGGTTTCATACATGCAAAACGCAGCAGGCATTGGGCAGGTACCAGACAGGAAGCTGAGGTCAGAGCTCACGGTATCTGTGTCGAATTTCAGATATCTCCCCCGGTGCATGCCGCAAGTAAGCGTAATGACAACAACACGTCCTGGCCAGCGTGTGTGTACTACGACCATACGACACGCTCTGATTGCAGATTGCGTCTCCGCTGCTCGCTACACCCGACCGCGTCCGTGGATGGCCTTGAGACGTATTTGCGCCAAAAAGGTTTCAATCTGGACGAAGGTGAACCGGTTGACACGTGCTCAGAAGAGGGTGACATGTCAGGGGACGATTACGTGTCACAGGACTCGCAAGACGCTGAGGACCTTAAACGGTACTGTCGCCGTCGCCCTACCAAAGGTGAGCAATTATTAGATGCTCCCTTGAGGTTTAGCCTTGTCTACTATTGTTTCCATAACCGGTGCAGTGGCGGATGGCGTGCGATTACAAGGTTTAGTGTAAATTAACGGTGATAAACGGATTACGGGGGGGGGGGGGGGGTGGGGTGGAGAAAGGGGTTATCCAGATGCATATGCGGGCACGGTTTGTATTACATACATGAGTTATTATTAAAGTTTCTTGATCGATCTATTTCGGAAGTGTTCTTGTGATGAGTGGGCAGATGTCTATATATGGTACGTTTGTTGTTATGTGTTTCGTTGTATACATAATACCAGGATACTCGCGCTGCATGTTTCGGGGACAAGCGTGACATCCATGGCGTGTCATGAAACGAACAGCACGACACAAAAACGTGAGAGCTGTTTTCAAGAAGGACTAAAAGACGGATTGCATGCGTCCCCAGCCGAGATACTAACCAGCCACCGGTGGAAAAGATATCGTGAGCGATACGGCGATTTTGATGGGCCCTTACTCGCTTCACAGTACGTAGGTGCTATAAGAGGAAGCCAGGTGTGCGCTGTTTGTGCGTTTAATGCACGTGCTGCACGTGATGAACAGTTTTGTGAGTGGGTGGAAGGTTTTGCTAACGCCATGCAGTTTAAACCTTTCTTTTCTAGCCTGACCACGTCCCTCGTCATTCTTTACTGGCGCCGCGTACACGCAGCTCTGACACGGCTCGAAGCACGGCCCGCCGCTGATCCCGATGATATTTCGAACGCGTTAGACGAAGATGTGTTGAATTCAATCACACCCGAAGTATTTCATGTGCACTTCATCCACAACCGCTGCCAGTTCTCGTCGTTCAATACAGGACACGACAATGCTGGACGTGTGGATGGCAACAGGCCGCTCTTACGTATTGAAAAGGGGGATATGTGGAGGACGTGGCACGTGCACAATAACAGCCACATTGTAGCTCAGATTTTGCAGTTACACAATGGGTTGGCCCTGTGGCAACGTTCTGCCAGCCAAGGCTTCCATAACACTCCGGCGAACGACAGGGTAGACACTAGCGCAGACAGTGCGCGTATTATCGGGCCGTGGGTTGTGACGTCCGGTTTAGAGTTACCTAGACTACCCACGACCGACGACATCCACCAAGGCGACACGAACGCGAGTGGCAACAGACAACAAACGGACACAGCGGGTTTGCACCCGGAAGAGTACGAAGAGGCTCTGTGTGTTAAAGCCGATGCATCGTCGAGGTTCAAAGACATTACCTGCATGATGGCAGACGCGTGCTTTGGCGTGTGTGGGTCAGACATGTCAGAATATGTTCGTTCGTTTCAACGCAGGTGGGACTTCATGTGTGACCTTACACGTGATACAGATACGGTTCAGTGCAAAGACAACATAACAACCGGACATGTTGCACAACGCGCTGCGCGTTCGGGACGTGCCCCTGATTTCTCTCGGTTTCGGCCTTACCCGACAGGAAGGGAACGAAACAACACAGGTAGAGAGACAGCAGCGACGAGAACCGTGTCCCCCACGCTCGTACTGCGGGGTTACAGTTCCCACTGCGGTCGTTCTTGGCACCAACCTGACGCATTACTTCAACACGAAAATAATGCGTTGACGCCTTCTGCTGCTGAGGAAGAGGGGGCCTGTGTTGCGGCAGAACCCTCAGAGGCCGGCATTGCGTACCGCCGGATGGCGGAAACACTGGAAGAGGTTCGGTCCGTTGTTCTGCGAACGTCGCAGAGAAGCCGACTCAACCTGTTAAGAGGTAAAAGCAAGTCCTTTTTTCCTGCTGTCACCCCGCCTGAGGGTGTGGAATGGGCAGTCGATTGGGAACTGGCACCGGAAGACACACCGACAGAGTGCTTGCTGTGCGGCATGTGCGCATTCTACGATTGGTACCGTGTGATAGAACATATGCTATTGTCGTTAGGCATGGAGAAGGCGTGCGCAATGCAGCCGGTTGCCAACGTTAACACATTCGTCTCTGTGTTAAACACGTTGCAAAAGCGCTTGTCAGACATGTCTCAACGCGACGTGGATCCACTCGACGGATTCCTATTGAAGGGTTTGAACCCCTCGGTTTTTTACCATCACGCGTTTTCGTCTCCGCTGTGCGCATTGAACAGGGCACGGATGGGTGTGATGTACGAAAAGGATTCTTCGCTGCCTTGCGGTTCGGCAGTTGTCGCAGCATTAATGTACGTCGTGTACGGAAACTTCAACAGTTCTTGTAGGTTTCGCCCCCTGTGGTTGAAACGGTGCATGCAAGTGTTACAGGGACATAAAGTGTACTGTGACCCCGGCGTGTGCTTGTCCGGTTGATTATTAGGACGTGCAACGAGATGAAATACCATCTGTGTATTCGCGGGAGTATAGCACACATTGGTCATGCGAATGAAATCAATGGGACGTCAAACGTCGAGTGCAACCAGGCGCACCGTAGCGGGTCCCAAGGGGAAACGTCTCAGGTCGAAACGGAAAACACGCATATACAACAGTGCCCTCAAACTGAAAGCGGCATATCGGTTGAACACGATACTGTTTGACCCGAGCAAAAGTTCAAAAAGGTTCAGAGAAATGTCACTGTCCGCATATGGGAAAGACGTGGCGCAAGGGCAACTGCCACACATTCAACATGAACGGTCAAACGATCTAAAGTCTGACATCCTGCCGTTCGGACGCCCCGGAGTTTTTTACACAAACACGAAAGATATGCCAGTGCCGATGTTCACAAATGACGTCTTGGACATCGGTGGTATGCGCTCTCGCGTACAGGACGCTACCTGTTGCCTGGACCTTAATATTTTTGCCGACCCTGTACACAGCGGAGCAGTGGTTCCCTTCAGGGAGTGTTCCACCTGTCTTGCCATGAAGCGCAAGTATCTCAGTGAGCATCCTGTATTCCCTGATCATGTGACGCCTTTCAAACAGGATCGGTCGGAGGAAGGTTCGTTCTGCATCGAGGAAGTCAATGTGCACGCGTTGCTCCATGAGGTTAACACCTTTGTACAGGCACCGCGGGCGATCTTGCTTGACGAACAACAAGGGAAAGATGGGTCGGGGCACGTATCGCAAGAGGCGTTCGTGCTCCTGCAGGGACTGCACCGTGCGTTCTCTAGGAATCCCGGCTGTGCCAGCCTCCTGGACGCGAAAAGTTTGGTGTGCATGGCGGTAGAATTTACAGTCGGCGCAGGGAAGAGAGCCGTTCACATGTTGAGAACAATATTCGCTTGCATGGCTAAACATAACGTGCACCCGGACTCGTGCCGTCTGGACATCATGATCGATGACCCACACAATTGCGGCCTGCCAGGAGGCTACCTCTCGCTAAAGTCGTGCACCTTCAGCTGCACAGGCTTCTTGCATATATGCCGCAATGCGCTCCGAACCCTATCAGCTCACGTCGACTACTACCGTGAAAGTTTTAGGATCTCATGGCAGGTGTACCCAGACGGCACACGGGGGTTCACGGTTGAACTTCCCGTTTGTGCATCGTCTGTCGACACGCGCACATTGACGTGCGATGATCGTATGTATCTAAAAACTTACGCATCTGAGGACTGGTACGGATTGTTGGAAGAGTGGGTCGCAACGGGATTGTGACGACCCCGGTCGTTCGATATACATTTATACCAGGTTATGCATATGGTTTGATACACTTATTATTAGGTAATAAACTGTATCGTCTTTATATGATTATGTCTGTTTTTTTTCATCGCATTGACAGTTACACGTAATGACTAGCATTCTCTTCACTGTCCGCTTTTGTCGATCAATCATTCACACGCACATCATCATACAATAAACAACAGTACATGTCATCGAAGGAAAAACAATGTTTTATTCGAAGAGTATAAACACCATAGACCATGCACCCACATATTTTGCAGTCTCTTAACCCTGTTAAGGCTCCAGATCAAGTTGTTGGAGTGATTCTGCCATCATCTGCGCACGCTTTTCCTCTCTCTTCTTGTTCTGTTCCTTTTCGTTCCTTTTCCGTCTTGGGTTGACAGGAACGTCCTTCGGGCGACATCTGTCTTGTGTATTTTGTGTCGTTCTGCCTATCTGTTCAAGCAGCCTAGTGCTCCTTGCCTCCATCTTCATATTGCGTTCAATCGTATCTTGCGACGATCTGGAAGTTGGAAACACGTCTAAAGAAGCCGCGCCGGGATCCTGCATATTCGCGATCAAAACCTGTTGCATTCGTTTCATATCTTTCGATAAAGCCGTACATTCCCCGACTATCTGCCAAAGCCTACCGATTATCAGCGCCAACCAATCGATAGGTATCAACACTTTGGTCTCGCTACTAGCGACGGGTACAGAACTGTCTCGCGTGGCTTGGTTACTTTCCGAGCCGCTCATGGTGCCGTGATGTGTAGAATGTGCGCTCGTGTCTGATGTGAATGCCTATGTGGTTCGGTATTTATTGGTGTTTCCCGGCGGTCACATGTCCTGGCGCTATTTGTGATGACGGGTGTCACAAATAGTGCAGATAACGTCTGACTGGACGAACTACTCAACAGTAACAAAAAAAACGGTTCGGTTTTATAGTGTCACTAACAAGAAACAGCTGCGATGTCCTCTGCCGGGGACAGGCTGGACCTCACATGTGAAAACAAGTGTATAGACAAACATGATCTATACGGATACCTGTCACCCGTGCGCACCATGCCCGGTGGCAGCCAGGGGTATGGCCCGGGTATACATAAAAACTGTTTCGTTGTGGGACTTCCTTTGCTCACAGGAGATACATCCCCTGCTATGATGTTGTCGGCCTGCGACGGCGTTAGCCCCGTGGAGTACACACGCCTTTCCCGGTGGAACGTCCACGGAAGGGACGGGGAACTGAACATTTCTGGTAACTACATCACATGCTCTACAGGTGTCGGGATGGAGTCTGGTCGGGTTACGTCGAACGAGCACCAGGTAAAAACCATGAGAAACAGCGGCCCTTTCACCCTCTCTGTGAACGATCTGGTCTGTCTGGTGCCGATATACCCTTTGCTGACACCGAACGACAGGCACTCACACAAGGACGAGATACCCCCGAATGACCCCGCCAACCCATACGGACCCCCTGTTAGCATTGCCAAGGCGACCGCGCACGGCCTGACGTTTCCGGCCACCGTACCTATCTTTAAGATGCCTGAGGTGTTCACCGGTGTGCTGACGGGTTTAGTGTGTAAAGTCATGCGGAACGTGGACAAGATGAAGTACGCAAAAGCAGCCAGCTCAAACACGCGCTTGACCATGGAAGAGGAGTTGGGGGAACACCCATTCAGTCGGACGCTGGAGCCGACCTTGCTCCTGCATCTGTCAAGACTATTGAAGCATTACGGTTGGCTTCAGTTCTATGCCTTTTGTGACGCAGCTGTCCGAGATCTCAATCTACCGGATCATGCTGCTTTGTCAGCACCTGGCATGCCACAAAGGGATGTGATGAAAGAATCCACAGCTCTGAAGGATACACATAAGACGCTTTCTGCCAATTCAAATCTGAAAGAGAGTGAAAAGGAAACCAACACTCTTGCTTTGCGGGCAGGTTTGAAAGCTGTTTGGACATCAATATGCAGCTTGGCACATGCCTATAACCCCCCAGTATATGGTAGGGTTGTACAGAGCAGGGCGTCCTCTATGACAGGTCACGCCATTACCCCACATAGTTTTTTTGACTGCTTCGTGACTGGTACAAATGAACTACCTAGCGTTATACCACAAACAACGCTTCATAACCAGCTCGAACCATATGGCGCCGGGACGCACGGGGCTTTGCCGGCTGGTTTTTTCTATAAGTTTGATACCACGTCACAAGGTACCACTTTCCGACCCCTTATTTTAGACGAAACAAACCCTAGTGATTTCTCGACGTATGCCACTGCTTGGCAGCAGTGCAGGGAAACGCGAATGAAAGCGAAAGCTAACGTGCGCCAACGTGACGTGTGCATAGTGGAGCTAGTCAACAACGGCCCGGATGACATCAACACCCACATGGGTGCCTACCTGTGCGTGCAACCTCCTGTAATAATGCCGGAGTCGGGGTTTGGGGAAGATCTGCCTTACGACGATGACCCGAAACCGGGGGTGCTACGGCGGTGGGATCGGCTCGAGGCGGAGCATGTCGATGCCATCTGTGCTTACGGGCACTACCAGATATCACATCACTTCGACAAGCTGTTCCACCCCCCTTCCAAAGACGAACAGTCGTTCTCCCGCAGGCAACCGTCTCTGGCCAACAGCGTGCGCCTTGTCTGTATTTTGGCGAACCAACTGCGTATGTGCAACAACGTCTGTGGTTCGGCGCTCAGAAGCCTTGCCGAAGAGTGCTGCCTGGAAGACGGGAACCTGGAATCAAATGTGGCAATCTGTGACCCGGGTTTTGATGCTCCTAACCTTATTGACGCCCCAGCTAACCAACCGGCAGGCTACGATGAGGATCATACGGCAGATCCTGTTATACTGCAAAACACACAGCTTTACGCATTCAAAGATGTCATGAACCCAGGAGCTGACATGGATGTTTACGAAGACAGGGATTTGTCTTCCCGCATAACATGTGCACAGGCTATGTTACACGAGATCATAAGAACAGCTTCCGCCTTGTACGATGAAATATTCAGCGTAACCCCCGTTGCCGTTGCACTGAGGGCCACCGGTGTGAACCCAAGCAGCAACAGGACAGAAGACGGAGCTTTGATCATCCCTCCCGGTGCCACGTTTGAGGCGCGTGTTATCTAAATATTTGGCACGTCGCAATGCCGAAACACAAAAACACACATGTTACTTGAATAAATAAACACGATACCAACACAATGCATTTTTTTATCATTTGAATTTATTCCACATGCAACATATCTAGTCGTCGCGTTTTTCATCGTACATGTGATACCCTGTCCTGAGAATGCTACCCGTATTTGTAATGCACGACGTGAGTGACGTCAGCATAGACTCGGTTTCGTGGTACATCACAACACGCCGGAAGGATGATGAGTTCTACGTTGAACACGACGCATGGGCGTCCTGGTGAGTTTCAGGGCAGGCGACGTCTGCGTAAGGTTGTGTCACACACAACATCACATAAACTGACAAGGGACCAAACGGCTGTGCTGGAACACCGGTTTCAGCCTGGGGACCGCATCCATGTTATCGGGGAAGACGGCTGTGGTAAATCCGTAGCCGTGATGGAGAAGGCCTGGGCGGAACCACGTTTCCGTTTCCTGTGGATTGTAAGGTGTTCTGATACATGGCGGCGTCTCAAGGCCGTCTGTCCGAAGAACGTTACCATATTACCATTAGACCAAGTGCTTGACGGGGCCACGGATAACCACCTGCACCACGACCAACGTTTAACCATTAAACGCCTCATACTATCGATGGTTAACCCGCCCGCGCCAACAAGGCTGGTATTTGAAACATTTATGGCGTTTCTGCTTGATTATGACACCGTCCACGTGTGTAAAGACCACGTTCCCTCAGCTGACTCTGTATATTGGCAGTACTCCGCATTTACGCCTGATGACATTGTCCGCCTGGCCAATGGTATGTGGCAACACATATACAACTTCATGTGTTCAAACGGTGATTACAATGGGTTGACCTGCGCAGACGTCCCTTATCCCGTTCTTCTGAAATTATGTGCCACCCATTTTTTTCATGTAGTCGTCATGGATGATGTTCATCTGCTTCCCACACGCCACATGTTGCTGTTTCAACGTTTCCCACAAATACAGATCCTCATCGGAAATTACGAGGCGGGAGGAGTCGTCCAAACGTGGTGGGCCATGCCCCCTTCTGCGACCACCACTTTCAGTATAACAGATGCTTTACATAGCACGGACAGTTAGGTAAAAAGAGGATGAACCACTTAAACATGCGGCAGACTATCAGATAATAAATTACTATTTAATATTTCTGATGTTGGTTGTTATCTCATACAGATCAGGTGTTGTTGTTTTTATTTTATGTTAATGATCACCTCATTCGTCGCTCATGTAAAGCCGGATAAGGTCGTACTCGTCGTTCAGATTACGGCCTTTTCGGGGGGGTAATATCGCAAGCGGTTGTGTTTGGCGGATCGTGTTTAGGGTGTTACATAAAACCGTAAACAGTTCCGAATCATGAATAGGGCCTTTGGTCTGTGTCTGATGCTTGTGCACACCAGGGGTGGGTACGTGCATGTTCCTGTGTTCCACGTGTCGATCAACCGGAATGTCAACCGGAACAAACTCGCGACTTGATCTGGGAGAGCGGGGTGTGGCCGTCATTTCACGTGAACCGAATAAAGTGGACGGTTGACCCTCCCGCTGGTAGGAACGGCTTGGCTGGTCTTCGTAGACGAATTGAACGCCTTGTCTCCGTGTATCCTCATTTTTAACATTTTTGCGATGGTCTTCACGTGCACCTGTTGCATCCTTCACGTATGAGGTGTCCCTGGCATCAGTCTTGTGGATGCTTATCCCCAATAACGTATCGGATTCCTGTGATTGTGTAACATCTGATTTTGTAGAAACGTTTGCGTAAGGAGCTCTGTACTGTGGCTCAGTAACACCTGTTTCTGTAGGTACTTTTGTTTTAGGGGCTCCATATTGTGGCGCAATCACTTTTGATTCTGTAGAGACCTTTGTGTATGGAGATATGTGTTGTAGCGCAGTTTGGACGGGATCGGTCAACATGGATACATGTATGGTTGGTTTGGCGGGTATATTTGTTCTGTTAGGAATGATGTTGTCGTGGGATTGTGTATCTTTTAGACGCAACCCTTTTTCACGCCGTCTGGTATTTGGGTGTTTAGATTTATGAATTAACGGACGGTTTGGCTGTGAATGGCTCTTCAATCGTTGCCTGTCACCCGTCTCATATGTATCCGATGATACATTCTGTGTTTCCGCAGTACCTGATAGAGTGCGAATGTCTCCTATACTCATGTTAGCAAATGACTCTGTTATTTCCCTAGATATGCCTGCCCTTTGTTGTGCATATGGACCGGAGCCCATCTTACCATGTATTGTTACGTCATCACACAATTCGTAACTACGATGTTGTTTCCTGTGAGGCAGGTGTTCTTGTACGTCATCGTCTGACTTTGATTGTATATTTGCGCATGATATATCACTTGCGGTTTGTGAGACAGGTAACGGAGATATATCAGAAGATATATTACGCGAGTTGCTATTTAGCAACTCCTCCGTCTGTTGTATCTCGTGAAACAGAGACACGCCATCATCCTCGGACCCTGTCTGTCCCTGTGTCATATGGTGTTGCTGTACATTTAGATTTTGTAGTTCTGTTTCTGAGAGTTCGTCGACACGAAACTGTGTTTCATTGTCGTTGGGCCTTGCAACTTCTTCGTTTGTGTACATCTGCAACGGGAATTCTGGGTGCTGGTCCGACGAAACACACTCCAGGTGACCGCGATCACACCAAGGGATGAGTCCCGCGTCATCGCTCGCCTTTGTTGTGCGGACTCTGTAAACCCTTCGAAACCAACCCCGTTCAACTTCAACGGGACCGCATATCCTTTCGCCATACGTAAACGACAGTTGGTTTACTTTCTCGTTGTGTTCGTTTGCCACAGCGTACCCCGTCGGCAGGAACCGCTCACCACCGTCCGTGTTGAGACCGTCTGTAAGTATCTGCACGCTTATTATAGGAATGAACGTCGAACCCCTCAAACCATCCAGGTACTTGTTGACTGGGACGTGAGTGCTGCTAGACGCGGACGACCTCGGAAGTGCAGCAAACAAGGGCAGGGCGCTTTGGTCGAAAGAGAAGAAGTACCGGAGTATATCTGTTGGGCAGGTGTCCGCCGTGAGAGGGGCAGGGTAAGCAGAAGCCGGATCGATGATTCTATCCACGTTTGGGTTGTACGTGGAATTGGTCCATTCGCGATGAAAAGGTATTTTGCTGCCGGCCACGGTGTCGTAACACGTGGCCAATGGTATACCCGTGACGAGCGAAAAGAGGATGACGTCAAATCGGCACCAACCTTGTGCCTTGCTTTTCATACCCGAGCATGGCCACGATACATCATACGCTCGCACGTTGGAGCCATCCTGTACGTATTCTTCCGGCTTGTCCAACCCGTACACGTGTTGAAGGACACTCCGCTGCATATCTGCTGCTTCATGCATTGCTACCTCTCTTTCTTCGAATTGAAAACCATTGTTTTCATTTCCACATCTCGTTGGCAAGTGCGTGTATTCTTCCAAGATGTGGTCCCAAACTGACCCGACACCGTGGCCGTGTTGTGCCCACAGTGTTTCCAAGACTTCGGAGTCGATCATACGTCCGGCTGTCACTGCATAAGCCATAAAGCCTCTTAGCGTTTCGGCAACACGCAAGCACAAACGGTCGTCCCATCGTGGCTGATTGTTTGTTGACCATCGCGTCGGTATATCCTTGCTCAGAACGTAGTGGTGGAGGCCTGTTTTACCGAGCAAGGCTTTCAGGCCCCAGTGCACATTGGAGCCGCAAAACGCAAAGACAGCTGCCGTACATGTTGCCAACCAGAAAAGGTGTGAGGTCCGTCCCGTGTCCGAAATGATGCTGTCCGTCATCCTGACCCATTGAAAGAGGTCTTTGTCTTTCAAATTGTAGACGGGTCTCCCACACACGTTAAAAAAGGTCGGCAATTCGCCCCAGGGCCCGACGTCTTGCTCACCGTTTATTGCCCTGGCGGAATTCACTTTTTTCATGGCCAGACAGAACCTGATCCCGTACACCCACAGGCAGTGCCATGTCTCCTGGGCTTTTTGTGAGCTGATCCACCATCCCTTGACGCCATCTGACCGCGTCTCAACACCTGTCTGACGTCCATGCTCAGCCTTCAATGCTTCCAATGTTTGTCGCGTGATAAACGGATATACGCATTCGAGTACCCTGAACACGTGCCGCGCGACCTTGTATAAACCAGATGTGTTACTGGTGCCATCGTTCGGAATTAGGTCCGTGACGGAAACAGTTTGTTTTGTCGTAATACGATCCAGGGGTTCACGACTGAACGGCAAGGCGGCTTCCACTGTGATGTGTTCTGACGAATTGTCCTGTCGTCCGGCGGCTTGCGCTAACCCTGTCGTGCAACAAAATATTGTGTCCATGTCACATTGCGGCACTGTGTAACAGTCGTTTTCGTTTGTACATGTGAACAACCAGTTCCCTTCGTAACGCGCACCCTCTCTAGTACTCAAAGCGATATCGTGTTCTCCGCGTGCCTTGAAAAACTGTTGAAATATAGTACATTGCGTTTGGAAAGTACTTGGGTCATTCAGAAACATAACAGTGTCTTCTGACAATAATGGACGCACTACGGACATGTGGTCTGCTGCGGCGTCTAATTCGTTGTGGCCATCAGACTGTTCTCGGATATGCATCCACGCAGAGACGGGTCCGATAATTTCGTAAAGGCTAGAACACGTATTTGGCTCGGGTTTCCGCATTAGTCGCGTGAAACCTAAACTTGTGGAATTTGCCACAACAGCAACCAAAGGAACACCGGGCGGTTTGGTTGCGTACACGTCGTCAATGTGAGCAAAGCTGTAATGTGAACGTGGGTTGTCAACGTTGCCGTGCGTGACCTCCTGCATGCACACATGCAAGCTCAAATGTGCCTGCACTAACACACGTTCCTGTAACGGGGAGGGTTGAGTTCGCAGCACAACGTGCACCATGTGGTTTAAACACTCTTCTGGTAACCAACCGCCCGGGTCAGATGGGTACGTGTAACCTGACACACAAACGTCCATTATCACACGCGTTGAATTCCACGTTTCGTAACCTACCGTGATATTGTTTTTCTTTAACACTGTGAGCATTCGGGCTTGTTGATCCATTTGACAGTTTACTCTTGCCAACCAGGCGGAACAGAGTTGCCTTAATGCGTCAGGGAAGGGATGGAGCATTATACCTGTTCCAGACTGGTATGAGATAACTTGTTTGAACAGGAGGTCGCATTCCGCCCGGCTATCGTATTCTACACAAGAGCCCCAATTGTTCTCTTTCTGGCTCTTTTTATAAATGTTATGTGTTTTTTCTTGGTGCAACTGCCTGACATCCTTTTGGGAAAGCGTACATTTGTACACCTTAGGGATGTTATCCAGCCAGACGCGCACGCGTTTCAGGTTTTCTTTGTCGTCTGTGTCGTCATGTGACACGTGCCGAACAAACGCGGTCATCAAACGTTCTCTGACGACCATACCGTCACACCACCACGATTCTTCACACTCTCGTCTTTCGTCTGGTGTGTCAAGATGCGTCGCCCTTTGTATCAATTCCAAAAACGCTTGGTATGCATCGATCCTCGTTTTACACGTGTTATATACCTCGTTTAACACTTGCAGACTGACGTTTTCGGTTATGTTGATACGAATTTCTGTGGTTGATGGCCATGTGTGTTGCAACCTGCTGAAAGCATCTTCCGCTTCCATCATCATACGGGATAGTTCTTCCCTTTTGTTTTGCACATCCGCCTTATACGAACCTACAGTTCCGAAGGGGATGGAATCATGTTGTAAAAGGTTGCGCAGGTTTTGTTCCGTATATTCCATAATTGCCACTGACATCTGCACAGCTTGTTGAACAGAACGTCTACATTCGGTGAGACGCCCCTCTACGTGTGTATAGTCGTGCAGCTGTTGCTGCTGCATGTCAAACAGACTGAAGACCATAAGGCTTGCTAAACATCCGAGAGTGTGATGCACCGATAACGCGTTCGCGTGATACGTCATCTGTTCAGTATGTAAGGAGATGAGGTCGAGATGTAGTTTGTCGGCGAGTATCAACATTCGCTGCGTGACATCTTCCTCTATATCCGCAACTAACTGTTCTACGACACAAGACATGATGTCTGGTACGCTGCGCATGTTGCCTGTTTGAGAATGCGACATTTCCTCTGTGTACTTCTTCCCCATTAGCGCACGAGTGTCGTCCATATACCTGTTGCATATGTGTTCGTACCACTTACAGGATGTTAAAATGCATTGTATGATCAACTTGCCATGTTCACAGTGTCTTTCAACTGTTCGGATACATTTATCGATAAGCGTCTTTATGCCATTACGCAAACCGTCAGTATCCGGATTCCTGTTTTGCTCATTTACTTTACGTTGCAGGAATTCTTTGCATGCTGACACGTTGTTTTCTATCAGCGTGGTCCGCCGATCATGTTCTTTGTCAACAGCTCGTTTTGTCAGTTGTATAATTTGTTGTTGTGTGTTTGCTGATTCGTGCATGAAATTCCTCGTGCCATAACAGGTATGCAGGTGAGTTGACACTTGCGTTTCTGTATGTATCTTTGCCTGCAACCAATCCAAGAACAACTGGCTGCTTTTATCGTCCAGCTGCTTAATCCATGCGTCGAGTATATATTGGGGTATATAGGTGCTTACTTCATTTTGCAGACGTTGCAGGGAATCCTGAATGGCAGACTGTGTCCTATTCCACGAAGGATACACAGTTTGAATGAGCCACGTATGAGCGTATCGGAAACTGTATATTATGGTCATAGCGTCCTGTAAGATGTCCTGTAGTTCACCTGTATGTCGTATGATGTTATGCAGGTTAACGGAAATACCTTTTCCCGCCACTGTCACATCGTCACAGGGCTGCCCATGGAATAAAGCCGTTTCTGCAACGATCAACTGGTGCCCGCTTGATATGTCGTTCCGGATTCGGTCTACAATAGCATGCACACTCTGTTTAAAATTATCCGCGTACTTAAGGGCCGTTTGATAGCTGGATCCAGTGATTTGCAACGCTAACGTTTGAAATGCTGTGAGGGTTCCTGCCACAAGATCGTACACGTACTGGTATTCCTGCGACTGCAGGATCCAGGAAACGGTGGAGAGCGAAGACTGTACGCGCTCACCCATGCGAGAAGCTTTATCTAGCCATTCACGCAAGTCGGGCACATCTTCAGTCGGGTCCAACCTGCTGTCAGCTGGTATTTCAGAACGTAGTATCTTTTCACCCTGTTCGAACGCCCACCTGCGAATGGACTGCGCGAGGTTTTTGGTACTGCCTAAAGTGGCATCAACTGATTTGTTCAGAAGTCCCACCAGACCGTCGAACCATTTTACATCGTCAGGCTTCAGCTGCTTCAGAAGTGTCATGACGTTGTTACCTGTACCTCCTGTTGTAAACATCCCATCCGTGCCGCCCCAGTGAGCATTCTCCTGGAGCAGTTGGTAGCATCGGTTCAGTAGTTCGCGTACATTACATGTACGGTGCGCTATGCATTGGTAGTGTACGTGCTCGTCTGTCAAGTGGTAATTCACCAGGATGTCCTGCATTTCCTGTATGGCATCTTTCAGTATATCCTTTATCACACCCTCTAGCTGCTTACGCAGGTGTGAAATGTAGCGTTGTTTCAACATCTTTTCCGCCTTGCCCACCCGTTCCTGCTTGTTTACGCTATCTGGCTCCTTGGCTATTTCTTGTTTCAACATGTTCAGTTCATTTTGTATATGTCGTAAACTGTACAATGCATAACTAACGCTTTGAAAACTGTTGTCCACGTTTGTGGTAGCTTCCTGTGCAGCTGTTTCCACATATTTGAGTTTCGTTTCGAACATATCTGCCATACAACTGCGCTTGGTGTGCTCCATGTCGTGCGTTTCCATCATGTTGTGAAGGCGGTCGAGGTTAGCCGTCACAGATGTCCAAGCTGGCGTTTGTGGATACAGGTTCTCGACACTTTGCTTTAGTCGATCGGTGATCATGTGGCTAATTGCATTCCCGGCACTTTCTATTCCGCTGATGACGACATGGCCGGCTTCCAGTTCCTGCCTGTACGTGGTTCGGGTTCCCGTCCTCGCGGCAACTATGTCGACAAGACGGTACAGGCGTTTAGCTAAAGGAATGTCACTCGTCCCAAGCTGTTTAACGCCAAGCTGTGTGCCAAACCTGACCTGATCCTGCAGCCGCGTGGGACATTCCAGGACACGCGCCAGGTGTCGGAAGAGCGAATCCAGCATCCGGGTAACCTCATCTGTTGGCCCACATCTGTTCACGTGTTGTAGTATGGTGTCGGGCAGATTTGCTTTTTCAGATAAACCGGTGGTCAGCAATTTATTATAAGCCTCGGTAACATGGTCTGCAGGTTCGCCGTGTTCGGACCCGGTGTGTTTGTTATCCATGTCGTTTTTTTGTCTTAGGTGTTCCGCACGCACATTCAGCAGCTGAATCTGGTGTATGGCTGCATTGATGCTTTTGTCCGCTGTATGCAGTTTTTTCGCGAAACCACCGTCTCCTTTGTTCCAATGGGTACCCGCCGCTGCTTTTGCTGCCGTCAGGGCGTTTAGCGTGTCATTCAGTCGTTTTTGTGAGTCGCGCAGTTGGTTGTTCGCTTGGTCCAGTCCGGTTTGGTCCCACGTGGTAATGAGATGATGCATGCCGTCCTTAGAAAAACATTCGATATCCTCTGAACTGGCCTGTATGGCAGACGCCGAACCTCGTACGGTTTCCGTGCAATCTCGCACGGTCTGATCCGTCCACTCGTTGAAAACCTGAATGATGCAATGGAGCAATACGTTGCTGGTCCTCTTCGGGGTGGTTTCTCTCCAAGCCCGTTCTGTGAGAAATTGAATGCGGCTGGCGTTGTCTGTGTCACGCGCGCACTGCTCTGCCCGAAGGTTTTGATAGATTTCAAGCAAAGTTTCGGCTTCTTTACGTTTCCGTTGATATTGCTGTTTCTTGTCTGAGTTGTCCGAGCACATGTGTTCAAGCAATCCGAAAACGGCCGGGACTTCATCCGCGATACAACGTGGAGCATCCTGTGAGGCACCGTCGTCTAGTCCGCTTGTGTACGCGTGTGCCAACCGCTCTACGTCTTCTGTCAAACGGTCTGTCCAATGTGAACAGTGCAAGCAGAGATCCGTAACCTCTTCTTTAGTGAGCGGATAGATCGTGTCCATGTATTGTGCCAGGTTGCTTGTCACGTCTGTGAGAGTGCCACTTGCAGTGAGATCTCTGACGATTTCCTCGCGCCTCTGGCGTTTTTCTTTAGCTTCCAGTTCTTTTCTTTTAGTCTGCATGACCCTCTTGGCCTCCTCTATCTGTGTGCGTGTGATTGGTTCGATTTTTTTAAAACGGATCTGCTCCTTCTCCTTATTTCCCCAAAAAGTAGTGTCCTTGCTGGCGACCAGCGTTCCGTCTACCACGCAGTTACCGCGTCTGAGTTTGTCCAAGGTGCTGTTGTGTATATCGAGTACTCCCACCTGCTGATCGAGTTCCTTCTTGTACATATCGATATCACGTGTATTTTCAAATTGAAACGTCTTGCATGCCTGGATCCATGCACGTGTCTTTTCCGTTGAGGTGTTGTATTGTTCAGTGGCGACCAGCACTTCTTTCAACCATGCCGTTTCTGCTGCAGCCGTTTCTGCCGCAGCAGTTTGCGCCGCGTGTGTTCTGGCTATCAATTCGTCATCACCTGTGCCCCGAACGGTAGAGGACTGCCCAGGACTGCTTGCGGTTTGTGCCTGTACATGCTCGGCTGTTTTCCAGCCTTGCAACTTTCCTATGAGCGCGTTTGCCTTATCGTTCTTTGCATTCAGTAACTGTAGTATCTTCTTCAAGCCGTCCGAACGACATCCTTTTACGTCGAACGGCTGGTCCTGATTCCCACCTAACTTTTGAAGCCATGCTGCGGCTTTATCCTCACACCACGAAAGTGATTTCTTCACCTGGCTCACCTTTTCAATGTGTTCTTCCAGGAGAGTGACATTCTTACGGTTGCTTTCGTCCGACGTGTACGACGCGTCTACGTTTCTGAACATCTCATCTACTCGACTTACGTGTTCATTTATCTGCTTTTCCAATTCCTCGCTTTCGGCGTTCCACACGTTTTTGAAACAGCAGCGCAACCCTTTCAGAATAGGTTTGGTGCCGGGCTGACGAGCCCAGGCGATCAACCTGTTCAGCTTGTCCTCGCGGGAATCGTTGTGAGAGGCATTATAAACGTCCTTGCAAACTCCGAGCAACTCCTGCAGCTCAGCGCCGGTACTGTTAGGTTTCTCAAGTAGACAGATGTAACACGGTAGTTTTTCAGGCGGAGCATCGCATCCAGGTGGACACGATTGCTCATAGTCAGACAATGCAATTTCGACGTCTTTGACCACGTTATTGACCCACACTTCCACCGCCTGTTTCCCAAACGATACGTCGTCCTTTTGCAGAGGCAGAAGAGATTGTACGACGTTTCTGGCTCTCGCGTATTCCAGTTGACCGCTTTTCACGAGCTGCAGCAGTTGTTTTCTCTCTGCGTCCTTTTCCTGTTTACTCAGTTTCTCCAACTGTGCCCGCAGTTTCGTTCTCACTTTCTCTGTGTCCGGCAGGTCGGGGATCGCATACACCTCTGCGATGACCCGCAATTCATCCCATATCCCTGCGGGGATGCCATGGTCTTTCATAAGAACATTTTTGGTTGTGCGTCGCAGGGATTGCCCATCACCCTCCAGCTCGTCGATCGTTTGTATAAACGATGCTGCTTCTGTGCACGAAGAGCACTCAGTACCCATGCAACGTTTAATAATTTCCTCGAGGTGGCGCTTATGAGAGGCGTAATCGTCCTTGGCTTTGCTTACCCGCGTGTTCCATTTTTTCACCTCCGGGCACCTCTGAGCAATGGTAGCGATGCGCACCTGCATTGGTGTATTCTTTTCCGTCAATATGCGACGGGCTTCGTCCCGCGTCAAAGGATCGTTCTCGTGACGGTCGTTATTCACTTCGTCGGACGGGTTTTCTCTCACTGATGCCGTTTCGGGCGCTGAAGGAGGGCCCTCTATTGGTTCAGTTTCGGTCAGCGGCGTTAAAGGGACATTCATTCTCCTCCGGTGCGACTTGCGGAGCTGTGGTAGTGACACTACCCGTGCGCTCACAGCAGCTATGTCCTGCTCTATTTGTTTCAACTCTCTCTGCAGCTTTTTCTCCGTTTCTGTCAACGTGTTATGCCATTGTCCATTTTTTTTAGAGGTAACCCTGTACTGTGCTGCAGATTCATAAACGCTTCTGAGCAGTTCCCGCAAGTCGTCCTGCATACATGTGATCTTTATCTGCATGCGTCGTAAACTTTTTTCATCGTCACCACTGGTCCCGCTTCTGATACGCAGCCTCATCAGACGTAATTCGGGCATAATCTGACCGAGCATTGCATCGACTCGTTCGTCGAGAATAGAAGCGTCCAGTTCGTACCATGTCTCGAGGCACGCGCGGATCTTATCATGTACACATTGCAAAGAAGCATTCTCGAGCCATGCTTTCAGTTGATCCACCATGTCTATCAGCGTTTTGTTATGGTCGACGGCGCTGGCGCGCAGCACCCTGTACATTTCCAACAGCGCTCTGCCCGTCGCAACTTGTGTATCCGTTTCTTTGTGTAACCAGAAAATCCCGGGCACTCCACGGGGTGGCTCGGCCAACATGGACGGTGACTCTTCTGCTTTTTTTTCGATGTGGATCAGGGCATATTCGATGTAATCGGCCATGTTCGTCATCCATGCTTCGACGGTACTCTTAGCGTCTTTTTCTTCTGCGGGCGTTATTGGCAGGACGTGCTGGTATTTCGACTCGTTTCGTTTCACGTCATCGTACGTGACACTGGGGTCTCGCAATTCGTTCAAAAGGCCTGCCCGCATGTCTGCGATTGTTTGATCATTTTCTTTCTTTTCCCTTTTGGCTGCTTCTGTTTCTGCCTTGTCTAAAGCCTTTGTAGCCTTCGCTGTGTTAGGCATTATGTTTATCTTGTGCTTACGCTCTACTTTCTTTTTCACAATCAGGGGTATATCGACGCCCTGTAATGATGGGATATTCGTACGCGCTCGCAGTGCTTTCGTCTTCAACATTGTCAGTTTCTGCTTCATTTCCTCTACCTCCTCGATATTTCCAACCACTTTGGACGTGCAAATTGCACAGAAATGTGCAAGTGTGTCTCTACGTTCGTTGTATACTTTGACTGCCTCTTCATACCGTTTGACCAACGACGCAGCATGTTCGTCCATCTTTCCGTGCGTCACGCCTTTTGAGGGGCGACCTCTGTTGTTTGAAGCTTTTCCGGGTTGACTTTTGATATGGAGCTTCTTGCGGGTCGATGTGTTCAGATCGTCGACTCCTGGGTCGCCTTCGCCTGATCGCGGAGGGGTCTGTTCATCACGGGTGATGTCACCCTGCACATCTTCCATTTCTTCCGTCTCGGATGGACCCGAATGTTGCTCGTATGCCGCCACATCCTGCTCTTCCATATCCGCTTCAGCCCCTGTGTTACAGGCGGAGGCGGGGTTTGGTTGGCCTGCCCCGTCATCGGGCTGCTCCTGAGCAGGTCTTGTGGCGACGTCCTCTTCTGTCGTTTCCTCACGGGTGATGTCACCTTGCACATCTTCCATTTCTTCCGCACCGGACTGACCCGAATGTTGCTCGGATGCCGCCACATCCTGCTCTTCCATTTTCTCGTCAGCTCCTGTGTTACAGGCTGAGGCGACGTCCTCTTCTCTCGTTTCGTCCACCCGGTCCGACTGCTGCGTATCAACTGGCGTGTCCGCCCGCGGCGTGCTGTGGACGGGGGCAACAGGGTCCGTTTGCTCTCGGACAGGTGCGTCCACTCGGTTCTCAGTTATACTGTACAATCTGCTTTCGTATCCGTTTACTTTCAGCGTGTACGCGAGATTTGTTATATGCTTAATAGCCTCTGCAAGAATGTCAAATCCCAAAAGCACAGATGTGCCCGTTGGTGTGACCTTCCCGCGCATGTCCCGACTGTGCGAATCGAAGACGTAATATTTGCTACCTTTTTGCATGACAGCGATTGCGCAGTCTTGGAGTATCAGGATCGATGATAAGTACCCCTTGTCGTCACACAGAGCCATCCGTAACGTTCTGTAAGTGTTACGGAAATCATTTCTGTTAATTAGGTCGCTCCGGTACATGTACGATACCACAGAGAAAGAACGCGAGAAGCAGTCAATCGTTTCCGGCAACTCGTCCAAACAAACGTATCCCGCGTCTTCCACAGGGTACCCTTTAATGCTGTAGTAAAGCTGGTCGCCGGCGTCTAAAATGTCGTCTAATGTGGAGGTTGTCCAAGTCTCCGGGTCCTCAATGCTGCACCGGATCAAAGCCACTGCGCAGTTGGGAACACACTGTTTTCCGACTGAGAACGAAAGAAAATGTTGGTGGTCCCCCTGGTGAAATGACCCCGTCACGCACTTCGTGATCACCGGGTGTCCAGGTGGTATATCACACGCGTCTGTGTTTGATGCATCTTTTCCCGTTGTATCTTTCTGTGACGCGTGCCGGGGAGGTCCGCCTGAACTCGATCGTGTTTCGTCCGGGCGGTCGCTGCGAGGCATATCTCTCTGTTTGTCAGATCCTCTGCCTTCGTTGGCGGTCTCCGTATCACATGGGCGGTCACCGCGTGACGCGACAGTCTTTCCTTGTGTATTGACAGGGACACGCCGTGCGTCGTTCACGCCTCCCTCGTCTTCCACCGTGCCGTCCGACTCATCCATGGTAGTTACACTAATAGGCACGTTTCCCTCACATTCGCTACTCTCGTCCATATGCTGTTCCAACGTGTCATCAGACGCATCGCTGTCGTCCATGCTCTGCTCGAACGTGGCAGGCATATTCTGTATTCTTTCTGTAAGTGAAACAGAACTCGCGTCATCTTGTTCCTGTCCGTCCTGTGTTTCTTCTGTTTGCATAAACGGTGCACCTGTGACCGTGTGTGAATCTCTCACCCGCGGTGCTAGGAGGGAAGCGTGGTCCGCGCTGGGGTTTGGGGTCTGCGGACGACAAAGAGTCATATCTACACTATACATACCGCCTTTGTCCAGTTGGAAGTACTCCCGAGTTTTTATGTCTTCGAACGTATCACACAACATAACACGTGTCGGATAGTCTCCAGACATGGAAGGGGCGCTATCGTCACCTTCCATTTCTCCACACTCTTCCGCGCTGGTTTCCCTCTGCTCACAGGCTGTTGTGTCCATCTGGTCCGACTCGCCCCTCGCGCCGCTCGTATTTTCTTCATGTGTTGTTTGTTCTGCGTTTTTTGCATGTCCGGCGGTGTCTTCCGCGGTCGGTCGTTCGCCTGCCTTTTCCGAGCCCGAGGGCGTCGTAACTGTGTCATCAGCGGGCCGGGATGATAACTGACATGGCCGATCGTTCTGCGCACTAGATGCTCTGCGCCGTTGTCCTAGCCGCTTTTTGCGTATGCACTTTGGCTCGTCTTCCGACCCAGGAGGTTTCGAGTACGGGTGGTCAACGTGCGCAACGCGTAGCTGGCGCCTTGGTCTCCGCTTGGGAAAGTCAGGAACTGGTGTGGGGTGTATGACACGAGGTTGTAGTATTTTGGTACTGAGCCGTACCGAGTTGCGTTTAAGACGTCGCGCTGTCTTCCTCAGAGCTTCCTTTTGCTTGTCGGCGGTAGAATGCTGGTTTGATGGTTTCAAAACACTCTTGTGGCCCTTTCGCCCACGCGTTTCTTTTTTGCACGCACCCGTGTCTGGAGAGCCGTCTGCGATACGGCGAGCCGCCTCCGCACCACCTGTATGGGCAACAGGCGTGGCTGTTTCTCCTACCGTCCTTAAATGTTGATTTGCATCTTGTTCCGGTGCCTCATTCTCCCCCACATGTTGCGGATGTTCAGAAGGAATATCTTTGTCAGCAGTATCCCCTGGGACGGCAGAGACAGAAGGCGCGACGTGTTCAGCCCCTGCGTTTTCCCCCAGATCAGTGACAGAGGGCGCAGTGGGTACCTTATCGGGACAGATGTCTGAAGCGCTAAATATGTCACATTGGTTCATTGCCATCTGCAGGATGTCCTCTTGGCCCTGCCGCATGGGCGTTCCCTGTGCTGTATCGCTGTGAAATGGAGGGTCTTGGGTACCAGTTGTATCCGTGCTGTGTGCCTTCCCTTCTTGTATACTTTCTTGTTCGTCGGTTTCATGTTGTTCAATGTGATGTGATGTGCCCCCGCCATCGGCAGTTGCGGGGCAGGGAACAAACCCATTTACTGTGTCACCTGTAACCTTTTTCTCTTCATGCCGCTCGTCATGCTCTAGGGCGGCGATGATGGTGGCGACGGCACTTTCGGTTTCGTCCGTATCAGATTTACTCAGTTGTCCCTCTTCACCTCTGGCTTCTTGGCCGATGCTCGAACCTGTTACAGGCCGTTGCTGTGTGTTGACCCCGGTTGATGAAGACACGTTGGACGTGTCTGAGGGGGTCTTTCTCACAGGGTCATCCTGCTGTTTGCGGTCGTCCTCCCCGTCAAATGAAGGAAGACTGAACGTGGTATCCTCTGTGAAAGGATGTTGATAGTGTACAGACCCGGACGCGCCCTGGTCAGCAGGTTGTGTCTGAACGCCTTGGTCATTTGATTGTCCATCGCCAAACAGTTCAGATAAAATATCGTTCAGATCTATACCACCTTCGCACTGTTCCGCACAGTACAAGTTTTGATGTCCTATGTGATCAGCCGTTTCTGTGGGCAGTGTCAATTCCCGTGTGTCGTCGGCTGTGTCACCTGGCACACGATTGGGCTGCCCCGTTCCGCCCTGTTGGTAGACACCATCCGCTACCTGTTGTGCCCCCGCTTCCGACTGCCGCAGTTCGATTTCTGCAGCAGCAATTGCGGCTTCTAGTTTGGCCCGTTCTGCTGTAGCTTGTGCGGCTTCTCGAATGGCGCGTTCTGTTTCAGCTTCTGCGGCTTGTAGTCTTGCGAGTTCTGTTGCGGCCAGTGACATTTCACCTGTCATCATATCGAAATCGGTTTCGTCTTGGTTTGATGACGAGGCTGGAATCTGAGCACCCAGCATTGTAAGCTGACCCAGCAATTGTTGGGCGGCATTATCGTCGTCTACGTTCCTATCGGTTTCGTCATTAATCTGTGACATGGCTGGTGGCGATACAGCACGGATACTTTTAATCGGTGACCAGGCTGGTTGTAGTTCAGCATGCATATTTTTAACTTCATTGAATAATACCTGGGGGTCGGGTTCGGGGCCTTTTTGGACAGCCTCCTGTGTCGTTGCGTCTCGTGTCTCAGGTGCGGGATCACTATGGGTTTGCGTTTCTGACGTAGTCGTGGTGTCCATTTGGGGTGCCTGTGCGGGTGTTTTGGGCTTAGTACACTTCTTTCTTTTCGATTTACTGCCTGAGACCGGTTGGTCGTCTGTCACACTGCCCGACTGTGGACGGCTTGGAGCGTTTGTTCTACTTGCTGTTGATGTCATCCGCCGTTTTCGGATTTCTGTTTTATCCGCTGTTTCCTCCGTACTCATCGCCTCTCCGCGTTCACCACCCGCCGTCACATGTTCATCCGTACACATTTGATCTGCGCTCCCACCAGCGGCATTTGCACTGATTGAAGGCAGGTGCCGCCGGTGCTGTTCTTCCCGCAACGGTCCTGTTATCGGTCTTTCGTCCAATCCGCCGCTACGCTCTTGTCTGGTGCTGGCACTTGTCTGCATGCGGTGCATGAACCTCGCCCATTCTTTGTCAAGATCCGCGAGTAAAGAGGATGCCTCATCCGCGTACATATCTATGGCACGAGGAGGAGAACAGGACTGTGGTTGTACTTTTGCTTGTTCAGATGTCGGTATTAAAACGTCGTACCCTGCTTCGGTGTGTACGAGAGTTATTGAAGGTTTCCTGCTACGTGCTAATGATGTCAGAAGGCGGATGTCACCTGTCGTCCGCAGGACATTTACATGGCAATCGTACTTATGTGATATCGCCCGCACCGCGTCGTTTCCGGGTTCAACACCGTCCTGCAGCTCGTTGTTGCCTGTGTGATCCCTTACTACCTGACGCAACCTCCCATGCTGGCCTTCGTGCATCCCGTTCATTAGTATGGCCACAGCCCGAAAAAAACTGTTTCCGTCTCTGATGACGTTCTTGCGCGTCCATCCCGTGTTTTGCAACTGCTCGTCCCATTCCTCCCTGCTCATCGGTTTCGGGTCGGCTGTTTGCCGTGCCATTTTTATTATTGGAACTGTCTGACCTCTACAATGTCCGTTTTGCACTGACGTTTGATGACGCCCTTTCTCGTCACAGCAAACGGACGACGTGAGGGACAAAGTTCACCATTGCGGATCCCAAATAAGTTGCCCCCCGTGACCCATCAACACGTGATGGAACAGGCTTTCAAGTTCGATCAAATGAGCAGGGACCGCTTCATGCGGACACAGAATCGCCGGCTGGAGACAAGCCTGCCGGAACACATCCGCCGCAAAGCCATAGCCGTGTTGCCGAGGGTTCCAGAGACTTACCTCCATGGGGTGTTCGTAGGCGACCATGACGTCAGAAAGTACAAAGGGGAGTACACGGACATAGTGAGGTTAAAGACGCAACCCGTCCGAGACAGTTTGGGCAGGGCGGGGGCAGAATTGCCCATAAATGTCGACCTCAGCCACCTGGCGACCACAGGGCCTGGCCCCGTCGACGTTTCCGATTCTTCAGCACCGACTGTGGCCCACCCGAAACATTTCGTCCCTGGGCTGTTAATGTTCACACGGCGGCGTCTGCACCTGCTGGACGCGGACGCAAAGATGAAGGACAGACTACGTGTGCAGCAATCGGGTCTCACGTACGCCGAGAGATTATGCGAAGTGATACAGGATGCTAGCGACGCCCTCATTTCACGCGTGGAAGGACCGGACACGGACGGCTATTTACATCAGGTGCAGGGGAAATCGTCCTACGGCCGACAGGTTCCAATGAAGTCTCTGCTGGCAGCACTTCACAGTCGGAGACTCAAAGACGAAACATCTGTCTTTGTCAACACCATCACTGATTGCATGGCTGATGTCACCGTGGACGCTATGCAGGACGCCAAAAAACTCGGCAAGCAGTGGGACCCAGTGGGACTCTTCACAGAAAACTTCATTCCGTCAGGAGTGTACATAGGCTGTCACAACACGAGCGGTGGTTCACTGCTGGACGCACCTGTCAACCAGTGCAATTTGCCACACGCTGTCCGTCTGTGCGTGTCAGGGCGGCCTCGGGACGCCGCCGATAAGGTGCATGCGCATTGTAACACGTTCATCCCTCCTTCCGATGAAAAGCTACAGTTGTGGTGTCCCGTCGAAAATTACATCGATATGGACCTATGTTACCACACTGAGGACGACGAATATTACGACGAATATAAAGTCATGTACGACCGCTCTGGTGCATTCGATGGAACGCCAACGCGGATAAATGATTTCCAACTGTTTTTTGTCGTGGCCATGTTGGAACAAGATAAGATTGGGCTGTATATCGTTAAGTCAACCAAAACAGCCAGACACGTGTCACGGCACGTCCACCGCTACGTCGGAACAGGTGTGGGTCGTGTGAGGCGCACATTCTGTGCCACTTTGGAAATGGCCAAGTGTCGATCGGTTTCAGTACAGGACGCGAAGAAAAACCTGTTTTCTGTTCTAACAAGAACAGCGGCGTGGGCAGCGTCTTTCCGTTTGGGGCGCGTGCGACAGTTTGCTTCTAATGTACCGTGTGTGGAAGTGAGAGACGGCCGCGTGTATTTTCCCTATTTCTTGCTTGATCTTGATACAAAATACACTTATGCTTTTTGATGATATGGAACGTGTGTGATAAACAACAAGGCATTGTATAGGAAATTGTTGTTCCCAATAAAAACCACATATTGTGCTTTGAAAAATGAATCATCTATGTTTTTCTTCATATATCTGTTATATGTGTTGTTGTACGCTGTATGTTTTTAAATACAATTTGTTTCACTACCATCTCTCACCAACGTCCAAATGCCCCTATTTATTATTTTGTGTACATGGTGTGTGTGTGTGTGCGCGCATTCAGGTTATGTGGCATATAAACCCCACACATTGCAGGTTAAATTTAATATCTATCACAAACAGACCAAAAAGAAACGACATAAACGTACTATTGTGTCACATAAAGGGGGTAAAACCTTACCACAATCTACACAACGCAAACAATTATGCTTCATACGATCAATTATCAGGTAAACTGGTTCATTAAATACGTCATGTGTAGTGACTGTTATATTAGTGTTGGTAATATACGATAGGGGGCGCTGCCTCATACAGCACTGGTCAACACAACAAAATAGCCCTTTGCCGGACAACGGTCTACATGACATTTACGAAATACCTGCTACAATTTTAGGAAAAATATGCCTCCAACGTTCCACGAGTAACATTTACGATATCTTCACCAAAGATTTAAATGTGTCCACAACCCTACTATATAAACAGGCCGGCTCTATAATACTATCAGTTGAGAGCGCTGTATGGGCGCTTTTGGGTCCCAGACGGCTCCCCTGTGTCTGTGACGTCACACTTTCCATCAGCCAATCAAATCAAGGAACAGTACCTATTCATGATAACATAAGAAACTTACGTACACAAAGCATGTAGTCCCTGTGGCGCAACGGTTAGCGCGTCCGGCTGTTAATCGGAAGGTTGGTGGTTCGAGCCCACCCAGGGACGTTATACCTCTATGGGCGCTTTTGGCTCCCAGACGGCTCCCCTGTGGGGGAGGGGGGGACTTGAGGGGGGGGGAGGGGGCGGCCCCTCCCTCTGCCTTATGTCAAGAAGTAGTAGAGTTGTGGCCTGTGGCCACCAGGGGTCGGTTGTGTGGTTCAAGTCAGAAGTAGACCAGTTGTAGGTTTGGGGATCGCCGGCGGGGGGGGGGGGGGGGGGGAAGAAGAGTCGGTAGGATGTGAAAGGTCGATTGGGGTCGCCGAGGTCGGATGTGAAAGGTCAGTATGCTTAACCATGGGGGGAACAGGGGAGTTCTGTGTGGGATCGGCCGGGGGGGTACAGGGTAGTCATGGGTGGGATCGCCCGGGGGGGGGGGGGGTGGTACAGGGTAGTCCTGGGTGGGATCGCTCAGGGGGGGTACAGGGGAGTCGTGGGTGGGATCGCCCAGGGGGGGGGGGGGACAGGGGAGTCCTGGTTGGGATCGGAGATGCATGAGAATGGTTAAAGAGTGTTCATCGGATATCATCGGTACTGGAAAAGCCACAGGTGTGCAACGCATGTCAAAGCACTATGGGATCGTTCAGATCCCCACAGAGGGTCTCTGCTTGGACCGAGGCCCCTATAGAAATTTCTCCACAAGGGTCGTGGGGGGGGCTTCGCCCCCGGGGATAATACTTTATGGGGGATCGATCCCTACAAAGAATATACCCCGGGGGCGAAGCCCCCATCAGGAATTACATGGAAGGCCCGTGATGGGGGCCTCGCCCCCATGGGATAATACTTTATGGGGGATCGATCCCTACAAAGAATATACCCCGGGGGCGAAGCCCCCATAAGGAATTACATGGAAGGCCCGTGGTGGGGGCCTCGCCCCCGGGAAAAATATTTTATGGGGGATCGATCCCTAAAAAGAATATACACTGGGGGCGAGGCCCCCATAAGGAACTACATGGAAGACCCGTGGTGGGGGCCTCGCCCCCAGGGGATAATACTTTATGTGGGATCGATCCCTACAAAGAATATACACAGGGGGCGAGGCCCCCATAAGGAATTACATGGAAGGCCCGTGGTGGGGGCCTCGCCCCCGGGAATAATATTTTATGGGGGATCGATCCCTAAAAAGAATATACACTGGGGGCGAGGCCCCCATAAGGAACTATATGGAAGACCCGTGGTGGGGGCCTCGCCCCCAGGGGATAATACTTTATGTGGGATCGATCCCTACAAAGAATATACACAGGGGGCGAGGCCCCCATAAGGAATTACATGGAAGGCCCGTTGTGGGGGCCTCGCCCCCAGGGGATAATACTTTATACTGGATCGATCCCTACAAAGAATATACCCCGGGGGCGAGGCCCCCATAAGGATTTACATGGAGGGCCCGTGGTGGGGGCCTCGCCCCCTGGGAATATTCATTTTACGGATCGAGGCGCCGAAGGCGCCCCCCATACATACATCTGTGTATTAGCGCCTTCGGCGCCCCGATCCCCATACTGTATTCTCCCGGGGGCGAGGCCCCCACCGCGATCCTTCCATATATTTCCTTATGGGGGCCTCGCCCCCTGTGTGTATTCTTTTTAGGGATCGATCCCCCATAAAGTATTATCCCCTGGGGGCGAGGCCCCCACAACGGGCCTTCCATGTAATTCCTTATGGGGGCCTCGCCCCCTGTGTATATTCTTTGTAGGGATCGATCCTACATAAAGTATTATCCCCTGGGGGCGAGGCCCCCACCACGGGTCTTCCATATAGTTCCTTATGGGGGCCTCGCCCCCAGTGTATATTCTTTTTAGGGATCGATCCCCCATAAAATATTATTCCCGGGGGCGAGGCCCCCACCACGGGCCTTCCATGTAATTCCTTATGGGGGCCTCGCCCCCTGTGTATATTCTTTGTAGGGATCGATCCAACATAAAGTATTATCCCCTGGGGGCGAGGCCCCCACCACGGGCCTTCCATGTAGTTCCTTATGGGGGCCTCGCCCCCAGTGTATATTCTTTGTAGGGATCGATCCCACATAAAATATTATTCCCGGGGGCGAGGCCCCCACCACGATCCTTCCATGTAATTCCTTATGGGGGCCTCGCCCCCTGTGTATATTCTTTGTAGGGATCGATCCAACATAAAGTATTATCCCCTGGGGGCGAGGCCCCCACCACGGGCCTTCCATGTAGTTCCTTATGGGGGCCTCGCCCCCAGTGTATATTCTTTGTAGGGATCGATCCCACATAAAATATTATTCCCGGGGGCGAGGCCCCCACCACGATCCTTCCATGTAATTCCTTATGGGGGCCTCGCCCCCAGTGTATATTCTTTGTAGGGATCGATCCCACATAAAATATTATTCCCGGGGGCGAGGCCCCCACCACGATCCTTCCATGTAATTCCTTATGGGGGCCTCGCCCCCTGTGTATATTCTTTTTAGGGATCGATCCCCCATAAAGTATTATCCCCTGGGGGCGAGGCCCCCACCACGGGCCCTCCATGTAATTCCTTATGGGGGCCTCGCCCCCTGTGTGTATTCTTTTTAGGGATCGATCCCCCATAAAGTATTATCCCCTGGGGGCGAGGCCCCCACCACGACCCCTGTGGAGAAACCTCTATAGGGGCCTCGGCCCCAGGGGAGACTCTGTGGTGATCGGAACGATCCCATTGTGCTTTGACATGCGTTGCACACCGTTGGCTTTCTCAGTACCGATGATACCCGACGATCACTCTTTAACCATTCACATCCGTATACGAACCCGATCCCACTCACAACTCCCCTGTTCTCCCCCCCCCCCCGGCGACCCCTGCTGACCTGTCACCTTCGACCCGATCCCATCCAGAACTCCCCTGTTCTCCCCCCCGGCGACCCCTGTTCACCTTTCACATCCGACCTCGTCGACCCCAACCGACCTTTCACATCCAACCGACCTTTCACATCCAACCGACCTACAACTGGTCCACTTCTGACTTGAACCACACAACCGACCCCAGGCCCACAACTCTATTACTTCTTGGCATAAGGCAGAGGGAGGGGCCGCCCCCTCCCCCCCTCAAGTCCCCCCCTCCCCCACAGGGGAGCCGTCTGGGACCCAAAAGCGCCCATAGAGCGCTCTCAACTGATAGTATAATAGACTCGGCCTGCTTATATAGTAGGGTTGTGGACACATTGAAAACTTTGGTGTGCGGCAGATTTTACGTTTGTGCAAGATGTACGCGCAAACTGGAAAAGATATCGCAAATGTCACTCGTTGAACGCTTTAAGCATATTTTTCCGAAGATTTTAGCACATATTTCGTAAATGTTGTGTAGACCGTTGTCCGGCAAGTGGCCATTTTGTGTTGCTGACCAATATGTTGGCGTCAGTATCGCCACCTGCCGACGACCAGTGGAACTATATCAGATAGACAACAGATTTATCAAGTTGAAGGAACACAAATGTAACAAACATGTTCCCAAGCTACTAACGTTCATGTATAAATCTCTTGTGTATCATACTATAATTCACGGGAATCTGTTTGTCTGTCTGTCTGTCCGGATTCTTTCGCACGCTAGGGATTGCACGGTCGTCAAACTTCGTGGGAGGGTGCATCTTGGTCCGGGGAAGAGCAAGTTTATATTTTTTAGGCGTTTGGTAAAGAAATGGCCTCAAAATCGATAAAATTATTCTGGGTTTAATACCTGCGGTGTGCCATGGCCATTCTCACATTGTGCTTCCTCATAATTTAAGAAATGTGTGCATGCAGGTACAGATATGGGTATACTCTAGTTAATTCTAAAGAGTACATATGATTTGCCCTGTAACTTAATATCTTCCAAATTATAGCAAATATATATTCATAAGTGTTCATGGATTCCGTAGTCCAGCACGGTGGTGTATATTTTAATACATTTGAAGTCAATGCCAACTGTGGGGCCGGTTAGCTCAGTTGGTTAGAGTGTTGTGCTGATAACGCAAAGGTCGCGGGTTCGACCCCCGTACTGGCCACGTATTCTTTTTGGTTTTAAGCCACATTCATCCATTTTTATTCTTTCATTTCCTACCCAGGTACACAGCAGTTTATCAAAGAAAGTAAACTATTTTCTGTTGTTTATACATATCGAACAAAATTGAAATGGCCTTAGCAAACTGCAGGGACACATATACTTTAGTCTCTTACACGGGCATATGATGGCGCTCCCTCACCCAACAATATTGATTAAGATATAGACTGGTACCCCGCTCTATTATGGCACCGCTGCTCTAGGCCAATCATAGAGACGGGCGTACAACGCCATCTTTTGTACCCTTGGCAGACTGGTACCAACCCAAGTATATATTATATATGATTAAAAAAATAAGCATTTTCGTTTGCTCAAATATGTTACCAAAAGTTGTCCGTATATTAAATGTGACATTAATAATTAGATTAATAGAGATTAATGATAAATCACTGCTCCGTACAGGTATCGATTGTCATCACGCTGCCAACTGTCTAGACCCCAAGTAAACAATTGAAGTAAACAATATGTATTACTGGGATTAAAGGCATTTATATAGGTCGTCTGTGACGTCATACTTTCCATCAGCCAATCAAATCAAGGAACAGTACCTGCTCATGATAAAATGAGAAACTCACGTACACAAAGCATGTAGTCCCTGTGGCGCAATCGGTAGCGCTTCCGGCTTTTAATCGGGAGGTTGGTGGTTCGAGCCCACCCAGGGACGTTATACATGTTTTTATATCCCCTATACCATCCATACAGCGGCCCCTGTTGGTCATCTTGTACAACATATTTTGTACGAATTAGACCAATACGGTTCTATTCATTCATCACCACTTGTTTTGTGCTTTTTCCGCTACAACAATCAGCCCTTCCAGTGCGCAGAAGGATAATTACAAAGTGCATGTTTATATATCGGTGATTGTTCGCCGTGTTCGGCTCCACAATATGATGTTGATCAGGATTATGTTCATTGTATCATGTACGACAAATGGAACGGGAATGGGATGGGTTCAGATCGGACACATATTATGTTCATTGGCGTGTAATGTCATTTAAACAGCGCAAGCTATTGAACGCACCCTCACACCCTTCCCCACACACACACAAACACATTCATGTAGGCATGTTATAGTGAATCGGTGAATCAATCAGTGACATCACAATAAACAAGACGGAGATGAAACTTACATTTTATTCGACAATAAACACATCATACATAATTGCTAAACTGCATGAGTTGTGTTGGGGTGTAAAAGTATATACAGCAATCCCAGATGAGGGAAAAAAGCGCAACGACGGCGGAACATGTTACACGACACATAAAGTTCACGGCTGGCACGGGAGATAGCGACGTAAGGTGTCCTGAGGTCTCCGCACATGCCGTCACTTACAGAGACGGCCACCCGCTGGTATGTGTGACCTTGAGATTTGGTTACAGTCACGGCCGTCTGCGAAACCATGGGGACGCGGAATGACGAGTGCAATGCGAAACGGGGCACGTCGATTTCTGGTTCTGTGATGTACTCTTCAGATGACGGTAATGCGAGGCCGACCCAACCCGTCTCTTCGGAACACACCACCGCGCACCGCAGCTCGAACTTGTCGCCTGAGGAACGCACGGCTTTTACGAAACGGGGCAGGGTCGACTTTTCGTAAGGCTGGTAATTAAGGGCGTCGAACGGAGAATCGGCGGGTATGGTCCTGCTCCCGAGCACGGTGACTACTTCGGCTGTATCTAATACCTGGTTCGGTATCACGTACCGCTGGTCGACAGCTCCCAGGCCTTTGTCCGCCGAGCCTTCCGGTTCTGTGAGGCACGTTAGACCCAGGTGCACCTCACATTCGGAGATGTCCGGGTATTCGTCAGCGGCACGCATGTATGTTGTGCTGAGATCGGACACCAGCGTGTTCAGGTAGTCAAAATCCGTGGCAGGGTCGGGAGCATCTGCAGAAGCATCTACGTCGAAACGGCTAATGTTTTCGTCAACACAGTTACCTTCCTGTCCGAGTGAGTGTTTGGCCATGAAACGGTCAGCCACCCCCTTGTCGGACAGCAGGCTGTACAGGGCCTCGTATGCTCCTTGCAGGATGGCACAAACGAACGGTGTGTGGGCAGGGAGGAAGGACAGGCACATCCTGGGTAGCGCCGTTCTCATCAGCAAGCGGAAAGGTCCCTTGAACCCTGTCAGCACGAACTGACATGCCCGCCGACATACAGCGGGCTTGCCGACCGGCAGGGTGTGCTTACACATGAGAACTCTGTATCTTTGAGGGAGCAAGGGGTCTGTCTGTCTCACGTCCGGACGGGGGGTTTCCTTTTCCCGTACTTTGTGGCCGTTTACCGGGCCTTGGCTGTCCGTGAAGTTTTCTGGTGCCGGGTCGTCCGTGATTTCCCAAGTGTCCTTTGTCGCCTTTGGCCGCAGTATGTGGTTGTCTTCTCTCTTCCTGTCGGGTGGAGGGTAGTATTCGCCTTCTGGCTCGTACACTTTTCCACCCGCGAAATAATGCACAGACTCACTCGTGTACTCGAACCCAAACAGGTTCGGGGCGTGTGTGTATAGTGAGTCTATGAACGAATCGAGTGAGGTTAACACCAGCCCCGTTTCGGTAACCATCGGGGCCATTTGGTGATCGGACCCCCAGTTCAGACCGACTGACGTGGAGCTGTTTTCCTTGTCTCCCGGAGGCTGTGCACCCGAGTTAGGTAGGGCTCGTTTTGCCCACGCGTCACGAAACATGTCGTCCACCCTCCGGTTATCCTGCTTCTCACGTAACGGTCGTCGACGTTTCCTGCCCGGCATCCGCTGTTCTCTGAACTGCGCCTGCAAAACGGACAGGTACGCGATCGCGTCGTGGATGTTCAGGAAAACCCATATGCCCAAATCGGCGGATTCCATAGTTTGTTTGCAACGTTTGTCATACTCTGCGACTTCGTCGTTACTGGCGAATATTCTGATGCAGCCTGTGAGGTCTGTCGCGGTGCCGTCCGCGGTTGTGTCCAGGCTCATTGGTTCCTCTACCACGTGGGACGGCACCACGTGTTTGTCCAACAGACGGATGGTGTCGGGGTCCCTTATGCCGTAGTGAAGGTCGTAAAGGAGTTCGCTTATTTCCAAGTGGCACCTTTTGTTGACGTGCATCACGACGGTGTGATTTGGTTCGTACACGCCGGTGGCCTTGGCGATGATAGGGACGTTGCAAACATGCTGCAGCATGCTGACGGCCGGCACTCGGTTCGCCACGGGTCCCATACCGTCTGACCGTATAGCCGTCGACTGGCTTTCTGAACCCAGTAAAATGAAAACCAGAGGGTTCTCGTGGTAGATCCCAAGACGGCACGCCGCGTACCGATACAAGAAAGCGTATGTATATAAGTTGTAGCTGCTGGCCATCCCCGCCTCGTCCACTAGCACGACGTTACTGCTGCATATTTGAGGGAAATCAAACCGGAAACTAGACTGTAACCATGGCATGTCCACCCGTTTCAACCCCATGTTCGCCATGCATGTGAAGTCCCTGTGTTGTTGATCCTTCTTGTTACACCGCCCCTGCGTAGCGCCACTGCGAAGAGGTTTACTGGACGACACCTGACCGGCCAATTTTACCGCGGGATCGAAGCCGGGACGCATGCGGGACCGTGGCTGTATTATTTTCCTGCCTTTGATGTACGATACCTTGTTCCCGTGCCGGGCCACAGTGTCGTCTTCCCTTTCAAATGCCTCGGCGTAGCGAGCCCATTCCGTACCAAGCGCCGTTTCTATCCTTTTAAGTTTCATTTTAAGGTTGTCGAACTGAGACCGGAAATTCCTGTGGTCTGTAAGAATCCCGTCCAGCTGGGCTTCTGCGAAGGAGGTAGGGTTCAGTGTCGAAGCCGGCTCGCGGGGTTCTGCTTCACGGCAGTTGTACATCAACTGCAGTTTCGCTAACGTCCCGACGCGCCCCACTTGGTGTGACTTCAGAGCGTTGTGGAGGTTGGTCACGGAGGCGTTTCCGGCGGCGGTGCACACCATATGTGTGTTGGCGGTGAGGATGTCCACCAGCGTGCTTTTACCCGCGCCGGCCGGGCCCGTCACGACGTAACAGCGGAAATGTACGGGAGTGAAAGAACCAGGCGTCGCCGGAACGGTAGGGTCCGCCGCCCGGCGGAGGATCTCCCATTTGCAACGTTCTGCTTCGTCGGGTATCAAGGCCTGGTTCGGGTCGAATATAGAACTGGGGAACGGCCATGTCATATGTTCCAGTTGATGGAGCCATTTTTCTGTCTCGTACGGCGGCGACGGGCGCTGCATCCACGTTGGCACGGGGACGCGGTGTTGCTCGGTGCGAATCGACTCGGCCAAGTTGTCCGCTATACTTGTTGTTGTCAGAATGAGTCTCTCACGTTTATCTTCTGTCAAAGCCATCTGTCAAAGATGTCTGTTCGTGTACAATATGCGCAGGAGGGAGCTCAAAATAAAATGTTAGGATGGCGTGCCCTGTGTCAGGTCAGACTGCTTAAAAGTGGTGCACTGACTCACCTCGAGGCGGGAGCATGACTGATTAGGGTAATCGGGAGCCCCTGTGTTATATATGTTATATACAGTCACGTGACATATGCGCGCGCCATTCAAAAACTGGATGCGGCTGGGGGCTTCAACATCTTATCCAATAACTTCAGCCTATCTGTCACAACCTTTGACAGTGCTGGCTCTTTTTCAGCGGACGGTTCCCGTTCGGCCTCTACGGTGTCTGCTGGTTTACCGCGTGGTTTATCCCTGCCGGTTTGGCCACCCTCTGTAGGGGTGTCAGATGTGACAGCGGAGGAGACCTGTGGTTCACCTGACGCAACGTCACCTCTGTCACGTCTGTTTTGCTCTACGACATCTGCGATACCCCGAACAAGTTCTTGCAGTAACGCGCGACTGTCACGGCCGTCTTTTTGGTCACCCACCGTAGTCTCAATAGACGGGGGATGGGCAGGAGCATGTGCTGCGGCTGGCTGAACGGAAGGTTGACTGGCTTGAAACGTGTGAGGTGGGTGGGCAGGGTGAACGTTTGTGTGAACGTGTGTTGTCAGTTTTTCCACCGTCTCCTGCAGTGTTTTAACGGTGGACTCGAGCCCGGCAGGGGAAAAAACGGACGCTCTTTGCGTTTCTGGGGATTTCAACATATCAAGCCCGGAGTGGCCACCAGTGTCCGACGTGCGTGCGTGGTTGTGATGCGCGGCTTCTTGTTCCGTTTTATCATCAGCTCTTGACGATGACCCTGTCCTTCTGTCCGCGATATGCTGTTTACCGTTATCACCGTAAAAATAATAATGCACGGTGGAGGGTTGCTGCTGCGTGTGCGGCGTTTGTACCGTGTGCCTGTCGAACCCGGTCGTGCTGCCGTCACTCGCAAAGTGTGGGGGCGGCGCCACAGGTGCTTGCGGGTACAACGGTGTCGCGGGTGGCTGATAGGGCGAGAAGCGCGCTGATGCGTAATGCCCTGGTTGGAAGACGGGCCCTGCGTTCGTCGGCGAACCCGGCCACCAGACCCCGGACCCTGGCGCATAAGCTGACGGCTGCGTTTGTGTTCCGACCGTCGGGGATGCGTAACCGAAAGAACCGTGCGGCCATGGTGCAGCCTGAATCTGCACAGGCGCTTCCGCATCGACCCGGCCGTACTTAGATTTCAACCTTTGCAGTAGTTCTTCTTGACCCGTTATCCACTCCTTCATGTCGGCTGTTAACTGCCCGGAACCGTTAGGGGTTACTGGCGCGTTACTGTTTGATGATGACATGTCTGCGGCCAGTCGTTCGGGGTTTCCGGAACTGCCTTCCACTACGGTCAAGGTCGATTCGCCCCTGTCTGAAAGATTGATCGGATCGGTGTCGTCAGAATGTTCCTGTTCATCACAAATACACGTTTGTGGTGAAGCTGGTTTCAGCGGTGTTTGTGGTGAAGCTGGTTTCAGCGGTGTTGAGGTTTCAGCGTGCCCAGCGAGTGGACTGTCCGCACCAGCGTCTGATTTGTTTTCAGCGTCAATAAATGTCGAAGCCAACCCAAGCTGTTCGAGTTCTTGTTTCTTGCATTGTTTTACCGTGAAAGGGTTAAGTGCTGCCCCCAAGAGCAGGTTGTGCCAGGTGGGAACTGTGGTCTCGTCTGTGTTGAATGTCTCCTCTGGGAGGACACGCCCTTCAGCCTCTTTAATTATATCCCTGTACAGTTCCGGGCTCAGGCCGAGGTGTTCGAACAGGTTCTCGTTTTCAGTGTGCTCATAATCCTGTTCGTCCAAATGCAGACTTGTGCAGTACATGGCAAGGCAGCCTGCACGGGCGTTGTTCATCGTCAACGAAACGTGGTTCAGGAAGTCCGGTCCGGCAGCAATCTCCAGGTCCTCCTTAGTCGGACAACCCTGTTCTGAAAACGTGTCTGACAACTTCAGTGAGGACAACGACACAGCGGGGAACAGCGCCCGCAGAAGGTCTTTCGTAGAAGCGTTTTCACGGTTTGCCGGTGATCTGTCCACAAAGTAGGGACACGCCCGTGTGAGCACACCCACGAACCTCGGGTCCAACTGTATAACCCCAAACAGCCCGACGTCTGGGAGATGACGTATGTGGATCAAGCTCCCGACAGGGGGGGAGAGCCGGTCGTGTGTGATGAACACGGGTTTGGTGCATGACGCGTTTCTGTTCACATCCTTCGGTGCATCTGAACTATCGTCCACCCCTAGTGATACGTGACGTAAGATGGCGTCTGAAAGACGGTATTTTCCCCGATCGGGTCCGTTTAACCTTTTCCAGACCTGGGGACATGTACTGGCTAAACAGCAAACTGCGAACATGTTTATGGTGCTCGTGTAATTATGTCACATATCATGTGTCGTTGTCGTCTGGCGCTTGCACCGGGGTAAATAAACAGAGATGTTCTGTTATTCTTCGTGATGTATTTCGGCGGGAAGGGGTTACTGTCGTATACTTAATGTTCAGGCATCGGCAGGTGCAACTTTGCCGGCGGGAACACTGCCTGTTCGGCTCGTGCTTCTGCGCTCTGTGTTCTGTTGTCGCGAAAAATCTGCACAGTGTCCCGTATCTCGCCCAGTGGATGCAAACGTGGAAACATGTAATGTTCTCCCAACGTGTACAGTTCCAGACTGTGTTTATTTTCCACCGCCTCAGTCTGTGCGTGTTGACGTGTCGGGTCAGTGTTTGTACCTTCCCTGATGCGTTTTCCACCTTCCGTCTCGGTTGTGTTTATGTCGCGTGGGCACACACCCGCTAGTTCCGCGCACGTTTGGTGTATGTGCCTGTCGATGGCCGTTTTTACGCCGGCGAGTACTTGCGTGTGATCACGTGAGAATGGTGTTATATTCAGGTGCCAAGGGTCATGTGCCGTACGTGTTTTTGTGGTGATCAGCAGGCAAGGGTAAGCGTGCGTCCACATCTCCCACGCGTTTAACACGCAAGTACCGTCGCATTGGGATGAAGTGATGGGCCGCGCTGCAGCGCTCGCGACAACCTTAGCCAAAGTCGACCTGGTGTCTCTGTTAGAACAATGGGAGTGCATAACCGCCAGAGCACGTAGTACATGCGTTGTTTCGCGTGATACGTTTCCGGCCGGCGCACCCCTCAGTAACGCCCACATACTTGCGTATAGGTACACAGTCTCAAAAGTTGCGAACACTGGGAGCCCGATTTGCACGTATGAGCAGGCCAACGACACCAGGGTGGCGTCGAACAACAGGAGGACTCCCACCGTTCGCAACTGTAACTGTTTCAATTTCAGCGAAGGATTCCCTTTGTTGTTCTTTATCCTTGACTCTGCTGTATTGAATATATTTCCCGTTTTACGGTTGGGGGCCAAGGTGAAACCCATTATGCTCGCCAGCTCGTCCAGCCACGTGCCAGAAAACACATCTGTACTTACATTTGCGATATGCCGGTCCCACGAGACGCTGACCGTGTCTTGACCGTGAACGTCCACGTAGTGTTCGAGCAAATGTGTGGCCAGCTGCTTCAGTTCTGGTTGGGCCCCGTGTGTTGTGTGATGGCCGTTATCCCCAGCGTTTGATGCTGGGTCGTTAACCGTGTTTGGTTCGCCGTTCTTTGCGGCACTGTGATTGTCCCCGCCCCTCGTCCTCTTCGCCCTTCTGGTCTGCCTGGTCAGCTGTAAGATGCATTGTTCCCATTCCTTGTGAGACTTAACGAATTCCTGTAAGGCTGGGGCGACTGTTGTGTACCACCAATCCACGGGATGGCCGTCCTTATTTTCCCCGTGTAGCTGACGTGTTTTCCTGAACCATGAATCCACGTGCTCTGCCACTTGTTTGATGTGTGAACGGATATCCTTTTGCATGGCCCGGTGTATATTTGTGTGTGTGCGGTGTTGTACCACGTAATCATACCCTGTCTAGTCGGGGTCTTCTGATGGTATGAGTTCCAGAAGTCGCTCCACACTCTGAAGTATTACTTGTGTGTTTCACACGCCGAACTCATTTTTTGTAAAGCTGCCTTGTCACGTGGTTGCCACAGCATATCATGCAGCAGTAGGAAACGGTTTGACGCCAGACCTCCTTATAAAAGCGCGCACCGACTGCGTTTCGCTTACTGTGCTCGCAGTTGCAGGACTTGACAGTTGTTTCGACCAGAAGCGTAGACATACGGTTCAAACATGCACAGGTCGGGTGGTAGTAAACCAGACGAGAGAGACTACACCAGTCTTTGCGAGACGGGCGATCTGGGGGATATCACGCCTGCCCGTTTGTATGTGGTCAAGAGGGACGATTTGCTCTCGCTTGACGTCGCAGGAGGCATCATAGTTAAACAGCTGTTGGCGCAATGCGAAGGGGAACCCGGTGGTTGGTTACCTGTCGTGAGGGGGCTGACCGTGGAAAGTGATCTGCCCTGGAAAGGTTTCGTGGAGACACCGGACGGTGAAGTCAACAGTGCCGGCAGGTATCCGTTCTTGTTCCTCCTGAACGGGTACGATGACCCGCGTCTACACGAGCATGACAACCCGATGAGACAAATGAAGAACGTGAGGCAGGTCATCGATGACATGCTGCAGACCACAACCCCCGCCTGGGAAGGTTGTGAGAAAAGCGAGTTTTTTCCGGTTCCGCAGAAATACACGTCTGCCGACCTGGTGGACAATGGCAAGGACCTGCACTCCCTGACTGTGCAGCGGATCATGAGCGTTGTGAAGAGTGAAGGACCGCCACTGGAGGCGAAAGATTTTTTCATCTTTGGAACGTTTACGTGGGCGCATATCAGCGCACTCATGCATGGTTGCATGTTCCTCGTGCGGGACTCGGTCAGGCGTGACGTATCTCTGCATGAAAACCTAAACGCGGTCACCGTGGATTTGTGGGACGCGACGCTGGCCTACGCTACACGCCGTTCTGCTCCGAAGCGACGGCCGCAACGGAAGCAGTTGCTTGCGGACGTCCTGCAGGACGACAGGAATTCCCCGACGGAAGAGCCCATTGAAAACCTTCTGGTCGTGTCACCCGTGCTCAGCCAGCTGATGTGGAGCATCGTCAGGGGCCTGATGCACAACCTACATATCAAACCGTACTTGGCAGACGTGGTTGTTTACATGCTCGACACACCAGTGCACCGGCAGGTGGATCTACCTCCAGGTTTCTCATCCCCGTACCAAAACCAACAGGCATGTGACAAACGGCGGCAGATATCTGAAGAAACCGCCCCTTTGGTTGCTCTGCTGGTGTATCTCACGCTCACCCAGAACACCAGTTGCCGGTTCGCGGACACTGTCGAATTCAAAAACTGGCCATGCGACGAGGACGTGCACTCTTCCCTCGTGCGACAGGCGGAGGCCACACCTTTCGGTAACCCAGAGAAGTGTACAGCAGAACTGGAGCGCATGATGCCAGGTCACATGGAACGCCAAATGTCACCTTGCCTGGCTGAAGCCGTAGCAATGTCGTTGAGGTTGAATGAGGCTTCACTGCTGTGCAGTTTGCTGAAGTCCACGGACTCAGCCGCCGTGGACATGACGTCTTTCTTACTGACCGACAGGCAGGCCCAGCTACGGACGTCGCAGAAATGGCGTGCTTCGTTTGACATCGACAACTACCCTTTCGAACTACCGTTCGATAAGCAGGAGCGTCAGGGCAACATCAAATCGCACATGGACACGGCAGGCCGCCACGGCAATACCGTCTTGGCCCAAAGGCTTGTCGGCCTTTCGTTTGACCTCCACGTTACGGCCAGGTCGCTAGATTCGTTCGAAACTCTGGCGGAAGGGGTGCCCTGGGACGCTGACTTGAGTGATGTGAAAAAAGCGATTAATACACGTATGTGTCACAAATGCCACAAGGACGGGGTCAGTTTGGACAGGGGACCGGAAAACTGCCCCTGTGTGTGGTTCCCACGCCCCGTCAGGCAGATCCTCGAAAAGCGGGGGACAGCTCACGACGGGCTATGCGTACCTGGGTTGCACGTGCTGTGCAAAGGACCCCATTTTACGGGCAATGTTGAGAAATCGTCCTTTGTCCAGAGGAAAGAATCTGACAGCAGAAGGAGAGAGTCGCAAGAAGCACCGTCGGGTGTGTTGGCACGCGTGCTCAAAGAAATACCGCCGGAACTGGATATGATCGTGCAGCCCCACGCGGGACGTCTACACACGTCCTTCATTGACTCGCTCGCCGGTTGTTTCATTACAAAACCCGACTCGCAGCTGCGAAAGAAGCACGACAGTACGCCTTTGGATGTCACGAGCGTTTGCAAAATGTTCTCGTGTGTGACTGATACAGTCGCGAGCGTGACGTTGGAAGCCAAACGCTTCGCGAACCTCGCCGCCGAGAGAACAGCTAACAGGAAGGCGGGGGCGACAGATGTAGAGAAACTGCGGTCTGAACTGGCCATCACGTTGTCGGGCGAGATGTTGGCCTACCAGGGTGCAGCTGTGTGGAAGATGCACCAGTGCACACTGCTGCACCAGTGCTTGCTGGCTTCTAACATGGCGCAAGCAGATGTATTCAAGCGGCTGCAGAGCGCAGCTGCTACGTACCAGCAGGTGCAACTGACGCTTTTGCATTCACCGTTGATGCTCGACAAACCGTTGTTCTCGTACAAGCCGTACGTTGTCAGGAGCGCGAGTGTACCTTCCCTGCACGATCAGGGGAGGGTTCTGGCGCACGAACACTGTTCGAAGGATTGCGTCTGGTACAAGGTCCAAGACGCATACTGTAAAATGAACACCACCACGTGGTACAAAGATAAATCTGCCGCAAACAAGAAAGGATGGCAGCGCCCGCAGGGAAGCGTTGATGCCCCGTTTGCTGAAACGCACGGTTCCATACGTGCCTCGATCATGGAGTCGCGCAGTGCGGGTGTCAGTGCTGCCGACATATATCAGGAACAGGGTGACCTCACCGTAACTCCGCGGGTGTCTGGTTTATCAGACGATGCAGTCGAGGATGAAGCAATTGCACCGGCTGTTGCGGCAGATGTGACAAGCGTTGTCCGGAATTCATCGTACGACTACATCATCGGCAACCACGAAAAGGAAGAGGAGAGGTTTCGTGGAACGGGGTGGGGGTGGGTGAGCGGTCTGTCCGTCTTCACGAAACCTCTGTCTCGTGACACGCAAGGATGGATCGTCCAGATCATACAGAGTTGTTACCACCCTTCACTTAAAAAGATGATCCAAGCAAAGACCTTGCGTGAACTCGCGTTGGATGCTGAGGAATCTGGGGTGCACCTGCGGCAAGCTGATGTGCATGCTCTGGTGCGTTTAGTGCAGCTGGTCGAGACCAGCCCACTGCGCGGCGGGAGACATGTCAGCGGTTCCAAGGAATTCACGTCTTTCCTCCTCCAGTCTCAGCTGTTCTGTCACATGAGCCAGCTATCCGATGCACACCAGAAGGAAAACGCCATTTTGCCCGTTTGGGTGCAAGCTGGATGGGGTGGCGTCACCTTTAACAACCCAAAGAGGGAGTCTGGTGAAGCGCAGATGCCCGTCTTCCGTGATGCCGGTCTCGTGATGGTGAAGGACGGCGTGTCCTGCCTGAACGAAGCTAGTTCTTTGCGCTACAAGGTCACGGTGGCGTGTATGAGGCCGAATTTTTATGTTCTGCAAAACCATCTTGTGGTCCGTCACCGGATGTTGATGGGTGTGAACGAGACTGAGCTCTCAGCACTGTATACAGGCGCGCTCAAGTCGATGAACTGGCCGCGTGCGGGAAAACAAGATGCTGACGATAAACGGCAATACCCGCTCTTTCTGGGGGTTAGCACGGAGCCGTTCTCTCAACGCATGCAGGTGCACCACGCTGCACGCAGTGTGCTACACGGCATGGACGCAGCCGGCAGGACAGGAAGCATCCAAGACCTCGAAACGTGTTTGGACGACATGTGTGAGGACCCTGACGTTCCTGTCGAAAAAGTGGCTGGTCTGTTGTACCAGATAATATCCACACGTTTAGGAAACAGCGGAGTGGATATCGAACAGCTGCCGAAAAGCAGCTTGGACGCAGAGACGTTCAGGTGCGTCGATGACTTTTGTACCCGTTTCCCTTACGTCCGCATGGACGAAAACGATTTGTCATCCGCTCTCCGTTTTCTCATGCCGATCGGCGAGCCGGACACGAAACGCAGGCGGGTTTCTACCGATTAATGAATCACATGATTGTGTCCTTGAATGTGGGTCGTGCACCTGTTTTTGTTTATTGCTATGGTATATCATATTAAAAAACTATATTTCTTTTATACGTGTTTGTGTTTTCGGTTGCGTGCATCGTCTGTCTGTTGTATGGTCCAGTCGGTCCTGTGCATGCGTGGTTGGAATGTTGCTATTTGAATGATTTATCACATGTTTCGTTGTAAACCCTGTGTGCACGTCCGTATATATATATATATTTGTGTCGTGACTGCGACTTTATAACAGCCGCACTGGTGACAGTTTGGTTCATTTGCTATGTCTGACATACAAGGGGTTACACTTGGTACAGCAGGGTACCACGCGGACGATATGTCATTACCAAATGAAGACGTTAATCGTTCTGATGAGGAAGGCGGGTCGGGAGAAAGGGAAGAGAACAACAATCCCCGGGACGGTGTCGCCGATGACCCTTGTGGCTGGCCTGTACTGGGATCCGGAGATGAGGATGACAGTGGGGGAGAACTACAAGAAAATGAGGAGGATTCGTCGTCATCGTCGTCTGACATGGACGATGAAGAGATGATTATGCGTTACGAAAAGTGCATGTCGGAAGCCGATGGGAATATTGCAACATTTTTCGAGACGCACGGCCGTCAGATGTCTCTGTGGAGATACTTGGACGTAATCGATCTCTCTCTGTCGAGCACAATGGCAAAAGACATGTGGTCGATATGTTCAGCTATTGCAGAGAGGTTACCCGAAGAGCCAGGTGAAGAAGGGCAGGTCACAACATTTGAACCAGGAATCCTGATTTGGGTGGCATTCTGTCAAATGTGGTGCCAGCATTGCTTCCAGTTGATGCGGAGAGTGGTTGCGACGTCAGGGATTGGTGCGAATTTACCTACTCCTTACAGCACACTTGACAATTACGAGGTAGATGAATATGTCCGGAACAACGTGACCCCGAGGTCTATTTGCATGGCCCTTTTCCTGGGGCAACGGGAGTGGCGGGGTTGCGGTTGCACATTGTGCAGGAGACTCGAAACCAGTCTGCCGCTTCTGCAGGGATTACAAACTGTGGCGTACATTTCTTGTCCGCGCCATTGATTCACGCACAAACATGCGGTGTTCTTTTGTCAGTATTTGTCACGGACCACATGTACTATATTGACCCCCATAGCACGTTTTCATGCTTTGTCGACCGGTTCGTGTATTATCACCGTTTAGTTGTCTAGCGTAGACGTCACGTGTGTGTTCATCGGAAACGTCAACGTCTGTGGCCATGTGTGGAATATTGTCTTGGGTGCTGCGTGTTTGCTTCGCAGTGACTGCTTTCCAGCAAATGTCCGGCGCCGTCACTTCCTCGGCCATCGACATAACAACGCTTAACACCTCACAACGTGCGTACGCGGACCTGAAAGGGAACGAACGTTTGAACAGACTGCGGTTCTGTGACCCGCGGACGCCGTCCAAATATGTACATTTCGCTCCTCACCCCAGATGCCCCCATGCAGCTGACCATGCACAGGACCACCACGAAACCGGGACGGTTATCACTTTCAAGAGGAATATTCAAGCTACCAGGACCGACGCCATGGCCTGCCAGTGGTTCGTATCGTACAGAAAAACGTACACGGGTTGGTTTGGTCACAAATTTATAACTGACAAATGGGACCGCCCGATTGCGCCTCCCTCGGCAGAAGAGTGTCGGAAATGGCGCTCAACAAGGGACTGCACGATCGACGGCAAGACGCACATGTTGTATTATGTCAGCATGAGCCACGACGGATACGTCACGTATTCCAGCAACATACCTGTCAGTGTGAAGTATAATTGGTTCGCGTTCGGGTACGATCCGGAAACGTACACTCACAACTGTATCATGAAAGAAGTGTATGTTGTCGCTTCTCCCCCGTATCAGGTTGTGCACACGTCGCTGGGCATGGCTCAGAACCTGTCGAGCACGGGAGCCAGATCGTTTGAACTCGGCAGTCACATAACCACTGACGAATGGGTCATCGTTTGGCACAAAGTGGAACCGGCGATGTCATGCGGTTATGTACTGGCAGAAATACACCATAACGTAACCAAGGTTAAGCTGGGTGACGGCAACGGGCGCTTCTACTTGGTGCTGGAGGACGCCAAACAAATGCTTACATTTGACCGACAGAAACATATGATACCTAGTCTCAGTGCCATCGATCATCCCTACTGCGTGTCAAAGAGGCTGAGTATAATGAACTACACGGAAATGTACTGGGACACCTATTACGGGATCGTCGCTTGGATACCTGACATTGTTCCTGTTTCTGCAATCGAAAACCATCTCAACCATTCCACGGTACACCTGAATGTAAGCGTAGTAAACCATGACCACTTGTGTGAGGAGTACAAGAGGAAGCAGCACGCCGACGCTCACGGGGCTGCCGCGTTAAACTGCACGCATTACATTTCCCGCCGAAGACGTAGTCTTGACCACGCAACCAGGTCGGAACTGCTGCTGATGACCAACGAAATAATGGAAAACGTGAGGTATTTTGTGTCTGGGAAGATTGTGGACTGGATGAACTCGCAACAGCGTCAGCGCCTGGACACTTGGTGCGCTCAGAGTTATTACGACCACAACATGGCGCGTTCTCTTGCAATTGTCAACCCGTCGTCTGTGCTGTCCGTGTACTTAGGGCGGGACGTGTATGCCAAACCGCGCGGCAGTGTTTACGAGATAAGCCGATGCAGGTTCCTCAATGAAACGGACTTCCGTCTTGCCCGCAGTCTGGAGGTCGGCGAGGGCAAATCGTTGTGCTACAGCAGGCCTCTCATATACTTCAATGACCCGGAGGACGGGGGCAACAGGACGGCCAACATGACCGGGATAAAGGACATGGAACCTCTGCGGGGCCAGGCCATGGATGACGGACGGATCGTGATCCCGCCCAAGTACACGGAATCCTGCCGCTACCCGAACATGTTGCGTTTTTACATCAACGAGGTACCGCTCACGTACAAAAACTACACTCTTATCACCCTGCCGGACGAAAACGGGACCGAAACCGAATTTGCGGTGTTGTCGGACCTGCCTTCTGAAAATTACATCCGTGATATGAATTACGGCTACATAGTGGATGACGTCGATCCCGCCCTGCGGGACGTCACCGATTTCCTGCCACCGATAGAGGCCGATGTCCCCATCATGGAAAACCCTTACACGGACAAGGAAATCGAAGGCGAGCTCGATCTCATGTCTATGCTGGAAAACGCGAACCAGATGCGCGTTTTCGATCGCCATTTACGTTGGACGATGGCCATGTATCAGGTTTACACCAGCAATGACCCAGACCTGGGGAAAATCGCTTCCGACATAATCAACGGCATCGGCAGCGCCGTTGGCACAGTATTCAATGGTGCGTTGGATTTCTTCGGTAAACTCCTTTCTGGGATTTTGGGATTCCTCGGTACACTTGCTGGTAAGGTGATCGCTTTTATACTGGGGATAATGGTGGGTATCGGTGGCGTTTATGCCTTTTTTGTACTCCTTAGACAAATGACAGCCCTGACCGTGCAAGCGGGGCACGGGGCCTACGTCAAGTATAGAGACAGGAAAAGCGGGGTGCCAACGGTTGTTATCAGAGACCGTCGGTCGTCCACGTCGTCGAGTTCCTCCTCTACGTCGTCGTCGTCCGAGGGAGAAGACGAACCGATGGGAAAAGGCGAGCAAACCCGTCTGCTGGGGAAAACAGGAAAAGATAACATTGTGAACGCTGAAAAGGACATGTGGGGCAAGAAATGGAATAAAAGATCGACAAGACGGGACAAATTGTCCATATGGCCTAGCGTATATTAAAATAAAAAACTGTATACGTCTTATATAGACCTATGGGTTGTCTTGTATGCAACTGTACAAGAAATGGACCCCCCCCCCCTTCTTTCCACCATTGTATAATGATCAATAAAAGTAACAAGAAAACGTGTCAGTTGTTGTCGTTTATTGAAAAACAAACAAGTGATATACATGTGCCTGAATCCGTATATATCCGAACTGTGAACTATAACAAAATGTCGGGTGTTCACGGTAAACTTTGCTGACGAACGATATGAAAAATACAGCAACAAACACGCAACACGTCGTTCAGATCAGCTCTCACTGTCCCTGGTAGACCCAAGTTCATCGATATAGAACCGGCGTCGGGGAAAATGTAACTCGTGACGTCTTCCCACGGGTGATGAGTTATGCTGGCGTTAACAGCGTTCGACGGCGACACTCCGATCACGATATCCGCAGGCAAGGGCCCTGTCAACAGCCCGGCGGGTCCTCCGCGTTGTCCGCGAAATGTTTGTTTCATCCCACGCATGAAACGGTTCAGCTTCCCTTTTCCCTTCCCGCGTATGAACGAGACGCGCTCGTCTCCAGCCTGCCAAATACAAACTGACGTGGCGTCCGTCTCGACGTCAACACTGGTGTCTGAAGTGCTGTGCCGTCCGGAATCTGACCCCAACCATCGTTTGAACTGCATGTCGAGATCCGTTGACCGTACAAGAACTCTGTTTCCTGTGACGTGGAATACGACCGTTTTATCACCACTCGTCGCCAGGTTGAAAAACACGTGAACATCCGAACCGCTGTCGAGGCACCAGTAAAGAAGGATTCCATCTGATTCGAGGTGCAGCGTGTTCAACACGTAATCTGTGACACGACTGTTAGAGTTTGGTGTTCCACTTCCGGGAACCGTAGCAGACAGGCGGGTCTTTCTACCGGTTGTGCGGTGCATAGTTTCAAGAGTCATACTTTTGTTCGGGGGGCACAACAGACGTTGTGACAAACACAAATAAAAGGTGTCTACCGTGCGCGATTTCTAGTCCGTGTCACCGCACGTGCATCCCATTTCCTTCATCTTTTTGTAGAAGACGGATTCGGGGTCAGAGCAAACGACAAACACGGTAGGCACGCCGCCATGGTGCGATGCCTTGCTTTCATACATTTCGTTGGCTTCAACCATAAACAAAGGCTTGCGCGTCTGAATGTCCATCGCCAGGTTCATCGGGCGTTCTTGTCCGTCGTCCCGCTTGTTTGTGACGCGGACGGCTTTTGCGCCGTTGTCTTGTGAAGGTTTGCACAAGACACAGTAAGCGGGGTATTCTAAGGGCTCGTCGTCATCATCAATCGTCGTGTCCGTTACAGGTGCTAGGTCATACAAGCGCACGTCGGTGCACGGTCTCACGGGAGCGCCGTCCCTTTTTACCAAGTCTTCCAAGTGGACATACCACAGGCGATGGACGGCCCCGGTCACTGGATCCATTTCCTCCATTAGATATCCCTGTGTGGATATCATATTGTCTATGTAGCGGTTCATTTTAGGATGCTTGCATTGTACCAGCACAGAATGGGGGTGAGGGAACTGGCGGTCCCCCGGTGGCACAGGCTCCAAGGATCCGTGAACAGAACATGGCCGGTGGCGTTTCGTTGAATGCGTATCAAGAGACGTGACATCCGTAGTGTCTGGAGTTGTGCTGGGATGTTTGTCATACTTCGTCTCAGAGGGCGTTTGTGGGGTGCTGCCAGTTGTTTGAATGTTCTGATTCGGCTTAGGTTGCGCGACGGAAGAAGATAAACGTAACTTGCTTTTTCCGCGGAGCGTACGGTCAGAACGGCATTGTTGGCTCTTTGACTTGGTTGCATGAATCATTTCCTTTTTCTCGATCTTTTTCCTTTTCGGTTGCACCCGTGCGTCTTCCGCACATTCCAACATTCCTGCGCCCAACCAGTTTTCTAACGCTTCCTGGTCCATTTTCTGTTCGCGGACTGTCACGCCTGGTAGAGGTGCGGGCCCGTCCTGCGTTTCCTGGCATGTGGCTATGGCAGCTATATGGTGAAGAGCGGCCATTGACTCGCGATTGCGGGTATTCTTTGTAGTATGATCTGCCGTGTCCATGAGTGCGGATGTATTCGTGATATGAACAAAATGCACTTTGCTGCCAGGACTGAATTGTACATCGTGTGACGCAACCACGGGTCTCCGTCACAAATACAAGGTGTCGGATGTGGATCATGCTGTTCCGCCTGTCAGTTCGGGAAGGCCAAAAACACGCATGTATTCGTGAATGCTGTCATGCAAGTGCATCGTGCAATCACATGCATACCAACAAAGGCAACCTTGACACAGGTGTTTTTGCGGGATTTTGTTCCGGCAAAGACCCACGACATGCTTCACTCTCTTTTCATGGAGCGACAGCTCTGTTTCGTTTGTGTTCTCGTTCCAGCTCGATGAGGGTCCGTGGAAGTGTGTGTCTTCGAAATGACGCACGCACGTCGCTCTCTGAAGCGCTTGTGCGTTTTTTGCGTCGCAGGAACAGCAAACTGCGTTCTCGAAGCCTTCCCCGATGGTGTGGACAAGTTCGTAGCACGTTCTCTCACCATTGCATACCTGCACGACGCACAGCGATGCTTTCGATACGCAACCTTTTTTCTTCCCGGTGCATCTCGGCGTCCCTACCACGGCGGGAGGGTCCTTCGTAGATCCTGTGTCTGTCACTGGACCGAACCGCCCGGATGTGACGTATGCCATCGGCACCCCGTGCCTGTCACCGGAACAGAGCATCATGTGGCGTTCGGCGTGCACGTACAGTTCACGCGAAACCCGTTTTGCCATCGCAGGCGGAGCAGGGGCTTCGTAAACCCTGTGCCATGACAAGGGCAGGGCTGTGACTGAGAACCCTCCGTAAGGAGTTCCCACCCGCAGGCTCGGTGTGTGCACGAAGCGGGGTTGACATTTCCCGCCCTTGTTCAGACGATCTACGTCAACGCAAACGCTGCGGGTGAACTCTGTTATGAATGGCTTCCGGACGCACTTGGCCTGGCACAGCGAGCACGCAACCTTCAAGAATGTTATGTATTCTAGTCCACCAGCCAACGTATCTGATATCGTGCTGTACATCTGCCAACGGTACCTTTCCTGTATAAAGGAACGTAACACGAAACCTACAAGGTCTGCTTCTTGTGATTTGTTTTCTACATTGTTTGTTCCGACACTCATGACAGCCGGTCCCCTTCCGAGTGGTACAAACACGGTGCGTCGCAGCATTTTACTCATGTTCTTAATTTTATGGAGGATAACTGCATCCATGTGACCCGTTCGCTGCTGGGACAGCGCATGCGGTCGCTTTTCGCTACACGCCGTCTTGCAACGGTTTAGCCAATGTTTCATGATAGGCCCCATACCTGAGAACAGATCAGTCCTGGGGTCTGGACCCGCGTTCACAATGCAGCCATTTGGTAATGATACGGCTACCGCCCTGGCGGAAGTGGAGCGGCAAAGGTTTACACGGCTGAGGTGTTCAACTGCGTTCAACGAGGATACGTGTACCAAACTCGGAGCAACAGGTTCAGAACACGCCCGCTGCCACGTTTCCGAATTACCCTGGTCGCCGTTGCTTTCATCCGCTGGGGCAAACGTGGGCTGGGCAGAAGAACAAACCTCACGGAAAAATGAAATCCTGTTGCGTATGACTTCACCCAGGCAAGACGGTGTGGGCATCTCTGCGTGCTCCGTCACGCCCTGCTCGTCTGCTGCGTCTCCTGAGCCTTCCCCTTTTGTGGTTTGTATCAGGTTTTCGGACAGCGACAGGTACCATTGGCGTGCTGGGGCGGATGCGCCGCTTCCGAATTCGTATATACAGTTGATTATGGCCTCCTGTAGCTCTACATCTATTGACAGGCAATCTCTTAAACTTTCATGTAGGAAGACGCGTCTCAGACGACGCCTGTATTCTCTGGCCCGCGACAGGCAAGCGGCATGTGCGTCATCGTCCACGTCCGTGTCAAAGGGTATAACACGCAAACTGCACGCGCAGCACAGGTCATAAACCAAAGAAACGTCTTGCGCAAAACCCGATTCTCTCTGTCGATCAGTATCATTGGACCAGTTGTGACAGAACCACTTGTAAAACCGCAGTCCCAGATTGTAAGTATACAACCATGCAGTTGCATTAGGGCCTCCCGTCTCAAAGAAAGAACACAAGTCCGATAACCGGTCAACACCTTCGGGGTCGAACAGCAGTGGTTGTGCTACGCATCTTAACAGAAAAACCTCTTCTGTTGACAGATCACACTGCGTAATTTTGAAGGCAGCGAGACCTGAATCTCGGATCGCATGTTTTACGCTTTGTGTGAGAAATCCGTCCAGACCGGCCTTGTCCGCTGTTTGGTCGTGCGTGAGGAACATCGCCCGGCATAACCCCCGTAGAAATTGGGTGTGAGCGTGAATGACGGATTCGGTGGTGGTGGTCGAATCGCCTCCATCTCGAGAGCGCGTCGCTGATGGCGCGTGATACGATACAGACGACATTCGCGATTTTTAAAACACGTGCGTTTTCATCCAAACGCAAAAGTCATTCCAAACAGGAGAGCTGTGAACATCTGTCACGCTGTCTTGTGCAGTAAACGGCGTGCCGTGGATGCACGTGTGTATATCCCACAAGGCGGACTGGCTGTTACCACTGGCCACCGCCTTATATTGGGTGATGCTCCTCAGCCATCTTTCGGTCTGTCCAGTCGATACTGCAGGGCAGGAATCCTTTATGCAACGCTTCAGGTATCCAGATAGGTTTGGACGGGAGGGATCCCACAGGAATAATGGTGCTTTTCTTGTGATCATGCAGCGCATGTGTGCCCGCAGCTCATCTGATTCGGATCCTGTGTCAAGCAACCTTTCTGCGATGTGCACGCAGATGTTGTTTATGTTTTGTGCCCTTCGGCGCAAAAAGTTGACCCGTTTTTGTCTAAGCGTTGGCGCCTCCTTAGCGTCCGTCGGAGGGACAGGTAGCCGACGCAAAAATATGCGGCACATTCCGCACAGCCGCCCGATGGCTTTCAACAACAGGGTAGTGGCCAAGTAGCTGCCCGCCCGGAAACGGGCGTGCACCACGTTATTTGAACTTGAACCACTCGTAACGTGGGCGTGCATGAACCTTTCCACAAAATGCAGCACCCATATTCCCAACGCTTTCAAATGCCGTGCGATCTTTGCCTTCCATTTATCCTCTATGTTCAAAAGCGACAGCCGTTGTGTCCAGAGGTCTGTTTTCCCACAGTCCCACCAGTCGCCCGACACCAAGAGGTCCTGTTCCTTTGCCGTCTTTGGTTTCATCGCATGGCTCAGGACGATGTCCTCCATTATCATGTTGACCAACGGGGAAGCCCCTCCTGCTTTTGTTCGATCGCATGCATTACCCATACAGTCGGGTATGCATGTCGCTAACAGGTAGATCGCCGTCTTTCCTGAAAGGTGCAGACCCAGCCACCCGGCCATGCGTCGCACTTGTGCCGATGTCTGGATCCGGGCGTGCTCGCATCCTTTATCCCACAGCATGTTATCCGTTGTCGGCATATATGACCACAGGGAATCCCGTCGGGACACTGAATCGTCCCACTTCTCCCTGCATTTTTCCAGCAACAAACGGAACGCTTGTTCTGGTTCTTCTCTGACGCAGGTTCGTTCAGACAGTGGCCATACCGCGCCTACGTAAACATCGCCCTCCTGGATCCTCTGTCTGCTGTATGGGGTATCATCGGTGGACAGCGACCCATTCTCGAAACAGTCTGCAGCGCTGAACCCCACCACGTCAGCAGCAGCCGTCAACAACACCTTCAGGGCAATCTTGTCCTCCTTGCACATGTCGCCCATAAGCCGTATGTATACGTGGTGTTGTGGCAGCTCGGGGGACAGCAGGTTAAACAGGACAACGTCTGCATCAGGCGGTTCATCCTTTCTCCGCTCCCGCAAACGCATCGATTGCCTCACGTGAGACTTCAAACGTGCGACACCCGTCCCTCTGCATCTCGACACATAGTTCACACACATGTACACGTACGCTGCCATGACCTTCCCCATTATATCGCACAACCACACAGGGGTCACACTGGTAGCCTCTTTTGGCCTCTCTACAGGCAAAGCTGTGTCGTCACTTGCAGACGTACTTGTCGACGTTGCCTCACCGGAAAAAGTCTCCTTTGCTGTGGCAGCATGTTGTGATGTGTCTTCGTCCACGTCGCTGTCGTATTCCTCGAACGTAACGCCGGGTTTACTCTGAACGAATGACGGATGGTCCACCCCATATGCTTTCGTTGTAGATTGGCTTTTGCTGTCTGCTGTAAGTTTCGGGAGCTGTGCCCGAGGGACTGCAACCAACCTGGCGACCCGCTCACAGTTGTACGCAGCAAGCTCCGAGGTGGTCAAACTTAGTTTTTCGGCTTTGTCAGCCCAGGCTGTGTCCAACCATGAAAGGTGTGGTAACTCTGTTTGTTTCTTCTGTCTACAGGTCGACGCGACCCATTTCTCTGTGCCGTGTAGGCTCGGTTGTGAACAAATACTTAAATTTCGTTTCTGTCTTTTTTCTAAATGCCGTAGTTGCGTGTCCTCGGATGGTACGCCTGTTTTGGCGGCGTCAGCGATCAAGCACAGAAGTTTGTTCATCCACTGGTGGCATTTAGCCCGCACGGTCGCAAATCGCTCCCGTCCCAAGAGGTTGTCCAAGTTGCGTGATGTGTCAACGGCGCTTTTGTCCTCCCGATGTTTGTCTGCTGTCCAGACGCATACCCAGGCCGGAGCCAGTTCGAAATTATCCAGTTCGCAGAGGGCGTAAGACGTGGGTGTTAAGGCCTTCCACAGAACTGGGTGATCCTTCAGACGGTAGCTGTAACAGTCACACGTGTGTAGACTTTCGTCCGACGGGTCGGCATTATTTTGCCAGCGTTTGTCAGACGCGTTGCACGATTTATGGTTTTTCCCGTTTTGTGGCAGTAGGTCAGCTAGTAGCAGCCTGTAACGTTTGCCTGAAAGATGAACCGTCTCGTACGTCAGGACAGCTGCCCCCGCATCCCGCACTAAGTGTTCTTCATTTTCCCGCCATTGGTCACCTGCTTTGTGAAGATCGAGGGCTGTTGAGATATCCCCATCACCCTGGAATTCAACCGGTAGGGACTCTATGAAAGATGAACGGCAGTTCCCCCACGCACTGTCTGCGTCGCACGGGGCCAGCCCTGACTCTATGGCATTCGCGTCTTGGTTGAATCGGCGAACTCCCATATCCATGAAACCCGGTTGCATATGTCTTCCTTGAAATGCCCCTGTCAGGCCCTTCCAGTCGGCATGCACAGTGTGAAACAAGTAAGGGTCTGGTAACTTGATCAGTTGGCTCAAGTGCGCACCTAGTGACACCGACCCGTTCACCTTTGTGTCATTGGAAATGTAGCCCCTCCAAAACAAACTTTGGGTATCTGCCCGATACATCAAGAAACCCGTGTACAGGTGTATGATCGCCACTGGAGTCCATGTCGTAGGATCAAACCCGAGGATGAACCCATTTTCACAAGGGCTAGTGTCAACAGACGTCCTTTCAACCCAAAGATCCCATGGTTTACGGCCGCGTTTTTTAAAATTCGTGCCACGCACTTGGAGCTTACGCTTCAATGATTCGGAAGGTGCATAGGGCACCAGACCTTCGTTCTTGCATGACACCCTACGGCAAAAGACAAAATGCTGACAATCCATAGTTACATTTACTGCGTTCAAATATCCAGGAGCATTTGGACAGATACACTCATACGAACACTTCACGTACATCACAAATATCAACAAAAACACGATAAAGACGGTTATGGATACGACGGTTTATACGATATGTAACAAACATGCAGTAAATACGCGCCCGGGCTAACCGGAGCTGTACATAAACCTGTTTTATTTCATATCTACATAAACCTGTTTTATTTCATATACAGTAATACACAATATCCACAGGGGCCGTTATACGAACTGTTCTAGAATATACGACTGATAATACACATGGTCCGTGGGTAATAAAGTCCGCGCGCCAGTACAACAATGTTTTAGTCGATACTCAACATAAATATATACGTATCTTGTTTGATGCGCGCACATTGCATTGGGGGCAAACCTGAAGCTGAGCAGAGCATGTGTTGCACACCAGCAGGTGATTGCAAGGCAAGAAGACGACACTCACTTCCTCTGCAAAACACACCTTGCACAAACACCTGTCCTCGTTTTGTCCTTCGTCTTGTATTGGGGTTTGACGTCTTGTTTGTTGATCGGTAGTTTTGGGTGACGCCAAGACGTTTTCATGCGAGGTTACGCTTAGGCGTGCATCCAGGAAAGAGCATCCATGTGTCCGTTTGGCATGCTCTACCCACGGGTCGTGTTCTGGCAACCACTGGTCAAGAAGGACACCGCATTGGAAACACTTAACCTTGTCTGCGCTGCCCGTGTAATACAAGCCAGCTTCTGCCAGCCTGGCAGGCTTTTGTATGTCGCGTACAGGCCAGTTCGGTAAAAACGACGCCAGGCGATCTATGTACTGTTGCATAGAAGGCTGAGTTAAATAGACGGTGGGTAATACCTCCTGTCCTACAACCTCAGTTAACGTTGTTACCTTTCTCATGGCGGGCACGGAGAGAGATATGTCAGACATGTTAACGGATGGTCGAGTACAGACTGCAGTGCAGTCCCTGGAGCGCGGCTATATATGGAAGACGTGGGGAATATGTGTTGTGCAACACGGCAGACCACGTGCCTTTATGCTAAGCGATCTACGTGGTGTAACGGGGGCTATACATGATACATACACACCACTAACAGTATATGGCTAATATGTATGTATCAGAAATGAAGCGGTAGCAGTAACAACACTTAGGGGGAGAGTCAAATATTGTACCTCTTTTCACACTCCGTGTCGTTGCAGTATACGCACGAATCGTTATTTACCATCATATGACCCTTGTGTGTCATTCACATAAATGTTTTCACTGTGGCTTTAATGAGTTCACGACAAATGGGACATTTTTGCAGCTGCAGGGAACAGTCAAGGCAACAGACCAAATGGCTGCATGGTAAGAAGACGATGTTAACCTCGCTCGTCAGACAGACTTTGCACTTCGTCTTGTCGCGGAGTGCCTGTATTTCTGCGGAAAGTGTATCACGGCGTTCTTTGTCATCAGCCGTTTCCCCGGCGCTACCACCTGTCGGCTGTGGGGCCTTTTCGCTTTCTTTGTCATCTGCTGTTTCCCCGGCGCTACCAGGTGTCGGCTGTGGGACCTGTTCGCTTTTCTTCTTTTGCTTCTTCTTCTGTGTCTTCTTTTTCTTACGTTTCTTAGAGCTATCAGAACATTTCTCTGTTTTCTGGGTGCTCGTTCCTGTTGCCTCCTCACCCTGGCTTGTTCCACACTCGCCGTTCTTGCACGCTGAGGCTGCTACAGAGGTAGAAGCATTTTCCGGTTCGTTTTCATCCTCCGAATCAATCTCTGTATATGCAATGTTTGGGTATGTGACTGTTTTTTCAAAACGGTTTTGAGCCACTGCAAACTTTTCTAAAGCATTCATCAGTTCATTGATGTCAACACATGCCCGTCCCTTTAGTCGCACAGCACCCTTAATGCTATCCCTTGTAAAGCCCATTTCAAGTGCCTCTTGAACCATTGGTGTGGTCATGAAAGAAGCAACAACGTCAGAAATATCAGTTCGTGAACGGTTCTCACCCGCCTGTTCAGACTCGTCTATCATACCGTTGATGGCATTCTGGACCTCCGGTATGTGTCTGCATGCATTCAGGAACTCACAGCGGGGGAACCAACGTGCGTGTTCGGTCCAAGGATTATCGTCTGCATCCCAATTACAAAGTCCACCTCCGCACATAAAACAGCGTACACGGTCGTCCTGGCCTATGTAAAAGAAGCCCGCTTGACAGAGTCTGGCGACAGGTTGAATTGACGACGCCTGCCACAGTCTGAATGACCTGAACCGGATCGCTACGTCAGCGTATTGTGGATGTGCCGCGTGGTGCATCATCGTTCTGATGCTTGCCGCGTCACACATCTCATCAGGTGCCTGAAAAACAGAACAGACTTTATTGTCGTAACGTGCAATGACGTCCACATGATCATATGTTCGTTTCAGTTAAACGCACATGTTACCCATACGTTTCTCACAACAGCAAAACACCCCGCAAACCTTTACATGCGCTGTAATCTATGATCAAATGTATAACAATTTGACAGTTTCGCTATGTATGTATCAGCTCTATAACGTGATTGCAAACATTTAACTTACCCCAGGGGTCTCTGGAATATTGGACGTGCTGACACTGGTTCTCTGCAAAGATAGGTTCTGCATATCCTGGCTCAATGTCGACATGCCCGGTGTAGAATTTGACGGTGTTAGAGCCGGAGGTTTTTCCCTACCCGTTTCTGCTTCCCGAGGTTTATCCTGACCTGTATTGAATGCAGCGGGCATGCTGGACGGGCCAGCAGCAGCTTGAACATGGGACTGTGGAGAACGCCCTTCATTGTTGGGTTGCAATGAAGTTAAAGTTTCCTTCACAGCAATCTTCAGTTGTGGCACTTTACATTTTGCTCCAGTGTTGCCAAAGAAGGTGAATATAAACGGTAAGGGCACATTGTTTGTGTTAGATGTAGCGCTACCACTTGCTCCACCTGTTGTCTCAGAGGCAGTCTGTCTCAGTAATGTGACCTTGCGTTCTTCTTCGCGTATTCTGTCCAACGAAAACACTTCATTTTCAGCGACCATAGGAACATTTCCAATGTCGATTCCTAAAATGAACTGGCACCCAGGAGCGTGTCTCTCGTGTTCGGACAACGGGAGGTCCGTTTCCACCCAACGTTTCAGACGAATGTCACAAACAAAGCACTTTACCTCATCTTCACGCCCTGTATAATAGAACCCGACTTTTGCCAGAGCTGTCGGAAATGCTGGGTTTCCTTTCGGCCACGTTTTGTATGACACCAGCCGGTTGATCTCATATCTGTAATGTTCACGGTCACTGACAATCTCTCCCGTCAAGTTATTATATATAGTTACCATATTGGACAGACAACCTGTGGTGTATATAAGTTCCAGACGAGCTCAGCAGCACGATAGTCATATGGAATCAATTGTAGAGCCCTGTGCCAAATAACAGTCACTCCGTTTATTAATGACAGGATGCTGACTTATGATGCCGAAACTGAACAGTCGACGTCCGCGGCGGTTATGCTGAACATTCTGTTGTGCTGAGCTTATATAGCAAGAAAGCAGACATGACGTCAAACATAGGAAATTCCACAACACGCACAAACAACGTTTTGTAAAACATGTTTAATGGCAGGGGTAACGTGACTCACAAACACATATATCAAATAACTACGTAAACACCAAAAAAACTCCCTGCTGGTGTGCGTCATAACCGAAACATACGACCAACGACGTTTTATACATTGTTTCCATAAACCACGTTTATGTAGCAGGGTATCCGGTACGTGATTAGCAGTCATATCCTCTTACAAAGACATCACGTCCTTGACACTCGTATGAGCGAGTATGGTTTGTTTTACATACAGAGGTGTACATATGATGATGACACTGATATGTTAACACTTAACACATATTAGTATATTCCTAATTTCGTGAAAGTTAACGGTCACTGTACTATTCACATGGTTTGATAGGTTCAAGCGATGAACACGTTTGCACTGCCATATATAGGTTCACGGCACACGGGACAGTGGAGCAAACACAGAGCACACTGGTTGCAGACGATTATATGTTTGCAGGGGAAAAAGATAACCTCCACTTCGTTTTCTAAGCAGACGGTGCACAACAGTGTGCGTCCTGTTTCCGCACGGCCGAACGTTTCACCGCCGACATCGAATGTGTCATGTCGTGCGCCGTGGCTGGGACGTCTTTGCTGGTCGGCAACTGATCGTGGCTTACAGCGGATAACAAACAGACATTTTGGGCTAAACCTTTCGTGTGCTTTCCATGGGTCATCGTTTGGTCCAAACTCCCCGCACTTCTTACCGCAGCAGAAGCATCGGGTCTGTGCGCCTACTCCTAGGTGAAAAAAACCTGCTTCAGCCATTTGCTCGGATGGGGGCACAGTCCCTATTGGCCAGCGGCGGTGTAACGGTTTGAACGAGTCAAGTCTCTCCTCAAGTGTTCCCATGGCGGGTACGACAGGGTTGTGCTTGCGTATTCCCAAAGCCTCCATAGTGTGAAATGACGTTGGATCAAGACTGTCTGGCGCCGGGATGTTGTCAGTCGGTTTCCCGTTGATAAAGGGACATGCGTTTCCAAAGTACAACATATGGAACCACATAGGACAGAAACCTGTGGGATACTCAGTGAAAGATGCTGCACAAAAGGCGCAGTTGATCACGGCAGAAATGTCGTCGTAGTAAAACCCCGAAGCAGCCATCATGCGGGGTTTGATCATATCTTTTCCTGGCCAGTTTTCAAACGTTTTCCTGCGGCACAGTTCGCTCTTCATACGTTTGACCTTCACATCTGGCGTTTCGGCCAGCTGTTGCCAACGGAATTTACTGTTTCCTTTACCCATCCCGATCACCTAATTCGGAACAACACGTCTACAAGAATGTCTGGTGAATTCAATGCTGCCTCGTCACGTACTATCCTTTATATGGACAGTGCGTGTGGTTACATCAGCGTTTTTCTGCGACGTTGCACACGACCCTCTTCTGTCAATGACCGTTCGACAAAAACATGTTCAGGCATGACACGTTTCCAAGGTCAGTGTCCCAAACAGGTTGCCACTTGCATTCGAAAGTGATAGGGCACTCTAGTGTGCACGTGACCATCATGTGCACGTGTGTTGTTGTTGCGCAACAAAACTACTCGTATGTATGGGGGGGGGGGGGGCTGCGGCACGTCGGCCTTGGGAACGTGCCGTGACATGCCTGTTTTGTCTAGACGGCGGCGAGTGTTCAGGCACAAAAAAACAGGTCTGACGTAAACCCTGATAATTTATGAGACACGGAGAAAACCAGGTCAGTGCACCGCACGTGCGCTTTGTAATAGGTGCGACTGCACCGGTGAAAAGGCGTATAGTTCAGACTGTCTGTCGCGTATGGCCGTTTTCTTACACGGTGAACTGACCTTGTGATGGTATACCCGTGTACACGTTTATTTGATATATATGTAACATGGATTGGACAGACACATAACCTGTCATTGTATATTCAACGTTGATGCGTCCTCATGGATGTCAGGGGCATAACCGGACAAACCTACGGGTCTGTTCAAAATCGGAAAAAATCACAGAAGACAGAAGGGCAGACGGCTGTTCGCGGCAGCAATCGTGACATCACACATAATGATCGCGAGAGTGAAGCGTGGAACACCGCGCCACGGGTTTACCCTGTCACTGCATACCGCCCCAGGGAATGGCAGGTCAACCAACACCCTTTAGTGCGTGACGTCCCTGACTGCACTTTGAGACACCCACTGTTCTCTTGGGTGGTGGATGATGTGTTCGACGATTACCTGTTCTGGAGGTCGGGTGTTTGCCGGTTACAGGGCAATGCCGAACTGCTCCAAAATGGCAAAGCGGACGACTTGTACAAGGAGTTTGACTCGCATAACCGTAGTCCGTCATCACGCAGTTTCACTGACATATGGCTCAACACAAAAGCGGGAGTTCGCCAGAACCATGCGCACGTCTGCATTCCCCTGGCTTCACAGATACCCATGACCCTGTTTGAATTGCACGACTGGATGAAACACTCTGTGACCGGGATGTCTTCACGGTTGCGACCAGTGTCTCCCTCAGACAGGCTGGCTTTGGATGAAAGCGTGTGGCAGAACACTGAAACGCGAGCGGTGCTCAACTGGCTTAGTTTGTTACATTTGTTTTTTAAATACAAAGACATCGTTCTTGAACCGTTTCAGGGTCTCATGGTTATGCATATCGTCGCCTTTTCTGCCGCAGCGCGTGCGCCGGAGCACAACCACATGTTGCAGCGGATCATCAAACGATTTTTCATAGCGGGAGGATACAGCCGGCGTGTTATGACCGAAAGCCGGACGTCAAATATATGCGTGGCCCTCGTTCCCAGGCGCATGGGCAAAACATACATCACACAGGTCACGCTGGCGGCGGGCATGCGGGCGACTGATATGCGGTTTGCATATTTTTCGTGTTCGCATGATCTCAGCCGTAAGGTAAAGGCAGATACTGTGCAACACGTCAACTCCATGCAGCTGATACTCGATCATTTGGACGCCAAAGCCAAAGTACGTTTCCGAACCACCGTCAATCAGCAAAATCCTATGTATGAACCGAAGTTGGCGATACATTTTGAAAACGGGTTACACACGGAAATGTTTTTCCTCAGCTTGGGGAATCAAAATGTAAGTATAACTGTAGCTGGGATAAAGCCACTGGGTCGCATGGATGTGTGTGAGGGAAGGGAGGGATGATGTGAATAAAGAATGATAACGTGCAATGATTATTAGTATCTTTCATATGACACATGAACGTCCGTGGCAGAGGTTACACATATTAAAAATGCTCACGCCAGTGTTATCGCTTGTTATATACTTTTAATAATCATTGTTGTAAATACAGCAGTGATTCTTACAATGAAACACACTATGATTTCACATGGTAAAATAATTTGTGCGACCTTTCAGCAGGTCGCGCCACAAACCACAGCTAGCACACATATACAACACGTATTCATCGTCCAGTTGTTTAAGTTCCCATATGTTTTGCGGCAGGTCAATGCAAACGCTACCCGCACGACGGTTCTGTTCTGACTGCGACGGTGTGTTTGGATCGGACAGTTCCGGTACAGCAGTCTGCAATTTGAACTTGCATGTGGTACTCCTTTCCTCTAGCATCCTGTCAATGCCATGCTTTGACATGTCCTTCTCTGCGTCAGCTATCTGCCTGCTGACACGCGTGTACGTACTCCCTGGGGCAGCACGCCTGCCTGCTGTAACACGGTTGCACAGGTTACCTAACCATCCTGACATGGCCGAGTTCTTGTGTTGTGACACACACGACACCCGCACAAAGCGGTTAGGGTTCCCTGCCTCCACAGGCGTCTCTGTTGGGCCACGCCAACCCGCCTGGAGAGATGCGCACAGACACTGTACGGCAGCTTGCGGGCCACCCCACCCGTTGTGTGAATACGTTTCGTCTTCTGACTGTTCACCCATGCAAGACGTGAAAAGTGAATGCTTCACTAGGGCTGGCGGCACTGCAGGTACGGCGCCCGTCGCTGCGCCGTTGTCACAAAAGTACGTCCAAAAACTTTTACAGCTAGCTTGATAAAACAACTGCGGACCTGTTCTGGCCATTATATCGGTTACATCTGACGGGTTGGTGTTGTTTGTGTAAACAGGGATGTTATCGATCTCTGCAAATCCGGCGTACTTTCCTTTCCCCCTCCCGTGAACGAACAGCCAACTGGGGTGCACAACATGGCTGTTGGCCAACGTCCGACTCTGTAGCCAGGTGATACACTCTCTGTCGGTAATGCCCAGTATGCTGCCTACGGTGTTTTCAGGGAGGGTCACACGGTTTCCCGTTCTGTACGGTGCGCAGAGCCAAAATCTGCAAATCTGGTGGTATCCTCTGGCGGGCATCACATGTGCGCGTCCGTTCAGTTCTATCCTTACGGGAACTATACTGTGTTCGTCTGCGTTACCCTGTAGGTCGCTCAAGATGTAAATGTGGGTCTTGTTCACAACGCATAGTGATGACGCGCCTGTCTTGCAGTTGAGGCCGTAGAATACGTTCACTGTCTGTGAACGGGGTCTGCATATACGCGTATCACCTGACACGTCTGTCACCAGAAACACGTCACCTGGCGCCGAAAACGAAGGCCTCGAGAATTTGTCTATAACGTCTACCATTTTGGCGTCTGACAGAACAGCTGTGCCGCCCACAGTTCAGCGACAACGTTAACACAAATAATACATGTCGACCGGCTGACCGGCATGCTTCAATACAATACAGGTATAGGTTCCACCAGCGTGAAACCGATGAATTCGATCAGCAGATCCAGAGGGTACGAAAGCCTTCGCAGCAGTTCTTCCATCATTCCGGGGTAACGCCATTCCACAGGGTTGCCCCCCGGAACGTAATGTCGTGTCAAACGCGAGTGCTTGTTGGGACAGAGGAACACCAGGTCATTTGGTTCACTCACGTTGATCCACATGGAACATTCGTCAGAATGTTGTTGGCCGCCGTGCGGTCCTTTGAATGTAAAATACCACACAGGCTCCATGAAGCGTACCGTTCCGTTATGCACACCAGCCCCATAAAAATGAACTTGCAAGTAATAAGGGACGTCTGGGTTTGTCCGACGGCCGTCCATATACCACTCAACGGCGGACTGCAACCTTGCGCCAAGTCCTTTATTGAAACCCAACTTTACCTGTCCGCATTCCCCCCTCAGGCGACAGATCACCCTCCTGAATATCAGTACCAACGCCACAGGGTTCATGTGCGAAAAAGCCCTCATAAGTGGATCGGTCACACCGGGCACTGCACAGCTGTCGCGAACTGTCAACCATCCGGCGTAAAGCGCGATCTGCTGGGATAATGTATCATGCACGTCCGGACAAATTGAAACGTTAGCGCACCATGTTAGAATGACGTTTATGTCATCCACCTGGTCAAACATTCTGCTCAGCATGGGGAGGCTAACTGAGGTCAGCACTCGGAAGATTTTGTCCTCGATCCCGCACTTGTACGTCCCCGTGCTCGCCGGGTCCATCTGCCGTTCTGAAAACACCTGTCCGTAATTGTGCATGTGAGATAACAGCATTACGGCCACGGATCGCCTCCTGCCTTCCTCTGTTGCAGGTACAGCCGGTTCCCAATGGCAGATGAGTCGCATGCAGGTGTGTTCAGGTGTTAAGGCTTGCATTTCTGCAAACGTGGTTTGGTCTTCCGGGGCAGGATTAGCATCGTAAAACTGGTTCAGTACGCTTCGTAAATTCACTGCTGCGGACACGGTCTCTCCGGGAATGGCACTCATTTCACTTTCGGTGGTTTGCGCACCTGCCTCTGTACCAGGTAGTTTTTCCAGCGCTTTCAAGGAACGGGCGTGGATAAGCCACTCGTTGAACATGCACGTGACGCTTGACAAAATGAAATGTACAGGCACGGTAACTCTGTCCAGCGTGTCATTGGGACCGTTATCGTTGTCAATGAACAAGATGTCCAGCCAATCTGTCAGCTCCACTGAAGAACCGGGCTCCCTGCTATACGATACAAGGTCTGGCCGTGGCATGTCCAGTTCTATGACCGTGCCTCCCACTAATGTATCGTAGAACATGTTCCTTGGTTTGATTTCTGTGTAGCGGTTATGCCATCTGTGATCACGGGCTGACATGTAATGGGTCACCAAGCGTATCCAAAAAACTTCGTCAACGCGACGGTGGTGTAGGTACAGAAACATGGACGCCGGGGCTCCAGCGGCTGTTCTCCATATCGGTTCATAGCAATCCTCAAATGGCCTGGTCACTGCTGGTCCGGTATGTGGATCACATAGGTCTTTTGCAGCCATGGTTGTTTGAGGTTTTCATCGGTGGGGGGGGGGGGGCTTTCCCGAACGGGTTTTTACTAAGGGATCCCCCAACGGGTGACGGGTTACCACCGCATGAAATGAACTATATGTTATTTGCGGTGGTGGTAGCTTATTCAGTAATGTCAACTAAACGGTAAAACGTAACGAGTATGTCTCGCAGACGTTTCCGCTGAAGTAGTCCAAATATGGATAGGGTACCTTTGGAGGAATGTATGCCACTAGATGTCAGGAGGCAGCTTGAACTGCAACGGGGCGCGGGTTTTCTTCGGCTAGACAAGAAACGGTCGCCCACCGTCCCTGATGTGGCTGAAACGCTCAATAACGTGGACGGAAAGATTCTATCCAGTGTGTTGTTACCTTCGTTGAGCTTACACAGCGACGAAAGTATCTGCACTTTTTTATTTGGAAGTCCTGGAATCCCTGACGCTTTGCATGCAGACCAGGAATGCCTGCGTTTGTACAACTACATCTGCATCCGTTTGGCGGCTGTATATTTCGTGAGACGATTTCTAATGTCAAAAGAGGTCCCGCACAGCCATACATTCATGATCAGTTGTACGAGGTTTTCGTGTTTGATCGAAGGTTTACGCGACCTGTACTACCTGAAATATTCCGAGGTACAGCGGTTGGTGGATGCAATCGATAAGGCGAATGAAGATATGCGAGCTGCGAGAGGAGAGGTCGACGTATGCACTGTAACTATGCGCGACCGTTGGATGGTGTCTGCATACGCTGCTTTCGGGTGTTTCATGAGGCTGGTTGCAGAAGCGTGCCGTTTCCATTGCAAACCCACACCTGTGTCACTCGGCCATTCTAACACGGCGCGCCGTGTCCTGAACAGCTGTGAAGACTCAGCTTTCATGTTGTCTGAAGACGGAACTACTGTCCTGAGTCACCTGCTTTTGCATGTTCCCCATTTGACACTAAATGAACTAGCTGTGTGACGCCTACAGGTAAGCTTTTAAAGGTTTTCACGTAGCTTCCACGGTGAAAGTTTACAAAATGGAAACAGGGGACTTAGAGTAACTGTGGATTATAGACACAGGCGGCTTCATAAACGCTGGTGATGTGGTATGCAGGGCTTGGGAAGCATCGGCGTAAAATACCTGTATTTTGGACACCTGGATACATTCATACCGGTCACTGGGTCATAAGCAGTGTACGTGATGTGGTTACACCCGCCGCCTTCGATGTCCTGCGTGGAGACCTGTCCAGCCACACCTGCTGAAAGCTGGCTGGACGTTGACGCCGAATGGTCGTAGATCCACATGGCATTCCTTTGTTTGCCCCGGTTCATGTCTGATACTGCATGTCTCATATGTGTGGCAAGGTATTTTTTCAATTCATCGATTGTCCGGGATCCCCTTGTCGAGTCCTTTTCCGACGAAGTGAGAGATTCCACTGCAGAGCACCATGCGCGGGAGCATTCACCGTACGACGGACGAAGGTTGGGTGACAGCCGAGACAGGGCCATGTAACACTCGTATTTCACATGTTTCGTGTCGTCTTGGGATGGGTGTGACACTTTGCTTGACACGTAATCGTGCAGAAGCGCATCAGTCTCGGTGTATCGACTGAACAGGAGCTGATCAACAAGTGAAAAGTTGTACACCGTGACGGGTCGGGCTATTACCGCCATAACGAATTCCGGACGTGGCTCTACCCTAAGGAGTTCGTCACGGTCGGCTGACTGTTGTTTTTCCCACGTGTACGTCGCCATGTGGTCTTGTTGAAAAACATGGGTCGCACATGTTTGGCCGTTCCCGTCACCTGTAGATATGACCGGTGCGTCATTCTCTGTCCCGTGCCGGGGAAACTCGTCCTCACGCGGACACGTTTCATATATCTTGGCTCCGCTCGGCATCCCTGATGCCACACACACCATATCACCGTCTGCCGTCATCTCCACGCCAGGGCAAGGGTCGCTACCGCTGTCCGGGTGCTGGTCCCCTGTTTTGAAACAGGCATGGAGGCGTCCGTGCGTGATGCAGTGGAACAAAGCCGGGGGAGACCTTGTTTTGGCAACGGTGTTTAACAAAAAAACGTAGTGGTCTGGCGGACGTCTGAAACGGCATCGCGAAGCGTTCGTTGAGTAACACGGATTGTACCTCTGGGGTCTCCCTTTACTCTTGCCTTTTGCTTTCATGAGTGGGGTACCCTGTCATATATGTTGCCATAAAATACCTAAAATGTGTATGATCATTTATATTCTCAGCTGATTGGCACCCCAGAGGTGCGATAGGTTTTTGTTGTCAGATGCGGTCACTGTGAGTGGTGCATATATCGTAGTAAGCAGACATCACAAGGGAGGATAACGCTTTTAAGACGATGTCACATCTTCTCGTATCACACGTTCCCTCATCCCGAACATGCTCGTGTACCATAAAGCAGTTCTCGTGTAACCGGTCTATGATCTGTTGTGGCGTGCTCACGAGCAGTGCTTGTTCCCAGCTACTCACCAAGTCCTCTAACTCGTCTAAAGTGTGTTCGGTGCCTTGAGCCATCCACCCTCCCTTTTGAATATGTGTCTGATGAATCTGCGCACTCACGTGCTTTTATATTGTTGTGTCGCCACCATGGCCTTTTTTATAATCAGTGACGTGTTCTTTCCTCGTTCGTTTCAGGCTGGCAGGGGTCACACGTACGACATCGTGTATGTTGACGAAGCTGGATTTGTGAAAACGTTGACACACCTGTTGCCTTATGTGAACCGCAGAGGGACCAAGTTGGTGCTCACATCTTCGATGAACACGTCGGCTGAGAATACATGCGCCTTACTGAAGTTGGAACGGACAGGGGTTGCTTACTACCGCGTGTGCTTCAGCTGTCCTGCAGACGTTCCACGCGTTGCCGAGTCGCCGGAAGCCATAGCGTGTCACCACTACGTCATGTCACTGCCGCCTCACATCACGACGGACGTTGTACAAAAGACGGTTATGAACACGTTGGAACCTCACAGCTACGAAACAGAAAATATGGGCGTTAGTCTGGGGCGCGGCGACGGGCAGCCGGATGGGCAGAATTCGGGGGATGAGGTTGGGCTTTTTTCACGATCTGTCCTGCAAGAAATGAAAGACGGTTTGAATGACTTGGATACATTCAACAATGTCGATTGTTTGGGTGATACATTGTTTGTGTACGTGGACCCAGCTTACACCACCAACGTGTCGGTGTCTGCTTCAGGAATAGCTTGCGTGTGTCGTTACACACCTGGCGCTCCGCCGTCCGGTCGTGTTTCCCGCAGGGTCCCCTCAAACAAAACCAGGCGCATGGCGGTCGTCCTCGGATTGGACGAGGTGCGTTTGATAGAACACAGCGTACCAGCGGAAGTTTTCATTGGGCTGGCGGTTTTGCGCCTGCTGCAGCGTGTTGTGAATATGCACGCGTGCCCGCTGACATACTCGTCCCGTTTCAAGACTGCTGTTGTCGCTGTGGAAAGCAATAGCAACGAACACCTGGCCGTGCAGATTTGTCATTTCATACACAACGCCGCCAAAAAAATGGCCGGGCCGGTTCGGTCGCTGTCGTTTCAATTCACCCACAGGAGGAGGACAGAGAAGGATGCCAAGACGGTTGGGCTCCAATCCGTGCGGGATTTCGGGACAGCCGAGGTTGCGGGTTTCTTCCTGGACAAACAGAAAAAAACTTTAGTGTCCCTCTTTCAAAGTGCATTCAACAGTCGCATCGTGCGTTTGTCAATGAGCCTCGCCAGCTCGGCACTTGAGCATGCCGGGTTGGACGCTAGAAATTTGATCACGGAGCAGCTGTCGAAATTCCGGCCGGACCGAAAGCCCCACGATCATACACAGGATGACGTGGCCCTTTCCCTGATACTGGCATACAACCTGTTGCTAAACGAGAGAAACGAAAACTTTAACGTACATGAGTTGGCACCGTTGCACACGTCCATTATTTAGGATGCACGATGTTTTCCCCTTAAATAAAAGGGACACATGCCTAAAATGGTACGCTCTGCGTGATATGTTCGGAAAATCTGACACACGCCCGTATGTATCAACAGACAGCCGATGGGTCGGGTAATGATGCGTCACGCGCGACTCGGCAGCAGTCATCGCACGCAACCGATCTGGTGTACTTCCAGACCGTGACACCGAGAGAGCTACTGGACACATTTCCACGGACAAAGGATAATCGACCTTGCACCTCACTGTCTGCTCTCCAACATTTTGTTGTGACCGGGGTCAGGGCATCTGCCATTCAGAGCGCAAGAGACGGACACTTTTGTGAAGTACACTCCGAAGCTGTGACCAACAATCTACGTCTGCTTCGGGACTGCACCAGCATTTGAGGTCAGGGAAGGCATGTTTGAGGACCACGCTGCAGGGAAGGGAAGTGAACGGCCGCCCGCACTTCGGGACGTCGTGCAGGCTCACGTGCAATATGAAAACCCAAAACATTCTTTGGATTTCAGGTTATTGGGGGAACATGTATGTCCGTCTGTTTCTGATCCCAATACACCCGCCTGCGTCAACATCGGCAGCTGCGCAGGTATCAAACGGGTTAGCCTATCTTCGCTGTACAAAGTATTACGGGTGCTGGACGGGTCGGGGACATGGTATCTGAAATTAATGAGTCAGGCTGCTGGTGGACTCGTGTCCATCGTGAGACGCCCCGGGTCGGAAACAGAGCCAGACTGCGACATGACGTATCACAAGGTGAATACCGAGTACATCCAGCCGCTGGGTGAAACCAGTGCGGGTGAGATGCCTTGCATGGTCCCCTTACACAGTTTCCTGCGGCATCCGCGCGTCACTCACAGCGACGTCGTTGATGACAACGAAGACAGTTCCAGTGACTCTGATTGCTCTGTATACTGCACAGATTCCGAAACAGAAAGTGAAAGTGTCGAGGAAGACGCCATATGTTTGGAACGGGTATCGCAGGACGTGCAGACTACAGCCGGGCCAGTATATCCTCTGCGTCTTGTGAATTACAAGAAGCGCATGCAGGCGGGATCAGCCGTGAAATACGACGGTAGTCTGGTGAACCGTTCAAGGAACATTTTACAGGAAGAAGACAGGGCAGTCGCCGAATTTTGGTCCCGTAATGCTGATTCGAAATGCCAGGAAAGGACAGGACTGTACGGACCATCTAAGACCACCTTGCACAGCCTGCTGGCGGCGTCCGATCCGAACCTGCCTTTCAGGAAACTGTGGATGCGCTTTAGGAGAACGCACATATGGCCTCGGTTCTCCAGCAGCCTCGTTTGTAATGTGGTGCGTGTACTTACGTGGTTTCTGACGAGTGTCTCGAGTCTGGTTCTGCTGTTTTTTTTGTGCCACGTTCGCCGACTGTATGCATGTAAGGTGTACTTAGTATTTTCGTGTATTTGTACAGCTTTGTTTTTTATGTGCTTATACGTTTGTGGTGGCCACAGGTCTATAGACGCGATCTCGTGGTTGCGCCTCCATGTCATCCCGGGAAACTTCACGAGAGACATATACGATGCAGCAACGTTCCTGAAAAGAGTTGTATTGCATTGACAAGGCATGTAAAACATCTTTCTCTCGCTCTATATATATATGAGCAATGTACATGGTGGATTGTAAATGCAATAAAAAATATGGCACGCTGTTGTTTGTTTTTATTCGAAAAAGGTGTGTGGTATAGCATTATTGTGTGTGATGGATGTGTCATTCATAGCAGTCTTCTTACGCCAGATAGATCACGTGATCACGTGATCATGATTCAGTAGCAGATTAGGATGTATAAAAAAACAGACACGCACCGATGTTAGCCAGTGTGTTGCATATCATAATTGCAGTTACAGGCTGTGGAGAGAGGAAGCGGGATGGAGGACCTGTGCCAGGTTTCTGCCAGGATCGACACACCTTGCATCCTTGATGAATGGGTCCCAGTACACAAGGTGAGGGATTATCATGCACAATCAAAAGACGGTTGGGATCACCGTCGTCTCCTTCAGATATTCGGTCACCTGTTTGCGCGCAGTTTCCCGTTCCCACCCTCCACTCACGCTGACTACAAGAGAGAAGTTGAACTGGTCGACAGCGTTGTAAAGGCTTGCGGGACCCGGTGGTGCGTGTCACAGCCCGTGCCGGATGTGGACGGTGTCCGTATGACAAAAGTGGCTGTCTTGCTGGCCCGTTTCTGCACACCGGGTGCCGATGATATATCAGAACATTTACGTCACCGTTTCATCGTGGCACTGGAACATGCCGCGACACGGATGGTCGAAGGGGCGGGTGTTGTGCATGTCAGGGTGATATGTCCATATCAGGACTCAGCAAAAGAAGAGTTGGCACGCGACGTGCTAGCTTACGACGTGACGGACACGTGGAACGGCCTGTCTGCTCGTTGTGGCAAGCAGCCCCCTGCTTGGAACGCTACACCTGAATGGAACAGAGCATCGGCCGGTTTCTGCCGTTACGCGGGAACATGTCAACCAGATCTGGACGATACTGACGGACGGGCCCCGTCAGCAAAACGCCTGTGCCTGGAAACGCGGACGTGCGTCAGGTCTCGTTTTTTTATCGTGTGGCCTTCAGGCCATGTCAGTTGTAAGCCACATTTAGATTCATGGGCGGTGTCAGGTAGCAACCCGTCCACGCGTCCAGCTGAACACTTCCACACGTTGTTCGACCGCATGCTAATGGAAGCATGCTTACCGTCTCTGAGTCGCGTGCCCGATTCAGCGCTCTTGTATCTCCTGTGCAGACTTTTGTCCCCTGAACGTGCCATAGGTATATGCAGTCATAAGTACCCTGTATTCATACAGAACGCCCTGGCAGAAAAGGCGCGGCCGATTCCGGTTCAGACTCTGCGCCGTAACGCAGCAGCGGGGTGGTGGGAGGCTGCAAACGTCGCCTGGATGCAATACGCTGTAGACACAGGCATGTTCGGGGAGTACAATGCCATCTTGCGTACTGAACAGATCGCAGATGCGCTTGCGCAGGCCGCAAACGAAAGAGTAACTTTTATCAAACGTGGTGAAGGTGTGTGGAATATATGTCATGCTGTGCACCACCTGTTGAACACGTGCAGAAACCTCGTGAGCCAAGTCAATCGACAGGCCAATGAGGTTTGCATCCCGTTCACGGAGGTGGACGGTTTCGTAGGCGTGCCGGGCATAAAGGCTTACAGGCACGACCTCTTCCTGAAAGCATACCGTACGTCCCAGGGCCTCTTGCGTTTCAAACCGCCTAGTTCCCACGATCCTCGGGCCCGCAGTTTCAGTGTGCCTTGGCACCACAGGTCTAGTTTAATTCCCGACGTGCTCACCCGAGGTGGTTTCCAATCAACTTCGCCGCGCAGCTGTGTGAAAGATGAGAAGACTGGACCTTCTAAAAAGAAATGGAACAAAAACAGCGACATGTTCTGGGTTTGGTTTCCGTCAGGTGCGCCAGAAACGGACCACTTCTGTCACAAAAGGACTGAAGCAGAGGGGCCGGCTGAAACACCTTGCCCTGAATGCTGGGACATTTTGGAATGGCAGGCAGATCATGAAAAGGTCGGCCTGGACAATGGGTCAGGGAGCGGTCAGAGACACCCGACGAGTTGTCTTCTTGGATTCGGGTGCAGGTCTGTTCAGATCAAACGGTTACTGTTACATCTTGCAGTCGGTTGCGCGGTTTCTCCGAGACGGTGTGGCCATGCACGAGATGCGACAGACGTGTCGGAGAGTCACGTCTCGTGTCCGGCCACAGCCTGGTGGAAGGCTCACTATGTCCCCGCGACCGTGTCTCTACACAGGGAATGGCGAGACGTTATGCCGTGGAAAACCAACAACTGGCAGAACGCTCATCCACAGACCGCGCAAGAGGGCACTGCAGCTTCTGCGCGCTTCGTAGGGATTTTGGAAACGCTGAACGATCTTATACGGAACCCTAATGTCCATCCTGTACCCGCTCCCTTCAATTCAGACGAAGCACTGAGTGATGTCTATCGGTCGGCGCGCCAGGCGTCAAGCGTTCCAGACACAGACCAGCGACCCGATCCGGGTTTGCTGGATGTGCACGTGCTGCAGTGTTTGTCTTTTAATGACGATGCCACCCAGACTGTCTGGCGTGCCACGGGTTCTGACGACTGCAAAATGCCTCACCCTGTTTACGGGAAGATCCCCCTGGCGTCTCCGTATATTTCCGTCTGGGGCAGTTCCAGTCAAGGGGGCGCCGTACTTGGAAGCGGTGATACGGCAGGTGCCGTACACCTTGCATGGGGAGGCACGGCTTTTGATACGAATCGCGTGTACGTCACGTTCAGCGGCCCCAGGATGACCACGTACAGTTCTGAAGGGACCGTAAAAAATCATTCCGGTGCAACATTCTCTAGAAGTGCTCAACGTAGTCAAGGGCTCATGATCCAACGGACCAACAACAACAGGGGAGGTATACAGAATCTCCTTCTCTCGGAACTCCAACGGCATGTGTGTGCCCACATTTCCGACCCGGTTGCGCAGCACCACCTGACCCGGAACGTTCCCGGTATTGTCGTCGTGAATGTTAATTTTTGCGTGGACCACCACGGACCAACGAACGTGTCACGCATTCCAGGGAAAATGGTCAGGTACACACGCGCGGTGAAAGCAAGGAAGTTTCCAGGTGTGGCACTGTCTGTCCTCGTCCCCATTAAGTGCACCACACGTCTACGTATCAAAAATATTCACGTTACCCCTGTGGGGGGCAACACGGGCAAGACGCCGGAATGCGTGGCGGTCGAGGACGCCGACGTTGATGAAAACAGGTCAGTCACCGCGTCTTTGCCGTGCAATCTTCACAAATGCTGTTCCGCCACGTACCCGAAAGCCAGCAACCCACACACCCTGCACGCACTTGTGGAGTCCCATCGGCGTGTCATTGAAAGCGTAGGAGAGCTCGACGTTGCAATGCAGAGGGCCATGCAAAACACGGAACGCGCCAATGAGTGCCCATTAAATTTTCTGGCGTCACGTCTGATTTCGTGCCTCTACAACTTAAGAGACACGCGGGGCGGCGCAGAAAAAAGCACTGCTTCGGACGGAGATTGCGATCAGTCCGAAGACTGCCCGTTGGTATATGCGTGGGGTTCAGTGGCCGTCGGGAGCGGGCCCCATATGCCGCAGCTGGCGCGGACACTCCGCAAACGGTTTTCGCCTGCAGCGTGTAAACCATTGCAGTTGTGCTCGGCCGATTACGACCCTTGCGCAAAACGAGCACGCCACGGACCAACTGACCGTTTTGGCAGGGTAGGGCGGAAGACCGATTCTGTTCTCAGCGGGCAAAGCACAGCTTACAGGTCCCGCAATGGCGATTTCGTGTCCGCTTTGTACGACTGCACAGCCGACCCGTCAGTTGGGTCCTTGTCACCTGTAAATGGCGTTTACGCTTATTTCACATGGCTTCAACAGAAACGCCATGCCTTGTGGGCTGTTGACGGGGACGTGAACGAAAAGCAGCAGCAGGTGCCGTGGGACACATTAGAAATGACGTGTCAGGCGTGGACTTCCACATCAGGACTCACCCCCGCTGTCGAACCTTACAAACTTTAAATAGCAAAATATAAACTAATGTTTCAACACACACACATATCTATGTATGTACAACAAACAATAGATCATGGACTTACAACTGTTTTATTGTTGATATATAATATAAAGCAACAGTGTTCACAAAATATCAGTTTGACATATTATACTTAAGCATTATGCAATATGTCTTGTGAATCTATTCAAATGTGTATAAGTATGCGTGTGTATGGATGCCATTCTCACATACGACATTCACATAAAAACATTGGGCTCTTCCTTATGCGTGAAACCTTGTGTTATGAATTGCCATACGTAATCATGACCTTTTGGGGTCGAGTACAGATTGTTTGCGAAGGGTTTGAACATGTACATGGTGGTGTATATGGCGTTCTTTAATATGTACCATTTTGTGTGTGCCGCTGTGCCCTCTTGTATGTTTGATGCTGCACAAATTCCCAAAGCGTTTATATTTTTTTCAACCTCTTGAAATGCTATGTTGCGCAGTAACAGAACAGAGGACCGTATTTTTGCAAGTTTCTGTGACTTTTTGTTGTGTCTTTTACCATCAAGGCGGAGAGTTGCAGTAGGGTCCAAACATATATCTGCGGAGAGTTTATCAATATCTGTCAGGTTGTATACAAGCTGGCGAAGAACTAACAAAGCGTAAGGTGCCCCGTCGTATTGCCTGTCCATCCATTCGTGCATCTCCATTCCGGGGATGTATAGTGTGTCCCGTGATTCAGCAGCACTCTCTGTTTCTCTACGCTTGGCCCATTCTTCCTCGTACGCTTTGACTGCACCCGCCAGGTCTTGCCTGTCGTTCAGCAGACACAAAAGCCATAAACCGGGGAAAGCGCTTGATGTGGTGACTCGGCGATCCATACCTTTCAAATACATCAAAATAGATGAAGTAAACGCTTCCCATGTTTGTTTAGTCCGGTGCCATCCTATAGCGTACAGCAGCAGCGTGACGTTAATCCCTAGCACTGCTGCTCGCCGAACGCTACTGTACTTGTACAACGCGTAGAAGACGCCCCTGCAGTCATCTGATGCGTTCTCGTCTATCAGAACGGCCTGAATGGGCCTGTCCTCTAACCGGTAGCTCGGGTTCCCTTCCTCGTCCCTGGGCGTGGCACCAAAGACCATAGTGTACAGCATGTCTGCCGTGTGGCATGAGGACGTCATTAGCTTTTCCGCACTGCCGTATGATGGCTGTGGCCACACGACGTAAGGTGTCCAGTCTGCCTTTTGGTTCAAGGGGTCCGCGTGCGTCATATGACTTTCACTTGCTTCCCTCTGGGACTCGGACACGTCATTTTGTATGCCCTCCCAGCATGAATCGTTACCTGTCGTGGCAGCAACAGAACCCGATACGGAAGCGGCCGTTGGAAAACCTCCTAAAGGAGGGAGGGCCTCCCATTCCAGTCCAGTTTGCAACAGTGGTCTGTAACCTAAATCCTTCTTTCCGCATTTGAACCCCGTCAGGAACATGTCGTAGTAACACTCGAGAGCCACTGGCGTGCTCGCCACGACATCCGCCCACCTGCGGGACATCACATATTGTATCTGACGGTTATTTTGCGATATCTCATACCAAGCGTACAGGTACCAAAGGCCGGCGTAGAGGTCCGAGAAGTGCCGGTTCGCATCACAGTCCAGTTGGTGAGTCAACGTTCCGACATCTGCCACGGCGTTGTTGACAGCGAGCACGAATGCTGGTGCGACGGTAACGAAAGAATCCTTACTGTCCTGTGGCACCCTCCAGGCCCCGCTGCTTCCCTGGCGGCCTGGCGGGACCAGGTTCACATTAGCCAAGGACGGGTCGGTTGGTCCCATTTCATGCCGGAGCAATGTCTCTTGCAAACTGGACAAACGTGACCTGGTGAAATCCTTTATTTTTTTCCCCTTTGACGTAATCATATGGAAAAGTAAATGTGTCTCGGGACCGTACACGGGCAATGCTGGGCGATCACACTGTTGCGTGGAAGCCGCGAGTACTCTTTTCGCATGCTCGGTCGGAAGTTGGAATGCAGGTAAACGTTGGCGGCACGTAAGCAACGCGCGTTTTGACATGTTCATTGTCTGCAAAGCCCTTTTAGTACGTGTCTGGCCATCTACCGTTTTTACCATCATGGGTACCAGCTGCTCCACGAGCGGGGGAACAGAAGCGTCTGCTTTGTTTCCATGACTCATCAGTTCATCAGGGCAGGGTCGTGATGTTGGTTGACGCAATGGGCTACGAGACCTGAGCTGGTCCTCTTCCTCTGGATGGACCATTTCTGGAGGCCGTCGACAGAATGCGTCGTTCAGTGTTGTCAAATGTCCCATGAGTGCATCCGTGAGTTCAGCCGCACGGGCGGTGTCGCCTGTGGTCCGTCGTAAAAAGTCTTCGGCTAACCCCTTAACCCTTTCCCCGGGGATGCACAGCGCGTCCTGGGTCCCCGGTTCCATTAACCGTATGAGGTCCAACAACTCTGTCCGGTATCGGTCGTGGACGTCTGTCACAGCTTCATCGTGCAGCCGTTTCGCTTTCAGCCGTAAAAGCGGTAGGTACCCGTCCCTCATGGTGCGCATTTTGAGTCTTGCAGTCCTCAGACTCTCCCTGGTACGAGCGGAATGAACCAGTAAAACATGGTACAAGGGAGGCAAACGGTTATTGGCGGTAGAATGTGACATGACGGCGTTGTCAGGTGTCCACGCAGAAATGTTAGCACCAGAACACGTCCCGCTGTCCAGTATTTCAAGCCTGCGGTGGAACTCTTTGTCCGACTCCAGTGTGCCATTTTCGAACAAATGATCACTTCTTCTTCGTCCGATAGTAGTATCATGTGGATCTCCGCGCCATTGAGCCATGGCATGAGAAGACCGCATTCATAAAGTGATATGTGTGTCAGGAACCTCCAACTCTAAGCCAATAAAGCCACCGCATGCCATTGACCATGCGAGACAAGCGGGCGCCTACATGCTCTATCAGTCTAACCTGCTGCCCCATATGCATCCTGATCTTTGAGGTACCCGTGCAGTTGAATATTATTAGCACTCTACGCTACTGTGTGTACTTCTCAATCGGGCAGACGGTTGTCACCAGTTCATACATCGCTTTTGTGTAGCGGTCGGCGTGTTCGAGCACAGACAGGTCAGTTGGTGCGCGGAACGTACATATGGGCCCTGCGGGGGCGCCGCCTTCACAGTTGCTTCGTCCTTCGCCAATAGGAAGAACATATCCGCATTCTTGAGAGCAGAACACCATTTCTGAAAAGGCCACGTTCGAGAATTGGCCCCCGTCTCCACAGCCTGTTTGAGGTTGAAATGTTCGCTCGGATGCGCTGTCCCTTTTATCGTGTGTTGCATCTGCTTTTTCCTTAACAGTGAAACGTCTCACGCGACAGCACGTCTTTCCAACCCACACGTATGAACTGAAACGAACGCGAAGTGCGTGTATGCGGTGCTGTTGCTGTGCACGCTTTCTCCAGTGCGCTGCGGATGATCGATGCAAGAACTCGCGCAGGCGCCAGGTAGTGTCGCAAACCTGGTAAAACGCCGATTGACACGCGAACGTAATTCGTTCTTTTGAAAATACAGGCGACACTATACTGGAGTACTTGGACGTCCTGGCGACTTGTTGATATTGCGAGCGGATGAGATCCTGTTTATGGACACTTGCGTTGAAGCCGATACTTTTCACTTCGACCACACACACCCATGCGCAACGGCCTTTGGGGTGTGCGGCCAGCAGTACCACATCCGGCCGTCTCGTCCCTTTCAGCTGTAGGCGCTTCTTCGCATCCATCCGTTTTACTTTCCGACGTGGTGGCCACCTCACAGAGTTGCATGTCGGCAAAGGTCTGTTGCTTTCTGTTGAGGCAGTACCGACGTTTGATATTGGGATGTGCGGTCCGACGGGTGTTTCACATACAACGGTAACTTTAACATCTTTGGCCCATTGTAATAAAACAGGCGTAGGTATGTCTTCGCCTTTTTTAAACGGATAACATTCCAACATGGTCAGCGCCCTGAGTATAAACCCCCTGGCGTTTGATTCGGCGTGTGCGGCCTGCACGGAACTCGATGCTTGCCAAAATAGGGCATTTCCGAATGCGATTTCTACCACGTCTTTCAAATTGGTAACTTTATAGAGACGATTTTGTAGTCGCGTGTGGAACCGTTCACCAGCCGTTGTCGAACGGGCGTGGCAGCGGTCGAGGTTTGCCAGGACTGGGGCTATCACGCCCTTGTTGTACGATTCGAACGTCTGGAACACCTTGGGTGACACATGTCCCGTATGTGCGGTCCAGGATGAAACTGCTCTCCGAAGTAAAGGGTTTTGAGCCGCTGCAGATTTCCATGCAGCAAACTCGCGACATCTCTGCACTGTGTACAACTTTGTGAGTTCTGACACCAGTTCTTGCTTGTGGAGACGATACCTCTCATGGTGGACACGTTTTTCCATGCCGGTAAAGAGGCCACGCGGTGATCACTGTCAGTTCACTGCCCCCGCATATACCAAATGACGCACGCGGTTTACCCCGTGTGACGAGTGTAATATATATGACTCGTAGCTATCACGTGATCACCATTACCAGTTTCGGTATATGCAAATAGGTTCATGGCATATTACGCTGCGTATATGTACGGAAAATGGTTGATTAAACAAATGTATTGGCCACGGCCAACAGTTCCATGTAAGCTTTACCCTCCATCTCCCGAAATTTCATCATCTTCTTGGTTACTGGAGGTCTTGTCGTTCTCGTTTGTTCGTACATGATTCCTGTTTGTGTTGACACCAACAGTACCGGTGTGTTCCGCCCACATCACAGGAGCGGGTTTTGTCCCCCAATACCACAGTTTGCACACAGGATAACCTCTAACTGGTGTTTGGTCCACCTCCCTGACCTTCCAAACGCACAAGACTCGAGGGGCTCCACAGCACATGTCCGACGCCGTGCAATTTTCCCCTATACGTTTACAATCCTGCACGGGATCTACTTTATGGCGGTCAGTGAGAAGGTGTTTGGCTAAGGCAAACGGAAACGTACCCCTTAACTTGACTCCGGGTAGCACAAACAACATCAAAGAAACCACGGTCAGATAGGTCAACGCCATGTACGGGCGGGTACCCATTGCAATCTGAAATCGTCCTCTATCGTGCAAACCAATGGAATTGCGCTTATGCACGAGACGTGAAATGTTTGCTGGCGACTTTAACCATGGTCTGCGTTTCACAAATACTTTAACATTCGAGGCTAGAGATATACACGATGGGACTGCACTGTACAGGACGATAAATGGACACCATATGCCGGGAGCAGACGTCGGTGTGTACACTAGTGCAGAGATGTCGTATTTATTTTCCTCACAAGGAATCTGTCCTCGTCAGATTAGTCATTAAGGTCGAACCTGTATTCCTCAAATGATGGAATGGTCACGACATAATATTGCTTTGCCTGATTCTGTACGGCAGTCATGAGCATATCGGCTCTCTCATATTCACCCGATACATACAAGGCATACCACACATCAGACCACATGTGCGGACGCTGGTGCAGCCAATCGAAAAAACGGATACCGATAAAGCAGGAGGACACCCCTGCGGCGATATAAGAGAGTTCCTGATCAGACATGATGTCCATCTCGTAGAGTGTATTTAACAGCCCGTTGCTTTTAAGATCCAATCCATCCAATAGGTCACCTGAAATATCCCTCAACGTTTGTTTCGTGTAGTACACGTATCTACATTCTGAAGTGTATGCACATGTAGGTTTAGATAAAAGAACTGGAACCGTCGTGCCTGCTTTGATGTTCTTAGCAATAGACCGTTGTTTTTCGATCCATGCGTGTATGCCTTCTACTGTATGTATATCTGGCCGTGTTTTGGCAACGACCTCTCCTGTAAACGCAGCTGCATTATATCTATCCCGCACGTACCGCATCCATACATAAGGAGGTATTTCCTCTGGGTACAGAGTGAACGTGCAGTATATGCCATCACTAGGGTCAGGTTCGGTCGCGTCCAATGTCGGCAGTGTGTGTATATCTTCCAACCGCAACCCGGTATCTAAGCAATCCGATCCGGGCGTGTGCCCCTCCGTGCGACATTTGTAACACGGTAACGGCTTGCGACTCCCCATGTGCGCACGGTTTATCACTTCATGTACATCATATGCACTTACATTTATGATATATATACCGACACCTGTGGCGCTAGGTATACAATGATACCTTACGTACATGTTCCCTGTTTTATTTGCCGTAGCGGCACCAGCCACTCGTCACGTGACTATGTGTGACACTATCGTGCATGATATATGAGACAAAATACCAGTCATACAAAATGGGCACTTTTTACAGACAAGTATTATACCTGCCTCTTCTGGCATTGATCGCGCGCCAGATACAGGCCAATCGTAAGGCCGCACCCTCGTGGCGTTGGTTAGGAGCGCCGACGGAAAGTGAAATGGCCGGCCCTTTTAAATCGTGTAAGGTAACTGTCAACAACAAGCGTGTTACATGCGACGGCAGTAAAGAGACATACACGTACCAGAAAGCAAGACGTTGCTGTGAGTGTGCCGGTTTGGAACTTCCGCGTACAAAGGCATCGCAGGTAGCGTGGATGATGGAACTGGCTCCCACGGTGACCAGTGCACATTTCCGCATGGCAATCGAGGACAGAAAAACCGAGGCATGCTCCGTTTTCCGCCGAACTAAGGGTGCTTCCAAAATGAAGGGATGCCATAAAGAGAAGGCCGGTTTTTTGTGTTGGCCAAAGACTGGTACCCGTTTTTCAGATCCGGATGATAACATGGAACTCGTAGGGCCTTGGTCAAAGGAGCAAACATTTTGCAAAGACACAGCAAAGAAGAATTGCAGTGGCTTGACAGAAGTCACTAACAAGGAGGCAAAAAGTTGCTGCCAGTGCGCAGGAGGGCGTTTGCCTGTCATATCAGACCAAGGTTATGACTTCAACAGCGACTCTGTAAGCAAACTGTTGCGACAAGTGAATATTTCAGAAACGTGGACAATGTTCTCCGAAAACAATCAGGTCATACAAACTCCGGTATGTCACCTCTTTCGTTATGATAACGATATGAAAGCAGGCCATCACAAACACAAGGATCAGAAGGGAAACGTCGATTGCGACCAGAAACATCGGTACATATGTGTCCGTCCAGAGTGCTCTGAGGGATACTGGGGACGCAAATGCAAACGGAATTGCTCAACAGGATGTTACAGACGTGTGTGTATGGGATACACGGGAACGTGTTCACACGGGTGCAAGGCCGGCCTCAGAGGAAAGCTTTGCAACACAACCTGCAACAGTGGACGCTGGGGTAAAAACTGCGCACATAAATGTTCATCCGGGTGCATGAGGGAAAGGGGTGCCAAGCCTGTGTGCTACCCCACAAACGGAACTTGCTCTTGTAAAGTGGGTTACGCAGGCTCGAGATGTAACAAGTTGTGCACGAACGGAACGTTCGGCCTCGGTTGCAACCGCACGTGTTCTGCAGGTTGTCTGCGTGAACCGGACGAACAGACGAAAAACGGAACGATGATTAAAGGGACAGCAGTTTGTCGTTCAACAGATGGGGCATGCGATTGCCTGCCCGGGTTCAGAGGCAAAAGATGTGCGAACGCATGCTTGTCAGGTCAGTGGGGTCTTCATTGTGCCTTCAACTGTTCGGAAGGTTGTTCCCGTCGGAAATGCAATGCAGTAAACGGCGGATGTTCATGCATGCCAGGCTTTAAGGGGGCCCGCTGCAACGTGACGTGCCCTCCAGGGACATTGGATGATATATGTACCAGGACATGTTCTAACAATTGTGTACCAGTAAAAGGTATCCGTTTATGCGACAAGCACAGCGGGTCTTGCAGTTGCTGTCCAGGTTACTACGGCAAGGATTGCAGCATGGAGTGTGCCAGGGACAAGTATGGATCTGATTGTACCAGGACGTGTCCAGTAAACTGCATGCACGCCCCTGGCTCTCATATATGGATGACCAGTGCCAGGGATCGGAACTCGTCTTCAAGATACATGTGGCGTGTGTGTGCAAAAGAAACAGGTGCGTGTAGCTGCAAAGCTGGTTACAAAGGTCAGACATGTTCGGAAACATGCAGCCAGCAGGAATGGGGTGAAAACTGCCACAGTACTTGTCCGGTCAATTGCAACGGGACCGCCTCGGATTCAAATGCTAAATGCGACCGGTTTAATGGAACGTGCTTGTGCAAGGACGGCTATACGGGACACAAATGCGCGGATGTATGCTCTACAGGCACGTGGGGTACGAAATGTTCCCGAAAATGTTCTAGTCGGTGCATCACCACAGGTAACAGTCATAAGCCGACTTGCAATCATATAAACGGGACGTGCACCTGCCAGCCGGGTTACACGGGTAGACATTGCAACGAACTGTGTGCCAACGGCACATACGGCCCATCCTGCTCGAAAACGTGCCTAAGCCGTTGTGTGCGTGCACGGAGCATGAATTCTGTTCGGAAAACAACGTATCCGTTATGCGACCCCGTATCCGGCAGCTGCTTGTGCCAGGCCGGTTACAAAGGGCAGTACTGCAACGAAACGTGCTCAGCAGACAAATGGGGTTCAGAATGTACATTTTCGTGTACGCCTGAATGCAATGGATCCGTTGTAGACAATGGTATACCTGTCAGGAAATGCAACATGGTGAACGGTTCGTGCACGTGCCAGGCCGGGTACGTGGGCGAGCGCTGCACTCAACGTTGCGACGGTGGGCTTTGGGGGGAGGGTTGTGTCAGTGTATGCGGTGCCGGATGCTGGAACCGCTCCAGCTGCCACCACGAAGACGGACATTGTGCACAATGCACAGACGGGTACACGGGGCCGAGGTGTGAGAGCCTGTGCCCGTCCGGTGTTTGGGGGAATAACTGCAGTAGCACCTGTTCGCTGTTTTGTGCAAACAAGAAATGCAGCCCATTTGATGGAAAATGTTACCAATGTAAAGCTGGCAAGGACGGCGACTTCTGCGACGCGGATTGCCCGACCGGTGTGTGGGGGACTAACTGCAGTAACACCTGTTCATTTACTTGTGCAGATGGCAAATGCAACCCATCCGACGGGAAATGCTACCAATGTATAGCTGGTAAAGAAGGCGCCTACTGCGACGCGGATTGCCCGACCGGTCATTGGGGGAATAACTGCAGTAGCACCTGTCCGCCGTCTTGTGCAAAAAGCACATGCAGCCCATTCGACGGGAAATGTTACCGATGTAAAGCTGGCAGAGAAGGCGTCTTCTGCGACTCGGATTGCGGCGAAGGGACGTACGGTCCCAACTGCATGATGTTGTGCCCCGTCTGTCCAAACGGCGTATGGTTTAAATGTGATCCCGTCACTGGTGTGTGTCAGACAGGCGGCACAGACCTCGAGGACACTGGTCGGTGGAGGGAACACTTTCGTGCCTTCTGTTGGAAACCTGACAAAACGGGAAGGCAATGCAGGGACATTAATACAAGCAAGCCTGCCTGGCGTGATCAACACATAGCGGTTGTCTTGTTAAGCCTCCGGGTTCTGTTTGAGTATGTGTAGTGGTGTCATATCCTGACAACATATCATGACTACACTGCCCTATAGCGCGTGTGGACTGCATGCTAGGATTTGCATAAGTAAATGTCCAAGCTGTCAACAAGATATAGTTTTATTTTGACATGAAATAAACAACAGATATATATTTTACTTAAACATGTGTGTTCTTTGCTGATGTCTCATATTTGCACAGACGACCTGTCTATTATGCCGGAACGGACACCTGCTTCCGTGAAGGGGTCCATATGCACATCTTTCCTTTCACTGCTTTCTCCATCTCGCTTTTCTCGTTTACACGGGACGCTCGCACTCTCTTTTTCCGCAGCCACTTCTAAATGATTCGAAAACTGGCGCAGCGTCATACCTGCGACAGACAGTTGGAATGCCGCGTGCACCACTGCGAATTGCGTTTCGTCCAGCGCGTTCACGGTGCGCCCTCTTTCTGCGGCAGGGTCACCGTCTAACGGTAACGGGTCAACGTCAAATTCCGGCGTCACGTTCGGAAACACTATTTCGAGGTATGGTTTGACGAGGGCTCTGTTGGTTTCCTTGCGTGGTATGTACCGCACGGCATTGTTTGTGTAGGTCGACACTTGGTTGAAATTGAGCATGTTCATGGTAACTGAAGCCCATTGTTCACGCTCCATGTCTGCGTACGCCTTCACGTCCGGGACAGCGGTGCTCAGCCGGTGGCCCAACACTTCTCCAAACACAGGGTCCATCTGGTTTGTGACGTCAACGACTGTCGGCCCCGCAGCGGACCGGCTTTTGGGCGGCCCGATGCCACCCGATTCTACGGGCCGGTTGGGCCCGTACACGTCTGACACTCCTCGCCACAGGCCGTGCGCGTCGTCAGCTATTTCCTCCTCAAGTTCCTCTGCTGTCCGCTGTTCCGTTTTACACGAATCGACGGCTCTTTTCACGTCCCGTTGAAGGTTTTTCAGGTGTTTCAAAAGTGCGCGACTCGGTGGAGCCCTTTCGCCGTCCCACATTGGTTCACCGGCCATTTCTTCTGTGGGTTCGAGGCGTTCCTCGATAAATTTCTCGTAAAGGTGAACGGCTTCACCCAAGCGACGCTGCTCCTCTTGGTATTCGTTCAGTTGGGCGGTCAGCTGTACGTACCGTTGGGCGTGTATGGCGGCTTGGTGTTTATGCAGGTCCAGCGCGTGCCCTGACTGTTCCACGAGATCGATCAGGTACTGCATGACCCTTTCGGCTTCCGCGTTCTTGCGTTCTGCCCTTCTCAGGGCTTCCTTTTCAGCCGACGGCTTACTGAACCAGGACAATGCTTCGGCCACACCCCTCTGCATGTCCAGCTCGGCCGCGGTTCTTTCCAATTCGCGCACGTTGTACCTGACGCCTGACGTGGCGTCGAGGTCGCTGACTCCAGGGCGTGACAAACTGCCATCGTACAAGCGGCCGGAGGGCAGTCCGTCGCCAGCGTGATCCGTACTACCACAGACCCGCTGTGTGTTACGTTGAGGGGCACGGCTAAACTTCGGGCCCGCACCCGGAAATGTGGACGATGAAGACAGAGGTGCTCTCGCGTCGTCAAGCGTACCGCCTGCGGTGATCCGTTTCTGCAGATCACGCAGGTTAGCGTACATGCTACCCCAGTCACCCGCGACTCCGCTCACGATACACGGCACCAGTTTTTTCAAAGCTCCGCGTGTGATAGCGCTATCGGATTCCGCGGCTGTGCCCAACAGTTTCATCATATCGTCTGTGGTTTTTTCTTTCGCTTTACATGACATCAACTGCCTGTGAAGTTTAGCTGCGGCCAAAGTGGCCGAATTGACCTTTTCCTCTGCAGCGTTCAGTGCCCTGCGACAGACCTCTCTTTCGCTAGACGGGTCGTCATCCTGTTCGGCAGGTTTCTTAGGCATGCTCTTTTGCCCTAAAAGCACGCACGGTTTAGAGTTGAATATGTGCGAGTTTTCTGCTAGGCTTTGTAACAAACCACGTGCCCTGCTGTACATCAGAACTTGCCCACAGGCTGTGGCCATCGGGTCGCACCGGAAATGTTTGTGCGGGTATACCACCCCAAACTTGGAGCCCGGTGGGAAAAATGATTGGTCCATCACAGACACCCAGAAGCCGGACTGGGGTCCCAGGTATACCAAAACACATTCTTCCGGTGAAAGGACGCGGACGTGCCCTTGGCTGCAGTCGCAGAGCTTCGTGGAGCAGGTACGCAAGGCTGACAAAAGAACGCTCTCTGAGGCGGAGGTCTCGGTTGAGCCACATTTCCATCCAGAGCACACGCAAGGGCTGAGGTTACCTGATCCTGGGGGTAAACGCACGTAAGGCACTGCGCCCAACGAGAGGGTCCATGTACAGTACATCTCGTAGTTTCCCTGGAGTTTTACACGCTGCACCACCCGTTGTACGAGTTCTGCAGAAAGCTCTCTGATGTGGTTCTCGAGATAACCTTGGAAATTTTTTACGGACACGCGAATTTGGGCTGCACACTTTGTGATATCGAGGGGATCGCCCACGGCCATATCAACATGGTGCGCCCATTCCTTCTTGAACTTACCGTAAAGCGCGGTGGTGACGTCAGAGGACAAAGACCGACACAGGGAAGATGCGACGTATTGAAAAACGAGCATATCTGTAGGCAGTGACAAGACGGCTCCTGTGCAAGCGGAGGACCCCCCGGTGAAAGTACGCAAGAGTTCCCTGCTGAGGTCCGTCGGATGAACCAACACAGGACGTGAACCGGCAGCAGACAAAGGCGCATTCGACAGGCAAGACACCACGGCGTCCGTCACCTTTTCGGCCGGCGGAGGCCCGTACGCCGTGTCACCCACCGTCGTATCGCATGACGGTACAGCTATGCAACGCACGGAACGGAGTGCACGTGCGCGTTTCAGTTCACGGTGCAGCAGGTTTCTCTGTCTTGCCAGTTCCACGTACGTGTCTTTCATCCTTTCCGCGTCCCGCCTCGTGCGGTCCAGTTGTTCGCACAGATTGTGAAATTCCCGACGTGTTTCGCGGTCCCGGACGGTTTGTATTGCTAGGACGTCTGCGGAAACGCGTTCTTTGTCCAGCAGTTCAAACCGTTCTTTTAACTCGTGGAGCATGTCGGGATGTCCCTCTGGCCAAGGTGTTGGCACGTCAAGGGATACCCGTTGGGAATCCATGTTGGGTACATCTGTGTAATGGGCGTACGCCTTTTTAGGGCCGTAGCCGCCTTCGTAGGGAAACGCTTTGGACCGGACCTGGTCGTAAACTCTTGCATCCTGCCGTAGTGGCGGGAAACTGCCCGGACGTGACGGGTCCTCGTGTCTGTGCACTTGCTCTTTCAGACTCCTGTAAGACTGCCTGCACCCGTTCCTGGAGAAGGACGCTCGATCCGCCGGGTATGATCTGTGTTTCCGTCGTGATTCATACCTGAAACGCGGTGTCCACATGCGTGTAGTGTGCATTTTGTTTTATCATGCCATGGACCGTTTGATGACCGATCAGTTGACGTAAGTCACAGTAACTGTGACAGTGACTTTATCCACCCCAATACCTGATTCAACCGCTAGGACCAGAAACACAAATACGTACACCAAATAACGACCAATCTGACCCTTCGTCTGTTGCGCTCCTACACCCGATCGGATATAAGACGCGGGGCGTGAAAAGAGGGATTGGCATGATGTGATACCATTGTTTACATTATAAAACAAAGCACCATCAGTATAGCTCAGGGGACTTATAGTCAACTGAGCTGCAACCGACCCACACCTTAGCTACCACACACGTCATCCATACCATCATACATTGGAACGTCATTTGACAAGTGCACAAAACGAAGGCTGGCATAAATCACGTTCATTAATGCTGTCTAACATGAAACACGAAACAATAAAAAAAAGAAACAACACCGTACACGATACATCACATTTATACCAAGTAACAACGTATAAACAAATCAAATTCATGCACGTTCATGTCAAATAAACCAAAATATATCAGTCCATATCACGTTTCACTCGATCATCCGTAAGAACATACACATCTCTGAATTGTCTGTAGCGTATGCCAGTGAACGTGCTGTTTCCCTATCGTAGGATTCGAGAGATATGTCAGCTCCGGCTTCTAATAACAGATACTTCACCATGTCCACATTGCCACGCAGAACAGCTTCATGTAACGGTGTCAGGCCTCGTTTGCCTTCTTTACAGTTGGGATCCGCGTGCAGCGCGAATAAAAGATAGTTCAGCATGTCCCTGGCATCTGCTTCTGCTGCTATGTGCATGCAGGTGCGACCGTCCGCGTTCATAACACCCGTGAGATTCCTGTAGAAATCCGGCTTGTCCATCATCACAAAGCCGGCCCAGCATGTCAGTGATTTCAAGCATTCCGAGCACTTGCGCTGGCAAGCCAAGTGCAGTGGGGTGTTCGCGTGTCTGTCCCTTTTCGTAACGTCCGCTCCGCGCATCACTAGATGCCGGATGAGTTGGTGCATGCAAAGTCTCACAGCCAGCTCGAGGTAGGTTTCTCCTTGTATGTTTACTATGTCGAGGACTCCTGGCCCGTCCATTCTGTCTAGTACCGATATCGCCCAGCCTTCCATCCCGGCTAATATGCAATTGTGTAGAAACGTTTCACCGGCACTGTCACGGGAGAGAATGTGACACGGGGTGGACGATACGTCCTGTGGGGCACCAGAAACGGTGACTTCTTTGGCGGTGCTGTTCTCGCGTATGTCTTTGACGGTGCTGTTTTCGCTTATGTGAAGTCTACGCATCCCAGCCTCGACTGACTCCGTCGAACAAAACATGTCTCTGTCTCTAAACGTGTAAACGAACAGTGAACTGCAACGGTATGTGATCAAATACTACCAGCACAGTCATATATTTATACGCTAAAACGACATCTATTTTTAACCCATAGAATATCCGAAAGTCACATTTGTGAGGTAATCTCTAATTTTGGTAACGTCGGATTTCCCCACATATCACAGCATGATAATGCGTCATCCGACATGTGGGATTTTTGTTCACGGTCACACACAGCCACGTCATTGGTAGTGTTTGTTTAGGGTTGAACAACGTTGTATCCGGAAAGCGAAACCCCCCCCCTCCCCCCAGTTCATCAGCTAGTGCTGTCATTGCGGGATAATTAGTAGGCACAGTATACAATCATAGTGTATGCACTTTCGTATTAAGCTATCCACTCTCGGTCATGCTGTCGTCTTCGCTGTCGCAATTGTCCGGGCGCACAGCACCCAACCCTACAAGAAACATAACACATTCCTCGTGCCCGTTCGACATTGCAGCTTCCAAGGGAGAACTCCTGTTCCACGCTCGCGCGTGTGCATTCGCCCAACATTCATTTACCAAATATCGTACCATGTCTAATCTGCCGGACTCAGCTGCTTCGTACAGTGCAGTCTTTCCCGTCTTTCCATTTGGCGCATCGACATCCTCCAGCAGCGGTTTGAGGCAACCTAGCAGGTCCTTGTGCCCACCTTCCGCAGCCAAATGTACGCATGTCTGCCCGTCGTAATTCAAAATGTTCGGCCTTGGGGGGACTCTGTTAAACGGTCTGTAACGTAGATATTTTTTCACTTCTGCATGCGTCAGGTACAATGTCAGAGCCATAGCACACATCGTGTCACCTCTGGCTGAAGCCAAATGCAACGGTGTGTTCCCGTGCGCGTCTCTAGCCTCTGTGTCCGCACCGCGAGCCACCAACTGCCTAACCAGTGAATACATACCCTTCTTAACGGCCAGGTGCAAGCAGGTGTCGCCATTCATATCGGTCTTGTTGATCCCTCGGCTGTGCGTTAGGTCGCGCAGTATCCCCGTGGCAGCACGTTCCCTGCCCCAATTCTTTATGCAACTGTGTAAAAGTGTTTCGACCGTGCCCATCCCGACGTCTTCAAATATGTTGTTCACGAAGCGCTTGGCGTTTTTCAGGAAAACAGGCAAAACGTGCAGCCCAAGACCACGGCGTTTCGCCATGTGAAAGGCCAACTGCAGAGAGAAAGGGGACCCTTGAGTCCAAAAGGGAGCTCTCTTCTCGTCCAGCTCGGGGTCAAAGCCTTCACAAACCGACATATGAACCGAGGTACAAGTCGGATTCGACACAAGTAATAGCCCGCCAGTTCCGTTGTCAATGCTCGTCAATGAGGTGTCCATTTCTGAAAGTGTTTCCCCTGTATTCATGTCATCGTCTATGACATTAACGCTTTCTGTTGAGTACGCAGACTTGTCTATGAAGTTATCACCCTGGGTAGAGTACTCAGACACTTCCGCGCACATTCTAGCAAGTTCAATGCTTTCAATTTGCCGCCTGCTGGCCATGGTACGGCGATAAAGACGTTCATCCAAAATGTAAACGTTGACACTGGTCGGGCACATTTATACACAATGCTTCCTAGTGACAACCAATAGAAAGTCTCTGATTGGGGGGAAATTCTCCTGACTCATACCCTCCTGACTTGTTTACACAAGCATATGATTTACATGGGGAAAACCGACGATGACTCACTGATTGTGTGAATTCCAAAACGTAAACCGACGTAGTACACATCCGGGAAAATCTACGTGTTAGCGGTTATGTTACCACGACGTCGTACCCACGTTCTGGCAGGTATTCAGTACACCAACTGACGCTTGGAAATACCCGGTTTTACGCTTAAGTAAAAGTAAAAACCCAATGACGTAAATGTTTAGATGCTCCACTACTAAAAACACTAATCGGGCGACGTATATTCTGTGTGCGGAGGAAACAGGATTACATCCTGACAGTTCGCTTATTAAACACATGCGCCTCAGCATTAATCTATATCGCTTTCCTCCGACGTTTCTTTGCCGCATTTCTTAATGTAATTCAAAAGGATTTCAGCTGTTTCCTGTTGGTTTTCCATCATAGCTGACTGTATGGGTGTCCAGCCGTCGGACGACTTAACGTGTACGTCTGCGCCGCATCTCTCGATCAGGCACCGAACCATGGTACTCAAACCGGCTGCGGCTGCTATGTGCAGTGCCGTTCTGCCACTGCGGGTTTCCCGTTGGTTTACGTCCGCTCCCAACTTGTTCACCAGGTGAACCGTCAGTTCCTCCACCCCGCAAGCTGCTGCGAGGTGCATAAATCCCAGACCTTCCTTGTTTACCGCGTCCATGTCTTGAGGTAACTTGGTGAACGGCACAAAGTATGGGATGTTCAACATCTCTTCCCCCAGGACTGCTGTCAGGCATTTTACGGTCGACAGGTCACCTCGTGCGCAGGCTATGTGGAGGGGCGTGTTACCATCTGAGTCTCGTGCCTCTAAAACGGCACCGTGCATGACCAGTTGCCTTGCCAAGCATGCCTGTCCTTTCATGACAGCCAAATGGAGGCACGTTCGGCCTTTCTTGTTGGGAATGTTCAACACAGCATAGCATTCCTGTCCTTTCACATAGCAGCTCGGTCCTTTCAGCCCTGCCAGTATACGGGAAACCACATCATACCTACCCTCTTCGATTAGCCTGTGCAGCGCAGTCCTCCCAGTTTCGTCTGTGCGACGCAACTGTTCCTGAGTGTATCTTTCTCCCGCGCCTGTGTTCTTAACATCGGATACCACGCCTGCGTCTGCTTCTGACAGCACGCAGTCATTCATACTACACGCCATGTCTTCCATGTCAGAATCGTCATCCATCTCTTCACTGAAACCTACGTCGTCGTCATCAACCGGAACACCGGCGTAGAACGCGGCTAGTGCTGCTGCTGCGCGTGGGTTTGCGCGTGCCATCTGGAGCGACTCATCCATAAGGCCACGGTGAATATGTCCTGGAAGTTCCTGCTGAAAACTCCATCCTACGGCTCCTAAATCATCGTCAGCGTCATCTTCTTCGTCGTCCATGTTATGTATATTGTCTAACATCCGTTGAAAGCGCGGGTTTTCCCTGTTAAACCGCTCTCGTGACATTGCTGAAACACGCCTGTATTACAGTGTGACCGTGTCGATTGCACTGTGGGTTTTATTAGTATTCGTCGGCTGACGACATGTGGCCCGTCCGTGTTTCAGTGCAAAATCTGGTCAAGACGGGGCGTAGCTGTAAACGTGCAACGCAAATACATGCGACATTGACTCCGCCCACGGCATGTGACGTCAAACGCCAGTCACCCGCTTGCTTATAAAGCTAGACTCATTTCGTTCAGTGCGGTCCAGACAGGAGGAGGCGTCGTGATTGACGACACGCACAACCGCTCGGTTGTCTTTATATCATTATACAGCAAAGTCGGTGTGTCATGGGTGCCATGTTCAGCAGGTCTCGGCATTACGTTACCCACGAAGACCCCGAAGATGTTAATGACGTCGTTCATAACGAAACTTCCCAAGTACAGTGGTACATCGGAGAAGGCGAACCAACGCATGAGAATACAATCCCTAGCACACTGGACCGTGCTACGTGCAGGGAGGAACGTTCTACGCTTGAACAGGCGGAGAAGTCTGACACAAGCATGACAGATGGTGGTGAAACGAGTACACGAGCACGCACACTCCGCCGTCGCGGGAGAGGACGTCGAAACCCATTGTCGGGCCACACGCCGGACCAGACCCAGAGTTCCTGGACACCACGTACAACGGGAGTGATGGTTGGGAGGTTACAAAAAATGACGCAACTGTTGCATGAGATGAGGGAAGACCTAACACAGATGGACAGGATCTTGTCCGAAATGACACCGGGAAAGGTCGAGGTCTCCAAAAAAGAGTAACACAGGTCGGACATGCATGGTTCTCCGTTTCATTGTACCTGACAGTGTTTTGTTAGCGAAGTACTGCGTGATGAAGCATGTAATTAAACCAAAATAAACACAACTTTGATATTATTGAGTGTATTTTTCGTACTGATACCTGCCATACGTTTCCATACATACATACATATAACCTTCATATGCACTGAACATACACCGGGAGCTCCCCCGCCTTTTGTTCCTGTTGCGATTCATCAGGTGCGTGATTCATGTTTGTGTGATTCATGTTTGTGTGTGTGTAAATGTGGCATGCGTAAAGAACGACAGACACCTGTTAAAGCAGGACAATATTTTTACTGCGTGCAAATCAAGCATACCTACAAAACAATAAACATGGCGCTGAAGCACAGTATTTGACGTGACGGAAAGGACAGTGTCCTTAAAAACCAATGTTAAGTCGCCTTCAGTCATGTTTTAAGAAGAAATGTTCATTCGTTTAAATTTCTGTCGTTTAAATTTAAAATCAAATTAGACCATGCTCTTTTTACCAACAAAACATAAAGGCCGTCGACTGGATATAAACTGTTTTTTTTATTATTATCTATACGTTTTCTCCACTGGAATGCTCGTTCTGGTGACGTCGTTTCCGTGACTTTGCGTTTTTACGTGTACGCGTTTTATGTTTTCTGTCGCCGTGAGTGTCTCTTGAGCGTTTTCTACGGGTGAAGTGTGTACTGGTTGATACGACAGGGATGGGGCGCGTGCATGTGTTGCCTGAGTAATGGGCGTCATCAGGCGTAGTGTTCTCTGTCGCGTATTCACTCGAGTATCTCGACGCGTATCCTGTCAGGTATCTCGTTGCGTGCAATAGACGTAGCAGCACACGCCAGTGCGCGCAGTCCTTGAGATAACGCGGGTCTTCCGGTTTAAAACCACGCCTCTCTCCTGTCCAGGACACGAAGTACAGACACTCACCTTCTAAAAGCTGACAGGAACGTGTAAGCTGCAACCCCTTTGTTCTCACGAGCAGCGGGAGGTTGCTCATGTACGAACATCCCAACATTCTGCATATGCTTTGCATATACGGCATCATGTAGCATATATACGTGTCCTTGTGCAGCAGGCAGGAACGTCCTGCGTGGAATCTGTCCTCGTGTTCTTTGCGATGCCAGATGTCGCCGAAATTCCTTCTGCACACAGAACAGGCGGAGATCGGGTCAGCGAACCAAGGCAGATGAGATACAACAACATGCGAGCGGAGGCATGATACCGAAACCCCGCAGATGCAGCAAACCTCTAGCTCTGGAGCAGTACGTCCTCTTTCATTCTTCTCAAACATGCTTGTGTAGTCATCGGACAGCTCTAGTATATCATCCATTTTCATATATGTATGCACGGATGAAGGCACACTGCACACGAAGTGATAACCTTGACAGTCTCACTCTGTATTGACGTCTGAGCTCACTCCAACCACTACATATATTATATATGCACGTACGATACGCTTACGTCAGCATGAAGACCACGCTCGACATGTACATCCACTCCTGTACCGCGTACGGTTCTGTAGTATAGGTAAACCGATCTCGCGCCTGTACAAAACGGTCACTGCATTTACAGGCCTGTGCATCCAGTAACGGGACACCTTCTCATGAAATCGTCTAGCGCGTCTTTCACCGCATGCCAGGTCTGTAAGCCAGACCGATTTTCCCAACAGCCGTTTCCATTCGACATCAGTTACACACGGCACCTGCATCCTATCGCACTGCCATCCGCAAAACACACAAGGAAAACAGGAGTAACCCAAGATTTCACCATAGATGTGAGGAGCACGAATATCACCTACCAGATGAAATAAGGAGGCACATCCGTCCAATGGTTCGATGCAGACGCATAACAGGCAATCCAGTGACTCATCTAGCGTGGTGTGTTCTCCTGGAAAATGATGGCTTCCAGGAGAGCATGGTCGATTAGTGTCATACGTCTTCCTGTATCCGCACAAGACGCACGTGTCATAATTTTCATGTGTCGCCGCAGGGTACATGTGAACGAAAACAGCCATGGTGACCAGTCGAAATGCATGCGAGTCTGAGGGGTTAGTTCTTTGTTTGTACACTTTTATATCATCGTCGGCCGAATAAATTGCGCCCCATAACTGTATATCACAAAGAGAAGCAAAAGCGTGATTCATTTTCTGTGCATCAGGTTACCTCCAAAGCATGATTCGTCCTCAGCTCTGTCCAGCTGGACATCCATCTTCTATTCATTCTGTGGATTTTTTTGGACCAGCAGTTCCCTGTGCAACATCCAACGGCCTCTCAGACGGTTTTTTGATCATTTCCACAGATACCCCCGAATGCGATTCCCCTGCAGGCTTCCAAAGTTTGTCCAGTTTGTCATGATTTTCGGATACCCATTGCTGGCATTCAGAGCATGCACAAAAAAAAGACAATCCGTTGGAGTAATTTGCTAACTTAACAGGTATAGCTCCTGATGGGCCTTCCACTAATGCATCAAATTTCTCCACAATAGTCGGAGCTGGGTTGCGTGCAGTCGCACCTGTTTTAGTCGCACCTTGTTTTGCCGCACCTTGTTTTGCCGCACCTTGTTTTGCCACACCTGTTTTTGCCGCACCTTGTTTAGCCGCACCTTGTTTTCCCTTCTGTTCCTGTTCCAACGTTTTTGAGGGCGGTAAGAACACATGAATGGTGATGTCTGATGCTCCATCTCCTACGTCCTTTTCATCAGGTTTGTCGGCCTTTTGTTCACCCGATTCAGCTGTTTGTGCAGGTTTGTCGGTCTTTTTGTCACGTGATTCAGCTGTTTGTGCAGGGTTGTCGGTCTTTTTGTCACGTGATTCAGCTGTTTGTGCAGCTGTTGCTGCTGCTGCTTTAGGGGCATCGTTACGTTCACATTCGTTTTTCTTGTCGTGTCCAGAATCACACTGGGACTGTATAGGACGTGACGCTCCCTCTTCTAACTTTTCAACCCGGTCTGTCAAATCGGAAACACGTTTGTTCAGGCTGTCGATGTGTTTCTTGAGTCTTCCTTCCATTCGGTCGAGTCCGGAGTGGATCATTTGCTCGGTCTGCTTACGATTTAGCTTCTGGTGCATAATGGGACGCACAATCTGCTTGTCTGTCCTTTTGTCACGGGCTGCGATTTCCTCTTTCGTCTGAAGTGTAAACATGTCGTTCCCCTCGGCGCGATCCATCGTGTAGAGAGACTGTAGCGTGTCTGCCACACTCCCCTCGCGCCAACGCTTAAATACCCTTCAAGGCTGAGTCATGCACCACGAGTCATGCACCGCGGGAGTGTCAAGCGACTTGTTTACACTTGAGAACACAAGAGCCGAAGCGGTCACGTGAGCTGAACAAACAAAAAAAAGCAATTCATGTCACAGTACCGGTTAATCGTCTGCAGCACGTCAACGTTCCTGTCGAGGCAAGTTACAAGCGCATCAGGTCATACCCTAGTTTCTGCACCGTATCAGTGATTGGAGAAGCCAAGTCCTGAGAGCCGGTGTAATGTAGGATGGCTTCGAGGATGATCCAATCTTCGAGGGGCCGTCGTTCCATGTGCGACATGAACTGCGATCGCTGCTTCCTCAAAACAGGAGTCTTTTCCGTGATGATGTCTAACGTGGTTTTGCTGATGATTCCCCAGTGGAGGGCGTACTGAACCTCGTCGGGGACGTGCAGGAATACACGTTTCTCTGCCTGCACAAACGGCAGTCGCACGTCTCGGGACAGTTTCCTAACGAACTTCTCATTCACCTGGTAACGCTTTCTGATCTCGTCCGCATGTGTTGGGCCGTGGGGGTACTTCTGCAGTAGCGCCCGCAAGTCTGCATTCTGTCCTGTGCCGCTCGAGCGGACGGCTTGCTCGTAACTAGGCGGAGGCTCATGTATATAGGCCTGCCTGTAAGGAGGCAAAGCAATGTTAGGTAGCGGTAGATCTGCGCAGTTCACTGTGCTGTTTGATGCCATTATCGACCGAGGAATGACAACCGGGACCATGTGCCCCGTAACTTATACGTTATTAGGAAAGTCGTATCACACTGTGCGGGCAGCAGCCCTAACAAACCACACACGTTCACCAAGTCATACACACGTCTGTCCTGTGTCCTTAATCCGTCACATACACCCGTAAACAAGCTCATTAATCTTTCCTTGTCTGCCACGTCACGGCCTTGAAAACGTAGCAAGTTGTTTACGTATTGTTAGAACTACCGTTGTTTCATACTGCTCCGTGATCTGAATCCGTCACATTCACCCGTAAACAAGCCAATCAATCATTTTTCCTTGTCTAACACGTCACGTCCTTGAAAACGTAGTAAACCAGGATTGATCAGTCATGTTGATAACCGGTGAGTGTGATACTTCCCGGACACATTAGAGACGTTTGTGTCGTGGCTGTTGTGCTCATGTCTGTTGCGTGTGCAGTATGAATTATTTTTGCCCCCCCCCCCACACTTACACCCCACGTATAAAAGTTTCTCGGTGTCTCATGCAGAACCATACCAGTGTTGCAGCCCCTTCTGGCCACAGGAGTTATCAGTTAAAATACACACGTGGTCCTGGCTGCCATTCCCCAGTCTATCATGGCATTGAAGAGCATCGGACAGTGCGGAGATCCCCCGTTACCAACTGCGCCTCCACCACAAACTGTGCCCTCGCCTAGTGATGAAGAGATCGTCGACCCCACCGGGCAACAAACCCAAGATGGTTGGCAATGTCTGCACTGTCAAACACTGTTTAGGAGGTGGGACTGGTTACTCGGCCGCATTCCGGCACAGTCCCGGTTCATCCGGCACGTTTGGGGGGAATGGGACTGTTACAAGGACTATTACGACAACGGCCGATTAACTATGTGCAAGGGCGTAGCCGACTGGTGGAAAGAACAGTTTGTTCGGCACTGTTTCCCGTCTTACGCCCGGGAGATCAATCTCCGCCACTTCAGATTGGGTGTCAGGTACGACGGGCTTCCCTGTCTCGTATCCGTGAACGACACACCTGGTCAACAGTACTACATGGCATGGTTTGCGAAAAGGCGGATGAAAAAAGCGAAGGTACCACCGAAGGCTGCTTCTGTCCTGATAGACCACGACGTAACGGTGGTCGAGACGAAGGATGTTGGTACCAGTGAGGACGCTGCGTAAGATGCGTGTGACGCCAAGTATGGTGAACAAGCGTTTGACAGATGTATTGTATATGACGTGAGCGTGTAAAACCGAATGTTTATAACACTTGACCAGATTGCCGAGTCATGCATATGTTTTCACGCCACAAGTTAAAACGAAACGAATGACTCATATTGTGTACAGGAATCAGTGCTGCAGCCCAGTACATGTCATCGTGACAGGTGTAGAGCATTGCATAACTAGAGCGTATACTTTCAACGTGCTACGTTTTCAAGGACGTGGTGTGGCAGACAAGAGATGATTAATTGTCTTGTTTACGGGTGAATGTGACATATTCAGGCCTCAGAGCAGTATGAAACCAGGATAGCTTGATACATACGTAAACAAGATGCTACGTTTTCAAGGACGCAACGTGTCAGACAAGAGATGATTGATTGTCTTGATTACGGGTGAATGTGACATATTCAGGTCACAGAGCAGTATGAAACGACGGTAGTTATAACAATATGTAAACAACTTGCTACGTTTCCAAGGCCGTGACGTGGCAGACAAGAGATGATTGATTGTCTTGTTTACGGGTGAATGTGACATATTCAGGTCACAGAGCAGTATGAAACCAGGATAGCTTGAGACATACGTAAACAACCTGCTACGTTTCCAAGGACGAGATGTGTCAGAGAAGACGGGTACAGCAAAAACCATTCGTCACCCAGATGTATATTTTAGGCACATCCAATGCGAATGCACGAACATCGTTTGAACAGCCAGATGTTATATGGATCTGATCAACCAGATACGACAAACATACTTATAGATGTTGATAACACTTGATACTTCCAAACTCAGAAAACGAAATTTTAAATAAATGCATTTGTGACAATATTCCAAAAATGTGTCTAAAAACTTGTTTTACTCGTTATTTTTAACAATGTTTTGCCTGAATCTACGTCACTATACGTGTGGAACTTATCACATGGAACTTATATAATGAATAAAATATGAAAGTTTTCATGGTCTTCTTTATGCCATGATCATCCGCATATGTGATTCATGATCATTTTCTGATACATTTTTATAAATACATACAGGCACACAAAACATCCAGTTCAATTAAAGTATGCAGTCCGCACAAATGTTGTTTCATGTGTGCAACTTAATTAGATAAATCCGTTGTCTATCTGATATAGTTCTACTTGTCGTCGGCAGGTGGCGATACTGACGCCAATATATTGGTCAGCAACACAAAATGGCCATTTGCCGGACAACGGTCTACACAACATTTACGAAATACCTGCAATAATTTTAGTAAAAATATGCCTCAAACGTTCAACGAGTGACATTCGTGATATATTTTCCAGTTTGCGTGTACATCTTGCACAAACGTGAAATCTGCCGCACACCAAAGATTTCAATGTTGTTTCATGTGTGCAACTTAATTAGATAAATCCGTTGTCTATCTGATATAGTTCCACTTGTCGTCGGCAGGTGGCGATACTGACACCGTCATATTGGTCAGCAACACAAAATGGCCATTTGCCGGACAACGGTCTACACAACATTTACAAAATATGTGCTAAAATCTTTGGAAAAATATGCTTTAAGCGTTCAACGAGTAACATTTGCGATATCTTTTTCAGTTTGCGCGTACATCTTGCACAAACGTGAAATCTGCCGCACACCAAAGATTTCAATGTTGTTTCATGTGTGCAACTTAATTAGATAAATCCGTTGTCTATCTGATATAGTTCCACTTGTCGTCGGCAGGTGGCGATACTGACACCGTCATATTGGTCAGCAACACAAAATGGCCATTTGCCGGACAACGGTCTACACAACATTTACAAAATATGTGCTAAAATCTTTGGAAAAATATGCTTTAAGCGTTCAACGAGTAACATTTGCGATATCTTTTTCAGTTTGCGCGTACATCTTGCACAAACGTGAAATCTGCCGCACACCAAAGATTTCAATGTGTCCACAACCCTACTATATAAGCAGGCCGAGTCTATTATACTATCAGTTGAGAGCGCTCTCTGGGCGCTTTTGGGTCCCAGACGGCTCCCCTGTGGGGGAGGGGGGGACTTTAGGGGGGGAGGGGGCGGCCCCCTCCCTCTGCCTTATGTCAAGAAGAAGAAGTAGAGTTGTGGGTCTGTGGCCGGTTGTGTGGTTCAAGTCAGAACTAGACCGGTTGTAGGTTTGGGGATCACCGGCAGGAGGTGAATAAGGGTCGGTTGGATGTGAAAGGTCGGTTGGGGTCGTCGAGGTCGGATGTGAAAGGTCAACAGGGGAGTTCTGGATGGGATCGGGTCGAAGGGGAAAGGTCAGCAGGGGTCGCCTGGGGGGGGGGGGGGGGGAACAGGGGAGTTGTGAGTGGGATCGGGTCGGAGGTGAAAGGTCAACAGGGGTCACAGGGGGGGGGGGAACAGGGGAGTCCTAGGTGGGTTCGTATACGGATGTGAATGGTTAAAGAGTGATCGTCGGGTATCATCGGTACTGGGAAAGCCAACGGTGTGCAACGCACGTCAAAGCACAATGGGATCGTTCCGATCACCACAGAATCTCCCCTGGGGCCGAGGCCCCTATAGAGGTTTCTCCACAGGGGTCGTGGTGGGGGCCTCGCCCCCAGGGGATAATACTTTATGTGGGATCGATCCCTACAAAGAATATACCCAGGGGGCGAGGCCCCCATAAGGAATTACATGGAAGGCCCGTGGTGGGGGCCTCGCCCCCAGGGGAAAATACTTTATGTGGGATCGATCCCTACAAAGAATATACCCGGGGGCGAAGCCCCCATCAGGAATTACATGGAAGGCACGTGGTGGGGGCCTCGCCCCCAGGGGATAATACTTTATGTGGGATCGATCCCTACAAAGAATATACACTGGGGGCGAGGCCCCCATAAGGAAATACATGGAAGGCCCGTGGTGGGGGCCTCGCCCCCAGGGGAAAATACTTTATGTGGGATCGATCCCTACAAAGAATATACCCAGGGGGCGAGGCCCCCATAAGGAATTACATGGAAGGCCCGTGGTGGGGGCCTCGCCCCCAGGGGAAAATACTTTATGTGGGATCGATCCCTACAAAGAATATACCCAGGGGGCGAAGCCCCCATCAGGAATTACATGGAAGGCACGTGGTGGGGGCCTCGCCCCCAGGGGATAATACTTTATGTGGGATCGATCCCTACAAAGAATATACACTGGGGGCGAGGCCCCCATAAGGAAATACATGGAAGGCACGTGGTGGGGGCCTCGCCCCCAGGGGATAATAATTTATGTGGGATCGATCCCTAAAAAGAATATATACTGGGGGCGAGGCCCCCATAAGGAAATATATGGAGGGCCCGTGGTGGGGGCCTCGCCCCCGGGAATATTCATTTTAGGGATCTAGGCGCCGAAGGCGCCCTCCATACATACATCTGTGTATTGGCGCCTTCGGCGCCCCGATCCCCATACAGTATTCTCCCGGGGGCGAGGCCCCCATCACGATCCTTCCATATATTTCCTTATGGGGGCCTCGCCCCCGGGGTATATTCTTTTTAGGGATCGGTCCCACATAAAGTATTTTCCCCTGGGGGCGAGGCCCCCACCACGGGCCTTCCATGTAATTCCTTATGGGGGCCTCGCCCCCTGTGTATATTCTTTTTAGGGATCGATCCCACATAAAGTATTTTCCCCTGGGGGCGAGGCCCCCACCACGGGCCTTCCATGTAATTCCTTATGGGGGCCTCGCCCCCTGTGTATATTCTTTTTAGGGATCGATCCCCCATAAAATATTATTCCCGGGGGCGAGGCCCCCACCACGGGCCCTCCATGTAATTCCTTATGGGGGCCTCGCCCCCTGTGTATATTCTTTTTAGGGATCGATCCCACATAAAGTATTATCACCTGGGGGCGAGGCCCCCACCACGGGCCTTCCATATATTTCCTTATGGGGGCCTCGCCCCCGGGGTATATTCTTTTTAGGGATCGATCCCCCATAAAGTATTATTCCCGGGGGCGAGGCCCCCACCACGGGCCTTCCATGTAATTCCTTATGGGGGCCTCGCCCCCTGTGTATATTCTTTGTAGGGATCGATCCCACATAAAGTATTCTTCCCGGGGGCGAAGCCCCCACCACGAGCCCTGTGGAGAAATTTCTATAGGGGTCTCGGCCCCAGTGGAGACCCTCTGTCGGGATCTGAACGATCCCCTAGTGCTTTGACATGCGTTGCACACCTGTGGCTTTTCCAGTACCGATGATATCCGATGAACACTCTTTAACCATTCACATGGGTCTCCGATCCCAACCAGGACTCCCCTGTTCCCCCCCGCCGGGCGATCCTACCCAGAACTCCCCTGTTCCCCCCCCGCCAGGCGATCCCACCCAGAACTCCCCTGGTCCCCCCCCCCCCCCGGTAAACCCTACTGACCTTTCATCTCTAACCTCGACGACCCAGACCGACCTTTCACATCCTACCGACTCTTCTTCCCCCCCCCCCCTGCCGGCGATCCCCAAACCTACAACTGGTCTACTTCTGACTTGAACCACACAACCGACCCCTGGTAGCCACAAGCCCACAACTCTACTACTTCTTGACATAAGGCAGAGGGAGGGGCCGCCCCCTCCCCCCCCTCAAGTCCCCCCCTCCCCCACAGGGGAGCCGTCTGGGAGCCAAAAGCGCCCATAGAGGTATAACGTCCCTGGGTGGGCTCGAACCACCAACCTTCCGATTAACAGCCGGACGCGCTAACCATTGCGCCACAGGGACTACATGCTTTGTGTACGTGAGTTTCTTATGTTATCATGAACAGGTACTGTTCCTTGATTTGATTGGCTGATGGAAAGTGTGACGTCACAGACACAGGGGAGCCGTCTGGGACCAAAAAGCGCCCATAGAGCGCTCTCAACTGATAGTATTATAGAGCCGGCCTGCTTATATAGTAGGGTTGTGGACACATTTAATCTTTGGTGTGTGTGTTACTCGTGGAATGTTTGAGGCATATTTTTCCTAAAATTTTAGCAGGTATTTCGTAAATGTCATGTAGACCGTTGTCCGGCAAAGGGCTATTTTGTTGTGTTGACCAGTGCTGTATGAGGCAGCGCCCCCTATCGTATGTTACAGGAACTATTTTAACCATGTCCACAGAGGAGATATGTGTAACAGATTTAATATCTGAGTCAGACTTAGAATGACTGAATGCTGGCATCTTGGTGGATCGTGAAATATGTTTCGATAGCATGGAGTCTATCATGTTTACATATATATATATATATATATATATATATATATATATATATTGACATTTTTAATGATGGCATGTAAAATGGGCGTACCGAAAATATAAAGCCATATTTATTCAAGATAGGGCTGGTTCGAAATTGACCATTGTGGAACATCTGCGATTTATTAATTCATCAACCCGGTCTCGTTCTTACGTGGGATAAATGGTGAGTCTGTATCCTGCATATATGAAATACTGTATGTTTACGTATCGAAAAGTCCCGTGCATAGTTTGTCTGTAAAAGGCCCTGTGGCGGTGTTTTCATGTTACAGACCGTTGGACTGTGGGTCACGTAACATTAGCCTAGAACAGGACGGGAAAACTGTGATCAATAGTGTTGTTTACGTTATATCACATACCATACAGACGCTGTCGTACAATGTCCTTTTAAGAAAACAACAAGCCGTACGTTTGAGACTAATATCTATTGTTAAGCCGTATAATAATATATATATCATCATCCTTTAAACGTACCAAGTGGGTTTATTTTTGTATGTTGTTATACTCCACTTGCCTGGTTTGTTTTTACCTTAACATAATCTTTGTCACGATCACTGGTAAACAACATGATTAATCAGTCTAAACACAACTATTTTGCGTGACTCACAGTGTAACACGACACGTTGTTGTGGGTTAGTCTAAATGTTAAGCATACTTTCAGAAGGACAACGCACATATATAAAGCCCCAGATCGGCCGCGTTTACTGTCACACTGTCTCTTGTGGTCGAAACGTGAGGGATAGGCTGCACCACGCACATAGTGGTGACATGTTTCACTTCATTCTGCGTCTTGTAAACTGCGATTGGTAGTCGTACCAATAATGAACGTGGTGGTTGTCGATACAGACACTGGGCTCACGACAACACACCTGGTGAACAGGAACAACTGCGATAGGCGGTATCTTGCCAAAGAAAACGTGTTCGGAAAGGGAGGGTGTAGAAAACTGACCGTCGGGTCCGTCGAATGGGATAACTTGTTTTTCTCTTCTGGACAGCCATATCCAACACATCACTGCCATTTCCATTTCATGGGTGTTGACTTTTGTGGTTTAGAGAAGAGACACGTTATCAACAAATCTGACATCAAAGACAAGTGAATAAACGACACGCACCTCAAAAGACGACAAGGGGATCTACATCGAACGTGTTATATAACATACTGGACTACAATGGCGTGTAGTGCTTGGCACAACCACACTGTCATAATATATACAATTTACACTGCTGGTGGCTTTACAAACCAGGCGGCAGAAAATGAGGAGGTTATATTTGAGTTAGAGTTCCTTGGAGCGAGCTGAGAAACACGTAGATATAACAGCATACAGACTCATCAGCCGCACATACCCGCTTACTTCAGAAACATTATAACCGCGCAAACATAATTCAATTTAGCGAAACTGCGTCATATGACTATATTTGTTTTGGAGGGACAGTTATATCGCGTGGCTGCCGCACTACGAGTCAGGGCGTGCAATGCGGGACGCTTGTGAGCAGCAAACGTACGAATAACGCGCTTTCGGCAAAGATGAAACCGCTGCCGCCCATGTTGCATCTGTTCACACTGTGGGCAGGCTGCCTTTATGTGATTGAAGGCAGTCGCACAGTCACTTTCCATGACTACGCGTCTTACACATCGGATAAAAAGATGTGCTCCGACCCTTACCAGTATCGAATCGAGGCGTACGACAACAAGACACTGGAGTTCGGCGATGGTGACACGATCACTGTGCGGTGCCGTTTGGGATGCAATGTTTACAAGAAAGACCCTTGCCCTTCGGTTACGACCATGGGGTTCGGACTGTCTACAGGAGTACTCGAGCTGTTCAATATGTCGTCGCCGAGAGTGTTCGTAGAAAATTCAACCTCTGGACGGGCGAATGCCTTATTCAACATATCCGCCGACGAATTGCCCAATGGATTCTCTGCCGTGTACTGCGGCTGTGGATGTTTTGTTTGCTCCGCCCTGAGAAGCAGCGCCCTCTATTTGAAGGTGGTGGACACGGCCGCCCCAAAGAAACCCTCGCAGCCGAAGCAGGTCACGAAAACTCTCAAAACTAATTCTGTGACATGGAACCGCCCTGCCGCTCCTGGAACATACCGGTACAAAGTGATCTACCAAAAGGTCCCTGACACAGAAAATCCACCGGGCAGCTCGGTTTACGATCCAAACTACAGGTGGGTTCCTCAGGTAGAGACCCACGTCCACACCGTTACCACCAATTCTGCGAAGCTCGTCCATGCCGAGCCTTCCACCAAGTATCTCGTGTACGTGGCCGCAGAAGTGAACCGCACGAACCGTTGGTCCACGATATCGCGAGGAGGTTTCATAACTCCCGAACCATGTCCTTAACACTATCTGAATGTCAAACGCGATTTCATAGTTTTTAATGTACATAGACGTTTGCATATAGAGTCAATTAATGTTTTTATTGTATGATGGCCGTTTTCTGCTCTTTTGTATGTACCGTGTTTCACGTATATCCGTGTTTACATTTAACCTATGCCGATCACATTTGTTTGTTTGATATTGTTACGTCGCTTGCACCAGGACCACCGCCAGATAATATGAAGCAGCAAAAACACGTCGGGTGATTATTTGTTTTGTTCTATGGAGGGTTCATGTTTCCGATGTCACGTGACGGTACTCGCATGTTATATATGTGGTCGCAGCACGTCGACTCAGATCATTTTAAACGGGACGCTGGTGAGAAGCAAGCGTGCAGCAAACGGCCTCCAGCCCTTACCGTTGACTGTACGTAAGACAAACCAGGAACGGAGACAATATGAGACCGCTACTGCCGTTGTTGCAACTGTTCACACTGTTTTTCTGCTTATATCTGGTTGAGGGCCGCCGCACCGTCACGTTTTATGATTACGGCTTTTATGGCTCGGAGGACAGAATATGCTCCGACCGTTACCAGTATTTGATAGAGCCGTACGACAACGCAAATCAGGTGTTCGGCGATGGTGACACGATCACTGTGCGGTGCCGTTTGGGATGCAAGGAAAACGCTGTTCACAAGGAAGACCCTTGCCCTTCGGTTACGACCATGGGGTTCGGACTGTCAACAGGAGTACTCGACCTGTACAATATGTCGTCGCCCAGAGTGTTCGTTGAAAATTCCACCTCTGGGCGGGTGAATGCCTTGTTCAACATATCCGCCGACGAATTGCCCAACGGGATATCGGCCGTTTATTGCGGCTGTGGCTGTTTTGCATGTTCGAAGTTGAGAAGCCGCGCCCTCTATTTAAAAGTGAAAGACTCGGCCGCTCCAACCAAACCCTCGCGCCCGGTGCAAGGTACGAAAACCGTCAAAACAAATTATGTGACATGGAAACGTCCCGCCACCCCTGGAAGATACCGGTACAAAGTGATCTACACAAGGGTCCCTGTCAGTGCCAATTCACGAGGCAGCAGCTCTGTTTACGATCCAACCTACAGGTGGGCGCCTCAGATCAAGAGACATGTCCACATCGTTTACACCAATTCTGCGGCCCTCGTCCATGCCGTGCCGGCTACAATGTACGTGGTGTCCGTGTATGCAGAGGTTAACGGCACCAATCGCTGGTCCCGTATATCGCGACCCGGTTTCTTCAAAACACCAGACCCTCGCCAATAAATCTGGTTGAATGTCGGAGTCGTTTTCATAATATTCCGTGCAAGGATGTTCTTCATGGACATTACGTGGTTTTGCTTTTTATTACCTTTCACCGCATGTACTTTTGTTTTTGTTGTAGTTAGTGTTTTTGCATATCTTGCCATACAATAATGTGTTTGTCCAGTGGCGTTTTAAAGTATGCGCCTATATCAATCAATATATTTGTTTTCCACATTAAAAGATGTGCTGATCATATCTACTTGTCTTCGTGGTTTTCCTTTCGGTTATGGTAAGCATTTGTATATGTGTGCGTGTATGTGGACTTGTATGTCGTCCGCTTAATATGATACTGGAATATCACCATCGCCTGTATGGTTACAGTACGTAGGACAACGCCCCACACGCCTCAAAACCTTTTTGCCCTAACCTCCCACCAGCGTACATATGCAGTTATTTAATGACGGTAAGCGAAGCCGATATATGAGCTTTGGACGACATAACAAAAGTAGTGCCGTAGAGCTACCAGTATTTTAGATATACATGTGATCGTAAAAAAACTATCATATTGCCGGGAAATGATAATAACTGGCATGATATATATCAGTGTTGCGCGTGGACGATATGTCCCTGTGGACGAAAAGGCACCACAGACGTTGATCACAACCGCATCACATTTCACAATGCTGCGGATGAACCTTTAGACAAAGATCACCATGATGCATAAAAACAGCCAGCACATTAACTTGTTTAGCACATCCGACTGCCTGGTCAGTCGTGCAATATTTTATACTGGACACAGAGCGCGTGAATCTGCGGTGGACGAAAAGAACTGTGGACGAAACGTCCGTTACAATATTCCTGTGGGCGAACCGGACCTGTGGAGAAACAGGTGGTTGGACAAAGAGGCGAGCACAAAAAGATCTGGGGACGAAACATCTATAACCCTCTCGCACCATATCTCGTCAAGCGAGAAAAAAACGAGATATCATGGAAATGCTTATAACTAGGCGACTTTTACAGCTACTCAGGTCTAGTTTTTGGCATTTGGTAACATTTGGCCAATTTGACATAGTAAAACTGCGATACTTGGCGAAATCTCGCACTATATCTGGTCAAATGTGGAAAAACGAGATTTCACATAAATGCATATAAGTCGGCGACTTTCACGGCTAGACAGGTCTAGTTTTTGGCATTCATTAACATTTGGACGGCTTGACATGACAAACCTGCAAGACTGGCCAAATCTCGCACCATATCTCGTCAAACGATAAAAAAGGAGATTTCACAGAAATGCTAATAACTCGGCGACTTTTACAGCTAGACAGATGTAGTTTTCGCCATTTCATAACATTTAGAGAGTTTGACATGACAAACCTGCAAGACTGGCCAAATCCTGCACCATATCTCGTCAAACGAGAAAACACGAGATTACACGGAAATGCTTATAACTCGGCGACTTTTACAGCTAGACGGATCTTGTTTTCGCCATTTCGTAACGTTTGGCCGTCTTGACATAATAAAACTGCTCGTCTTGCCAAATCTCGTACTATATCTCGTCAAGCGAGAAAAAAACATGATTTCACGTAAATGCTGATAACACGGCGACTTTTGCAGCTAGACAGGTCTAGTTTCCGGCATTTTGTAATATTTGACAAACCTGACATGACAAAACTGGAAATCTCGCCAAAGCTCGCACCATTTCCCGTGAAACGAGAAAACACGAGATTTCATGCAAATGCTTATAACTCAGCGGCTTTTATAGCTAGACAGGTCTAGTTTTCGGCATTTCATATCATTTGGCCAGCTTGACATCACAAACCTGAAAACGTCTCACTGCTTCTTGTCAAACGAGATTAACGGGATTTCATGAAAAAATTTTGAACTTGGTCCCTTTTACACTAGAAAGATATGCAGCTGTTAAAGGTCAGCATGCATAAATAAACATATTATCCGTTTCTGCTGCCCCCACAATGTTGCTCATTCATATGACTGTTTCTACATGCACTCTCTGTCTATCTGTCTGTATCATTTCCATTTCCGGCAAGCGCGTGACCTCTGGTCATCTTGTTTCTTTGTTTGTTTGTCACGACTCTCCAGGTCACACTTTTGCATCAATCAACTTGAAACTTACAGGCTTGATTGACAAACCGATTTCTAGGTGCCCTATTGTTTTTGGTCAACATTGCTCCAAGGTCAAGGGTCAAGGTCACGACAGGTATGGTTAACGGTTTTTGCACTATAACTTCGCCATAAATAGGCTTATCCACATCTGCAATAGCTCATTTTTTTCGTCATCACCTGGCCTTTCTTTCGACATGTAGCTTACTTAAATTTGCTGTTACCATGGTTACATTTTTTGGGCAAAAATCATGGAAATTGGAAATAACACGACCATTTTTTGTAACTTTGTCAATTTTTAAGCTACAGACGTCTGGTTTTGGTCATTATGTACCTTATGGGCAGCTTGACATGATAAAACTGAAAGTCTCGCCAAATCTCGCACCATTTCTCGCCAAACGAGAGTTTCCGAGATTTCATTAAATATGACCTACAGGTCGCATTTTTTTAACAGTGGCTTTGAAATTGATATATTTTCTGTCATTTATAAATATCTCGAAATCAATTTTTCATTTTTTGGAAATAGCCACCAGGGGGCGTGGTACATGAAACACTGTAACATATCATTTTTCTGCAATATCTCAAAAAATATTAAACGTGACACCATTTTTTTGGTCGTATCTGAAACTAGGAACATTGGCTTATTCCTCCGCACATGTAGCTTTGTACTGCCGTTACCATGGTTACCAAATTTGTGGGTTAAACTTGACGATCTGAAAATATGCAGTTTTTGGCTTCTATCTCGGTTAATATTTATGTTTCAAGGGTCTAGTTTTTTGCATAAGGCTGCTTCCCCTTGGTTCTTAGTCATTCAATTGAAAGTCTCGTCAAATTTCGCTCGGTTTACCGTCAAACGAGAAAAAACGAGATTTCACAGAAATGCTTATAACTCGGCGACTTTTACAGCTACACAGGTCTAGTTTTCGGCATTTCATAACATATGACCAGCTTGACACGCCAGAAAAGAAATCAGGCCAAATCTCGCACCATATCTCGTCAAGCGAGAAAAAAACGAGATATCATGGAAATGCTAATAACTAGGCGACTTTTACAGCTACTCAGGTCTAGTTTTCGGCATTTGGTAACATTTGGCCAACTTGACATAGTAAAACTGCGATACTTGGCGAAATCTCGCACTATATCTGGTCAAATGTGGAAAAACGAGATTTCACAGAAATGCATATAAGTCGGCGACTTTCACGGCTAGACAGGTCTAGTTTTTGGCATTCATTAACATTTGGACGGCTTGACATGACAAACCTGCAAGACTGGCCAAATCTCGCACCATATCTCGTCAAACGATAAAAAAGGAGATTTCACAGAAATGCTAATAACTCGGCGACTTTTACAGCTAGACAGATGTAGTTTTCGCCATTTCATAACATTTAGAGAGTTTGATATGACAAATCTACAAGACTGGCCAAATCCTGCACCATATCTCGTCAAACGAGAAAACACGAGAGTACACGGAAATGCTTATAACTCGGCGACTTTTACAGCTAGACGGATCTAGTTTTCGCCATTTCGTAACGTTTGGCCGTCTTGACATAATAAAACTGCTCGTCTTGCCAAATCTCGTACTATATCTCGTCAAGCGAGAAAAAACATGATTTCACGTAAATGCTGATAACATGGCGACTTTTCCAGCTAGACAGGTCTAGTTTCCGGTATTTTGTAATATTTGACAAACCTGACATGACAAAACTGGAAATCTCGCCAAAGCTCGCACCATTTCCCGTCAAACGAGAAAACACGAGATTTCATGCAAATGCTTATAACTCAGCGGCTTATATAGCTAGACAGGTCTAGTTTTCGGCATTTCATATCATTTGGCTAGCTTGACATGACAAACCTGAAAACGTCTCACTGCTTCTTGTCAAACGAGATTAACGGGATTTCATGAAAAAATTTTGAACTTGGTCCCTTTTACACTAGAAAGATATGCAGCTGTTAAAGGTCAGCATGCATAAATAAACATATTATCCGTTTCTGCTGCCCCCACAATGTTGCTCATTCATATGACTGTTTCTACATGCACTCTCTGTCTATCTGCCTCTATCATTTCCATTTCCGGCAAGCGCGTGACCTCTGGTCATCTTGTTTGTTTGTTGCTTGCCGGAAATCTTCGATTTCGGCAAGCATGTTCGTCAGTTGCGTATGTCTGTTTGTCTCTTTGTCTGTTTGTTGCTTGACGGAAATCTTCGATTTCGGCAAGCATGTTCGTCAGTTGCGTATGTCTGTTTGTCTTTTTGTTTGTTTGTTGCTTGCCGGAATCAGAGATTTCGACAAGTATGTTGATCAGTTCCGTTTGTTTGTTTGTCTGTATGTCCCCGCTCTACAGGCCACAATTTTGCACCAATCGTCCTGAAACTTATAGATAGAGTGTATAATCGGTTCTTCTCGGAGCCTATTGTTTTTGGTCATGATCGGTCAAGGGTCAAGGTCAGGGTCACCAAAAAGCTCAAAAACGGTTTTTTCTTCATACCTTCGTCAAAAATAGCCGTAGGCACCTAATCTGTAGCCCGTTTTATTTGCCACTGCATGGCCACTTCCAACACTGCAAAATTGCCTCATTTCGCTGTTACCATGGTTACGCAATTTTGGGGAGAAATCATGGAATTTCGTGATATTTTTCAAATTTGCAGCAAATTTACTGATTCTGAGATATTTTATGTAACATAAGAATATCTCGAAACGGGTTTTTCAGATTTTGGAAATGGCCGCCAGAGGGGGTTGCAGATGAAAAAAACATGAAAATTTGTTTTGGTGCTATACCTCCAGAACTAATAAACATTAGGCCATTTCCATCACAGCACCTTAAACTAGGGTCCATGGGCTTGTTTTTGCGCATAGGTGCCAAAGTGCGCTATTGCCAGATTTCTCTATTTTTGGGGTAAAACCTTTGAATTTTGAAAATATGCAGTTTTCAGCTTCTAACTCTGTCAGTTTTTATGCTAGAGAGGTCAAAATTTTTGCATCTTGTAGCCCTTGGTGAGTTCTCGGTGATCCAACCAAAAACCCTGCAAAATCTCGCACCGTTTCTCGTCGAATGAGATTTCGCGATTTCACGGTGACATGCCCTATAGGCCACAGATATGCAGGCATCCTTTTGAAACTGATACATACCACGAAGTATACTAATATCTCGAAAGCAATTGTTCAGTTTTTGGAAAATTACCGCTAGGGGGCGCTGCACTGCAACCCCGTACCTACTATCATTGTTTAACCATATCTCCAAAACTACACATTTTAGGTACATAAACTGTACACCATATGAATTGGCGTTTCATGGCCTTTCTGCCCATGACCTCTTTTGTTTAGTCATACACGGTCCCCACAAATTTTAGCAACTTTGTAAAAATTAAAACCCGCATGCACAAATACATATGCCATCACGCATGCATGCACGCGTTTTAGTATGAAAGACAGACACGCTTTCCCGTGACTGCAAAAATTATAGCGATCGCCGTATAAAATAAGTGACCACAGGCACTCTTTGCGGGCCGGTTTGCCATTTCTGTCGCGTTATAGTTTATTGCTTGCCGGAATCAGAGATTTCGACAAGTATGTTGATCAGTTCCGTTTGTTTGTTTGTCTGTATGTCCCCGCTCTACAGGCCACAATTTTGCACCAATCGTCCTGAAACTTATAGATAGAGTGTATAATCGGTTCTTCTCGGAGCCTATTGTTTTTGGTCATGATCGGTCAAGGGTCAAGGTCAGGGTCACCAAAAAGCTCAAAAACGGTTTTTTCTTCATACCTTCGTCAAAAATAGCCGTAGGCACCTAATCTGTAGCCCGTTTTATTTGCCACTGCATGGCCACTTCCAACACTGCAAAATTGCCTCATTTCGCTGTTACCATGGTTACGCAATTTTGGGGAGAAATCATGGAATTTCGTGATATTTTTCAAATTTGCAGCAAATTTACTGATTCTGAGATATTTTATGTAACATAAGAATATCTCGAAACGGGTTTTTCAGATTTGGAAATGGCCGCCAGGGGGCGTTGCAGATGAAAAAACATGAAAATTTGTTTTGGTGCTATACCTCCAGAACTAATAAACATTGGGCCATTTCCATCACAGCACCTTAAACTAGGGTCCATGGGCTTGTTTTTGCGCATAGGTGCCAAAGTGCGCTATTGCCAGATTTCTCTATTTTTGGGGTAAAACCTTTGAATTTTGAAAATATGCAGTTTTCAGCTTCTAACTCTGTCAGTTTTTATGCTAGAGAGGTCAAAATTTTTGCATCTTGTAGCCCTTGGTGAGTTCTCGGTGATCCAACCAAAAAACCCTGCAAAATCTCGCACCGTTTCTCGTCGAATGAGATTTCGCGATTTCACGGTGACATGCCCTATAGGCCACAGATATGCAGGCATCCTTTTGAAACTGATACATACCACGAAGTATACTAATATCTCGAAAGCAATTGTTCAGTTTTTGGAAAATTACCGCTAGGGGGCGCTGCACTGCAACCCCGTACCTACTATCATTGTTTAACCATATCTCCAAAACTACACATTTTAGGTACATAAACTGTACACCATATGAATTGGCGTTTCATGGCCTTTCTGCCCATGACCTCTTTTGTTTAGTCATACACGGTCCCCACAAATTTTAGCAACTTTGTAAAAAATTAAAACCCGCATGCACAAATACATATGCCATCACGCATGCATGCACGCGTTTTAGTATGAAAGACAGACACGCTTTCCCGTGACTGCAAAAATTATAGCGTTCGCCGTATAAAATAAGTGACCACAGGCACTCTTTGCGGGCCGGTTTGCCATTTCTGTCGCGTTATAGTTTATTGCTTGCCGGAATCAGAGATTTCGACAAGTATGTTGATCAGTTCCGTTTGTTTGTTTGTCTGTATGTCCCCGCTCTACAGGCCACAATTTTGCACCAATCGTCCTGAAACCTATAGATAGAGTGTATAATCGGTTCTTCTCGGAGCCTATTGTTTTTGGTCATGATCGGTCAAGGGTCAAGGTCAGGGTCGGCGAGTTTTACAGATAGACACGTCTGGTTTTCGGCATTTTGTTCCACCAGACCAGCTTGACAGGACAGACATGCATGTCAGGCAAAATCTCGCACCGTATCCCGTCAAACGAGAAAACACGAGATTTCACGGAACTGCAGCTAGACAGGTCTAGTTTTCGGCATTTAGTTCCACATGACCCGCTTTACATGACAGAACTCCAAGTCAGGCACAATCTCGCACCGTATCTCGTCAAACGAGAAAACACGAGATTTCACCAAAATGCTTTTAACTCGGCGATTTTTACAGGTATGAAGGTCTAGTTTGTTTGTTTGTCATGACTCTCCAGGCCACACTTTTGCATCAATCAACTTGAAACTTACAGGCTTGATTGACAAACAGATTTATTAGGTGCCCTATTGGTTTTGGTCAGCATCGCTGCAAATTCAAGGGTCCAGGTCACGACAGGTATGGTTAACGGTTTTTGCACTATAACTTCGCCATAAATAGGCTTATCCACTTCTGCAATAGCTCATTTTTTTCGTCATCACCTGGCCTTTCTTTTGATATGTAGCTTACTTAAATTTGCCGTTACCATGGTTACATTTTTTGGGCAAAAATCATGGAAATTGGAAATAACACGACCATTTTTTGTAACTTTGTCAATTTTTAAGCTACAGACGTCTGGTTTTGGTCATTATGTACCTTATAGGCAGCTTGACATGATAAAACTGAAAGTCTCGCCAAATCTCGCACCATTTCTCGTCAAACGAGAGTCTTCGAGATTTCATAAAATATGTCCTAAGGGGTTGCATTTCTTTAACAATGGCTTTGAAATTGATATATTTTGTGTTATTTATAAATATCTCGAAATCAGTTTTTCATTTTTTGGAAATAGCCATTAGGGGGCGTGGTACCTGAAACACTGTAACATATCATTTTTCTGCAATATCTAAAATAATTTTAAACATGGCACAATTTTTATCGTTGTATCTTAAACTAGGAACATTGGCTTATTCCTCCGCACATGTAGCTTTGTGCTGTCGTTACCATGGTTACCAAATTTGTGGGTTAAACTTGACGATCTGAAAATATGCAGTTTTTGGCTTCTATCTCGGTTAATATTTATGTTTCAAGGGTCTAGTTTTTTGCATAAGGCTGCTTCGCCTTGGTTCTAAGTCATTCAATTGCAAGTCTCGTCAAATTTCGCTCGGTTTATCGTCAAACGAGAAAAAACTAGATTTCACGGAAATGCTGATAACTCGGCGACTTTTACAGCTACCCAGGTCTAGTTTTCGGCATTTCATAACATATGACCAGCTTGACACGCCAGAAAAGAAATCAGGCCAAATCTCGCACCATATCTCGTCAAGCGAGAAAAAAACGAGATATCATGGAAATGCTGATAACTAGGCGACTTTTACAGCTACTCAGGTCTAGTTTTTGGCATTTGGTAACATTTGGCCAACTAGACATAGTAAAACTGCGATACTTGGCGAAATCTCGCACTATATCTGGTCAAATGTGGAAAAACGAGATTTCACAGAAATGCATATAAGTCGGCGACTTTCACGGCTAGACAGGTCTAGTTTTTGGCATTCATTGACGTTTGGACGGCTTGACATGACAAACCTGCAAGACTGGCCAAATCTCGCACCATATCTCGTCAAACGATAAAAAAGGAGATTTCACAGAAATGCTAATAACTCGGCGACTTTTACAGCTAGACAGATGTAGTTTTCGCCATTTCATAACATTTAGAGAGTTTGATATGACAAATCTACAAGACTGGCCAAATCGTGCACCATATCTCGTCAAACGAGAAAACACGAGAGTACACGGAAATGCTTATAACTCGGCGACTTTTACAGCTAGACGGATCTAGTTTTCGCCATTTCGTAACGTTTGGCCGTCTTGACATAAAAAAAACTGCTCATCTTGCCAAATCTCGTACTATATCTCGTCAAGCGAGAAAAAAACATGATTTCACGTAAATGCTGATAACACGGCGACTTTTGCAGCTAGACAGGTCTAGTTTCCGGCATTTTGTAATATTTGACAAACCTGACATGACAAAACTGGAAATCTCGCCAAAGCTCGCACCATTTCCCGTCAAACGAGAAAACACGAGATTTCATGCAAATGCTTATAACTCAGCGGCTTTTATAGCTAGACAGGTCTAGTTTTCGGCATTTCATATCATTTGGCCAGCTTGACATGACAAACCTGAAAACGTCTCACTGCTTCTTGTCAAACGAGATTAACGGGATTTCATGAAAAAATTTTGAACTTGGTCCCTTTTACACTAGAAAGATATGCAGCTGTTAAAGGTCAGCATGCATAAATAAACATATTATCCGTTTCTGCTGCCCCCACAATGTTGCTCATTCATATGACTGTTTCTACATGCACTCTCTGTCTATCTGTCGCTATCATTTCCATTTCCGGCAAGCGCGTGACCTCTGGTCATCTTGTTTGTTGCTTGCCGGAAATCTTCGATTTCCGCAAGCATATTGGTCAGTTGCGTATGTCTGTTTGTCTGTTTGTTTGTTTGTTTGTTTGTCACCACTCTCCTGGCCACAATTTTGCCACAATAACCTTGAAACTTACAGGGATGTTCGAAAACGTAATTTCTAGGTGCCCTATTGTTTTTGGTCAACATTGCTCCAAGGTCAAGGGTCAAGGTCACGACAGGTATGGTTAACGGTTTTTGCACTATAACTTCGCCATAAATAGGCTCATCCACTTCTGCAATAGCTCATTTTTTTCGTCATCACCTGGCCTTTCTTTTGACATGTAGCTTACTTAAATTTGCCGTTACCATGGTTACATTTTTTGGGCAAAAATCATGGAAATTGGAAATAACACGACCATTTTTTGTAACTTTGTCAATTTTTAAGCTACAGACGTCTGGTTTTGGTCATTATGTACCTTATGGGCAGCTTGACATGATAAAACTGAAAGTCTCGCCAAATCTCGCACCATTTCTCGTCAAACGAGAGTCTTCGAGATTTCATTAAATATGACCTACAGGTTGCATTTTTTTAACAATGGCTTTGAAATTGATATATTTTGTGTTATTTATAAATATCTCGAAATCAGTTTTTCATTTTTTGGAAATAGCCACCAGGGGGCGTGGTACATGAAACACTGTAACATGTCATTTTTCTGCAATATCTCAAAAAATATTAAACGTGACAGCATTTTTTTTGGTCGTATCTGAAACTAGGAACATTGGCTTATCTCTTCGCACATGTTGCTTTGTGCTGCCGTTACCATGGTTACCAAATTTTGGGGTAAAACTTGACAATCTGAAAATTCGGAGTTTTCCAGATTCTATCTCTTTTGATATTTGCGATAGAAAGGTCTGGTTTTTGGCGTTAGACAGCATCCCTCTAGTTCTAAGCCGTTCAATCGCAAGTCTCGTCATATCTCGCACCGTTTCTCGTGAAACGAGAACACGTGACCATTCAAAGAAATGCCTATAATTCTGTCATTTTTCACGCTACAGACACATGGTTTGCAGCGCTGGATAGCGGCTGACACTCGCAGTCACATTCAGGGGTCACATTGTTAGTCTCGTCAAATCTCGCGCCGTTTTTCGCCATACCACGAAGACACTCGCCGTCGCCGCAAGTGGCGGCAGGGTCCTTACGGTGGGCGGCCGGCGTGTGCAGCGGTCCGTGACGGCCTCTCCGGGCCCCATCTATGATCATACATGTTGGAGGCACAGTCCATACTTTATTGCTTGCCGGAAATCTTCGATTTCCGCAAGCATATTGGTCAGTTGCGTATGTCTGTTTGTCTGTTTGTTGCTTGCCGGAATCAAAGATTTCGGCAAGCATATTGGTCAGTTGCGTATAAGCTTCAATTACATAAACTATAGCTTATTTTTTTCCCTCTGAGTCTTCTCCATAACCTGGTGTAGTCATCTGGTCAAAATTTTGTGTCACTTTGTCAGTGTGTCCGTCTGTTTGTCAGTTGTCCTCAAATTCGCCTGCTTGCTCTTGCGTCTCACATATAGCATTCTACAGGCCACAGTTTTGAAAGAATCCTTTTGAAACTATTACATCTTAAGTCTTACTCTAATATCTCGAAACCAATTTTTCATTTTCTGGATATGGCCGCTAGGGGGCGCTGAACTCGAACCTCTCCCAACATATCATGCTTTGGCAATATCTCCAAAACTATAAACCTCAGTTACATAGACTGTAGCTTTTTTCTTCCTTTGAGTCGTCTCCATAATCTGTAGTAGTCATCTGGACTCAATCTTGAGTCACTTTGTCAGTGTGTCCGTCTGTTTGTCAGTTGTCCTCAAATTCGCCTTCTTGCTGGTTCTTGTTTGTTTGTCACCACTCTCCTGGCCACAATTTTGCCACAATAACCTTGAAACTTACAGGGATGTTGGAAAACATAATTTCTAGGTGCCCTATTGTTTTTGGTTAAATTAGGTCAAAGGTCAAGGTCAAGGTCGTCTAAACTTCTCAAAACGTTTTTTTCTTCATATCTTTGTGACTGTTAGTCGTATCTACTTCAACAATAGCTCATTTTAATCGTCATTCCAAGGCCTGTCATCTGGTGTGTAGCTGACTCAAATTTGCCGTAACCATGGTTACAATTTTTTGGGGAAAAGTCATGATATTCGAAAATAAGGGATCTTATTTTTCTAACTTTGTCAGTTTTAAAGCTAGAGTGATCTAGTTTTTTGCATCAGGTAGCATTCAATTAGTACTACAAGATATTATTACAAGTCTTGCAGTATCTCGTAAAATATCTCGTGAATAGAGATATTTCGAGATTTCATTCATCTTGCGCCAAAGGCCACATTATTGCAGGAATCTTTTTGAAACTGACATATCATAAGTCCTACACTAGTATCTCGAAATTGCTTTTTCATTTTTTGAATATGGTTGCTAGGGGGCGCTGCACACGACCCTCACACAGATATCATTACATTGGCCATATCTCTAAAACCCAAAGCCTCAATGACATAAACTATAGCTTATTTTTTCCCTCTGAGTCTTCTCCATAAACTGATAATGTCATCTGATCTCAATGTTGTGTCACTTTGTCATTGTGTCCGTCTGTTTGTCAGTTGTCCTCAAATTCGCCTGCTTGCTCTTGCGTCTCACATATAGCATTCTACAGGCCACAGTTTTGAAAGAATCCTTTTGAAACTATTACATCTTAAGTCTTACACTAATATCTCGAAACCAATTTTTCATTTTCCGGATATGGCCGCTAGGGGGCGCTGAACTCGAACCTCTCCCAACATATCATGCTTTGGCAATATCTCCAAAACTATAAACCTCAGTTACATAAACTGTAGCTTTTTTCTTCCTTTGAGTCTTCTCCATAACCTGGAGAAGTCATCTGGACTCAATTTTGAGTCACTTTGTCAGTGTTTTCGTCTGTTTGTCAGTTGTCCTCAAATTCGCCTGCTTGTTGGCTCTTGCGTCTCACATATAGCATTCTGTAGGCCACAGTTTTGACGGAATCCTTTTGAAACTATTACATCTTATGTCTTACACTAATATCTAGAAATAAATTTTTCATTTTCCGGATATGGCCACTAGTGGGCGCTGCACATGACTCTCACAAACATACCATTGTATTGGCCATAACTCTACACCCAAAGCCTCAGTTACATAAGCTATAGCTTATTTTCTTCCTTTGAGTCTTCTCCATAACCTGATTAAGGCATCTGGTTTCAATCTTCTGTCACTTTGTCAGTGTGTCCATCTGTTTGTCCATTATCCTCAAAGTCGCCTGCTTGCTGGTTCTTACGCCGTACATAGAGCATTCTACAGGCCACAGCTTTGACGGAATCCTTTTGAAACTGAGACATCTCATGTCATACACTAATAATACGAAACGCATTTGTCGTCTTCGGAATATGTCTGCTATTGGGCGCTACAGTCGAGCCTCCCAAGTATATCATTAATTCGCCATACCTCGTAAACTATAAATCTAAATTACATAAATTATAACTTTTTCTTCCTTTGAATCTTCTCAATCACTAGGTTATGTCATCTGGTGTCAATCTTGTCTCACAAAGTCAGTATGTCTGTCTGTTCGTCTTTTGTTGTCAGCTTTGTCTGCTTGCCTGTTCTTTTGTCTCATATGTCATTCTACGGGCCACATATTCTCAGCAATGTCTCTGAGAGTCATTCCATTAATAGAAAACCGACAATATGTTCTGTCTGTCCGTCTGTGTTTTACTTCCGAATTCCGGCAAGCGTTCGACCTATGGTCGTCTAGTTTGTTTTTTTGTGTTTTTGTTTATTTGTGTGTTTGTCTGCGCTCTCCTGGCCACAATTTTGCAGCAATCGACATGACCCTTACAGGGTTGATTGACAATCGAACACCCTGGAACCCTGTTGTTTTTGGTCAACACTGCTCCAAGGTCAAGGGTCAAGGTAACGACAGGTGTGGTTAACGGTTTTTGCACTATAACTTCGCCATAAATAAGCTTATCCACTTCTGCAATAGCTCATTTTTTTCGTCATCACCTGGCCTTTCTTTTGATATGTAGCTTACTTAAATTTGCCGTTACCATGGTTACATTTTTTGGGCAAAAATCATGGGAATTGGAAATAACACGACCATTTTTTTGTAACTTTGTCAGTTTTTAAGCTAGGCAGATCTAGTTTTCGGCATTTTGTTCCACATGACCAGCTTGACACGACAGAACTGAAAGTCACGCCAAATCTCGCGCCATATCTCGTCAAACGAGAAAAAACGAGACTTCGCGGAAATGCTTATAACTCGGCGACTTTTGCATCAATCAACTTGAAACTTACAGGCTTGATTGACAAACCGATTTCTAGGTGCCCTATTGTTTTTGGTCAACATTGCTCCAAGGTCAAGGGTCAAGGTCACGACAGGTATGGTTAACGGTTTTTGCACTATAACTTCGCCCTAAATAGGCTTATCCACTTCTGCAATAGCTCATTTTTTTCGTCATCACCTGGCCTTTCTTTTGACATGTAGCTTACTTAAATTTACCGTTACCATGGTTACATTTTTTGGGCAAAAATCTTGGAAATTGTAAATAACACGACCATTTTTTGTAACTTTGTCAGTTTTTAAGCTAGGCAGATCTAGTTTTCGGCATTTTGTTCCACATGACCAGCTTGACACGACAAACTGAAAATCACGCCAAATCTCGCGCCATATCTCGTCAAACGAGAAAAAACGAGACTTCGCGGAAATGCTTATAACTCGGCGACTTTTACAGCTAGACAGGTCTGGTTTCCGGCATTTCGTTCCACCAAACAAGCTTGACACGACAGAGCTGCAAGACAGGCCTAATCTCGCACCGTATGTCGTCAAACGAGAAAACACGGGATTTCACGGAAATGCTTATAACTGGGCCAGTTTTACAGCTAGACACGTCTGGTTTTCGGCATTTAGTTCCACTAGACCAGCTTGACACGACAGATATGCAAGTCTGGCAAAATCTCGCACCATATCTCGTCAAACGAGAAAACACGAAATTTCACGGAAATGCTTATAACTCGGCCAGTTTTACAGCTAGACACGTCTGGTTTCCGGCATTTCCTTCCACATGACCAGCTTGACACGATAGATGTGCAAGTCAGGCCAAATCTCGCACCCTATCTCGTCAAACGAGAAAACACGAGATTTCACGGAAATGCTTATAACTCGGCGAGTTTTACAGCTAGACAGGTCTAGTTTTCGGCATTTTCTTTCACATGACCTGCTGGACATGACAGAACTGAAAGTCAGGCCGAATGTCGCACCATATCTCGTCAAACGATAAAAAAGGAGATTTCACAGAAATGCTAATAACTCGGCGACTTTTACAGCTAGACAGATGTAGTTTTCGCCATTTCATAACATTTAGAGAGTTTGATATGACAAATCTACAAGACTGGCCAAATCCTGCACCATATCTCGTCAAACGAGAAAACACGAGAGTACACGGAAATGCTTATAACTCGGCGACTTTTACAGCTAGACGGATCTAGTTTTCGCCATTTCGTAACGTTTGGCCGTCTTGACATAATAAAACTGCTCGTCTTGCCAAATCTCATACTATATCTCGTCAAGCAAAAAAAAACATGATTTCATGAAATGCTGATAACACGGCGACTTTTGCAGCTAGACAGGTCTAGTTTCCGGCATTTTGTAATATTTGACAAACCTGACATGACAAAACTGGAAATCTCGCCAATGCTCGCACCGTTTCCCGTCAAACGAGAAAACACGAGATTTCATGCAAATGCTTATAACTCAGCGGCTTTTAAAGCTGGTCTAGTTTTCGGCATTTCATATCATTTGGCCAGCTTGACATGACAAACCTGAAAACGTCTCACTGCTTCTTGTCAAACGAGATTAACGGGATTTCATGAAAAAATTTTGAACTTGGTCCCTTTTACACTAGAAAGATATGCAGCTGTTAAAGGTCAGCATGCATAAATAAACATATTATCCGTTTCTGCTGCCCCCACAATGTTGCTCATTCATATGACTGTTTCTACATGCACTCTCTGTCTATCTGTCTCTATCATTTCCATTTCCGGCAAGCGCGTGACCTCTGGTCATCTTGTTTGTTTGTCTGTTTTTTTGTATGTTTGTCGGTGGTCTACAGTCCACAATTTTTAAGCAATGGCTCGAAATCTAATAGAAATTATGTGAAACGGATAACCCTCGGTGCCTATTGTTTTTGGCCATGATCGGTCATATGTCAAGGTCAAGGACATCAAAAGTTCTCAAAACGGTTTTTTCTTCATATCTTTTTTTCTATAAAGCGTATCTACTTCAACTGTAGCTCATTTTAATTGTCATTCCAAGGCCTTTCATCTAAGGTGTAGCTGACTCAAATTTGTTGTCACCATGGTTACGTATTTTCGGGTAAAAGTGATGAAAATCGAAAATCAATGGACTAATTTTTCTAACTTTGTCAGTTTTAAAGCTAGAGAGGTCTAGTTTTTTGCACCAGATAGTACTAAATAAGCTTTTTATCATACAAGTGAAAGTTTCGTAAAATCTCGCACTATTTCTCGCCAAACAAGAGTTTCTGAGATTTCATTAAATATGACCTACAGGTCGCATTTTTTTAACAGTGGCTTAGAAATTGATATATTTTGTGTCATTTATAAATATCTCAAAATCAGTCTTTCATTTTTTGGAAATAGCCACCAGGGGGCGTTGTACCTGAAACACTGTAACATATCATTTTTCTGCAATATCTAAAAAAATATTAAACGTGACACCATTTTTTTGGTCGTATCTTAAACTAGGAACATTTGCTTATTCCTACGCACATGTAGCTTTGTGCTGCCGTTACCATGGTTACCAAATTTTGGGGTAAAACTTGACAATCTGAAAATACGGAGTTTTCCTGCTTCTCTCTCTGTTGATATTTGCGATAGAAAGGTCTGGTTTTTGGCGTTAGACAGCATCCCTCTAGTTCTAAGTCATTCAATCGCAATTCTCGTCATATCTCGCACCGTTTCTCGTGAAACGAGAACACGTGACCATTCAAAGAAATGCCAATAATTCTGTCATTTTTTACGCTACAGACACATGGTTTGCAGCGCTGGATAGCGTCTGACACTCGCAGTCACATTCAGGGGTCACATTGTAAGTCTCGCCAAATCTCGCGCCGTGTTTCACCAAACCACGAAGTCACGTGCCGTCACCGCAAGTGCCGGCAGGGTCCCTACAGTGGGCGGCGTGTGCAGCGGTGCGTTGGAGGCACAGTCGCAACTTTATTGCTTGCCGGAAATCTTCGATTTTCGCAAGCATGTTGGTCAGTTCCGTATGTTTGTTGCTTGCCGGAATCAAAGATTCGGCAAGCATGTTCATCACCCGCGTATGTTTGTTGCTTGCCAGAATCAAAGATTCGGCAAGCATGTTGATCTGTTCGTATGTTTGTTTGTGCGTTTGTTGCTTGCCGGAATCAGAGATTTTGACAAGTATGTTGATCAGTCCCGTATGTTTGTTGCTTGCCGGAAATCTTCGATTTCTGCAAGCAGGTTGGTCAGTCGCGGATGTCTGTTTGTCTGTTTGTTTGTTGCTTGCTGGAAATCTTCAATTTCGGCAAGTTGGTTGGTCAGTTGCGTATGTCTGTTTGTTGGTTTGTTGCTTGCCGGAAATCTTCGATTTCGGCAAGTTGGTTGGTCAGTTGCGTATGTCTGTTTGTTGGTTTGTCTGTCCGTCTGTCTGTCTGTGTACTCTCTACAGGCCACAATTTTCCAGCAATTGCTTTTAAACTTATACAGCTGGTAGAAAAGCAAAAGTCCTGGAGGCCTATTGTTTTTGGGCAATATAGGTCAAAGATCAAGGTCAAGGTCATCAAAAGTATACAAAACGGTTTTTTCTTCATATCTTTGTTACTTTAAGGGATATCTTCTTCAAACATAGCTCATTTTAAAGGTCATTCCCAGGCCTTTCTTCTGATGTGTAGCTCTTTCAAATTGGCCGTTTCCATGGTTACGAATTTTTGGGAAAAAAATCATGATATTCGAAAATCTGGGGTCTTATTTTTCTAACTTTGTCAATTTTAAAGCTAGAGAGGTCTAGTTTTTTGCATCAGGTAGCATTTAACAAGTTCTGCAAGATTTTATTAAAAGTCTCGCGATATCTCGTATAATATCTCGTCAAACGAGATATTTCGAGATTTCAGTAATCTTGCCCTGGAGGTTACAGTTTTGCAGGAATCTTTTTGAAACTGACTTATCGTAAGTCCTACACTATTTTCTCGAAATTGTTTTTCCATTTTTTGAATGCTGCTGCTAGGTGGCGCTGTATACAAACCTCCCCTACATATCATGTTTTGGCCATATCTCCAAAACTGTGAGCCTCAATTACATAAACTATAGCTTATTTTCTTCCTCTGAGTCTTTTCAAAATCCTGGTGTATTCATTTGGTCTCAATCTTGAGTCACTTTGTCAGTGTGTCCGTCTGTTTCTCAGTTGTCCTCAAATTCGCCTGCTTACCGGTTATTGCGTCTCACATATAGCATTCTACAGGCCACAGTTTTGAAAGAATCCTTTTAAAACTATTACATCTTATGTCTTACACTAATATCTCGAAACTGATTTTTCATTTTCCAGAATTGGCCGCTAGGGGGCGGTGCACTCATACTTGCACAACATATTATTTTTTGGCCATATCTCCAAAACTATTAACCTCATTTACATAAACTACAGCTTATTATCTTCCTCTGAGGTTTCTTCATAAAATGATTAAGTCATCTGTCCTCAATCTTGGGTCAGTTTGTCAGTATGTTTGTCTGTTTGTCAGTTGTCCTCAATTTTGCCTGCTTCCTGGTTCTTGCGTCTCACATGTAGCATTCTACTGGCCACAGTTTTGCAGGAATCGTTTTGTAAATTACACTTGTCATATATAGTGATGATATCTGAAAGTCCTATGTTTATTATTCAAATAAGTCAAAGGTCAAGGTCAAGGTGATCAAAATATATCAAAATCTTATTATCTTTAGAACTTTGTTAATATTGGTCCTTTCTTAACAAACTATGTATTATTTTCTTTCACTTTGACACTGCTCGTTCATCTGACTAACTTTACATCATTTCCGGCAAGCGCGTGACCTCAGGTCATCTAGTTTGTTTGTTGCTTGCCGGAATCAAAGATTTCGGCAAGCATATTGCTCAGTTGCGTATGTCTGTTTGTTGCTTGCCGGAAATCTTCGATTTCTGCAAGCAGGTTGGTCAGTCGCGGATGTCTGTTTGTCTGTTTGTCTGTCTGTCTGTCTGTCTGTGTACTCTCTACAGGCCACAATTTTGCAGCAATTGCTTTTAAACTTACACAGATGGTAGACAAGGAAAAGTCCTGGAGGCCTATTCTTTTGGGCAATATAGGTCAAAGGTCAAGGTCAAGGTCATCAAAAGTTCCTAAAGTGCTCTTTTCTTCATATCTCCATTACTATTTGTCATAGCCACTTCAAACATGGCTCATTTTAATCGGCATTCCAAGGCCTTTCTTCTGATATATATGTTGCTGAAATCTGCTTTTTCTATGGTTACACATTTTTGGGGAAAACTCATGATTTTCGAAAATAAAAGGCCTAATTTTTCTAACTTTGTCATTTTTAAAGCTAGAGAGTTCTAGTTTTTTGCATCAGATAGTACTACATAAGCTTTTTATCATACAAGTGAAAGTCTCGTAAAATCTCGCACCATTTCTCGTCAAACGAGAATTTTCGAGATTTCATTAAATATGGCTTACAGGTCGCATTTTTTAAACTATGACTTTGAAAATGACATATTTTGTGTTATTTAGAAATATCTCGAAACCAATTTTTCATGTTTTGGAAATAGCCACCAGGGGGCGTGGTACATGAAACACTGTAACATATCATTTTTCTGCAATATCTCAAAAAATATTAAACGTGACACCATTTTTTTTGTCGTATCTGAAACTAGGAACATTGGCTTATCCCTTCGCACATGTAGCTTTGTGCTGCCGTTACCATGGTTACCGAATTTTGGGGTAAAACTTGACAATCTGAAAATGCGGAGTTTTCCAGCTTCTATCTCTGTTGATATTTGCGATAGAAAGGTCTGGTTTTTGGCGTTAGACAGCATCCCTCTAGTTCTAAGCCGTTCAATCGCAAGTCTCGTCATATCCCGCACCGTTTCTCGTGAAAGGAGAACACGTGACCATTCAAAGAAATGCCTATAATTCTGTCATTTTTGACGCTACAGACACATGGTTTGCAGCGCTGCATAGCGGCTGACACTCGCGGTCACATTCAGGGGTTACATTGTTAGTCTCGTCAAATCTCGCGCCGTTTTACGCCAAACCACGAAGACACGTGCCGTCGCCGCAAGTGGCGGCAGGGTCCTTACGGTGGGCGGCCGGCGTGTGCAGCGGTCCGTGACGGCCTCTCCGGGCCCCATCTATTATCGTACATGTTGGAGGCACAGTCACAACTTTATTGCTTGCCGGAAATCTTCGATTTCTGCAAGCAGGTTGGTCAGTCGCGGATGTCTGTTTGTTGCTTGCCGGAAATCTTCGATTTCTGCAAGCAGGTTGGTCAGTCGCGGATGTCTGTTTGTCTGTTTGTTTGTCTGTCTGTCTGTGTACTCTCTACAGGCCATAATTTTAAGGCAATTGCCTTGTAACTTATACAGCTGCTAGACAAGCAAAAGTCCTCGGGGCCTATTGTTTTTGGGCAATACAGGTCAAAGGTCAAGGTCAAGGTCATCAAGGACCTGTGTATTTGCCGTAACAGTGGTTACAAATTTTGGGGGAAAAGTCATGATATTCGAATATAAGGGGTCTTATTTTTCTAACTTTGTCAGTTTTAAAGCTAGTGTGATCTAATTTTATTGCATCAGGTAGCATTCAACTAGTACTACAAGATTTTATTACAAGTTTTGCAGTATCTCGTAAAATATCTCGTGAATAGAGATATTTCGAGATTTCATTCATCTTGCGCCAAAGGCCACATTATTGCAGGAATCTTTCTGAAACTGACATATTATAAGTCCTACACTAGTATCTTGAAATCATTTTTTCATTTTTTGAATAGGGCCGCTAGGGGGCGCTGGATGCAAACCTCCCGAACATATCATATTTTGGCCATATCTCCAAAATTATAAGCCTCAATTACATAAACTATAGCTTATTTTCTTCCTTGGAGTTTTCTCCATAACCTAGTGTAGTCATCTGGTCACAATTTTGTGACACTTTGTCAGTGTGTCTGTCTGTTTGTCAGTTGTCCTCAAATTCGCCTGCTTGCTATTGCTCCTCACATATAGCATTCTAAAGGGCACAGTTTTGAAAGAATCCTTTTGAAACTATTACATCTTAAGTCTTACACTAATATCTCGAAACCAATTTTCCAATTTCCGGATATGACCGCTAGGGGGCGCTGAACTCGAACCTCTCCCAACATATCATGCTTTGGCAATATCTCCAAAACTATAAACCTCAGTTACATAAACTGTAGTTTTTTTCTTCCTTTGAGTCTTCTCCATAACCTGGAGTAGTCATCTGGACTCAATTTTGAGTCACTTTGTCAGTGTTTTCGTCTGTTTGTCAGTTGTCCTCAAATTCGCCTGCTTGTTGGCTCTTGCGTCTCACATATAGCATTCTGTAGGCCACAGTTTTGACGGAATCCTTTTGAAACTAATACATCTTATGTCTTACACTAATATCTAGAAATAAATTTTTCATTTTCCGGATATGGCCACTAGTGGGCGATGCACACGACCCCCACACACATACCATTGTATTGGCCATATCTCTACACCCAAAGCCTCAGTTACATAAACTATAGCTTATTTTCTTCCTTTGAGTCTTCTCCATAACCTGATTAAGGCATCTGGTTTCAATCTTCTGTCACTTTGTCAGTGTGTCCACCTGTTTGTCCGTTATCCTCAAAGTCGCCTGCTTGCATGTGCTTACGCCTTACATATAGCATTCTACAGGCCACAGCTTTGACGGAATCCTTTTGAAACTGGGACATCTCATGGTAAACACTAATAATACGAAACGCATTTGTCGTCTTCGGAATATGTCTGCTAGAGGGCGCTACAGTCGAGCCTCCCTAGTATATCATTAATTCGCCATACCTCCAAAATTATAAATCTAAATTACATAAATTATAACTCATTTTCTTCCTTTGAATCTTCTCAATCACCAGGTTATGTCATCTGGTGTCAATCTTGTCTCACAAAGTCCGTATGTCTGTCTGTTCGTCTTTTGTTGTCAGCTTTGTCTGCTTGCCTGTTCTTTTGTCTCATATGTCATTCTACGGGCCACATATTCTCAGCAATGTCCCTGAGAGTCATTCCATTAATAGAAAACCGACAATATGTTCTGTTCTTGGCCACAATTTTGCCACAATCACCTTGAAACTTTCAGAGATGATTGACAACCAAAATTCTAGGTGTCCTATTATTTTTTGGTCCAATTAGGTCAAAGGTCAAGGTCATCAAAACTTCTTAAAACGGTTTTTTCTTCATATCTTTATGACTATTAGTCGTATCTACTTCAACGATAGCTCGTTTTAATCGTCATTCCAAGGCCTGTCATCTGGTGGGTAGCTGACTCAAATTTACCGTAACCATGGGTACAAAATATGGGGTAAAAGTCACAATATTCGAAAATAAGGGGTCTTATATTTCTAAATTGGCCAGTTTTAAAGCTAGAGAGATCTAGTATTTTGCATCAGGTAGCATTCAACTAGTACTACAAGATTTTATTAAAGGCTTGCAGTATCTCGTAAAATATCTCGTGAATAGAGATATTTCGAGATTTCATTCATCTTGCGCCAAAGGCCACATTATTGTAGAAATCTTTTTGAAACTGTCATATCATAAGTCCTACGATAGTATCTCGAAATCTTTTTTCATTTTTTGAATATGGCTGCTAGGGGGCGCTGCACACGACCCTCACACACATATCATTACATTAGCCATATCTCTAAAACCCAAAGCCTCAATTACATAATTTATAGCTTATTTTTTTCCTCTGAGTCTTCTCCATAATCTGATAATGTCGTCTTGTCTCAATCTTGTGTCACTTTGTCAGTGTGTCAGTCTGTTTGTCAGTTGTCCTCAAATTCGCCTGCTTGCTGGTTCTTGCGTCTCACATATAGCATTCTACAGGCCACAGTCTTTAAAGAAGCATTTGAAAACTGATGCATATTATGTTTTACAGAAATATCTCAAAACTTATATTTCATTTTCCGGATATGGCCGCTAGGTTGCGCTGCACATGACCCTCACACACATATCATTATATTGACCATATCTCTAAAACCCAAAGCCTCAATTACAGAAACTATGGTTTATTTTCTTTCCCTGAGTCTTCTCCATGACCTAATAATGTAATCTGGTCTCAATCTTGTGTTGCTTTGTCAGTGTGTCTGTCTGTTTGTCAGTTGTCCTCAAATCCGCCTGCTTGCTGGTTTTTGCGTCTCATATATAGCATTCTACAGGCCACAGTTTTTCAGGAATCCTTTTAAAACTGGTACATCTTATGTGTTACACTTATATCTCCAAAAAGATTTTATATTTCCCGGATATAGCCACTAGGGGGCCCTGCACTTTCACCGCCCCAACATATCATGTTTTGCCATATCTCCAAAATTATAAACCTTATCTACATAAACTATCGTTAATTTTGCTATTCTTTACCTTCGGCACTTTTGTCTGGTAATCTGTTATCACAGATGTGTCAATATGTCTATCTGTTTGTCTTTTGTGGTCAGTTTTGTCTGCTTCCTCGTTGTTTTGTCTGTTATTTCATTTTACAGGCCACAACTTCTCAGCAAACGCTGAGGGTCATTCAAATAATAGAAAACCCACCGTATGTTCTGTCTGTCCGTCTGTCTCTCATTTCAACTTCCGGCAAGCGCTCGACCTCTGGTCGTCTAGATTGTTTGTCTGTGGACTCTCTACAGGCCACAATTTTGCAGCAATAGCTTTCCATCTGACAAAGCTGGTCAAGAATCAAAATTCCAGGAAGCCTATTGTTTTTGGTCAATATAGGTCAAAGGTCAAGGTCAAGGTCATCAAAAGTATACAAACGGTTTTTTCTTCATATCTTTGTTACTATTAGTCGTATCTACTTCAAACATAGCTCATTTTAATTGCCATTCCAAGGCCTTTCTTCTGGTGTGTAGCAGCTTCAAATTGGCCGTAACCATGGTTACGAATTTTTGGGAAAAATTCATGATATTCGAAAATCTGGGGTCTTATTTTTCTAACTTTGTCATTTTTAAAGCTAGAGAGGTCTAGTTTTTTGCATCAGGTAGCATTTAATAAGTTCTGCACGATTTTATTAAAATTCTCGCGATATCTCGTATAATATCTCGTCAAACGAGATATTTCGAGATTTCAGTAATCGTGCCCAAGAGGTCACAGTTTTGCAGGAATCTTTTTGAAACTGACATATCGTAAGTCCTACACTATTATCTCGAAATTGTTTTTCCATTTTTTGAATGCAGGTGGCGCTGTATACAAACCTCCCCAACATATCATGTTTTGGCCATATCTCCAAAACTGTGAGCCTCAATTACATAAACTACAGCTTATTTTCATCCTCTGAGTCTTTTCTAAATCCTGGTGTAGTCATTTCGACTCAATCTTGAGTCACTTTGTCAGTGTGTCCGTCTGTTTCTCAGTTGTCCTCAAATTTGCTTGCTTGCTTGCCGGTTCATGCGTCTTACATATAGCATTCTACAGGTCCCAGTTTTCAAAGAATCCTTTTAAAACTATTACATTTTATGTCTTACACTAATATCTCGAAACTAATTTTTCATTTTCCAGATATGGCCGCTAGGGGGCGGTGCACTCAAACTTCCACAACATATCATTTTTTGCCCATATCTCCAAAACTATAAACCTAATTTACATAAACTATAGCTTATTATCTTTCTCTGAGGTTTCTCCATCACATGATTAAGTCAACTGGTCTCAATCTTTGGTCAGTTTGTCAGTATGTTTGTCTGTTTGTCAGTTGTCCTCAATTTCACCTGCTTCCTGGTTCTTGCGTCTCACATGTAGTATTCTACTGGCCACAATTTTGCAAGAATCGCTTTGTAACTTACACTTGTCATATTTCGTAATGATATCTGGAAGCCCTATGTTTATTTTTCAAATAAGTCAAAGGTCAAGGTGATGGAAACATATCAACATTTTTTTTCTTCAGAACTTTGTTAATATTGATCCTATCTTTACAAACTAGGGATTATTTTCTTTCACTTTGACATTGATCGTTTATCTTTCTAACTTAACGTCATTTCCGGCAAGCGCGTGACCTCTGGTCATCTAGTTTGTTGCTTGCCGGAAATCTTCGATTTCTGCAAGCAGGTTGGTCAGTCGCGGATGTCTGTTTGTCTGTTTGTTTGTTTGTCTGTCTGTCTGTGTACTCTCTACAGGCCACAATTTTCCAGCAATTGCTTTCAAACTTATACAGCTGGTAGACAAGCAAAAGTCCTGGAGGCCTATTGTTTTTGGGCATTATAGGTCAAATGTCAAGGTCAAGGTCATCAAAAGTATACAAAACGGTTTTTTGTTCATATCTGTGTTAATATTGGTCGTATCTACTTCAACGGTAGCTCATTTTAATCGTCATTCCAAGGCCTGTCTTCTGGTGTGTAGCTGACTCAATTTGCGGTTACCATGGTAACGCATTTTTGGGGAAAAGTGCTCATATTTTTCTAAATTTGTCAGTTTTAAAGCTACAGAGGTCTAGTTTTTTGCTTAAGGTAGCATTCACCTAGAACTACAAGATTCTATTAAGAGTCTCGCAATATCTCGTATAATATCTCGTTTGACGAGATATTTCGAGATTTCAGTAATCTTGCCCTGGAGGCCACAGTTTTGCAGGAATCTTTTTAAAACTGGCATATCTTAAGTCCTACACTATAATCTCGAAATCAATTTTTCATTTTTTTAATTCGGCCGCTAGGGGGCGCTGGGTACAAACCTATCCAACATATCATGTTTTGGCAATATCTCCAAAATTATAAGCCTCAATTACAAAAACTATAGTTTATTTTTTTCATCTAAGTCTTCTTCATGAACTCGTTTAGTCATCTGGTCTCAATCTTGTGTCACTTTGTCTGTGTGTCCGTCTGTTTCTCAGTTGTACTCAAATCCGCTTGCTTGCCGGTTCTTGCGTCTCACATATAGGATTCTACAGGACACAGTTTTGAAAGAATCTTTTAAAACTATAACATCTTATGTCTCACACTAATATCTCGAAACGGATTTTTCATTTTCCAGAATTGGCCGCTAGGGGGCGGTGCACTCAAACTTGCACAACATATCATTTTTTGGCCATATCTCCAAAACTATAAACATCATTTACATAAACTATAGCTTATTTTCTTCCTCTGGGTCTTTCCAAAATCCTGGTGTATTCATTTGGTCTCAATCTTGAGTCACTTTGTCTGTGTGTCCGTCTGTTTCTCAGTTGTCCTCAAATTCGCTTGCTTGCCGATCTTGCGTCTCACGTATAGCATTCTACAGGCCACAGTTTTGAAAAAATCCTTTTAAAACTATTACATCTTATGTCTTACACTAATATCTCGAAACCGATTTTTCATTTTCCAGAATTGGCCGCCAGGGGGCGGTGCACTCAAACTTGCACAACATATCATTTTTTGGCCATATCTCCAAAACTATTAACCTCATTTACATAAATTATAGCTTATTATCTTCCTCTTAGGTTTCTTCATAACATGATTAAGTCATCTGTTCTCAATCTTGGGTCAGTATGTTTGTTGCTTGCCGGAAATCTTCGATTTCTGCAAGCAGGTTGGTCAGTCGCGGATGTCTGTTTGTCTGTTTGTTTGTTTGTCTGTCTGTCTGTCTGTGTACTCTCTACAGGCCACAATTTTGCGACAATTGTCTTTAAACTTATACAGCTGGTAGACAAGCAAAAGTCCTCGGGGCCTATTGTTTTTGGGCAATACAGGTCAAAGGTCAAGGTCAAGGTCATGAAAAGTATACAAAACGGTTTTTTCTTCATATCTTTGTTACTATTGGTCATATCTACTTCAAACATAGCTCATTTTAATCGTCATTCCAAGGCCTTACTTCAAGTGTGTAGAAGCTTCAAATTGGCCGTAACCATGGTTACGAATTTGGGGAAAAAGTCATGATATTCGAAAATCTGGGGTCTTATTTTTCTAACTTTGTCATTTTTAAAGCTAGAGAGATCTAGTTTTTTGCATCAAGTAGCATTTAATAAGTACTGCACGATTTTATTAAAATGCTCGCGATATCTCGTATAATATCTCGTCAAACGAGATATTTCGAGATTTCAGTAATCGTGCCCTGGAGGTCACAGTTTTGCAGGAATCTTTTTGAAACTGACATATCGTAAGTCCTACACTATTATCTCGAAATTGTTTTTCCATTTTTGGAATGCAGCTGCTAGGTGGCGCTGTATACAAATATCCCCAACATATCATGTTTTGGCCATATCTCCAAAACTGTGAGCCTCAATTACATAAACTATAGCTTATTTTCATCCTCTGAGTCTTTTCTAAATCCTGGTGTAGTCATTTCGACTCAATCTTAAGTCACTTTGTCAGTGTGTCCGTCTGTTTCTCAGTTGTCCTCAAATTCGCTTGCTTGCTTGCCGGTTCTTGCGTCTTACATATAGCATTCTACATGTCCCAGTTTTCAAAGAATCCTTTTAAAACTATTACATTTTATGTCTTACACTAATATCTCGAAACTAATTTTTCATTTTCCAGATATGGCCGCTAGGGGGCGGTGCACTCAAACTTCCACAACATATCATTTTTTGCCCATATCTCCAAAACTATAAGCCTAATTCACATAAACTATAGCTTATTATCTTTCTCTGAGGTTTCTCCATCACATGATTAAGTCAACTGGTCTCAATCTTTGGTCAGTTTATCAGTATGTTTGTCTGTTTGTCAGTTGTCCTCAATTTCACCTGCTTCCTGGTTCTTGCGTCTCACATGTAGTATTCTACTGGCCACAATTTTGCAAGAATCGCTTTGTAACTTACACTTGTCATATTTCGTAATGATATCTGGAAGCCCTATGTTTATTATTCAAATAAGTCAAAGGTCAAGGTGATGGAAACATATCAACATTTTTTTTCTTCAGAACTTTGTTAATATTGATCCTATCTTTACAAACTAGGGATTATTTTCTTTCACTTTGACATTGATCGTTTATCTTACTAACTGAACATCATTTCCGGCAAGCGCGTGACCTCTGGTCATCTAGTCTGTTTGTCAGTTGTCCTCGATTTCGCCTGCTTCCTGGTTCTTGCGTCTCACATGTAGCATTCTACTGGCCACAGTTTTGCAGGAATCGTTTTGTAAATTACACTTGTCATATATCGTGATGATATCTGGAAGCCCTATGTTTATTATTCAAATAAGTTAAAGATCAAGGTCAAGGTGATCAAAATATATCAAAATCTTATTTTCTTTAGAACTTTGTTAATAATGCTTCTTTCTTCACAAACTATGGATTATTTTCTTTCACTTTGACACTGCTCGTTCATCTGACTAACTTTACATCATTTCCGGCAAGCGCGTGACCTCAGGTCATCTAGTTTGTTTGTCTGTCTGTCTGTCTGTCTGTCTGTGTACTCTCTTCAGGCCACAATTTTGCAGCAATTGTCTTTTAACTTATACAGCTGGTAGACAAGCAAAAGTCCTCGGGGCCTATTGTTTTTGGGCAATACAGGTCAAAGGTCAAGGTCAAGGTCATCAAAATTCTTAAAACGGTGTTTTCTTCATATCTTTGTCACTATTAGTCGTATCTTCTTCAAACATAGCTCATTTCAAACGTCATTCCAAGGCCAGTCATCTGGTGTGTAGCTGACTCAAATTTGCCGTAACCATGGTTACGAATTTTTGGAGAAAAGTAATGATATTCGAAAATAAGGGGCCTTATTTTTCTAACTTTGGCAGTTTTACAGCTAAAGAGGTCTAGTTTTTTGCATCAGGTAGCATTTAACAAGTACTGCAAGATTTTATTACAGGTCTCGCGATATCTCGTATAATATCTCGTCAAACGAGATATTTCGAGATTTCAGTAATCTTGCCCTGGAGGTCACAGTTTTGCAGGAATCTTTTTGAAACTGACATAGCGTAAGTCCTACTCTATTATCTCGAAACGGTTTTTCCATTTTTTGAATGCAGCCGCTAGGTGGCGCTGTATGCAAACCTCCCCAACATATCATGTTTTGGCGATATCTCCAAAACTGTGAGCCTCAATTACATAAACTATAGCTTATTTTCTTCCTCTGATTCTTTTCTAAATCCTGGTTGAGTCATTTTGACTCAATCTTGAGTCACTTTGTCAGTATGTCCGTCTGTTTCTCAGTTTTCATCAAACTCGCCTGCTTACCGGTTATGGCGTCTCACATATAGCATTCTACAGCTCACAGTTTTGAAAGAATCCTTTTAAAACTATTACATCTTATGTCTTACACTAATATCTCGAAACCGATTTTTCCTTTTCCAGAATTGGCCGCTAGGGGGCGGTGCACTCAAACTTGCACAACATATCATTTTTTGGCCATATCTCCAAAACTATTAACCTCATTTACATAAACTATAGCTTATTTTCTTCCTCTGGGTCTTTCCAAAAACCTGGTGTATTCATTTGGTCTCAATCTTGAGTCACTTTGTCTGTGTGTCCGTCTGTTTCTCAGTTGTCCTAAAATTCGCTTACTTGCCGGTTCTTGCGTCTCACATATAGCATTCTACAGGCCACAGTTTTGAAAGAATCCTTTTTAAACTATTACATCTTATGTCTTACACTAAAATCTCGAAACGAATTTTTCATTTTCCAGATATGGCCGCTAGGGGGCGGTGCACTCAAACTTCCACAACATATCATTTTTTGGCCATATCTCCAAAACTATTAACCTCATTTACATAAATTATAGCTTATTATCTTCCTCTTAGGTTTCTTCATAACATGATTAAGTCATCTGTTCTCAATCCTGGGTCAGTATGTTTGTCTGTTTGTCAGTTGTCCTCGATTTCGCCTGCTTCCTGGTTCTTGCGTCTCACATGTAGCATTCTACTGGCCACAGTTTTGCAGGAATCGTTTTGTAAATTACACTTGTCATATATCGTGATGATATCTGGAAGCCCTATGTTTATTATTCAAATAAGTTAAAGATCAAGGTCAAGGTGATCAAAATATATCAAAATCTTATTTTCTTTAGAACTTTGTTAATAATGCTTCTTTCTTCACAAACTATGGATTATTTTCTTTCACTTTGACACTGCTCGTTCATCTGACTAACTATACATCATTTCCGGCAAGCGCGTGACCTCAGGTCATCTAGTTTGTTGCTTGCCGGAAATCTCCGATTTCGGCAAGCAGGTTGGTCAGTCGCGGATGTCTGTTTGTTTGTCTGTTTGTCTGTCTGTGTACTCTCTACAGGCCACAATTTTGCAGCAATTGCTTTTAAACTTACACAGCTGATAGACAAGTAAAAGTCCTCGAGGCCTATTGTTATTGGGCGACATAGGTCCAAGGTCAAGGTCAAGGTCATCAAAACTTCTGAAAACGGTTTTTTCTTCATATCTTTGTAACTGTTAGTGGTATCTTCTTCAAACATAGCTCATTTTAAACGTCATTCCCAGGCCTTTCTTCTGGTGTGTAGCTCTTTCAAATTTGCCGTAACCATGGTTACGCATTTTGGGGAAAAAGTCATGATATTCTGAAATAAGGGGTCTTATTTTTCTAACTTTGTCAGTTTTAAAGCTAGAGAGGTCTAGTTTTTTGCATCAGGTAGCATTTAACAAGTACTGCAAGATTTTATTAAAAGTCTCGCGATATCTCGTACAATATCTCGTCAAACGAGATATTTCGAGATTTCAGTAATCTTGCCCTGGAGGTCACCGTTTTGCAGGAATCTTTATGAAACTGACATATCGTAAGTCCTACACTATTATCTCGAAACGATTTTTCCATTTTTTGAATGCAGCCGCTAGGTGGCGCTGTATGCAAAGCTCCCCAACATATCATGTTTTGGCCATATCTCCAAAACTGTGAGCCTCAATTACATAAACTATAGCTTATTTTCATCCTCTGAGTCTTTTCTGAATCCTGGTGTAGTCATTTCGACTCAATTTTGAGTCACTTTGTCAGTGTGTCCGTCTGTTTCTCAGTTTTCATCAAATTCGCCTGCTTACCGGTTCTGGTGTCTCACATACAGCATTCTACAGGTCACAGTTTTGAAAGAATCCTTTTAAAACTTTTACATCTTATGTCTTACACTAATATCTCGAAAAGGATTTTTCATTTTCCAGAATTGGCCGCTAGGGGGCGGTGCACTCAAACTTGCACAACATATCATTTTTTGGCCATATCTCCAAAACTATAAACCTCATTTACATCAACTATAGCTTATTTTCTTCCTCTGGGTCTTTCAAAAAACCTGGTGTATTCATTTGGTCTCAATCTTGAGTCACTTTGTCTGTGTGTCCGTCTGTTTCTCAGTTGTCCTCAAATCCGCTTGCTTGCCGGTTCTTGCGTCTCACATATAGCATTCTAGAGGCCACAGTTTTGAAAGAATCATTTTAAAACTATTACATCTTATGTCTTACACTAATATCTCGAAACTGATTTTTCATTTTCCAGAATTGGCCGCTAGGGGGCAGTGCACTCAAACTTGCACGACATATAATTTTTTGGCCATATCTCCAAAACTATAAACCTCATTTACATAAACTATAGCTTATTATCTTCCTCTGAGGTTTTTTCATAACATGATTAAGTCATCTGTTCACAATCTTGGGTCAGTTTGTCAGTATGTTGCCTGTTTGTCAGTTGTCCTCAATTTCGCCTGCTTCCTGGTTCTTGCGTCTCACATGTAGCATTCTACTGGCCACAGTTTTGCAGGAATCGTTTTGTAAATTACACTTGTCATATATAGTGATGATATCTGAAAGTCCTATGTTTATTATTCAAATAAGTCAAAGGTCAAGGTCAAGGTGATCAAAAGATATCAAAATCTTATTATCTTTAGAACTTTGTTAATATTGGTCCTTTCTTCACAAACTATGTATTCTTTTCTTTCACTTTGACACTGCTCGTTCATCTGACTATCTTTACATCATTTCCGGCAAGCGCGTGACCTCAGGTCATCTAGTTTGTCTGTCTGTCTGTCTGTCTGTCTGTCTGTCTGTGTACTCTCTACAGGCCACAATTTTGCAGCAATTGTCTTTTAACTTATACAGCTGGTAGACAAGCAAAAGTCCTCGGGGCCTATTGTTTTTGGGCAATACAGGTCAAAGGTCAAGGTCAAGGTCATCAAAACTTCTTAAAACGGTGTTTTCTTCATATCTTTGTCACTATTAGTCGTATCTTCTTCAAACATAGCTCATTTTAAACGTCATTCCAAGGCCAGTCATCTGGTGTGTAGCTGACTCAAATTTGCCGTAGCCATGGTTACGAATTTTTGGAGAAAAGTAATGATATCGAAAATAAGGGGCCTTATTTTTCTAACTTTGGCAGTTTTACAGCTAAAGAGGTCTAGTTTTTTGCATCAGGTAGCATTTAACAAGTACTGCAAGATTTTATTACAGGTCTCGCGATATCTCGTATAATATCTCGTCAAACGAGATATTTCGAGATTTCAGTAATCTTGCCCTGGAGGTCACAGTTTTGCAGGAATCTTTTTGAAACTGACATAGCATAAGTCCTACTCTATTATCTCGAAATTGTTTTTCCATTTTTTGAATGCAGCCGCTAGGTGGCGCTGTATGCAAACCTCCCCAACATATCATGTTTTGGCGATATCTCCAAAATGTGAGCCTCAATTACATAAACTATAGCTTATTTTCTTCCTCTGAGTCTTTTCTAAATCCTGGTTGAGTCATTTTGACTCAATCTTGAGTCACTTTGTCAGTATGTCCGTCTGTTTCTCAGTTTTCATCAAACTCGCCTGCTTACCGGTTATGGCGTCTCACATATAGCATTCTACAGCTCACAGTTTTGAAAGAATCCTTTTAAAACTATTACATCTTATGTCTTACACTAATATCTCGAAACCGATTTTTCCTTTTCCAGAATTGGCCGCTAGGGGGCGGTGCACTCAAACTTCCACAACATATCATTTTTTGGCCATATCTCCAAATCTATTAACCTCATTTACATAAACTATAGCTTATTTTCTTCCTCTGGGTCTTTCCAAAAACCTGGTGTATTCATTTGGTCTCAATCTTGAGTCACTTTGTCTGTGTGTCCGTCTGTTTCTCAGTTGTCCTAAAATTTGCTTACTTGCCGGTTCTTGCGTCTCACATATAGCATTCTACAGGCCACAGTTTTGAAAGAATCCTTTTTAAACTATTACATCTTATGTCTTACTCTAAAATCTCGAAACAAATTTTTCATTTTCCAGATATGGCCGCTAGGGGGCGGTGCACTCAAACTTCCACAACATATCATTTTTTGGCCATATCTCCAAAAGTATGAACCTCATTTACATAAACTATAGCTTATTATCTTCCTCTGAGGATTCTCCATCACATGATTAAGTCAACTCGTCTCAATCTTGGGTCAGTTTGTCAGTATGTTTGTCTGTTTGTCAGTTGTCCTCAATTTCGCCTGCTTCCAGGTGCTTGCGTCTCACATGTAGCATTCTACTGGACAGTTTTGAAGGAATCGTTTTGTAAATTACACTTGTCATATATCATGATGATATCTGGAAGTCATATGTTTATTATTCAAATAAGTCAAAGGTCAAGGACAAGGTGATCAAAATATATCAAAATCTTATTTTCTTTAGAACTTTGTTAATTTTGGTTCATTCTTCACAAACTATGGATTATTTTCTTTCACTTTTATACTGCTCGTTCATCTGACTAACTTAACATCATTTCCGGCAAGCGCGTGACCTCAGGTCATCTTGTTTGTTTGTTTTCATATAAAGTTGTCCGTGCACTACAGGCCACAATTTTGCTGCAATCGCCTTTAAACTTCTACAGATGTAATATGATCGACCAGAACAGAAGCCTATTGTTTTTGGTCATAATCGGTCAAAGGTCAAATTCAAGGTCATCAATAGGCCTCAAAATTGTCTATCCTTCATATCTTTGTTAAAATTAACCGTAGCCACTCAAACTGTAGCCCGTTTTATTTGCCACTGCATGGCCACTTCCAACACTGCAAAATTGCCTATTTTCGCTGTTACCATGGTTACGCAATTTTGGGGAGAAATCATGGAAATTTGTGATATTTTTCAAATTTGCAGCAATCGTACTGATTCTGAGATATTTTATGTAACATAAGAATATCTCGAAATTGTTTTTTCAGATTTTGGAAATGGCCGCCAGGGGGCGTTGCAGATGAAAAAACATGAAAATTTGTTTTGGTGCTATACCTCCAGAACTATTAAACATTGGGCCATTTCCATCACAGCACCTTAAACTAGGGTCCATGGGCTTATTTTTGCGCATAGGTGCCAAAGTGCGCTTTTGCCAGATTTCTCTATTTTTGGGGTAAAACTTTTGAATTTTCAAAATATGCAGTTTTCAGCTTCTAACTCTGTCAGTTTTTATGCTAGAGAGGTCAAACTTTTTGCATCTTGTAGCCCTTGGTGAGTTCTCGGTGATCCAATCAAAAATCTTGCGAAATCTCGCACCGTTTCTCGTCGAATGAGATTTTCGCGATTTCACGGTGACATGCCCTATAGGCCACAGATATGCAGGCATCGTTTTGAAACTGACACATTTTACGTCATACATTAATATCTCGAAAGTAATTTTTCAGTTTTTGGAAAATAACCGCTAGGGGGCGCTGCACTGCAACCCCGTACCTACTATCATTGTTTAACCATATCTCCAAAACTACACGGTTTAGGTACATAAACTGTACACCATATGAATCGGCATTTCATGGCCTTTCTGCCCATGGCCACTTTTGTTTAATCATACACGGTCCCCACAAGTTTTAGCAACTTTGTAAAAAATGGAAACCCGCATGCACATATACATATGCCATCACGCATGCATGCACGCGTTTTAGTATGAATGACAGACACGCTTTCCCGTGAGTGCAAAAATTATAGCGTTCGCTGTATAAAATAAGTAACTACGGACACTCTTTGCCGGCCGGTTTGCCATTTCTGTCGCGTTATAGTTTGTTGCTTGCCGGAATCAGAGATTTCGACAAGTATGTTGATCAGTCCCGTATGTTTGTTGCTTCCCGGAAATCTTCGATTTTCGCAAGCTGGTTGGTCAGTCGCGGATGTCTGTTTGTCTGTTTGTTTGTTTGTGTGTCCAGTCTCTACAGGTCGCAATTTTGATCCCATCGCTTTCAAACTTTCACAGTTTGTGTAAAATCAAAAATGCAAGAAGCCTATTGTTTTTGGGCAATATAGGTCAAAGGTCAAGGTCATCAAAAGTTCCTAAGGTGCTCTTTTCTTCATATCTTCATATTCATTGGGGAAAACTCATGATTTTCGAAAATAAAAGGCCTAATTTTTGTAACTTTGTCAGTTTTATAGCTAGAGAGGTCTGGTTTTTTTGCATAATGTAGCCCGTCAAGAGTTCTCGACGATCCAATACCAAGTCTCGCCAATTCTAGCATGAAATCTCGCCATACGAGATATTTCGTGATATCATTAATGATACCCTAGATGCCACAAATTTGAAGTATTTGTTATGAAACTGATATATTTTATATCCAACAGCAATATCTCGAAATTATTTTTCCATTTTTTGAATTTGACCGCCAGGGGGCGCTGCAGCGAATACACAGTGACATATCTTGTTTTGACCATATCTCCAAAACAATTGATCTTACTTACATAAATTATAGCTTATTTTCTTGTCCTGAGTCTTCCCTATATTCTGGTTGGGTCATCTGGTCTCAATCTTGTGTCACCTTGTCAGTGTGACTGTCTGTTTGTCTGCTGTCCACAATCACGCCCGCTGGTTGGTGTAGCATGTTACATATAGCAAAGTACAAGCCATAGTTTTTAACGAATCTTTTTGAAACTAGTACATCTTATATCTGAGACTAATATCTAGAAACAAGTATTTCATTTTCTGGCTGTGGCCGCTAGGGGGCGCTGCAGTCAACCCCGCTCGAACATGTCGTCTTTCGGCCATATCTTCAAAAATGTTAGTCGTAATTACATATATTATATTCTTGCCTTGAGTCTTTTGGATGTTATCGATGGGTCATCTGGCCTGAATCATTTGTTACTTTGTCAGTATGGCCGTCTGTTTGTCCGCTGTCTTCAGTTTCGCTTGCTTGCCGGTGCTTGTATCTTTACATATAGCAATGTACAGGCCACATTTTTGCACGAATCCTTTTGAAACTGGTACATCTTCTGTCTTGTACTAATATCTAGAAATTTGTTTTTCATTTTGTGAATATGGCCGCTAGGGGGCGCAGCAGTCAACCCACCCTAGCATATCGTCTTTTGACCATATCTCCAAATATATAAGTAGTATGTACATAAATTAGAGCTTATTTTCTTGCCCTGAGTCTTCTCATCAAATAGTGATGTCATCTGGTCACAATCTCGTGTCATTGTCTCAGTATGTCTCTCTGTTTGCCAGTTGTCCACAATCACGCCCGCTCGTTTGTGTAACATGTTACCTATAGCAATGCACAAGCCATAGTTTTGCACAAATCTATTTGAAACTGGTACGTATTATGTCTTTCACTAATATCGAGAAATGGGTTTTTTATTTTCTGGCTGTGGCCGCTAGAAGGCGCTGCAGTCAACCCAACCTGACGTATCATGTTTTCAGACAGAACTCTGTCAAGTTTATTCGTATCTTCACAAACTTAGGCTCATCCTTTTTCTCTTGGCGATAACTCCAAAAATATTTGATGTATAAACTTGTCTGTATGTTTGTTCTTTTGTCTGTCCAGTCTCTACAGGACACAATTTTGCTTCAATCGCTTTCAAACTTATACATTTGGTGGACAATCAAAAATGCAAGAACCCTATTGCTATTGGTCAATAGAGGTCAAAGGTCAAGGTCATCGAAATACCTTGAAATTTCATTTTCTTCATTACTTTGTCAATTTTGGTCGTATCGTCACAATCTTAGGTTCATTTTCTTCCTCTTGGTCCTCCCCACACCTTTTGTTTGGACCACTTTTCTCTTAGATATGTAACTTGGTCAATATGTCCGTGTCTTTGTCCGCTGTCCTCATTTTTGCTTGTCTGTCTGTCTGTCTGTTTGTTTGTATGTCTGCACTGTCCTGGCCACAATATTGCCACAATCACCTTAAAACTTTCAGAGATGATGGAGAATTAAATTTCTAGGTGCCCTATTGTTTTATGGTTAAAATAGGTCAAAGGTCAAGGTCAAGGTCGTCAAAAATTCTCAAAATGGTTTTTTCTTCATATCTTTGTGACTATTAGTCGTATCGACTTCAACAATAGCTCATTTTAATCGTCATTCCAAGGCCTGTCATCTGGTGTGTAGCTGACTCAAATTTGCCGTAACCATGGTTACAAATTTTGGGGGAAAAGTCATGATATTCGAAAATAAGGGATCTTATTTTTCTAACTTTGTCAGTTTTAAAGCTAAAGTGATCTAGTTTTTTGCATCAGGTAGCATTCAACTAGCACTACAAGATTTTATTACAAGTCTTGCAGTATCTCGTAAAATATCTCGTGAATAGAGATATTTCGAGATTTCATTCATCTTGCGCCAAAGGCCACATTATTGCAGGAATCTTTTTGAAACTGACATATTATAAGTCCTACACTATTATCTCGAAATTGTTTTTTCATTTTTTGAATAGGGCCGCTAGGGGGCGCTGGATGCGAACCTCCCGAACATATCATATTTTGGCCATATCTTCAAAATTATAAGCCTCAATTACTTAAACTATAGCTTATTTTCTTCCTTTGGGTCTTCTCCATAACCTAGTGTAGTCATCTGGTCACACTTTTGTGACACTTTGTCAGTGTGTCTGTCTGTTTGTCAGTTGTCCTCAAATTCGCCTGCTTGCTCTCGCGTCTCACATATAGCAGGCCACAGTTTTGAAAGAATCCTTTTGAAACTTTAACATCTTAAGTCTTACACTAATATCTCGAAACCAATTTTTCATTTTCCGGATATGGCCGCTAGGGGGCGCTGAACTCGAACCTTTCCCAACATATCATGCTTTGGCAATATCTCCAAAACTATAAATCTCAGTAACATAAACTGTAGCATTTTTCTTCCTTTGGGTTTTCTCCATAACCTGGAGTAGTCATCTGGACTCAATCTTGAGTCACTTTGTCAGTATTTTCGTCTGTTTGTCAGTTGTCCTCAAATTTGCCTGCTTGTTGGTTCTTGCGTCTCTCATATAGCATTCTATAGGCCACAGTTTTGACGTAATCCTTTTACAAACTATTACATCTTATGTCTTACACTATTTTCTAAAATAAATTTTTCATTTTCCTGATATGGCCACTAGTGGGCGCTGCACACGACCCTCACACACATACCATTGTATTGGCCATTTCTCTACACCCAAAGCCTCAGTTACATAAGCTATAGCTTATTTTCTTCCTTTGAGTCTTCTCCATAACCTGATTAAGGCATATGGTGTCAATCTTGTCTCACAAAGTCAGTATGTCTGTCTGTTCGTCTTTTGTTATCAGCTTTGTCTGCTTGCCTGTTCTTTTGTCTCATATGTCATTCTACGGGCCACATATTCTCAGCAATGTCCCTGAGAGTCATTCCATTAATAGAAAACCGACAATATGTTCTGTCTGTCCGTCTGTGTTTCACTTCCGATTTCCGGCAAGCGTTCGACCTCAGGTCGTCTAGTCTGTCTGTCTGTCTGTCTGTCCGCACTCTACAGGCCACAATTTTAAAGCAATCGCTCTGAAACTTACAGATACTGTGTAAAATCGGTTCTCCTCGGAGCCTATTGTTTTTGGTCATGATCGGTCAAAGGTCAAGGTCAGGGTCACCAAAAAACCTAAAATATTTATTTTCTTCATATCTTCGTCAATAATAATCGTAGCCGCATAATCTGTAGCTCATTTTATTCCTCTTTGTGTAAGCTTTCCAAATGCTAGCAAATTTTTCCGGTCAATTGTTACCATGGTAACGTATTTTTGGGGGAAAATCAGAAAAATCGAAAATTTCACTCCAAATTTCTCATTTTTTAAGTTAGAGAGGTCTTGTTTTTTGCATTGTGTAGCATTTAATATGTTCTATGCAAGATTAATGGAAGTCTTGCAAAATCTCGTGCCATTTGTCGTCAAATGAGACTTTTCGAGATTTCATTAATACGATTTAGAGGTGGCAGTTTTACAGCTAAAGTTCTGAAAGTGTCATATTTTCTGTTTTTCTGTATTATCTCGAACTTGTTTTTTCATTTTTCGAAAATAGCCACCAGGGGGCGTGGTACTGGAAACACTACAACTTATCATTCTTCCGCAATATCTAAAAAAATATTAGGCATATGACAAATTTTTTTGTCGCATCTAAAACTAGGATCATTGCCTTAATCCTTCGTACATATAGCCTTGTGCTGCGGTTACCATGGTTACCAAATTTTGGGGTAAAACTTGACAATCTGAAAACATGATGTTTTTGGCTTTTATCTCTGTTAATATTCATGCTACAAGGGTCTAGTTTTTTGCATAAGGCAGCATTCCCTTGGTTCTAAGTCATTCAATTGCAAATCTCGTCAAATCTCGCTCGGTTTATCGTCAAACGAGAAATTACGAGGTTTTAAACAAATATCTGTACCTCGGCTATTTTCATGCTACAAGGGTCTAGTTTTTTATTGTTCTAGGATTTTGTAGTAGATTAAAGGGACAAAAGTGAATATCTCGTAAAATCTCGCACCATTTGTCGTCATACGAGAACAGAGGACCATTTAAACAAATGACTATAATGCTGTCATTTTTTACACTACAGACATATAGTTTTCAGCATGTGACAGCGTCTGACACTCTCAGTCATATTATGTGATTATAAAGCAATTCTCGTCAAATCTTGCCTCGTTTTATATCAAATGATGAAGAAACATCCAATTGCCGTGAGCACAAGTGGCTTCAGGGTTGACAGGTAAGTGCCGGCAAGGCTATTACAATTGCATGTTGGCGTGCGCGGTCGTCCATGAATCTCACAAAGCAGCATTGAATAGAGGACAGAAGCCGCTAAATTTGAATTGAACACACCTGTTATTTTCATTGTGTCCCCTTGTGGTTCCACTTGTGTTGCCAGGAACCACTGGCAAATCTTTCAAACCAGGGACGGATCCCCGATTTTGAAGTTGGGTGTGTCAAAATATGGGCGGATCCCTGGTTTAGCAGTTGGGGGGGGGGCAGGGGGTTAAATTTTAATTATACATCAAATATTTATAATAACAAATATAATATTTCGAAACTTATTCTTTTCTTTTAGAAAATAGCCGCGAGATGGCGTTGCAGCAATCATTATTGTGCCATATCTCCAAAACTATAAAATGTGTCACAACTTTGATTGTAGCATCTGAAACTAGATTTAATGCGTTTATCCTCTTGGTGACTCTGTCATATTCTTCCCTTACCATGGTGACCTTATGTAGGTTACAATTCGTGAAATTCAAAGTATGAAGAATTATTCGAATAGACTGTTGCTTATTTTATTCATTCTTTTAATTTTGTATGGCATGAGTACACGACCTTCACCTGGAGTTTTTTCTGTCTCTCTGTCTGTTTGTCTGTCTACTCGTCTGCGACTTTTAAAAATCAGTAAAACCACATAAAGCTGTGCTTATGTTTTCCAAACAATAGGGGTTGGTCATTTGACCTGTTCCAAATGTTTTTTGCCTTTCTGCTATTTGTTGTCTGTTAGTTTGACTTTCTAATTTCTACTTCCGGCAAGTCCCGACCTATGGTCGTCTAGTCTGTCTGTTTGTCTGTTTGTTTGTTTGTTTGTCAGCGGATATGAGGATATTTGAAAATCAATGGACTAATTTGTCAGTTTTAATGCTAGAGAGGTCTAGTTTGTTGCCTTAGGTAGCATTCAATTAGTACTACATGATTTTATGACAAGTTTCGCAATAACTCTTATAATATCTCGTCGAACGAGATATTTCGAGATTTCATTATTTTGCCCTGGAGGCCACACTTTTGCAGTAATCTTTTTGAAACTGATATATTGCAAGTCTTACACTATTATCTCAAATTTGTTTTTTTCAATTCTTGGATAAGGCCGCTAGGGGGTGCTGGATGCAAACCTTACCAACTTATCATATTTCGGCCATATCTCCAAAATTATAAGCCTCAATTACAGAAACTTTAGCTTATTTTCTTCCTCTGAGTCTTCTCCATAACCTGGTGTAGTCATCTGGTCACTATCTTGTGTCACTTTGTCAGTGTGTCCGTCTGTTTGTCAGTTGTCCTCAATTTTGCTTGCTTGCCGGTTCTTGTGTCTCACATATAGCATTCTACAGGCACAGTTTTGACGAAATCCTTTTGAAACTATAACATCTTATGCCATACACTAATATCTAAAAGGTGATTTTTCATTTTCGGAATATTGCTACTAGGGGGCGTTGTACTAGAACCACTATAACGTATCATTTTTGGCCATATATCCAAACCTGTGAACCTTATCTGCCTAAACAATAATATTTTGTTTCTAATTACCTTCTCCATATGATAATCAAGTCACCTGTTAGCTGAGATGTGTCAGTTTGTCAGTATGTCTGTCCGTTTGTCCGTTCTTCTCAGCTATCTCTGCTTTCATGTTCTTATTTGTGATATTTGTCGTTGAACAGGCCACAGCTTCTAAATAATCGCTCTGAAAGTCACTCAATTGATAGAAAACCGACAGTTTGTTCTTTCTGTCCGTCTGTCTATCTTGTCAATTTCCGGCAAGTGTTCGACTTATGGTTGTCTAGTTTTTTTTGTTTATTTGTCTGCGCTCTCCTGGCCACAGTTTTGCAGCAATCGACTTGAAACTTATAAGGATGATTGACAACCCAAAGTCCTGGACCCTTATTGTTTTTGGTCAACATTGCATCATGGTGAAGGTCAAGGTCATGTATAGTATGCAAAACAGTTTTTGCTGAATAACTTTGTAACAAATGGTCGTAGCCACTTAAACCATAGCTTGTTTTATTTGTCATTCCATGGCCTTTTATGTGATGGGTACCTGACTCAAATCTGCCGTTACCATGGTTACGCATTTTTGGGTTAAAACTTGAAAATTTGAAAATAGTCATGCTACATTTTCTATCTTTGTCAATTTTTAAGCTACAGACGTCTGGTTTTGGTCATTATGTAGCTTATAGGCAGCTTGGCATGATAAAACTGAAAGTCTCGCCAAATCTTGCACTAGATCTGGTCAAACGTGAAAAAAAAGAGATTTCACGGAAATGCTTATAACTCAGCGACTTTTTAAGCTAGACCAGTCTGGTTTTCGGCATTTCGTAACATTTGCCAGCCTGGCATGATAACACTGCAAGACTGGCCAAATCTCGCACCATATGTTGTCAAACGTGAAAAAAAAGAGATTTCACGGAAATACTTATAACTCGGCGACTTTTACAGCTACACAGGTCTAGTTTTCGGTATTTCGTAACATTTTGCCAGCTTGACATGATAAAACTACAAGTCTCGTCAAATCTCGCACCATATGTTGTCAAACGAGAAAAAACGAGATTTCACGGAAATGCTTATAACTCGGCGACTTTTACAGCTACACAGGTCTAGTTTTCGGCATTTCATGACATATGACCAGCTTGACACGCCAAAGAAGAAATCAGGCCAAATCTCGCACCATATCTCGTCAAGCGAGAAAAAAGAGATATCATGGAAATGCTTATAACTAGGCGACTTTTACAGATACGCAGGTCTAGTTTTCGGCATTTGGTAACATTTGGCCAACTTGACATAGTAAAATTGAGAGACTGGCCAAATCTCGCACTATATCTGGTCAAATGTGGAAAAACGAGATTTCACAGAAATGCATATAAGTCGGCAACTTTACAGCTACACAGGTCTAGTTTTCGGCATTTCATAACATATGACCAGCTTGACACGCCAGAAAAGAAATCAGGCCAAATCTCGCACAGTCTCTCGTCAAGTGAGAAAAAAACAAGATATCACGGAAATGCTTTTAACTAGGCGACTTTTATGGCCAGACAGGTCTAGTTTTCGGCATTTCATAACATTTGGCCAGCTTGACATGACAAACCTGCAAGACTAGCCAAATCTCGCACCATATCTGGTCAAATGTGGAAAAACGAGATTTCACGGAAATGCATATGTCGGCGACTTTTACGGCTAGACAGGTCTAGTTTTTGGCATTTCATAACATTTGGACGGCTTGACAGGACAAACCTGCAAGACTAGCAAAATCTCGCACCATTTCTCGTCAAACAATAAAAACGAGATTTCACAGAAATGCTAATAAGTCAGCGACTTTTACAGCTAGACAGGTCTAGTTTTCACCATTTCATAATATTTGGCCTGCTTGACATGACAAACCTGCAAGACTAGCCAAATCTCGCACCATATCTCGTTTAACGAGAAAAAGACGAGATTTCGCGGAAATACTTATAACTCGGCGACTTTTAGAGCTACACAGGTCTAGTTTTCAGTATTTCGTAACATTTTACCAGCTTGGCATGATAAAACTACAAGTCTCATCAAATCTCGCACCATATGTCGTCAAGCGAGAAAAAACGAGATATCATGGAAATGCTTATAACTAGGCGATTTTTACAGCTACTCAGGTCTAGTTTTCGGCATTTGGTTACATTTGGCCAACTTGACATTGTAAAACTGCAAGACTGGCCAAATCTCGCACCATATCTCGCCAAACGATAAAAAACGACATTTCACAGAAATGCTGATAACTCAGCGACTTTTTAAGCTAGACAAGTCTAGTTTTCGGCATTTCATAACATTTGGCCAGCTTGACATGACAAATCTGAAAACTTTTCACTGCTTCTTGTCAAACGAGATTAACGGGATTTCATGGAAATGTTTGAACTTGGTCCCTTTTACACCAGAAAGGTATGCAGCTAGTCAAGGTCAGCATGCATACATAAACGTATTATTCGTTTCTGCTGCCCCCACAATGTTGCTCATTCATATGACTGTTTCTACATGCACTCTCTGTCTATCTGTCTGTATTATTTCCATTTCCGGCAAGCGCGTGACCTCTGGTCATCTTGTTTGTTTGTTTGTCCGCACTCTACAGACCACAATTTTTATACAATTGCTTTCAATATTTTACACGTATTATAGAATCATCCTCAAAAGAAGCCTATTGTTTTTTGGTTATAATAGGTCAAAGGTCAAGGGCATCAAGACCCCCTAAAAATGGGAATTTCCCTCATAACTTTGTCAAGAATGCTCGAAATCCTAAAAAGTATAGCTCACTTTATTTGTCATTAAATAGCCTTTCATCTTTCTGCAAAACAGCCGCATTTGCATTACGCAATTTTTGGCTGAATTCATGAAATTTTAAAATGTTTACCCTTCTTTTTGGAAGTTTGTCATTTTTAAAGCTGGAGAGTTCTAGATTTTCGTATAATGTGCAGTTTATTAATTAACTCTCGATTTCATTTCAAGTTTCCGGAAATGGCCACCAGGGGGCACTGTACGAGACTTATTGAAGATTTAATTAATGATGCAATTAGAGGCCCTAATTGTAAAGTAATCTTTTCAAAACCAAAACATTATATAATACAGTAATATCTCAAAACAAGTTTTTCACTTTTTGAATATAGCCACCAGGGGGCGCTGTGGGTTTACCACTTTAAAATATCGTTTTTGTTCCATAGCTTCATATCTTTAATCAATGTCACAACTTTTATTACAGTATCTGAAACTAAGATCAATGGGCTTACTTCTGGGCACACTTGACCTCATTCTACAGTTACGATGGTGCCTTTTTTGAGTAACATCCTTGGCACATTTCCTTTTTTTTTTTTAACTTGGTCATTTTAAAGCTAGAGAGTTGTAGTGTGTTTGTTTGCATGACTCTACAGGCCACAATTTTACAGCAATTGCTTTTAACCTTGCAAAGCTGGTAGACAATCAAAACTACTGGAACCCTGTTGTTTTTGGTCAATATAGGTCAAAGCTCACGGACAATACTCGTCCTCATATTTACAAGCAATGGCTCATTTTCATCCTTTTCTGCTTTGCTCATTCATCTGACCAATTTTACGTCATTTCCGGCTAGCGCTCGACCTGAGGTCGCCTAGTTTTATTTTTTTTTAACACAACAAATCATAAAATATGTCTATAGATACTGTTCTGCTTAAAGATCCCGACAAATTACCAATCATAGTATAAAGAAATAGATCCCTCCTGGGGTTCGGGATCTACAGACAGTTTGCAAGTCGTTTGCACTACTTGAGAACTGGTGATACATACAAATTTTCATGTATCATATAAAGTCTGGTCTTAATTCAATTTTTTGCAAACATTTTTATTTGATTTTGTATCTTTTCCCTATGAACTTCCAACAAGGCAGGCAGAGCTAGCAAAATAGGAGATTGGTAATATAGGGCACACACATTAATTTGGCATTCAGTGGAACTGTTACCCTATTGCCTGATGATTCCATGGACCTGAAAGAGCAAAATTTGGAGACGGTAACCTTAGTGTTGAGTATCCAATAAAGGACAGCGTCGAAGAGGGTGGTAACGGTGGTATTTAACATTATTTAATGTCTGGGCAAGAAAATGCGGTATTCGAGTATCATATTTGGGTTACCAGATGTTTGCGTCAAACTTTTAAATATATTCTATTTTTCATCTCATATTTGAAAAAAAATTTCATATGATGGATCGGGGCGTTCTGCCACGATTTGTAACCTTACAAAAATCAATGGACATGGACAATTTCAGCCAAATACTTCGAACCAATCACTAAGACGAAAGTCATTTTAGGTAGGCGCCACCAGTCTCGGATATGAGATGGATAAGATTTTTAAGGACATGCATTATTTCAGCTCAATATATTGAACCACTCCTGAGATATGGGCTGTTATCACAATGACACCCAGATTCATACTACACAAGAATGGCACCAATAAGGGCAAATCTACACCAGGCCTACAATTCCCCATCTGTCTATAGCCATGGAGTTCATCGGAATTATATAAACCGCTTCTTTTGATCCAGAGCAATACTTGTTGCAAAGAAAACACAAATCAAACAAATATTATATATATATATATATATATATATATATATATACACACATATAGTTTACTTCTCTTACATCAACATCCCATATTTTACTCTGTATAAAGCATGCAAAAAGTACAAAGACTTTATATTCTAGTTCAGAAAATCTGTCGTATAGTCTATGTGTGTTTGTACAAAATTACATATATAATTCCTTAAAATTGTTAGAAAAAGATATATCAAAGTAAACGTGACTTAATCAAACACATCTATGGTTACCTGTGGTTCACTCGTCCTGACAAGCCTGGTACACCTTTAAATAAATAACGGTCTTAACCATGCTACATCTCCATCGGATACAAAAGTTTTTTTTTCTTTTAAAAACAAAAGCAACAATATGGAAGCCATCTTTAATAATGGTCCCTTTGGAAGCTGTGCATTGACACAGACACGTACAGCACAACATGTTACTTATGGAACCGCTCTTCCCGTCCCCCTGAGCAGTCCCTTAAAAAGTAAAAACCCTTTCATGAAAGAGGTCTGCATACTATCTTTATAGCCTACTCTGGCGACTCAATGTATATATAAACTGAAAAATTTTGTAACTTCGATAGAAATGCATCTAAAACGGAAATCCAGGCGATTCCCAAATACTTGTATATTATTCGTGTTAAAATTTACTTGAAAACTAAATTGACATGGCAGTTTGACAGTACTCAGGCAATAGGGTATGCTTCTTGAATGGCTCGGTTTCTTTAAGAGATTTATAACAAGAAAATCTGACTCACGGGCAGAAAAAGTCGGATCACCCCGTGTGTCAGACTTTTGCTGAGTCTTCTTGTTCTATGTCTCTATGAAATGGACCAGCATCTCTCAGTTTCTTTAACTGTCAATATGTAAGGAACGAGCATTCCATTTAAATTATAACTAGGGACCCATGGTTCTCGACGCTCAGCTGAATTTGTCTATCAGGATATTTTTAAAGAAATTTTTTTGGGGATGACAGTCCTGTGACCTTAACAAATGACCTTGTGACCAAACAATCTTAGAACTTATGATCCTTGAACTTGCAGAATTAAGATTATTGTAACAATCTTTCAAAAAATGACCTTGACCTCTGACCAGGTAACCTAAAAATCTACAGATTTCCTCAGTTTGGGCAAGTAAGCCATGTGTGAAAGATGGAAAGTTGGTGATGAAAAGTTTGATTTATACTGCATACACAATCTTCTTAAAGATCTGGCTCCTGTGACCTTCACTTGATCACTGGACCCTGAAAATCAAAGAGTGGTGGGTCATTAATAAATCAAGTTTGAAGCTAATTTGTCTATCCAAAGCAGAATTATCATCCATAAACTAATTTGTGAATGGATGGGCCCTGTGACCTTGACCTTTGACCCTATGTCGCCAAAATCGAATAGAATCTTTCCCTATGGGCAGGTTAGCAGTATCTTGAAGATTGAAGGTTTGTGATGAAAAGTTTGGCTTGAAATGCATACACATTCTTTTTAAAGAAATAGGTCCTGTGACCTTGACCCTTGACCGTTGGACACGGTTCTAACTTAAGTGGTGAGCCATATATAAATTAAGTTTGAAACCAATATGTCAAACTTACCTGGAGACATCACCGGAAAATAATTTTTGAACAGATGGCCCCTGTGACCTTGACCTTTGACCGTGTGACCCCAGATTCATTTATACTCTCCCCATACTGGCAAGTCAGTTAAATGCGCAAGTTGGAAAGTTTAGGATAAAAAGCTTGGCATAAAATGCAGCCATAATCTTTTTAAATAAGTGAGTCCTGTGAGCTTGACCTTTTTACATCGTGATCAAAAATCATATAGGTTCTTGCCTAATTGTTGGGCCATATGTAAGTCAAGTTTTAGATCCATGTGTCAATCCTACCCGGAGTTATCATCTGGAATCAAATTTGTGTGGAAGGACGATTTGACAGACAGACAGACAGACAGACAGACAGACAAGGTGATTACGATAAGGGATCAACTTGTGATTAACAATTGACCCGTGGGTCATGACGCTCAGCCGACTGGCACGTTGATAATATGTCCTTGCACAGACAACTAATTTAGAAAATGAATGTGGCATCATTGTTCATGCATATTAGCTCAAGTTCATCAAGACCCATACAAATTTGATGATCCAACCAGCCTTTCATGAGGAATCTGGCAATTTGTGTGTTTTTTTTTCATTATTTTTTGGGTGCTCAAACATATTCCAAAACTCTGGGAATATAGGTCACTGTGATCCAATTTCAGGTACCTGGGAAGAACTTTTGAGGAACTCTCAGGATCTCAAGATTCCAGGTCCAATGTTTACGATTTGTGCCCTGCTTTGGTATCAAATTTTTTGTTATGATGGGTGTGCTTATAAGCCCAATAGCTCAGAGAATATGGGTAACAGAGGCCAATTTTAAGTCTCCTAAGATATTTTCCACAGACCTTCCTGGATCTCTAGTTTGAAGATTCTGGTACCCATGGTTACAATTTGTGTCCTGTTAACGGACGTCCGCATCTTTGAAGGTATAAAAATAGAGAAAAAAGTGTTAATTTAAAAAAAATAAAGGTGGTGCCACCAGTCCGCAAGAAATAATGAAACACTCCATGATGAATATGCATGCAAAGAATCAGGGTGATCAATGCTATAGTTGTTCAGATACTGGAACTTTTGTATGAAATTTTTAGTTTTTCTTGGAAGTACTTCTAAACCCCATACCTCGGAGGATATGGGTATCAGAGACCTAATTTCAGGTTTCTATGGACCTCCCAGGATGTCAAAAAAAGAAGATTCCAGATCAAAAAGTTACGATTTGTGCCCAGTTAACAGATGACCACATCTTTGAAGGTCCCAAAAATAAAGATAAAATTGCGTAAAAATTCAAAGAAGTCCTGGTGGCACCACCAGTCTGCAGGAACTGATGAAACACTCCATGATGCATATACATGCAAAGAATAATGCCGATCAATGCACTAGTTGTTCAGATAACAGAGCTTTTGTATCAAATTTTTAGTTATTCTGGGGGGTCCTTCATAGCCCCATAGCTAAGACAATATTGGTGACAGAGACCTAATTTCAGGTATCCATCGAGACTTTTTATAGGCCTCCCAGCATGTCAAGAAAGAAGATTCTAGGTCTAGTCTTTACGATAAGTGCCCTGTTAACAGATGACTGCATCTTTTAAGGTCTCGAAAAAAGATTAAAAAATAAAAAGTAAAAAAATCGAAAGAATACAGGTGGCGCCACCAGTCTGCAGAAACTGATGAAAAACTCCATGATCAATATCCATGCAAAGAATCATGGTGATCAATGCATTAGTTTTTCAGATATTTGAGCTTTTGTATTACATTTTTCATTATTCTGGGGGGGGGGGGGGGGTATGTCGGAGCTCCATAGCTTGTAGAATATGGGTAACAGGGACCTAATTCCAGGTTTCCAAGGATTATTTTTATGAACCTCTCTGGATGTATAGTTAGAAGATTCCAGGTCCAGTGGTTACGATTTGTGCCTTGTTAACGGACAGACGGCCGGATGGCCGGACGGCCGACGGACAAAGAGTGAACGCTATAGCTCAGATGACTTACAGTCAGCTGAGCTAATAAACACACCAGGTTTTGGCACACTAATTGGAATCGCAGCGGAGAAACTGACATGATTGTTGTCATTTTATAGTAAAAAAATATTAAAATATTCGTTAAAATAACAAAAAATACAGGTGGCGCGATCACTTTTTGGGAACTGACAAAACTAGTCTGTCAATATTCAAGGCCAGGTTCATGACAATCCATGAATTCATTATCAATATATTGGCGGTTTGTATGATTTTTTTTTATTATTCCGAGGGGTACTTTCAAGCCCCATAGCTCAAAGGATATAGGTAACAGTGACCTAATTTCAAGTTTCCAAGGAGATTTTTTATTGACCTTCCTTGATATTCACTTAGAATTTTCTAGGACGAGCAGTTACGATTTGTGCCCTACTATCTAACGGCCGGACAAACAGAAGGCCGGACGGACAAAGCACAGTTCCTATATCCAGTTGACTTACAGTCAGCTGAGGTAAAAACGAGAAAGAAACATCAGAGTCTAAGCGTTTAAAATGTCCTCCATAATAGACACTTATAAAGCAATTGAACCATGAGTCATAACGTTCTGCTGTACCAAGAATTTTTACATCATATATGCTAATATTCACAACTTTCTTATAAAGAAGTGGTGGTCCATATGGCAAACTATTGATTGCTGAGCAAATACGAGCTAATACTGTGGCATGACTAATACCTGACACTCAAAATAACTATACAACATGTTGAAAATGACTGTCAAACGATGAATATAGCTATCCGAGTTCAGCAACAATTTCAAAGCAAATTTGACTACAATCTGTGGATGAATTATAGAGACGTTGGTGCTTTGGAATGAAGTTATACTCAAAATATTGCAGAGGAATTTCTTTTTAAGTCATAATTATCCATGAAGTAGTCAATGGTGCAATCTTGATACAACTGCTGGGTTAAAGGAATTGGATTAAATGACTGCTATTTGTCTCATAATAAGCATAACTATTTTCGGGACTGTTCAAAAGCATTATGTGCCTAAAATTCACATATGTGACCTTTCTGAAGAAATTTGCTGAACCGATTTTGTTCAAATTTTACATCCTGAAAATGTGAAAGAAGTAAATAACTTAACCTAGTACAAACAAGAGTTTCAGGTTTATAAGCTGTTGCACTGTAGCTCCCAGAATACAGGTCATTATGATCCCTGAAGGACCTCCCTGGATACTGACTTAGGAGTTTCCAAATCAAGCAGTTGTAATTTAAGCCTACTTACTAGACGACCGGAAGGACGACGGACCAAGGATGATCGCAATAACTAAGATGACGTCCAATAAGCTGAGCTAAAACAAGTGAAGTGCTGTTTATGTTGCACAAAACACTTAATTTCACAAACCTTAATTTATTATGAATATAATTTGATGCATATATTTAGGATGAAAATGAAATAATACTCATATAACAGGTCTTTGTAAAATACGCCATGTCTATCCAGCACACTACGCCTCAAGCGCTGGAAACGCTACGTCACGTCGATCAAGAACGCTACGCCAAATGAGCTTTAAACAATAAGTCACGTCTAGCCAGCACACAACGCGACACGAGCTATAGACCATACGTCACGTCCAACAAGAACGCTACGCCTACTGAGCTATAGACGATAAGTCACGTCCATCCGGCACACAACGCTTCGCAAGCTGGAGACGGTAGGTCACGTCTCTCCAGCACACAACCCGTCACGAGCTGGAGACGGTACGTAACGTCTCTCCAGCATGCTGGTCGTCTTCGCCTCACGAAATAGAGACAATTGTATCCTCATTTCTTTGTTACAAAGTGGCCCATATAGAAATGATGCTCAGCAGAATTTGACATACAGTAGAAGCATTAATTATTGATGTAATTATCTGGTGAAAAATATTTGATAAGGAATCCTGAAGAATAGCAGAATGACTTCCAGTGTTCAAAACTATGCTTTCTGCCCAGAGTCCTTATAAAATAGGTTACAGTGACCTTATTTAGGGTTTCTATGAAGATTTTACCTGGAACTATGTAGATGCTAATTAAGAAGTTTCTACTTCCAACTCCTACAATTTGTGCCCATCTGAATAACAGGGTACTAAAATAATAATATTTCATATCGCTCGCAGAATATTGGTCACAGTGACATTATATCAGGTTTCCAAGCATTTTTTTCAGGAACCTCCCTGGATCAGATCATGCAAATCCGTCTTGTAGGGAACTCAAACACTTTTCTTTCACATATCTAACAAAATTTAGCTCACATTATTTAGCTCACCTTATTTCAGATGTGCAAAGATGCTCTACAATGATTTGCCCAGAACCTCAATCGATATTGCGTTAGAAGATTCTAGGGCTAATGCATAGAATTTTTGTCAAGTCCGACTCACTTGGTACTCAAAATCATGTTTTCTTAGTTCGCAGAATATAGGTCACCATGATTTTTCTACTTTCCGAGACGATTTGCCAAAGACCTCTCTGGATTCACAGGAAATTCTAGGTTTAAGGCCAAAAAAAATTAAAGGTATGGTTCTCAGGCACCGCCCGCATCAATTTTAAACCCCCGCATCAAAAATTTTTATTTTGATTTTCAATAAAAACTTTCCAATTTTGAGCTGCTACCGCTCCGACATTTCTTTCAAGAAGATAAAACCATACAATTTCCTTTGTTTTGTAGTGCTTTGACTTATTTAACAAAATAAAACTGTTATATTCATGCTTTTCCCTTATCATTTGACATTTCTATCGAAACATACCAAAAAATTTAAAATAAAAAAAGCGCCCGCCCGCATTGATTTCCGAAAAAAAAGTGCCTGAGAACCATACCTTTTTTTTATTTTGGCCTAACGGTTACGGTGTGTGCCCTTTTCACGGCCGGACTGCTTGATCTGCAGGTCTTATGTAGAGAAAAATGAGTAAATTTGGAATAAATATTGGTCGCGCCGCATGTCTTCATGAACTGATCAAACACTCAAGGCTCAATATGCAGGGAAAGAATCATGGTAATCAATGCATTTCTTATTCAGATACTGGAGCTTTTCCCGTGGCAACGAGTGCATTAGTTATTCAGATACTGGAGCTTTTGTATCAAATTTTCAATTATTCGTGGGGATTACTTACGAGCCCCATAGCACGGAGGATACAGGCCGCAGTGACCTAATTTCAGATAATAAACTCCATGGTATGGTTGTATAGTTTCTAGATCCAGCTGTTACGATTTTTTTTCCTGTAAAAGGGCGACCAAACGGACGGACGACGGACAAAGAGTGATCACTATAGCCAGATGACTCAGGCAGCTGAGCTAAAAAACTACAATATATAATTAGGAATATGTGTCATGTTTACTAAATTATGGACGCGGTTACTCTAACTCGATTCTCAGATTATAACGTGTTTAAATTGAAGCTACTTAGAGACTTATCTTGTTAACTGAACTCTCTTATTATCAAATGTTTCTCATTTCACTTTTGTATTTTGTAACTTTTTCGAGTTTTCCCTACAGGAACGCTGAAATAATAATCTTTTAAAGTTAGTCTTGATTTATTGGCCACACGTGCATAGTTATACTTCTCGTTGTGTCAGAGAGTCATAGGTAAGCCAGCAATAATCACAACTTGTAGATGTCCCTGGTGATTGTAGGTGCTGCCCAGCAGGTCAAGAATGGACGAGACTGCCTACTACAATCTGTCATGTTTTACCCCGCCCTACTTAGGGCAGTGAACTGACAAGACATACAACTACACTGAAGCAACAAATCTTATACCACGTCATCACACTGAGCAACTTAAGTTCCAAAAACAAATGCTGTATTGGGCCTTGATGACAAACCCTCGGACTCTGCCTTGACGAGATTAAACGACGTCACCCCGGGTGTATCCCTGGTACCTCGCTCTGCAACCTGCGCATGTGTACATGAGAGCCGCCAGCAAGGTCATGCCAGCTCCGCCGATAGCCACGTAGAACGCCCAGCCGAAACTTCTCATCTCCTCCATAGGACTTTGCTTTGCGCCAAATAATGCAAGAGCAACACCCAGTTCAAGGACTGCAAAGTTAAAGTTAACTCATTTCAGCTCATTCGTATTAGCAATCGAAAAGGACATAGATTTACAACATATTTCGACACGTTGGTGCCTTATTGTTTCAAACCATTAGAGATGCATGCAGAAGGTAAACGATTGTTAAGACATTTTATTGTCCGATCATTGAAAGCTAAGACTTCCTTCACTTCATTTGATTCGTTTTAATCTTATACTCACAAGCAAAGATAAGGAGTCCAGAAATAGCATGGATAACGGAGTAGACTTCCCGGCAACAGCCAGAGCAAAGGTGTACACACGCAATGATGAAGGCAATCAATAGGGTGAGGAGACCAAGTCCATACAGCGCCTGTACGGCCTTCAACCAGTCTGAAAATATACGTAAGGTTCAATGGTTACGATTTGTGCCCCGTTAAGAGACGACCACATTATGAAGGTCTCACAAACAGAGAAAACAAGGGACCGTGGTTCACAGCGCTCAGCTGAAATTGATAAAGAGAATATTTTTATAACGTCCTGACCAATCCCAATCATGATTCAGACTAGTCCAAACCCTTTTCAGGATCTGGTTCAGCCAAAATACCGATTCAGAGTGTGATTTGACATAATACTGAACTAGACATTTCTTGGCACCGCAGGTGCCAGAGTATCCCAGACATAGTATGCCCCCCCCTTTAAGAATAGGCCCCCATTTTCAGCAGCATATACTGACACTTGGCAAGCAATTATTGTTTCTTCCATCTATCAATCCACAATCTTTTTGAAGATGTTGGTCCTGTGACCTTGACCTTTGACCTCATGAGCCCAAAATCAATTGGGGTCTTGCTTTTTCAATGGGACATATATAAGTCAAGTTTGAAATCTAAACATCAATAAAAGCAGGAATTATCATCCAGAAACTAATTTTTTGACAGATGACTCCTGTGGTCTTGACCTTTGACCTTGTGACCCAAAAATTGATATTGATCATCCACTTTTATATATGAATCAATAGAGGTCTAGATTTATTGATGGGCCATATATAAGTCAGGTTGGAAATCCATATATTAATCCAAGCTTGAATTATCATCTTGGGAACTAATTTTTGGACAGATGGCTCCTGTGACCTTCACCTTTGACATTGTGACCTCACAACTGACAGGCGTCTTCCTCTATTGGCAGGGGAACTGTATGTGCAAGATGAAAGGTCTGAAATGAAATGTTTGGCTGAAAATGCATCCGCAATCTTTTTAAAGATGTGTCCTGTGACCTTGACCTTTGACCTCATGACCCCAAAATCAATTCGGGTCTTGTTTTTCCAATGGGACATATACAAGTCAAGATTGAAATCTATACATCATTAAAAGCAGAAATTATCATCCAGAAGCTAATTTTTGGACAGATGGCTCCTGTGACCTTCAGCTTTGACATTGTGACCTCAAAATTGATAGGGGTCTTCCTCTCTTGGCAGATGAACTATATGTGCAAGATGAAAGATCTGAGATGAAATGTTTGGCTGGCTGAAAATGCATCCACATCTTTTTAAAGATGTGTCCTGTGACCTTGAACTTTGACCTCATGACCCCAAAATCAATTCGGGTCTTGCTTTTCCATTGGGACATATACAAGTCCAGTTTGAAATCCATACATCAATAAAAGCAGGAATTATCATCCAGGGACTAATTTTTGGACAGATGGTTCCTGTGACCTTCACCTTTGACCTTGTCACTTCAAAATTGATAGGGATCTTCCACTCTTGGCAGGTGAACTATATGTGCAAGATGAAAGATCTGAGACTAATTGTTTGGCAGAAAATGCATCCACAATCTTTTTTTAAAGATAAGTCCTGTGACCTTGACCTTTGACCTCATGACCCCAAATTCAATTCGGGTTTTGCTTTTCCAATGAGTCATATACAAGTCAAGTTTGAAATCCATACATCAATAAAAGCAGGAATTATCATCCAGAAACAATTTTTTTTGACAGATAGTTCCTGTGGCCTTGACCTTTGACCTTGTGACCCCAAAATTGATATGGATCATCCACTATTGGCAAGTGAGCTATATATTCAAGATGGAAGACCTGGGATGAAAGTTTGGCTTAAAATGCATCCACAGTATCTTTTACGATACGAGTCCAGTGACCTTGACCTTTGACCGCATTACCCTGAAACCTATAGGGTTCTTACTTTAGTGGTGGGCCATACATAAGTCACGTTTGAAATCCATATAGCTACCAACACTGGAGATATCATAAGAGGTGTGTGATTTTCACCAAATATGGACACATTAAAGGTCAAGGCCACTCTCATGGTGAAGGTCATGACTCAAATGTAAATAGACCTCATCCCATAACCCATCTCTCTACATGTGCATAATATGAAAGAAATCTGTCCATTAGTTTTTTTACTTATAATGCTTACAGTACTGTCAAGTGGCAATTATGGGGGTATTAAAAGGCGTAAAAACAAGAAAAGGATAATAGGTGGCGCCACCAGTTTGTGGTATATCACTAGGCTATCCAAGATCTTCGGTGACCTTGATTTTTGGACCAGTCCATGCAAGCTTACTTGAGATAATTAAGAAATTGTGTTATTTTCAGCAAAAATGGATCTATTCAAGGTCAAGGTCACTCTCCTAGCATAGGTCATGACCCCATTTTATATAGGCTTCGTCCTCTTACCTGTATCTATACAATTGTAAAGTTTGAAAAAGATCAATGAAATATTTTTTGAGTTATCCCGCTCACAAGGTTTTCTGCGGCGGCGGCGGCGGCGGGACCGTCGTGAAACCATAGTATCCCGACTTTGTCTGGGGATACAGTTACATACTGTTTACACCAGAAAGGCGTAAGAAAAAACAAGTGTGCCATGTTAACATGTTGAAACCATATTATGACAGAAATAGCACATCAGATGTTGTACATAATGTTACTGCTGTTAATTGTGTAAAAACTGACCCTGACCCAATTAAAGTAGATACTAATTGTAAGTGTGATGAAGACATTTCAGTGTGGAACAGTACCACTAAAAAGGGACCAAGGGGTCTCGACGCTCAGCTGTATTTGTCTATAAGGTTATTTTTAAAGATTTTTTTTAGAATGACGGTCCTGTGACCTTAACCAATGATCTTGTGACCATAAAAACTGAGAACTTATTTTCCTTGAACTTGCATCATTAGATTATTTTTACACTCTTCTAAAAATGTAGGTCAAGTGACCTTGACCTCTGACCAGATAACCTCAAAATCTACAGATTTCTTACATTTTGGGCCATGTAAGCCATTTGTGAAAGATGGAAAGTTTGTGATGAAAAGTTTGATTAACATTGCATCCACAATCAATTTAAACATATGGCTGTTGTTATTCGGGCCATTATGTTCGGGCCCATAACTTAAAGAAATTTTACTTAACATGAACATAGGAACTAAATAGAGGAAAATTTATGGTAAATATGAGGAAAAAGAGATGAGGCAGTCCTGAAGCGTGAAAATAGGTTTTTAAGACGAAAGACCCAGTTTTCGGTTTGGTAGGAGATCTTGGGGATATCTAACATTATGCCGAATTTTGGATTCCTAGGTCCTACGGTTTCAAAACGTGCCACATCTACGGACGATCGGACAGAAGGACGGACGACGGACACTGGACCACGACTATAGCTCAGGTGACCTATAGTCAGCTGAGTTAAAAATGCTTAAAAATTCGAATTAAAGATAGGTATCGCCGCCAGTCTGCAGGAACTGATGAAACACTCCATGATCAACATTCATACATGCTGATCAATGCATTAGTTGTTCAGATACTGGAGCATTTGTATCAAATTTTTAACTATTCTAGGGGGTACTTTTGAGCCTCATAGTTTTGAGGATATGGGACAGAGACCTAATTTCAGGTTTCCAAGGAGACTTTCCATAGACCTCCCAGGATATCAAGTTAGAAGATTCTAGGTCCAGTGATTACGATTTGTGTCTTTTCAATGGACGACCACATCTTGAAAGGTCTAAAAAAATATAGAGAAAAAATGCGTAATAATTCGGAACAAGTGACCCAGGGGTCATGACGCTCAGCTGACCAGGAAGACATTGACAAAAGTAATTTTATCATCTGAATGTCAAATTTGAATTAAATACTTTTTCCAAACTTGACCTTTTGTATAAAATCATCCAATATACATTGGGGTACTATGGAGCTCTGTAGCATGAAGGATATGGGTAACAGACACCTATTTTCAAGGTTTACAAGATGACTTTTCAGGGGTCTCCTAGCATGTCAAAAAATAAAATTCTAGGTCCAGTTATTATGATTTGTGCCCTGTTAACAGATGACCAAATGTTTATTCTGGGGGGTATTTCAAAGCCGCATAGGATGAAGGATATGGGTAACAGAGACCTAATTTCAGGTTTCCAAGATGTTTCATGGACCTCCCTGCATGTTAAGAAAGAAGATTCTAGGTTAAGTCATTATGATTTGTGTGAGATGTAATTTCAGGTGCACAAGGAGACTTTTCAGGGGCCTCCCAGCATATCTAGAAAGGAGATTCTAGGTCAAGTCATTATAATTTGTGCTCTGTTAACAGATGACCAAATCTTTATTCTGGGGCGTACTTCGGAGCCCCAGAGCATGAAGGATATGGGTAACAGAGACCTAATTTCAGGTTTCCAAGATGTTTCATGGACCTCCCTGCATGTTAAGAAAGAAGATTCTAGGTTAAGTCATTATGATTTGTGGCCTGTTAACAGATGACCAAATGTTTAAAGGTCTCAAAAATTAAGAAAAAAATTCTTAAAAAATCAAAATACAAGTGGCACCACCAGTCTACAGAAACTGATGAAACAAGCCATTATCAATACAAATGTGGACAATCATGGTGATCAATGCATTAGTTATTGTATCAAATTTTGCATTATTCTGGGAGGAACTTCCGAGCCTCATAGCTGAAGGGATATCAGTAACAGAGACCTTATATCAGGTTTCCATATAGACTTTTTATGACTGTCCTTGCATGTCATGACAGAAGATTCTAGGTCCAGTTGATATGATTTGTGCCCTGTTTACAGATGAAATCTTAAAAGGTTTCAAAAATAGAGAAAAAAAAAAAACTTAAAAAAATCGAAAAAATACATGTGGCGCCACCAGTCTGCAGAAACTGATGAAACATCATGATCAATATCCATGCAAAGAATCATGGTGATAAATGCATTAGTTGTGGACAATCATGGTGATCAATGCATTAGTTATTGTATCAAATTTTGCATTATTCTTAGGGTACGTGGGAGCCCCATAGCTCAGAGGATATAGGTCACAGTGACCTAATTTCAGGTTTCCAAGAAGAATTTTAATGGACCTTCCAGGATGTCAAGTGAGAAGATTTCAGGTTCAGTGGTTATGATTTGTGCCCTGTTAATGGACAAACGGCCGGATGGCTACCGGACAAAGAGTGATTGCTATATATTTCAGATGACTTACAGTCAGCTGAGCTAAAAACATATGGAACACTACAATTATACATCAGATCCTGTTTTCATACTACTCATTAATTGTTGGGTATTATTTGTTGTGTATCCATACTCTGAATTATTAACTGTAGATTTGTGTACAAACATCTAAAGGATGCTAAATTATCTTATTTTTATAAGAGATACCAGACTCTCAACCTAATAATTAACTACAATTGCCATGAATATGTATAGTGTGTTTCTATTATTGAAATCTGACGAGGTAATCTTTTTGTAAGTAGCAGTTGCAAGTTTTGTGAAACAAATTGAAAATGTTTATAGCTATATGCCCCAAAGGAACCAATGTCCTAAGGAAGGTGTATACCAAATATGAGAGGCATAACTGTAACCATGCATTCTCATCTTAAACGGCCCTAGCAAAAACTTTAACATAAACTTCAACATTTGTGACAGATAGACTGATGAAAAGAATATCACTTAATGCCCCCCCCCCCCAAATAAGCAATCCTTTTCACATAAAAATCTGAAGGCGAAATTCTATATTAGATGTGATCTGAGGGTACCTATGCTCACTCAATAAGCAGAAAGCTGTGATTGTGAAACAAATTGGGGATAATTCCAACATCAGTCACCTTAACACTAAGTTGTATAAGACTACATCCACCTTGTTTAGAAAAGAAAAAAAAAAAACGTGTCAAGACTCATCAAGGTGGCCATCAATTTTTTTTTACATTATTAATTTGCGAATTCAGTTGCTGGTAATTATTTTCACGGAAAACAATCCTATAATAACGCGTAAACTTGAGTGAAGCAATTATTCTTGTCACAACATAAACAGTGACATGACAATATTTATAAACATCTACATTGTTATTCCTTACACGGCCAAAGTACAAAAATTACTTCACCAAATAAAATAAACGGGTGCCCGTGACTTGGTTCTAGATTTATTAAAAAAAGTAGATCTAATAATTCCACGGGCCAGAATGTTGGGTCATTTATAATCCTTTTAACTGCTTTAACCGGCATTGACACGGTCTGTAGCTGATCACACGTTATTTATTTGTTTTTGCGTAATGAACGGTCACCTAACGGTACATTTTTACATTTTGCAAGAGCAAGTTCGTACCCGAAAAGCACTGCAATTATCAATTCGCGCGGAACGCCTGAAATCTCTTGCGATCCAAGCAATAATGGCCGTTCCTTGACATCCGATTTCTTTGCGGAAGTGGTCTAAAATCCGGACGTCGCAGCCGAAAAACGAGACACACGTCCAGCCTACTGATTAAACACGACACGGTTCACATTGAAACCTATAAATCCCACAAAACTTTTCATAAAAATCAAACAAGTGACCCATGGGTCATGACGCTCAGCTGCCAAGCATGACCTGTGACATCATGGACTGAGATTCACAACTTCCAGTCAAATTTTGAAGAACCAATTTGCCAATTTGTTGAAAATTTTCTATGACAACAGAAATATATATCACCTATGTCTGGTTAAAACACAGTGAATTGATGGTCTGAGGAAAATGCATGATTGTTAAGCTATCAGGAACTATTCAAACAGCTTGCTTGAAACCTGTCAGTCTCAAAGGAACACCATAAAGGGAAAATATAAGATCAAAATATATAGCAAAAATCAAGGAAATACATGCAAGAATTATTGAGAAACAGGTGCTTCTGTATGAATTTTTATTCAATACAAGCCAACTTTACTGCACTTTTATAAATGATGGTAATATTTATTCAGAAATATTTGACCCAATCCTTTACAAGATTACATAAATATACATCCAACTGCATTCACTTGAACTGTTCTTGAGATAATATGATCAAAAGGAATTAAAAGATGGTTGCCTGGTGGCCATATTGGACTTCTGACAAGTCTGAAATCAGACAACAAACATTCTCTAAATCGGACCAAACATTAAAGAAAAATTACTGAAACTGCACTGAAGAAAGAATTTCTAAGGTGGCTAACTGGCAGACATTATGGATTTCTGACAAGTATGACATTTGATATCCCACATTCTCCAATAAGAGACCAAACTTGGGCAAATTATCCAGTAATGAATGCCCAAAATAATTCAAAAGGCATGTCCAGGCCCTCATATCAGATTTATAGATATGCAATTGTAAAAAGTGTAAGTCCAGTATTTTTTATTATCACTCTGCTTTTCATTGGGGTCAGCAGGGTAGGTAAACTGCCAAACCTGAAAGAAAAGAAATGCAGAAAGCATGACTAAGAGTCTTGAAATAAAACAAAAAGCCATCCTAAATCAAGGTACACATCCACATATTATGAGAACAAACACTTGCTTTTATATGTGGTGATATATATTAAAATATTCAGATATCTAAGAAACTAAGTTTATTGCTGGGATTCCATAAAAATAAACTGCAAAATGTTCCCATCATCTTATAAATCAGTAGCTAAACCTTAATACTATACTCTCAAAATCTTAATGCCTGGCTGAAGCATTCTGACAACAGTGTTTTTGTTATGAAGTAACGAGGTACTTATCACTGAGCCTTATCACTTAATAGGCTGATACAAAAGGGAGTCATATGTCACCAGTGTCACTCACAATTACAGCCACACAGGGAGATGTACCAGCTGGAGTGGGATGGTTATATATACAAGAAAAATAGAGATGGTCTATAAAATAAGTAATTGTGAACATCCCTGACCTATGACCTTGGCCTTTTGCCCATATATCAACTGGATTCTTTCTAAATGATGGGTAACTACTAACCACTTAAATCTGGTGTAATTACTTGGCAACCAATGGGTGAATAACTTTGACCTGCAACCTTTAACCTGCTGACCAGCTGACCCCAAAATCAATAAGTTATTTATTCAAGCAAAAAGACCCATAAATATGAAGTTTGAGTCAAACTGAGTGATGCATAGATGTGGCATATGTGAAAGACTGAAGGTTTGGGTTGAACATTTACACTTGAAATATGCTCACAAGCATTTAGAACAATTAAATATTGTGACCTTGACCTTTGACTTTTTGACCTCAACATCAATAGGCTTCTTCCCTTATTGGTAGGTAAGCCATATATGACAGATGGAAGGTACAGATTGAAAAGTTTGCCTGAAAATGACTCCACGCAAGAAGTGGGTGCTGTGAACTTGACCTTTGACCTCAAAATCAACAGGTCTTTTCCCCTGTTGGCAGAGAAGCGATATTAGTGCTGGAAGGTTGGAATGAAAAGTCTAGCTTGAAATGTGTCAACAACCTTTTCAAAGAAGTGGATCCTGTGACCCTGACCTTTGACCTTGTGACCTCAAAATCTATAGGATTCTTCTCCAACTTAGTAGGTGAGCTATATGTGAAAAATCAAAGAATTTGGATGAAAGGGTTGGCTTAAAATGCATCCACAGGCTTTTCAAAGAAGAGGCTCCTGTGACCTTGACCTTTGACCTTTTGACCTAAAAAAAATATGGTTCTTCCCCTGTTGGTAGGTGAGCTGTATGTGAAAGATGGAAGGTTTGGGACGAAAATTTTGTCTCAAAGAGTTATTTCTGGGGGGTGCAAACACACCCCATAACTTCGAGAATATAGGTCGCAGTGACCTAATTTCAGGTTTGCAAGGAGATCTTTTTATAACCTCTAAGACTGCATGGGGTTCATGGCCCTAGCCCCTAGGGTTACGATTTGTGCCCTGCTAACGGACGGACAGACGGAAGGACGACGGACAAAGACCCATCGCTATAGCCCAGCATGACTGAAAGTCAGCTGAGCTAAAAAATAATAAATTGGTGAAATTATGTCCAAATTTTATGAATTAACTCGTCAGGGTACGCTTGGTATTTGCCGGAGACCCACGGTCAATATGCATGTGTATGGGAGACTAATTACTAAATCGATGACTAAAACAACGATGGCAAAATACAAAGTCGGCAAATTGTCACGATAAAACGATAGCCCTCATATAGACCCCCTTATGAATGTACACAAAATGCTAAAAACACTCACTTCACCTTAATTCTTATCTGAAGAAACAAATCATGACATATAATGATAAATATTGCACTGATATCCAGAGGAATCTGATTTTAAGGAAATATATGCTCCCCTGCAAAAAAAAAATAAATAAATAAATAAATAAATAAAATAAAATAAAATAATGCAACAAGTCAGCTACAAAACTAAGCTTGTGTACCTGGTAGTAGCAAAACAAGAAAAACAACAAATGATTTTCTTATTTTTGCTGTTGTTTTGAATAAATATTATGACCATATAATATGTTTCTTAAAAGGTCTAAAAAAATAAAGTGAAAAATGTCAAAATAACAAAAAAATACGAGTGGTGCCACTAGTCTGCAGAAACTTATGAAACACTCCATGATCAATATCGGTGCAAAGAACCATGGGGGAAAATGAATCAGTTGTTTGGATACTTGAGCTTTTGTATCAAATTTTCCTTTATTCAGGGGGGTACTTCGGAGCCCCATAGCATGAAGGATATGGGTAACAGAGACCTAATTTCAGATTTCCAAAGAGACTTTCCGAAGGCCTCCCTGCATGTCAAGAAAGAAGATTCTAGGTCCAGTCATTATGATTTGTGCCCTGTTAATATATGACCAAATCTTAATTCTGGGGGGTACTTCAGAGCCCCATAGCTCACAGAATATGGGTAACAGGGACCTTATTTCGGGTTTCCATGTAGACCTTTTATGGGCTTCCCTGGAGGTGAGGACAGAAGATTCTAGGTCCAGTCATTATGATTTGTGCCCTGTTTACAGATGACTAAATGTTTAAAGATCACAAAAGTAGAGAAAAAAAATCGTAAAAAATAAAAAAAATATAAGTGGCGCCACCAATCTCCAGAAATTGATGAAACACTCCATGATCAATATCCATGCAAAGAATCATGGTGATTAATGCATTAGTTGTTCAGATACTTGAGCTTTTGTATTAAATTTTGCATTATTCTGGGGGGTACTTCAGAACCCCATAGCTCGAAGAATATAGGTCACAGTGACCTATTTCAGGTTTACGAGGAGAATTTCCATAGACCTCCCAGGATGTCAAGTAAGATGATTCCAGGTCTAGCGGTTAGGATTTGTGCCCTGTTAACAGACAGACGCCTGGATGGCCGGACGGACGACGGACAAAAGGTGATCCCTATAGCCCAGATGACTTTCAGTCAGCTGAGCTAAAAATTGAAAAAATACAGGTGGCGCCACCAGAATGCAGAAACTGATGATACATTTCATGATCAATATCCATGCAAAGAATCATGGTGATCAATATAATAATTGTTCAGATACTTGAGCTTTTGTATCAAATTTTCCATTATTCTGGGGGGTACTTCGGAGCCCCATAGTTCAGAGGTTATGGGAAACAGAGACCTAATTTCAAGTTTTTAAGGAGACTTTTCATGGGCCTCTCAGCATGTCAAGAGAGAAGATTCTAGGTCCAGTTGTTACGATTTGTGCCATGTTAACAGATGACCGCATCTTATGAGGTCTCAAAAATAGAGAAAAAAATTCGTATAAATAAAAAATACAGGTGGCGCCACCATACTGCAGAAACTGACGACACATTCCATGATCAATATCCATGCAAAGAATTATGGTGATCACTGCAATAGTTGTTCAGATACTTGAGCTTTTGTATCAAATTTTCCATTATTCTGGGGGGTACTTCAGAGCCCCATAGCTCAAAGGTTATGGGTAACAGAGACCTAATTTCAGGTTTCCAAAGAGACTTTCTATGGGCCTCCCTGCATGTCAAGAGAGAAGATTCTAGGTGTAGTCGTCACGATTTGTGCCCTGTTAACAGATGGCCGCATCTTAAGAGGTCTCAAAAATAGAGAAAAATATTGGTAAAAATCGAAAAAATACAGGTGGCGCCACCAGTCTGCAGAAACTGATGAAACACTCCATGATCAATATCCATGCAAAAAATCATGATGATCAATGCATTAGTTGTTCAGATACTTTCCAATGAGAATTTCCAGGATGTCAAGTAAGAAGATTCCAGTATTAGCGGTTACGATTTGTGCCCTGTTAACGGACAGACGCCCGGACGGCCGGACGGACGACGGACAAAAGGTGATCCCTATAGTTCAGATGACTTACAGTCAGCTGAGCTAAAAAAAACAGGTGGCGCCACCTGTCTGCAGAAACTGATGAAACACTCCATGATGAACATGCATGGACAGAATCATGGTGATCAATGCATTAGTTGTTAAGATACTTGAGCTTTTGTATCAAACTTTTAATAAATCTGGGGGGGGGGGGGGGGGGGGGGTACTTAAAAAAATTAGATGAATGCTGGTCAGGAAGGGCCCCGCTGAAAGCCCATAGACATAGTGTGGGCTGAGTGATGCTTTGAAAAATATAATAACAACCTGATTACATGCAGTCAAAGGAAACTGACCCAAGCCAGTATTTGAACACTGAAACGGTTATCTCGCTGACATGAATTTGTGAACAGTTGGCTCCTGTGACCTTGGCATTCTACCTTGTGACCCAAAGATTGATGAGGTCTTCCCCTTTTGGCAGGTGTCCTATATGTGCAAGATGGAATGACTGACATGAAAAGGTTCCTTAAAAGGCATTCAAAACTTTCTAAAAATATGATTCCTGAGACCTTGACCTTTCACCTTTCGACCCCAAAATCACAAGGGTTCTTGCTTTTTTGTGGGCCATATATATATATATATATATATATATATATATATATATATATGTATACATATATTTATATGTATATGTATATAAATATATGTATATATATATATGTATATATATATAGTATAACATCCATATGTGAATCCAAACTGGAGTTATGAAAGGTTTTGGAAATCAATGCGTGGACAGATGATTCCTGTGACCTTGACCTTTGACCTTGTGACACCAATAAGGAAAGGGATATTTGCCTATTGGCAAGTGAGCTGTAGGTGTAAATGGAATGTCTGGTATGATAGGTTAAAAAAAAATGCAACCATAATCTGTTTAAAGATGTGCGGACAGTGACCATGACCTTTGACCTCATGATCCTAAATTAAATAGGATGTTTGTTTTTGTGTTCGACCTTATAAAATTCAGATTTGAAATCCATATGTGAATCCAAACTGGAGTAATCATCTGGAAATCAATTTATGTACAGATGCCTCCTCTGACCTTGACCTTTGAACTTGTGACCCAAAGATTTAAAGAGATGTTTTCTTTTTTGCAGGTGTCCTATATGAGTAAGACGCAATGACTGGAATGGAAAGTTTGGCTTAAACTGTATCCCGAAATGTATATTATAATTTTAATATAGTGGTAGGGCATTTATAGTTTGAAATCCATATGTGAATCGTAACTGGAGTTATCATCCGGAAATGAATTTGTGGACGGACAAACGGACAGACAGACGGACAGGTTGATTACTATAGGGCAACCGCTTCAAGAAGCGGCGCCCTAATATGAAACCAGGGGTCTCGACGCTCAGCTGTATTTGTCTATAAGGATATTTTAAAGACATTTTTAGAATGATGGTCTTGTGGCCTTCACCTTTGACATATGGTTCCTGAAAATCAAAATGTTTCTTACTTAAGTGGTCAGTCATTAATACATCAAGTTTGAAGCCAATCTGTCGAGCAAAAGCAGAATTATCATCCATAAACTAATTGGTGAATGGATGGGCCCTGTGACCTTTGACCCTATAACCCCAAATCGAAAAAGAATCTTCTTCTTTCGGCAGGTGAGTAATATCTTGAAGATTGAAAGTTTGTGATGAAAAGTTTGGCTTGAAATGCATACACATTCATTTTAAAGAAATGGGTCCGGTGACCCTGACCTTTGATCTTTGGACACCAAAATCGACACGATTCCTACTTTAGGTGTGAGCCATATATAAGTTCGAAAGGGGTCTTACTTTAGTTAATATATAAGTTGGGTTTGAAACAAATATGTTTAACTAAACTGGAGTTATCATCTTGATACTAAATTGTGAACAGATCGTCCCTGTGACCTTGACCGTTGACCTTGTGACCCCAAATTCATATATGCTCTCCCTATACTGGCAAGTCAGCTAAATTTGCAAGATGGAAAGCTTGGCTTATGATGCAGCCATAATCTTTTTAGAAAAGTGGGTCTTGTGTCCTTGACCTTTGACCTCATGACCCAAATATCATACAGGTTCTTTCTTTAGTGGTGGGCTATTTGTAAGTCGTTTTTGAAATCTATGTCAATTCAACCTCGAGTTTTCATCTCAAAACAAATTTGTGTGGATAAACGGATGGACAGACATACAGACAGAGGAACAGACAGACAGGGTGATTACTATAGGGCATCCACTTATCCACAATAAACACTACAGATTTTGGGACACTAGATGGAATCACAGCTGAGAAACTGATTGTTGTCATTTTATAGCAAAACAAGGCCAACCTGTGCGAAGTTTAGGATTATGAATGTCTATTAGGTCCTGCATATCTACCTCAGTCATTATGATTTCAGCCAAATGGACGTTTCGGACCTGCACGTTTTGGACTAGCACATTTTAAAATTAGGATGTATCAGTCAGGATATTTCGGAAATGTTCTTTTTGCCAGGGAGGTATATTGGGACAGATGAACGGACAATTTGGCAGCATGGTTTCGGAGAAGAACATTTAAAATTTTTTTTAGTTTTTCCCTATAAAATCTAAAAACAAGTTCCTCTTTTAGCCTTGGTATTGAGTCACACCTATTCATGCATCCTTGCAATGGAGGCTCAGCTTTCCCCTGGTCAAGGGTACCTAATGTGCCATATGTAACCACACCACTGGCTCTTACAGACCGACACTTAGGCACACCTCTAGACATCTAGTATCTGACATCAGGCAGAGCCAGGTCAGTTGCCATGGTGATGTCTGGACTGCACCTCGGTGCACTGATTAACCTCTTGACTTGGCATGTTGAAACTTGCCATGCTGCCAAATCTGTTTTCAAACACTGAAAGCCTTTTTCAATTGGCTACTTTTTTAAAAGCTGCATTAACCCAATCTATTCATTTATAAAACTGACAGAAAAATCCCATAAAACAATTCTTGTAAAGTTTAAACCAATCAGCTTAAAAGTTTCTTAAAAAAAACAGTGTATAAGGCAGGAGAGCCTAAACTTACATTTCTGCTTGTAAACTAGGGACCCATGGGTCTCGACGCTCAGCTGCATTTGTATATAAGGATATATGTTTATGAGGTTTTCCAAAATATTGGTCCTGTGATCAGTTTGAAGCCAACCTGTCTACCCAAACTGCAGTTATCATCCATAAACTAATTTGTGAATGGATAGGCCCTGTGACCTTAACCTTTGACCTTGTGACCCCAAAATCTAAAGGAAACTTCCCCTATTGGCAGGTGCACCACATGTTTATGATGAGAGAATTGAGATGAAAAGTTTGGCTTAAAGTGAATCCACAATCTTTCTAAAGTAGTGGGTCCTGTGACCTTGACCTTTGATCTCATGACCCAAAATTTAACAGTTCTTACTTTAGTGGAGGGCCATATATAAGTCAAGTTTGAAACCAATATTTCAATCCAAACTGGTGTTATCATCTGGAAACTAATATGTGGATAGATTGCCCCCATGACCTTGACCTTTGTCCTGGTGACCCCAAAACCCATAAGTTACTTCCATCATTGCAAGGTGAGCAACATCCGGAAGATAGATTGTTTGGGACAGAAAGTTTGGCTATAAATACATCAACTATCTTTGTAAAGAAGTGGGTCCTGTGACCTTGACCTTTGGCCTTATGACCCCAAAATCAAAAAGGTTCTTACATTATCGGTGGGTCATATCTTACATTATTGGTGGGTCATATACAAGTAAAAATTGAAACCAATATGTCAATCCAAACTGATGTTATCATACAGAAACAAATATATGGACAGATGGGCCCCCTGTGACCATGACCTTTGATCTTGTGACCCCCAAATCAATCAGGTTCTTCCCCTATTGGCAGCTCAGCTATATGTGCATGATGAAGGTTTGGGATGAAAAGTTTGGCTTAAAATGCATCCACAATCTTTCTAAATAAGTGGGTACTGTGACCTTGACCTTTGACCGTTATTGGTGGGTCATTTATATGTCAAAATTGAAACCAATATGTCAATAAAAACTGTAGTTATCATCCAGAAACAAATATGTGGACAAATGGGCCCCTGTGACCATGACCTTTGTTCTTGTGACCCAAAAATTTAACAAAATCTTCCCCGATTGGCACGTTAGCAATATCTTAAAGATGGTAGGTTTGCGATGAAAAGTTTGGCTTCAAATGCATATTCTTTTTAAAGAAATGAGTCCTGTGACCGTGACCTTTGGACCCCAAAATCGACACTATTCTTACTTGAGTGGTGAGTGAAATATGAGTTAAGTTTGAAACCAATATGTTAAAATAAACTTATCATCTTATCAGTTATCATCTGGAAACTAATTTGTGAACAGATGGCCCCTGTGACCTTGACTTTTTACCTTGTGATAAAAAAATTTATTTATGCTCTCCCCATACTGGCACGTCAGCTAAATGCGCAAAATGGAAAATTTGGGATGAAAAGCTTGGCTTAAAATGCAGCCATAATCTTTTTAAATAAGTGAGTTCTGTGACCTTGACCTTTGGCCTTGTGACCCCAAAATCATACAGGTTCTTGCTATAGAGGTGGGCCATGCGTAAGTCACGTTTGAAATCCATGTGTAATCATCTGGAAAAAAATTGTGTTGATGGACGGATGGACAGAAAGACAGACAGACAAAGAGACAGACAGACAGTGTGACTACTATATGGCATCCACTTGTGATCAATACATACACCAGGTTTTGGGACACTAGATGTAATTACAGCTAAGAAACTGACAGGATTGTTGTCATTTAATAGTAAAAAAAAATAAAAATAGAAAATATTCGTTAAAATAACAAAAATACAGGTAGCGCCACCACTTTTCGTGAAATGACAAAACTAGTCATGGTCAATATTTAGGGCAAGATTCATGACAATCAATATATTTATTTTAAAGATATTGGAGGTTGTGTAATATATTTTTTTGATTATTCTGGGGGATTATTCTATACTTTTAAGCCCCATAGCTCGGAGGATATAGGTCACAGTGACCTTATTTCAGGTTTCCAAGGAGATTTTTATTGACCTCCTCGGATGTACACTAAGAAGTTTCTTGGACCAGCAGTTACGATTTGTGCCCTGCTAACGGACGACCAGACGGACGACGGGCAAAGCGCCATTCCTATACCTCAGTTGACAGTCCGCTGCTAGTCAGAGCTAAACATACAGGTGGCGCCACCACTTTTCGGAAACTGACAAAACCATTCATGGTCAATATTCAAGGCAACGTTCATCACAATGCATCCATTAATTATCAAGATATTGGCAGTTTTGTATATTTTTTTTTATTATTCTGGGGGTACTTACAAGCTCCATATGATAGCTCGGTGCATAAAGGTCGCAGTGACCTATTTCAGGTTTCCAAGAAGATTTTTATAGTCCTCCCTTAATTTTTATTTACGTACTTCTAGGGTCAGTGGTTACGATTTGAGTCTGCTAACGGACGCCCGGACGGCTCGACGGCACGACGAACAAAGCGCCATACCTATACCTCAGATGACTTGCAGTCAGCCGAGCTAAAAATACACGACAGGCACTAATGCTGCACATATTTTATTTTTCTGTTATTAATGAATGAGCGAACAATGTTGATCTTTTATCTTGTATTTGTCTAAACAAAAAAAGGAAATATCAGTATATTTCAAAGGCTATTAATAGAATAATGAAATAAATTGACAAAGGCAGTTAAAAAGAAATACAACCAGAAAACACGGTGGCTAAAATGTTATGAGTCTTCTGATAAGCTGTGGCCGTTAGAAACGATCCGTCAGAAATCGACCTGCTCGCAAAAACATGTCATGATTGCCACAGAACTGATGAAATCACGCAATTCTCGCAATACTAAACATCTGATTGTTGGATATCGTGCGTAAGACGTCAGTTGTGGTTCAATTAAACAGGCCCGCGTCATTTGCTTTATACACTCACGGTGCCACCGTGACCGTAGCTGAAAAATTATAACTACCGTAAGCGACACGATGCAGTGAACATTTTCTCTGCAAAATAGTAATGAATGAAGTCACATGGGGTGAATTTTTACTACGAACCGCTTATTGGCTCTTTGTGTATGACACAAGACCTCAACGTGTCACGTATCAACGTGTCACATGAAATAAATGCACGATGATCGGTTGACAGTATGAATATCGAGAGAACTTTTATTCAATGCGACAGCAATAAGCTTCCGCTTTAATTGTAATCAAATAAGAAGCATTTTTAGTTGCTCAATATTTTTCAGGCTGTTTTGCCCGAGAAACGAAATTCGGTAGCGGTTTCCGGGCAGGTTCCTTTTTCTCATGAACGAGTGTGCCGATCGTTCAAAGTATATAGGCACAATCAGTCTAATTTTTAAGGCTTAAATTAACCGATCAGCAACGTCGGGTAATACATTTTATTATGGAAATTGAGAGCATCTAAGGATGTAATAGGAGGACGATCTTTCTAGCACATGAAAGCAGGGTTTTTATACGGCCCCAGGTGCGCTTGCGGCAGATAATACAAAAACAAAATTAATTTGCAGATAAGCGGTAGTCCAAAAGAAATTAAATTTCCAGCCGCAGTAAAAAATCTCGCCCGGCCGGAATAGCTTTATGATATGTAGAAGATAAGACAGCAGTTTTTCTCACATGATTATAGTGTGTATTTTTTAATAATTTTTCATATAATCAAAATAATCAAATGGACAATAATTTAAGCACTGTTCGTGACATTTGTGAAACCCCGGTATAGGGCTGATTCAAATTCTACATTGCATTGTGACACATTTTCTTTATAATGAATGGCGTTATATTAATTGTACCAGAATATAATTAGTCATGCTTGGTTCACGTAGGTGCTGATGAATGGCACTGCAATAACCCCTTCATGAAATATGACACATATCTCAGGCTTTGTGGGGAAATGGACCCTCTTGGCGTCGTTCTCCCTAGTTCAAGACCAAAACGGGCATTATTTAAGCGTGGACACAGAGGAATTGCATGACAAACGTTATCAGTCATAAAATGATGATGGCAGATACATTCCTTAACAGGGCCTACAGGCCTTATGCGAACCTGTGCAAGGGTTTATACACCAGGTAAAATGTTTTAATGCTGGGCCATTAGTTTTCAAGGAGGCCTACATGTCTTGTATACAACGAAGGTATCAGAGATATAAACATATGCTCAATTTCAGACTGGTATGTCAAACCCCTCCTGAGAAATAAGCTTGGACATACACTGTGCAAATATTATTATAGGTGGCGCCACCGGTCTTGTACACGATAAAGCTATCCGATATGTATAAATATGCCCAATTTCAGGCTGATTTATCAAATTCCTCTGCGAAAATAAGCAGGCACATACACTGTGCAAGTCATTGTAGGTGGCGACACCTGTCTTGTGAACGTGAAAGCCATCAAAGACGCATAGACAGGTAAAAAAAAAATCAGGCCAATGCATCAAACATCTCGAGTTTGATGCACAGGGCTGACTAGGCTTAGGTGAGAAAAAGCAGTTGACCCGAGTGAACTGTGACGAATTGGTGGCTCAATCTACTGCACTCAGTGAACTCTTGACCTGCCCTGGCCAGACTGAGTGAACTTTTGACCTGTACCTGGCTGCACTGAGTGAACTCTTGACCTGTTGCATAATCTGACACAGTTGGCAGTCTGAAAAAGCTATAAATAAATCAAGGCTGAAACTTGGTGCCTAATCCGATGCAGTGTGCAGTCTGCCAAGCTATTTAACCTGAAATCTAGTGGCATGATGTTATAGATTCTAGTAAACTGATGCCAGGCTAGATGTAACTGCTTCACATAGCTTACATATATGGTAAAATGATTCAATTCAATATCTATAGTTCAGCCAAAAAGCATTCATGTGGAACCAAAAAAGACAATTATTATAAGAATTATAGTGGGAATTATTTTTTTAAGATATTAAACAAATTGGCTTCAGTGGCGTCAGTCGAAAAATGTTTTGCAGGTTTATCACTCATACAGGAAGATACAGCAAACTGGCTAAGTTTAGCGTCCCGAAATGTATATGTGAATCGAAGTTATCATCCTGAAATTAATTTATGGACGGACAGACAAACGGACAGGGTGATCATAATGATAGGTCGGGTATGATCAATCAGAGCTTTATTTGAGTAAAAGCTAATGAGAACCAAAGTCCGAGTCCAATACAAATTTTGAGATCGGGGGTTTTCATGTATATTTAATGTTCGTTTAATCATGCTTCCTACTAGAATGTTTGTAAAATTTATCCCCCGAAGCTAATCTTGGTAGACACAACAGGGGAGGGGTTCAGGGGGTCCGAATCCTCCCCTTTTTAAGTCACCGTAACCTTTTTTCAAGGGGTTCAGACCAATTTTGGCGCCCCCCCCTTTTCCGGATCTGGAGACCCTTTTTCAGTCGTCCTGTGCTGGACCCCTCCTTTATCCTAAATATGTCCCTGTACAATTCTTATTTGTATAATATTATGTCAGCCTGTATATGTCTTTTTGTAGTATGTAGTTATTTCAGACGAAGTCCCAGTCTTTTAAAAGGATACTCGACTCCAAGTTCAGATTATTATTATTACTACTATTACTATTACTCTTACAATTATTATTTTTATATTATTAATTATAATAATAATAATAATAATAATAATAATAATAATAATAATAATAATAGTAATTATTATTATTATTCTTATTCAACGTTACGTCAGGTGTTGATCGTTTAGTGTTAATCGTTTGCCCTGATAAGTTTAGTCTTGGATAACTACAATTGTTCAGACACAACATGCCACAATCCTATAGTTTAAGCATAATACAGTGGAGATTCACTTGGACATATGATTATATGAATATTCAGTTGTTAACAAATACTTCTGCTTGCTCTCAATTAAGTCAGATGTTTGTCACCGCCGGCATGGTTTATAGCTTGTAAGGAATGCTGCTAGGGAACGCTGCTTTAGAGGAGGGCGGATCCTCATGCGACGGATCATGTAATGCATCCTCATGTGACGGATCATGTAATGGATCCTCATGTGACGGATCATGTGGTGGACCCTCATGTGACGGATCATGTGGTGGATTCTCATGCGTCGGAACATATGGTGGATCCTCATGTGACGAAACATGTGATGGATCCTCATGTGACGGATCATGTTGAGGATCCTCATGTGGAGGATCATGTGGTGGATCCTCATGTGATGGAACATGTGGTGGATCCTCATGTGTCGGAACATGTGGTGGATCCTCATGTGACGGATCATGTGGTGGATCCTATCCTCATACGACGGATCATGTGATGGATCCTCATGTGACGGAACATGTGATGGATCCTCATGTGACGGATCATGTGGAGGATCCTCATGTGGAGGATCATGTGGTGGATCCTCATGTGATGGAACATGTGGTGGATCCTCATGTGTCTGAACATGTGGTGGAGCTTCATGTGACGGATCATGTGGTGGATCCTCATGCGACGGATCATGTGATGGATCCTAATGTGACGGAACATGTGATGGATCCTCATGTGACGGATCATGTGGAGGATCCTCATGTGGAGGATCATGTGGTGGATCCTCTACGACGGATCATGGGATGGATCCTCATGCGACGGATCATGTGATGGATCCTCATGCGATGGATCATGTGGTGGATCCTCATGTGACGGATCATGTGGTGGATCCTCATGGCACTAATGGATAATCTTCCGTCTAAAGTATGTAAAAAGTATTTACATTGATATCCCTGTTAATTTTCATAGGAATCCTTTTGGACGATTTCAAGTCTGGCACGCGTTATTAAATTAATGCAACTGTCCAGTGGAGATTGCATATTACAACGAAATGATTAGAATATCATGCCGTGACTGATGTAAAGGCGGTAAACTTGTGCAGGGTTATAAAAAGTATATTTTCCATGAAAAACAAGTACAGAAACGTCAGTTTAATCATACCACAAGCACTAGCATTGTATTAAAGATAGTGGGCCGAAAAAAACAGCAGAAACTGCCCCCCCCCCCCCCCCAAGTCCCACTCTCAATGAATTCATAGGAATATCGACCGAATTTTCAGGGTATGGGTCACAATTATATGTTTTGAAGTTTTCTGTATTTTTTTCATATGATCTCCCTTGGATGTCACAAAAGTCACGACACGAGCCCGAGTTAAGGTCATTAGGTCACGCGATAACTTATGTCACAGCGATGATTGAGCTTAACATCATCACAGCAAAAGGGCAGATCAGCATTGGCATCAGGAGTCCAGTTCTTTGCCATACAAAGAACCCACAATTCATGCTCCACTTTCAGCTCCTGCGATCCATTTACCCATAGAATAAAATCGACAACTGCCTTGGCCTGATATTTTTGAACGCTTACCGAACAGGTTAGACCATTCATAGTCAATTGACGGGTAATTTCGTGGCAAGGAATAATAAGCGGTGAACTAATAAAGAGTAGGACTATGGTTCACACATGTTCCCACCTTCCTTGTACACGGATTACAGTAGGTTGTCCTGGTGACCTTGTTCCTAGACATTTCAACATTTCAGTGTGTTCAGAATATTTACTTACTGAATACAGGCCATGCTACGCCAGATCGTCGCAGCAGCTAGCCACCCAGCTTCCCGATACGAACACATAGCCGCACAGTAATTCACGTACAACGCAGAATCGGGAAAAGTAACGGCTGAATAAAACAGCGTTTAAAAAATAAGCGTAATCAGGTTATATAATTATATTTGATTGCAGCGAGGTAAAATAGGGAGTCCATAATGGTACCTACCTGGCTGGTCTTTCTCTAATTTAAAGTCATTTTGGAAAAACCATTCGCATTTGTCTGTAGGACACCTCGCCCAAAGATATTTGTTTGTAGTCAAAAGAGTCGGGCCGTCCAGAACCCAGTAAGGCGCAGCAAAACCAACAGCAGCTGCGATAAAAGCAAGTGCCAAGCAAACAAGTCCGGTCAGCATCCAGCACGAGGCCATCTTTTCCTATGTTGTGACGTTCAGCGCCTCGTCCAGACAACCTCAATATGTTGGTTCGTTCAATGCGCCGCGGCGAAATCCAACCATTGTAATGACCTGCTGCAAGTGATACCCAGGCTGCGGCAGGGGCTGGCTCCCTGTCACACACACCAGTAGGGGTGTCCTCTTTTATATACATTCATGTCTTAATTTACTTTGAGATATGCATACGCTTTGGAGCGTTTTTTGAAAGGGGGATGGGGGAGCATTTCTGCAAATGTAGCGAGCTCGAGAGCGCGTATAAGCCCACCCGAACTTACGAATCTGAAGGGGGGAGGGGGGTCTCACCATATCTAATCACTGTATGCAAAATTTGGAGAAGAATGCATTTTCAGTGTGATATTATGACGATTTTCCCACTTAGTCACATGCTGCACCACAAAAAAAAAAAAAAAAAAAAAAAAGGGTTGAGATGGCTCTTCAGCTAAAAAGCCTGTGAATGCATCTAGGTGCTCTTTTATGTGTGTGTTTTACAAATATTTTTATTAAATGTTTGTTGTTGTTGGTATTTATGTATACTATGTACGTATGCCCGAGCTGAAATACCTGTGCTACAAAGTTATGAAGTTCTAGGTTGAATACTAACTTTAAAAAAATTGATGCGTACTTTACGATTTATACACACGTATTTAACGATTCCAGTATAAGAAACTGGAATTGTTTTGAAATTTTAATATCAATTTAAGGTTCTTATAACCATAATCCTGCGATTATGTTGTCATATTTATCGTGGATTAAAATATTTTTTATTATTTCTTATTTTTAAACTATCCACTTCGGAAATAAAGAAAGCACTTAATTTTACCAGAAAGCGATCAGAGAGCACAAACCTCTCCCAATGAAGTTCAGGTTCTCCATATTTTTATTATTAGTAAAAATGATGCTCTATGATAACTTGTGGCATATTGATGGCATGCACATTAGATAATATCTAGTATAATATTTCTATCGTAAATGGTGATCGCAAGATTCGTACATCAGTTTTACATCTCACATTGAAAAGAGAAAGCTTAACGTCATAATAATTTATCTAACTTTAGAATCTTTTATTAATACATGAAGATACATGTATAATAAAATTATACTAGTATTGCTATAAATGAAGTGAACTCATATTAGCGCACGAACACTATACATAAAATCCAAATAAAATGATATTTTAAATCAAATGACAAATGATCCGAAACTACATTTTATGACTTATGTATAATTTCTAAACGCCTGGTTTGCTTCCAGCTTAGTTTGAGTGTCACGGTTCAACAAGGTCCATTTACTGGTTACATCTCTCTATCATTGGCTCTCTTCCTCGACACTGACAAAAGATATAGCCGTATTTATTAATGGAAAGAGAGTGTTGGAATGGAAAAAATATGATGTGATCTAGATAACTAAAAATATGTAAATTACCTAAAGAATATATTGTTCCTTCGGTATTTACCCAACCCTAAATAAAATTGCAACAAAATAAAAATATGTTGAAACCGTTTGAGTAAATTTGCTGACAGACAAACCGACAAGCCTGGCTGAGGTATAATTACTACACGTCTACAAGAGTAATAATTTTTTATAATAATCGCCTGTGTATATGCATATGAATATTGGTACGTGTATCATTTTTAGATAAAGCTCAATTGGGTATTGTACGTTTTTACATTTTCCATGCAGTCGGTCTTTATAAATTCAGTAAACTATAAAGCTGTAAGTTCTAGATGTATAATGACATAAAACTGCACATTTCCTGGTCTGCTTGAACGTCTGTACATGTGAAGTAGGCCTTTACATCGATTCCCTTTTGATATTTGTATGATATTTGTATGTTAAGAAGGACTGCATCTATAATAATGAAACTTAAATTACTTGTAAAAATGTTAGTATTCTTACCCACTTGAAGTTTGTTTCCAAGCAGAGCTCCGTTGAATTAATAATATGAAAATAAGGAAAGGGCTTAGCCACCGTTCCAACGAATCCGGAGCCATATATTTCTCCATCTAGTGTCTATGAGGAGAACTAAGTCTACCTCCTGAGGACTTGGTTACAACTGTTGGATACAGCCTCATGGGACGGAAGAAAAGCGATGCTCAGCAGCGGGTTGGGGCAGGCATAGCGTAAAGCTGATACAGTGCTCTTTCCTATTGACATGCTTTCCAACAGCCCTGCTGTGCCCTGCATGTTTCAGACATAAACCCCATTTTGATGTTGTTGTTGAGAGTCAACGATGTATTGATCAGTAAGCAAGCAAGATCAAGCGCGGGAAACAGTCACATCGGACGCATGCGCGCCATGCCACACTGTGCAGGATTTGTTTCTGTACAGAGGAGCCAGCTTATTTCATGTTACGCGATTCGTTTGATGGCGAGTTATATTGGATGGTAAATAACATGTGTAATTAGGGAAGATTATATAATAAATTCGATCTGCCTGGGTTAAACATCACTGATTAGCAAAATCACCATCCAGCTTAGAAATTTAGAAATTTAATTAACAGCGACTTCCGGCCTGAAGTTGCACAATCATGGCAATTCTATGTAGGAAACCTATCATTATGAAGTCAATTAAAAAAAAAAGTTATACCAACCATGACAGCCTTTTTTTTGGTTCAGAAGAACGAAACTAAATCGGTGTTTGGGTTCTTAACTTTGAATCTTTTGTTTTTTTAAATTCTAATTATATTGAAAAAATTATGAGTCCACCCCGAGTCCAGCAAAAATAAAGCTCTGCCAAATACTTTACCGTAATTTCATATAATATAACATATACATACGGCTTACTACTAACAAAATTTTATGGAAAAAGACTGTATTAGGCAAAAAAAAAAAAGGTTTCGTTTTCGGGCACTCTTTTTTATAAATCAGTGTAAGAGGTCTTTTTTTACCTTTTTTGTAAGGTTCGATATACATAAATGTCATATGACAAGGGGAAAGCATGATAATAACATAATTGTTTCGATAAACAGGCAAAAGCAAACATAATGAAGGAAATCTTATCGAAATTGTATTATTTGGAGCTCACAATTGGTAGGTTTCTATAAAAAAAAATAAATAAAAAGTTTTAATGCGGGATGTTAAAATTGATGCGCGCGGTGCCTGATGAGAACCATCCCTTTTTTGGCCTAAAAAGCTTTATCGCTGCATCAGGAAATAAATGTTATTGAACATTCAAATAAAAGCACGGGTAACCTAACATAAAAATAAGAATCATCATCTCAACTGTTCATGTTAATTTTTTTTTATTGGAGGTTTGCATGTATTAGACCCGGATCTTTGGAGCTTTCATAAAAGTGGGGGTGAGGTGGGGTGGGGGGGGGGGGTCGCGGCATATATATATATATATATATATATATATATATGTGTGTGTGTGTGTGTGTGTGTGTGTGTGTGTCACCCCTGACTTAACGTGATAACTTTACAACGGATATATCCTATAAAACAATAGGATGGGTTTACGCTCGCCACTTGATTTCACTTATCAAGAAATTAGATCCCGGTCATTACAGGTGACATTTCCAGGTTCTTTTAAGGACGTGTATAAAAATACCAGACAATCATACACCCAGATCAATAGAAACTATGAGACATCAGGTTAAATTCACAAATATAATTCAAGACAATACTTACAAAGACGTAGATGTGAGTGTGTGTGCGTTGATGTGTCAATACGACAGTCCTTCACATTAAAAATACAGGATATTTACTGAGTCCATAGTTTGTATAAAAACAATAAAGTCCAGTTCCTTCAGAGATCTCTGGTTACTGTTTTATGTAGAATTTAGCGTATGGTTAGTACCATATAGTCTTTCTGAGTTTAGCGATCTTCAACTGATCTTGCTTGACAGCGACCCGTGTAGAATTACGTTCACATGAATGGCAATAGCTCTCTTTGTTTACATATGAGCTTAGAGTCCTTGACCTTGCTCGTGTAGCAATTGTTTCACGGCTTACAGCGATTATGTATCTAGGTCAAGCTGAGCTAGGCCGGCAGGTGATGCGTGCGCACTTACTTTACCACCAATACAATGCTCTGTCGGCAGCACGGCTGTGATCTCGTGAGCTGGGTCCTTGCCACATGTAGAAGCTTGCTTCTATGCCGTTCCTGGCGTTTCAATGGTCCTTCTGCCGTGCGTGCGTGCTGCCTCTCCAAACTTTCAGACCCAACTGAAGCAGCGTCCCGCGTCTCTCCCTGAACTCTGACGTCACAATTGCCTGTGCGCTGTGTACGGCGATCCGGTTCTCTGATTGGCTTATGGCTCCAGTGTCCCATATAAGGTTATATGTGACCTAGTGTGACTGCTAGCGTCACCATGGCGACCCACATACCAGATGTAATACACGCAATGCGTGACATAGATAAATCAGCTGATAGCCGATGGGATTTCATACAAGAATACACCATATATATACAATCAAGACCTGTCAACGCTTTAGTATGACGCTTCACGTCAATATCAATAGAGACCAGACTTCGTTAAACTATGATACAAAACACCGTACTTATTGTCACCGATTTTCTGGTGACATCACCCCCTCCTTTTAAAGAAAATACACAGTATTTTCGCGATACATCGTATCATTCTATCTCACAGGGTCCAGCTAAACATATTTACATATGGCAATACATAGCAATACATAAGGGTCCTGTAACAAGTTGCCATTAGTACATGCCCACTGTCTATGACACAGGGCAAAATCCTGTACATGTTTAGACTTAACTGGCTAGACATTATAGCTCATTACATCCTAACACTCAGGCAGTCTGCTAAGAAAATCAGGTCCATGGTTGAGTTTACCTGACACTGCTTCAATATTAAATCTAAACTCTTGTAGAACCAGTGCCCATCTCATTACTCTCATATTAGCACATTTTGATTTGATAATACACTTTAATGGTTTGTGGTCGGTCTGAATGGTGAACGGTCTACAAGCCAGGTACATCTCAAATTTCTGTACAGACCATACAATTGCTAATGACTCCTTCTCGATGGTGGAGTAATTTCTCTCCCTGGGCAATAGTTTACGACTGGCATAAGCTACTGGGTGCATGATCCCCTCGTGTCTTTGCATCAGGATACAGCCAATACCCACATCAGATGCATCACATTTCAAATAAAATCGTTTACTGAAATCAGGTAGCTTCAGTATGGGAGGGTCTGACAGTTTAGCCTTCAGAGAACAGTACGCGTTCTCGTGTACGGGTTTCCAGTCTAGTTTGTTAGGTTGACCTTTCCGCGTTAGATCAGTCAAGGGCACCGCTATTTCCGCATAGTTTGGCACGAATTTTCGATAGTACCCTGTAAGACCTAGGAATGCTCGCAAAGCCTTCTTTGTGTAAGGTCTATCAGTGCTCTGTATTCTCTTGAGCATAACCGGATTAGTGGCCAAGTTGCCCGTGCCTATGTGTGTCCCAAAAACTCTAAGCTCTGGTAGCCTATGAAGGTTTTAGCTGGCTTCGCTGTTAAGTTTGCACATTCTAGTCTAACTAGCACTTCTCTAAGAGTTCTTAAGTGCTCGTCCCAAGTCTCTGCGTGTATTAACACGTCATCTACATAACACACTGCATTCGGCATGTCACTGAACATTTTCCGCATCATGCGGGTGAAAACCGCTCCGGCAGTTACCAGGCCGAATGGCATAACCCTAAATTGGTAATGGCCACCGGGTGTAACAAAGGCCGTCTTCTCCCTTGATTCCTCAGAAACAGGGATCTGCCAGTAACCTTTCGTCAGGTCAAGCTTTGTAAAATACTGGCTTTTCGCGACTTCGACAAAAAGTGTTTCCGGATCCGGCATGGGTTCAGGATCGAACACGACTGATTGGTTCAGTTTCGGTAGTCTATAACGAATCTAGTCTTACCGTCAGGTTTCCTAAGCAGGATACAGGGGTACGCATAGCTAGAATCTGACTGTTCAATAATGCCTAAGTTTAACATTTCCTGGATTTCTGTTCGCATTATCTCTCGCAGTTCAAAAGGCACCCTATAGGGCCTAGTTTTTACAGGTACATCAGATGAGAGTTTAATGCTACATTCTACAACATTGGTGAGCTTGGGTACATCTGTGAATACATCCCCATATTGCCTAAGCAGACTGAGTATTTCACGGCGCTGACGCTTGCTTAGGTCGGCATTTACCTGAACATCTCGCTCAGTCTGGCGGCGCGCATACGACGGTAACGACATGTGGGCATCCTCATCAATCCCTTCTGGGTTTAACTCTCCGAACACGGGAGGCTCTGTTTCACCGTCTGCACCGTCAGGATCATGTATGGAATCAGGTGCGCGCTTGGCTACCGCTGCCAGAATATGCTGGGGCTCGTTCCTAGCATGGTACCGTTTCAGCATATTCACGTGGAAGGTTTTAACCTTATCGCCAATCTTAATCCGATAGTCTAAGTCCCCAACCCTGTTTACAATAGTATAGGGGCCTTTCCACTGTACCATTAATTTGTTCCGCTCCGTCGGGAGTAACAACAAAACGTCGTCTCCGGCCTCAAACCTGCGCGTGCATTTACCTCTATCATATAACAGCTTGTGTCTGTTCGCTGATTTGTTCAACGCCTCTCTAGCTAACGCGCATGTGTCGCTTAGTTTGTCTTTTAGGTCCAGGACGTATTGGTACGTGGTTTTAGTCTCGACGCTAGTATCTCGCTTGGTCCACAGATCCCTAAGAATCCGCATCGGTCCTCTAACGATCCTACCATAGAGCAACTCAAAGGGTGAGAACCCTGTGCTCTCATGTGGCGCTTCTCGGTACGCAAAAAGCACGGCGCTGAGGTACCGATCCCAATCTCGCGGTCTTTCCTCGCACATCCGTTTCAACATTAACTTTAACTTGCCATTGAATCTCTCCACCATTCCGTTGCACATAGGATGGTAAGGAGTAGTGGTGAGCTGTTTTACAGACAAAACACGGCTAACTTCTCGCATGAGGTCTGACGTAAATTGTGTTCCCAGGTCGGTAAGCACCTCTGACGGCACTCCTATCCGCACATAAATATCAACTAGCGCATCAGCCACAGAGACAGTATCTATGTTCTTTAAAGCAACAGCCTCCGGATATCTAGTGGCATAATCCATAACGGTCAGAATATACCTGTGACCTCTCTCAGACGCTGGATGGATCGGCCCAACCAGATCCATCGAAATTCTACGCCAGGGCTCATCAATTAATGGCATCTGGCCTAACGTAGCTCCAGGCACCTTGCCTTTCGGTATGGTTTTCTGGCAAATGGGACAGGACTTGCAAAACTCAGCAATGTCATTATACATCCCTTTCCAGAAAAACTGAGTTCTAACGCGGTCGTGCGTTTTGTCTATGCCTTGATGGCCCGCCATAACCGCTTCGTGGCCCATCCTCATGACGTCGTACCGTAACGTCTGAGGTACCACCACTCGAGATCCCTCTTGATCTCCCCGTTTATCACTCACAACCCGAACTAAATATCCGTCCTCAATTCTAAATGGACTATCATTTCTAACCTCTCTAGCTAGCCTCTAATACGGCGCTAAAGACTGATCCTCCTCCTGCGCCTTCAAAAATTCGGCCGGACTCACATCGGCAACTGGGCTTGCAACATTCAAGCTACGCGTCGGTATCTGTTTCTCACGTGCAGCGCTCCGTGTCTCCACCGCGGACGACACCTCCTTTTGTGACTCTACACCGTCACACACTATGCCTGAGGACCGCTCAGACTTCCACGTAGGGTCCGGATCATACGGATCACTCGCTCCCGCTACGTTACCTAGCGCTAAATCACATACAGCATCCCCGACCACCATTGCCTCGATAGTTCCGACAAAGTACGCACAGTCCACATTAATCCTAGCCGTAGGAAATTGTCTTACAGACCCGTCGAACAACCTACACTCGACCTGGTGTCCGGTGAACTGATTCGGCTCGACGTACGACTCACGTATTCCTGCCGAGGAACATCCCGAATCCCGCAGAACCCTCGCTGACTTACCATTCACCAGCCCTTCACACACAGGTAACGAGTTTCTGCCTTCTGTCTGGGCAGTAAATCCTAACGACTGACTCGGACTCTCTACTTCCGGTTTCACCGCACCGACTGTCTCCGTTTCCGCCTCGACTATTGCCATTGACATAGTCTCAGGCTTCTGTTTTGGGTTATACGGGGGGCTAAAATTAGTCCTATACCTCTGCTGGCTGATCGCCATCAGCACGCCCTACTTGAGGGGAAGACCTAGGCCTCTACCGGACACTAGTCTTACATTCCCGCGCCTTATGTCCCAGTTCATTACATAAGTAACATCTGATGCCTACTGATGGCTTAAATGTCTGACCGCCCGGACTGCGCTCAACCTCTCGCTTCTCTCTAGGCTGAGATACCGGTTGCGCTGGACGCGGCACATTATTGCCATAACGAGGACCTGCTGTAAGGCTGTGTACACCGTGAGCCTCCGTATAACTCTCGGCTAAGTCTACCATACTATCAAAGTCACGACACCGTCTCTCTTTCAAAAACATAGAGAGATCCCTTCTACAGCAGTTTACGTCCTGCTCGCACATCAACAGGTTAACTACCCTATCGTAGTCACCTCCGACCCCTGCCATCCCTATCCAATGGTCTAGGTATCCACTTAGTCTCACCGCAAACTGACTCGGCGTTTCGCCTCGCTCAGGCCTACAAGTCCGAAACGTCATTTGGTATCGCTTTAACAAGGCTATCTTTAACTTATCGTAATCCATGGCCTCACTAACCGATAACTGTGTGTAAGTCCCTAGCGCCTTACCCCGCAGTAACGGACTCAGGTGTAACGCCTTATTCTCCCTATCATAGCCTTGACATACAGCTAACCGTTCAAATCGCTCAAGAAACGCATCTAGCTGATCGTGAGCCTCATCAAAAGGTGGAAGTTGGATTTTCGGGAATACATCCCTACTTCTCTCTTCTTTAACCCCAGAGTCAGACTTTAACCTTAGAACCTCTAATTCGTGGGCTCTAGCCTCTCGCTCGCGCTCTAATTCCCGCTGTTCACTCTCTATTTCACGTTGCCTAGCTCTTTCCTCACGTTCCTCATCCGCACGCCGTCTAGCCTCAACATAATCTTGTAAAGCCTGGTCCTTAAGTCCCAAGGCCTGTCCGCATCTAACAAGTGACTCTAACGACTGCATGTTAACGCTCTAACCTAGTAAGATTCCAGTATCTAGTAATATCCGCTCTTAAAAATCCGTAAATACGTACTGTTAAAGCCAACCTAACGAACCGGCGGTATCCTTACAATTACACTACGGTAGCTCTACGCATCAAAATCTACTTATACGGACGGACGGACGGAAGGTCGGACGAAGGGTCAGACGGATGGATAACAAGATATCAATAAACATCATGCACCTATGATTACCATGCCAATCGGGAGGGGTAAACTTACCTGTCAAGAGACCCTACCACGTGACCAATCACAAACCAGTGTAGAAAAAATTATACCAGGGCGTATCTAACAACATCAAAATTGTTCACTCTAATCTGGGTTTATATCAAACCAGTAATGATGTTCAGGTATCACTGAACTAGCATTACTCACAGGTAATATTCTCACTGAATAAATATTAACTCCTAACAGTGGGGTAATTTCATTCTGCAAGTATACACTATAACATCAGTTTGGTGTCATATCCAATTGTTAATTCAGATCAACTCTAGTTTGAGTATATGAATGTCTGGTTTCAGTACTGTTTTCTCAGTTCAAAATTTCTGAAACTTACTGTAATTATCCAGTTTTTTTTAGGCTAATTATATCCTGGCACGCTCGCCATTCAATGTCACCCCTGACTTAACGTGATAACTTTACAACGGATATATCCTATAAAACAATAGGATGGGTTTACGCTCGCCACTTGATTTCACTAATCAAGAAATTAGATCCCGGTCATTACAGGTGACATTTCCAGGTTCTTTTAAGGACGTGTATAAAAATACCAGACAATCATACACCCAGAATAATAGAAACTATGAGACATCAGGTTAAATTCACAAATATAATTCAAGACAATACTTACAAAGACGTAGATGTAAGTGTGTGTGCGTTGATGTGTCAATACGACAGTCCTTCACATTAAAAATACAGGATATTTACTGAGTCCATAGTTTGTATAAAAACAATAAAGTCCAGTTCCTTCAGAGATCTCTGGTTACTGTTTTATGTAGAATTTAGCGTATGGTTAGTACCATATAGTCTTTCTGAGTTTAGCGATCTTCAACTGATCTTGCTTGACAGCGACCCGTGTAGGATTACGTTCACATAAATGGCAATAGCTCTCTTTGTTTACATATGAGCTTAGAGTCCTTGACCTTGCTCGTGCAGCAATTGTTTTACGGCTTACAGTGTTTATGTATCTAGGTCAAGCTGAACTAGGCCGGCAGGTGATGCGTGCGCACTTACTTTGCCACCAATACAATGCTCTGTCGGCAGCACGGCTGTGATCTCGTGAGCTGGGTCCTTGCCTCATGTAGAAGCTTGCTTCTATGCCGTTCCTGGCGTTTCAATGTTCCTTCTGCCGTGCGTGCGTGCTGCCTCTCCAAACTTCCAGACCCAACTGAAGCAGCGTCCCGCGTCTCTCCCTGAACTCTGACGTCACAATTGCCTGTGCGCTGTGTACGGCGATCCGGTTCTCTGATTGGCTTATGGCTCCAGTGTCCCATATAAGGTTATATGTGACCTAGTATGACTGCTAGCGTCACCATGACGACCCACATACCAGATGTAATACACGCAATGCGTGACATAGATAAATCAGCTGATAGCCGATGGGATTTCATACAAGAATACACCATATATATACAATCAAGACCTGTCAACGCTTTAGTATGACGCTTCACGTCAATATCAATAGAGAACAGACTTCGTTAAACTATGATACAAAACACCGTACTTATTGTCACCGATTTTCTGGTGACAATATGTATATATATAAAATATCATAGTCTTTGGAGCTTTCATGCATATATATTAAAGAGGGTGGCGGAGGCCCGCTTATAAATAAATAAATAAATAAATAAATAAATAAATAAATAAATAAAAAAATATATATATATATATATATATATATATATATATATATATATATACATATAGGCCTATATATCATGCAGTATTTCGACCAATTTCCTACTTTTAATCATATATGCTGCACAAAAGAAAAAAAATACTAAATATTAAATATTGAATTTACAGAATCATATGCATGTGCCATGTTGATAATATTTATACCCTAATATAGTGTTCTTCAAATCTTGATAAACATCAGATCCGTTACTGTTTTTTTTTAAATTTTACTCAAAATCACAGGCGTGCATGAAATGAAGCACGAAACAAATATATATATATATATATATATATATATATATATATATATGAAGTTTAAGCTGTAATGATCAAATAAATATATGTCCATGAACAATTAATTTACAAAAACTAATCTGATTTCAGTCACATATAACTACATAGAAGCTAATACTCCAAGGCCAAGAGGTAGGCCCCGCCTAAGGTACAAAGACGCCCTAAAACATGATATGGCTGAATTCAAAATTGATGCGAACAACTCGGAGAATATCGCCACCAAAATATCTTGAATAAGTCCATTTGTTGAGGAAATCACACGAAATCTTAAATATCTCAAACGATTTGGATGGATTGGTCCAAAAATCAATTTGCCGAAGATCTTGGACAGCTTAGGCTTGTAAGTAAAACTGGTGAGGCCACCTATTATCCTTTTCTTGTTTTTGCCCTTTTGATACCCCCATCATTGCTTGGCAGTATACTGTGAGCATTATAAGAAAAAAAAAGTAATCGACAGATTTCTTTCATATTATGCACATATGGATTTTAGGAGGAACTCTATTTAAATCTGGGTCATGAACTTTACTATGAGATTTTCCTTGGCCTGAAATATATTTTCATATCTGGTGGAAAACAAACAAAAACATTGTTTCTCAAGTCGATAGATGTATCTTTCTGAAAAAAAAAAACAGAATGAAAGATTTCAGATGATAAATTGTCGAAAGAGTGTGAAAACCGTTGACCTTTACCTTGACCTTCAAATTAAAACCGCCGATTCAGGATGTTTTTGTGAACCACTTAACTATTGAAGTATCCTAATTTTTTATTCAAATGTAACACATATTGTTTCAAAAAATATATAAGACATGTTTTAAGACTGGTAACCTTAACATTGCTTTCAAGGTCAAATCTATGGAAACAGGATTTGTGTTAACGCCATAGGTTTTGAAGTGCAGTATATATATATATATATATATATATATATATATATATATATATATATATATATATCAGGGCCGTAGCCTTCGGGGGAGGGGGGGGGGGGGAGTCTCCCCCTAGGATTTAAGGTGCAAAAAAAATATTTTGCAAAGTTGATATATTCTTTTTGTTATTTTCTTTTTCAAAGTAAGCATTGCAAGTAATCTGGCAAAATGCACCAGAATGCAGTAGTGTACATACAGTTTTTCAAAATTGTCCACACCATTGGAGGGGGACACCCTACCGGGTTTTGGCCCCTCGCATCCACTTAACTACTGCCCCCCCCCCCCCCCCCCCCCCCCGCCATTTGGGCCAGGCCACGGCTCTGTACGTTTATTCATATACTTATATATATTCTATTGCCCCCCCCCCCCCAATGAATATTTCGCATCGCCGCCGGTATAGAAAAGTGCAGTGGAACGAACCTATGAGTGACTTTAGTAACGCCCTAAAACTAATTCGAATTCCCCGAGTGTGCCTTAAGAAATCTTAGTGCAGTTAGAAGGCTAATGCTATCTCCTCTCATTCTTACTTCAAATAATAATTCTGTGATATCAGTAACTAGTTATGACAACAGAAAGAATAGAGAAGTTGATCACAGTCTCTCCTGATTATTATTTATCTATTTGTTTGACATGCTCTGTACCTGTTCCTTTCACTGACAGACCGTCTTCTTTGGTTCCTATGAACTGTTGTCGCTCACTTTGCCACCGACCATAAGGAAGCGACATCTGGTGGTGCCTACTGGGTCAATTATTCTGTGACTATCAATTTGCGTAACCTTTGCGATGAACAAATTACCATTCTCATCTGATTAAACGTTCCTCTAAATGCGTCATCCAGCCGATGCGCTGTATTGTTTTTATTTTTAGCGGTCCAGGGGTATTATGTACCTGGCATTTGAATTTTCCTGGAATTTCCATGACCTGACGTCAACAACGCGGGTGTTCTGCTGGTGAATTACTCCCACAAACATGTTCAAAACTTCCGTAGGTGCGTCTTGGTTCGCTGCATAGGTAGCGGAACGGCATTTGACTTTGGGGCAGGTGCAATGATAAAACTAAAAAAAAAAAAAAAAAAAAAGAATTAGACTTCGAAATCTGTTAGTTGTAGTAACTTTATCATCTGCTTCCTTGATTGTATTATTTGATCGTTTTCCCTGTTCTTTCTACAGTGTTTTTCTGTATTCTAAAGAACGCCACATGTGTAGTATATACTGCAGGTGGAACATGTCTGTAAACCAGCAGCTGTTATACTTCAAGAACGGTTTTAAAACGTATATGCAAATATGTCCCGTGTGCATGAAGAATTATGTTGTAAATATTAAAATTGGGGTGCCAAGCATGATAAAATAAATATTTTCATTTCTAATTAAAATAAAGGTTGAATTATAAATATGGTGTTGGTAACATGGTTTTTTTTTTTCAAGAGTGGTTAAGCTTATTGTCATACCCATTTGTTACGTCGAAATAAGTCAAAATGTCCATCTACACCAGGTTATTTCATTATTGTGTTAGGAAATCAGCATTTGTCATTGACGAACAGGAAAATATACGTTGTAAGGTGCTTTTCAAAATAAGAGATGCAATCGTAAATTCAGGCATATTTTATGTCTATAGGGGGCTGCATTTACAAAAAGCATGAATCCATATAAATTATGTGAACATATAATGTGAACATGTAAATGTCTAGATGATTTGGGGAAGTAATTTGAAACTGACTACTCAGAAATAAAAAACTTTAAAACTGATGTTAAATTAAGGCTTTACACTTACATTGTAAGCAGCGTGTTTACAGAGATACAATAAATATAAGTACGAGTGCAGCTCTTCACGTGAGAGCAAATTTGATGTTTAAATTAAATGTTGCAGCCAATTCATCGCTTCACCGAGAGTACGAACTCGATTCCTTAAAGTGGTTGAGCAGACAAGTAAAGATAAAAGCAACAAATTGTGCATTAATTTTATGGTGTTTTAATTAATCCAAATTTTCAGGAAAAGAGACATAACCTATTTATGCCTTATTTTCATGTGACCTGGGTCTATAGACGATTGCCGTTTGGGTTTATTTTTATTAGACCTGTGTCTATAGATGATAGCCGTTTTTCATTATTTTCATGTGACCTGTGTCCATAGATGATACCGGTATGGTCTTATTTTCATGTGACCTGTGTCTACAGATGGTAAAGGAATTTCCCTCATTTTCATGTGAACTGTGTATATAGATGATAGCTGTTTAGCCTTATTTTCATGTGATCCCTGTCAAGAGATGATAGCCGTTTTTGCTTTATTTTCATGTGTCCTGTGTCTATAGATAATTGTCATTTTCATTATTTTTATGTGACCTATGTCTAAAGATGATAGCCGTTTTTCTTAATTTTCATGTAACCTGTGTCTACAGATGACAGCAGAATTTTCTTATTTTCATGCATGTGCTCTGTTTCTATATAGATGATAGCCGTATGGACTTATTTTCATGTTAACTGTGTCCAAAGTTGTTTGCCGTTGGCTTTTTTTTTCATGTGACCTGTGTCTACAGATGATAGCCCTTTTTCTTTATTTTCATGTGACCTGTGTCTAAAGATGATAGCCGTTTTTCTTTTTTCATTTGAACTCTGTATATAGATGATAGCGGTTAGGCCTTTTTTTTCATGTGACCCATATATCTATAGACGACTGCCGTTTGGCTTTATTTACATGTGACCTGTGTCTTTACATGATAAAATTTGGCTTAATTTTCAGTTGACCTGTGTCTATAGATGATAAAATTTGGCTTTATTTTCAGTTGACCTGTGTCTAAAGATGATAGCCGTTTTCTCTTTTTAATGTGACGTTTGTCAACAGATGATTGCCGTTTTTCTTTATTTTAATGTAACCTGTGTCTACAGATGATATCATTTTGGCTTAATTTTCAGTAGCCGATGGTCGTTATTTTCATGTGATCCGTGTCTAAAGATGAGAGCCGTTTCTTTTATTTTCACATGACACGTGTCTTTAGACGATTGCCATTTGGTTTTATTTTCATGAAAGCTGTGTTAACAGATGATAGCGGTATGGCCTTCTTTTCATGTGACCTGTGTCCACAGATGAAAGCGGAATTTTCCTTATTTTCTTGTGAACTGTGTCTATAGATGATAGCGGTAGGGCCTTATTTTCATGTGACCTGTATTTACAGACGATTGCCGTTTGGCTTTATATTCACGTGTTCTGTATGTATAGATGATTCCGCTATGGCCTTATTTTCATATGACTTGTGTCTTTAGACGATAGCCTTTTGGTTTATTTTCACGTGTTCTGTATGTATAGATGATTACGCTATGGCCTTATTTTCATATGACCTGTGTCTTTAGACGATTGCCGTTTGGTTTTATTTTCATCGGAGCAGTGTCTATATATGATAGCGGTATGGGATTATTTTAATGTGGACTTGCCCACAGATATCCTCGACAGGACATTACAACAGCTTACAGTCTTCCAGCTTCACCACACGGATATCTTGGACGATCTGGACACGGGAACGGTGGTGATGGTGATGGATTTGTGCCTGTGCCGTACCGTTTCCCGGGAAGTAACCCATCCATATTTTGAGGGAATCAGTGGCGGATTGAACCTATTATGAATAACCATACGACTCAGCTTGGCGGTCGTCGGACTCAGTCACCAGGATACGAACCTGAGCTCCGTTCATTTCATAATCCGTGGCGGTCTGGGCCTGTCATAAATAACCATACGACTCAGATTCGCGATCGTCGGACTCAGCCACCAGGATACGAACCTGAACTCCGTTCATTTCATAATCTGTGGCGGACTGGGCCTGTCATGAATAACCATACGACTCAGCTTCGCGATCGTCGGACTCAGTCACCAGGATACGAACCTGAGCTCCGTTCATTTCCTAATTTGTGGCGGACTTGGCCTGTCATGAATAATCATACGACTCAGCTTCGCGATCGTCGGACTCAGTCACCAGGATACGAACCTGAGCTCCGTTTATTTCATATTTCGTGGCGGACTGCGCCTGTCATGAATAATCATACAACTCAGCTTCGCGATCGTCGGACTCAGTCACCAGGATACGAACCTGAACTCCGTTCATTTCATAATCTGTGGGGGACTGGGCCTCTCATGAAGAACCATTGGACTCAGCTTCGCGATGGTCGGACTCAGTCACCAGGATACGAACCTGAGCTCCGTTCATTTCATATTCTGTGGCGGACTGGGCCTGTCATGAATAACCATACGACTCAGCTTCGCGATCGTCGGATTCAGTCACCAGGATACGAACCTGAGCTCCGTTCATTTCATATTCTGTGGCGGACTGGGCCTTACCTGTCATGAATAACCATACGGCTCAGTTTCGTGATCATCGGACTCAGTCACCAGGAGACGAACTGAGCTCCGTTCATTTCATAATCCGTGGCGGACTGGGCCTGTAAATAATAACCATACGACTCAAATTGGCGATCGTCGGACTAAATCACCAGGATACGAAGCTTAGCTCCGTTCATTTCATAATCCGTGGGGGACTTGGCCTGTCATGAATAATCATACGACTCAGCTACGCGATCGTTGGACTCAGTCTGCAGGATACGAACCTGAGCTCCCTTCATTTCATAATCCGTGGCGGTCTGGGCCTGTCATGAATAACCATACGACTCAGCTTGGCGATCGTCGGACTCAGTCACCAGGATACGAACCTGAGCTCCGTTCATTTCATAATCCGTGGCGGACTGGGCCTGTCATGAATAACCATACGACTCAGCTTCGCGATCGTCGGACTCAGTCACCAGGACACAAACCTGAGCTCCGTTCATTTCATAATCCGTGGCGGTCTGGGCCTGTCATGAATAACCATACGACTCAGATTCGCGATCGTCGGACTCAGTCATCAGTATACGAACCTGAACTCCGTTCATTTCATATTTCGTGGCGGACTGCGCCTGTCATGAATAATCATACAACTCAGCTTCGCGATCGTCGGACTCAGTCACCAGGATACGAACCTGAACTCCGTTCATTTCAAATTTCGTGGCGGACTGCGCCTGTCATGAATAATCATACAACTCAGCTTTGCGATCGTCGGACTCAGTCACCAGGATACAAACCTGAACAACGTTCATTTTATAATCTGTGGGGGACTGGGCCTCTCATGAAGAACAATTGGACTCAGATTCGCGATCGTCGGACTCTATCACCAGGATACGAACCTGAGCTCCGTTCATTTCCTAATTTGTGGCGGACTTGGCCTGTCATGAATAATCATACGACTCAGCTTCGCGATCGGTGACTCAGTCACCAGGATACGAACCTGAGCTCCGTTTATTTCATATTTCGTGGCGGACTGCGCCTGTCATGAATAATCATACAACTCAGCTTCGCGATCGTCGGACTCAGTCACCAGGATACGAACCTGAACTCCGTTCATTTCATAATCTGTGGGGGACTGGGCCTCTCATGAAGAACCATTGGACTCAGCTTCGCGATGGTCGGACTCAGTCACCAGGATACGAACCTGAGCTCCGTTCATTTCATATTCTGTGGCGGACTGGGCCTGTCATGAATAACCATACGACTCAGCTTCGCGATCGTCGGATTCAGTCACCAGGATACGAACCTGAGCTCCGTTCATTTCATATTCTGTGGCGGACTGGGCCTTACCTGTCATGAATAACCATACGGCTCAGTTTCGTGATCATCGGACTCAGTCACCAGGAGACGAACTGAGCTCCGTTCATTTCATAATCCGTGGCGGACTGGGCCTGTAAATAATAACCATACGACTCAAATTGGCGATCGTCGGACTAAATCACCAGGATACGAAGCTTAGCTCCGTTCATTTCATAATCCGTGGGGGACTTGGCCTGTCATGAATAATCATACGACTCAGCTACGCGATCGTTGGACTCAGTCTGCAGGATACGAACCTGAGCTGCCTTCATTTCATAATCCGTGGCGGTCTGGGCCTGTCATGAATAACCATACGACTCAGCTTGGCGATCGTCGGACTCAGTCACCAGGATACGAACCTGAGCTCCGTTCATTTCATAATCCGTGGCGGACTGGGCCTGTCATGAATAACCATACGACTCAGCTTCGCCATCGTCGGACTCAGTCACCAGGACACAAACCTGAGCTCCGTTCATTTCATAATCCGTGGCGGTCTGGGCCTGTCATGAATAACCATACGACTCAGATTCGCGATCGTCGGACTCAGTCATCAGGATACGAACCTGAACTCCGTTCATTTCATATTTCGTGGCGGACTGCGCCTGTCATGAATAATCATACAACTCAGCTTCGCGATCGTCGGACTCAGTCACCAGGATACGAACCTGAACTCCGTTCATTTCAAATTTCGTGGCGGACTGCGCCTGTCATGAATAATCATACAACCCAGCTTTGCGATCGTCGGACTCAGTCACCAGATACAAACCTGAACAACGTTCATTTTATAATCTGTGGGGGACTGGGCCTCTCATGAAGAACAATTGGACTCAGATTCGCGATCGTCGGACTCAATCACCAGGATACGAACCTGAGCTCCGTTCATTTCATATTCTGTGGCGGACTGGGCCTTACCTGTCATGAATAACCATACGGCTCAGTTTCGTGATCATCGGACTCAGTCACCAGGAGACGAACCTGAGCTCCGTTCATTTCATAATCCGTGGCGGACTGGGCCTGTCAAGAATAACCATACGACTCAAATTGGCGATCGTCGGACTAAATCACCAGGATACGAAGCTTAGCTCCGTTCATTTCATAATCCGTGGCGGACTTGGCCTGTCATGAATAATCATACGACTCAGCTACGCGATCGTTGGACTCACTCAGAAGGATACGAACCTGAGCTCCCTTCATTTCATAATCCGTGGCGGTCTGGGCCTGTCATGAATAACCATACGACTCAGCTTGGCGATCGTCGGACTCAGTCACCAGGATACGAACCTGAGCTCCGTTCATTTCATAATCCGTGGCGGACTGGGCCTGTCATGAATAACCATTCGACCCAGCTTCCCGATCGTCGGACTCAGTCACCAGGATACGAACCTGAGCTGCGTTCATTTCATAACCCGTGGCGGTCTGGGCCTGTCATGAATAACCATACGACTCAGCTTCGCGATCGTCGGATTCAGTCACCAGGACACAAACCTGAGCTGCGTTCATTTCATAATCCGTGGCGGTCTGGGCCTGTCATGAATAACCATACGACTCAGATTCGCGATCGTCGGACTTAGTCACCAGGATACGAACCTGAACTCCGTTCATTTCATATTTCGTGGCGGACTGCGCCTGTCATCAATAATCATACAACTCAGCTTCGCGATCGTCCGACTCAGTCACCAGGATACGAACCTGAACTCCGTTCATTTCATATTTCGTGGCGGACTGCGCCTGTCATGAATAATCATACAACTCAGCTTTGCGATCGTCGGACTCAGTCACCAGGATACGAACCTGAACAACGTTCATTTTATAATCTGTGGGGGACTGGGCCTCTCATGAAGAACAATTGGACTCAGCTTCGCGATCGTCGGATTCAATCACCAGGATACGAACCTGAGCTCCGTTCATTTCATATTCTGTGGCGGACTGGGCCTGTCATGAATAACCATACGACTCAGCTTCGCGATCGTCGGACTCAGTCACCAGGTTACGAACCTGAGCTCCGTTCATTTCATATTCTGTGGCCGACTGGGCCTTACCTGTCATGAATAACGGCTCAGTTTCGTGATTATCGGACTCAGTCACCAGGAGACGAACCTGAGCTCCGTTCATTTCATAATCCGTGGCGGACTGGTCCTGTCAAGAATAACCATAGACTCAAATTGGCGATCGTCGGACTCAATCACCAGGATACGAAGCTTAACTCCGGTCCTTTCATAATCCGTGGCGGACCTGGCCTGTCATGAATAATCATACGACTCAGCTTCGCGATCGTTGGACTCAGTCAGCAGGATACGAACCTGAACTCCGTTCATTTCATAATCTGTGGCGGACTGGGCCTGTCATGAATAACCATACGACTCAGCTTGGCGATCGTCGGACTCAGTCACCAGGATACGAACCTGAGCTCCGTTCATTTCCTAATTTGTGGCGGTCTGGGCCTGTCATGAATAATCATACGACTCAGCTTCGCGATCGTCGGACTCAGTCACCAGGATACGAACCTGAACTCCGTTCATTTCATATTTCGTGGCGGACTGCGCCTGTCATGAATAATCATACAACTCAGCTTCGCGATCGTCGGACTCAGTCACCAGGATACGAACCTGAACTCCGTTCATTTCATATTTCGTGGCGGACTGCGCCTGTCATGAATAATCATACAACTCAGCTTTGCGATCGTCGGACTCAGTCACCAGGATACAAACCTGAACAACGTTCATTTTATAATCTGTGGGGGACTGGGCCTCTCATGAAGAACAATTGGACTCAGCTTCGCGATCGTCGGACTCAATCACCAGGATACGAACCTGAGCTCCGTTCATTTCATATTCTGTGGCGGACTGGGCCTGTCATGAATAACCATACGACTCAGCTTCGCGATCGTCGGATTCAGTCACCAGGATACGAACCTGAACTCCGTTCATTTCATAATCTGTGGCGGACTGGGCCTGTCATGAATAATCATACGACTCAGCTTCGCGATCGTCGGACTCAGTCACCAGGATACGAACCTGAGCTCCGTTCATTTCCTAATTTGTGGCGGACTTGGCCTGTCATGAATAATCATACGACTCAGCTTCGCGATCGTCGGACTCAGTCACCAGGATACGAACCTGAACTCCGTTCATTTCATATTTCGTGGCGGACTGCGCCTGTCATGAATAATCATACAACTCAGCTTCGCGATCGTCGGACTCAGTCACCAAGATACGAACCTAAACTCCGTTCATTTCATATTCTGTGGCGGACTGGGCCTTACCTGTCATGAATAACCATACGGCTCAGTTTCGTGATCATCGGACTCAGTCACCAGGAGACGAACCTGAGCTCCGTTCATTTCATAATCCGTGGCGGACTGGGCCTGTCAAGAATAACCATACGACTCAAATTGGCGATCGTCGGACTAAATCACTAGGATACGAAGCTTAGCTCCGTTCATTTCATAATCCGTGGCGGACTTGGCCTGTCATGAATAATCATACGACTCAGCTACGCGATCGTTGGACTCACTCAGAAGGATACGAACCTGAGCTCCCTTCATTTCATAATCCGTGGCGGTCTGGGCCTGTCATGAATAACCATACGACTCAGCTTGGCGATCGTCGGACTCAGTCACCAGGATACGAACCTGAGCTCCGTTCATTTCATAATCCGTGGCGGACTGGGCCTGTCATGAATAACCATTCGACCCAGCTTCCCGATCGTCGGACTCAGTCACCAGGATACGAACCTGAGCTGCGTTCATTTCATAACCCGTGGCGGTCTGGGCCTGTCATGAATAACCATACGACTCAGCTTCGCGATCGTCGGATTCAGTCACCAGGACACAAACCTGAGCTGCGTTCATTTCATAATCCGTGGCGGTCTGGGCCTGTCATGAATAACCATACGACTCAGATTCGCGATCGTCGGACTTAGTCACCAGGATACGAACCTGAACTCCGTTCATTTCATATTTCGTGGCGGACTGCGCCTGTCATCAATAATCATACAACTCAGCTTCGCGATCGTCCGACTCAGTCACCAGGATACGAACCTGAACTCCGTTCATTTCATATTTCGTGGCGGACTGCGCCTGTCATGAATAATCATACAACTCAGCTTTGCGATCGTCGGACTCAGTCACCAGGATACAAACCTGAACAACGTTCATTTTATAATCTGTGGGGGACTGGGCCTCTCATGAAGAACAATTGGACTCAGCTTCGCGATCGTCGGATTCAATCACCAGGATACGAACCTGAGCTCCGTTCATTTCATATTCTGTGGCGGACTGGGCCTGTCATGAATAACCATACGACTCAGCTTCGCGATCGTCGGACTCAGTCACCAGGTTACGAACCTGAGCTCCGTTCATTTCATATTCTGTGGCCGACTGGGCCTTACCTGTCATGAATAACGGCTCAGTTTCGTGATTATCGGACTCAGTCACCAGGAGACGAACCTGAGCTCCGTTCATTTCATAATCCGTGGCGGACTGGTCCTGTCAAGAATAACCATAGACTCAAATTGGCGATCGTCGGACTCAATCACCAGGATACGAAGCTTAACTCCGGTCCTTTCATAATCCGTGGCGGACCTGGCCTGTCATGAATAATCATACGACTCAGCTTCGCGATCGTTGGACTCAGTCAGCAGGATACGAACCTGAACTCCGTTCATTTCATAATCTGTGGCGGACTGGGCCTGTCATGAATAACCATACGACTCAGCTTGGCGATCGTCGGACTCAGTCACCAGGATACGAACCTGAGCTCCGTTCATTTCCTAATTTGTGGCGGTCTGGGCCTGTCATGAATAATCATACGACTCAGCTTCGCGATCGTCGGACTCAGTCACCAGGATACGAACCTGAACTCCGTTCATTTCATATTTCGTGGCGGACTGCGCCTGTCATGAATAATCATACAACTCAGCTTCGCGATCGTCGGACTCAGTCACCAGGATACGAACCTGAACTCCGTTCATTTCATATTTCGTGGCGGACTGCGCCTGTCATGAATAATCATACAACTCAGCTTTGCGATCGTCGGACTCAGTAACCAGGATACAAACCTGAACAACGTTCATTTTATAATCTGTGGGGGACTGGGCCTCTCATGAAGAACAATTGGACTCAGCTTCGCGATCGTCGGACTCAATCACCAGGATACGAACCTGAGCTCCGTTCATTTCATATTCTGTGGCGGACTGGGCCTGTCATGAATAACCATACGACTCAGCTTCGCGATCGTCGGATTCAGTCACCAGGATACGAACCTGAGCTCCGTTCATTTCATATTCTGTGGCGGACTGGGCCTTACCTGTCATGAATAACGGCTCAGTTTCGTGATTATCGGACTCAGTCACCAGGAGACGAACCTGAGCTCCGTTCATTTCATAATCCGTGGCGGACTGGGCCTGTCAAGAATAACCATTGACTCAAATTGGCGAACGTCGGACTCGATCACCAGGATACGATGCTTAGCTCCGTTCATTTCATAATCCGTGGCGGACTTGGCCTGTCATGAATAATCATACGACTCAGCTTCGCGATCGTTGGACTCAGTCAGCAGGATACGAACCTGAACTCCGTTCATTTCATAATCTGTGGCGGACTGGGCCTGTCATGAATAATCATACGACTCAGCTTCGCGATCGTCGGACTCAGTCACCAGGATACGAACCTGAGCTCCGTTCATTTCCTAATTTGTGGCGGACTTGGCCTGTCATGAATAATCATACGACTCAGCTTCGCGATCGTCGGACTCAGTCACCAGGATACGAACCTGAACTCCGTTCATTTCATATTTCGTGGCGGACTGCGCCTGTCATGAATAATCATACAACTCAGCTTCGCGATCGTCGGACTCAGTCACCAAGATACGAACCTAAACTCCGTTCATTTCATATTCTGTGGCGGACTGGGCCTTACCTGTCATGAATAACCATACGGCTCAGTTTCGTGATCATCGGACTCAGTCACCAGGAGACGAACCTGAGCTCCGTTCATTTCATAATCCGTGGCGGACTGGGCCTGTCAAGAATAACCATACGACTCAAATTGGCGATCGTCGGACTAAATCACCAGGATACGAAGCTTAGCTCCGTTCATTTCATAATCCGTGGCGGACTTGGCCTGTCATGAATAATCATACGACTCAGCTACGCGATCGTTGGACTCACTCAGAAGGATACGAACCTGAGCTCCCTTCATTTCATAATCCGTGGCGGTCTGGGCCTGTCATGAATAACCATACGACTCAGCTTGGCGATCGTCGGACTCAGTCACCAGGATACGAACCTGAGCTCCGTTCATTTCATAATCCGTGGCGGACTGGGCCTGTCATGAATAACCATTCGACCCAGCTTCCCGATCGTCGGACTCAGTCACCAGGATACGAACCTGAGCTGCGTTCATTTCATAACCCGTGGCGGTCTGGGCCTGTCATGAATAACCATACGACTCAGCTTCGCGATCGTCGGATTCAGTCACCAGGACACAAACCTGAGCTGCGTTCATTTCATAATCCGTGGCGGTCTGGGCCTGTCATGAATAACCATACGACTCAGATTCGCGATCGTCGGACTTAGTCACCAGGATACGAACCTGAACTCCGTTCATTTCATATTTCGTGGCGGACTGCGCCTGTCATCAATAATCATACAACTCAGCTTCGCGATCGTCCGACTCAGTCACCAGGATACGAACCTGAACTCCGTTCATTTCATATTTCGTGGCGGACTGCGCCTGTCATGAATAATCATACAACTCAGCTTTGCGATCGTCGGACTCAGTCACCAGGATACAAACCTGAACAACGTTCATTTTATAATCTGTGGGGGACTGGGCCTCTCATGAAGAACAATTGGACTCAGCTTCGCGATCGTCGGATTCAATCACCAGGATACGAACCTGAGCTCCGTTCATTTCATATTCTGTGGCGGACTGGGCCTGTCATGAATAACCATACGACTCAGCTTCGCGATCGTCGGACTCAGTCACCAGGTTACGAACCTGAGCTCCGTTCATTTCATATTCTGTGGCCGACTGGGCCTTACCTGTCATGAATAACGGCTCAGTTTCGTGATTATCGGACTCAGTCACCAGGAGACGAACCTGAGCTCCGTTCATTTCATAATCCGTGGCGGACTGGTCCTGTCAAGAATAACCATAGACTCAAATTGGCGATCGTCGGACTCAATCACCAGGATACGAAGCTTAACTCCGGTCCTTTCATAATCCGTGGCGGACCTGGCCTGTCATGAATAATCATACGACTCAGCTTCGCGATCGTTGGACTCAGTCAGCAGGATACGAACCTGAACTCCGTTCATTTCATAATCTGTGGCGGACTGGGCCTGTCATGAATAACCATACGACTCAGCTTGGCGATCGTCGGACTCAGTCACCAGGATACGAACCTGAGCTCCGTTCATTTCCTAATTTGTGGCGGTCTGGGCCTGTCATGATTAATCATACGACTCAGCTTCGCGATCGTCGGACTCAGTCACCAGGATACGAACCTGAACTCCGTTCATTTCATATTTCGTGGCGGACTGCGCCTGTCATGAATAATCATACAACTCAGCTTCGCGATCGTCGGACTCAGTCACCAGGATACGAACCTGAACTCCGTTCATTTCATATTTCGTGGCGGACTGCGCCTGTCATGAATAATCATACAACTCAGCTTTGCGATCGTCGGACTCAGTCACCAGGATACAAACCTGAACAACGTTCATTTTATAATCTGTGGGGGACTGGGCCTCTCATGAAGAACAATTGGACTCAGCTTCGCGATCGTCGGACTCAATCACCAGGATACGAACCTGAGCTCCGTTCATTTCATATTCTGTGGCGGACTGGGCCTGTCATGAATAACCATACGACTCAGCTTCGCGATCGTCGGATTCAGTCACCAGGATACGAACCTGAGCTCCGTTCATTTCATATTCTGTGGCGGACTGGGCCTTACCTGTCATGAATAACGGCTCAGTTTCGTGATTATCGGACTCAGTCACCAGGAGACGAACCTGAGCTCCGTTCATTTCATAATCCGTGGCGGACTGGGCCTGTCAAGAATAACCATTGACTCAAATTGGCGAACGTCGGACTCGATCACCAGGATACGATGCTTAGCTCCGTTCATTTCATAATCCGTGGCGGACTTGGCCTGTCATGAATAATCATACGACTCAGCTTCGCGATCGTTGGACTCAGTCAGCAGGATACGAACCTGAACTCCGTTCATTTCATATTCTGTGGCGGACTGGGCCTTACCTGTCATGAATAACGGCTCAGTTTCGTGATTATCGGACTCAGTCACCAGGAGACGAACCTGAGCTCCGTTCATTTCATAATCCGTGGCGGACTGGGCCTGTCAAGAATAACCATAGACTCAAATTGGCGATCGTCGGACTCAATCACCAGAATACGATGCTTAGCTCCGTTCATTTCATAATCCGTGGCGGACTTGGCCTGTCATGAATAATCATACGACTCAGCTTCGCGATCGTTGGACTCAGTCAGCAGGATACGAACCTGAACTCCGTTCATTTCATAATCTGTGGCGGACTGGACCTGTCATTAATAACCATACGACTCAGCTTCGCGATCGTCGGACTCAGTCACCAGGAGACGAACCTGAGCTCCGTTCATTTCCTAATTTGTGGCGGACTTGGCCTGTCATGAATAATCATACGACTCAGCTTCGCGATCGTCGGACTCAGTCACCAGGATACGAACCTGAACTCCGTTCATTTCATATTTCGTGGCGGACTGCGCCTGTCATGAATAATCATACAACTCAGCTTCGCGATCGTCGGACTCAGTCACCAGGATACGAACCTGAACTCCGTTCATTTCATATTCTGTGGCGGACTGGGCGTTACCTGTCATGAATAACCATACGGCTCAGTTTCGTGATCATCGGACTCAGTCACCAGGAGACGAACCTGAGCTCCGTTAATTTCATAATCCGTGGCGGACTGGGCCTGTCAAGAATAACCATACGACTCAAATTGGCGATCGTCGGACTAAATCACCAGGATACGAAGCTTAGCTCCGTTCATTTCATAATCCGTGGCGGACTTGGCCTGTCATGAATAACCATACGACTCAGCTACGCGATCGTTGGACTCAGTCAGCAGGATACGAACCTGAGCTCCCTTCATTTCATAATCCTTGGCGGTCTGGGCCTGTCATGAATAATCATACAACTCAGCTTGGCGATCGTCGGACTCAGTCACCAGGATACGAACCTGAGCTCCGTTCATTTCATATTCTGTGGCGGACTGGGCCTTACCTGTCATGAATAACGGCTCAGTTTCGTGATTATCGGACTCAGTCACCAGGAGACGAACCTGAGCTCCGTTCATTTCATAATCCGTGGCGGACTGGGCCTGTCAAGAATAACCATAGACTCAAATTGGCGATCGTCGGACTCAATCACCAGGATACGAAGCTTAGCTCCGGTCCTTTCATAATCCGTGGCGGACCTGGCCTGTCATGAATAATCATACGACTCAGCTTCGCGATCGTTGGACTCAGTCAGCAGGATACGAACCTGAACTCCGTTCATTTCATAATCTGTGCGAACTGGGCCTGTCATGAATAACCATACGACTCAGCTTCCCGATCTTCGGACTCAGTCACCAGGATACGAACCTGAGCTCCGTTCATTTCCTAATTTGTGGCGGACTTGGCCTGTCATGAATAATCATACGACTCAGCTTCGCGATCGTCGGACTCAGTCACCAGGATACGAACCTGAACTCCGTTCATTTCATATTTCGTGGCGGACTGCGCCTGTCATGAATAATCATACAACTCAGCTTCGCGATCGTCGGACTCAGTCACCAGGATACGAACCTGAACTCCGTTCATTTCATATTTCGTGGCGGACTGCGCCTGTCATGAATAATCATACAACTCAGCTTTGCGATCGTCGGACTCAGTCACCAGGATACAAACCTGAACAACGTTCATTTTATAATCTGTGGGGGACTGGGCCTCTCATGAAGAACAATTGGACTCAGCTTCGCCATCGTCGGACTCAATCACCAGGATACGAACCTGAGCTCCGTTCATTTCATATTCTGTGGCGGACTGGGCCTGTCATGAATAACCATACGACTCAGCTTCGCGATCGTCGGATTCAGTCACCAGGATACGAACCTGAGCTCCGTTCATTTCATATTCTGTGGCGGACTGGGCCTTACCTGTCATGAATAACGGCTCAGTTTCGTGATCATCGGACTCAGTCACCAGGAGACGAACCTGAGCTCCGTTCATTTCATAATCCGTGGCGGACTGGGCCTGTCAAGAATAACCATACGACTCAAATTGGCGATCGTCGGACTCAATCACCGGGATACGAAGCTTAGCTCCGTTCATTTCATAATCCGTGGCGGACTGAGCCTGTCAAGAATAACCATACGACTCACATTCGCGATCGTCGGACTCAGTCACCAGGATACGAACCTGAGCTTCGTTCATTTCATAATCTGTGCGAACTGGGCCTGTCATGAATAACCATACGACTCAGATTCGCGATTGTCGGACTCAGTCACCAGGATACGAACCTGAGCTGCGTTCATTTCATAATCCGTGGCGGTCTGGGCCTGTCATGAATAACCATACGACTCAGCTTCGCGATCGTCGGACTCAGTCACCAGGACACAAACCTGAGCTCCGTTCATTTCATAATCCGTGGCGGTCTGGGCCTGTCATGAATAACCATACGACTAAGATTCGCGATCGTCGGACTCAGTCACCAGGATACGAACCTGAGCTCCTTTCATTTCATATTCTGTGGCGGACCGGGCCTTACCTGTCATGAATAACGGCTCAGTTTCGTGATTATCGGACTCAGTCACCAGGAGACGAACCTGAGCTCCGTTCATTTCATAATCCGTGGCGGACTGGGCCTGTCAAGAATAACCATAGACTCAAATTGGCGATCGTCGGACTCAATCACCAGGATACGAAGCTTAGCTCCGGTCATTTCATAATCCGTGGCGGACCTGGCCTGTCATGAATAATCATACGACTCAGCTTCGCGATCGTTGGACTCAGTCAGCAGGATACGAACCTGAACTCCGTTCATTTCATATTTCGTGGCGGACTGCACCTGTCATGAATAATCATACAACTCAGCTTTGCGATCGTCGGACTCAGTCACCAGGATACGAACCTGAACAACGTTCATTTTATAATATGTGGGGGACTGGGCCTCTCATGAAGAACAATTGGACTCAGCTTCGCGATCGTCGGACTCAGTCACCAGGATACGAACCTGAGCTCCGTTCATTTCATATTCTGTGGCGGACTGGGCCTGTCATGAATAACCATACGACTCAGCTTCGCGATCGTCGGACTCACTCACCAGGATACGAACCTGAGCTCCGTTCATTTCATATTCTGTGGCGGACTGGGCCTTACCTGTCATGAATAACGGCTCAGTTTCGTGATTATCGGACTCAGTCACCTGGAGACGAACCTGAGCTCCGTTCATTTCATAATCCGTGGCGGACTGGGCCTGTCAAGAATAACCATACAACTCAGCTTCGCGATCGTCGGAATCAATCACCAGGATACGAAGCTTAGCTCCGGTCATTTCATAATCCGTGGCGGACCTGGCCTGTCATGAATAATCATACGACTCAGCTTCGCGATCGTTGGACTCAGTCAGCAGGATACGAACCTGAACTCCGTTCATTTCATATTTCGTGGCGGACTGCGCCTGTCATGAATAATCATACAACTCAGCTTCGCGATCGTCGGACTCAGTCACCAGGATACGAACCTGAACTCCGTTCATTTCATATTTCGTGGCGGACTGCGCCTGTCATGAATAATCATACAACTCAGCTTTGCGATCGTCGGACTCAGTCACCAGGATACAAACCTGAACAACGTTCATTTTATAATCTGTGGGGGACTGGGCCTCTCATGAAGAACAATTGGACTCAGCTTCGCCATCGTCGGACTCAATCACCAGGATACGAACCTGAGCTCCGTTCATTTCATATTCTGTGGCGGACTGGGCCTGTCATGAATAACCATACGACTCAGCTTCGCGATCGTCGGATTCAGTCACCAGGATACGAACCTGAGCTCCGTTCATTTCATATTCTGTGGCGGACTGGGCCTTACCTGTCATGAATAACGGCTCAGTTTCGTGATCATCGGACTCAGTCACCAGGAGACGAACCTGAGCTCCGTTCATTTCATAATCCGTGGCGGACTGGGCCTGTCAAGAATAACCATACGACTCAAATTGGCGATCGTCGGACTCATTCACCGGGATACGAAGCTTAGCTCCGTTCATTTCATAATCCGTGGCGGACTGAGCCTGTCAAGAATAACCATACGACTCAGCTTTGCGATCGTCGGACTCAGTCACCAGGATACGAACCTGAACAACGTTCATTTTATAATATGTGGGGGACTGGGCCTCTCATGAAGAACAATTGGACTCAGCTTCGCGATCGTCGGACTCAGTCACCAGGATACGAACCTGAGCTCCGTTCATTTCATATTCTGTGGCGGACTGGGCCTGTCATGAATAACCATACGACTCAGCTTCGCGATCGTCGGACTCACTCACCAGGATACGAACCTGAGCTCCGTTCATTTCATATTCTGTGGCGGACTGGGCCTTACCTGTCATGAATAACGGCTCAGTTTCGTGATTATCGGACTCAGTCACCTGGAGACGAACCTGAGCTCCGTTCATTTCATAATCCGTGGCGGACTGGGCCTGTCAAGAATAACCATACAACTCAGCTTCGCGATCGTCGGAATCAATCACCAGGATACGAAGCTTAGCTCCGGTCATTTCATAATCCGTGGCGGACCTGGCCTGTCATGAATAATCATACGACTCAGCTTCGCGATCGTTGGACTCAGTCAGCAGGATACGAACCTGAACTCCGTTCATTTCATATTTCGTGGCGGACTGCGCCTGTCATGAATAATCATACAACTCAGCTTCGCGATCGTCGGACTCAGTCACCAGGATACGAACCTGAACTCCGTTCATTTCATATTTCGTGGCGGACTGCGCCTGTCATGAATAATCATACAACTCAGCTTTGCGATCGTCGGACTCAGTCACCAGGATACAAACCTGAACAACGTTCATTTTATAATCTGTGGGGGACTGGGCCTCTCATGAAGAACAATTGGACTCAGCTTCGCCATCGTCGGACTCAATCACCAGGATACGAACCTGAGCTCCGTTCATTTCATATTCTGTGGCGGACTGGGCCTGTCATGAATAACCATACGACTCAGCTTCGCGATCGTCGGATTCAGTCACCAGGATACGAACCTGAGCTCCGTTCATTTCATATTCTGTGGCGGACTGGGCCTTACCTGTCATGAATAACGGCTCAGTTTCGTGATCATCGGACTCAGTCACCAGGAGACGAACCTGAGCTCCGTTCATTTCATAATCCGTGGCGGACTGGGCCTGTCAAGAATAACCATACGACTCAAATTGGCGATCGTCGGACTCATTCACCGGGATACGAAGCTTAGCTCCGTTCATTTCATAATCCGTGGCGGACTGAGCCTGTCAAGAATAACCATACGACTCACATTCGCGATCGTCGGACTCAGTCACCAGGATACGAACCTGAGCTTCGTTCATTTCATAATCTGTGCGAACTGGGCCTGTCATGAATAACCATACGACTCAGATTCGCGATTGTCGGACTCAGTCACCAGGATACGAACCTGAGCTGCGTTCATTTCATAATCCGTGGCGGTCTGGGCCTGTCATGAATAACCATACGACTCAGCTTCGCGATCGTCGGACTCAGTCACCAGGACACAAACCTGAGCTCCGTTCATTTCATAATCCGTGGCGGTCTGGGCCTGTCATGAATAACCATACGACTAAGATTCGCGATCGTCGGACTCAGTCACCAGGATACGAACCTGAGCTCCTTTCATTTCATATTCTGTGGCGGACCGGGCCTTACCTGTCATGAATAACGGCTCAGTTTCGTGATTATCGGACTCAGTCACCAGGAGACGAACCTGAGCTCCGTTCATTTCATAATCCGTGGCGGACTGGGCCTGTCAAGAATAACCATAGACTCAAATTGGCGATCGTCGGACTCAATCACCAGGATACGAAGCTTAGCTCCGGTCATTTCATAATCCGTGGCGGACCTGGCCTGTCATGAATAATCATACGACTCAGCTTCGCGATCGTTGGACTCAGTCAGCAGGATACGAACCTGAACTCCGTTCATTTCATATTTCGTGGCGGACTGCACCTGTCATGAATAATCATACAACTCAGCTTTGCGATCGTCGGACTCAGTCACCAGGATACGAACCTGAACAACGTTCATTTTATAATATGTGGGGGACTGGGCCTCTCATGAAGAACAATTGGACTCAGCTTCGCGATCGTCGGACTCAGTCACCAGGATACGAACCTGAGCTCCGTTCATTTCATATTCTGTGGCGGACTGGGCCTGTCATGAATAACCATACGACTCAGCTTCGCGATCGTCGGACTCACTCACCAGGATACGAACCTGAGCTCCGTTCATTTCATATTCTGTGGCGGACTGGGCCTTACCTGTCATGAATAACGGCTCAGTTTCGTGATTATCGGACTCAGTCACCTGGAGACGAACCTGAGCTCCGTTCATTTCATAATCCGTGGCGGACTGGGCCTGTCAAGAATAACCATACAACTCAGCTTCGCGATCGTCGGAATCAATCACCAGGATACGAAGCTTAGCTCCGGTCATTTCATAATCCGTGGCGGACCTGGCCTGTCATGAATAATCATACGACTCAGCTTCGCGATCGTTGGACTCAGTCAGCAGGATACGAACCTGAACTCCGTTCATTTCATAATCTGTGGCGGACTGGGCCTGTCATGAATAACCATACGACTCAGCTTCGCGATCGTCGGACTCAGTCACCAGGATACGAACCTGAGCTCCGTTCATTTCCTAATTTGTGGCGGACTTGGCCTGTCATGAATAATCATACGACTCAGCTTCGCGATCGTCGGACTCAGTCACCAGGATACGAACCTGAACTCCGTTCATTTCATAATCTGTGGGGGACTGGGCCTCTCATGAAGAACCATTGGATTCAGCTTCGCGATCGTCGGACTCAGTCACCAGTATACGAACCTGAGCTCCGTTCATTTCATATTCTCTGTCGGACTGGGCCTGTCATGAATAACCATACGACTCAGCTTCGCGATCGTCGGATTCAGTCACCAGGATACGAACCTGAGCTCCGTTCATTTCATATTCTGTGGCGGACTGGGCCTTACCTGTCATGAATAACCATACGGCTCAGTTTCGTGATCATCGGACTCAGTCACCAGGAGACGAACCTGAGCTCCGTTCATTTCATAATCCGTGGCGGACTGGGCCTGTCAAGAATAACCATACGACTCAAATTGGCGATCGTCGGACTCAATCACCAGGATACGAAGCTTAGCTCCGTTCATTTCATAATCCGTGGGGGACATGGCCTGTCATGAATAATCATACGACTCAGCTACGCGATCGTTGGACTCAGTCACCAGGATACGAACCTGATCTCCGTTTATTTCATAATCTGTCGCGGACTGAGCCTGTCAAGAATAACCATACGACTAACATTCGCGATCGTCGGACTCAGTCACCAGGATACGAACCTGAGCTCCGTTCATTTCATATTCTGTGGCGGACTGGGCCTTACCTGTCATGAATAACGGCTCAGTTTCGTGATTATCGGACTCAGTCACCTGGAGACGAACCTGAGCTCCGTTCATTTCATAATCCGTGGCGGACTGGGCCTGTCAAGAATAACCATAGACTCAAATTGGCGATCGTCGGACTCAATCACCAGGATACGAAGCTTAGCTCCGGTCATTTCATAATCCGTGGCGGACCTGGCCTGTCATGAATAATCATACGACTCAGCTTCGCGATCGTTGGACTCAGTCAGCAGGATACGAACCTGAACTCCGTTCATTTCATAATCTGTGGCGGACTGGGCCTGTCATGAATAACCATACGACTCAGCTTCGCGATCGTCGGACTCAGTCACCAGGATACGAACCTGAGCTCCGTTCATTTCCTAATTTGTGGCGGACTTGGCCTGTCATGAATAATCATACGACTCAGCTTCGCGATCGTCGGACTCAGTCACCAGGATACGAACCTGAACTCCGTTCATTTCATATTTCGTGGCGGACTGCGCCTGTCATGAATAATCATACAACTCAGCTTCGCGATCGTCGGAATCAGTCACCAGGATACGAACCTGAACTCCGTTCATTTCATAATCTGTGGGGGAATGGGCCACTCATGAAGAACCATTGGATTCAGCTTCGCGATCGTCGGACTCAGTCACCAGTATACGAACCTGAGCTCCGTTCATTTCATATTCTCTGTCGGACTGGGCCTGTCATGAATAACCATACGACTCAGCTTCGCGATCGTCGGATTCAGTCACCAGGATACGAACCTGAGCTCCGTTCATTTCATATTCTGTGGCGGACTGGGCCTTACCTGTCATGAATAACCATACGGCTCAGTTTCGTGATCATCGGACTCAGTCACCAGGAGACGAACCTGAGCTCCGTTCATTTCATAATCCGTGGCGGACTGGGCCTGTCAAGAATAACCATACGACTCAAATTGGCGATCGTCGGACTCAATCACCAGGATACGAAGCTTAGCTCCGTTCATTTCATAATCCGTGGGGGACATGGCCTGTCATGAATAATCATACGACTCAGCTACGCGATCGTTGGACTCAGTCACCAGGATACGAACCTGATCTCCGTTTATTTCATAATCTGTCGCGGACTGAGCCTGTCAAGAATAACCATACGACTCACATTCGCGATCGTCGGACTCAGTCACCAGGATACGAACCTGAGCTTCGTTCATTTCATAATCTGTGCGAACTGGGCCTGTCATGAATAACCATACGACTCAGATTCGCGATTGTCGGACTCAGTCACGAGGATACGAACCTGAGCTGCGTTCATTTCATAATCCGTGGCGGTCTGGGCCTGTCATGAATAACCATACGACTCAGCTTCGCGATCGTCGGACTCAGTCACCAGGACACAAACCTGAGCTCCGTTCATTTCATAATCCGTGGCGGTCTGGGCCTGTCATGAATAACCATACGACTAAGATTCGCGATCGTCGGACTCAGTCACCAGGATACGAACCTGAACTCCGTTCATTTCATATTTCGTGGCGGACTGCGCCTGTCATGAATAATCATACAACTCAGCTTTGCGATCGTCGGACTCAGTCACCAGGATACGAACCTGAACTCCGTTCATTTCATATTTCGTGGCGGACTGCGCCTGTCATGAAAAATCATACAACTCAGCTTTGCGATCGTCGGAATCAGTCACCGGGATACGAACCTGAACAACGTTCATTTCATAATCCGTGGCGGACTGGGCCTGTCAAGAATAACCATACTACTCAAATTGGCGATCGTCGGACTCAATCACCAGGATACGAAGCTTAGCTCCGTTCATTTCATAATCCGTGGCGGACTTGGCCTGTCATGAATAATCATACGACTCAGCTACGCGATCGTTGGACTCAGTCACCAGGATACGAACCTGATCTCCGTTTACTTCATAATCTGTGGCGGACTGAGCCTGTCAAGAATAACCATACGACTCAGATTGGCGATCGTCGGACTCAGTCACCAGGATACGAACCTGAGCTTCGTTCATTTCATAATCTGTGCGAACTGGGCCTGTCAGGAATGACCATACGACTCAGATTCGCGATCGTCGGACTCAGTCACCAGGATACGAACCTGAGCTGCGTTCATTTCATAATCCGTGGCGGTCTGGGCCTGTCATGAATAACCATACGACTCAGCTTCGCGATCGTCTGACTCAGTCACCAGGACACAAACCTGAGCTCCGTTCATTCTATAATCCGTGGCGGTCTGGGCCTGTCATAAATAACCATACTACTCAGATTCGCGATCGTCGGACTCAGTCACCAGGATACGAACCTGAACTCCGTTCATTTCATATTTCGTGGCGGACTGCGCCTGTCATGAATAATCATACAACTCAGCTTCGCGATCGTCGGACTCAGTCACCAGGATACGAACCTGAACTCCGTTCATTTCATATTTCGTGGCGGACTGCGCCTGTCATGAATAATCATACAACTCAGCTTTGCGATCGTCGGACTCAGTCACCAGGATACGAACCTGAACAACGTTCATTTTATAATATGTGGGGGACTGGGCCTCTCATGAAGAACAATTGGACTCAGCTTCGCGATCGTCGGACTCAGTCACCAGTATACGAACCTGAGCTCCGTTCATTTCATATTCTGTGGCGGACTGGGCCTGTCATGAATAACCATACGACTCAGCTTCGCGATCGTCGGACTCACTCACCAGGATACGAACCTGAGCTCCGTTCATTTCATATTCTGTGGCGGACTGGGCCTTACCTGTCATGAATAACGGCTCAGTTTCGTGATTATCGGACTCAGTCACCTGGAGACGAACCTGAGCTCCGTTCATTTCATAATCCGTGGCGGACTGGGCCTGTCAAGAATAACCATACAACTCAGCTTCGCGATCGTCGGAATCAATCACCAGGATACGAAGCTTAGCTCCGGTCATTTCATAATCCGTGGCGGACCTGGCCTGTCATGAATAATCATACGACTCAGCTTCGCGATCGTTGGACTCAGTCAGCAGGATACGAACCTGAACTCCGTTCATTTCATAATCTGTGGCGGACTGGGCCTGTCATGAATAACCATACGACTCAGCTTCGCGATCGTCGGACTCAGTCACCAGGATACGAACCTGAGCTCCGTTCATTTCCTAATTTGTGGCGGACTTGGCCTGTCATGAATAATCATACGACTCAGCTTCGCGATCGTCGGACTCAGTCACCAGGATACGAACCTGAACTCCGTTCATTTCATATTTCGTGGCGGACTGCGCCTGTCATGAATAATCATACAACTCAGCTTCGCGATCGTCGGAATCAGTCACCAGGATACGAACCTGAACTCCGTTCATTTCATAATCTGTGGGGGACTGGGCCTCTCATGAAGAACCATTGGATTCAGCTTCGCGATCGTCGGACTCAGTCACCAGTATACGAACCTGAGCTCCGTTCATTTCATATTCTCTGTCGGACTGGGCCTGTCATGAATAACCATACGACTCAGCTTCGCGATCGTCGGATTCAGTCACCAGGATACGAAACTGAGCTCCGTTCATTTCATATTCTGTGGCGGACTGGGCCTTACCTGTCATGAATAACCATACGGCTCAGTTTCGTGATCATCGGACTCAGTCACCAGGAGACGAACCTGAGCTCCGTTCATTTCATAATCCGTGGCGGACTGGGCCTGTCAAGAATAACCATACGATTCAAATTGGCGATCGTCGGACTCAATCACCAGGATACGAAGCTTAGCTCCGTTCATTTCATAATCCGTGGGGGACATGGCCTGTCATGAATAATCATACGACTCAGCTACGCGATCGTTGGACTCAGTCACCAGGATACGAACCTGATCTCCGTTTATTTCATAATCTGTCGCGGACTGAGCCTGTCAAGAATAACCATACGACTAACATTCGCGATCGTCGGACTCAGTCACCAGGATACGAACCTGAGCTTCGTTCATTTCATAATCTGTGCGAACTGGGCCTGTCATGAATAACCATACGACTCAGATTCGCGATTGTCGGACTCAGTCACGAGGATACGAACCTGAGCTGCGTTCATTTCATAATCCGTGGCGGTCTGGGCCTGTCATGAATAACCATACGACTCAGCTTCGCGATCGTCGGACTCAGTCACCAGGACACAAACCTGAGCTCCGTTCATTTCATAATCCGTGGCGGTCTGGGCCTGTCATGAATAACCATACGACTAAGATTCGCGATCGTCGGACTCAGTCACCAGGATACGAACCTGAACTCCGTTCATTTCATATTTCGTGGCGGACTGCGCCTGTCATGAATAATCATACAACTCAGCTTTGCGATCGTCGGACTCAGTCACCAGGATACGAACCTGAACTCCGTTCATTTCATATTTCGTGGCGGACTGCGCCTGTCATGAAAAATCATACAACTCAGCTTTGCGATCGTCGAATCAGTCACCGGGATACGAACCTGAACAACGTTCATTTCATAATCCGTGGCGGACTGGGCCTGTCAAGAATAACCATACTACTCAAATTGGCGATCGTCGGACTCAATCACCAGGATACGAAGCTTAGCTCCGTTCATTTCATAATCCTTGGCGGACTTGGCCTGTCATGAATAATCATACGACTCAGCTACGCGATCGTTGGACTCAGTCACCAGGATACGAACCTGATCTCCGTTTATTTCATAATCTGTGGCGGACTGAGCCTGTCAAGAATAACCATACGACTCAGATTGGCGATCGTCGGACTCAGTCACCAGGATACGAACCTGAGCTTCGTTCATTTCATAATCTGTGCGAACTGGGCCTGTCAGGAATGACCATACGACTCAGCTTCGCGATCGTCGGACTCAGTCACCAGGACACAAACCTGAGCTCCGTTCATTTCATAATCCGTGGCGGTCTGGGCCTGTCATAAATAACCATACTACTCAGCTTCGCGATCGTCGGACTCAGTCACCAGGATACGAACCTGAGCTCCGTTCATTTCCTAATTTGTGGCGGACTTGGCCTGTCATGAATAATCATACGACTCAGCTTCGCGATCGTCGGACTCAGTCACCAGGATACGAACCTGAACTCCGTTCATTTCATATTTCGTGGCGGACTGCGCCTGTCATGAATAATCATACAACTCAGCTTCGCGATCGTCGGAATCAGTCACCAGGATACGAACCTGAACTCCGTTCATTTCATAATCTGTGGGGGACTGGGCCTCTCATGAAGAACCATTGGATTCAGCTTCGCGATCGTCGGACTCAGTCACCAGTATACGAACCTGAGCTCCGTTCATTTCATATTCTCTGTCGGACTGGGCCTGTCATGAATAACCATACGACTCAGCTTCGCGATCGTCGGATTCAGTCACCAGGATACGAAACTGAGCTCCGTTCATTTCATATTCTGTGGCGGACTGGGCCTTACCTGTCATGAATAACCATACGGCTCAGTTTCGTGATCATCGGACTCAGTCACCAGGAGACGAACCTGAGCTCCGTTCATTTCATAATCCGTGGCGGACTGGGCCTGTCAAGAATAACCATACGATTCAAATTGGCGATCGTCGGACTCAATCACCAGGATACGAAGCTTAGCTCCGTTCATTTCATAATCCGTGGGGGACATGGCCTGTCATGAATAATCATACGACTCAGCTACGCGATCGTTGGACTCAGTCACCAGGATACGAACCTGATCTCCGTTTATTTCATAATCTGTCGCGGACTGAGCCTGTCAAGAATAACCATACGACTAACATTCGCGATCGTCGGACTCAGTCACCAGGATACGAACCTGAGCTTCGTTCATTTCATAATCTGTGCGAACTGGGCCTGTCATGAATAACCATACGACTCAGATTCGCGATTGTCGGACTCAGTCACGAGGATACGAACCTGAGCTGCGTTCATTTCATAATCCGTGGCGGTCTGGGCCTGTCATGAATAACCATACGACTCAGCTTCGCGATCGTCGGACTCAGTCACCAGGACACAAACCTGAGCTCCGTTCATTTCATAATCCGTGGCGGTCTGGGCCTGTCATGAATAACCATACGACTAAGATTCGCGATCGTCGGACTCAGTCACCAGGATACGAACCTGAACTCCGTTCATTTCATATTTCGTGGCGGACTGCGCCTGTCATGAATAATCATACAACTCAGCTTTGCGATCGTCGGACTCAGTCACCAGGATACGAACCTGAACTCCGTTCATTTCATATTTCGTGGCGGACTGCGCCTGTCATGAAAAATCATACAACTCAGCTTTGCGATCGTCGAATCAGTCACCGGGATACGAACCTGAACAACGTTCATTTCATAATCCGTGGCGGACTGGGCCTGTCAAGAATAACCATACTACTCAAATTGGCGATCGTCGGACTCAATCACCAGGATACGAAGCTTAGCTCCGTTCATTTCATAATCCGTGGCGGACTTGGCCTGTCATGAATAATCATACGACTCAGCTACGCGATCGTTGGACTCAGTCACCAGGATACGAACCTGATCTCCGTTTATTTCATAATCTGTGGCGGACTGAGCCTGTCAAGAATAACCATACGACTCAGATTGGCGATCGTCGGACTCAGTCACCAGGATACGAACCTGAGCTTCGTTCATTTCATAATCTGTGCGAACTGGGCCTGTCAGGAATGACCATACGACTCAGCTTCGCGATCGTCGGACTCAGTCACCAGGACACAAACCTGAGCTCCGTTCATTTCATAATCCGTGGCGGTCTGGGCCTGTCATGAATAACCATACGACTAAGATTCGCGATCGTCGGACTCAGTCACCAGGATACGAACCTGAGCTCCTTTCATTTCATATTCTGTGGCGGACCGGGCCTTACCTGTCATGAATAACGGCTCAGTTTCGTGATTATCGGACTCAGTCACCAGGAGACGAACCTGAGCTCCGTTCATTTCATAATCCGTGGCGGACTGGGCCTGTCAAGAATAACCATAGACTCAAATTGGCGATCGTCGGACTCAATCACCAGGATACGAAGCTTAGCTCCGGTCATTTCATAATCCGTGGCGGACCTGGCCTGTCATGAATAATCATACGACTCAGCTTCGCGATCGTTGGACTCAGTCAGCAGGATACGAACCTGAACTCCGTTCATTTCATATTTCGTGGCGGACTGCACCTGTCATGAATAATCATACAACTCAGCTTTGCGATCGTCGGACTCAGTCACCAGGATACGAACCTGAACAACGTTCATTTTATAATATGTGGGGGACTGGGCCTCTCATGAAGAACAATTGGACTCAGCTTCGCGATCGTCGGACTCAGTCACCAGGATACGAACCTGAGCTCCGTTCATTTCATATTCTGTGGCGGACTGGGCCTGTCATGAATAACCATACGACTCAGCTTCGCGATCGTCGGACTCACTCACCAGGATACGAACCTGAGCTCCGTTCATTTCATATTCTGTGGCGGACTGGGCCTTACCTGTCATGAATAACGGCTCAGTTTCGTGATTATCGGACTCAGTCACCTGGAGACGAACCTGAGCTCCGTTCATTTCATAATCCGTGGCGGACTGGGCCTGTCAAGAATAACCATACAACTCAGCTTCGCGATCGTCGGAATCAATCACCAGGATACGAAGCTTAGCTCCGGTCATTTCATAATCCGTGGCGGACCTGGCCTGTCATGAATAATCATACGACTCAGCTTCGCGATCGTTGGACTCAGTCAGCAGGATACGAACCTGAACTCCGTTCATTTCATAATCTGTGGCGGACTGGGCCTGTCATGAATAACCATACGACTCAGCTTCGCGATCGTCGGACTCAGTCACCAGGATACGAACCTGAGCTCCGTTCATTTCCTAATTTGTGGCGGACTTGGCCTGTCATGAATAATCATACGACTCAGCTTCGCGATCGTCGGACTCAGTCACCAGGATACGAACCTGAACTCCGTTCATTTCATAATCTGTGGGGGACTGGGCCTCTCATGAAGAACCATTGGATTCAGCTTCGCGATCGTCGGACTCAGTCACCAGTATACGAACCTGAGCTCCGTTCATTTCATATTCTCTGTCGGACTGGGCCTGTCATGAATAACCATACGACTCAGCTTCGCGATCGTCGGATTCAGTCACCAGGATACGAACCTGAGCTCCGTTCATTTCATATTCTGTGGCGGACTGGGCCTTACCTGTCATGAATAACCATACGGCTCAGTTTCGTGATCATCGGACTCAGTCACCAGGAGACGAACCTGAGCTCCGTTCATTTCATAATCCGTGGCGGACTGGGCCTGTCAAGAATAACCATACGACTCAAATTGGCGATCGTCGGACTCAATCACCAGGATACGAAGCTTAGCTCCGTTCATTTCATAATCCGTGGGGGACATGGCCTGTCATGAATAATCATACGACTCAGCTACGCGATCGTTGGACTCAGTCACCAGGATACGAACCTGATCTCCGTTTATTTCATAATCTGTCGCGGACTGAGCCTGTCAAGAATAACCATACGACTAACATTCGCGATCGTCGGACTCAGTCACCAGGATACGAACCTGAGCTCCGTTCATTTCATATTCTGTGGCGGACTGGGCCTTACCTGTCATGAATAACGGCTCAGTTTCGTGATTATCGGACTCAGTCACCTGGAGACGAACCTGAGCTCCGTTCATTTCATAATCCGTGGCGGACTGGGCCTGTCAAGAATAACCATAGACTCAAATTGGCGATCGTCGGACTCAATCACCAGGATACGAAGCTTAGCTCCGGTCATTTCATAATCCGTGGCGGACCTGGCCTGTCATGAATAATCATACGACTCAGCTTCGCGATCGTTGGACTCAGTCAGCAGGATACGAACCTGAACTCCGTTCATTTCATAATCTGTGGCGGACTGGGCCTGTCATGAATAACCATACGACTCAGCTTCGCGATCGTCGGACTCAGTCACCAGGATACGAACCTGAGCTCCGTTCATTTCCTAATTTGTGGCGGACTTGGCCTGTCATGAATAATCATACGACTCAGCTTCGCGATCGTGGGACTCAGTCACCAGGATACGAACCTGAACTCCGTTCATTTCATATTTCGTGGCGGACTGCGCCTGTCATGAATAATCATACAACTCAGCTTCGCGATCGTCGGAATCAGTCACCAGGATACGAACCTGAACTCCGTTCATTTCATAATCTGTGGGGGAATGGGCCACTCATGAAGAACCATTGGATTCAGCTTCGCGATCGTCGGACTCAGTCACCAGTATACGAACCTGAGCTCCGTTCATTTCATATTCTCTGTCGGACTGGGCCTGTCATGAATAACCATACGACTCAGCTTCGCGATCGTCGGATTCAGTCACCAGGATACGAACCTGAGCTCCGTTCATTTCATATTCTGTGGCGGACTGGGCCTTACCTGTCATGAATAACCATACGGCTCAGTTTCGTGATCATCGGACTCAGTCACCAGGAGACGAACCTGAGCTCCGTTCATTTCATAATCCGTGGCGGACTGGGCCTGTCAAGAATAACCATACGACTCAAATTGGCGATCGTCGGACTCAATCACCAGGATACGAAGCTTAGCTCCGTTCATTTCATAATCCGTGGGGGACATGGCCTGTCATGAATAATCATACGACTCAGCTACGCGATCGTTGGACTCAGTCACCAGGATACGAACCTGATCTCCGTTTATTTCATAATCTGTCGCGGACTGAGCCTGTCAAGAATAACCATACGACTCACATTCGCGATCGTCGGACTCAGTCACCAGGATACGAACCTGAGCTTCGTTCATTTCATAATCTGTGCGAACTGGGCCTGTCATGAATAACCATACGACTCAGATTCGCGATTGTCGGACTCAGTCACGAGGATACGAACCTGAGCTGCGTTCATTTCATAATCCGTGGCGGTCTGGGCCTGTCATGAATAACCATACGACTCAGCTTCGCGATCGTCGGACTCAGTCACCAGGACACAAACCTGAGCTCCGTTCATTTCATAATCCGTGGCGGTCTGGGCCTGTCATGAATAACCATACGACTAAGATTCGCGATCGTCGGACTCAGTCACCAGGATACGAACCTGAACTCCGTTCATTTCATATTTCGTGGCGGACTGCGCCTGTCATGAATAATCATACAACTCAGCTTCGCGATCGTCGGACTCAGTCACCAGGATACGAACCTGAACTCCGTTCATTTCATATTTCGTGGCGGACTGCGCCTGTCATGAATAATCATACAACTCAGCTTTGCGATCGTCGGACTCAGTCACCAGGATACGAACCTGAACAACGTTCATTTTATAATATGTGGGGGACTGGGCCTCTCATGAAGAACAATTGGACTCAGCTTCGCGATCGTCGGACTCAGTCACCAGTATACGAACCTGAGCTCCGTTCATTTCATATTCTGTGGCGGACTGGGCCTGTCATGAATAACCATACGACTCAGCTTCGCGATCGTCGGACTCACTCACCAGGATACGAACCTGAGCTCCGTTCATTTCATATTCTGTGGCGGACTGGGCCTTACCTGTCATGAATAACGGCTCAGTTTCGTGATTATCGGACTCAGTCACCTGGAGACGAACCTGAGCTCCGTTCATTTCATAATCCGTGGCGGACTGGGCCTGTCAAGAATAACCATACAACTCAGCTTCGCGATCGTCGGAATCAATCACCAGGATACGAAGCTTAGCTCCGGTCATTTCATAATCCGTGGCGGACCTGGCCTGTCATGAATAATCATACGACTCAGCTTCGCGATCGTTGGACTCAGTCAGCAGGATACGAACCTGAACTCCGTTCATTTCATAATCTGTGGCGGACTGGGCCTGTCATGAATAACCATACGACTCAGCTTCGCGATCGTCGGACTCAGTCACCAGGATACGAACCTGAGCTCCGTTCATTTCCTAATTTGTGGCGGACTTGGCCTGTCATGAATAATCATACGACTCAGCTTCGCGATCGTCGGACTCAGTCACCAGGATACGAACCTGAACTCCGTTCATTTCATATTTCGTGGCGGACTGCGCCTGTCATGAATAATCATACAACTCAGCTTCGCGATCGTCGGAATCAGTCACCAGGATACGAACCTGAACTCCGTTCATTTCATAATCTGTGGGGGACTGGGCCTCTCATGAAGAACCATTGGATTCAGCTTCGCGATCGTCGGACTCAGTCACCAGTATACGAACCTGAGCTCCGTTCATTTCATATTCTCTGTCGGACTGGGCCTGTCATGAATAACCATACGACTCAGCTTCGCGATCGTCGGATTCAGTCACCAGGATACGAAACTGAGCTCCGTTCATTTCATATTCTGTGGCGGACTGGGCCTTACCTGTCATGAATAACCATACGGCTCAGTTTCGTGATCATCGGACTCAGTCACCAGGAGACGAACCTGAGCTCCGTTCATTTCATAATCCGTGGCGGACTGGGCCTGTCAAGAATAACCATACGATTCAAATTGGCGATCGTCGGACTCAATCACCAGGATACGAAGCTTAGCTCCGTTCATTTCATAATCCGTGGGGGACATGGCCTGTCATGAATAATCATACGACTCAGCTACGCGATCGTTGGACTCAGTCACCAGGATACGAACCTGATCTCCGTTTATTTCATAATCTGTCGCGGACTGAGCCTGTCAAGAATAACCATACGACTAACATTCGCGATCGTCGGACTCAGTCACCAGGATACGAACCTGAGCTTCGTTCATTTCATAATCTGTGCGAACTGGGCCTGTCATGAATAACCATACGACTCAGATTCGCGATTGTCGGACTCAGTCACGAGGATACGAACCTGAGCTGCGTTCATTTCATAATCCGTGGCGGTCTGGGCCTGTCATGAATAACCATACGACTCAGCTTCGCGATCGTCGGACTCAGTCACCAGGACACAAACCTGAGCTCCGTTCATTTCATAATCCGTGGCGGTCTGGGCCTGTCATGAATAACCATACGACTAAGATTCGCGATCGTCGGACTCAGTCACCAGGATACGAACCTGAACTCCGTTCATTTCATATTTCGTGGCGGACTGCGCCTGTCATGAATAATCATACAACTCAGCTTTGCGATCGTCGGACTCAGTCACCAGGATACGAACCTGAACTCCGTTCATTTCATATTTCGTGGCGGACTGCGCCTGTCATGAAAAATCATACAACTCAGCTTTGCGATCGTCGAATCAGTCACCGGGATACGAACCTGAACAACGTTCATTTCATAATCCGTGGCGGACTGGGCCTGTCAAGAATAACCATACTACTCAAATTGGCGATCGTCGGACTCAATCACCAGGATACGAAGCTTAGCTCCGTTCATTTCATAATCCTTGGCGGACTTGGCCTGTCATGAATAATCATACGACTCAGCTACGCGATCGTTGGACTCAGTCACCAGGATACGAACCTGATCTCCGTTTATTTCATAATCTGTGGCGGACTGAGCCTGTCAAGAATAACCATACGACTCAGATTGGCGATCGTCGGACTCAGTCACCAGGATACGAACCTGAGCTTCGTTCATTTCATAATCTGTGCGAACTGGGCCTGTCAGGAATGACCATACGACTCAGCTTCGCGATCGTCGGACTCAGTCACCAGGACACAAACCTGAGCTCCGTTCATTTCATAATCCGTGGCGGTCTGGGCCTGTCATAAATAACCATACTACTCAGCTTCGCGATCGTCGGACTCAGTCACCAGGATACGAACCTGAGCTCCGTTCATTTCCTAATTTGTGGCGGACTTGGCCTGTCATGAATAATCATACGACTCAGCTTCGCGATCGTCGGACTCAGTCACCAGGATACGAACCTGAACTCCGTTCATTTCATATTTCGTGGCGGACTGCGCCTGTCATGAATAATCATACAACTCAGCTTCGCGATCGTCGGAATCAGTCACCAGGATACGAACCTGAACTCCGTTCATTTCATAATCTGTGGGGGACTGGGCCTCTCATGAAGAACCATTGGATTCAGCTTCGCGATCGTCGGACTCAGTCACCAGTATACGAACCTGAGCTCCGTTCATTTCATATTCTCTGTCGGACTGGGCCTGTCATGAATAACCATACGACTCAGCTTCGCGATCGTCGGATTCAGTCACCAGGATACGAAACTGAGCTCCGTTCATTTCATATTCTGTGGCGGACTGGGCCTTACCTGTCATGAATAACCATACGGCTCAGTTTCGTGATCATCGGACTCAGTCACCAGGAGACGAACCTGAGCTCCGTTCATTTCATAATCCGTGGCGGACTGGGCCTGTCAAGAATAACCATACGATTCAAATTGGCGATCGTCGGACTCAATCACCAGGATACGAAGCTTAGCTCCGTTCATTTCATAATCCGTGGGGGACATGGCCTGTCATGAATAATCATACGACTCAGCTACGCGATCGTTGGACTCAGTCACCAGGATACGAACCTGATCTCCGTTTATTTCATAATCTGTCGCGGACTGAGCCTGTCAAGAATAACCATACGACTAACATTCGCGATCGTCGGACTCAGTCACCAGGATACGAACCTGAGCTTCGTTCATTTCATAATCTGTGCGAACTGGGCCTGTCATGAATAACCATACGACTCAGATTCGCGATTGTCGGACTCAGTCACGAGGATACGAACCTGAGCTGCGTTCATTTCATAATCCGTGGCGGTCTGGGCCTGTCATGAATAACCATACGACTCAGCTTCGCGATCGTCGGACTCAGTCACCAGGACACAAACCTGAGCTCCGTTCATTTCATAATCCGTGGCGGTCTGGGCCTGTCATGAATAACCATACGACTAAGATTCGCGATCGTCGGACTCAGTCACCAGGATACGAACCTGAACTCCGTTCATTTCATATTTCGTGGCGGACTGCGCCTGTCATGAATAATCATACAACTCAGCTTTGCGATCGTCGGACTCAGTCACCAGGATACGAACCTGAACTCCGTTCATTTCATATTTCGTGGCGGACTGCGCCTGTCATGAAAAATCATACAACTCAGCTTTGCGATCGTCGAATCAGTCACCGGGATACGAACCTGAACAACGTTCATTTCATAATCCGTGGCGGACTGGGCCTGTCAAGAATAACCATACTACTCAAATTGGCGATCGTCGGACTCAATCACCAGGATACGAAGCTTAGCTCCGTTCATTTCATAATCCGTGGCGGACTTGGCCTGTCATGAATAATCATACGACTCAGCTACGCGATCGTTGGACTCAGTCACCAGGATACGAACCTGATCTCCGTTTATTTCATAATCTGTGGCGGACTGAGCCTGTCAAGAATAACCATACGACTCAGATTGGCGATCGTCGGACTCAGTCACCAGGATACGAACCTGAGCTTCGTTCATTTCATAATCTGTGCGAACTGGGCCTGTCAGGAATGACCATACGACTCAGCTTCGCGATCGTCGGACTCAGTCACCAGGACACAAACCTGAGCTCCGTTCATTTCATAATCCGTGGCGGTCTGGGCCTGTCATAAATAACCATACTACTCAGATTCGCGATCGTCGGACTCAGTCACCAGGATACGAACCTGAACTCCGTTCATTTCATATTTCGTGGCGGACTGCGCCTGTCATGAATAATCATACAACTCAGCTTCGCGATCGTCGGACTCAGTCACCAGGATACGAACCTGAACTCCGTTCATTTCATATTTCGTGGCGGACTGCGCCTGTCATGAATAATCATACAACTCAGCTTTGCGATCGCCGGACTCAGTCACCAGGATACGAACCTGAACAACGTTCATTTTATAATATGTGGGGGACTGGGCCTCTCATGAAGAACAATTGGACTCAGCTTCGCGATCGTCGGACTCAGTCACCAGGATACGAACCTGAGCTCCGTTCATTTCATATTCTGTGGCGGACTGGGCCTGTCATGAATAACCATACGACTCAGCTTCGCGATCGTCGGACTCAGTCACCAGGATACGAACCTGAGCTCCGTTCATTTCATAATCCGTGGCGGACTGGGCCTGTCAAGAATAACCATAGACTCAAATTGGCGATCGTCGGACTCAATCACCAGGATAGGAAGCTTAGCTCCGTTCATTTCATAATCCGTGGCGGACTTGGCCTGTCATGAATAATCATACGACTCAGCTTCGCGATCGTTGGACTCAGTCAGCAGGATACGAACCTGAATTCCCTTCATTTCATAATCCGTGGCGGTCTGGGCCTGTCATGAATAACCATACGACCCAGCTTGGCGATCGTCGGACTCAGTCACCAGGATACGAACCTGAGCTCCGTTCATTTCATAATCCGTGGCGGACTGGGCCTGTCATGAATAACCATTCGACCCAGCTTCCCGATCGTCGGACTCAGTCACCAGGATACGAACCTGAGCTCCGTTCATTTCATAATCCGTGGCGGTCTGGGCCTGTCATGAATTACCATACGACTCAGATTCGCGATCGTCGGACTCAGTCACCAGGATACGAACCTGAGCTCCGTTCATTTCATAATCTGTGGCGGACTGGGCCTGTCATGAATAACCATACGACTCAGCTTCGCGATCGTCGGACTCAGTCACCAGGAGACGAACCTGAGCTCCGTTCATTTCATAATCCGTGGCGGACTGGGCCTGTCAAGAATAACCATAGACTCAAATTGGCGAACGTCGGACTCAATCACCAGGATACGATGCTTAGCTCCGTTCATTTCATAATCCGTGGCGGACTTGGCCTGTTATGAATAATCATACGACTCAGCTTCGCGATCGTTGGACTCAGTCAGCAGGATACGAACCTGAACTCCGTTCATTTCATAATCTGTGGCGGACTGGGCCTTACCTGTCATGAATAACGGCTCAGTTTCGTGATTATCGGACTCAGTCACCAGGAGACGAACCTGAGCTCCGTTCATTTCATAATCCGTGGCGGACTGGGCCTGTCAAGAATAACCATAGACTCAAATTGGCGAACGTCGGACTCAATCACCAGGATACGATGCTTAGCTCCGTTCATTTCATAATCCGTGGCGGACTTGGCCTGTCATGAATAACCATACGACTCAGCTTCGCGATCGTCGGACTCAGTCACCAGGATACGAACCTGAGCTCCGTTCATTTCCTAATTTGTGGCGGACTTGGCCTGTCATGAATAATCATACGACTCAGCTTCGCGATCGTCGGACTCAGTCACCAGGATACGAACCTGAACTCCGTTCATTTCATATTTCGTGGCGGACTGCGCCTGTCATGAATAATAATACAACTCAGCTTCGCGATCGTCGGACTCAGTCACCAGGATACGAACCTGAACTCCGTTCATTTCATATTCTGTGGCGGACTGGGCCTTACCTGTCATGAATAACCATACGGCTCAGTTTCGTGATCATCGGACTCAGTCACCAGGAGACGAACCTGAGCTTCGTTCATTTCATAATCCGTGGCGGACTGGGCCTGTCATGAATAACCATACGACTCAGCTTCGCGATCGTCGGACTCAGTCACCAGGAGACGAACCTGAGCTCCGTTCATTTCATAATCCGTGGCGGACTGGGCCTGTCAAGAATAACCATAGACTCAAATTGGCGAACGTCGGACTCAATCACCAGGATACGATGCTTAGCTCCGTTCATTTCATAATCCGTGGCGGACTTGGCCTGTTATGAATAATCATACGACTCAGCTTCGCGATCGTTGGACTCAGTCAGCAGGATACGAACCTGAACTCCGTTCATTTCATAATCTGTGGCGGACTGGGCCTTACCTGTCATGAATAACGGCTCAGTTTCGTGATTATCGGACTCAGTCACCAGGAGACGAACCTGAGCTCCGTTCATTTCATAATCCGTGGCGGACTGGGCCTGTCAAGAATAACCATAGACTCAAATTGGCGAACGTCGGACTCAATCACCAGGATACGATGCTTAGCTCCGTTCATTTCATAATCCGTGGCGGACTTGGCCTGTCATGAATAACCATACGACTCAGCTTCGCGATCGTCGGACTCAGTCACCAGGATACGAACCTGAGCTCCGTTCATTTCCTAATTTGTGGCGGACTTGGCCTGTCATGAATAATCATACGACTCAGCTTCGCGATCGTCGGACTCAGTCACCAGGATACGAACCTGAACTCCGTTCATTTCATATTTCGTGGCGGACTGCGCCTGTCATGAATAATAATACAACTCAGCTTCGCGATCGTCGGACTCAGTCACCAGGATACGAACCTGAACTCCGTTCATTTCATATTCTGTGGCGGACTGGGCCTTACCTGTCATGAATAACCATACGGCTCAGTTTCGTGATCATCGGACTCAGTCACCAGGAGACGAACCTGAGCTTCGTTCATTTCATAATCCGTGGCGGACTGGGCCTGTCATGAATAACCATACGACTCAGCTTCGCGATCGTCGGACTCAGTCACCAGGAGACGAACCTGAGCTCCGTTCATTTCATAATCCGTGGCGGACTGGGCCTGTCAAGAATAACCATAGACTCAAATTGGCGAAAGTCGGACTCAATCACCAGGATACGATTCTTAGCTCCGTTCATTTCATAATCCGTGGCGGACCTGGCCTGTCATGAATAATCATACGACTCAGCTTCGCGATCGTTGGACTCAGTCAGCAGGATACGAACCTGAACTCCGTTCATTTCATAATCTGTGGCGGACTGGGCCTGTCATGAATAACCATACGACTCAGCTTCGCGATCGTCGGACTCAGTCACCAGGATACGAACCTGAGCTCCGTTCATTTCCTAATTTGTGGCGGACTTGGCCTGTCATGAATAATCATACGACTCAGCTTCGCGATCGTCGGACTCAGTCACCAGGATACGAACCTGAACTCCGTTCATTTCATATTTCGTGGCGGACTGCGCCTGTCATGAATAATCATACAACTCAGCTTCGCGATCGTCGGAATCAGTCACCAGGATACGAACCTGAACTCCGTTCATTTCATAATCTGTGGGGGACTGGGCCTCTCATGAAGAACCATTGGATTCAGCTTCGCGATCGTCGGACTCAGTCACCAGTATACGAACCTGAGCTCCGTTCATTTCATATTCTCTGTCGGACTGGGCCTGTCATGAATAACCATACGACTCAGCTTCGCGATCGTCGGATTCAGTCACCAGGATACGAACCTGAGCTCCGTTCATTTCATATTCTGTGGCGGACTGGGCCTTACCTGTCATGAATAACCATTCGGCTCAGTTTCGTGATCATCGGACTCAGTCACCTGGAGACGAACCTGAGCTCCGTTCATTTCATAATCCGTTGCGGACTGGGCCTGTCAAGAATAACCATACGACTCAAATTGGCGATCGTCGGACTCAATCACCAGGATACGAAGCTTAGCTCCGTTCATTTCATAATCCGTGGGGGACATGGCCTGTCATGAATAATCATACGACTCAGCTACGCGATCGTTGGACTCAGTCACCAGGATACGAACCTGATCTCCGTTTATTTCATAATCTTTCGCGGACTGTGCCTGTCAAGAATAACCATACGACTAACATTCGCGATCGTCGGACTCAGTCACCAGGATACGAACCTGAGCTTCGTTCATTTCATAATCTGTGCGAACTGGGCCTGTCATGAATAACCATACGACTCAGATTCGCGATTGTCGGACTCAGTCACGAGGATACGAACCTGAGCTGCGTTCATTTCATAATCCGTGGCGGTCTGGGCCTGTCATGAATAACCATACGACTCAGCTTCGCGATCGTCGGACTCAGTCACCAGGATACGAACCTGAGCTCCGTTCATTTCATATTCTGTGGCGGACCGGGCCTTAACTGTCATGAATAACGGCTCAGTTTCGTGATTATCGGACTCAGTCACCAGGAGACGAACCTGAGCTCCGTTCATTTCATAATCCGTGGCGGACTGGGCCTGTCAAGAATAACCATAGACTCAAATTGGCGATCGTCGGAGTCAATCACCAGGATACGAAGCTTAGCTCCGTTCATTTCATAATCCGTGGCGGACTTGGCCTGTCATGAATAATCATACGACTCAGCTTCGCGATCGTTGGACTCAGTCAGCAGGATACGAACCTGAATTCCCTTCATTTCATAATCCGTGGCGGTCTGGGCCTGTCATGAATAACCATACGACCCAGCTTGGCGATCGTCGGACTCAGTCACCAGGATACGAACCTGAGCTCCGTTCATTTCATAATCCGTGGCGGACTGGGCCTGTCATGAATAACCATTCGACCCAGCTTCCCGATCGTCGGACTCAGTCACCAGGATACGAACCTGAGCTCCGTTCATTTCATAATCCGTGGCGGTCTGGGCCTGTCATGAATTACCATACGACTCAGATTCGCGATCGTCGGACTCAGTCACCAGGATACGAACCTGAGCTCCGTTCATTTCATAATCTGTGGCGGACTGGGCCTGTCATGAATAACCATACGACTCAGCTTCGCGATCGTCGGACTCAGTCACCAGGAGACGAACCTGAGCTCCGTTCATTTCATAATCCGTGGCGGACTGGGCCTGTCAAGAATAACCATAGACTCAAATTGGCGAACGTCGGACTCAATCACCAGGATACGATGCTTAGCTCCGTTCATTTCATAATCCGTGGCGGACTTGGCCTGTTATGAATAATCATACGACTCAGCTTCGCGATCGTTGGACTCAGTCAGCAGGATACGAACCTGAACTCCGTTCATTTCATAATCTGTGGCGGACTGGGCCTTACCTGTCATGCATAACGGCTCAGTTTCGTGATTATCGGACTCAGTCACCAGGAGACGAACCTGAGCTCCGTTCATTTCATAATCCGTGGCGGACTGGGCCTGTCAAGAATAACCATAGACTCAAATTGGCGAACGTCGGACTAAATCACCAGGATACGATGCTTAGCTCCGTTCATTTCATAATCCGTGGCGGACTTGGCCTGTCATGAATAACCATACGACTCAGCTTCGCGATCGTCGGACTCAGTCACCAGGATACGAACCTGAGCTCCGTTCATTTCCTAATTTGTGGCGGACTTGGCCTGTCATGAATAATCATACGACTCAGCTTCGCGATCGTCGGACTCAGTCACCAGGATACGAACCTGAACTCCGTTCATTTCATATTTCGTGGCGGACTGCGCCTGTCATGAATAATAATACAACTCAGCTTCGCGATCGTCGGACTCAGTCACCAGGATACGAACCTGAACTCCGTTCATTTCATATTCTGTGGCGGACTGGGCCTTACCTGTCATGAATAACCATACGGCTCAGTTTCGTGATCATCGGACTCAGTCACCAGGAGACGAACCTGAGCTTCGTTCATTTCATAATCCGTGGCGGACTGGGCCTGTCATGAATAACCATACGACTCAGCTTCGCGATCGTCGGACTCAGTCACCAGGAGACGAACCTGAGCTCCGTTCATTTCATAATCCGTGGCGGACTGGGCCTGTCAAGAATAACCATAGACTCAAATTGGCGAAAGTCGGACTCAATCACCAGGATACGATGCTTAGCTCCGTTCATTTCATAATCCGTGGCGGACTTGGCCTGTCATGAATAATCATACGACTCAGCTTCGCGATCGTTGGACTCAGTCAGCAGGATACGAACCTGAACTCCGTTCATTTCATAATCTGTGGCGGACTGGGCCTGTCATGAATAATCATACGACTCAGCTTCGCGATCGTCGGACTCAGTCACCAGGATACGAACCTGAACTCCGTTCATTTCATATTTCGTGGCGGACTGCGCCTGTCATGAATAATAATACAACTCAGCTTCGCGATCGTCGGACTCAGTCACCAGGATACGAACCTGAACTCCGTTCATTTCATATTCTGTGGCGGACTGGGCCTTACCTGTCATGAATAACCATACGGCTCAGTTTCGTGATCATCGGACTCAGTCACCAGGAGACGAACCTGAGCTTCGTTCATTTCATAATCCGTGGCGGACTGGGCCTGTCAAGAATAACCATACGACTCAAATTGGCGATCGTCGGACTAAATCACCAGGATACGAAGCTTAGCTCCGTTCATTTCATAATCCGTGGCGGACTTGGCCTGTCATGAATAATCATACGACTCAGCTACGCGATCGTTGGACTCAGTCAGCAGGATACGAACCTGAGCTCCCTTCATTTCATAATCCGTGGCGGTCTGGGCCTGTCATGAATAACCATACGACTCAGCTTGGCGATCGTCGGACTCAGTCACCAGGATACGAACCTGAGCTCCGTTCATTTCATAATCCGTGGCGGACTGGGCCTGTCATGAATAACCATTCGACCCAGCTTCCCGATCGTCGGATTCAGTCACAAGAATACGAACCTGAGCTGCGTTCATTTCATAATCCGTGGCGGTCTGGGCCTGTGATGAATAACCATACGACTCAGATTCGCGATCGTCGGACTCAGTCACCAGGACACAAACCTGAGCTGCGTTCATTTCATAATCCGTGGCGGTCTGGGCCTGTCATGAATAACCATACGACTCAGATTCGCGATCGTCGGACTCAGTCACCAGGATACGAACCTGAACTCCGTTCATTTCATATTTCGTGGCGGACTGCGCCTGTCATGAATAATCATACAACTCAGCTTTGCGATCGTCGGACTCAGTCACCAGGATACAAACCTGAACAAGGTTCATTTTATAATCTGTGGGGGACTGGGCCTCTCATGAAGAACAATTGGACTCAGCTTCGCGATCGTCGGACTCAATCACCAGGATACGAACCTGAGCTCCGTTCATTTCATATTCTGTGGCGGACTGGGCCTGTCATGAATAACCATAAGACTCAGCTTCGCGATCGTCGGATTCAGTCACCAGGATACGAACCTGAGCTCCGTTCATTTCATATTCTGTGGCGGACTGGGCCTTACCTGTCATGAATAACGGCTCAGTTTCGTGATTATCGGACTCAGTCACCAGGATACGAACCTGAGCTCCGTTCATTTCATAATCCGTGGGGGACTGGGCCTGTCATGAATAACCATTCGACCCAGCTTCCCGATCGTCGGACTCAGTCACCAGAATACGAACCTGAGCTGCGTTCATTTCATAATCCGTGGCGGTCTGGGCCTGTGATGAATAACCATACGACTCAGATTCGCGATCGTCGGACTCAGTCACCAGGACACAAACCTGAGCTGCGTTCATTTCATAATCCGTGGCGGTCTGGGCCTGTCATGAATAACCATACGACTCAGATTCGCGATCGTCGGACTCAGTCACCAGGATACGAACCTGAACTCCGTTCATTTCATATTTCGTGGCGGACTGCGCCTGTCATGAATAACCATACGACTCAGCTTCGCGATCGTCGGATTCAGTCACCAGGATACGAACCTGAGCTCCGTTCATTTCATATTCTGTGGCGGACTGGGCCTTACCTGTCATGAATAACGGCTCAGTTTCGTGATTATCGGACTCAGTCACCAGGATACGAACCTGAGCTCCGTTCATTTCCTAATTTGTGGCGGACTTGGCCTGTCATGAATAATCATACGACTCAGCTACGCGATCGTTGGACTCAGTCACCAGGATACGAACCTGATCTCCGTTTATTTCATAATCTGTCGCGGACTGAGCCTGTCAAGAATAACCATACGACTCACATTCGCGATCGTCGGACTCAGTCACCAGGATACGAACCTGAGCTTCGTTCATTTCATAATCTGTGCGAACTGGGCCTGTCATGAATAACCATACGACTCAGATTCGCGATTGTCGGACTCAGTCACGAGGATACGAACCTGAGCTGCGTTCATTTCATAATCCGTGGCGGTCTGGGCCTGTCATGAATAACCATACGACTCAGCTTCGCGATCGTCGGACTCAGTCACAAGGACACAAACCTGAGCTCCGTTCATTTCATAATCCGTGGCGGTCTGGGCCTGTCATGAATAACCATACGACTAAGATTCGCGATCGTCGGAATCAGTCACCGGGATACGAACCTGAACAACGTTCATTTCATAATCCGTGGCGGACTGGGCCTGTCAAGAATAACCATACTACTCAAATTGGCGATCGTCGGACTCAATCACCAGGATACGAAGCTTAGCTCCGTTCATTTCATATTTCGTGGCGGACTGCGCCTGTCATGAATAATCATACAACTCAGCTTTTCGATCGTCGGACTCAGTCACCAGGATACGAACCTGAACTCCGTTCATTTCATATTTCGTGGCGGACTGCGCCTGTCATGAAAAATCATACAACTCAGCTTTGCGATCGTCGGAATCAGTCACCGGGATACGAACCTGAACAACGTTCATTTCATAATCCGTGGCGGACTGGGCCTGTCAAGAATAACCATACTACTCAAATTGGCGATCGTCGGACTCAATCACCAGGATACGAAGCTTAGCTCCGTTCATTTCATAATCCGTGGCGGACTTGGCCTGTCATGAATAATCATACGACTCAGCTACGCGATCGTTGGACTCAGTCACCAGGATACGAACCTGATCTCCGTTTATTTCATAATCTGTGGCGGACTGAGCCTGTCAAGAATAACCATACGACTCAGATTGGCGATCGTCGGACTCAGTCACCAGGATACGAACCTGAGCTTCGTTCATTTCATAATCTGTGCGAACTGGGCCTGTCAGGAATGACCATACGACTCAGATTCGCGATCGTCGGACTCAGTCACCAGGATACGAACCTGAGCTGCGTTCATTTCATAATCCGTGGCGGTCTGGGCCTGTCATGAATAACCATACGACTCAGCTTCGCGATCGTCTGACTCAGTCACCAGGACACAAACCTGAGCTCCGTTCATTTCATAATCCGTGGCGGTCTGGGCCTGTCATAAATAACCATACTACTCAGATTCGCGATCGTCGGACTCAGTCACCAGGATACGAACCTGAACTCCGTTCATTTCATATTTCGTGGCGGACTGCGCCTTTCATGAATAATCATACAACTCAGCTTCGCGATCGTCGGACTCAGTCACCAGGATACGAACCTGAACTCCGTTCATTTCATATTTCGTGGCGGACTGCGCCTGTCATGAATAATCATACAACTCAGCTTTGCGATCGTCGGACTCAGTCACCAGGATACGAACCTGAACAACGTTCATTTTATAATATGTGGGGGACTGGGCCTCTCATGAAGAACAATTGGACTCAGCTTCGCGATCGTCGGACTCAGTCACCAGGATACGAACCTGAGCTCCGTTCATTTCATATTCTGTGGCGGAGTGGGCCTGTCATGAATAACCATACGACTCAGCTTCGCGATCGTCGGACTCAGTCACCAGGATACGAACCTGAGCTCCGTTCATTTCATATTCTGTGGCGGACCGGGCCTTAACTATCATGAATAACGGCTCAGTTTCGTGATTATCGGACTCAGTCACCAGGAGACGAACCTGAGCTCCGTTCATTTCATAATCCGTGGCGGACTGGGCCTGTCAAGAATAACCATAGACTCAAATTGGCGATCGTCGGACTCAATCACCAGTATACGAAGCTTAGCTCCGTTCATTTCATAATCCGTGGCGGACTTGGCCTGTCATGAATAATCATACGACTCAGCTTCGCGATCGTTGGACTCAGTCAGCAGGATACGAACCTGAATTCCCTTCATTTCATAATCCGTGGCGGTCTGGGCCTGTCATGAATAACCATACGACCCAGCTTGGCGATCGTCGGACTCAGTCACCAGGATACGAACCTGAGCTCCGTTCATTTCATAATCCGTGGCGGACTGGGCCTGTCATGAATAACCATTCGACCCAGCTTCCCGATCGTCGGACTCAGTCACCAGGATACGAACCTGAGATCCGTTCATTTCATAATCCGTGGCGGACTGGGCCTGTCAAGAATAACCATCGACTCAAATTGGCGAACGTCGGACTCAATCACCAGGATACGATGCTTAGCTCCGTTCATTTCATAATCCGTGGCGGACTTGGCCTGTCATGAATAACCATACGACTCAGCTTCGCGATCGTCGGACTCAGTCACCAGGATACGAACCTGAGCTCCGTTCATTTCCTAATTTGTGGCGGACTGCGCCTGTCATGAATAATCATACGACTCAGCTTCGCGATCGTCGGACTCAGTCACCAGGATACGAACCTGAACTCCGTTCATTTCATATTTCGTGGCGGACTGCGCCTGTCATGAATAATAATACAACTCAGCTTCGCGATCGTCGGACTCAGTCACCAGGATACGAACCTGAACTCCGTTCATTTCATATTCTGTGGCGGACTGGGCCTTACCTGTCATGAATAACCATACGGCTCAGTTTCGTGATCATCGGACTCAGTCACCAGGAGACGAACCTGAGCTTCGTTCATTTCATAATCCGTGGCGGACTGGGCCTGTCATGAATAACCATACGACTCAGCTTCGCGATCGTCGGACTCAGTCACCAGGAGACGAACCTGAGCTCCGTTCATTTCATAATCCGTGGCGGACTGGGCCTGTCAAGAATAACCATAGACTCAAATTGGCGAAAGTCGGACTCAATCACCAGGATACGATGCTTAGCTCCGTTCATTTCATAATCCGTGGCGGACTTGGCCTGTCATGAATAATCATACGACTCAGCTTCGCGATCGTTGGACTCAGTCAGCAGGATACGAACCTGAACTCCGTTCATTTCATATTCTGTGGCGGACTGGGCCTTACCTGTCATGAATAACCATACGGCTCAGTTTCGTGATCATCGGACTCAGTCACCAGGAGACGAACCTGAGCTTCGTTCATTTCATAATCCGTGGCGGACTGGGCCTGTCAAGAATAACCATACGACTCAAATTGGCGATCGTCGGACTCAATCACCAGGATACGAAGCTTAGCTCCGTTCATTTCATAATCCGTGGCGGACTTTGCCTGTCATGAATAATCATACGACTCAGCTACGCGATCGTTGGACTCAGTCAGCAGGATACGAACCTGAGCTCCCTTCATTTCATAATCCGTGGCGGTCTGGGCCTGTCATGAATAACCATACGACTCAGCTTGGCGATCGTCGGACTCAGTCACCAGGATACGAACCTGAGCTCCGTTCATTTCATAATCCGTGGCGGACTGGGCCTGTCATGAATAACCATTCGACCCAGCTTCCCGATCGTCGGACTCAGTCACCAGAATACGAACCTGAGCTGCGTTCATTTCATAATCCGTGGCGGTCTGGGCCTGTGATGAATAACCATACGACTCAGATTCGCGATCGTCGGACTCAGTCACCAGGACACAAACCTGAGCTGCGTTCATTTCATAATCCGTGGCGGTCTGGGCCTGTCATGAATAACCATACGACTCAGCTTCGCGATCGTCGGACTCAGTCACCAGGATACGAACCTGAGCTCCGTTCATTTCCTAATTTGTGGCGGACTTGGCCTGTCATGAATAATCATACGACTCAGCTTCGCGATCGTCGGACTCAGTCACCAGGATACGAACCTGAACTCCGTTCATTTCATATTTCGTGGCGGACTGCGCCTGTCATGAATAATCATACAACTCAGCTTCGCGATCGTCGGAATCAGTCACCAGGATACGAACCTGAACTCCGTTCATTTCATAATCTGTGGGGGAATGGGCCTCTCATGAAGAACCATTGGATTCAGCTTCGCGATCGTCGGACTCAGTCACCAGTATACGAACCTGAGCTCCGTTCATTTCATATTCTGTGGCGGACTGGGCCTTACCTGTCATGAATAACCATACGGCTCAGTTTCGTGATCATCGGACTCAGTCACCAGGAGACGAACCTGAGCTCCGTTCATTTCATAATCCGTGGCGGACTGGGCCTGTCAAGAATAACCATACGACTCAAATTGGCGATCGTCGGACTCAATCACCAGGATACGAAGCTTAGCTCCGTTCATTTCATAATCCGTGGGGGACATGGCCTGTCATGAATAATCATACGACTCAGCTACGCGATCGTTGGACTCAGTCACCAGGATACGAACCTGATCTCCGTTTATTTCATAATCTGTCGCGGACTGAGCCTGTCAAGAATAACCATACGACTCACATTCGCGATCGTCGGACTCAGTCACCAGGATACGAACCTGAGCTTCGTTCATTTCATAATCTGTGCGAACTGGGCCTGTCATGAATAACCATACGACTCAGATTCGCGATTGTCGGACTCAGTCACGAGGATACGAACCTGAGCTGCGTTCATTTCATAATCCGTGGCGGTCTGGGCCTGTCATGAATAACCATACGACTCAGCTTCGCGATCGTCGGACTCAGTCACAAGGACACAAACCTGAGCTCCGTTCATTTCATAATCCGTGGCGGTCTGGGCCTGTCATGAATAACCATACGACTAAGATTCGCGATCGTCGGACTCAGTCACCAGGATACGAACCTGAACTCCGTTCATTTCATATTTCGTGGCGGACTGCGCCTGTCATGAATAATCATACAACTCAGCTTTTCGATCGTCGGACTCAGTCACCAGGATACGAACCTGAACTCCGTTCATTTCATATTTCGTGGCGGACTGCGCCTGTCATGAAAAATCATACAACTCAGCTTTGCGATCGTCGGAATCAGTCACCGGGATACGAACCTGAACAACGTTCATTTCATAATCCGTGGCGGACTGGGCCTGTCAAGAATAACCATACTACTCAAATTGGCGATCGTCGGACTCAATCACCAGGATACGAAGCTTAGCTCCGTTCATTTCATAATCCGTGGCGGACTTGGCCTGTCATGAATAATCATACGACTCAGCTACGCGATCGTTGGACTCAGTCACCAGGATACGAACCTGATCTCCGTTTATTTCATAATCTGTGGCGGACTGAGCCTGTCAAGAATAACCATACGACTCAGATTGGCGATCGTCGGACTCAGTCACCAGGATACGAACCTGAGCTTCGTTCATTTCATAATCTGTGCGAACTGGGCCTGTCAGGAATGACCATACGACTCAGATTCGCGATCGTCGGACTCAGTCACCAGGATACGAACCTGAGCTGCGTTCATTTCATAATCCGTGGCGGTCTGGGCCTGTCATGAATAACCATACGACTCAGCTTCGCGATCGTCTGACTCAGTCACCAGGACACAAACCTGAGCTCCGTTCATTTCATAATCCGTGGCGGTCTGGGCCTGTCATAAATAACCATACTACTCAGATTCGCGATCGTCGGACTCAGTCACCAGGATACGAACCTGAACTCCGTTCATTTCATATTTCGTGGCGGACTGCGCCTGTCATGAATAATCATACAACTCAGCTTCGCGATCGTCGGACTCAGTCACCAGGATACGAACCTGAACTCCGTTCATTTCATATTTCGTGGCGGACTGCGCCTGTCATGAATAATCATACAACTCAGCTTTGCGATCGTCGGACTCAGTCACCAGGATACGAACCTGAACAACGTTCATTTTATAATATGTGGGGGACTGGGCCTCTCATGAAGAACAATTGGACTCAGCTTCGCGATCGTCGGACTCAGTCACCAGGATACGAACCTGAGCTCCGTTCATTTCATATTCTGTGGCGGACTGGGCCTGTCATGAATAACCATACGACTCAGCTTCGCGATCGTCGGACTCAGTCACCAGGATACGAACCTGAGCTCCGTTCATTTCATATTCTGTGGCGGACCGGGCCTTAACTATCATGAATAACGGCTCAGTTTCGTGATTATCGGACTCAGTCACCAGGAGACGAACCTGAGCTCCGTTCATTTCATAATCCGTGGCGGACTGGGCCTGTCAAGAATAACCATAGACTCAAATTGGCGATCGTCGGACTCAATCACCAGTATACGAAGCTTAGCTCCGTTCATTTCATAATCCGTGGCGGACTTGGCCTGTCATGAATAATCATACGACTCAGCTTCGCGATCGTTGGACTCAGTCAGCAGGATACGAACCTGAATTCCCTTCATTTCATAATCCGTGGCGGTCTGGGCCTGTCATGAATAACCATACGACCCAGCTTGGCGATCGTCGGACTCAGTCACCAGGATACGAACCTGAGCTCCGTTCATTTCATAATCCGTGGCGGACTGGGCCTGTCATGAATAACCATTCGACCCAGCTTCCCGATCGTCGGACTCAGTCACCAGGATACGAACCTGAGATCCGTTCATTTCATAATCCGTGGCGGACTGGGCCTGTCAAGAATAACCATCGACTCAAATTGGCGAACGTCGGACTCAATCACCAGGATACGATGCTTAGCTCCGTTCATTTCATAATCCGTGGCGGACTTGGCCTGTCATGAATAACCATACGACTCAGCTTCGCGATCGTCGGACTCAGTCACCAGGATACGAACCTGAGCTCCGTTCATTTCCTAATTTGTGGCGGACTGCGCCTGTCATGAATAATCATACGACTCAGCTTCGCGATCGTCGGACTCAGTCACCAGGATACGAACCTGAACTCCGTTCATTTCATATTTCGTGGCGGACTGCGCCTGTCATGAATAATAATACAACTCAGCTTCGCGATCGTCGGACTCAGTCACCAGGATACGAACCTGAACTCCGTTCATTTCATATTCTGTGGCGGACTGGGCCTTACCTGTCATGAATAACCATACGGCTCAGTTTCGTGATCATCGGACTCAGTCACCAGGAGACGAACCTGAGCTTCGTTCATTTCATAATCCGTGGCGGACTGGGCCTGTCATGAATAACCATACGACTCAGCTTCGCGATCGTCGGACTCAGTCACCAGGAGACGAACCTGAGCTCCGTTCATTTCATAATCCGTGGCGGACTGGGCCTGTCAAGAATAACCATAGACTCAAATTGGCGAAAGTCGGACTCAATCACCAGGATACGATGCTTAGCTCCGTTCATTTCATAATCCGTGGCGGACTTGGCCTGTCATGAATAATCATACGACTCAGCTTCGCGATCGTTGGACTCAGTCAGCAGGATACGAACCTGAACTCCGTTCATTTCATATTCTGTGGCGGACTGGGCCTTACCTGTCATGAATAACCATACGGCTCAGTTTCGTGATCATCGGACTCAGTCACCAGGAGACGAACCTGAGCTTCGTTCATTTCATAATCCGTGGCGGACTGGGCCTGTCAAGAATAACCATACGACTCAAATTGGCGATCGTCGGACTCAATCACCAGGATACGAAGCTTAGCTCCGTTCATTTCATAATCCGTGGCGGACTTGGCCTGTCATGAATAATCATACGACTCAGCTACGCGATCGTTGGACTCAGTCAGCAGGATACGAACCTGAGCTCCCTTCATTTCATAATCCGTGGCGGTCTGGGCCTGTCATGAATAACCATACGACTCAGCTTGGCGATCGTCGGACTCAGTCACCAGGATACGAACCTGAGCTCCGTTCATTTCATAATCCGTGGCGGACTGGGCCTGTCATGAATAACCATTCGACCCAGCTTCCCGATCGTCGGACTCAGTCACCAGAATACGAACCTGAGCTGCGTTCATTTCATAATCCGTGGCGGTCTGGGCCTGTGATGAATAACCATACGACTCAGATTCGCGATCGTCGGACTCAGTCACCAGGACACAAACCTGAGCTGCGTTCATTTCATAATCCGTGCCGGTCTGGGCCTGTCATGAATAACCATACGACTCAGATTCGCGATCGTCGGACTCAGTCACCAGGATACGAACCTGAACTCCGTTCATTTCATATTTCGTGGCGGACTGCGCCTGTCATGAATAATCATACAACTCAGCTTTGCGATCGTCGGACTCAGTCACCAGGATACAAACCTGAACAACGTTCATTTTATAATCTGTGGGGGACTGGGCCTCTCATGAAGAACAATTGGACTCAGCTTCGCGATCGTCGGACTCAATCACCAGGATACGAACCTGAGCTCCGTTCATTTCATATTCTGTGGCGGACTGGGCCTGTCATGAATAACCATAAGACTCAGCTTCGCGATCGTCGGATTCAGTCACCAGGATACGAACCTGAGCTCCGTTCATTTCATATTCTGTGGCGGACTGGGCCTTACCTGTCATGAATAACGGCTCAGTTTCGTGATTATCGGACTCAGTCACCAGGATACGAACCTGAGCTCCGTTCATTTCATAATCCGTGGCGGACTGGGCCTGTCATGAATAACCATTCGACCCAGCTTCCCGATCGTCGGACTCAGTCACCAGAATACGAACCTGAGCTGCGTTCATTTCATAATCCGTGGCGGTCTGGGCCTGTGATGAATAACCATACGACTCAGATTCGCGATCGTCGGACTCAGTCACCAGGACACAAACCTGAGCTGCGTTCATTTCATAATCCGTGGCGGTCTGGGCCTGTCATGAATAACCATACGACTCAGATTCGCGATCGTCGGACTCAGTCACCAGGATACGAACCTGAACTCCGTTCATTTCATATTTCGTGGCGGACTGCGCCTGTCATGAATAATCATACAACTCAGCTTTGCGATCGTCGGACTCAGTCACCAGGATACAAACCTGAACAACGTTCATTTTATAATCTGTGGGGGACTGGGCCTCTCATGAAGAACAATTGGACTCAGCTTCGCGATCGTCGGACTCAATCACCAGGATACGAACCTGAGCTCCGTTCATTTCATATTCTGTGGCGGACTGGGCCTGTCATGAATAACCATACGACTCAGCTTCGCGATCGTCGGATTCAGTCACCAGGATACGAACCTGAGCTCCGTTCATTTCATATTCTGTGGCGGACTGGGCCTTACCTGTAATGAATAACGGCTCAGTTTCGTGATTATCGGACTCAGTCACCAGGATACGAACCTGAGCTCCGTTCATTTCCTAATTTGTGGCGGACTTGGCCTGTCATGAATAATCATACGACTCAGCTTCGCGATCGTCGGACTCAGTCACCAGGATACGAACCTGAACTCCGTTCATTTCATATTTTGTGGCGGACTGCGCCTGTCATGAATAATCATACAACTCAGCTTCGCGATCGTCGGAATCAGTCACCAGGATACGAACCTGAACTCCGTTCATTTCATAATCTGTGGGGGACTGGGCCTCTCATGAAGAACCATTGGATTCAGCTTCGCGATCGTCGGACTCAGTCACCAGGATACGAACCTGAGCTCCGTTCATTTCATATTCTCTGGCGGACTGGGCCTGTCATGAATAACCATACGGCCCAGCTCCGCGATCGTCGGATTCAGTCACCAGGATACGAACCGGAGCTCCGTTCATTTCATATTCTGTGGCGGACTGGGCCTTACCTGTCATGAATAACCATACGGCTCAGTTTCGTGATCATCGGACTCAGTCACCAGGAGACGAACCTGAACTCCGTTCATTTCATAATCCGTGGCGGACTGAGCCTGTCAAGAATAACCATACGACTCAAATTGGCGATCGTCGGACTCAATCACCAGGATACGAAGCTTAACTCCGTTCATTTCATAATCCGTGGCGGACATGGCCTGTCATGAATAATCATACGAATCAGCTACGCGATCGTTGGACTCAGTCACCAGGATACGAACCTGAACTTCGTTCATTTCATAATCTGTGCGAACTGGGCCTGTCATGAATAACCATGCGACTCAGATTCGCGATCGTCGGACTCAGTCACCAGGATACGAACCTGAGCTGCGTTCATTTCATAATCCGTGGCGGTCTGGGCCTGTCATGAATAACCATACGACTCAGCTTCGCGATCGTCGGACTCAGTCACCAGGACACAAACCTGAGCTCCGTTCATTTCATAATCCGTGGCGGTCTGGGCCTGTCATGAATAACCATACGACTAAGATTCGCGATCGTCGGACTCAGTCACCAGGATACGAACCTGAACTCCGTTCATTTCATGTTTCGTGGCGGACTGCGCCTGTCATGAATAATCATACAACTCAGCTTCGCGATCGTCGGACTCAGTCACCAGGATACGAACCTGAACTCCGTTCATTTCATAATCCGTGGCGGACTGAGCCTGTCAAGAATAACCATACGACTCAGCTTCGCGATCGTCGGACTCAGTCACCAGGATACGAACCTGAGCTTCGTTCATTTCATAATCTGTGCGAACTGGGCCTGTCATGAATAACCATGCGACTCAGATTCGCGATCGTCGGAATCAGTCACCAGGATACGAACCTGAACTCCGTTCATTTCATAATCTGTGGGGGACTGGGCCTCTCATGAAGAACCATTGGATTCAGCTTCGCGATCGTCGGACTCAGTCACCAGGATACGAACCTGAGCTCCGTTCATTTCATATTCTCTGGCGGACTGGGCCTGTCATGAATAACCATACGGCCCAGCTCCGCGATCGTCGGATTCAGTCACCAGGATACGAACCTGAGCTCCGTTCATTTCATATTCTGTGGCGGACTGGGCCTTACCTGTCATGAATAACCATACGGCTCAGTTTCGTGATCATCGGACTCAGTCACCAGGAGACGAACCTGAACTCCGTTCATTTCATAATCCGTGGCGGACTGAGCCTGTCAAGAATAACCATACGACTCAAATTGGCGATCGTCGGACTCAATCACCAGGATACGAAGATTAGCTCCGTTCATTTCATAATCCGTGGCGGACATGGCCTGTCATGAATAATCATACGAATCAGCTTCGCGATCGTCGGACTCAATCACCAGGATACGAACCTGAGCTCCGTTCATTTCATATTCTGTGGCGGACTGGGCCTGTCATGAATAACCATACGACTCAGCTTCGCGATCGTCGGACTCAGTCACCAGGATACGAACCTGAGCTCCGTTCATTTCATATTCTGTGGCGGACTGGGCCTTACCTGTCATGAATAACGGCTCAGTTTCGTGATTATCGGACTCAGTCACCTGGAGACGAACCTGAGCTCCGTTCATTTCATAATCCGTGGCGGACTGGGCCTGTCAAGAATAACCATAGACTCAAATTGGCGATCGTCGGACTCAATCACCAGGATACGAAGCTTAGCTCCGGTCATTTCATAATCCGTGGCGGACCTGGCCTGTCATGATTAATCATACGACTCAGCTTCGCGATCGTCGGACTCAATCACCAGGATACGAACCTGAGCTCCGTTCATTTCATATTCTGTGGCGGACTGGGCCTGTCATGAATAACCATACGACTCAGCTTCGCGATCGTCGGACTCAGTCACCAGGATACGAACCTGAGCTCCGTTCATTTCATATTCTGTGGCGGACTGGGCCTTACCTGTCATGAATAACGGCTCAGTTTCGTGATTATCGGACTCAGTCACCTGGAGACGAACCTGAGCTCCGTTCATTTCATAATCCGTGGCGGACTGGGCCTGTCAAGAATAACCATAGACTCAAATTGGCGATCGTCGGACTCAATCACCAGGATACGAAGCTTAGCTCCGGTCATTTCATAATCCGTGGCGGACCTGGCCTATCATGATTAATCATACGACTCAGCTTCGCGATCGTTGGACTCAGTCAGCAGGATACGAACCCGAACTCCGTTCATTTCATAATCTGTGGCGGACTGGGCCTGTCATGAATAACCATACGACTCAGCTTCGCGATCGTCGGACTCAGTCACCAGGATACGAACCTGAGCTCCGTTCATTTCCTAATTTGTGGCGGACTTGGCCTGTCATGAATAATCATACGACTCAGCTTCGCGATCGTCGGACTCAGTCACCAGGATACGAACCTGAACTCCGTTCATTTCATATTTCGTGGCGGACTGCGCCTGTCATGAATAATCATACAACTCAGCTTCGCGATCGTCGGAATCAGTCACCAGGATACGAACCTGAACTCCGTTCATTTCATAATCTGTGGGGGAATGGGCCTCTCATGAAGAACCATTGGATTCAGCTTCGCGATCGTCGGACTCAGTCACCAGTATACGAACCTGAGCTCCGTTCATTTCATATTCTCTGTCGGACTGGGCCTGTCATGAATAACCATACGACTCAGCTTCGCGATCGTCGGATTCAGTCACCAGGATACGAACCTGAGCTCCGTTCATTTCATATATGTGGCGGACTGGGCCTTACCTGTCATGAATAACCATACGGCTCAGTTTCGTGATCATCGGACTCAGTCACCAGGAGACGAACCTGAGCTCCGTTCATTTCATAATCCGTGGCGGACTGGGCCTGTCAAGAATAACCATACGACTCAAATTGGCGATCGTCGGACTCAATCACCAGGATACGAAGCTTAGCTCCGTTCATTTCATAATCCGTGGGGGACATGGCCTGTCATGAATAATCATACGACTCAGCTACGCGATCGTTGGACTCAGTCACCAGGATACGAACCTGATCTCCGTTTATTTCATAATCTGTCGCGGACTGAGCCTGTCAAGAATAACCATACGACTCACATTCGCGATCGTCGGACTCAGTCACCAGGATACGAACCTGAGCTTCGTTCATTTCATAATCTGTGCGAACTGGGCCTGTCATGAATAACCATACGACTCAGATTCGCGATTGTCGGACTCAGTCACGAGGATACGAACCTGAGCTGCGTTCATTTCATAATCCGTGGCGGTCTGGGCCTGTCATGAATAACCATACGACTCAGCTTCGCGATCGTCGGACTCAGTCACCAGGACACAAACCTGAGCTCCGTTCATTTCATAATCCGTGGCGGTCTGGGCCTATCATGAATAACCATACGACTAAGATTCGCGATCGTCGGACTCAGTCACCAGGATACGAACCTGAACTCCGTTCATTTCATATTTCGTGGCGGACTGCGCCTGTCATGAATAATCATACAACTCAGCTTTTCGATCGTCGGACTCAGTCACCAGGATACGAACCTGAACTCCGTTCATTTCATATTTCGTGGCGGACTGCGCCTGTCATGAAAAATCATACAACTCAGCTTTGCGATCGTCGGAATCAGTCACCGGGATACGAACCTGAACAACGTTCATTTCATAATCCGTGGCGGACTGGGCCTGTCAAGAATAACCATACTACTCAAATTGGCGATCGTCGGACTCAATCACCAGGATACGAAGCTTAGCTCCGTTCATTTCATAATCCGTGGCGGACTTGGCCTGTCATGAATAATCATACGACTCAGCTACGCGATCGTTGGACTCAGTCACCAGGATACGAACCTGATCTCCGTTTATTTCATAATCTGTGGCGGACTGAGCCTGTCAAGAATAACCATACGACTCAGATTGGCGATCGTCGGACTCAGTCACCAGGATACGAACCTGAGCTTCGTTCATTTCATAATCTGTGCGAACTGGGCCTGTCAGGAATGACCATACGACTCAGATTCGCGATCGTCGGACTCAGTCACCAGGATACGAACCTGAGCTGCGTTCATTTCATAATCCGTGGCGGTCTGGGCCTGTCATGAATAACCATACGACTCAGCTTCGCGATCGTCTGACTCAGTCACCAGGACACAAACCTGAGCTCCGTTCATTTCATAATCCGTGGCGGTCTGGGCCTGTCATAAATAACCATACTACTCAGATTCGCGATCGTCGGACTCAGTCACCAGGATACGAACCTGAACTCCGTTCATTTCATATTTCGTGGCGGACTGCGCCTGTCATGAATAATCATACAACTCAGCTTCGCGATCGTCGGACTCAGTCACCAGGATACGAACCTGAACTCCGTTCATTTCATAATCCGTGGCGGACTGCGCCTGTCATGAATAATCATACAACTCAGCTTTGCGATCGTCGGACTCAGTCACCAGGATACGAACCTGAACAACGTTCATTTTATAATATGTGGGGGACTGGGCCTGTCAAGAATAACCATAGACTCAAATTGGCGAAAGTCGGACTCAATCACCAGGATACGATGCTTAGCTCCGTTCATTTCATAATCCGTGGCGGACTTGGCCTGTCATGAATAATCATACGACTCAGCTTCGCGATCGTTGGACTCAGTCAGCAGGATACGAACCTGAACTCCGTTCATTTCATATTCTGTGGCGGACTGGGCCTTACCTGTCATGAATAACCATACGGCTCAGTTTCGTGATCATCGGACTCAGTCACCAGGAGACGAACCTGAGCTTCGTTCATTTCATAATCCGTGGCGGACTGGGCCTGTCAAGAATAACCATACGACTCAAATTGGCGATCGTCGGACTCAATCACCAGGATACGAAGCTTAGCTCCGTTCATTTCATAATCCGTGGCGGACTTGGCCTGTCATGAATAATCATACGACTCAGCTACGCGATCGTTGGACTCAGTCAGCAGGATACGAACCTGAGCTCCCTTCATTTCATAATCCGTGGCGGTCTGGGCCTGTCATGAATAACCATACGACTCAGCTTGGCGATCGTCGGACTCAGTCACCAGGATACGAACCTGAGCTCCGTTCATTTCATAATCCGTGGCGGACTGGGCCTGTCATGAATAACCATTCGACCCAGCTTCCCGATCGTCGGACTCAGTCACCAGAATACGAACCTGAGCTGCGTTCATTTCATAATCCGTGGCGGTCTGGGCCTGTGATGAATAACCATACGACTCAGATTCGCGATCGTCGGACTCAGTCACCAGGACACAAACCTGAGCTGCGTTCATTTCATAATCCGTGGCGGTCTGGGCCTGTCATGAATAACCATACGACTCAGCTTCGCGATCGTCGGACTCAGTCACCAGGATACGAACCTGAGCTCCGTTCATTTCCTAATTTGTGGCGGACTTGGCCTGTCATGAATAATCATACGACTCAGCTTCGCGATCGTCGGACTCAGTCACCAGGATACGAACCTGAACTCCGTTCATTTCATATTTCGTGGCGGACTGCGCCTGTCATGAATAATCATACAACTCAGCTTCGCGATCGTCGGAATCAGTCACCAGGATACGAACCTGAACTCCGTTCATTTCATAATCTGTGGGGGAATGGGCCTCTCATGAAGAACCATTGGATTCAGCTTCGCGATCGTCGGACTCAGTCACCAGTATACGAACCTGAGCTCCGTTCATTTCATATTCTGTGGCGGACTGGGCCTTACCTGTCATGAATAACCATACGGCTCAGTTTCGTGATCATCGGACTCAGTCACCAGGAGACGAACCTGAGCTCCGTTCATTTCATAATCCGTGGCGGACTGGGCCTGTCAAGAATAACCATACGACTCAAATTGGCGATCGTCGGACTCAATCACCAGGATACGAAGCTTAGCTCCGTTCATTTCATAATCCGTGGGGGACATGGCCTGTCATGAATAATCATACGACTCAGCTACGCGATCGTTGGACTCAGTCACCAGGATACGAACCTGATCTCCGTTTATTTCATAATCTGTCGCGGACTGAGCCTGTCAAGAATAACCATACGACTCACATTCGCGATCGTCGGACTCAGTCACCAGGATACGAACCTGAGCTTCGTTCATTTCATAATCTGTGCGAACTGGGCCTGTCATGAATAACCATACGACTCAGATTCGCGATTGTCGGACTCAGTCACGAGGATACGAACCTGAGCTGCGTTCATTTCATAATCCGTGGCGGTCTGGGCCTGTCATGAATAACCATACGACTCAGCTTCGCGATCGTCGGACTCAGTCACAAGGACACAAACCTGAGCTCCGTTCATTTCATAATCCGTGGCGGTCTGGGCCTGTCATGAATAACCATACGACTAAGATTCGCGATCGTCGGACTCAGTCACCAGGATACGAACCTGAACTCCGTTCATTTCATATTTCGTGGCGGACTGCGCCTGTCATGAATAATCATACAACTCAGCTTTTCGATCGTCGGACTCAGTCACCAGGATACGAACCTGAACTCCGTTCATTTCATATTTCGTGGCGGACTGCGCCTGTCATGAAAAATCATACAACTCAGCTTTGCGATCGTCGGAATCAGTCACCGGGATACGAACCTGAACAACGTTCATTTCATAATCCGTGGCGGACTGGGCCTGTCAAGAATAACCATACTACTCAAATTGGCGATCGTCGGACTCAATCACCAGGATACGAAGCTTAGCTCCGTTCATGTCATAATCCGTGGCGGACTTGGCCTGTCATGAATAATCATACGACTCAGCTACGCGATCGTTGGACTCAGTCACCAGGATACGAACCTGATCTCCGTTTATTTCATAATCTGTGGCGGACTGAGCCTGTCAAGAATAACCATACGACTCAGATTGGCGATCGTCGGACTCAGTCACCAGGATACGAACCTGAGCTTCGTTCATTTCATAATCTGTGCGAACTGGGCCTGTCAGGAATGACCATACGACTCAGATTCGCGATCGTCGGACTCAGTCACCAGGATACGAACCTGAGCTGCGTTCATTTCATAATCCGTGGCGGTCTGGGCCTGTCATGAATAACCATACGACTCAGCTTCGCGATCGTCTGACTCAGTCACCAGGACACAAACCTGAGCTCCGTTCATTTCATAATCCGTGGCGGTCTGGGCCTGTCATAAATAACCATACTACTCAGATTCGCGATCGTCGGACTCAGTCACCAGGATACGAACCTGAACTCCGTTCATTTCATATTTCGTGGCGGACTGCGCCTGTCATGAATAATCATACAACTCAGCTTCGCGATCGTCGGACTCAGTCACCAGGATACGAACCTGAACTCCGTTCATTTCATATTTCGTGGCGGACTGCGCCTGTCATGAATAATCATACAACTCAGCTTTGCGATCGTCGGACTCAGTCACCAGGATACGAACCTGAACAACGTTCATTTTATAATATGTGGGGGACTGGGCCTCTCATGAAGAACAATTGGACTCAGCTTCGCGATCGTCGGACTCAGTCACCAGGATACGAACCTGAGCTCCGTTCATTTCATATTCTGTGGCGGACTGGGCCTGTCATGAATAACCATACGACTCAGCTTCGCGATCGTCGGACTCAGTCACCAGGATACGAACCTGAGCTCCGTTCATTTCATATTCTGTGGCGGACCGGGCCTTAACTATCATGAATAACGGCTCAGTTTCGTGATTATCGGACTCAGTCACCAGGAGACGAACCTGAGCTCCGTTCATTTCATAATCCGTGGCGGACTGGGCCTGTCAAGAATAACCATAGACTCAAATTGGCGATCGTCGGACTCAATCACCAGTATACGAAGCTTAGCTCCGTTCATTTCATAATCCGTGGCGGACTTGGCCTGTCATGAATAATCATACGACTCAGCTTCGCGATCGTTGGACTCAGTCAGCAGGATACGAACCTGAATTCCCTTCATTTCATAATCCGTGGCGGTCTGGGCCTGTCATGAATAACCATACGACCCAGCTTGGCGATCGTCGGACTCAGTCACCAGGATACGAACCTGAGCTCCGTTCATTTCATAATCCGTGGCGGACTGGGCCTGTCATGAATAACCATTCGACCCAGCTTCCCGATCGTCGGACTCAGTCACCAGGATACGAACCTGAGATCCGTTCATTTCATAATCCGTGGCGGACTGGGCCTGTCAAGAATAACCATCGACTCAAATTGGCGAACGTCGGACTCAATCACCAGGATACGATGCTTAGCTCCGTTCATTTCATAATCCGTGGCGGACTTGGCCTGTCATGAATAACCATACGACTCAGCTTCGCGATCGTCGGACTCAGTCACCAGGATACGAACCTGAGCTCCGTTCATTTCCTAATTTGTGGCGGACTGCGCCTGTCATGAATAATCATACGACTCAGCTTCGCGATCGTCGGACTCAGTCACCAGGATACGAACCTGAACTCCGTTCATTTCATATTTCGTGGCGGACTGCGCCTGTCATGAATAATAATACAACTCAGCTTCGCGATCGTCGGACTCAGTCACCAGGATACGAACCTGAACTCCGTTCATTTCATATTCTGTGGCGGACTGGGCCTTACCTGTCATGAATAACCATACGGCTCAGTTTCGTGATCATCGGACTCAGTCACCAGGAGACGAACCTGAGCTTCGTTCATTTCATAATCCGTGGCGGACTGGGCCTGTCATGAATAACCATACGACTCAGCTTCGCGATCGTCGGACTCAGTCACCAGGAGACGAACCTGAGCTCCGTTCATTTCATAATCCGTGGCGGACTGGGCCTGTCAAGAATAACCATAGACTCAAATTGGCGAAAGTCGGACTCAATCACCAGGATACGATGCTTAGCTCCGTTCATTTCATAATCCGTGGCGGACTTGGCCTGTCATGAATAATCATACGACTCAGCTTCGCGATCGTTGGACTCAGTCAGCAGGATACGAACCTGAACTCCGTTCATTTCATATTCTGTGGCGGACTGGGCCTTACCTGTCATGAATAACCATACGGCTCAGTTTCGTGATCATCGGACTCAGTCACCAGGAGACGAACCTGAGCTTCGTTCATTTCATAATCCGTGGCGGACTGGGCCTGTCAAGAATAACCATACGACTCAAATTGGCGATCGTCGGACTCAATCACCAGGATACGAAGCTTAGCTCCGTTCATTTCATAATCCGTGGCGGACTTGGCCTGTCATGAATAATCATACGACTCAGCTACGCGATCGTTGGACTCAGTCAGCAGGATACGAACCTGAGCTCCCTTCATTTCATAATCCGTGGCGGTCTGGGCCTGTCATGAATAACCATACGACTCAGCTTGGCGATCGTCGGACTCAGTCACCAGGATACGAACCTGAGCTCCGTTCATTTCATAATCCGTGGCGGACTGGGCCTGTCATGAATAACCATTCGACCCAGCTTCCCGATCGTCGGACTCAGTCACCAGAATACGAACCTGAGCTGCGTTCATTTCATAATCCGTGGCGGTCTGGGCCTGTGATGAATAACCATACGACTCAGATTCGCGATCGTCGGACTCAGTCACCAGGACACAAACCTGAGCTGCGTTCATTTCATAATCCGTGCCGGTCTGGGCCTGTCATGAATAACCATACGACTCAGATTCGCGATCGTCGGACTCAGTCACCAGGATACGAACCTGAACTCCGTTCATTTCATATTTCGTGGCGGACTGCGCCTGTCATGAATAATCATACAACTCAGCTTTGCGATCGTCGGACTCAGTCACCAGGATACAAACCTGAACAACGTTCATTTTATAATCTGTGGGGGACTGGGCCTCTCATGAAGAACAATTGGACTCAGCTTCGCGATCGTCGGACTCAATCACCAGGATACGAACCTGAGCTCCGTTCATTTCATATTCTGTGGCGGACTGGGCCTGTCATGAATAACCATAAGACTCAGCTTCGCGATCGTCGGATTCAGTCACCAGGATACGAACCTGAGCTCCGTTCATTTCATATTCTGTGGCGGACTGGGCCTTACCTGTCATGAATAACGGCTCAGTTTCGTGATTATCGGACTCAGTCACCAGGATACGAACCTGAGCTCCGTTCATTTCATAATCCGTGGCGGACTGGGCCTGTCATGAATAACCATTCGACCCAGCTTCCCGATCGTCGGACTCAGTCACCAGAATACGAACCTGAGCTGCGTTCATTTCATAATCCGTGGCGGTCTGGGCCTGTGATGAATAACCATACGACTCAGATTCGCGATCGTCGGACTCAGTCACCAGGACACAAACCTGAGCTGCGTTCATTTCATAATCCGTGGCGGTCTGGGCCTGTCATGAATAACCATACGACTCAGATTCGCGATCGTCGGACTCAGTCACCAGGATACGAACCTGAACTCCGTTCATTTCATATTTCGTGGCGGACTGCGCCTGTCATGAATAATCATACAACTCAGCTTTGCGATCGTCGGACTCAGTCACCAGGATACAAACCTGAACAACGTTCATTTTATAATCTGTGGGGGACTGGGCCTCTCATGAAGAACAATTGGACTCAGCTTCGCGATCGTCGGACTCAATCACCAGGATACGAACCTGAGCTCCGTTCATTTCATATTCTGTGGCGGACTGGGCCTGTCATGAATAACCATACGACTCAGCTTCGCGATCGTCGGATTCAGTCACCAGGATACGAACCTGAGCTCCGTTCATTTCATATTCTGTGGCGGACTGGGCCTTACCTGTAATGAATAACGGCTCAGTTTCGTGATTATCGGACTCAGTCACCAGGATACGAACCTGAGCTCCGTTCATTTCCTAATTTGTGGCGGACTTGGCCTGTCATGAATAATCATACGACTCAGCTTCGCGATCGTCGGACTCAGTCACCAGGATACGAACCTGAACTCCGTTCATTTCATATTTTGTGGCGGACTGCGCCTGTCATGAATAATCATACAACTCAGCTTCGCGATCGTCGGAATCAGTCACCAGGATACGAACCTGAACTCCGTTCATTTCATAATCTGTGGGGGACTGGGCCTCTCATGAAGAACCATTGGATTCAGCTTCGCGATCGTCGGACTCAGTCACCAGGATACGAACCTGAGCTCCGTTCATTTCATATTCTCTGGCGGACTGGGCCTGTCATGAATAACCATACGGCCCAGCTCCGCGATCGTCGGATTCAGTCACCAGGATACGAACCGGAGCTCCGTTCATTTCATATTCTGTGGCGGACTGGGCCTTACCTGTCATGAATAACCATACGGCTCAGTTTCGTGATCATCGGACTCAGTCACCAGGAGACGAACCTGAACTCCGTTCATTTCATAATCCGTGGCGGACTGAGCCTGTCAAGAATAACCATACGACTCAAATTGGCGATCGTCGGACTCAATCACCAGGATACGAAGCTTAACTCCGTTCATTTCATAATCCGTGGCGGACATGGCCTGTCATGAATAATCATACGAATCAGCTACGCGATCGTTGGACTCAGTCACCAGGATACGAACCTGAACTTCGTTCATTTCATAATCTGTGCGAACTGGGCCTGTCATGAATAACCATGCGACTCAGATTCGCGATCGTCGGACTCAGTCACCAGGATACGAACCTGAGCTGCGTTCATTTCATAATCCGTGGCGGTCTGGGCCTGTCATGAATAACCATACGACTCAGCTTCGCGATCGTCGGACTCAGTCACCAGGACACAAACCTGAGCTCCGTTCATTTCATAATCCGTGGCGGTCTGGGCCTGTCATGAATAACCATACGACTAAGATTCGCGATCGTCGGACTCAGTCACCAGGATACGAACCTGAACTCCGTTCATTTCATGTTTCGTGGCGGACTGCGCCTGTCATGAATAATCATACAACTCAGCTTCGCGATCGTCGGACTCAGTCACCAGGATACGAACCTGAACTCCGTTCATTTCATAATCCGTGGCGGACTGAGCCTGTCAAGAATAACCATACGACTCAGCTTCGCGATCGTCGGACTCAGTCACCAGGATACGAACCTGAGCTTCGTTCATTTCATAATCTGTGCGAACTGGGCCTGTCATGAATAACCATGCGACTCAGATTCGCGATCGTCGGAATCAGTCACCAGGATACGAACCTGAACTCCGTTCATTTCATAATCTGTGGGGGACTGGGCCTCTCATGAAGAACCATTGGATTCAGCTTCGCGATCGTCGGACTCAGTCACCAGGATACGAACCTGAGCTCCGTTCATTTCATATTCTCTGGCGGACTGGGCCTGTCATGAATAACCATACGGCCCAGCTCCGCGATCGTCGGATTCAGTCACCAGGATACGAACCTGAGCTCCGTTCATTTCATATTCTGTGGCGGACTGGGCCTTACCTGTCATGAATAACCATACGGCTCAGTTTCGTGATCATCGGACTCAGTCACCAGGAGACGAACCTGAACTCCGTTCATTTCATAATCCGTGGCGGACTGAGCCTGTCAAGAATAACCATACGACTCAAATTGGCGATCGTCGGACTCAATCACCAGGATACGAAGATTAGCTCCGTTCATTTCATAATCCGTGGCGGACATGGCCTGTCATGAATAATCATACGAATCAGCTTCGCGATCGTCGGACTCAATCACCAGGATACGAACCTGAGCTCCGTTCATTTCATATTCTGTGGCGGACTGGGCCTGTCATGAATAACCATACGACTCAGCTTCGCGATCGTCGGACTCAGTCACCAGGATACGAACCTGAGCTCCGTTCATTTCATATTCTGTGGCGGACTGGGCCTTACCTGTCATGAATAACGGCTCAGTTTCGTGATTATCGGACTCAGTCACCTGGAGACGAACCTGAGCTCCGTTCATTTCATAATCCGTGGCGGACTGGGCCTGTCAAGAATAACCATAGACTCAAATTGGCGATCGTCGGACTCAATCACCAGGATACGAAGCTTAGCTCCGGTCATTTCATAATCCGTGGCGGACCTGGCCTGTCATGATTAATCATACGACTCAGCTTCGCGATCGTCGGACTCAATCACCAGGATACGAACCTGAGCTCCGTTCATTTCATATTCTGTGGCGGACTGGGCCTGTCATGAATAACCATACGACTCAGCTTCGCGATCGTCGGACTCAGTCACCAGGATACGAACCTGAGCTCCGTTCATTTCATATTCTGTGGCGGACTGGGCCTTACCTGTCATGAATAACGGCTCAGTTTCGTGATTATCGGACTCAGTCACCTGGAGACGAACCTGAGCTCCGTTCATTTCATAATCCGTGGCGGACTGGGCCTGTCAAGAATAACCATAGACTCAAATTGGCGATCGTCGGACTCAATCACCAGGATACGAAGCTTAGCTCCGGTCATTTCATAATCCGTGGCGGACCTGGCCTATCATGATTAATCATACGACTCAGCTTCGCGATCGTTGGACTCAGTCAGCAGGATACGAACCCGAACTCCGTTCATTTCATAATCTGTGGCGGACTGGGCCTGTCATGAATAACCATACGACTCAGCTTCGCGATCGTCGGACTCAGTCACCAGGATACGAACCTGAGCTCCGTTCATTTCCTAATTTGTGGCGGACTTGGCCTGTCATGAATAATCATACGACTCAGCTTCGCGATCGTCGGACTCAGTCACCAGGATACGAACCTGAACTCCGTTCATTTCATATTTCGTGGCGGACTGCGCCTGTCATGAATAATCATACAACTCAGCTTCGCGATCGTCGGAATCAGTCACCAGGATACGAACCTGAACTCCGTTCATTTCATAATCTGTGGGGGAATGGGCCTCTCATGAAGAACCATTGGATTCAGCTTCGCGATCGTCGGACTCAGTCACCAGTATACGAACCTGAGCTCCGTTCATTTCATATTCTCTGTCGGACTGGGCCTGTCATGAATAACCATACGACTCAGCTTCGCGATCGTCGGATTCAGTCACCAGGATACGAACCTGAGCTCCGTTCATTTCATATATGTGGCGGACTGGGCCTTACCTGTCATGAATAACCATACGGCTCAGTTTCGTGATCATCGGACTCAGTCACCAGGAGACGAACCTGAGCTCCGTTCATTTCATAATCCGTGGCGGACTGGGCCTGTCAAGAATAACCATACGACTCAAATTGGCGATCGTCGGACTCAATCACCAGGATACGAAGCTTAGCTCCGTTCATTTCATAATCCGTGGGGGACATGGCCTGTCATGAATAATCATACGACTCAGCTACGCGATCGTTGGACTCAGTCACCAGGATACGAACCTGATCTCCGTTTATTTCATAATCTGTCGCGGACTGAGCCTGTCAAGAATAACCATACGACTCACATTCGCGATCGTCGGACTCAGTCACCAGGATACGAACCTGAGCTTCGTTCATTTCATAATCTGTGCGAACTGGGCCTGTCATGAATAACCATACGACTCAGATTCGCGATTGTCGGACTCAGTCACGAGGATACGAACCTGAGCTGCGTTCATTTCATAATCCGTGGCGGTCTGGGCCTGTCATGAATAACCATACGACTCAGCTTCGCGATCGTCGGACTCAGTCACCAGGACACAAACCTGAGCTCCGTTCATTTCATAATCCGTGGCGGTCTGGGCCTATCATGAATAACCATACGACTAAGATTCGCGATCGTCGGACTCAGTCACCAGGATACGAACCTGAACTCCGTTCATTTCATATTTCGTGGCGGACTGCGCCTGTCATGAATAATCATACAACTCAGCTTTTCGATCGTCGGACTCAGTCACCAGGATACGAACCTGAACTCCGTTCATTTCATATTTCGTGGCGGACTGCGCCTGTCATGAAAAATCATACAACTCAGCTTTGCGATCGTCGGAATCAGTCACCGGGATACGAACCTGAACAACGTTCATTTCATAATCCGTGGCGGACTGGGCCTGTCAAGAATAACCATACTACTCAAATTGGCGATCGTCGGACTCAATCACCAGGATACGAAGCTTAGCTCCGTTCATTTCATAATCCGTGGCGGACTTGGCCTGTCATGAATAATCATACGACTCAGCTACGCGATCGTTGGACTCAGTCACCAGGATACGAACCTGATCTCCGTTTATTTCATAATCTGTGGCGGACTGAGCCTGTCAAGAATAACCATACGACTCAGATTGGCGATCGTCGGACTCAGTCACCAGGATACGAACCTGAGCTTCGTTCATTTCATAATCTGTGCGAACTGGGCCTGTCAGGAATGACCATACGACTCAGATTCGCGATCGTCGGACTCAGTCACCAGGATACGAACCTGAGCTGCGTTCATTTCATAATCCGTGGCGGTCTGGGCCTGTCATGAATAACCATACGACTCAGCTTCGCGATCGTCTGACTCAGTCACCAGGACACAAACCTGAGCTCCGTTCATTTCATAATCCGTGGCGGTCTGGGCCTGTCATAAATAACCATACTACTCAGATTCGCGATCGTCGGACTCAGTCACCAGGATACGAACCTGAACTCCGTTCATTTCATATTTCGTGGCGGACTGCGCCTGTCATGAATAATCATACAACTCAGCTTCGCGATCGTCGGACTCAGTCACCAGGATACGAACCTGAACTCCGTTCATTTCATATTTCGTGGCGGACTGCGCCTGTCATGAATAATCATACAACTCAGCTTTGCGATCGTCGGACTCAGTCACCAGGATACGAACCTGAACAACGTTCATTTTATAATATGTGGGGGACTGGGCCTCTCATGAAGAACAATTGGACTCAGCTTCGCGATCGTCGGACTCAGTCACCAGGATACGAACCTGAGCTCCGTTCATTTCATATTCTGTGGCGGACTGGGCCTGTCATGAATAACCATACGACTCAGCTTCGCGATCGTCGGACTCAGTCACCAGGATACGAACCTGAGCTCCGTTCATTTCATATTCTGTGGCGGACCGGGCCTTAACTATCATGAATAACGGCTCAGTTTCGTGATTATCGGACTCAGTCACCAGGAGACGAACCTGAGCTCCGTTCATTTCATAATCCGTGGCGGACTGGGCCTGTCAAGAATAACCATAGACTCAAATTGGCGATCGTCGGACTCAATCACCAGTATACGAAGCTTAGCTCCGTTCATTTCATAATCCGTGGCGGACTTGGCCTGTCATGAATAATCATACGACTCAGCTTCGCGATCGTTGGACTCAGTCAGCAGGATACGAACCTGAATTCCCTTCATTTCATAATCCGTGGCGGTCTGGGCCTGTCATGAATAACCATACGACCCAGCTTGGCGATCGTCGGACTCAGTCACCAGGATACGAACCTGAGCTCCGTTCATTTCATAATCCGTGGCGGACTGGGCCTGTCATGAATAACCATTCGACCCAGCTTCCCGATCGTCGGACTCAGTCACCAGGATACGAACCTGAGATCCGTTCATTTCATAATCCGTGGCGGACTGGGCCTGTCAAGAATAACCATCGACTCAAATTGGCGAACGTCGGACTCAATCACCAGGATACGATGCTTAGCTCCGTTCATTTCATAATCCGTGGCGGACTTGGCCTGTCATGAATAACCATACGACTCAGCTTCGCGATCGTCGGACTCAGTCACCAGGATACGAACCTGAGCTCCGTTCATTTCCTAATTTGTGGCGGACTGCGCCTGTCATGAATAATCATACGACTCAGCTTCGCGATCGTCGGACTCAGTCACCAGGATACGAACCTGAACTCCGTTCATTTCATATTTCGTGGCGGACTGCGCCTGTCATGAATAATAATACAACTCAGCTTCGCGATCGTCGGACTCAGTCACCAGGATACGAACCTGAACTCCGTTCATTTCATATTCTGTGGCGGACTGGGCCTTACCTGTCATGAATAACCATACGGCTCAGTTTCGTGATCATCGGACTCAGTCACCAGGAGACGAACCTGAGCTTCGTTCATTTCATAATCCGTGGCGGACTGGGCCTGTCATGAATAACCATACGACTCAGCTTCGCGATCGTCGGACTCAGTCACCAGGATACGAACCTGAACTCCGTTCATTTCATATTTCGTGGCGGACTGCGCCTGTCATGAATAATCATACAACTCAGCTTTGCGATCGTCGGACTCAATCACCAGGATACGAAGCTTAGCTCCGTTCATTTCATAATCCGTGGCGGACTTGGCCTGTCATGAATAATCATACGACTCAGCTACGCGATCGTTGGACTCAGTCAGCAGGATACGAACCTGAGCTCCCTTCATTTCATAATCCGTGGCGGTCTGGGCCTGTCATGAATAACCATACGACTCAGCTTGGCGATCGTCGGACTCAGTCACCAGGATACGAACCTGAGCTCCGTTCATTTCATAATCTGTGCGAACTGGGCCTGTCATGAATAACCATGCGACTCAGATTCGCGATCGTCGGACTCAGTCACCAGGATACGAACCTGAGCTGCGTTCATTTCATAATCCGTGGCGGTCTGGGCCTGTCATGAATAACCATACGACTCAGCTTCGCGATCGTCGGACTCAGTCACCAGGACACAAACCTGAGCTCCGTTCATTTCATAATCCGTGGCGGTCTGGGCCTGTCATGAATAACCATACGACTAAGATTCGCGATCGTCGGACTCAGTCACCAGGATACGAACCTGAACTCCGTTCATTTCATATTTCGTGGCGGACTGCGCCTGTCATGAATAATCATACAACTCAGCTTCGCGATCGTCGGACTCAGTCACCAGGATACGAACCTGAACTCCGTTCATTTCATAATCCGTGGCGGACTGAGCCTGTCAAGAATAACCATACGACTCAGCTTCGCGATCGTCGGACTCAGTCACCAGGATACGAACCTGAGCCTCGTTCATTTCATAATCTGTGCGAACTGGGCCTGTCATGAATAACCATGCGACTCAGATTCGCGATCGTCGGACTCAGTCACCAGGATACGAACCTGAGCTGCGTTCATTTCATAATCCGTGGCGGTCTGGGCCTGTCATGAATAACCATACGACTCAGCTTCGCGATCGTCGGACTCAGTCACCAGGACACAAACCTGAGCTCCGTTCATTTCATAATCCGTGGCGGTCTGGGCCTGTCATGAATAACCATACGACTCAGATTCGCGATCGTCGGACTCAGTCACCAGGATACGAACCTGAACTCCGTTCATTTCATATTTCGTGGCGGACTGCGCCTGTCATGAATAATCATACAACTCAGCTTCGCGATCGTCGGACTCAGTCACCAGGATACGAACCTGAACTCCGTTCATTTCATATTTCGTGGCGGACTGCGCCTGTCATGAATAATCATACAACTCAGCTTTGCGATCGTCGGACTCAGTCACCAGGATACGAACCTGAACAACGTTCATTTTATAATCTGTGGGGGACTGGGCCTCTCATGAAGAACAATTGGACTCAGCTTCGCGATCGTCGGACTCAGTCACCAGGATACGAACCTGAGCTCCGTTCATTTCATATTCAGTGGCGGACCGGGCCTTACCTGTCATGAATAACGGCTCAGTTTCGTGATTATCGGACTCAGTCACCAGGAGACGAACCTGAGCTCCGTTCATTTCATAATCCTTGGCGGACTGGGCCTGTCAAGAATAACCATAGACTCAAATTGGCGATAGTCGGACTCAATCACCAGGATACAAAGCTTAGCTCCGTTCATTTCATAATCCGTGGCGGACTTGGCCTGTCATGAATAATCATACGACTCAGCTTCGCGATCGTTGGACTCAGTCAGCAGGAAACGAACCTGAAGTCCCTTCATTTCATAATCCGTGGCGGTCTGGGCCTGTCATGAATAACCATACGACTCAGCTTGGCGATCGTCGGACTCAGTCACCAGGATACGAACCTGAGCTCCGTTCATTTCATAAATCCGTGGCGGACTGGGCCTGTCATGAATAACCATTCGACCCAGCTTCCCGATCGTCGGACTCAGGCACCAGGATACGAACCTGAGCTCCGTTCATTTCATAATCCGTGGCGGTCTGGGCCTGTCATGAATTACCATACGACTCAGATTCGCGCTTGTCGGACTAAGTCACCAGGATACGAACCTGAGCTCCGTTCATTTCATAATCCGTGGCGGACTGGGCCTGTCATGAATAACCATTCGACTCAGCTTCGCGAACGTCGGACTCAGTCACCAGGATACGAACCTGAGCTCCGTTCATTGCATAATCCGTGGCGGTCTGGTCCTGTCATGAATAACCATACGACTCAGATTCGCGATCGTCGGACTCAGTCACCAGGATACGAACTTGAGCTCCGTTCCTTTCATAATCCGTTGCGGACTGGGCCTGTCATGAATAACCATTCGACTCAGCTTCGCGATCGTTGGACTCAGTCACCAGGATACGAACCTGAGCTCCGTTTATTTCATAATCTGTGGCGGACTGAGCCTGTCAAGAATAACCATACGACTCACATTCGCGATCGTCGGACTCAGTCACCAGGATACGAACCTGAGCTTCGTTCATTTCATAATCTGTGCAAACTGGGCCTGTCATGAATAACCATACGACTCAGATTCGCGATCGTCGGACTCAGTCACCAGGATACGAACCTGAGCTCCGTTCATTTCATAATCCGTGGCGGACTGGGCCTGTCATGAATAACCATTCGACTCAGCTTCGAGATCGTCGGACTCAGTCACCAGGATACGAACCTGAGCTCCGTTTATTTCATAATCTGTGGCGGACTGAGCCTGTCAAGAATAACCATACGACTCACATTTGGGATCGTCGGACTCAGTCACCAGGATACGAAGCTTAACTCCGTTCATTTCATATTCTGTGGCGGACTGGGCCTTACCTGTCATGAATAACGGCTCAGTTTCGTGAATATCGGACTCAGTCACAAGGAGACGAACCTAAGCTCCGTTCATTTCATAATCCGTGGCGGACTGGGCCTGTCAAGAATAACCATAGACTCAAATTGGCGATCGTCGGACTCAGTCACCAGGATACGAAGCTTAGCTCCGTTCATTTCATAATCCATGGCGGACTTGGCCTGTCATGAATAATCATACGACTCAGCTTCGCGATCGTTGGACTCAGTCAGCAGGATACGAACCTGAAGTCCCTTCATTTCATAATCCGTGGCGGTCTGGGCCTGTCATGAATAACCATACGACCCAGCTTCCCGATCGTCGGACTCAGTCACCAGGATACGAACCTGAGCTCCGTTCATTTCATAATCCGTGGCGGTCTGGGCCTGTCATGAATTACCATACGACTCAGATTCGCGATCGTCGGACTCAGTCACCAGGATACGAACCTGAGCTCCGTTCATTTCATAATCCGTGGCGGACTGGGCCTGTCATGAATAACCATTCGACTCAGCTTCGCGAACGTCGGACTCAGTCACCAGGATACGAACCTGAGCTCCGTTCATTGCATAATCCGTGGCGGTCTGGGCCTGTCATGAATAACCAAACGACTCAGATTCGCGATCGTCGGACTCAGTCACCAGGATACGAACTTGAGCTCCGTTCCTTTCATAATCCGTGGCGGACTGGGCCTGTCATGAATAACCATTCGACTCAGCTTCGCGATCGTTGGACTCAGTCACCAGGATACGAACCTGAGCTGCGTTCATTTCATAATCCGTGGCGGTCTGGGCCTGTCATGAATAACCATACGACTCAGATTCGCGATCGTCGGACTCAGTCACCAGGATACGAACCTGAGCTCCGTTCATTTCATAATCCGTGGCGGACTGAGCCTGTCATGAATAACCATTTGACTCAGCCTGCGATCGTCGGACTCAGTCACCAGGATACGAACCTGAGCTCCGTTTATTTCATAATCTGTGGCGGACTGAGCCTGTCAAGAATAACCATACGACTCACATTCGCGATCGTCGGACTCAGTCACCAGGATACGAACCTGAGCTTCGTTCATTATAATCTGTGCAAACTGGGCCTGTCATGAATAACCATACGACTCAGATTCGCGATCGTCGGACTCAGTCACGAGGATACGAACCTGAGCTCCGTTCATTTCATAATCCGTGGCGGACTGGGCCTGTCATGAATAACCATTCGACTCAGCTTCGAGATCGTCGGACTCAGTCACCAGGATACGAACCTGAGCTCCGTTTATTTCATAATCTGTGGCGGACTGAGCCTGTCAAGAATAACCATACGACTCACATTCGGGATCGTCGGACTCAGTCACCAGGATACGAACCTGAGCTCCGTTCATTTCATATTCTGTGGCGGACTGGGCCTTACCTGTCATGAATAACGGCTCAGTTTCGTCATTATCGGACTCAGTCACCAGGAGACGAACCTGAGCTCCGTTCATTTCATAATCCGTGGCGGACTGGGCCTGTCAAGAATAACCATAGACTCAAATTGGCGATCGTCGGACTCAATCACCAGGATACGAAGCTTAGCTCCGTTCATTTCATAATCCGTTGCGGACTTGGCCTGTCATGAATAATCATACGACTCAGCTTCGCGATCGTTGGACTCAGTCAGCAGGATACGAACCTGAAGTCCCTTCATTTCATAATCCGTGGCGGTCTGGGCCTGTCATGAATAACCATACGACTCAGCTTGGCGATCGTCGGACTCAGTCACCAGGATACGAACCTGAACTCCGTTCATTTCATATTTCGTGGCGGACTGCGCCTGTCATGAATAATCATACAACTCAGCTTCGCGATCGTCGGACTCAGTCACCAGGATACGAACCTGAACTCCGTTCATTTCATATTTCGTGGCGGACTGCGCCTGTCATGAATAATCATACAACTCAGCTTTGCGATCGTCGGACTCAGTCACCAGGATACGAACCTGAACAACGTTCATTTTATAATCTGTGGGGGACTGGGCCTCTCATGAAGAACAATTGGACTCAGCTTCGCGATCGTCGGACTCAGTCACCAGGATACGAACCTGAGCTCCGTTCATTTCATATTCAGTGGCGGACCGGGCCTTACCTGTCATGAATAACGGCTCAGTTTCGTGATTATCGGACTCAGTCACCAGGAGACGAACCTGAGCTCCGTTCATTTCATAATCCTTGGCGGACTGGGCCTGTCAAGAATAACCATAGACTCAAATTGGCGATAGTCGGACTCAATCACCAGGATACAAAGCTTAGCTCCGTTCATTTCATAATCCGTGGCGGACTTGGCCTGTCATGAATAATCATACGACTCAGCTTCGCGATCGTTGGACTCAGTCAGCAGGAAACGAACCTGAAGTCCCTTCATTTCATAATCCGTGGCGGTCTGGGCCTGTCATGAATAACCATACGACTCAGCTTGGCGATCGTCGGACTCAGTCACCAGGATACGAACCTGAGCTCCGTTCATTTCATAAATCCGTGGCGGACTGGGCCTGTCATGAATAACCATTCGACCCAGCTTCCCGATCGTCGGACTCAGGCACCAGGATACGAACCTGAGCTCCGTTCATTTCATAATCCGTGGCGGTCTGGGCCTGTCATGAATTACCATACGACTCAGATTCGCGCTTGTCGGACTCAGTCACCAGGATACGAACCTGAGCTCCGTTCATTTCATAATCCGTGGCGGACTGGGCCTGTCATGAATAACCATTCGACTCAGCTTCGCGAACGTCGGACTCAGTCACCAGGATACGAACCTGAGCTCCGTTCATTGCATAATCCGTGGCGGTCTGGTCCTGTCATGAATAACCATACGACTCAGATTCGCGATCGTCGGACTCAGTCACCAGGATACGAACTTGAGCTCCGTTCCTTTCATAATCCGTGGCGGACTGGGCCTGTCATGAATAACCATTCGACTCAGCTTCGCGATCGTTGGACTCAGTCACCAGGATACGAACCTGAGCTCCGTTTATTTCATAATCTGTGGCGGACTGAGCCTGTCAAGAATAACCATACGACTCACATTCGCGATCGTCGGACTCAGTCACCAGGATACGAACCTGAGCTTCGTTCATTTCATAATCTGTGCAAACTGGGCCTGTCATGAATAACCATACGACTCAGATTCGCGATCGTCGGACTCAGTCACCAGGATACGAACCTGAGCTCCGTTCATTTCATAATCCGTGGCGGACTGGGCCTGTCATGAATAACCATTCGACTCAGCTTCGAGATCGTCGGACTCAGTCACCAGGATACGAACCTGAGCTCCGTTTATTTCATAATCTGTGGCGGACTGAGCCTGTCAAGAATAACCATACGACTCACATTTGGGATCGTCGGACTCAGTCACCAGGATACGAAGCTTAACTCCGTTCATTTCATATTCTGTGGCGGACTGGGCCTTACCTGTCATGAATAACGGCTCAGTTTCGTGAATATCGGACTCAGTCACAAGGAGACGAACCTAAGCTCCGTTCATTTCATAATCCGTGGCGGACTGGGCCTGTCAAGAATAACCATAGACTCAAATTGGCGATCGTCGGACTCAGTCACCAGGATACGAAGCTTAGCTCCGTTCATTTCATAATCCATGGCGGACTTGGCCTGTCATGAATAATCATACGACTCAGCTTCGCGATCGTTGGACTCAGTCAGCAGGATACGAACCTGAAGTCCCTTCATTTCATAATCCGTGGCGGTCTGGGCCTGTCATGAATAACCATACGACCCAGCTTCCCGATCGTCGGACTCAGTCACCAGGATACGAACCTGAGCTCCGTTCATTTCATAATCCGTGGCGGTCTGGGCCTGTCATGAATTACCATACGACTCAGATTCGCGATCGTCGGACTCAGTCACCAGGATACGAACCTGAGCTCCGTTCATTTCATAATCCGTGGCGGACTGGGCCTGTCATGAATAACCATTCGACTCAGCTTCGCGAACGTCGGACTCAGTCACCAGGATACGAACCTGAGCTCCGTTCATTGCATAATCCGTGGCGGTCTGGGCCTGTCATGAATAACCAAACGACTCAGATTCGCGATCGTCGGACTCAGTCACCAGGATACGAACTTGAGCTCCGTTCCTTTCATAATCCGTGGCGGACTGGGCCTGTCATGAATAACCATTCGACTCAGCTTCGCGATCGTTGGACTCAGTCACCAGGATACGAACCTGAGCTGCGTTCATTTCATAATCCGTGGCGGTCTGGGCCTGTCATGAATAACCATACGACTCAGATTCGCGATCGTCGGACTCAGTCACCAGGATACGAACCTGAGCTCCGTTCATTTCATAATCCGTGGCGGACTGAGCCTGTCATGAATAACCATTTGACTCAGCCTGCGATCGTCGGACTCAGTCACCAGGATACGAACCTGAGCTCCGTTTATTTCATAATCTGTGGCGGACTGAGCCTGTCAAGAATAACCATACGACTCACATTCGCGATCGTCGGACTCAGTCACCAGGATACGAACCTGAGCTTCGTTCATTATAATCTGTGCAAACTGGGCCTGTCATGAATAACCATACGACTCAGATTCGCGATCGTCGGACTCAGTCACGAGGATACGAACCTGAGCTCCGTTCATTTCATAATCCGTGGCGGACTGGGCCTGTCATGAATAACCATTCGACTCAGCTTCGAGATCGTCGGACTCAGTCACCAGGATACGAACCTGAGCTCCGTTTATTTCATAATCTGTGGCGGACTGAGCCTGTCAAGAATAACCATACGACTCACATTCGGGATCGTCGGACTCAGTCACCAGGATACGAACCTGAGCTCCGTTCATTTCATATTCTGTGGCGGACTGGGCCTTACCTGTCATGAATAACGGCTCAGTTTCGTCATTATCGGACTCAGTCACCAGGAGACGAACCTGAGCTCCGTTCATTTCATAATCCGTGGCGGACTGGGCCTGTCAAGAATAACCATAGACTCAAATTGGCGATCGTCGGACTCAATCACCAGGATACGAAGCTTAGCTCCGTTCATTTCATAATCCGTTGCGGACTTGGCCTGTCATGAATAATCATACGACTCAGCTTCGCGATCGTTGGACTCAGTCAGCAGGATACGAACCTGAAGTCCCTTCATTTCATAATCCGTGGCGGTCTGGGCCTGTCATGAATAACCATACGACTCAGCTTGGCGATCGTCGGACTCAGTCACCAGGATACGAACCTGAACTCCGTTCATTTCATAATCCGTGGCGGACTGGGCCTGTCATGAATAACCATTCGACCCAGCTTCCCGATCGTCGGACTCAGTCACCAGGATACGAACCTGAGCTCCGTTCATTTCATAATCCGTGGCGGTCTGGGCCTGTCATGAATAACCATACGACTCAGATTCGCGATCGTCGGACTCAGTCACCAGGATACGAACCTGAGCTCCGTTCATTTCATAATCCGTGGCGGACTGGGCCTGTCATGAATAACCATTCGACTCAGCTTTGCGAACGTCGGACTCAGTCACCAGGATACGAACCTGAGCTCCGTTCATTGCATAATCCGTGGCGGTCTGGGCCTGTCATGAATAACCATACGACTCAGATTCGCGATCGTCGGACTCATTCACCAGGATACGAACTTGAGCTCCGTTCATTTCATAATCCGTGGCGGACTGGGCCTGTCATGAATAACCATTCGACTCAGCTTCGCGATCGTTGGACTCAGTCACCAGGATACGAACCTGAGCTGCGTTCATTTCATAATCCGTGGCGGTCTGGGCCTGTCATGAATAACCATACGACTCAGATTCGCGATCGTCGGACTCAGCCACCAGGATACGAACCTGAGCTCCGTTCATTTCATAATCCGTGGCGGACTGGGCCTGTCATGAATAACCATTTGACTCAGCTTCGCGATCGTCGGACTCAGTCACCAGGATACGAACCTGAGCTCCGTTTATTTCATAATCTGTGGCGGACTGAGCCTGTCAAGAATAACCATACGACTCACATTCGCGATCGTCGGACTCAGTCACCAGGATACGAACCTGAGCTTCGTTCATTTCATAATCTGTGCAAACTGGGCCTGTCATGAATAACCATACGACTCAGATTCGCGATCGTCGGACTCAGTCGCCAGGATACGAACCTGAGTTCGGTTCATTTCATAATCTATGGCGGAATGAGTCTGTCATGAATAACCATTCGACTCAACTTCCCGATCGTCGGACTCAGTCACCAATTTACGAACCTGAGCTCCGTTTATTTCATAATCTGTGGCGGACTGTGCCTGTCATGGACAACCATACGACTCAACTACGCGATCATCAGACTCCCTCAGCAGGATATGATCCTGAGCTCCGTTCAGGTTATGCACCACATCACCACATCTCTTCAAACCCACAAGTCTAAGGCTAAAGTTTTGGAGTATGATGGGACGACACCACTCGAAGAGTACTTGACTCATTTCAACAGGGTGGCAAGGATCAACCAGTGGAAAGAACAAGAACTAGCAGACTACTTGTACATAGCTCCTAATGGACCTGCACTCGAGGTTGTTTGTTCAATTCTCTTCAACTGATAGCCGTTCTGCTTTATTTTCATGTGACAACTGCCTATAGATAATAATCTTTCGACCCTTTTTTATGTGATCTCTTTCTGATGAAAGCGGAATGGCCTCATTTTCATGTAACCTGTTTCTATAGATGTGAGCGGTATGGTATTATTTCCATTTGACCTATTTCTAAAGATGATAGCCGTTTGGCTTTATTTTCATGTGACCTGTATCTATAGATGATAGCGGTATGGCCTTCTTTTCATGTGACCTGCATCTATAGATAATTACCGTATTTCACTATTTCATGTGACCTATGACTACAGATGATAGCGGAATTTTCCTTATTTTCTTGTGAACTGTATCTATAGATGATAGCGGTATGGATTGTTCATGTGACCTTTGTCCATAGACGATTGTCGTTTTGCTTTATTTTCATGTAACCTATGTCTAAAGATGATTGACGTTTTTCAATTTTTCCATGTAACCTGTTTCTACAGATGATACCGGAATTCTCCTTATTTTCTGGTGACCTGTGTCTACAGACGATTGCCGTTTGGCTTTATTTTCACGTGACCTGTATGTTTAGACGATTGCCATTTGATTTTATTTTTCATGTGAGCTGTGTCTATATATGATAGCGGTATGGCCTTATTTTAATGTGACCTGTGTCTATCGACTATTGCCGTTTGGCTTTATTTTTATGTGACCTGTGTCTATAGACGATTGTCGTTTGGTCTTATTTTCATGTGACCTGTGTCCTCTGATGATAGCCGTTTAGCTTTATTTTCATGTGACCTGTTTTAATAAATGATAGTAGTATGGTTATATTTTGATGTGACCTGTGGGTATAGATGATAGTTGGTTTGGCCAACTTTCATATGACCTCTTTCTATAAATGATAACCGTTGATCGTTATTTTCATGTGACCCTTTTTCTATAGATGAAAGGCGTTTGGCCTCATTCTCATGTGACCTCCTTCTATAGATGAGGGCCGTTTTGCCATATTTTCATGTGATCTGTGTATATAGATAACAGCCGTTTGACTATATTTTCATGTGACCTGTGTCTAAAGATAATAGCCGTTTTTCTTTACTTTCAGGTGACCTGTCTCTAAAGATGATAGCCGTTTTTCTTTTTTTTTATGTGACCTATGTCTAGAGATGATAGTCGTTTTTCTTTATTTTCATGTGACCTGTGTTTAAAGATGATTGCCGTTTTTCATTATTTTCATGTGAACTGTGTCAAATAATAGCCGTTTTTCGTTTTTTTTTTCTTGTGACCTGTGTCTACAGATGATAGCTGAATTTTCCTTATTTTCATGTGACCTGTGTCTATAGACGATTACTGTTTGGCTTTATTTTCATGTGACTTGTGTATGTAGACAATAGCGGTATGGCCTCGTGGTCTTATTGTCACGTGACCTGTGTATGTAGATGATAGCGGTATGGCTTTATGGTCTTATTGTCACGTGACCTGTGTATGTAGATGATAGCGGTATGGCCTTATGGTCTTATTGTCACGTGACCTGTGTATGTAGATGATAGCGGTATGGCCTTGTGGTCTTATTTTCATGTGACCTGTGTATGTAGTTAATAGCGGTATGGCCTTATGGTATTATTTTCACGTGACCTGTGTATGTAGATGATAGCGGTATGGCCCTATGGTCTTATTGTCACGTGACCTGTGTAATGTAGATGATAGCGGTGTGGCCTTATGGTCTTTTTTTCATGTGACTTGTGTATGTAGATGATAGCGGTACGGCCTTATGGTCTTATTTTCACGTGACCTGGCCTTATGTGACCTGTGTCCTTCGATGAAAGCAATTAAGCTTTATTTTCACGTGACCTGTGTTCTTCGATGATAGCAATTTAGCCTTATTTTCATTTGACCTGTTTTAATAAATGATAGTAGTATGGCTATATCTTATCATCTATAGATGATAGCGGTTTGGCCAAATTTTCATATGACCTCTTTCTCTAGATAATAACTGTTGATAGTTATTTTCATGTGACCTGTGTCTACAGATGATACCGGTATGGCCTCATTTTCATGTGACCCCTTTCTATAGATGAAAGCTGTTTGGCCTCATTTTCATGTGACCTCTTCTTTAGATGATAGACGTGTTGCCTTAATTTTCATTTGACCTTTGTGTATAGATGATAGCCGTTTGCCATATTTTCATGTGATCTGTGTATGTAGTTAATAGTCGTTTGGCATTATTTTCATTTTACCTTTTTCTATAGATGATAGCGATATGGCCTGATTTTCAGGCGAATTGTGTGCATAGATGATATCCGTTTGGCTTTCTCCAGATGATTGCTGTACGGCCTTATTTTCATGTGACCTGTGTTCATAGATGGAAGTTAGCTGGGCTTTATATAAATGGTACCGGCGTGTACAGATGAAAACTGGTTAGATTTTACATTATTCAGGTGTGATAACACTGGATAAATGATTGTTTTTGTGTACTATCCCTTGAAAGTCCGACAACGTGGGCATATGGGTCTCATGGAATCCACAATACGGTTACCATATAGGAATCGATAAACAATCACTGGTTTACTAGCCTTTGAACTTATTGTCAGCTGAATAAATTCTCGCCCCATACGTGTATACTTTCGTAAGACCGTGGGATGGCTTTCTATATTTTGCAGAAGCCTGTCGTTCCAATAAAGCACACGGGATGACAGCACAAATGTAATAGCTTTCATTAAAGACCAAACAGGTGGCAATATATCTGTGTATCCGATGCTTATTGGATATTGTTTTCAGGACAAGGTTGTCAGGGTTATGTAGATTGGACAGCAGCTCCAGATCTATTACCCGTGATTCTGTGTTCTCACTGAATAGTGTTCTTTACGGGACAATAGCACAGTTTGCTACGCTGAGGGGGCTAATTTGACAGAATAAACATGCCAGTCAGCCTGCTACAAGCCGACATTATCGTGATTTCCGAAAGAAACAGTACGAAGCGCAGTTCTTAATTCCATACAGCCTCACTGAAACCGGTTTTTGAGGATTGCGTCTCATGCATGGAACCATTTCCCCCGGGGTAACAACATCTGGAGGCTCCTCTATCATCGATGAAATCAATCATCATTTTCTTTATTTTTCTGCCAAATGCTGTGTTTATGCGGAAAAGTCTAAGCGGGCATGCAGAGAACGAAATATTATTAATTACAATGTGAAAACACGGAATCATATAATGTTATTATCTCACCATTGATCGCTGATGGTTTTCGAGTATTATCTCTTGGTAAGGGCAGCAGTATGTCCGTGGTTTAGTTTGTCTTTCCTACCGGCATATCAGTTTAATATAATAGGGCTGCGCGATATTATCGATATATCGATATAACGCGATACAGTGATTCGCATATTGCTTATCGCGATACATTTTTTAAATATCGATATATTCTGATATTTTTTATTGAGCCTAAACTTGTTCTTATAAGTAAAAACAACGTTTCTGTTAGGAATCTAGACATCTGAATAAGTTAACTGCAGCGACAGGCTTAAAGTGAATACATTTAGTATTGAATTTCTAAGTAGGCTCGATATACTTTAGATCAAAGGTCCATTCCAGAGAATTTGCATGCCTGCGCGACGACATATTGGTATACGAGAAATATTTTGATACACAAAAAGAGGAAATGCTGAGCACGGTTGTAATAATTAATCATTCATTAATATTCTCTCCTCATTCTCATTCTTGTGATAGCTGCAGGAAGATTTAGTGTCAACATAACAGTAATTTTTGTTTATGAAGGGCTGTCTTGCAATGTGGTAGGCCTATACACGGCTGTGTACACTCTATCCTTTTTGTGCTTTATTCTGACGTGCTGTCTGCGATTTCTTATAAAAGTTTTATTCTGATGTGCTGTCTGCGATTTCTTATAAAAGTTTTATTCTGATGTGCTGTCTGTGATTTGTTTTAAAAATGTTTTGTTCTGATGTGCTGTCTGCGATGTATTATGCATGGTCATTCTGATGTGCTGTCTGTGATTTGTTATAGATGTTTTATTCTGATGTGCTGTCTGTGATTTATTATAAAAGTTTTGTTCTGATGTGCTGTCTGTGATTTGTTATAAAAGTTTTGTTCTGATGTGCTGTCTGTGATTTGTTGTACAAGTTTTATTCTGATGTGCTGTCTGTGATTTATTATACAAGTTTTATTCTGATGTGCTGTCTATGATTTGTTATAGATGTTTTATTTTGATGTGCTGTCTGTGATTAGTTGTAAAAGTTTTGTTCTGATGTGCTCTCTCTGTTTTGTTATAGATGTTTTTTAATGATGTGCTGTCTGTGATTTGTTATAGATGTTTTGTTCTGATGTGTTGTCCATGATTTGTTGTAAAAGTTTTGTTCTGATGTACTGTCTGTGATTTGTTATACAAGTTTTATTCTGATGTGCAGTCTGTGATTTGTTATAAAAGTTTTGTTCTGATTTGCCGTCTTCGATTTGTTATAGATGTTTTATTCTGATGTGCTGTCTGTGATTTGTTATGGTGTTTTATTCTGATGTGTTGTCTGTTATTTGTTTTACAAGTTTTGTTCTGATGTGCTGTCTGTGCTTTGTTATAGATGTTTTATTCTGATGTGCTGTCTGTGATTTGTTATAGATGTTTTATTATGATGTGCTGTCTGTGATTTGTTATAAATGTTTTATTCTGATGTGCTGTCTGTGATTTGTTATAGATGTTTTATTCTGATGTGCTGTCTGTGATTTGTTATAGATGTTTTATTCTGATGTGCTGTCTGTGATTTGTTATAGATGTTTTATTCTGATGTGCTGTCTGTGATTTATTATAGATGTTTTATTCTGATGTGCTGTCTGTGATTTGTTATAGATGTTTTATTCTGATGTGCTGTCTGTGATTTGTTATACAAGTTTTGTTCTGATGTGCTGTCTGTGCTTTGTTATAGATGTTTTATTCTGATGTGCTGTATGTGATTTGTTATACAAGTTTTGTTCTGATGTGCTGTCTGTGATTTGTTATAGAAGTTTTATTCTGATGTGCTGTCTGTGATTTGTTATAGATGTTTTATTCTGATGTGCTGTCTGTGATTTGTTATACAAGTTTTGTTCTGATGTGCTGTCTGTGATTTGTTATAGATGTTTTATTCTGATGTGCTGTCTGTAATTTGTTATACAAGTTTTGTTCTGATGTGCTGTCTGTGCTTTGTTATAGATGTTTTATTCTGATGTGCTGTCTGTGAATTGTTATACAAGTTTTATTCTGATGTGCTGTCTGTGATTTGTTATACAAGTTTTATTCTGATGTACTGTCTATGATTTGTAATAAAAGTTTTGTTCTGATGTGCTGTCTGTGATTTGTTATAGATGTTTTATTCTGATGTGCTGTCTGTTATTTGTTTTACAAGTTTTATTCTGATGTGCTGTCTGTGATTTGTTATAGACTTTTTATTCTGATGTGCTGTCTGTGATTTGTTATACAAGTTTTATTCTGATGTGCTGTCCGTGATTTGTTATAGATGTTTTATTCTGATGTGCTGTCTGTGATTTGTTATACAAGTTTTATTCTGATGTGCTGTCTGTGCTTTGTCATAGATGTTTTATTCTGATGTGCTGTCTGTGATTTGTTATGCAAGTTTTATTCCGATGTGCTGTCTGTGATTTGTTATACAAGTTTTATTCTGATGTGCTGTCTGTGATTTGTAATAAAAGTTTTGTTCTGATGTGCTGTCTGTGATTTGTTATAGATGTTTTATTCTGATGTGCTGTCTGTTATTTGTAATAATTTGTAATTTGATGTGCTGCCTGTAATTTATTATAAAAGTTTTGTTTTGATGTGCTGCGATGTGTTATGCATGGTTTGACAGGTAGACAGACACGGTAACGAGAAAGATATACAGGGCAGCTAGATAAACACAGCAGTCAGGGAGATTGACAGGACATGTAGACAGACACGGTAACAAGAAAGATATACAGGGCAGCTAGATAAACACAGCAGTCAGCGAGATTGACAGGACATGTAGACAGACACGGTAACGAGAAAGATATACAGGGCAGCTAGATAAACACAGCAGTCAGCGAGATTGACAGGACATGTAGACAGACACGGTAACGAGAAAGATATACAGGGCAGCTAGATAAACACAGCAGTCAGCGAGATTGACAGGACATGTAGACAGACACGGTAACGAGAAAGATATACAGGGCAGCTAGATAAACACAGCAGTCAGCGAGATTGACAGGAAATGTAGACAGACACGGTAACGAGAAAGATATACAGGGAAGCTAGATAAACACAGCAGTCAGCGAGATTGACAGGAAATGTAGACAGACACGGTAACGAGAAAGATATACAGGGAAGCTAGATAAACACAGCAGTCAGGGAGATTGACAGGACATGTAGACAGACACGGTATCGAGAAAGATATACAGGGCAGCTAGATAAACACAGCAGTCAGCGAGATTGACAGGACATGTAGACAGACACTGCGGTCGGAGAAGATAGACAGGACAGCTAAACAAACACAGCAGTCAGAAAGAAAGACAAATCAGCAAGACAGACGGGACAGACAATACAGAAGAGCTATACAGAGAGGGATGATCATATTGCAGAGGACATTATTAACTCAGTATCATGACCCAGAAGAAATGAAGAAATTGAAATAAAAATTAATTAGGAAGACATCTTTCGCCGATCAATACGGTGTCTCTCATTTTATGGGCTTAAAATATGACTATTTATTTGACTAGAATTAAATATTATTATAAAACCACAAAGCTGCAACATTACAGTTGTTTCAAACGTTTAATATTGATAACATTTGAGTGTATTCACATAGTCATTGCCAATACCGATCATTTAAGTAGTAAGTCAAATCTATTCTATGTAAACCTATTGATATTTATTTAAAAAGGAATAGTTGATCCTCATTTACTGAACATAATTTTGCATGATGACATATCAAAGGTTTTTCAGAGTCAGAGAGTTTAGCCTCACCAGCCAGGGCTCTAAAATCCTTATTTATCTAAATAAGAATGTGTGAAAGCTAAATGGGATTTAAACCATAAATGTACTCCAGCCATAACATCATTATACGCCTTGCACTGGTTTCGAGTGGCAGCACAGAAGTATTTTAAGTGTTGGTCATTGTAGACGAATAACTCTTCTATTCTACTTGATGATGTCTCTCAAGCCCTCCTTCCTTTGTATTCGTCCTGGAATTGATCTCTCAAGTCCTCTTACTCGTACTGGGTCCAGTTATTAAGATTTGTTATTTTCAAGGAGGAACTCCACCTAATGAATATCTGAAGATGATCATCCGTATCCTGCATAGAACATAATGCATAACCATTATACGTAAGTTTTCTCGATGTATAAGGGAGCTTTGGTATAATACAATTGCATTAACTGATGATACAGTCATTCATATCCAATTATATATTAACAAAACATTTCATACATGGAAGTTCCAGTTTGCGACAAACACGGAAGACCCAGTTTTGCAGGGTTTGTGTGACTGGCTTTCTCCATCACCTAATCCGTGTCCTCAGCGGAGCTTGCTCGTCTTTCATCCATCATATGCATCTGTACGTCTGCCACCTCGTGGACAAGTTCAAAATTACTTTGCTGCCTACCACATTTGCAGCAAAGCCGATATGTTCCGTAGAATATCAGTGATAACATTACAAATATTGGTAGCCAAACACACAATGCATACTCTAGGTGTGCTAATGCTTGTAGCAATGACACGTTCGGTCCCTGAGGCTTCCGGTTCGCAGACTCAAAAGTAGCTTTGACGCAATTAATAACGCCGATCGCCATGTGTAATGAGTAGGACCCTGTAGCTAGATTGTTGTGCATATCACGGTTATACGGGCGCATGTGAGAGTGAAATAGCAATATGATAAAACAGGTGATGGTGCTACACAGCACCTTCATTAACTGGTTTGTTAAGTACACACTTATGATAACCAGAATGATGCGGTAGCCAAGATGCAGTCCGATCCAGGCAACGGGCCCAATCCGTGGGAATACACATTCTCTGAATGAACCATGTATTATGGCAAAAACAATTTTTCTTGTTTTGCCATTATTCTTCCGGCGGTCAACCGATGTGAGCCGTCGATTTATATACATTCCCGTAGAATAGATAAACGTGGGACCCGGCAGCATGAGGCTGAGAACGAGTGCAGTGGGGGAACGGGTCACGGGGAACTTTATTGTAGGTCCGAAAAAGAAGCAAATAGGCAGCGGGGCCAGGCTAATAGCAAGGTAAGCCAAGACACCGTACTGCCACCTCGTGTAACAGGTCACCCCGCCGCTGATATACAACACGGGGTGCTTCCCCAGAGCTACACAGTGCGTAAGGCGGAATGAAGACAATAAAGCTGTTTGGATGATAAAAAAGTACACCAATATAAACCCCTCCATCATTATAGTCGAGTTAAACTTCCCGGAATGTCGCCGGATACGACAACAGCTGAGGAAGGCTGCAATGCAAAGAAAACTGAACACAAACCAAAGCACAATGGCCACATTAGGAAGCTCTCTTTGCCAGGCTACCGTGTCACGATACACACACACACCACCAAGGAACGGTATATCCTCAAAACGAAGTGTAGCAAAGGCAGTCAGAATCCTGTATGCCCTGGTCGTTATGTTCTCCTCCGCATTGGGACTTGGGATTTCAAAGAACTTAACATCTTGAAGGTAAAACAATGATGTCAGGATCACAGGGTAAATCGAGGTCTTCTCTGAAACAGACGGCGCTGCCTTTCCTCCCGATTGGCTCTCGGAGTCGGTGCGCTCTGACGTAGTTGCACGACCATTTTGGCGGTGTTCAATCCAGTTGTACTTGTTGGAAGGCATCTTCTCCTCTCTGTCGTGTTCCCCTGTGTATGCAGCCACATGGTATGCCGCCACTGCATATAAAATTGGGACAAGTGCAGGAATCAGTAGCCAAAGCCAGTTGCAGGTGTTACTTGGTACACACCTTGGTGAAAACAATGCTTCCGAATAACCGTGGACACACTCCCCGCACAGAGACCCCTGTCTGTGGGCCGCGCATGATTGGTAACCTGTACACATCCCCTCAGAGCAGCAGTATCCAGCTGGGCATGATATGAAATAAATGTAATTGCCGTCTATGTATCCCCAAAACTGTGGCTGGGGTCGGATCCCTCGATCACACACTCCTCCGAAAGGACATGGATGGCATTTAGGTTGTTTGAGGACCATGCGCCCACCAGCCGCCAGATTTGGTGCCGACCCGTTGATTATAAAGGACAGATATCTTAGCTCGGATGTGACCGAGGTATAGTGCACGTAGCCTTTAGTTAAGTCATACTTGTTCCGAGGACACGATACGCAGAAATAAGAGAGCTGATTCAGGTGAACTGAACTTACGAAACCAACATTTGGTTCAATAGCATAAGATGTAACATTGCTTGATCGAAGTCGAAAACCTGGAGGACACGTGACGACAATGTCATATACACGGATAGACCAATGGTTGCCATTGTGGTGAAAAAGTGCAGTGTGATCCAGCGCAGAGCGGATGTACAGCTTTACCCGATTAACAAAGATGGTGCCATTGGAGTGCAGGATATCACCATGAGTGACTTTGGTGACGTCAGGTGTATTGTAAAAAGTTGTATTTGTAATATTTACTTTGGCGCCATGATCAACAAAAACAGCACCTCCTAACTTAAGCGCTCTGTTGTCGTCAAAAAAGCAGTCAATAATGCTGAGATTTCCAGTCTGTGCCCTGATAGCACCGCCTTTCCCGGCCAGGCTCATCGAGCCTTTACAGCAGGACGCATACAGTCTAACCTGATCACCCTCCAAAGAGAAACGTTTGGTCTTTTTAGCCAAAGACCCACGAGCAGTCCTCCGTCCAACAGAATTGCCAACAAACTCGCAACGTCTTATTGTAAAATTAGCTATTTTTCCGTCCTTTGGAACCAAGTATATAGCGGCACCTGCTTGGAGCGCCGAGTTGTTTCTGAAAGTGCAATCATTAATTTCCGCATGATTCACAAATCCAGCGATCATGATTGCGCGCTCATTCCCGTGGAAGTGGGAACGTTCTATGGAAATGAATGTCTTCTTGGGTCTACTGTCAACGGGTCTGATGAACAGAGCGGCTTGCATGATGTTAATAGCGCTGTCTACTTCATCCATATAAAACTGATGCATGAACGAACAGTTGTGGATAGTGATTGTGCACACTCCCCGTAACGGCCGCAGCATCATAACCACCCCTTTGGCACTGGTGATTTTATTAACATCATTCGATACCAGCGTTCTACTTATTGTGATATTTGCCGTGGTGACACGCGCAATTAGTACCGGTGTTTGAAAAAAACGACTGTCTAGAATGACAACATTTTCATAAAGACCCGTAATGTTTAATATGCCTTGTGGAATACAGTTTTCATCTTTGCAAATGACATCGCCCGTGAAGCTGTTTTCACGGATCGTCACTGTTACCGGAGGTTGCCGTGTGTTTATTATCACAACCGAAGTGTTCAGGAAGCTGCCCCCAATTGTGGAAAAATTGACATCTTTAGCAACCAGTTTAAGGTTGGTGAAGCGTGCCTGATCCAGTTGTAGAGAGGAGGTCTTGCTGTACACGGACTGGTCAAATATCAGGGATGGTGGGTGTCCTCCCGACGAGCAGGCCTGCAGGCCATGGTCACCAACTGTCCGAAAACGAATTGAGTTGTCCACGGACACTCGCTCGTCAAAACATATACTGTACGCGGAGATTTCTGTATTGATCACAAGAACGGCTTCACTGTCGGTGAGACGTGAGGCCAGTGACGAGGCGTACTGTATTGTTTTACAGGCAGATTCTTTTGTTCCACATCCGCGCATGTCTTCGCCTCCTTGACTAACCCAGAGCTCAGTGAGCGACCCTCTATCTGGAGACACTGAAATAAAAAAATAAACAAAAACATTTCAATGTAACTGAAAAGTTAGAAAATCAGAAGAATTCTCATTTCACCTTTTGTCTTTACTATAATTAAATTTTCCAATAGTTTTTCAGTGGGGACATCGCAACCACTTCATTCAATGAAGGTTTTTGCTATCAATATATGTGATCCGTGTTCTACACGCAAACGTATGCATTAAATGTTTGATTGATCTTGTTTTTCTTATATGTATGTGGGTAAACATACAAACATTCGTTCTATTTTTCGAAAGGATCTCTCCGAAGCAATACGGCAAAAAAAAGGCTAACTTGTAAACTCGTAAAAAATGAGGAGGACTTGCGCATGAAGGAGTGCGGTAATGGGTTTGATGTGATCGAAACATTGGGACAGTTCTAGATGAAATGAGGTATGGTTTAGGTAAAAACAGAGACCCAAGAAGGCAGCTGGGAACCAGAACAGCTATGTTTACAGGTTAAATGATTTTGATCAACCCGTCGAAAAGGGATTGATATGAACGATATTTTGATCGCAGACGCACTTTGGGGGTAAGAATACAGGCCATAACCCTATATTACTTCTTCTCCTCTATATGAACGGATTGCAACATAAGATCAACTTATGTATGCCATAAAAAATGTGAACATGTAATTGGAGACAACTGTTAAAAAGGGCCTATTTCATGATTTGATGTCTTTTAACAAAACAAATACCTTGAATCTTAAATGAAAATACACAAGAAAACGCCGATTACCCACACACAGGTCGTATACAGAGACTTTCACTTGTAAGATATCAGGGTGGTGTGAAATGTAAGCATGACGTTATTTGATTATTTTTAGTGTGATGTGAAACGAAAGCATGGCGTATCATTTTTTATAGGGTTACAATTATTGTATTGTTGGCGAAATGTGAGCATGGCGTTGAATGATTTATTTGAACTGTGATGTGAAATATAACAAGGGGTGTTTTACGATTCTTCAAAGGGCGCTGTGAAATGGAAGCAGGACGTGGTATGGTTATTTATAGGGTGTAGTAAAATGCAGGCAGGGCATTGTATGGTTATTTACCTGGTGATGTGTGATGTAAGCAGGGCGTTGTTTATTTACATGGTGATGTGTGATGTAAGCAGGGCGTTGTTTATTTACCTGGTGATGTGTGATGTAAGCAGGGCGTTGTTTATATACCTGGTGATGTTTAATGTAAGCAGGGCGTTGTTTATTAACCTGGTGATGTGTGATGTAAGCAGGGCGTTGTTTATTTACCTGGTGATGTGTGATGTAAGCTGGGCATTGTTTATTTACCTGGTGATGTGTGATGTAAGCAGGGCGTTGTTTATTTACCTGGTGATGTGTGATGTAAGCAGGGCGTTGTTTATATACCTGGTGATGTTTAATGTAAGCAGGGCGTTGTTTATTAACCTGGTGATGTGTGATGTACGCAGGGCGTTGTTTATTTACCTGGTGATGTGTGATGTAAGCTGGGCATTGTTTATTTACCTGGTGATGTGTGATGTAAGCAGGGCGTTGTTTATTTACCTGGTGATGTGTTATGTAAGCAGGGCGTTGTTTATTTACCTGGTGATGTGTGATGTAAGCAGGGCGTTGTTTATTTACCTGGTGATGTGTGATGTAAGCAGGGCGTTGTTTATTTACCTGGTGATGTGTTATGTTAGCAGGGCGTTGTTTATTTACCTAGTGATGTGTGATGTAAGCAGGGCGTTGTAGGGGTATTGTATTTATAGGATGACGTGAAATATAAAAATGGCGTTGTATGGGGAGACGTCACGTTACCTATGAGGATCGGACGTGTGTGATCAGATTAGCAGCGAAATGCTTCCAACTGTGGAGATATTGTTCACCACAAGTCTCACAATTCGCACGCGGAGGTATCGTGTATATTTCTATAAAATAGTGTTGGAATCTTTCGTAACGGAAAAGAACAACATCTGTTTTTTGTTAAAAATTTTTCAATTATGTGAACATGCTAACATATATGTGGCCGGACTAATTTCTATTATTTTGAGCTCTTACATAACCGGCTTTAAGACCGTGCCTGGATCTCAACTGCAAATTAGTTAACTGTGACACATGCGACCGCGCTTGCTTGACGATATACACACGGCTCATGAACATCTAATGCTTATAAAAGGAAATCGGTTCACGTTTGTTCGCAGTGTTCTCTAAAACCACGTTGTGTGCAATACCATGCCATTCATCATTTTAAGGGTTGTTAATTCATCATTTTAAAGGTAGTGACATAGGCGGTATGAGAATAAATAATTTTTAATGTACATATATTTTGAGTAATTTTTGTTTTTTGCTGACTTGCACGGAGGTTAGACCGAGCACAACCGAACTGCCTTCGGCAAAGACTGGATTGCGTGCATCGTAGTCACTCAACCTCAAACACTATTAAAGGCTATTGTTCATATGAAAAACGCTTGCTTTCAGTGAGGGATTTGAGCATGTCTGCCCTTACATTTTAAAGCCTCGGTCACAACCCGCTGCGGTCACCGCACACCGTTTAGTACCGTACGGTTTTTTGGACCGCAGGAACGAGGCTCTCACCCACAAGCGTTGTCAGTAAAAGGAAAAACTCATGTTTCTCGCTTTATGAAATGGAGAGTTGAACCAAGGAGACAAACCCTAATTCAAGGTCTCCATTTCAGGAACAGGGCTGGGTTGGGGCGGGGTGGAGTGGTGGCGGGGGGTTCAGGCCTCAACATTTGTCTAATACGATAAAAAAAGGTTGCGGCGGCTGACAATGGGATAAGGACCCACTGCATGGAGTCCCGTTGGGTCCGCTTCTGCTACTTTCGAGGTATGTCTATTTCTGTTTCTTTCTTCAGGAACAGTTTCCTTGCAACGTAGATTTAATTTATCTTTCAAGTGTTCTTCACATCAACCTAATATTTATACGTCCAACAATAAAATTCAGTCAAATATCATTGAAAACCTAAATGCCCCTGCGTCTCTTACCGGTTCGCAATGTTAACATCATCACTGACCAGGTCTTCAAGGTAAACATACCGGGGTATTAATTTCTTGCCACGAGCACAGCGCCACAAAATAAATGTAAAAAATATTTATACATATCTTATTGATAGAGTTTCCCTCTGAAAACCTAAATTTTCCATTAACTTTTAGCATAAAAAATGAGCCAACATTCCACATCTCAGTTAATATATCTCCAAAACCCCGGTAAAAAAACCCGGTATATATACCGGGTTTATCAGCTAGTAAGACATTAATTGGATACCAAGGCACGAACAAGAGTGGTGACACCAAAACATTCGACAGGAACTCCATAGGCCAAGAAACATATTTCGCCAGATGGTGATAGAGGGGAGCAAGGAACACAAGTAATAATTATGACAGACATTATTAAAAGTATGAGAGAGCTACAACTCCAGATTGAGAAAATGAATAATTCCATGGTTGGTCTTATTACAGAGGCTGGTCAGTTAAGAGCGGTATTTGGAAACTTTCAAAATTAACAAGATTCTATTGAAAACACACAGGCTGAGCTGGAAGAGACTAAGTCTGAATTGAAAACATTAAAAGAGACAGTAAAAACACAAGAAGGGATGAACTCAAATATATTGCAACAGTATGAAGAAAACTAGACGACCATAGGTCGAGCGCTTGCCGGAAGTTGAAATGACAGACAGGCGGACAGACAGAACAAATTCTAAGTTTTCTATCAATTGAGTGACCTTTAGAGCGATTGCTGAAAAAAGTTGGGCCTGTTGAACGACATATATCACACAAAATAATATGAAAGGAGAGATAGCCGACAAGCGGCTGACATACTGACATACTGACACATCTGCGATAACACATGATTTGATAATCATATTGAGAAGATATGTAGAAGCAACATAAGTTATAGTTGATGCAGATAAGGTTCCATGATTTTGGGATATGCCTAAAAACCGATATATTCGGGAGTTTCTACTGCAGCGCCCCCTAGCGGCCATATGGGGAAAATAAAAAATTAGTTTCTCGTTATTACTCTAAGATATAAGATGTACCAGTTTGAAAAGGATTCTTGCAAAACTGTGTCCTGTAGAATGCTCTTTGCGAGACGTAAGAACCAGCAAGCATGGGAATCTGAGGACAACTGACAAACAGAAAGACATACTGACAAGGTGCCACAAGGTTGAGACAAGATGACTCAAACAGAATATGGAAAATACCCAGAGGAAGTAAATAAGCTATAATTTATGCAATAAAAATCTTTAGTTTCGGAGATATGGCAAAACATTTATATTGTGAAATGGTTGGACTGCAGTGCCCCCTAGCGGCCATATCCAGAAATTGAAAAATCATATTCTAGATATTAAAGCAAGACATAAGATGTACCAGTTTCAGAAGGATTCCTGCAAAACTGAGTCTTGTAGATTACTAGAGATATAAGCAAACGGGCGAATTTCGAGGATAACTGACAAACAGACAGACATACTTACAAATTGACACAAGATTTAGACCAGATGACTTAACCAGGTTATGTATAAGACTCAGAGGAAGAAAATAAGCTATAGTTTATGTAACTGAGGTTTATATTTTTGAAGATATGGCCAAAAAATGATATTTGGGAAGGTCGTGTGCAGCGCCCCCTAGCAGCAATATCCGGAAAATGAAGAATCTGTTTCGAGATATTAGTGTAAGACATAACATGTACCAGTTTCAAAAGGATTCCTTCAAAACTGTGGACTGAAGAATATATATATAATATATATATATATGCTATATATAAGACACAAGAACCCACAAGCAGGAGAATTTGAGGACAACTGATAAACAGACAGACATACTAACAAAGTAACACAAGTATGAAACCACATTACATACTCAGGTTATGGGAAAGACCAAGAGGAAGAAAATAAGCTATTGTTTCTGTGAGATTTAGAATAATAGTTATGGAGAAATGGCCGAAAAAATGATATGTTGATAGGGTCATGTGCAGCGCCCCCTAGCGGCAATATTCGGAAAATGAAAAATTCGTTTCGAGATATTTGTGAAACTTCTATCAGTTTCAAAAGAATTCTTTCAAAACTGTGGTCTGTAGAATGCTATATAGGCGAAAACCAGCAAGCAGGCGAATTTGAGGACAACTGACAAACAGACAGACATACTTACAAATTGACACAAGATTTAGACCAGATGACTTAACCAGGTTATGTATAAGACTCAGAGGAAGAAAATAAGCTATAGTTTATGTAACTGAGGTTTATATTTTTGAAGATATGGCCAAAAAATGATATTTGGGAAGGTCGTGTGCAGCGCCCCCTAGCAGCAATATCCGGAAAATGAAGAATCTGTTTCGAGATATTAGTGTAAGACATAACATGTACCAGTTTCAAAAGGATTCCTTCAAAACTGTGGACTGAAGAATATATATATAATATATATATATATGCTATATATAAGACACAAGAACCCACAAGCAGGAGAATTTGAGGACAACTGATAAACAGACAGACATACTAACAAAGTAACACAAGTATGAAACCACATTACATACTCAGGTTATGGGAAAGACCAAGAGGAAGAAAATAAGCTATTGTTTCTGTGAGATTTAGAATAATAGTTATGGAGATATGGCCGAAAAAAATGATATGTTGATAGGGTCATGTGCAGCGCCCCCTAGCGGCAATATTCGGAAAATGAAAAATTCGTTTCGAGATATTTGTGAAACTTCTATCAGTTTCAAAAGAATTCTTTCAAAACTGTGGTCTGTAGAATGCTATATAGGCGAAAACCAGCAAGCAGGCGAATTTGAGGACAACTGACAAACAGACAGACATACTGACAAAGTGACACAAGATTTAAACCAGATGACTTTCCATGGTTATGGAGAAAACCCAGAGGAAGAAAACAAGCTATAGTTTCTGTTACTGAAGTTTATAATTTTGTAGATATATCCAAAAAATGATATGTTCGGGAGGTTCAAGTGAAGCGCACCCTAGCAGCCATATCCGGAAAATGAATAATCGGTTGCTAGATATTAGTGTCAGACATAAGATATATCAGTTTCAAAATGATTCCTCCATAATTGTGGACTCTATTCGATCCTAAGTGATATCTCGAAATATCTCGTTTACCGAGATATTGTACGATATATTGCGAGACTTTTAAAAAAATCAAATAACACTAATTTAATGCTAGCTGATGCAAAAAACTAGACCTCTCTAGTTTTTAAACTGACAAAGTTAGAAAAATAAGACCATTTATTTTCGAATATCATGACTTTTCCCCCGAAAATTAATAATCATGGTTACGGCCAATTTGAGTCAGCTATACACGAGAAGAAAGGCCTTGGGTTGACGATTAAAATAAGCTACATTTGAAGTAGATACGACTAATGGTGACAAAGATATGAAGGAAAAACTGTTTTGCAAACTTTTGATGACCTTGACCTTTGACCTTTATTGACCAAAAACAATAGGCTCCTGTCATTTTAAATTTACCATCAACTGTGTAAAGTTTGAGAGCGATTGCTGCAAAATTACGACCTGTAGAGAGGGAACAGGCAAACAAACAGACAGACAGACAGACAGACATCCGCGACTGACCAACTAGCCTGCCAAAATCGGAGATTTCCGGCAAGCAATAAATATGAAACTATGATCTAAAAGAAAGACTTTCACATTTTGACACCTATTAAAGGAGAAATTTTGAGATTTTCTGGACTACTTGCAGATTCTAACGAATCGAATACTATGTGTATAAAGAAAGTACAGAATTTTTTTGTGGCTAAGCTGCATGGGTGTAGACAATATGGAATATATTGAATTTCACCGCTGTCATAGTTTGGGGGATCCTTCGAGAAACCGGAATAATTGCAGAGATATAATATTTCGGTTTGTTCGGTTTGGGGATGGAGATCGTGTATGGAGGCTGAGAAATAAACGGAAGGGAACCGACATAGTTATGACGGAGGACTTTCCGATGGAAGTTGAACAAAGGCGGGTTAAACTGTACCCAATTATGAAGAAAGTGCGCGTCATGAAAATGAAGGCTTCATTGGTGGCCAACAAATTGATTATTGAAGGACGCAGGTACGCAGTGGACAACTCAGATACTCTTCTGACGGACTACAGCCACATACACCAGTTAGCGACGGGCTCCTGTAAGATTGCCGTTTTATTCTATGGGAAAAATTCAAATTTCAGTAGTTTTAGTGCCTGTCGCTTTATACTGAATGGAAGACAATACACTTCAGTTAATCAGTAATTTCAGTATCAGAGAGCTATGGTCATTGGAAATGAAGAAGTTGCCGGTCAGATTATGAAAACAATATACCTGTTGAGCAGTAAAAAGGAAGGGTCGCAGAATGCAAACGGATAAAGACCGGTGGAACGACACAGTGGCCGAACAAATAATGGAAGCAGGGGTCAGAGCGAAATGTGAACAAAACATTGCCCTGAGAAAAGAACTCGTAGAAACTGGTGACAAACTTTTGATAGACTGTATAAAATTTGACAAATTTATGGGCGTTGGACTCAGTTTAAATAATGCCAATGCAAATATAAAATTCAAGTGGCGAGGTAGAAATGTGTTCGGTGATATCTTGATGAGTGTCCGGGATTGTATGAAATAGGGACATTCTTGGTACCTGTGGTATGGGTTTACAGTTTCACATCTGAGAAATAAAACTGGTATTATGAAGTGATTTCTCATGTTTATTAATCTACAGTAATTTTGTTACCATAACTACAAGATATAAATAATTGAATCCCAAGAGGAGGCATTGAGCTGATGATAGTAATTAACATCAATATTGGAATAGTGAGAAGTCTAAGGATTCTGTTTATATTTGTACAGTTTGACATTTTTGACAAGTTACTCTTGGTCTGACATATTTAGTTTTAAAACTGTTTGATGTTTTGCGGGGTTTTAAGTTTTTAATTGCCTTTCAAGTTTATAAGTAGGTGTTTTTTTGGCAACTTAAATGTTAACGGCCTAGGACTCCAGTAGGAGATAAGAAAAAGCGTCAACAGATATTTAGATGGCTTGAAAGGTTTCATAAAGGTTTTATATTTTTATAAGAGACGCATTCTGAGCAATCAATAGAACAAATTTGGAAAAATAAGTGGAGTAGTAATATTAAATATTTACATGGTCCTTTAAATAGTAAAGGTGTAGACATTTTGTTTCCTATTAAATGTGATAACACATTTGAAGTTCAGATTAGTGACAAATACGGAAGATACTTGTTTATGTTGTTGAATATAAATGAGCAAATGTTTTAAATGGTGGATTGCTATGCGCTAAATGGTGATCACATGCAGGATCAATTAAAATTCCAGGAAGAAATAAAATCGCACATGTATGAATATTTAGAGACATGCACTGATTGTAAAATTATATTCGGTGGTGATCTTAACACTTGTTTTAATCCAAGTTTGGATAGATGTCCTGTTTTGAACAAAGCTAGGACAAAGTATGCACAGGCTATAGTAGACATGATGGATGCTTTTAAACTTGTTGACATCTTGAGATTACCCAATATCAATGAAAATGGTTAAACTTATCAGCAAAACAGACCAAAAATGCAATCACGTCTAGATTACTGGTTAGTAAGTGAGCATTTACAATTTAATATTCTTAACGCGCAGCCATGCTCGGCAGTTAAATCTGATCATTGTTTAATTTCTATTACTGTAATTCTAAATGACCAAAGAGTAAGATGGAAGGGATTTTGGAAATTTAATGCTGATCTATTGAAAGATAATAATTTCGTTAAGGAATGTAAAATACTATTAAAACCAGTTAAGATCACAATGAGCGATTCATAAATAGAAACACGGCTTGGGAATTATTAAACTGTAATGTGAGGGCATTTTGTCTAAAATACTCAGCTACAAGAGCGAAGGAACGTAGATTAGAGGAAGATCTGATAAATAGGGAGTTAAATATATTTAAAAAGAAACTAGATAATTAAAATGAGAAAGATGAAGTAAGATATGAACAGTTACTGTGTAAAATGGAACAAATTAATGCCTACTATAACAAAGGAGCTATAATACGAGCGAAAGCAAGTTATGTTGAATTTGGGGAAAGAAATACGAAATATGTTCTTAGTTTAGGAAAATGAAATCAACAGCTAGATTGATCGTGTCTTTAATAAAGGCCGATTCTTTAATTAAAAATCCAACCGATATACTTGAGCTACAGAAAGAATTCTATGAAGAATTGTATGTGAAAGATAATACATCTGAAATAAATGAAGATTACTTTTTCAAAGGGTATAATGAGGATCTGACTTTAGAAGAAGATGAATCATCCTATTGTGAAGTGGATATAACACTCAGTGAATGTAAACAAGCATTAAGCTAAATGGAAAAACGGAAAGAGTCCGGGAACAGACGGATTAACCGTCGAATTTTACAAATTTTTATGGTTAAATCTGAAAGATTCATTATTACAATTGTAATCTTATTCTTTTGAAAATGGACTGCTTAGTGTGGGGCCAAGAAGAGGGGTAATTAATTTAATACCAAAAATGGGCAAACATTTGAGATATCTAAAAAAACTGGCGTTCCATTCCCTTGCTCTAAACGGACTGTAAATTGTTAACAAAGATTTTAGCCACACGTATGCAAAAAGTGTTACCTGTAATAATTAGTGAATTTCAGACCGGTTATTTAAAAAAAAACAAAAAAAAACAGGCACATAGGTTGTAACATTAGAACAATAAAGGATCTTTATGATTAGTGCTTTGAAAAGGTCAGAATGGTATATTTCTAGTAGCAGATTTTAAACATGATTTTGATTGCCTAAGTTGGAGCTTTTTTTTTCAAATAAAACTTTAGAAAATTTTAATTTTGGACCACGTTTCAGAAGATGGGTTAATTTTTTTTTTGTACAAACATTAAAAGTTGTGTGATTATTTAAATAAAGAGAGTACAACCCGATTTCTTAAATTGGAGAGGTGCCCAATTAGGGTGCTCTTTATAACTGCTGTTTAAATATTATCAATTAGAATAAAAAGTGCTCCAGATATTCAGGGAATATGCGTTGGGCAAAGACGACGTAGGGCAAAACTAGAAGACGATACAACAACATTTGTTGAGAATCAGTGTTCACTTTGATCAGTTTTGAGACTGTTAAAACCATTTAAATTGGCCGCTGGATTAAAACTGAATATTGACTAATCTGAAATGATATTTCTGGAGAAGACACTGCCAGCTAGAGAGGCGTTAATTGTATAAAGGTTAACAAGGGACCTTTAAAAATCTTGGGAGTATGGTTTACCAACAATAAAATATAGAGATGGATAGATTGAATTTTTTCTTCAAGATTAGATAAATTGAATTGTTTTTTTAAATATTTGGAGACAAAGAGTTCTGTCTCTGAAAGGAAAAATTACAATAATTAAAAGTCTTGCATTACCTCAGTTATTGTATGCAGTAAATATACTTTATGTGCCCGAGTGGGTCATTCAAAATGCCGTACCTTTGCTTTTGCATTTTTGTGGAAAGGTTAGCCTCATAAAATAAAAAGCTATGCTATTTGTAATGAAATAAGTAAAGGAGGCTTGAACATGGTAGAAATAAAGAGTTTTCTGCAAAGTTTTAAGTTATCATGGTGCAGAATATTTTGTAATAGATGGTACCATCCGGTGGTAGATGTATATTTCAAAGGGCACACTCTCATAGACTTTATCACATTTTCATATGGTCCCAACGATATACCGATAGAATTTTCTAGATTTTACAAACACTTCCTGGAAATTTAAAAAAAGATTTTTGTTAACGGTAATTCTTAATGAGTCTCTCTGGTTTAACAGTAAAATTATGTTAGGTGGAAAAGTGGTTTATTACGAAACTTTTTTTTAAACTATGTTATTAATGTAAAAGATATATTTCAAAGTAAAAATTTATTAACATTTGATAGAATTCAGGAGAGATTTTATATACTGCCAGGAGAATACTTAAAGTATTTTAGTTTGGTAGATACCGGTAGCATGGAAAAAAACCAGATATATGAGGGTCTATTAATAACAACTGAAACGGACGTCTTTGCACTTTATACTCGTGAAGGGGACAATAATTTGTTAACAGCTAGATTTAGGGACTTTTATAAGATATTTATACAAAATGTGTGTCATTACCCTTCATCAGTGGACAAATGGAATAGAAAATATGATGATATAGAATAGTCAGTTACATCAAGTTTGCCTTTTCATGTTCATAGAGATACAAAAATTCAGACATTACAATATAAGATATTGACAATAATGTTTCCATGTAATAAAAAGTTTTTTTCAATGGAAAACCATAAACTCTCCTAGATGTAATTATTGTAGTGAAATCGACTCTCTAGAACATTTTTTTTTCAATGTAATGTGGTACGTAATTTTTGGTTTACCTTACAGACATGGTGGAACGACATATTTGATAATTACAAACAGCTCTGTTTGAGGGATATTCTTTTTGGAATACGAAGTGAAGATGGAATAATATATGATATTCTGAACTATTTTATTTTGGTCAGGAAAAAGTATATTTATATGTGGAGAAATTTAACAATAGAAAAGTCTGTATCACTTGTATCCAAGACTTAAAATTCAGATTAGAAACGGAAATATATACTGTAAATATAAATCTGGTAAACAGGAATGATAAGACACAGAGGGATATACGTTTGTAAACGTTGTTTGAAAAACTATGATGTCAATAGCGTACACGTATGGAATTTATGAATAAATTTTTTTTAAAGTTGTATGATTATTTATAGGGTGTATGGCGTTGTTTATTTACGTTGTGATGTGTTATGTAAGCAGGGCGTTGTATGCTTATTTCTAGGGTTATGTGAAATGTTAACATGGCGTTGTGTGATTATTTACAGGTTGATGTGAAATTTAAGCAGGGCGTTGTATGATTATTTGTAGGGCGTTGTATGATTATTTGAAGGGTGATGTGTTTTGTTAGCAGGGCGTTCTATGATTATTTCTAGGATGATGTGAAATGTGAACAGGGCATTGTATGATTATTTGAAGGGTGAAGTGTTACTTAAGCAGGACGTTGTTTATTCACATGGTGATTTGTAATGTAAGCAGGGCGTAGTATGATTATTAATAGTGTGATGTGAAATGTAAACAGGGTGTTGCATGATAACTATAGGGTGATGTGAAATGTAAGCAGGGCGTTGTATGAATATATATAGTGTGTTGAGAAATGTAAACAGGGCGTTGTATGATTATTTATAGGGTGATGTAAAATGTAGGCAGGGTGTTGTTTATTTACATGGTGATGTGTTAAGAAAGCAGGGCGTTGTATGATTATTTGAAGGGTGATATGAAATGTAAAAGGGCGTAAGAATATTTATAGTGTGATGTGAAATGTAAGCAGGGCGTTGTATGATTATTTACATTGTGATGTGTTATGTAAGCAGGGCGTTGTATGATTATTTACATTGTGATGTGTTATGTAAGCAGGGCGTTGTATGATTATTTACATTGTGATGTGTTATGTAAGCAGGGCGTTGTATGATTATTTGAAGGGTGATGTGAAATGTAAAAAGGGCGTTGTATGATTACTATAGGGTGATGTGAAATGTAATAGGGCGTTGTATGATTAATTATAGTTTGATGAGAAATGTAAACAGGGCGTTGTATGATTATTTAAAGTGTGATGAGAAATGTAAACAGGGCGTTGTATGATTATTTAAAGTGTGATGAGAAATGTAAACAGGGAGATGTATGATTATTTATAGGGTGATGTGTTATGTAAGCAGGGCGTTGTATGATTATTTGAAGGGTGATGTGAAATGTAAAAAGGGCGTTGTATGATTACTATAGGGTGATGTGAAATGTAACAGGGCGTTGTATGATTAATTATAGTTTGATGAGAAATGTAAACAGGGCGTTGTATGATTATTTAAAGTGTGATGAGAAATGTAAACAGGGAGATGTATGATTATTTATAGGGTGATGTGTTATGTAAGCAGGGCGTTGTATGATTATTTACATGGTGATCTGTTATGTAGGCAGGGCGTTGTATGATTATTTATAGTGTGTTGAGAAATGTAAACAGGGCGTTGTATGATTATGTTTTGGTGATGTTAAACGTAAAATGCAAAATGGAAAATCTCATTGAAACCTGAAAATATTTCCTTCTTTCTTGGTGTTCTTTTAGTTAAAGAGGGAAAATCCTGTTTCAGCGTCAAAAGGGTTTTCACTTATTATTTGGTAAAGGCCGTATTTCTCAGTAGCGTTTTTACAGAATGTCTTGTTAAATTTGATGAACTTTTTCATCGGCAGTTGAGTAATTTGACCATAAACAACTTTTTATTTTGTGCATAATCGATTTCTTCTTGTTTTTTTTAGATTGACACTGCTTTTGAGATTGGCGCATCCATGAAAGGGGCTCAATTCTTACAGGCCATGCAAACAGTCAAGGATCAAACGCCTGGACGGTTCCCGGACGACGTGGCGACGTCGACATAATTCCGGCGGATTGTCAATGGAGGGACACAGGAATGGTTTCATCCCAGTGTTCTAGGAATAGCTGCCGGCTGACAATCGGTAAGTTGCTGGTATCTATATCAGAATACATAATTAAATGGATAGGCCTGTGCCGGATATGGTCTAAGAAGGCTGTGTATCCTGATAGTCCGAATTTTATACTTCCGTAACGGAGCTCATATTGCGCTGTAAAGAACAACAATTAACGTAAAATGACATCTTCTTTTCAGCCCTAACATGAAAGGTTTTGTTTACATGAATAATTTGCAATCATTCCACCCCTTTCCTGAAATAAGTTATTGCTTCTTATAAAGTGAAACATCAAAAGAGCTTGATATAAATTTCTAGGAAGAATAAACCGATCTTAGGCTAGAGTGAAATGTATGTAACATTCTTTATATAATTCTTGCATATAATTCTTGCAATGCAATTGCTTTTGAAATCAAGTAGTTCTATGATTGGTCAATATTTATATTTGTATATTTTTAATATTTATTCGCTCTGTTCTTTAATTAAAAGTTATACGGATCTATATGTAACTGTTATTTTAAATTAGTATCTAATTTGTGTTTCCGTTAGCAGTACAGTTGCTGAATACATTTGATTTCTTCCTGCTCAATCATTAACTGATATATGACTCTGCCGTTCTCAATTAAACCAATCTGAATTTCTCCGATTCATTCTGCAACGAACAGAAAAAAAAACCCAGCAGATTGATTAATCATCCCGGCTCTAGGACAACTACTCCCCAGACAATTACCCCCCGGACAATTACCCCTTGGACAATTACCCCTTGGACAATTACCCCCCGGACAATTACCCCCAGGACATTTACCCCCTTGGGCATCTACCCCCCAGACAACTACCCCCCAGACAATTACCCCCCGGTACAATTACCTCCCGGACAACTACCCCCCGGACAACTACCCCCATGGTATAATAACACTTTTAAAGTACACATTGTACAAACTAAAAGTAAAATATTCCGATTGTAAGTAAAACAAATACCGGTGATAATATATTTCAAACCAAGCATAGGTACATACATCATGTGTATTGTAAAAATTGAAAAAAATATCCATTACATCAAGTTTTCAGTAGCCGTTTACTAGTTCTAGGCAATGCCTCTCAGATGATTGTATTGTGTATTGCTTATTGTAAAAAAATGTAAATATATGGTAAAAAGTCCATTATATGAAATACGCTTTACATTGGCAAATTGTAAAACAAAAGCTTTGCAAACATATGGTCCATATAACCACCCGCAAGCTTACAATATAATTCCATTTAAATATGGAATACCATTCATTCTGATCTATTCTTACCAATCTCTATAAGTAATATCATAATAAGTAATAGCATGATATTATCATCTAAAGAGATTTTCTTTTTATTTTTTGTTTGCAATTAATTTTATTTATATCTTTGGCATTCTGTGCTACTCATTAGCAACACAGAATATATTTAAATGTATAACGTGTACTTTAAACGTGTAATTTATACCACGGGGTAATTGTCCAGGGGGTAGTTGTCCGGGGGGTAATTGAACCGGGGGGTAATTGTCTGGGGGTAGTTGTCTGGGGGGTAGTTGTCCGAGGGGGTAATTGTCCTTGGGGGTTATTGTCCGGGGGGTAATTGTCTGGGGGGTAATTGTCCAGGGGGTAATTGTCGGGGGGTAATGGTCCGGGGGGTAATTGTCCTGTTGCCAATCATCCCATTTCCCTTCCCTGAATGCTTCTTGACTTTGCACTTCAAATTGTTAAGAGGAAGAATATTTGAAAAAAAAATTTCTATCAATTCTTACTGACACTTCAACGATTCATAATCTCCTGACGAATACCGCACAACGATATTTTTTATCTTAATAAATCTTACCTTACAGTAGATCTGTTCATATTATGAGTAAAGCCAGGACCTTGGAGTGGTTCTGTTCACATCATTAGTAAAGCCAGGACCTTGAGTAAAGCTGGGACCTTGGAGTAGATCTGTTCACATTATAAATTAAGCCAGGACCTTGGAGTAGATCTGTCTACATAATGAGTAAAGCCAGGACCTTGGAGTAGATCTGTTCACATTATAAATCAAGCCAGGACCTTGGAGTAGATCTGTCCACATAATGAGTAAAGCCAGGACCTTGGAGTAGATCTGTTCACATAATGAGTAAAGCCAGGACCTTTGAGTAGATCTGTTTACAGTATAAATTAAGCCAGGGCCTTACAGTAGATCTGTTCACATTATGAGTAGAGCCAGGACCTTGGAGTAGATCTGTTCACATTATGAGTAAAGCCAGGACCTTACAGTAGATCTGTTCACATTATGAGTAAAGCCAGGACCTTACAGAAGATCTGGTCATATTATGAGTAAAGCCAGGACCTTGAAGTAGATCTGTTCACATTATTAGTAAAGCCAGGACCTTGAGAAAAGCTGGGACCTTGGAGTAGATCTGTTCACATTATAAATTAAGCCAGGACCTTGGAGTAGATCTGTCCACATAATGAGTAAAGCCAGGACCTTGGCGTAGATCTGTTCACTTAATGAGTAAAGCCAGGACCTTTGAGAAGATCTGTTCACATAATGAGTAAAGCCAGGACCTTTGAATAGATCTGTTCACATTATGAGTAAAGCCAGGGCCGTATAGTAGATCTGTTCACATTATGAGTAAAGCCAGGACCTTGGAATAGGTCTGTTCACATTATGACTAAAGCCAGGACCTTACTGTGGATTTGTTCACATTATGAGTAAAGCCAAGACCTTGGAGTAGATCTGTTCACATAATGAGTAAAGCCAGATACTTTGAGTAGATCTGTTCACATAATGAGTAAAGCCAGGACCTTTGAGTAGATCTGTTCACATTATGAGTAAAGCCAGGGCCGTAGAGTAGATCTGTTCACATTATGAGTAAAGCCAGGACCGTATAGTAGATCTGTCCACATTACGAGTAAAGCCAGGACCTTGGAGTAGGTCTGTTCACATTATGACTAAAGCCAGGACCTTACTGTAGATCTGTTCACATTATGAGTAAAGCCAGGACCTTACAATAGATCTGTTTACATTATGAGTAAAGCCAGGACCTTAGAGTAGATCTGTTCACATAATGAGTAAGGCCAAGACCTTTGAGTAGATCTGTTCACATAATGAGTAAAGCCAGGACCTTTGAGTAGATCTGTTCACATTATGAGTAAAGCCAGGGCCGTAGAGTAGATCTGTTCACATTATGAGTAAAGCCAGGACCGTATAGTAGATCTGTTCACATTATGAGTAAGCCAGGACCTTGGAGTAGCTCTGTTTACATTATGACCAAAGCCAGCACCTTACTGTAGATTTGTTCACATTATGAGTAAAGCCAGGACCTTACAATAGATCTGTTTACATTATGAGTAAAGCCAGGACCTTGGAGTAGATCTGTTCACATTATTAGTAAAGCCAGGACCTTGAGAAAAGCTGGGACCTTGGAGTAGATCTGTTCACATTATAAATTAAGCCAGGACCTTCGAGTAGATCTGTCCACATAATGAGTAAAGCCAGGACCTTGGAGTAGATCTGTTCACATAATGAGTAAAGCCAGGACCTTGGAGTAGATCTGTTCACATAATGAGTAAAGCCAGGACTTTTGAATAGATCTGTTCACATTATCAGTAAAGCCAGGGCCGTAGAGTAGATCTGTTCACATTATGAGTAAAGCCAGGACCTTGGAGTAGGTCTGTTCACATTATGACTAAAGCCAGGACCTTACTGTAGATTTATTCACATTATGAGTAAAGCCAGGACCGTATAGTAGATCTGTTCACATTATGAGTAAAGCCAGGACCTTGGATTAGGTCTGTTCACATTATGACTAAAGCCAGGACCTTACTGTAGATCTGTTCACACTATGAGTAAAGCTAGGACCTTACAATAGATCTGTTCACATAAATTAAGCGAGGCCCTTCCAGTAGATCTGTGCACATTATGAGTAGAGCCAGGACCTTGGAGTAGATCTGTTCACATTATGAGTAAAGCCAGGACCTTACAGTAGATCTGTTCACATTATGAGTAAAGCCAGGACCTTACAGAAGATCTGGTCATATTATGAGTAAAGCCAGGGCCTTGGAGTAGATCTGTTCACATTATTAGTAAAGCCAGGACCTTGAGAAAAGCTGGGACCTTGGAGTAGATCTGTTCACATTATAAATTAAGCCAGGACCTTGGAGTAGATCTGTTCATATAATGAGTAAAGCCAGGACCCTGGAGTAGATCTGTTCACATAATGAGTAAAGCCAGCACCTTTGAGTAGATCTGTTCACATAATGAGTAATGCCAGGACCTTTGAATAGATCTGTTCACATTATGAGTAAAGCCAGGGCCGTAGAGTAGATCTGTTCACATTATGAGTAAAGCAAGGACCGTATAGTAGATCTGTTCACATTATGACTAAAGCCAGGACTTTGGAGTAGGTCTGTTCACATTATGACTAAAGCCAGGACCTTACTGTAGATTTATTCACATTATGAGTAAAGCCAGGACCTTAGAGTAGATCTGTTCACATAATGAGTAAGGCCAAGACCTTTGAGTAGATCTGTTCACATAATGAGTAAAGCCAGGACCTTTGAGTAGATCTGTTCACATTATGAGTAAAGCCAGGACCGTATAGTAGATCTGTTCACATTATGAGTAAGCCAGGACCTTGGAGTAGGCCTGTTTACATTATGACTAAAGCCAGCACCTTACTGTAGATTTGTTCACATTATGAGTAAAGCCAGGACCTTACAGAAGATCTGGTCATATTATGAGTAAAGCCAGGGCCTTGGAGTAGATCTGTTCACATTATTAGTAAAGCCAGGACCTTGAGAAAAGCTGGGACCTTGGAGTAGATCTGTTCACATTATAAATTAAGCCAGGACCTTGGAGTAGATCGGTTCACATAATGAGTAAAGCCAGGACCCTGGAGTAGATCTGTTCACATAATGAGTAAACCCAGCACCTTTGAGTAGATCTGTTCACATAATGAGTAATGCCAGGACCTTTGAATAGATCTGTTCACATTATGAGTAAAGCCAGGACCTTTGAGTAGGTCTGTTCACATTATGACTAAAGCCAGGACCTTACTGTAGATTTATTCACATTATGAGTAAAGCTTGGACCTTGGAGGAGAACTGTCCACATAATGAGTAGAGCCAGGACCTTGGAGTAGATCTGTTCACATAATGAGTAAAGCCAGGACATTTGAGTAGATCTTTTTACAGTATAAATTAAGCCAGGACCTTACAGTAGATCTGTTCACATAAATTAAGCGAGGCCCTTCCAGTAGATCTGTTCACATTATGAGTAGAGCCAGGACCTTGGAGTAGATCTGTTCACATTATGAGTAAAGCCAGGACCTTACAGTAGATCTGTTCACATTATGAGTAAAGCCAGGACCTTACAGAAGATCTGGTCATATTATGAGTAAAGCCAGGGCCTTGGAGTAGATCTGTTCACATTATTAGTAAAGCCAGGACCTTGAGAAAAGCTGGGACCTTGGAGTAGATCTGTTCACATTATAAATTAAGCCAGGACCTTGGAGTAGATCGGTTCACATAATGAGTAAAACCAGGACCCTGGAGCAGATCTGTTCACATAATGAGTAAAGCCAGCACCTTTGAGTAGATCTGTTCACATAATGAGTAATGCCAGGACCTTTGAATAGATCTGTTCACATTATGAGTAAAGCCAGGGCCGTAGAGTAGATCTGTTCACATTATGAGTAAAGCCAGGACCTTACTGTGGATCTGTTCACATAATGAGTAAGGCCAAGACCTTTGAGTAGATCTGTTCACATTATGAGTAAAGCCAGGACCTTTGAGTAGATCTGTTCACATTATGAGTAAAGCCAGGACCGTATAGTAGATCTGTTCACATTATGAGTAAGCCAGGACCTTGGATTAGGTCTGTTTACATTATGACTAAAGCCAGGACCTTACTGTAGATCTGTTCACATTATGAGTAAAGCCAGGACCTTACAATAAATCTGTTCACATTATGAGTAAAGCTTGGACCTTGGAGGAGAACTGTCCACATAATGAGTAGAGCCAGGACCTTGGAGTAGATCTGTTCACATAATGAGTAAAGCCAGGACATTTGAGTAGATCTTTTTACAGTATAAATTAAGCCAGGACCTTACAGTAGATCTGTTCACATTATGAGTAAAGCCAGGATCTTGGAGTAGATCTGTTCACATTATGAGTAAAGCGAAGACCTTACAGTAGATCTGTTCACATAATGAGTAAAAGCCAGGACCTTACAGTAGATCTGTTCATATTATGAGTAAAGCAAGGACATTGGAGTAGATCTGTCCACATAATGAGTAAAGCCTGGACCTTGGAGGAGATCTGTCCACGTAATGAGTAAAGCTTGGACCTTGGAGTAGATCTGTTTACATTATAAGGTCGTGTATTAACAGTGCTTATTGGCCTGCCAGTAGCTGTCAAATTAACAGGTACTGGTCACTCGTAACCACGTATTACCGGTGCTCATTCTGTTGTCTATAACTGACTATGGGATTTTGAGGTTGAATGTGATGTATGGTAGTGTTAGGATGAGTTGCAGGGTCCGTGTCTTGATTTCTTGCTAGTTACAGCACTGGAAATTTGCGAAGAATTATCAACTCATCTCAGGTTTGGTGATCAACGACCTGGCGCCTAAGGCGTGGAGCTGCTTGGTGAATTTGACATGTTGATTAAAGAAGCCTGACGGCCCTGTGAACTGACATGGCTATCGCAAGTCCCCCAAAATGTATATGAAACAGCAAACGGAGGCGAGGAGGTGCTGCCATTGTTAAAAGTCTCATCCATTTCTGCAGCCCTCTATTTTAAATGTATACAGTCACTGACAAGCCACTGTGTCACCAAGACAACCATTTACTCTAGATCGCCTTGTAAACCTCGAACAAAAAAAATCTACATATTTTACCGCAATTACAGTGGGATGCAGATGAAAAGGAAACGAAAGGAAAGTTCATATGTAGCGGTTTTCTATTCGATTCTATTGGATTACGACATGTTTGGGTAGATAATTAGTAATATAAGTTCTTGGATAGGATGAAACAGTGGGTGTCAGAACAAATACATAATCCTCTGCAGATACGTTTTTATTCAAATATGAGGACGACATGAGAACCCTGGACTAACAAAAAAGGCACTTTATATAACACGGACTCCTGTTTTGTTAAACTGATTAAAAATTGTAAGTTGAACAAGTAAATTAAACGAGTACATAACAAGGGATTCCTAGGACACGGTGCTCAGCTGAAGTTGACCATGATGAGAAAAATCTAATAACAAATGGAGATAAAAGTCTGAGAGGAAGAAGCAATATAGGCCATAGTTGTTTGATATGATTGGTTTCTATTGATAAGTAAGATATTGGTGCAAATTATATTTTGTGATGTTGAAATTGAAGCATGTGAGCAGTTTGTGAACACACGATCTGCAATAGTACAATGATTACTGGTTGGCTTTTTGATAATCTGTTGGGAGTTTCTGCAGTTTACATATTTATTAAATTAGATTATTTTTTAAAGTTTTAAAATGTAACCATTGCAATATCACTAATGTCCCCAGTCTACAGGTGTAAAGACTTGTTTGGGCGGGGGTGGGGGGGAGGGGGTGTCGAGGGATGGTGGTAGTTACATCATCTCTGCATATACCTGTAGGATATGAAATTTGATTCAAGGTTAGAAGAATAAAAGTTGAATTCAAAATAACTGTATATTTAAACATACAGGGTGACAGATAGGTAGACAAAAAAATGAAAAAAAAAAAAAAAAAATGATCACTTTATCTCCCGTTCTACAGAGGCCGGAAAATAATGAACATATGTTTGCATTATATCAGATTGCTTGCAATATAAAATATCATTTGCTCTAAAATTTCAGACTTTAATAGCTTAATTCCATATCCATACTGGTAAGTCAACAGTGCTTATAGGAAAAAAGGTGATGAATAATTATTCTATATTTAATGATAACCAGAGAGATGGACAGACAGAGCTGATCACTTTATGTCCCATTCTGATAAGGCAAGAATATATTATATATGTGTTTCAATTATATCCTCATTTTTCATTACACTTTTTTCTCATTTAATCAATAAAAATATAAATATTTATAAATATTATAAATTTGCAAAACAATGAATATCTGACAATATAACTAGATTCAGAATTCACAACTTTAAATCGCATCTTTATTATCCATAATTTTGGCTCATATATTAACACATTATGCATACTGATGGGTTTATATTTCATTTTTTTTTTAAATTATTTTAAAGGAAATTAATTTCTTTAAAAAATACATTACCACAATATGGCATCTTCTGGATTACTCCTTGAATTAAAAAAGTTTTGTACAATGGGGTGGCAACAGCTTTTCTATGAAGGACATACATTTCAAACTCAACAATAATTGTGTTGCATTACACTTGGTGTGGGAGGGGGATGGGGGTCGGGATGGATATGAGAAAAACTGAACACCTGTGACCCCTGCTCCCCCAGTGACCCGTTACAAATCAGGCAGAGCTTTATTAAATAGCCTCCAGTGACCAGAAATGGGCTGTCTGCAAGTGGATTCAATAAGAGCCTCCAAGATAAATTCTATAACTAGCCTACTTTTTGACCTTTCACTTTCAAATTTCAGATTTTAACGGATTAAATCAGATTACGTGTACATGCTGTGAAAATTTAATCAATACTACCTACAGGGCAAAATATGTGCCATTATCAAAGTTGGGCAAAATTTATGGTTCTGATTTTTATATTTATGCCTATAACTTAAAAAATACAAATTTCAAATATACATTTTGGCATACAACTGAATCCTGAATTAATTAAGTTATCTCCCCGTAAAAAAAGGTCTCCAGGTTCAACAATTATCATTTTGAGTGAATATCTTTCCTAATTTTTTACAGAGTGCATTATGTACGGGCCGATAAAAAATTACATAATACTGACCTAATGTCTGGCACGTACACAGAAATGTATAGTGGAATATTTATGCTAAATATGATACAAAAATAGATCAGTGGTTTTGATATTAGGCAGTCCTGAAATGAACACTAGTTTTATTTTATGGAAAATTGAAGATTTCCCTTAATTTCTCAAAGGAACGAAGTCACAGTGACCCAGTTTTGGGTTTGCTAGAGAACTGTAACTGTATGTTGAGTTTTGGATTTGCAAGTCTAACGTTAACGGACGGTCGGACGAAAGACAAGCACCATCGCTATAGCTGACATGACTTGTAGTCAGCTGAGCTAAAAGTCATACAAATATTTATAAATTGTACATAGAATTAATAGTGAATAGTAATTAAGTTGCTAAATAATATCACTATATTTGTTAAAATTCTAAATATCTAGTTTGACTAGGAATTGTAATATCTAATTATTTCTTGATGAAACAAGTAAAATTTATAGTAATATACTATATGAATTAGGTAAACCTTATATCGAGAAATATATGGAAGAAAGTGAAGTAAAATTTTAAAGACCTTAATACTAAATGATTCTGGTACAATTTATGACACTGTGTGAAAAACTATGTTTCTGATTGGTTACAATTCAGGGTAATTTTATAAGAGTAAATATTATACTTTTTGAAATATATCACAGTTTTTATCACTCACATGTAAAAAAAAAACACGAATTCACTGTTTAAATTGCACGAAAATGCACATTTGTTCTCTTTTCACTGCTTTTATATAGACTGCACTTTTATTTTTTTTTGTGTACGGGCAAACTAGATAAATACCTGTGTAAGTGTGATAACCGTCTCCACCGACTTTAGGTAATAATAATGCAAGTTGCTAGATATAATGGTGCAATACTACTCACAGTATTCTTTATACATGTGCATGTGATATAATGGTGCGATACTACTCACAGTATTCTATATACATGTACATTTGATATAATGGTGCGGTACTACTCACAGTATTCTATATACATGTACATGTGCGTTAAATTATAATTATAAATATTTATTTTTAGTCAATGTTCATATCAAACTTATTCAAGAACCAAGTCTCTTTTGCAAACGTTGCATAAATCATAAAAATGTGAAACACTTTTTATGCAGCACATGTAAATACACGGGGATTTAGTCAGGCGCCTATAAAGTAAACCAATGAACATAGTATCTTATTTGTCAAGCATTTTTCATTGTACTGGGACTTAGTAACGTAGTAACCTTCTCATCTTAACACTAACTGATTCGAAAGTATAATTTTAACATATATATGTTTTAACAATTGTGTTATATCAGGTAATAAAAAAAGTTGTTATATATTCTAGTTCAGGAATAGTCCGGCAGCTTGCCAACTAACACTGTATTGTATATGTTATGTAAAATGCATTAATACTCCGTGGTCACTTATACAGGAAATGGAAGTCAGAAGATTTCCTAAAAATAAACTGTTTTTTTTTTATAAATGAATGCACTAAGTGAATTAGGTAGAGTGACATGGGATACAGCAGTTAAAACCTTATTATTCAGGTATGGCTTTGGCTATGTATATTTAAATGAATTTATTCAGGAGTGAAGGATTGCTCAAATCATCTGATATTGGAAGCAGTAACGGTTAAAACAGTATAGAGAATATCAAACAAGTGTAACATTAGGATACTATTTGAGTATTATTGAATCAAAGTTTCTGGGAATGCTGCTGGCTAGATTTAGAGGTGCTAATTATAAATTAAGAGTAGAGGAGGGCAGATATATAAACGTGAGAGGTGACAAGAGAGAATATGTAGATAATGTGAAACAAATCGTATAATAGAAGTAGAAGATGAATGCATGGCATTTCCTGATGAAATGTAAACATTATTAGGATATCAGAGAACAATATTTGCCAAAACTTTTATTGGAAGAACCCTAGTACTGAAACATTGATTGAACTGGTGAATGTTGAAAGAGAGGGTGTAGGAAAGAAATCAGCAATTTATCTTATGAAGGCAGCAGAATAAGGAAAAGTTAGAAGCCAAAGAGTAATATATAACAGCACAGACTATAAATTGTCAATATGATATGTTGCATATATGATATGTTGAAAGTGTTATATATTCTACCAATAGGTCCGTGTAGACTTATATATATATATATATATATATATATATATATATATATATATATATATATATATAATATAATTTAATATATATATATATAAATGGTACATGTACTTTGAAATGTGTCATGCAAAATCATTACAGGAACACTATTTATTGGATGTGCCGGTGATGACAGACTGATTATCGGCCAGAGGCCTTGAACTACAATAACTAAATATTATTAATATTAACTTTTAGTCAAAGTACATATATACTGATTCAAGAACCAAGTCTCTTTTCCAAACGTTAGTCCATAAAAAAGTGACGCAATTTTTATGCAGCACATCTTAATACAAGGGGATTTAATCAGGCGTCTATAAAGTAAACCAATGAACATAGTTTCTTATTTGTCAAGCATTTTTCATTGCACTGGGACTTAGTAAAGTAGTAACCTCCTCATCTTAACACTAACCGATTCGATAGTATAATGTGAACATATGCTGTAATGCATATGCCTTTTGTGTGGAAACGTATTTCTATGCTGCCGGCTTCAATATTGAAGCTAATATATATATTCACGTACTAAAAGTTTTAAAATTAAATTAAGAAAAGCTTAAATGCACCATATTTTTGGCTATAAAACGGGAAATGTGATCGTCCAGCAATATATGTTTAAGACTTACCTCATCAAAACACAAATCTTATGCAAAATATCATGACAACTGTAAAATTTGCTGCTAATTTTAATTTTTTTATATTTCAAATTAAAATTCTAAAATTCAGAGTTTTAATAAAATATTTAATTAAAAAAGATTTATATTAAATTTAGAAATATAAAAAAGAATTGTCCATGCCGTAACAGTTGAATAAACCCACCATAATTCTGATGTGCTTCAGCTCAAAAAGCCAATTAATACTCAAAATATAAACGTTATTTGATATTTTTTCAATCCAAAATAAAATAATGAAATTGAAATTAAAAACGAGACATGGGAGAATTGACTGAATTATTCGATCAAATTAATGATTAGGACTAATAATGCCTATTTATATCCAAAGCATTAGTAAAGTTTAAAAAATATATGCCTTTGATATTCATATTTATGTATATATTTATATTCATTTTAAAATTCAAATAAAAAATAAAAATTTATTTATAACTTCATTTCAGTCGAATCAAAGAAAACACAAACAAATTGCCCAATGCCGTTCACATGTAACGTATACATCAAAGTTTTACTTGCCTGCAGAAGTTGATGTATACCCTTATTATAAACAAATAATCATTTATCTAATTACTTTGAATTGTTTAAAATTGTAAACGTTCAGGCTTGAAATACGCTGAATAACAAAAAATAAGATTTTATTCTATTTGGCTCATTAAATTGATGATTAGGACTAATCTTGCCTCTTTATATCTCAAATAACAGTCAGGTTTTAAAATTGCCTCTTTTATATTCAATTTTTAAATTTAAAATTAAGTTTCGAAATCAATTTTAATGGATTCAGCACATCGAAATTAGGTTAAGGGGTAGTCCTGATTGAATTAAGCAGTTAATATTTCTCCACAGAACAATTTCGCAAAGTGAACCCTTGACATTAACCAATATATTTGAAAAAAAATATGTTCAGAGGTTAATTTAAAAAAATAACCGATTTCAAGCGTTTTTGACACTTTTCCAGAGGGGTGATATTTTGAAATATGATCTCCCTAAATCCTTTTAACAAAAAATGACATCAAACCTAATAATGACCGGGGTGCAGCAAACTCGAAATTTAGGGCCTGTTTGGGAATTGGACCAAGGACTATAAGTTACCCCTACCCCTTATCCTTTTTCAGCTGTAACAGTCAAGTGTCGACTAGAAAACGGTCCCACAATTTGACAGTACTCCCCCCCAGCAGTGCTCTAGATGTGTTAGGCTGTACCATAATATCTATTCAATCCTTGGCTGTGTGGTGGGTTGAACGACGACTGCAATGCCCGTTCTCCCTGACTATTGTACAGAGTGGCCATCTGTCGTATTAGGGATGAAGCTAAGCTGGTCTTCAGTTAATGAATGAGTAAGATAAACCAGTATAAAATAATTATTGAACAAAACCAAAACTGACTGGATTACTGAGGTATTGAAATAACTTATAAGTCTGCTTTTAAGAGGTCGTAGCCGGGACAGACGGTTGTCTGTAAACCCAGAAGTAAATTCATTTACGATCACCAAACAAAAACATAAATTTTAATTAAAAATAGGTTATTTTTTGTTTTGTATTTTATAACAAAAACGTATTGTATGTTACCACTTACTGACTTCGCCTTCAAATATTTGTCTGGCCCGCTTCCCGGTATTGCCATTTTAGGTATAGCCTGGGGTATTTTTTTACCGTTTGTCTAATCGAAAAGGAATCAAGAAGCTACAATGCATTCATAAATTAAAACATCCATTTATAACAATTTAAGCAGAAGGAAACAAGAGTACATGTTAAGAAAACAGAAGATCATGTAATAAATTAGTACATTTTTAAACAAAATGCATCATATTACCGTCGATTCTAATCAACGGTCGATTCTAAAATATAAGAAAATATAAGAAAGAATAACTTAGAAATAAGACAAAAAAAATATAGTATGCCTATCTTTAAAAAAATTCAAACTATATATTTACTGGTGGTATAATATTAATTTCGTCATGCGACGTCCGCAATTTAGTCTGTTGCAAAACTGCAACCCCCATGAGCGGTCTCGAAATGTTTGCGTCTGGGATTGATACCCCGAGGACAGTCTCAAGTAGGGAAGCTATCTGCTGAGAGAGTCTGGTGGCCATAAGAACCGTACCTTCCAAGAAGAAACCGATGGAGTGCTCTTTGGATGTCCGCATTCTCATCCACAATTTTCTTCTAATATTCCTAACATTTCTTAATCGTACTTTTTGCATACAAGTATAGATAAGAGATTCTTGCTTAGTCATTTAAGGTCTTATGATCGTCAAAAATCGTAAAATTGACATTTTTTTAAAACCATGACCTTACACTTGTTTGTTATATCTGTCTTGTAACAAAAACACTTTCCTGGCGTTAAATTGTATCCATTTGAAAAATAAGCATTTTAATTCAGATGTCAACCCCACGTCGGTTGTATACAGCACCACTGTCAGCCCGGCGAGAACCAACAGGGTATTCAATTGCTTATGGTTAACTATTTACTGGCGGTGCACGGCCCATCTTTGATTATAATAGATAGAATATTTTGTTTCATGACGTAGCCGAATACTACAAACCGATAAAATAGTGCATTGCTTGGCAATCGCCGCTTCTTATGTATAATTATTACGCTGTACTGGTTGTCCTGTAGGCGTGCATGTCTCCGTGTGTATATATCTGTAAAAGCCAGCTAACAGCGTCGACATTCACTGAAATAGTTAACATTTTACGCGGTAATTACGGCACCTTGTGAAAAAGTCACTCTTGTTTTAATATTCATATATTTCGTGCTGCTAGATGGCTTATAGCGCTGTATAATACATAAAAGGAAGTTCGGATCTTGTTCATGAACGCTGTCAATCAACATCAGGATTCGATGATTTGTTTTTACATTATAAACTATATTTAAGTCTGGATATAGTTTTAAAGTATAAAGATATGTCATTTAAAAACTTTAACAAAAACTATCTTATTTTATACTAAATATTCAATATTCGGTAATCTATAGGTTTCGTCATTCTATAGAGCAGATTTGGTGTGACAGGCTCTAGGGCTGCACCTGTTATATATAGCTCATTTTGCATACGTTCATATGGCGTTTCAGGTTGATTTCCGTATCAATCCGAAACCGCTTGATATCATTTCCCCTCAGAAATATGTTCTTCTAATATATGCCCAATCTGAAGTCGTATTGGCCACATCTCAACAAAGAAAAATACAAATTACCTCCAACATTACGATCTGAAAGTTTACGTAAATTAATTATATTAGCTTGACAAATTTAAAATTTCGTATTTCAGGATATATGAATAAAATCCATATACTGGTGAAAACCACACGTTTTTATCACATTTGAAAAATTATAAGTATTCTACCAGAAATAGCAGTCGTTTCCATGGAAACCAAATTACACAACAGTATTTCGCAACCATAACATATTCCGTGAAATGACGACTATCACGATAAAGCACGATAGGCTGTGATTTGGTGTGACAGGCTCTAGGGCTGCACCTATTAATAGGTTTCAATATATATCTCGTGGAACCAACGGCTGTCAGAGCCACAAATAGTCAAGCGAACCATATATACAAATTGAAGACGCAACAGAATATTACATGGTGCAGATAGGCCTGAAGGATCAGTTTCATGCCAGGAAGCAGATTTAAATAGATGTAATTAGTGTAATCTGCACTTACTGTTATAAAGGTAGTTCAATGTAGTGAGCATTTAAATTAAGCATCATTATCAACAAATAAACATTCTAGTGAGTTGGATGACATTAGAACCTGAAAGAATATTGTTTTCATTTAGCATTATCATCGACGTTCATACTGGCGGCGTTCATCAGCTTTCGCCTCGCCCGTTTACAGTTGTACGACCATTGTACAACCTGCAATCTCCCCATCACAGCTCATGACACCTTTCTGTTCACATGATGCCCTGCACCGTTATCACCATGCCTGTTAACAGCTTTAACAATTCTGGAAACGTGTATCACGTAATATCACCAAGAAAGAACGTGGATACGTTTCCGTTTATATTAATATTGCCGCGTCATGGATATTATACGGCAAAGTAGTGAGAAAGATATGGCACTTTGTATTTGTTCCATTAACTTACTGTTTGGTAATTTACAATTCCTGTGCGATTCCTACGTAAATTAAAGCGTGCAATGCGCATGGGTAGGGCAGAGATTTATCCCTGACATTCATAGAGGGTGTTAGAATTGGCGAGCACAATGGCTGACCGCGGCTTTTAAGACCTAAATGTATGTTCACGGTTCGCACTGGTCCTCACTCCGCTTAATAAGAGTTGTATGATCACGGAACGGGATGCACCCGTTCTCACTCCACTTAATAAGAGTTGTATGATCTCGGAACGGGATGCACCCGTTCTCACTCCACTTAATAAGAGTTGTATGATCTCGGAACGGCGTGCACCCGTTCTCACTCCACTTAATAAGAGTTGTATGATCTCGGAACGGGATGCATCCGTTCTCACTCCACTTAATAAGAGTTGTATGATCTCGGAACGGGATGCACCCGTTCTCACTCCACTTAATAAGAGTTGTATGATCTCGGAACGGCGTGCACCCGTTCTCACATCACTTAATAAGAGTTGTATGATCTCGGAACGGGATGCACCCGTTCTCACTCCACTTAATAAGAGTTGTATGATCTCGGAACGGGATGCAACCGTTCTCACTCCACTTAATAAGAGTTGTATGATCTCGGAACGGGATGCACCCGTTCTCACTCCACTTAATAAGAGTTGTATGATCACAGAACAGCATGCATCCGTTCTCACTCTACGCTCTTTACACGGCGCTTTAACTATAGGCCTAATACTTATATCGTAAGCGCTGTTTGTTATGACCTCGTATCCTGAATTGCTACACCAGAGGGGAGGACTGTATTTTTGTCCAATCAGGTGAGACCTTGTGCTGGAAGACACTGCCAAGCGAGAAATACATGAAGCCAATCATGTTCATTTCGTTTTGATTGACAGCTCATCGCCCCGGTAACCGTCTGAACAGGCCACAGACTCAGAGAGAATTGCCCCGGACGTGGTTTGCTTATGGCCTTGGGCACATAGGATGCCCGGCCGGTGAACTGTAATTCAAACGTAACGTAACAACAAAGGCTGCGTGCACACGTCGCTGGCTAGTTTCAGTTCTGCAGACAACAGACACATGGCTACGCTAACACTGTCATAATGTCATAATCGAATCGGTCGATGATGCGAGAATGCAGAGGGAGCAATTAAAATTCGACCGTAAACTCATTAAGCGGCGCTTGAAGCGCAGCTATGGGCGGAGCCAGGATGCCTGTCGAGTGTTTGTTTATTGGCATCTGGTTGGCTGCTTGTCACATCATACGCACGTTTTTTTTTTCAGCGGACAACGAACCGCCATCTGGTGTCTAAATATATCATAAATTTATAAATCAGTTGCTACTTTAGAAGCTCAAGATTTCCGCTGCCTCGGGAGCGTATTCTCACTCCACTTGATAAGAGTTGTATGATCACGGAACGCATGCAGTCATGCACCCGTTTTCACTCCGCCCAGTAACAGTTGTATGATCACGGTATGGCGTGCATTAGTCCTTATTCCGCCTAATAACAGTTGTATGATAAAAGGGTCATCTGAGGCAGGCGGTACACACAAGTTGTACTGCTCTGTCAATATTGACCAATAACAGAGAGAATTGGATAACGAACTGCTTGAAAAGCGGTAAGGTTAAAAATAAACATATATACTCTCTGAAGTATTGCTTTTCAACTGGATAAATGGACTGGTACTTTATATATAATCAAAATTATTTGCACAAAAGACACTGACCCCGTTCCCGTGCAAGTTCAGTCAAGCAGAAATGGCCAATGAAAGGGTTCCCTCGGTCTTCTTTAGAAATGACCAAGTAATTACAAAGAGAAAGGATCAGGGACTCAAACTAAATGAGACCATATGAGGTGTGTAGTGCGGCATCACGCGTAGTCGGTACACTCAATATTGACGGAGGGCAACTGGTGCAAAATCTGTGGCGCATTTATGTGAAAACAACAGAGGCGCGAGTGAAACTGCTTGCCGGAGGCATTGACCTCGGAGGTAAGCATATTACATTAGATGACAGAAATCCGTACACGACAAGAGCTAACTCTGACACTCCACGCCAAATAAAAATCACAGTGTGTGATTTACCATTGTCGTATGACAACTCTTGCTTTCAAGATTTTTTGAAGGAGAAAAACATTGTTTTGGTCTCTGATGTAAAATACCAGTACGGAAGAACAAAAGAAGGTCTACTGACTACATATAAGAACGGAAACAGATTTGTTTTCGCCGAAAATCCACTTCCTGAATCACTCCCTCGAATAGCACTCCTTTGTGGAATGAGATGTCGAATCTTCCATTATGGTCAGTTCGACAAACCACCTGTGATATTTGTCTGGAGCAGGGTCATGAAGCCGGAAGCCAAAAATGTCCGAAATTTGTCAACAACCAAAATGTCCGGGTCATCAATGGCTATCGTGATATTTTGTCAAGTGATTTTCCTTGCACTCTGGACGTATACGGCCGAGGCTTCACGCTTTTCACTAGAAAACCAGCAGTATGACCCTGCCGAAAATATCATAGCTGCTAAGCACGCAGGGATAGCCAGAAAGTTAGGTGAACAAATTGAGGATAAACTTATTCCTGATTATACGAGGGACATATTAGAGAACTTAAATCTTCGAAAGAGCGCAACAAATACCAGAGTTTAAGGAGGCCCTAATGGCCACCGGTTCGTCATCCCTCGCTCTGGCGGTGCCAGACCTTTATCTAGGCACCGGACTAACAAGATACCTGACCAGAGTTATCGAAAAAGACTTTGAAAACTACGGACGACTACTTCAGAATGCAAGAAGTCAGTTTAGTTCATTTGAACTGTGCGCTCAAAACACGCACACAGATTACTCAAGATCGACTCGACCAAATCGCGTGGCCTCAACATCACCAGCTGACGTAGAACAAACAAGAAAATCCACAAAATCGCAGAAAACATTCACAACAAGCAATAGGTTTGCCGATCTGATCGTTAAAGGAAATGAATTTGAAAGTGATTAGGAATACTATAAAAGAGACTTGTTAAATCATCAATATTCAATATGGACTTGGATGTTCATTATGAATAAGGATATTAAACTTTGTACTCTGAATATCAGAGGATTAAATTACCATTTTAAGCGTAAATAGGTTTTTACATGGCTTACTCAACAAAATATTTATTTTACTTTTTTACAGGAAACATATTGTACTATTTCTTTTGAAAATATATTCAACAGTTCATGGAACGGTACCATTTATCATTCTTTAAGTTGTTCATCGGATAGTAAAGGTGTTGCCATCTTAGTGAGGCGCAATATTAATTATACCCTTATCGATAAACACAGTGATAATATAGGCAGAAAATTATTAATTAATCTTGTAATTTGTGGAAATTATGTACGCTTGTATGTGTTTATGCACCAAATCTATATAGATAAAGATCGATGTGAATTCCTTAAAGACGTTCAAAAATGGATTATACGATATTCCAAATCGTTGGATAACTTAATTGTTGCCGGAGACTTCAACAGTGTTCTATTTGAAAAATATAGCACTACAATGTTTCATCGAAATGAAAATTCCACACCAATATTTCAAAGGTTTATAAATACTTTATATTTAAATGACGCATACACAGACGACGCAATTCGATTCACATGCTATACAGAGAGAGTATTATGAAGTCGTTTGGATTATATCTTTAATTCTAAATTATTAGATTTCAAAATAAATAAATACAATAACTGCTGTGTTATAATTAGCCAGGTTGGTACACGCCTTACCGACCATAATGATGTGAGTATAATAATTAACACCAGTGATACAAGAATAGGTAAAGGTTACTGGAAATAAAATGTTTCAATCTTGTCTGATGAAAAATATATGTTTGATAAATGAAACTATTTGTGAATGTTTGGACAAATATAAAAATCAAATATCTATTTCATTGATATGGGAATAAATTAAAATAAAAATTAAAGAAATTTCTATTTTATACTCACAAGAAAAATGTAGAAATATAAAAGACAAAATACATCAACTCGAACAGCAAATAAATAAAATAAAGCAGCAAAATTTAAATGATTATACAAATGTGCAAGCAGATTTAGAAACAGAACTGGACATATTTATATTAAAAAAACCAAAGGAGCACAAATAAGATCCCGCGTCAAATGGTCAGAGGAAGGGAAAAAAGTACAAAATACTTTTTTCCCCTAGAAACCATCAAAAATAAAATACCATTACCTGTATAAAGCATCAAGATAAATTGTATACAAATGAAGATGATATACTGAAGTTAATTTCTTTATTTTATAAACAACTATATCCTTCATGTAAACCAAACAAAGCAGATATAAATAAATATTAAAAAAAAAAAAATACGGGAGTATTTCCCATATTGTCTCATATCCAAAAAGAGCTTTGTGAGAGATATATTTCACAAAAGGAATGCGATGATGTTATAAAAAACCTAAAGCCAAACAAATCCCAAGGCCTAGATGGCTTGCCCTCTGAGTTCTACCAAACCTTTTGGAGAGGACTCCGTCCTATCTTCCTAGAATTAATAAAAGACATACACCAGAAAAAGGAGATGCCACCATCTATGAGAAAGGCGGTACTTACTTTAATACATAAAAAGGGGGATGTAAATTGTTTTAAAAACTATAGACCAATAAGTCTATGCAATACTGACTATAAAATATTGACCTTCATTTTTTTGCAAATTGTTACAGGTGCTCTTTTTATTGTGTAACACGGGCGTAACTAGTGTTTTAGTTGCACTCTCGGTTTAATCCGTACTGGTTGAACTCTCGTTGTCATGCTAGCTTTGGGCTTTCTCGCCTGGCCGAGCAAGTTCGGGCTCACGTGTGGACCCTGGTATCTAGAGACACAGTGATGTTCTTCTAGATGATTCCTGGAACGCGTGTTTACTGTGTATTATTTTAGATCCTTTAGACTGTTTGAGGAGTGTAAAATTCTCGGCTTGGGGCAAGAAATTATAAATAGGGGGCTGTGTTTTAAAGCAGAGAGAGCTGAGAGAATATTCCAGCGGACACAGACGTGTTTATGTCAGTTTGTGGGACCTGTCCGATTATCCAGTAATTTCAGGGATTCTACTGTTACTAACTCTTTACAATTTAGTGCTGCCTGGACTCAAATCTAGAAAAATCTATAGGGATATGGTTAGGTCAGAATAAGTACAAACCTAATAATTATGCAGGAATTACTTGGACTAAAGAACCGGTCAAGTACCTCGGGGTTTATATATGTACAAACAGGATTATTGCTTCCCGTAAAAATAGGGACGAAGCAATAGAAAAACCATTAAAAAATATCAATATTTGGAAAAGACGAAATTTAACAATTTTTGGGAAAATCCTTATCTTAAAAATGCTGGATGTATCGCAATTTTTGTTAAAAGCAGTTTAAAAAACCGGTAAAATGCAGAATATAACACTTACTGTATTTACAGGTAACGCGACTATAATAATTAAGGAACAGACATTTAAATGTTTCTACGATTTATTGGTTGAGAAAAAATACATAAAATGTGGAAGAAAAATCTTAATATTCACTATATAATACCTTGGGAAGTTTCACATTTCAGGCTGCCTTGTGTTACAGAATCCGTTTTTTTTATCTCCTTGACAAAATTTATGTTCATCACGCATACGTGATCTGTTTATACTAGGTTCCATGACATAAAATATGGGGCTCGTCTGGGAGGCTTAATAGTTTTGAAAATTTATTAGGCCTTGACCTAGACATATTGTTTTATCATACATTGTTTACAAGATTACATACTTTTTACACTACATCGTTTACAGGATTTATCTCAGTGGTTCTTTTTGTTATTGTTTTAACATCTTAACATGACAGATTTCCAAACTGAGACATTTGTTGACGATCCCGACCCTGGTCAACTTGAACAGTTGACAAAGGAACAGTTGTTGCGATTGGGACAACACTTAGGGCTAAGTGTGAAAAAAGCTTTGAGAAAGCCTGATATCATTGCTAAAATCATGCAAGATCTAGTTAGCAAAGGTTTAATTGAAGAGAGTGAAGTTGAAACAAAAAAATGACAGCCTTGCTATGCAATTAGAATAAAAAAAAAGTTTGAAATGCAACATGAGCTAGCATTAAAACAGAGACGGAAGAACATGAAAGGTTAAAACAGAATTAGAAAAACAGAGAGAAGGAAGGGAAGTTGAGTTAAAACGACTGGAGTTAGAAAGACTTAAAGTAGAACATAGTCTAAGTGCTGCCCCAACTCACAGTTTTGATGTAACTAAAGACATTAGACTTGTCCCACCTTTTCCAGAAAAAGAGGTTGATAAATATTTCTTACACTTTGAAAAGATAGCTGAAAATTTAAAATGGCCTGAGGAAAATTGGACTAAGCTGTTTCAAAGTGTATTGACTGGCAAGGCCAGAGAAATTTATACAGAGCTTTCAGTAGAAGCTGCTGCTGACAATGACCTGGTAAAACGGTTAATCCTGAAAGGTTATGAGTTAATTCCAGAGGCTTACCGCCAGAAATTCAGAAATTGGGAAAAGCGCAAAGAACAGACCTACGTTGAATTTGCTAGGACAAAAGAGCAGTTGTGTGATCGCTGGTGTAGGTCTTAAAATGTAACGAAAGATTATGACAATTTGCGCCAGTTGATTTTGCTTGAAGAATTTAAGCGGTGCATTAACGCAGATGTTAATACTTTTCTTGATGAGAAAAGTCCTAAAACACTTGACATTGCTGCTCATGATTATTCATTAACACACAAAATGTCCTTTACTAGCAAATCAAACCAGTCATTTACAAACAAGAATGTAAATCAGTATAGTCAAAAGAAGTTTAAAGCGCAGTTTTCCAGTACATGTAGTCTTGATAGTTCAGCAAAGTCCATTACTACACCTCAGCCCACGTCCAAAGTGTCTAAGTCTAACAAAGACAAGTCATTTTCAAAGAAAATCTGTAATTACTGCAAAAAGGAAGGTCATCTAATATCTGACTGCTGGAAACTTGCGAATAAACCAAATAGCAAACCTTCTTGTTTTGTTTCAAAATCTATGCATAGCACAGTACAAGAGCCAGGCTCTTTTCATGTAAATAAGGGGTACAACTCCTTTATTGTCTCCTATAAAGAGTTTGATGCTACGGTGGCCCAAGTGCCATCTGAATCCAAAGAAGAATCCGTAGCTTCCGGGGTAAAAACCTCAGTTGATTCCTGCGAGGAATTAAATAAGGCTAGGTCCTTTCAAGACTCCTGCGAGGAGTATCCTTTAAATAAAGCTAAGTCCTTTCATGACTCTTGCGAGAGTATTTCAAATTAGGCCAGGTCCTCTTATGACAAACAGAAGTTTGTTTCTGCTGAGGAAAATTCCTCTGTTGACTCCTATGAGGAGTTTGATAATAAAAAGGATGTAGATTCCTTAAATTACTCTGAAGAAGAGTTTATGACTGACACTGTCAATGTCAGTTCTTTGTTTGATAAGGCAGAGGTAGTAGATTCCTCTCGTGACTCTGAAATGGAGTTATTTGAGCCATTCATACATGATGGTTTTTTATCACTTTCAAGTGATTTTTCTGATTCTACCCATATTAGAATTTTGAGGAAGACTGGTTTAGGCCAAACTCTCATGTTAGCAAACACTTTGCCATTTTCTAATAGGTCTTTTACTTGTGCACATGCACTTGTTAATGACATGTTTTCAGACAAGCACACTTCAGTTCCGCTTCACAGTATCCATTTAAAGTCAAATTTGATTTCTGGGAATATTAATGTGGGCATAAGAACTACCTTTAAGGGAATTCAGTTGCTATTAGGGAATGATGTTGCAGGTGACAAAGTACAGCCTGTACCAATTGTGACAGAAAAGCCGTCACTTGGTAAAGACACTGATCCGGAAAGTCAGGAAATTCCTGGTTTGTATCCCTTATTTGCTGTAACTAGATCTATGGCCAAGAAAAACTCACATGAGGATAATGGTCCGGATAATAACACTCTGGGAGTCACTAGTGTCTCGTCTAACGACTCGCCCGTACAGGATACAGCATTTTCAAGGTTAGAACTTATCGCGGAACAGCATAATGACCATGAAATTTCATGTATGTTTCCCAAGGCAGTTTCTAAAGATGAACTGTCACAGAACCCAGTTTGTTTCTATGTTAAAAATGGAGTGCTTATGCGTAAATGGCGACCACCTGATGTATGCGCTGATGATGAGTGGGCCATCAAACATCAAATAGTAATGCCCAAAAGCTTTCGCAATGAAATTCTAAGCATGGCACATTAGGCTCCTTTGTCTGGCCATTTAGGTATAAATAAAACTTACAAGTTAGTACACACTTCCTTTGGCCTAACCCCAGGAAAGATGTTGTACAATATTGTAAATCATGCCATACATGCCAGATGGTAGGCAAGCCCAATCAGAACCCCCCTAAGGCCCCACTTAGGCCCATTCCTGCTTTTGAGGTATCATTCAGTAGGATTATTGTTGATTGTGTTGGACCACTGCCAAAAACAAAATCTGGACATGGATTATCAAAATCCGTCCAGTCTGACCAAGGGTCTAATTTTTATGTCTGGCTTATTCCAACAGTTTATGCTTGAGCTAGGTAAAACAGTACAGCTCTTAGCCATACCATCCTGAAAGTCAGGGCGCCCTCAAGCGTTTTCACCAGACATTAAAAAACATGATTAGGACTTATTGCTATGACACACAGAAAGACTGGGATGAAGGAATCCACCTATTGCTGTTTGCTGTCAGAGAATCCTTTCAAGAGTCCTTTGGTTTCAGTCCCTTTCAACTAGTTTTTGGACACTCCGTTCGTGGTCCATTGAAACTGCTTAAAGAAAAACTCGTGTGAAAATCCTGATTCTCTTAGTTTACTGCAGTATGTCTCAGACTATCGCACTAAACTACACAATGCATGTGAGATTGCAAAGTCAAATATAAAATCTGCACAAAGTAAAATGAAAAAGTATGACAAACACACTGTAAGTAGGACGTTTGAGCCTGGTGAAAAGGTCCTTGCCTTACTTCCCATCCCTGGCTGACCTCTGCAAGCTAGGTATTTTGGTCCTTACATTGTTGACAAGAAAGTCAGTGATATAAATTACATACTGTTGACACCAGATAGGCGTAAGAAGAAACAAATGTGCCATGTTAACATGTTGAAACCATATTGTGGCAGAAATAGCACATCAAATGTTATACATAATGTTACTGCTGTAAATTGTGTAAACACTGACCCTGACCCAGTTAAAGTAGATACTGATTGTAAGTGTGATGTAGACATTCAGTGTGGTACAGTACCATTGAAAAACTCAGACATGCTTAACAACCTGGATGCCAAACTGTCACAACTTACCGCACAACAACAACTAGACCTCAAGAACCTGCTGCGGAATTATGAACATTTGTTTAGTGACATTCCAACGCGAACTAACATGTTGTGCTATGACGTCGATGCAGTCAAGCAGCATCCATATAGACTGAATCCAGAAAAGCAAAAATATCTACAGGATTAGATTCAGTATTTGCTGGACAATGATTTTATTGAACCTAGTAACAGTAACTGGAGTTCACCATGTATTCTTGTGCAAAAACCTGATGGAAGTTATCGTATGTGCACAGATTAACGAAAACTGTACTCTTACACCAAAACTGACACGTTCCCGATTCCGAGGATCGATGATTGTATTGATAGAGTCGGTAGCTCCAAATATATCTCCAAGTTTGACTTGCTAAAATGATTCTGGCAAGTTCCGCTGACAGAACAAGCGAAAGAAGTGTCCGCATTTGTGAGGCCGCAAGGACTGCACCAGTATAAAGTTATGCCGTTTGGCATGAAGAACTCGCCAGCCACATTCCAACGCCTCATCCGTATGGTTGTCAAGGACATTCAGGGCTGCGACGGTTATATTGATGACCTCATCGTGTAGAGCGACACCTGGGAGATTAATATCTGCAAATTCTTCGCGACCTCTTCAAAAGACTCAGTGAAGCACGTCTGACCGCCAGCTTAGTAAAATCTGAATTTTATCATGCACGAGTAACATTTTTGGGTCATATTGTAGGGCAGGGTCAAGTAAAACCTGTTAATGCTAAAATAAGTGCTATTACTGCATTTCCTAGACCAGAGAAGAAAAAGCAAATAATGCGTTTTCTTGGTATGGTTGGATACTACAGGAAGTTTTGTCCAAATTTTTTTGCTGTAGCTGAACCTTTGACTAATTTGTTCAAGAAGAAATAAAAGTTTGTATGGAATGTTCAGTATGAAAATGCATTTCAGAATTTGAAAGCAATTCTGCAAAGTTCACCAGTTTTGGCAGCTCCAGATTTTTCTGTACCTTTTAAGTTAGCCGTAGGTGCTAGTGATACTGCTGCTGGTGCTGTGTTGTTACAAGAAGGCAGTGATGGCATAGATCATCCAATTTGTTATTTTTTAAGAAAGTTTAATGCAAACCAGAAAAAACTACTCCACTATTGAAAAAGAATGTTTAGCTTTGATTATGGCATTGCAACATTTTGAAGTTTATGTTACTTCATCAGTCAGGCCTATCATTGTCTCCAGGGATCACAATCCCCTCACGTTCATGAAGAAGTGTAAAAATCAAAGATTGTTGAGATGGAGTTTGTTCTTACAAGATTACAACCTTGAAATCAAACACATTAAAGGTAAAGACAATGTACTTGCTGATTGCTTATCAAGATGTTTATGAAATTTTGTAAACGAGATGTTTATGCAATGTTGTAAATAAGATGATTTTTGAGATGTTGTAATAATTTAGTGATGTGATCGCTAAAAGAAAGTTTTGAGAAAAATTTCTTTTTTTTCTTACAGGAGGGGGAGTGTTACAGGTGCTCTTTTTATTGTGTGACACGGGCGTAACTCGTGTTTTAGTTGCACTCTCGGTTTAATCCGTACTGGTTAAACTCTCGTTGTCATGTGTTACGGGGTGACCTAAAAGAGGACCGAACTGCTAGCGAAGCGGTTGGTTCGCCGGACTTGTGCGCCACCGACCTAGGTTTGACTCCAGGATCGCCCAGGATTTTTCCCCTCAACAAATTCTCTTCGAAACAAAATTGGGACTCGCCCAACGTGACGGTAAACTTTGTGGCCCAGGGAATAAGATCACCAAAGTGTGACTCCTAGGATAATTAGTCTTGTTCTGATAACAGAACGCTCTTAAGAGGGGTTGTGTTACGGGGTGACATTAAAGTGGACCGAACTGTCTTGCTAGTGAAGCTTGCTTTGCTAGCGAAGCGGTTGGTTCGCCGGACTTGTGCGCCACTGACCTGGGTTCGACTCCCGGATCGGCCCAGGATTTTTCCCCTCAACAATTTGTCTTCGTAACACATTCTAGCTTGGGTTTTTCTCGCCTGGCCGAGCCAGTTCGGGCTCACGTGTGGACCCTGGTATCTAGAGACACAGCGATGTTCTTCTAGATGATTCCTGTAACGCGTGTTTACTGTGTATTATGTTAGATCTTTTAGACTGTTCGAGAAGTGGAAAATTCTCGGCTAGGGGCAAGAAGTTATAAATAGGGGGCTGTGTTTTAAAGCAGAGAGAGGTGAGAGAATATTCCAGCGGACACTGACGTGTTTATGTCAGTTTGTGGGACCTGTCCGATTATCCAGTAATTTCAGGGATTCTACTATTACTAACTCTTTACAATTTAATGCTGCCTACCGCAAGTTTAATTTCTGGATTGTTACAAGAGCTTTACATTGGACTGTTATTCTCCGAAAGGATTTGTGTAGACTTTTCATCCGGCATTTACATTTAAAATGACTTATCGTTGTGACAGTGATGGTATCCAGGTACTGTGCACTTTGTTTTTTTTGCTGTGTGATTGTATGATTTGTTGTTGTACAGCTGTTTTACTGTGTAATTGTATTGATTTAGTGTATTGTGGTGTTAGGGTTGTTTTAAGAATAAAAAGTAGTTATTTGTTGACAAAAGCCACTGTCTTCTTTATTCATTCCCCTAGACATTTCACGCTGCCAGGTGTTACAGAATCTGATTTTTTTATCTCCTTGACAAAATTTATGTTCATCCCGCATATGTGATCTGTTTATATTAGGTTCCGTAACATAAAAAAATCCAAAAAGTTATAAAATGTATAGTAAATCCTGATCAAACAGGTTAGATAAAAGGTCGCCATATTGGCAATAAATTACGGCTGGTACAAGATATTATTGAGTACACAAATATTTACAGTAAAAGCGGCGGATTAATACAATTACATTTCACCAAGGCTTTTGATAGCTTGGAATGGGACTTCATGAAAAATGCTATACAATATGTTAATTTCGGAAACTTATTTTTTTAAATTCGATCAGAACATTCTATACTAAGCCAGAATTTTGCATAAAAATAATAGATGGATCTCGTCTGTCCAGACAATGTCACTCGGAATAGGACAGGGTTGTCCTGTTTCCGCTCTCTTATTCGTAATTACAGTAGAATTTATGGCTATTCGTATAAGAAATAATAATCAAATACACGGCTTTTTGATAAATGTAGATAATGTTAAAATAACGCAATATGCAGACGACGCATCGATTATAATTTCTGACTATGATTCCATCAGTCCAGCATTATGCGAAGTTCAACTCTTTGGACTATCTGGACTCAAATCTAAAAAAATCTATAGGGATATGGTTAGGTCAGAATAACTACAAACCTAATAACTATGCAGGAATTACTTGGACTAAAGAACCAGTCAAGTACCTCGGGGTTTATATATGTACAAACAGGATTATTGCTTCCCGTAAAAATAGGGACGAAGCAATAGAAAAACTATTAAAAAATATCAATATTTGGAAAAGACGAAATTTATTAATTTTTGGGAAAATCCTTATCTTAAAAAACGCTGGATGTCTCGCAATTTTTGTTAAAAGCAGCTGTGACAGAAATAGATTTTGGATATATTAAAGAAATAGAAAGTATAATGTACAGCTTCCTTTGGAATAAGCGTGATAGAATAAAAAGAAATACTTAATAAGACCGGTCACTCGAGGAGGTGCCTACCATTGAGTCAATATTCCATGCTGCAAAATGTGCATGGAAACCAAAAATTCTACATGGAAAATATCGAGCGTCTAGTATTTTAAATTTCTTTCTAGAAGAAGTAGGTCTAGATTTTCAGACTATTATACAAACTAATATTTCGAATTCAAATGAATATGAAATATTTTCATCATTGCCAATATTTTATCAACAAATAATACAAAGTTTTAACCGTTGCAAAACTATCTTGCCCCTGGAGACAATAACAACACAACACCTATCAAAGGAACTTATATTGGGTAACAAATATTTCTTACATAAAGGAAAACCATTACTATTTAAGGCATGGTCAAAGGCCAAAATATTACATTTTCGAGATTTATTTCATGGTACCAAATTTATTGCAAAAAATATATTTTACAGAGACTAAAGGAAAAGAAAAACTGGATAATTGAATATGCAGTGCTAAAACGTATAATGCAAAAAATGCAAAGAATGTAACACTTACTGTATTCACAGGTAACGCGACTATAATAATTAAGGAACAGACATTTAATGTTTCTACGATTTATTGGTTGAGAAAAAATATGTCTCCAGCAATACATAAAATGTGGAAGAAAAATCTTAATATTCACTATATAATACCTTGGGAAGTTATATATAATTTTAAAGTAAAATATATCATATGCTGTTTAACTGCAAAATGGTGAAAAGAATTTGGATAATAATGAGTCGTATATTACAGGTAAACATAATATGGAACCATTAAGTGTCAGGATAAAGTATTTGGTTAAATTTAAATGCCAATTTAGTATTCATTAAAATATGCATCAGCATAATTACATACGCCATATTTAAAGCACAAATGGGCGAGAAAACGGATAAAACTAATATTACATCGAATTTAATTATTGAACATATTAAAAGAGAGGTGTTTTCATCAGAACATTTAAACTTATATGAAGGTTGAGTATGTAAACTAATAAAAAAACTAAAAACATTGATAGATAATTTATGATGAAAAAGTGAACTAAAGTGAAGGTGATGACGCATAAGATTAATGATTATCTAATTATATTAATGATGATGATGATTATGATGAGGTTACTACATAGTGGAGTATAACGTGACCACGGTGATGAAAAGAAGTGCATGTCTTTATGTTACGCAAGTCATTATATTTGGAATAGGGAAAGAACATCATTTAATATTAATAATGCTACTATTATATTATAACAGAGATGATGATGTGATTAATTTTTCGATAATGCTGATTTCGATAATAATATAACGGTATATAGATGATAAAGCCATATTTTGAATTTATTATGATTGTGTTATTATACGGACGATATACAGCAGATGTATACATGTATATTACAATGGAAAGGAATGTAAACTGATGTAAAACAATATCTATATGAATAAAATGTAATATGAAAAAAAAGAAGTTGCCACTGAATGGAGCTGGTTTACCATGAAAAAAGAACAGATGTATGATCACGGTATGGCGTGCATCCGTTCTCACTCCGCCATGCAGTAACAGTTGTATGATCACGGTATGGCGTGCATCCGTTCTCACTCCGCCCAGTAACAGTTGTATGATCACGGTACGGCGTGCATCCGTTCTCACTCCGCCCAGTAACAGTTCTATGATCACGGTACGGCGTGCATCCGTTCTCACTCCGCTTAATAAGAGTTGTATGGAATGAGACGATAACCCCTTGCCAGGATGACTCGACAGAGCGATACAGAATGAGACGATAACCCCTTGCCAGGATGACTCGACAGAGCGATACAGAATGAGACAAAAAACCCTTGCCATGATGACTCAACAGAGCGATACAGAATGAAAGGATAACCCCTTGCCAGGTTGACTTAACAGAGAGATACAGAATGGTAGGATAACCACTTGCCATAATGACTCAACAGAGAGATACAGAATGAGACGATTACTCCTAATCAGGGTGACTCAACAGATATATACAGAATGAGAGGATAACCCCTTGCCATGATGACTCAACAGAGAGATACGGAATGAGATAATAACACCTTGCCAGGATGACTCAACAGAGAGATACATAATGTGACAATAACCCCCGGCCAATATAACTAAACAGAGAGATACATAATGTGACGACACCCCCTGGCCAATATAACTCAACAGAGAGATAAATAATGTGACGACACCCCCTGGCCAATATAACTCAACAGAGAGATAAATAATGTGACGACACCCCCTGGCCAATATAACTCAACAAAGAAAAACATAATGTGACGACAGCCCCCGACCAAAATAACTCAACTGAGAGAAACAGAATGTGACGACATCCCTTGGCCAATATAACTCAACAGAGAGAAACACAATGTGACGACACCCCCTGGCCAATATAACTGGTAACTAAATATGGATGCTTTGGATTAAGAGTATATTGAACAACTTCGTGCAAACTTGAGAGATAAAGAGATCATATATCGAGTTTGCATTGTCCCTGGATTTATCCTCTCCGAGTTGACATCAGGCTAAGTTGTGACTTCAGGTGATCACGGCATGGGTCTGCAAATATTGGGTGCTATAAATCCACGATTGGGATATATGGCTTTGAAACACCGAGTAAAAACAATGTGAGGTATATATTACTTTAGAGAGGTTAAACGAACACAAAAGAGAGCATTAATCCGAGTTTATGACCCACCCAAACATCAACTTCTCAATATAAATGCTTCCATTGATATTTTCTCATAGAGAGATTTTTTATGATTGTTTAAATTCAGCTCAACATGGCGCTTTCCGTCCACTCATATTTACATAAAACGGGATGTGTTAAAGCAAAGAGGTCGTTGACACTGACTCTTAACAAGGTTAATATTGAGGACCATATGTTCGAAAGCCTGTTTAATTTTAGCAGGTGTTTAAATTATTTTAATCGGTATGCGTGTTTATCATACGAAGATTGTTAAATTAGAAGACTAATATTAAACAGGGGTGGTATGCTCCAAGGGTGTTTAACTGAACAACTTCTAACTTTTTAGGACCGTATGTTCGAAAACAGTTTTACAAATCAGCAATATCTAAGTTTCACATTTCTCCGGGTTAAACTTTATTCGGTGTGCTCGTAAGGCGTTTAAGTCTAAACAGACTCTAAAACCGATCTATCTAAACTGGTCAAAATTTTAGAGGAGGCTCAGGGAATTTTTAAGGCCTGTTCAAGTGAAGAACGGCATTTCATTTTCAGATGGTTACTTTGTAGAACTCTTTTCTTTAAAAAAAATTATTTCTTCCTTCCAGCTTGCATCTAAATTTGAATAAGTGAGCAACAGGGAAAGTATATGAAAATATAAAAAAGTATAGGACACTTTAGACAGTGAAAAAACATCCTCAATCACTCCAAAAATTTTTTTTTACAAAATTGAAATGAAATACTATAATATTTGGATATGATATTAGCGTAACCCACAATCTTAATGAGAACTCCATCGTGCTTGGTAAGGTCCGATAATCATTGTATCATGCACACACCGGTATGTATATGTTTAAAAATATATTAAATATCGTCACAGTTGCTATTATCATAAATAAGTAATAAAGCCACTAACAACGGAAACAAAGATGTGTTCAATCTTCTGTTTTAACCCCCCCCCCCCCCAGCGTCATATCGACCCTCTGGCATTACGGCCAGATTACTGGCGCCAGAGAGTCATTACATCAAAGTCTAAGGAACGCATTATAAGGCCTTATGAAGATGCAAATATTTTCGTCATTTCTGACATAGCTTCATGGCCTACAGGTACACTGTCAATCAACATAAACCAGACCAATCGTTAGCTTTTTTTGTGTACTTTCTAATAATTCGAAACATGAGCGAGAAAAATTCCGTTTTAACCCAGCACATTAGTAAACCCGTCGGCATGTTTGTTGAATTTATGACCGCGTGAACACAAGCATGGCTCGCCCGGTTTACAGGACCAAGCAGCTTGCAGGCGATACAGGAAATGACCCGTGTCCATGGAGACGATGTTTCAGTTTGGGTTGTGAGCTCACATGTACACTATTGTGTTAATTTAGCATTCTTAGAATAATATTGAGATTATAGGCCGTTTACCACAATATGAATGCAACCTGATGTAATACCACTGCGAAACATTCCTCGATATAACTTGTATCAAGACTGGAGTAGGCTTACCAGCCCAATTATTCGATTGCCTACTTAGTCGGATTGTCACGGAACCCCCCCCCCCCCCCCCCGAAAGACTGGGCAAGTTGAGCAGAAAGCAACCCCATTCAAGACATTTTAAAGAAAAGGTTTTAGTGGTTTGTGCACATTTTGTATTTTTGACTCGTCATTCCAGCTGTGGTTGTGGATATTTTTTTTTTGTGGTTGGCGGATTGCAAGTGGATTGCCGGAACACAGACAAGATGTACCAGACCACGCTTAACCACCCAGCAAGTGCCGGGCGATATTGTTACGGACACGTAGCACAGCACTTTGTTTCCCGGGAGATCTTCATTATCCGTCGGAGAGAGGTTTGTTACCGCTGAAGACATTTTCCAGGCCGCTGTTGTCTGATAAAAATGGCCTGGTTTAGTTCTGCTATAGTTATCACGTCTGTAACCCTCGTGACTTTAAATCTAGTGCCAGTAATTTGGTACTGGGAGACCAAGCTTCAATCTTCACAAACATCATCGCCCATCCCAAACTCTGCATTCATCAGTATGATATGATTAATATCAGACCATCGTACGACCACACAGTATAAATGGTCATTAAATGCAGTGTTACACCGTGTATTAATTTAATTGTGAGTTGAGATTACGGGTGAACAGCCTTGTTAAATTATTATCGGAGTGATAAATTTCATGAACTATAACACAGCGGTACAGACTTGATTTTTATTGAATTTAGAAGATTACTCGCTGACAGGAATGTGTATTATAGAAAAGTGAAAGTTCGTTCCAAGAGCCTTATTGTGTGATACTGTGATAGACCCCTAATTTGAGTGCAGTTGGTGCACTGAGCAGAATCGGACTCACAAAAGTTGGCCTGCTGGTGAGGCCTTAGGGCTTGCTTAATGCAGGGACTTGCACATACATATATGGCGTAGGTATAAAAGTATAGTGAAGAGGGTAATGTTGTACGTTCAAATGTTGTAGTCCTAGGGCCAATTTCCATAAGGGCCCTAAATTTTGAGTTTGCTGCATCCCCCGTCACCGATATGTTTGATACTATATTTTCCTAAAGTAGTTCATAAAGATTATATTTCAAAACATTACCCCTCTAGAAAAGTGTATAAAAGGCCTGAAATCGGCGATTTTATAAAGTTACCTCGGTACAGTTATTTAAAAAATAGAATGGTTAATGTACAGGGTTCACACGTGGATATTGTTATTTGGAGAAATGCGTAGTGTTTGGTTAGATCATTATTTATGGGTTACTTAATTTTGATAGGCTTAATCCATTTAAATCAATATCTGAATACATCTCAAACTTTCAAACTTCAAATTTTAAATTTAAAAGTTTTAAATATAAAAAATGCATATAATTTTGAAACCTTAATGTTATTTCCGGTCTAAACAGGAAAAATAGTCTAGTCGAATAAATTTGTCAAATGTTTCATTTTTAATATAAAAAAAATCACTCTTTGAAGAGAACTTAATGAATTAAATAAATACCGAATAACCTTTTTATATTTTGAGTACTAATTAGCTTTATTTAGCTAAAGTACAAAAAAAGTTTATCGGGTGTATTTGACTGAAACGGCATGGGAGATACTTTTTATTTTTCTAAATTTGTTAAAATCAAGTTTTTATTGAAACCTTTTGCTTTAACCCTGAATTTCAAATTGAAATTTATAATAATTAAAAGTTTTATGAAAATTTACAGTTGTAATGACATTATGCATTAAATAATGATAAGGCAAGTGTTAAACATATATTGATGGACGGAATCCAGTAACATACTAAGTATAATCAAATATCCCCTTTAGTGCCTAAAATATAGTGCAATTAAGCTTCTCATAATTTAATTTAAAGTTTTTGGGTTTGGAAAAGTTAGAAGTTTGGAAAACACCTTGGCTTCGGGAATTTCAGTGGCTATGTCCTCTATAGTGCGCATCGGATAATGTTCTCTTTGTATTGCGTTATTCAGTCTTTAGGGTCAATGCAAATGCGAATTTTGTTGTATTGCGTGGACGCTGTCGTTGAGCTTACACACTCTATTGGCTCTTCTACTTTCTTGATATGGCCATCTGCCATTTCTTTGAGTTAATCAAACGGTCGAATGGGATGTATAACTCCCTTTGCGCCTGGCTTCAGTTTAATAGAGTATTCACCAGGGAATGTACCGGTATTTCGGGAATTCTGTCCATATGTCCTTGATCTTGGAAAATGGCTGTGAGGCTTTGCCTTGTGTTTCGCATACAGTGGCTAAGCAAGTGATCACGCCCAGTTTCTCTGCAGTCTGGCCTGATATAACGTTTTCTCGATCGAGATTTAGAGATGAAGACTAATTTTGCCTGGTTATACCAAAAATTACAGTAAGGATTTAAAATGATATGCCTTTTATATATAATAAACTGTTAAATTTAAACTGTGAAGGTTAAATATTTGGAAAAGAGTTCAGCTATTAATTTTAATGGATTCAGCCTATCAAAATTAGGTGGTATATTAGCTATGATTTAAATGAACACGACACATTTCACCAAATAACAATATATTACCCAGGTTAGTTGATAAAATTGCAGATTTCAGGCCTTTTGGACACTTTGCCAGAGGTGTAATGTTTTAAAATATCATCTCTATGAATTACGTTAACAGAAAATGGCATCAAACCTTATAATGACGGGGGTGCAGCAAAACTTAAAATTCAAGGATTTGCCCCAGGACTTATTGGAAAAGTTTTTGTTTCAGGAAAAATTACATGATCATGGGTTAAGGACTTCACGAAAGCAGGTTTTTCCCTGAAATGTAGCAAATTTTGAAAATTTGAAAGTTTGTGAGCCGAGACAAGTAGTCGGGCCGTCCAACAATTGTCACAAGTTTGTTTTGAGTAGAAACGAACTCTGGCGACCTCTGTGCTGCTACCTCTGGTGAATCGAGGTTTAAGCCCTTCTCAGATGGTGGGCCCTTCCCATTTTCCCTAATTTATGGAACTCGGCAAGAAATGTTATATACTTGTATATGATTCCAGTACCAGTGGCTGCCAGTATCTAACGAGTTTACACGGAGTATAATACGCCGACAAGTAAGGAACGAGTGCAGCCGAATGGGCTACTACTGGTTCCGAGTTAAGCTTGATCGCCTTAGCTGAATATGAGTTGCACGAATTAAGTAGGCACTTCTGAGATGAGTAGGAACTTCTATGAGTTAAGTAAGAACTTCTTTGAGTTATGTAAGAACTTCTATGAGTTAAGTAGGAACTTCTATAAGTTAAGTAGGAAATTCTATGAGTTAGGTAGGAGCATTTCTTCTTGTCAATGCCAGGGTTATTAGTGGTGACAGAAGGCGGTCACTACGCCCGGACCATACAACAGCTTCGGTTCTGGGCAAGACCTTTTTGGCATAACTCGATACCAAAAATGTAAGAATATATTACAGATTGAAACAAGCCAAGTAGGAGCATGTGAAGTTAGTTATGAGTTTGCTACGAGCCACTACGAGTGACTTAGACTCCCGAGTAATTAAAACATATTTGAAATATTAGGGAGTCGGCAAGAGTCGTCACGAGTTAGCCGAACTACCCAAAGTTGATCACCGAGTTTAACTGGAATTTACCCGAGTGAGCCCGGGGCCGAGGCCGGCGCCTAATGCCTCAGTTTTACTGACACCTACAACAACTGGCGAAGTATTCGCGATGAAAAATTTGGATTAGCGCAAGACCTCTCCAAACTGGTTGCTGAAAAATCGAAGAAGTTCACCAAGCATCACAAGGTATCGGAAGCGTGTAAACTGCCTCACGAAAGCTATGCCAGATCGTCAGAAATTCCAATGCTTGCAAGTTTTGTCGGAAGGAAAATAGCAAGAAAATCAGCGAACCTCGAAGAAGCTTCGGAAATTAATCCCTACCCCCCCCCCCCCCCGGGTAAAGCATCCCAGACATGTTTTATGTCTCAAAGCATCTGCCTGTTGTCGGCAATAAGATGTCAAGTGTCTACAAAGTTTCGGAGAACCATCGGTGATATGTCTTTGTTTGGCGAACCTTTGGTGTTAAGTAGCCGAATATAAGCAGAAGGTCACACTGGTGCCCTTTCGTCGATCTGTAGAATTCGCATTCGTGCGTTCGCCGATGGTGGTTTTTCTTATTTTTCCAGAAAACTGCAAGTGCATTTTATTCCATTTTACCGCTGTTGGGGTAGATGTGCAACCTGCAACTGCCAGAGCGAGAGTGAGTCTGGAAATGTTTATATTTATATCCCACCCACATGCAATCCCGATGCATCTGTGATTGTTCGGCAATATTCAGCTATCATCTGTAACAATCCTGGGATGCTCAGCATTTGCTGACAAGCCATCTGCGAACATTCGGCAAACATCACCGATTCATAGGCACACATCTGCCAAACATCACAAAAATTTTCACGGGCTTGGTGAGGGGATTAGTCGGAGATCCTCGGCGACCATAGCCGAAGTATCACTAACTACTCGCACGGTATTAACTTAGCAGAATAATCACAAGTCAAATTTATAAAAACACTGCTCCGATTTTTCAACATTTTTAACGAAGGCAGTTTCAACCCATCGCCCTAATTTTTTATTTGCCGAACATCGCAAGAGGCCAAAACCCAAGTGAGACTGAGGCATAAATCGCCATTGTATGGAAGGGGCTTAGTCCGGCAGCAAAAGGTCATTTTTTTTTGCTAACTTTTTTTATGGTCTTAAGTTTTTTGCTTGCCGGAAATCTTCGATTTCGGCAAGCATGTTGGTCAGCTCCGTATGCCTGTTTGTTTGTTTGTATGTCTGTGTGTCTGTCTGTCTGTCTGTCTCCACCCGCAAATGCACAGTTTTGCAGCGATCTCTTTAAAACTTACACAGTTGATAGAAAACCAAAAGTCCTCGAAGCCTATTGATTTTTTTTAATATCGGTCAAAGGTCAAGGTCAAGGTCATCGAAAAACGTCGTTTATTTTCGCCATAACTTCCTCAATATCAGTCCTATCTTTACAAACTTATTTTTGCCGTCTTGTCTCAAACTTGTATCACTTTGTCAGTTTGTCTGTCTGTTTGTCAGTTGTCCTCAATTTCGCCTGCTTGCTGGTTCCTGCGTCTTACAATAGCATTCTACAGGCCACGGTTTTGCAGGAATCCTTTTGAAACTGGTACAACTTATGTCTTACAGTAATATCTCAAAACATATTTTTCATTTTCATGATATGGCCACTAGGGGCGCTGCACAACAACCTCCCCTACATATCATCTTTTGGCCCTATCTCCAAAACTATAAATCTTGGTTGCATAAATTAAAGCTTATTTTCTTCCTCTAAGTCTTCTCCAAAACCTGGTTAAGTCATCTGGTCTCAATCTTGTGTCATTTTGTCAGTCCAGCTGTCTGACATCTCAGTTGTCCTCAATTATGCCCGATTGCTGGTTCTTGCGTCTTAAAATAGCATTCTACAGGCCACAGTTGTGCAGGAATCCTTTTGAAACTGGTACAACTTATGTCTTACAGTAATATCTCAAAACATATTTTTCATTTTCATGATATGGCCACTAGGGGCGCTGCACAACAACCTCCCCTACATATCATCTTTTGGCCCTATCTCCAAACTATAAATCTTGGTTGCATAAATTAAAGCTTATTTTCTTCCTCTAAGCCTTCTCCAAAACCCGGTTAAGTCATCTGGTCTCAATCTTGTGTCATTTTGTCAGTCCAGCTGTCTGACATCTCAGTTGTCCTCAATTATGCCCGATTGCTGGTTCTTGCGTCTTAAAATAGCATTCTACAGGCCACAGTTGTGCAGGAATCCTTTTGAAACTGGTACATCTTATGTCTTACAGTAATATCTCGAGACATATTTTCATTTTCATGATATGGCTACTTGGGGGCGCTGCACTACAACCTCCCCGACATATCATTTTTTGGCCATATCTTTTAAGCTAAAAACTTCAATTACATAAACTATAGCTCATTTCCTTTCTCTGAACTTTCTCCATAACCTTGTTTAGTCATCTGGTCTCAATGTTGTGTTACTTTGTCAGAATGTCTGTCTGTTTGTCAGGTGTCTCAATTTTGCCTGCTTGCTGGTTCATGCGTCCTACATATAACATTCTTCAGTCCTCAGTTTTGATGGAATCACTTTTTAACTTACATATATCATACGTCTTACAGATTTCTGGAAGTTCTATGTGTATTGTCTAAATAGGTCAAACTTATTTTTTTCCTTTTAGAAAACAGCCGCCAGATGGCGCTGCAGCAATCATTATTATGCCATATCTCCAAAACTATAGACAGTGTCACAACATTGATTGCAGCAACTGAAACTAGATTTAATGCGTTTATCCTTGTGGGGACTCTGTCATATTCTGCAGGGGTTAAATTTTAATCATACATCAAATATATATATAATAAAAAATAAAATACCTCGAAACTTAATTTTTTCCTTTAAGGAAATAGCCGCCAGATGGTGCTGCAGCAATCATTATTGTGCCATATCTCCAAAATTATAGATAGTGTCACAACATTGATTGCAGCATCTGAAACTAGATTTAATGCGTTTATCCTCGTTGGGACTCTGTCATATTCTTCCATTACCATGGTGACCTAATATAGGTTACAATTCTTGATTTTCAGTCCTATCTTTACAAACTTTAGCTTAATTTCTTCCTCTGGGTCTTCTCCAGAACTAATTTTTGCCGTCTTGTCTCAAACTTGTATCACTTTGTCAGTTTGTCTGTCTGGTCATCAAAATTGTTCAATATCTTATTTTCTTCATTACTTTTTTAATATTGATCTCCATAAACTTTGGCTTATTTTCTTCCTCATCGATGTTGCTCATTCATTTGATTATCTTTACATCATTTCCGGCAAGCGCTCGACCTATGGTCGTCTAGTTATTTGTTTGCTGTGTCTATATCAGCATCTTCAGTACACATTTTGTAGAGGAATAGGGTGATACACAGGAAATACTCCTTTGTACTTTGAAGGCGATCCTGATCACCACCATGAGATTTCTCTATCCCAACCAAAGCCCATGGTAATTATTTCGACACCAACCATGCACCAATGAGTTCGTTTAGCATGAAAAACATTTTCTGTGAAAAACACAGCACAGTTTGATAAAATCCTGGCGGAATTAGTGGTATTTGCTACTTTCTATTTTTTTTATGATATCTGGGTAATGTATCTGTCCGGCTCAGATCACAAATATGCTCCAGCCTCTTCAAAAGCTGTTGTAAAAGTAAAGTTGCACTGTGCCACCAGTACTTATATAAATATCTTTTGAGACACAGAAACTCAGTAAATGGAAAAAATATTCCTCTGAGTGAGGCAGGAACACGGCTACACAGCTCAGACAGGTGGATCTCGGAATCAACTAGTACAGTCTCTACCCGACTGACATGCATTCAATCCTTCATGATTTAGCTAAAGGATGTATGATCTTCTACGGGATCCTGACAAAAATTATTTCTTGACCAATTCCTGAATCATCAGCAGGATAGACTAAAGGTTTCAAGTCCAAGACCTGTAATAATTCTTGCGATAAGCACCGTTTAAGTGCCGTAAATTTCATTTATAAAACATATTACTTCTTTAGAGTAGGAAAGCTTTAAATCGCACCCTAATATTATGCAGACTCCCTATTCAAATTCAGAACTTTAAGTGCAAACAAAGAGGAATGCTGAAAAATATAGTATTACAAAGCAGACCTTGTATATTGAAATATGATTGTATAGCTGACATATGAGTTTGGCGACATTATTCAATAAGGTAGACAATACATTTTAATTCTCATAAATTTCCATATAGCAATAAGGAAAAGAAGACGATCGTGAAATTCCATAATAACATTTTCTTACCTTATGCATGCCACCAACAGCCTTGGCTGTACGTTAATCTATATATAGTTGACATTAACGAAACATGAGCTTAACTGAGATATTCTTGAAATCCGTGTCCCAACCTATAGCCAACTACTAGCCAACAAGTATTCCTTGTGATTAGAGCCCCTTCCCCATATGACAGTTTATATATATAAGCACCTACTAAAGTCCAAGGTCATCATCTTTTTTTTATTTCTTGGGAAATGTCGCTTAGTCATCCTCGTGCATTAATTGATGTATTATTAAATGTATGTTAGTAATAAATCAGCGATTTTTTTAGCCATAGGCTGTTCACGGCGAATCAGAAAGACCTTTTTTTTACCTCATTATGATGCGTAACACAGACGGAAAATTTTTCAGGGGCGGAACATTTGATAAAACTCTAACGCATTGTCCTCATCGTTTATATAACATGAATTTTGGCGCTGAAGGTTTCAGATATTCCTGAAATATTTGATAACAAAAATGACGTCAAAAGCTTGTGTTCATCCACATCAGTTGTCATATGTTGCTATTGACCCAATTTGTATGTTTCCATAATACCATTTAAAAAATCCAATTAAATTTATGCTCATTTGGGCCTTCTTCCTCTAAAAGCTATAAAGTAATTGTCTTTTCTGGTTTAGCTACAGAAAGTGATGAAATAAGTTCAGCTTGCACAGGCAAGTCAACAAAGTTGGCGATCACATAGCAGACGAATAATCAATATAATATAATGCTGATGGGTATATGATGCTGATGGAAGCTTGCAGCAGTATATCTGAGAATGTTGCATTATATATGATATGACTTGACATAGTACATGCAAACACATATAACTGTTACATTTGCCATCGAACAAAGATGAATTTCTGTAAAGGTGCCATTTTGATTTAGTTTGACTCAAATTATGTTCATTTAATCCGCCTAATACTAAATAAATTCTCGTCTATGTTGTATATATCGGGCCTTTTCAGGACACAAGGGGGAAATAAAAAAACGATAACGGCAGTTTCGCTTTTATTGTTTCATTATGAAGGTCATACATAGGTCACAAAAAAGGATGAAGATGCTGGTATAGACAGAGCAAACAAATAATAACCCGGGGAAGTAAAACATAAAAAATATACATCCTAAATCTGTGAATGTAAGCGGCCACATATGCAAGTCCACAGGTCGATAACCTTTGACAAAAATGTAAAGACTGCATGAATGTTATGGAGAATGGGAAGGGGGGGGGGGGGGGGCGCTTCAAGTATGACTCAGCTGTCTGTTAGTATTTTCGACCCCGCTATAATCATATATAAATATTTTTGAGAGACCAAATAGTTTTGCATGCATGTGACAGCTTTATCCGTTCGTATGTATACACCCTTCATAATACACTCTATAAAAACTTACATAATCTTTTACCATGCAAGTACCTTTAATATTATATGCAAACACATACAACTGTTTCATTTCCGACGAATAAAGATGAACTTACGTAAAGGTGCCATTTTGATTAAAATGATCCCAAACTATGCTCACATAATCCCCTTCCAACTAAGTAAAATCTCGCCTAAGTTGTACATATCAGGCCTTGTCATGACACGGGGGGGGGGGGGGGGATAAAAACTGTGTTGATAACGGCAGTTTCGCTCTTATTGTTTCATGATGAAGGTCATACATAGGTCACATAAAAGCATTACTATTTTGATGTATAACAGCTGTTTTCCAGAACGTTTGATCATCTCATCATTATCTATAATTGAGTGTTTAATTAGTTAAATTTATTATCCTCGATCTGCACAATGCTTTGAACATACGTACTAATCATGTGTTCAGTGTATTTTATGTGTTTTTTTTTCAAATGGGAGAACAGCTATACATTTAAAATGGTAGTCATTATGACTAAAACAATACAAAAAAAATGAACTCTCTGGATCATAATACCCCAGAATTCATGTATTGGATGACCCTCTATGTCAAATGTAAAGGTAATTTTGGCAACTTTGCTATTTTCGCATTATTTTGGCGGCCATTTTGTTTTATTCTAATAAGCAAAAACTGCCCATGGCTGACAGCAGGCCAACCAACATAGTTGTCACACCTGATATGTGGGCAAACAAAATCCACAAAGAAAGAATTTAAGACCATAAAACAAGGTTGAGTCCAGTGGCGACCAGACTAGCTAGATCGATTCACTATATGACCAGTGCCGAGGCTAATTAAGAAACACTACATAGCTAATGCCGAAGCTAAACAGGACCCCCTGTATGACCAGTGTCTAGGCTAACTGGGATACACTACATCACCCAACCTTCGCTCAGCGTTAAGATCTATTGAATAATGATAGGCCCCTGATAGCGGCCTTGACTGACATTGACCGAGGTTGCTGGGGCAACCACTGTGTACAACCATGACGGATCACATGGATCCGGACGTCACCCGGTCACCCATGCATTTACCAAACACATGCTTAAACCGGGTGGCACATGGTATTGTTTGTTTATATTTACACCGCCAATGTAGGCCCTAGTTCCCCAGCTTTTACGAAACTTCAAACAACAAAGACGATAATATTCTTTATAACTGTTATATTTGGCATTACTGTTGTAAATGTTTGCTCTATATTTGCTCTAATGACTTAATAATTGCAATTTTCCATTCCCAGGCGCCGCAGCTCGATTTCGGTGTACAACGTGATGTGCGCACAGGCGTTTGCAGGAGGTTAATCCATTTCTCCAGTCAGAAGGAGTAACTATGAACACCAAATTTGGATTCATCACATGACCAGTGTAGAGGGTAATTTGGATACAGTGCATTCCATTGCAGAAAAACTGAACGATCCTTATTGTGTTATACAGACGCTTGAGTAAAACAACCACTACATTACTCATAATGAATATATTGAACCATGGCAAGGAACAAGGCTGCTTTAGAAGGTCTGCCAAAGAAAATCAAAGGTCTCTTCACGGTTCAATGATGGATTCTGACAGCCAATTTAGGAATGGTCTGCGTGACAATTTTCCATTGAGTGAATTATGTACGTTACTCTACAAGTTCTCCTTCCTAATTCACCTCGTGAGTGAAAGACGTGTGTACGTACATTACTGTACAGAACCTGCCCATACAGATCTCGTGAGTGAAAGACGTGTGTTCGTACAGTTAAACTGAACAAAACCTGCCTACAGACCACCTTGTGAGTCCAAGGAGAGTAAGAATTCCGCGTGGGCGAGTGCCAATTCAAACCTTCAAACTAAATACAGAGACGACATATTTAATTAAGATCACGGATATGACATCTTACCAGAAACTGCTCGTAGACTATACCTGAGCTTGTATTCGTTTGTTGTGCCTTAAGTTTGTTAGAAAATTATATTTCGAGGACTACTGACTTCCTGTGAGACCCAGTGTTTTTGCTACACTTGCCTCCTGCCGATTGCGACTTTTCTGCCAATGGAGTTCCAAGCCTACAAACATCTTGACATTGAGTCCCACATTTCATATCAAATTATGTTGCAATTATTGTAACAGTAAGCTCATAATGACAGTCCTTTGCATAGCATAACTTATTTTCGTAACATTTTTACATAACAATACGTGCTAAATGAATAGGTGGTTTTATGTGATACATATGGCAACAGCAGGTGGTTTATTGTGATACATATGGTGACAAAAGGTGGTTTTATCTGATAATAATGGCGACAACAGGTTGTTTTATGTGATACATATGGTCACAACAGGTGGTTTTATGTGATACATATGGCGACAGCAGGTGGTTTTATGTGATGCATATGGCGACAAAAACCCTTTAAAGAACCCTTTAAAAGACGAAATTCATGTTGACCTTGGCCTACAAACCTGTCGGGCTTCACACTTTATTAGTGTCTTGCTAAAGGATATGGAGCTAATATAACACTATACACAGGGAATATTAACAATATGAACAATAACGGGGTGACCTTAAAGTAAGGCAAGGGGCTGCTTTGGAGACCTCTCCGTCTTAGCGGGAAGAAATTGCCTGCAAACCAGTATTTGCGCGATTTAGGAAGCTGCATTTCTGTAATAAATCGCCAAAATGACCCATGACTTTCCATAAAGGTGACAGAATGTACGGCCCCGGCCAGGCCCTAAGTGACGTGAGGCTACATGAGAGTGAATACACTCTCTCTAGAGGCGTTTATGTATTTCAATGATCCGAGCTGTACTATAAATACAGCGGTCATAGAATGCAGTGGCAAAACCTCTTCTTTATTTTCACTGTCTGTTTAATGTTATGGACCGATGGAATTAACATGGGCCTTCAGCAAGCTCTAAGTTACTGTGACAATAATAAAAGTACCTTTCGCGCAAAAAATAATAAAATTAATAATCGAAAATCTGTACTATAAATCTATCCTTTGGACTGCATATATAAAAGTGTCAAGTGTTGTTAACAAACACAACGAATGGTACTGCCATAATAAAATATAATCCATAAAATATATCATAAACCTGTTTTTTTAACTTAGAGTGCATGCCAAATACTCAAAATATCAAATTAATCATATTCATGGAAATAGCTTCCAATGTGTGTTGACTGCAATAGAATTACGTGAAAGTAGTCTTGTTTACACCTGATGCTGATCCTTAAAACGACAACAAACTACAGGAAACCAGTCAGTGAAACTTAATGACTATAGGAACCTGTAGAAAATCAGTCAGTGAAATTAACTCACTAAATCAAACTACAGGAAATCAGTCAGTGAAACTTAATGACTACAGGAACCTGTAGGAAATCAGTCAGTGAAATTAACTCACTCAAACAAACTACAGGAAATCAGTCAGTGAAATTTACTCACTCAAACAAACTACAGGAAATCAGTCAGTGAAATTTACTCAAACAAACTACAGGAAATCAGTCAGTGAAATTTACTCAAACAAACTACAGGAAATCAGTCAGTGAAATTTACTCAAACAAACTACAGGAAATCAGTCAGTGAAATTTACTCAAACAAACTACAGGAAATCAGTCAGTGAAATTTACTCAAACAAACTACAGGAAATCAGTCAGTGAAATTTACTCAAACAAACTACAGGAAATCAGTCAGTGAAATTTACTCACTAAAACAAAATACATGAAATAAGTCAATGAAATTAACTCACTAAATCAAACTACAGGAAACCAGTCAGTGAAACTTAATGACTACAGGAACCTGTAGGAAATCAGTCAGTGAAATTTACTCACTCAAACAAACTACAGGAAATCAGTCAGTGAAATTAACTCACTCAAACAAACTACAGGAAATCAGTCAGTGAAATTAACTCACTCAAACAAACTACAGGAAATCAGTCAGTGAAATTAACTCACTCAAACAAACTACAGGAAATCAGTCAGTGAAATTAACTCACTCAAACAAACTACAGGAAATCAGTCAGTGAAATTAACTCACTTAAACAACCTACAGGAAATCAGTCAGTGAAATTAACTCACTTAAACAACCTACAGGAAATCAGTCAGTGAAATTTACTCAAACAAACTACAGGAAATCAGTCAGTGAAATTTACTCAAACAAACTACAGGAAATCAGTCAGTGAAATTTACTCAAACAAACTACAGGAAATCAGTCAGTGAAATTTACTCACTAAAACAAAATACAAGAAATAAGTCAATGAAATTAACTCACTAAATCAAACTACATGAAACCAGTCAGTGAAACTTAATGACTACAGGAACCTGTAGGAAATCAGTCAGTGAAATTTACTCACTCAAACAAACTACAGGAAATCAGTCAGTGAAATTTACTCACTCAAACAAACTACAGGAAATCAGTCAGTGAAATTTACTCAAACAAACTACAGGAAATCAGTCAGTGAAATTTACTCACTAAAACAAAATACAAGAAATAAGTCAATGAAATTAACTCACTAAATCAAACTACAGGAAACCAGTCAGTGAAACTTAATGACTACAGGAACCTGTAGGAAATCAGTCAGTGAAATTTACTCACTCAAACAAACTACAGGAAATCAGTCAGTGAAATTTACTCACTAAAACAAACTACAGGAAATAAGTCAATGAAATTAACTCACTAAAACAAACTACAGGAAATAAGTCAATGAAATTAACTCACTAAAACAAACTTCAGGAAATCAGTCAGTGAAACTTAATGACTACAGGAACCTGTAGGAAATCAGTCAGTGAAATTTACTCACTCAAACAAACTACAGGATATCAGTCAGTGAACAAGGGAGAGTTGATCTGTGGAACAGATCTAGATGGTCCCCCGCCTGTTGTGAAAATAGCTCGGGGAAAACGTTGTGAAAACCTGTATGAAATCTGAGATCGGTCAATGTCACCCACCAAGATGACCTCTGTGTTTCGACCTTGACCTAGCACTTGATAAGATACTTTAATGCTGCAAGTTTGGTCACTGCATCTCAAATTCTTTTTGAGTTATTGCGTTAACATCTTTTTTGCATTATGTGCGATATGACCTTGAAAATGCGTCAAGGTCATCCATGTTCAAACTTGACCTAGCTCTAGATGAGGTTAATCAAATTATTTTTGAGTTTTTGTGTTAATATCATTTTTTGCATTATATCTGATGTGACCTTGAAAATGCGTAAGGGTCATCAATGTTCGAATTTGACCTAGCCTTTAAAAAGGTGCATCAATGTTGAAAGTTTGGTGACTGTATCTTAAATACTTTTTAAGTTATTGCGTTAGTATCATTTTTGCATTATGTCCGATGTGACCTTGAAAGATGCGTCAAGGTCATCCATGTTCAAACTTGACATAGTCCTTGATAAATTGCATTAATGCTACAAGCTTGGTGACTTTACTTATATTTTTAGTTATTGCGTTAACATCATTTACCATTATCGCCGCTGTGACCTTGAAAAATGTGTCAAGGTCATCAATGTTCAAACTTGACCTAGCCCTTGATGAGGTGAATAAAATTCTTTTTGAGTTATTGCGTTAACATATCTATGACGGACGGACAGACAGACTGGCGGACGGCCGGAAAGACGGACGCTCACCTTTTCTATGTCCCCAGCCAACTGCGCCTTCGGCATTAAGTGGGTCATTTATCGTCAGTGGAGGGGCAGCTGCCATAATGGAAGAAGGGTATTTCAACGATCAAGAGGATTAATTAACTGATAAGGCCTACGATCTGTCAAAATTATCCAAAAGTAGACAAAGACATTGAAGAGGAAACAATGAATTTGATAGACATAACGATGCGCTGATATAACTGTACAAGTAGGTTGACGGGTGATTTATATTTAATTTACACGTGGCCTACACCTTATAAGTGACGACCTGGTACTCCATGTCTGGAAGTAAACGGGAGGAGTTATAAGATTGTGAATTAATTCAAGGAGCCAGTCGGCATCATTTTCTTATTCCACGTCTGCTAGTTTCCGTGAGACAGCCTTTTTCTCCCAGGATCCTCTCTGACAGGAATCTCCGGGAATGTTTGACATATCAAAGAGGGAACGTCCCTGGCTGAGCCGCGTTAGACGCCGGGGATTTTCAGACGGACAAGAAACGGACCTTTCTCACATTAATTGTAGTGCTGTTAAGTCCAAGTTTAATTTGGGAAATTATAAAAGTTGCAGTGGCTTGACTTTTAGAGAATATCCAAAAGACATTTTTTATTAATATGATATTCGACCAATCATAGTAATGTACCCCAAACTGAGGTTAGAAGTGTTCCACAGCACTTACAAAAGTGTGTAACGTAATGGAACGAACCTTTTACAGGCTCATGCATATTTATTTAGGTTACATGAATACAATGACCTGGTCGTTGCGCATGCGCAGATGTTTCTGGGTCGCTACCACTATTACCAAAACAATAGCTTCACGTGGTGTTTTCCATGTATCTCTCAACACATCGTATCGGATTCATTCTCTTTTATGTTTTCCTGCCGGGATTTATTATGTCCAAGTATTGTTGATCATACTTCCTGCACCATCTCGGGTACGTAGAGCAAGGGATTATCAGTGATCAAGTGAGTACAACTACAAGTGCAGAGAGGGGAACGTGCACGGAATCAGACACCTGTCTGAGGCGATAACGCGGGACCTGTGTGCCGGCTTGCTGTCACTGTCAGATCTGGTTCCAAAGATTTACACTGAAGATAATTTTGAGTTTGGTTCTGGATTTTCTTAACAGTTGGTTTATTTAAATTTGTGTGTCAGTGATAAAACCATTAGCACAACCCTCGTACCTACTTCCACTCAGTGCCTTCAGTTATAAATATTTTATGAGCCATAGGCAACTCCCCCCCCCCCCCCCCATAATAATAAATTGTTAAACAAGTGTGCTCCATGCAATTATTTTTTATTTAATGATATTTTAACTCAACTTATTCAGAGTACTCAAAATAAAGTTATCAGTTGTGTTGTCAAAAAGCTGTGTAACCAGAGTTTCCTAGAATATTAATTTTTTAATTTAAATTAATATAATATTTAAGTCTGTCATGACCTTACTTTTCCACTAATAACTTTCACTCACTTTGTTGTAAAAGTTTCTTAAAATAATTAAGCCATAAACAATAAAATAAGTGGATCCCAAAGGAAAATGATCAGCAGTATTTAGACCCATAGGTAATAAGACAGGGATAACATTATGTGCCTAGAATGTTAAGGCAATATTTCAGCTTGTGCAACCTGTAAATCACAGGACATAAAGATACCAGATGATTGAACTTTGAATGTATGGTTGATTTTGTTAATACATATTATATCAAATGTTAAAAGACCAAAGTGTTTCTTGTGTGATTAATGTATAAAACAAAATTGCATGACAACAAATTTGCCAACATTGATAAGGATGTGGATACTTCTTTGTACACTTAAAATTACCTGAAATGTGTTTGTATTTGTTTGTATATATGTATATATATATGTATATATATATATATATATATATATATATATATATAATGTTTATTTGAATACATAGACAAATATATGAAATGCCTTATTATGAGTTGTGTAGTATAGGTAGTAATGTGTACAGCAAAGGTTAAGCCTGTTTTGTTTGCAGTTCATGCTTTTCAAAATTAAATTAGGTGGTCCCAGGGCAAAGCTAGTCAAATAAATGTACATTGTCAGCCTTAATGTAGGTTCAAAGCCATTTCAGATCAATATAGTAGACACCACATTTTATGACATTCACATGGTAACTAATCATACACATACAGAGGCAAAAGGAAGATTGTGCAACATGTGTGATTAAAAGACAGTAGAACATGAGATTAAACAAAATAATGATAATTTTATTGTACATATATTCTAGAGAATAAGTTCTATATTATAGTATGGTCAGATACACATAAACTTACCAGTTGTTTTTAATAAATATAAAATGTACATGAAAATTCATATCACTGAATGAAATATATATTACACTAAAATATATTAGGGAATGCTTAACGAAAGAGTAATTTTTTTTAACAAACCTGGAACTGTGAAAGCTGAGGGTTTACTGGTCATATGAACATTTAGACAGTGGATTACATCACTGAAAAAGGATAATTTTCTTTGTTCCAATGATCCTAATGCATTCCCAGGCAAACCCATTTCTTATGTATAAGTTTTTTAATTTCTGCAGATGGGTTAAAAACTGACATTAGCCAAAATGGGCATATATGTATACACCATGTATTGAAAGATTTCTCTTTGATTATTTTCATACATGATATGCAACACTTTCTAGTTTAGTATATAACACTATAGTCAAAAGATTGAAATGATATGCCATTAGCAAATTTATATTGCCCCTGACATCATTGTTCAATGTCACAAAAAAAATGAACATTAAGGGATTGACAATCAGTACTGAGTAATGTCATCAGTTCAAACTTCTCCCTCAAATAAAGATGATTTATGCTGATATGTTTGCTGCCAGCTCGACAATGTAGATTCTGTTTTCAGGCAAAATCCATATCCAAACAAGACTTTTTTCTAAAAAGAAAGTAACAAACACATTGTGTATTCATTGAACAAAAAATTCATTAATTGCATGAACAATCTTAAAATGAATAACAACAATCTTTAATATCTGATGACTTTGAAAAAACATATTCACTTTTAAAAATCAAAACAAAAAAGTGGGACGATAACATAAAATTAAATTAAAAAATATACCTTCACAATTTTTCTTTCAGTCAACCATATAGGTAAACCATAAACATTAATATGTGAAAAGAAGTGATGTTCTAGATAACTCGGTAATGGGCCTTCCCTCATGAATAATTTTTGCTTTAAAATTTTAACTGGAACTATTAACTGAAAATACATGTATTCATTATTACAACACTTTCACAGATTTGAATGAAACAAAGAAATAAAGTATAAAAATAAAATATGATAATAATTTCAATATATGGTAGGGCACAAGTGAAACTGTAGCACTGAAGTGGAGCACCCAAAACTGACGCTATAATAATATATTTGTCCAATAAAATATAAACAGTAATTAAGTTAAATTGTTATTGTTGTCTTTGAGCTATTCCATATATTATATCATTACCATAAATACAAGAAATATATGGGGAAATTGGTTTGTTTATGTTTTTTTAAAGGAATATAAAACGGGATTGAACGGGTTGTCGGTCAAGTATCCTGCATAATTTTGAACTTGAAAACATACTCGACAGCTTACACCCGCCGGAGGTCACCGGACATAAACACTTACCGCTGAAATGGTCCTGTCAACAGATGGTGTATCGTGATTATATGAGCAGTCATTCACGCTAATTGCCGATTAAAACCGGGGTCTTTTCCTTAATTGTGACCATTTTTGGACATCCCTGCCGTGTCATTTTGTTTACCTGAGCTCCCAGTCGTGTCAGCTGTGACTGCCCGCGCTGTTATCACACGTGACCGCCACAAATCAAGTGAACAACTGATGAAGCGGTCGCCTGGAGTAATACCACGTGAGGCCGCCAGGGGTCGGGGTTATCCGTAACTAGGCCTCATTATGCAACTGGATTTGTCCTAAGGGAATTTGTAAGTGCACAGCGTAATGCCATTTATGCTCTCGCCTGTTTAATCTTACAAGACAAATTTATATCACAGAAGATCAATATTTTAAGATGTTGCTGAATTGATTGAAAAATGGAGCTTTCAAAGAGCCACAAGGTTTTATATTTGATATGATACTCTCTAACACTTGATAAAAAACCCGCATGCATACATGTATCTATAGACGATGTTCAATATTTCTTTTATTTTCACAGAAAATCCCTCATCAAAGCGTTATTGATGGTACTGATAGGCTTGGATTGGTGTCTGATTCTATCTATATATTTGACAAAAATATTCCGAGGGAGGGACCAACATCCCCTCAATATACATACAGACCTAAGATATTTGCTTTAACACCACCTTTCAACCCCTGCAGTCTGTTTGAAAAGGTCCTGACAGGTGCGATAGAATACACAATAATGCACAGGTGCAGCCCATCGCCGTCCAACCTACAGATCATGAACAATTGTGTGGTCCATTGTCATCGAGTGGGTTGTCTCATCTTCTGCATATCTTATTGCATATCGCATATATATATATGTATATATATATATATATATATATATATATATACATATATAAACATATTTCTGTGATCCAGTAGCTTAAACAACTATGACGACGTATTTCTGCAAAACGTTGACAGAATATTACAAACACATTTTAAAAATGTATACATGACGCGTATTTTGGGGCGGTTTCGGTGCAGCTATTGTACTCAAAAAAAGGGCGATTTTTTACCTAATCGTTTAACTATTCCATGTCATTTCCATGCATGAGCGGCAAATTGACCCTGTGGTCGTTGTCCGCACGGACAAAAAATAAAATCGGTAGTGGACAAACTTTATGGATTTGGCATGGAAAATCATTAATGACAGGATGTTGTTTCTGATTTTCTGTATATTTGGTTTTCATATGTTAAATAAAACATGGAATTTCAGTGGGTTACCGTCTCAATAAGATATGTACAAATAAATTTTACAATTGTTTTGTGGCGCTGTGCTGGTGGCAAGAAGTCACACATTGGTATGTTTACCTTGAAGACCTAGTCAGTGATGATGTTTACATTTGCGAACCGAAATAGGACGCAGGGCATTCAGATTTTCGAAGATCTTTGACTGGTTACATTTATTATTGGTTAATTTCAACCCCTGTGGTTTAAATTGTCTTTATTCAGATGGCAAGGGGGCGTTTTCACGGTTCACTGGGTTTCACCAGATGGTCACCGGGCACGTGTCCAAGGCCACATTTTAGTTGTGATTGTCACAGCGAACGCACGCTTATTTTATCATTGGGGAATAGAAGTCCATATTCGGTGGACAAAGACTATTCAATATAAAGAGAGGACTTTACAAATACCTCTACCACGCATACCAGGGAACCCCTTATGTCCTGTCCTCAACGCGTTTGCGCTAACTAGGGGTGCGTCACAGTCCGGTCCAGCGTTCTTGTCAACCGTCAAAGCGGTGCTCTCCAGCCTTTGTCTCCAGCATACTTCGTAGAGGATTCGGGAGATTTTGTCAGCGGTCGGGTACGATGAGGTTCGTATGCGGCTGACAGCTTCAGACGTGGAGGAAGTTCTTGGGCTTATTTTGTAGGCGTTCCAGTGGATACTATCAGGGTGATCGGCGACTGGAAGTGGCAAGCATATATGGCTTACCTTCACTGTTCTTAACCTTTTGTTCTTAGTGCAATTCGTACAATGGCAAATAACCTTTATTCTAATAATATAAAATTTGGTGGAATTGGCCGAAAAATGTTGTATCACATTTAAGTAGTGAGAAGCGCGATATATAGTTTAATTGCACTGCATTGTTTTAATATTATCTGTATACTTGTGTACTTGCTTATTATGACGACGCACATTTTTACATTGTGAACTTTTTAGACAGTAAAGTTCTCCATTACCGACACCTGTGAGTTTGTTGTCTGGATAAGGTTAATTTCAACCCCTGTGGTTTAAATTGTCTTTATTCAGATGGCAAGGGGGCGCTTTCACGGTTCACTGGGTCGGGCCAGGTGGTCACCGGGTACGTGTCCAAGGGCGCATTTTATTTGAGACTGTCGCAGCGAACGCACGCTTCTTATTTTACCCTTCAGCCCACCCAGCCTTCAGTTCGATGGGCAAGAAAGTATTGATTTGATCGGGACTCGCTAAAACTCGCATAACAACATGACCGAAAAATGTAACATTTGTGTCACATTTTATTAGTGTAAAGCGCGATATATATTTTAATTGCACTGCATTGTTTTATTATTATCTGTATACTTGTGTACTTGCTTACTATGACGACGCGCATTTTACATTGTGAACTTTTTAGACAGTAAAGTTCTCCATTACCCACACCTGTTAGCTTGTTGTCTGGATAACTTATTAGGCATATAAAGGATAGAATGATGTAAGGAAGACATGAAAGATAAATTAAATGTATGTTTTAGGCAAAGAAGGAAACGGGAACATGCATACCTCAATATTTTGACAGAAGCAGATCCAAGGGACTCCCCCCCCCCCTCCTTTTTTCAGCCGCTACAACTATTTTTAATTAAAAAATTAAGTAAATGGAGCAAATATAGTGTGTATCGACAACATCCATTCTAAATATAACCAATAGAAGGCATTTGTCCGTGAAACATTTTGATGAACCTGTGGATCTTTTTTTGTGATGTAATTAAGATAGGTGGCATCATTGTTCAAGCATATTAGCTTAATTTCATCAAGACCCATAAGCACAACAAATCTGATGACAATCCAACCAGCCTTTCATGAGGAATCTGCATTGTTTCTGGGGTGCCCATACATACCCCAACACTCTGAGAATACAGGTCTCTGTGACCCAATTTCAGGCTTCTGGGGAGAACTTTTGAGGAACTCTCAGGATGTCAAGTTAAAAGATTCTGGGCCCCATGGTTATTATTTGTGCCCTACTTTGGTATTGAATTTTCAATTGTTCTGAGGGGTGCTTATAAGCCCCATAGTTTAGAAAATATGGGTAACAGAGACCTTAATTCACGTTTCCAAGGAGATTTTTCACAGATCTCCCTGGTAATCATGTTTGAAGATTCTAGGACGAATGGTTACAATTTGAGCCCTGTTAAGGGACGACCACATCTTTCAAGGTCTCATAAATAGAGACATAAATTGTGTTAAAATATTTTTAAAATTTAGGTTGTGCCACCAGTCCGCAAGATCTGATGAAACACGTAATACATGATGAATGCAAAGAATAATGCCGAACAATGCACTAGTTGTTCAAATACCAGAGCTTTTGTATCAAATTATCAGTTAGTCTGGGAGGCACTTCTTAGCCCCATAGCTCGGAGGATATGGATAACAGAGACCTAATTTCAGGTTTCCATGGAGTTTTTTATGGACCTCCAGGATGTCAAGAAAGAAGATTCCAGGTCAAATAGGTATGATTTGTGTCCTGTTAACAGACGACAACATCTTTTAAGGTCTCAAAATAGATAAAAAAAAATAGTAAAAAATCGAAAAAATACAGGTGGTGCCACCAGTCTGCAGAAACTGATGAAACACTCCATGATCAATATCCATGCAAAGAATAATGGTGATCAATGCATTAGTTGTTTAGATACTTGAGCTTTTGTATCAAATTTTCTATTATTCCGGGGGGGGGGGGACTTGGAAGCCCCATAGCTCACAGGTTTTAGGTAACAGAGACCTTATTCCAGGTTTCCAAGGAGACTTTTTACAGGCCTTCCTGCATGTCGTGACAGAAGATTCTACGTCCAGTCATTAAGATTTGTGCCCTGTTAACAGAAGCGGTATCTTTTAAGGTCTCTAAAATAGAGAGAAAAAAAAAATCGAAATATACAGGTGGCGCCACCATTCTGCAGACACTGATGTAACACCCCATGATCAATATCCATGAAAAGAATCATGGTGATCAATGCATTAGTTGTTCAGATACTTGAGCTTTTGTATAAAATTTTTCATTATTCTGGGGGGGGGGGGGGGTACTTCAAAGCCCCATAGCTTGAAGAATATGGGTAACTGAGACCTAATTCTTGGTTTTCAAGGAGACTTTTTATGGACCTATCTGGATGTAAAATTAAAAGATTCCAGGTCCAGTGGTTACGATTTGTGCCCTGTTAACATGACGGCATCTTTTGAGGTCTCAAATTAGAGAAAAAAAATCGTAAAAAATCGAAAAAATAAAGGTGGCGCCACCAGTCTGTAGAAACTGATGAAACACTCCATGATTAATATCCATGCAAAGAATCATGGTGATCAATGCATTAGTTGTTCAGATACTTGAGCTTTTGTATCAAATTTTCCATTATTCTGCGGGGTACTTCGGAGCCCCATAGCTCAGAGGTTATGGGTAACAGAGACTGATTTCTGGTTTCCAAGGAGATTTTCATGGACCTCCCTAGATGTAAAGTTAGAAGATTCAAGAACCAGCGGTTATGATTTGTGCCTGGTTAACGGACAGACAGACGGACGGACGCCGGGCAAAGAGTGATCGCTATAGCTCAGAAGACTTTCAGTCAGTGATCGCTATAGCTCAGATGACTTTCAATCAGCTGAGCAAAAAAATCAATGCCATGGGATCAAGAGTCACTTATTGTTTACTTTTATGACCATGCAGGTTGCTAAGTGACTGTTCATTGTCAGGTCAAACGTGCTTGAATCTGTCACCGAAAGGTTTTGTTCATAAACACAATAGATCTTAACCCAGCGCTGGAGGTTGGCCTGATTTGTGAATAACCAGATCACCGAGCAAGGACGCGGGCATTTCGGTCTTGCCGGAGGTAGTTCGGCTGTTTTCGGGGGAAACCTCAAAGTAATAGTTCCAACAAATGTACACAGACTGCACACGAGCGGAAGGAAACCTGCTGGTGCGTGCATCGTCCTGTCCGTACATAGTCCGTTGTGTGCGCTGACTTTAAGAGTGTGCGGCCCATAGTAACGTAACTTAGATTTCTCTTCTATCTACGGTTAACCATGTTCTTGAAGGTCGTGAGAGGACTTGGTAGGACGTGGCCTTTACCGTAAGACACCGTAGGGGACGTGAATGAACGTGGGTGGTCGTGCGAGGTCCATGTTCCCTTTGAAATTTTCAAAAGGAAAGGGACAGAACGTGGTCCCTGACACAGACATGTGCGCTCGTGGCACCCTGGATGAAACTGATTTTGAGCTTAGAGCTTGGCCACAGCCTTTGAAATCACCATTAAAACATGTCTAAATGGCCCCTATATAGCCTAATACTACCCATAGTAATTTAAGATACAAGGTAAAAGAGACTGTCGGATGACTTTTGGCGATCTGTAGTATAAAATATCCATTTGTGTGTCTCCAGTTCATATATATCCTATACAGATACACAAGATGATGCAGCTTTATTGTTTTACATTAAAAAAAAAGGAAGGGGGGGGGGGAATGAAAAATCTTTTTTCGAAAACAAACCAATCAGAAATGTTAATGATTTATTGACAAACTGCCAAGTAGGAAAAGATGTCACTCAAGCGCCGTAGTTGAGGAAGTCAGGGACCCTAGGCACTCTTTCATCAACGATAAAAATGATATCTGAGTGAATGTTTAAATATTATCTATTTACTATTAGATCCAAAGATTAGGAGAAATTCAGAGGAGACAGAGATGAAAAGCTAAGGTATATAAATATTTAATTGGATGCAAGGCCAGTGGATGTAGAGTTAGTCTCTTTCTTCATAGGACTTGGTAGGATTATGTCTAGAGGAGAAACAAATTTATTTTTGGCTATTGTATGCTTGTGCTAATTTGTTAAGATTTGTATTGAGTTTATGTATTATACTGTTGCAAGTGTTGATGGATTTTTCTATCTACCCAGGGAGCAAACCAGTTTTACCTGACATGGCTTGCTATATTTGGTTGTGCGTCATTAACGTGTTCTCTTGGTCCATTCCGGTAACACAAAGGTGCACAAAAATTGAAAATTACTGCACATTATTAATTATGAAACATTAGTGCATTACACAACATAGATTCTTCTGCACATTTTTCTTTTTCTTCCTATTTTAATTATTTTATAACAACTCAGCCCTGCTTATAATTTGTGAAAACAAATCATTCTAGAGTAAGCCCTATATTATTAGTAATTTTTGGTGAGTCGGTGAAATGTTTTTTCAAGAAAACTATTTTTTTAACGGAGAACATTCAAGACAAACGTTTACTTTTTCAATGTGTCGATGCATAAATGAAAAAATCACACGTTGTTTATTCTTCTCAATTATTATGAAACAATCATTAAATATTCATTTCCACAGAAGTTAATTTGAGAGACGACACGACTGAATCAATCCTTTACTGAAGTAATGATCCTAATGATATTCAGTTCACAACTCCAATTTCTCCAACTCTGCCTGCACATTACATACCCTCTTATTCATTTTCATCACTGCTGTTACAACTGTTTTCACAGAGCAGTTTGGTATATTTTGCACGAGTAAAAGTTCGGGTTTGCCTTTGCACTTACACCCAATGAAGCTGTGAACATACCTCTTGGCACATGAACAATTGCGATTGCAACCTTTTTTACATGCACAAAAAATCCCTTTTAGCTACATCCTAAGGCCATGCAGTTTTCGTCATTTGAATGGGAACAAATTCATCCTTCACCTTCCATCCATTTTCAGTTGGGTAAGAGAGCTGGGGGTCTGGCAAGTGTGCAGTTTTGTCAATCATAGTCGCACAAGCAGCTCGTTTCATGTGAAGATTGAACGCATCTTCGGTAGGAGGCAACATTTTGAGCACTGTAGTGTTACTGTTTAGGAACCTGGTTGCCCTGAGTTCGTGCAGAATTTGAAAAGAGTTATTCTGCCCTGCTGCTTAAAACTGTTATAAATAATTCCCTGGCCTGGTTGGTGACACCCTCAGTTATATCATAACCATTCTCACCAAAATGTGCTGCTTGGTCAAACTGCATTTCCGTGCCCTTTTTTAGCCATGATTTCATTCCCGTGCAGTATGGATAGCGGGTTGTGTCTCTACTACTCAGACTGTGAATGAAAGAAGCGAATTGCACAACTCGTCATCAAGACCAATGGCAATCTCGTGTATTGGTAGGCATCTTTCAGCGTCTCTTCTGATCCACATCTCCTGCAGACCCAGATCTCGTAGATGAGCAACAAAATAATATTTGTTCAATAACACATTCATCAGTATCATTTGCATGGATTATGATGCGCTCAACACCATAGCTTTTTGTAGTATATATAGAGCGCAACAGGTGTCCACCTCTTCTTGTGTAGAAGATAATTCGGCATTATCAGAAGCACATCCATTGCTGAGCATCACAATTTTCTTACATTCTTGAAAACCTCCAGAAAGGTATAATTTTGTACACCCTAACCGCGGATTTTCTATTTTAGGCTCAACAAACTTTCGAGATAAAAATCCAGGAGAGCTGCTTTGTTCTCACACATCTTGAACAACTCCTTTCGATCTGGAGCATTATATGCATCACTGACCTCATTCACTTTCCCTGCGTCAGGTACTCTTCAGACTCTAATCGTTGTATCAGTCACAACATACATGAATCGTCTGTGTATTTTGTGGCACATCACTAAGAATCAAATTCTTGTATCTATTTACGACTTCAAGTCCACAGTCGTAGGTTATACATTGCATCAATGATAACAGCAGTCTTTAATCTCTTTACGGGAAGCTCTGCAATTTCCTCAACATTGGCTTCCAATTTAAGTACGTTAACAAGAGTAGATTTGGTTTCCGTAGCTCTCATGTTTCCAATTTCGTCATAGAGGGAAGGTGGTGAATCAGCACAATCGTGTTTACCAATCCATTCGACTACATCAATGTTACCTCCAGCAGCTGCGGCTTGTGCCATTCTCATCAAGGCAACAATTTCGCTTCTTTTACCCTCCGCTTGCTGCTTCACAATACGTTTATTTCTATTCTGGATATGAAACGTTTGCAACTTAACCACAGATTTCCTCGTCTCAGTGCTTTGAATGGACCCAAGGAGTGCTTTGTTGCCTATTTCCATGACATTGAGTAAATCTTCTTGCACTCGGTCTTCCGCTACCTGTCCCGTAGCAATATTCACAAGGCGAAGCTTTGATGAGGAAAATGGGTTGTTCTCACAGCATCTATGATACGTTGAACCATTTGTGTATCCTTTGCAATACGGGCCTTGTCAGATTCATGATGAGGATTTTCTCTCTCTGAATTCATGTTTAACATAGATTTCAGATATAACGATGCGGCTGCAGTCAATCGTTTTGTGTATACCCATTTAGCTCTAGCTGCTTCTTTCATCGCAACACCATCCAGTCCGCTAGCTTCCTTTGCCTCAGCATTATACGTCTGTTCTAGTAGAATGTCTGGTGAAACAGCATTGTGACTACCATCAGATGGTCTGCCTACAAAGTTCCCCTGCATGAAGGAATCATATACAACAGGTTAAACTGATTTTAACTGCTTCATCTCAAACAAGTATTGTAGCAGGGACTGCTGGAATTACTTGTCATGAACAGCAGTTGTAAGGTATGGCAGCATATTTGCTGATTCATGCAAATGACCTAGCCAATTCCCTTCCCTCTGATAGTACAGGAATCTTAACAGTATTTCCGACGTATCCATGAAAGATATCCACAATTTAGCTGTTTGACTTTGGATATGCTCCTGTTTAAACGTGTTTAGCTGTTTCCTAATGCTGCGAATTTAGCACCAGCACCTCGGGATATCTTGCACCTGCTTGGCTGCATCATCTTTATTGTCCAACAACATTTGAATGACTACCCACAAATTGTCAGCCCACTCGACACAGTTTTTTCCAAGACACTATTCTTCAAAATTCCTACAGAATGGTTGCCACATTGCTGCGTTTAATAGCCGTATGGCATGAAGTGTTTGGTAATAATCGGCCTTCTCGCCAAACATTTTTCTCGCAGTTCCCTCTTCACAAAGCCCGGCTGATGTGAGAATAATTTCTGCACCACTGTCTCTCATGATCTTGCAGATTGCTTTCAAAAAGTTGTGGGCTTGATGGTAACCTCCTAAGAGAAGAATTACCTTACCAAATGTATCTTTTTTATGTTCTCTTATAATCCTGGCAAGTTCATAAGTCGCCTGATCACCTGCGATTATTGTAAACGCATTGTTGAGAAAACGTGAAGGTTTAACCAATCTTTTCATTTCAACTTGTAAAACCGCAAGGTTTGTTGGACTTTGGGGAATCAGTGGAAAGTAACTAACCTGGCTTGCCCTTTGAAAAGGCATGAGTCTTGAGCAAAATGTTGAGAATCCTGGTATGACTCTTGAGTGAAAGAGACATCTATCAACGTGGATATTTCAGAAGATATTCTACATAGTTTCCAAACAAGTAGCTTGTCATCTGCAGATCCGTCACATTCGGTTTGAAGACTGTCATTAGAGGAAAGATGCTGTAGGGACCTTGACCTTTTTCTCTCCTTATCTGTGACATAAACATCTGGAAGGGAAAAGTCCTGATTGCTTCCTAAAGATCTTGATCAGGAACCGAGGGGTACACTCAAACTCTCGCTTCTCTTTATTGTTGAACTTGCATTTGTAACATGAAAACTGCCCCCTTGGAGGGTTTTCTTCTTCCAGTCGAGATTATCAACTGCAAATACATAAGGTAAGCCAATGACGTGTGTACTCGATATATTTTCAGGTATAAATTCATCATCCTGTTCTTCTTGCTGCATAACAGAAATAGTTTTGGCGGTCAGCTGCCGCTGGAGACTGTCAAAGCTCGTTCCCTGTCCCAACCTATAACTCAAGGTTACGAGCGATTTACTTAGATGAAGAGTAGTGGCCGTACCGAGGGGTATCGGCATATTAGTAATATGCTGCAGCAATTGCTGGGCTATGAACAATGCTTTTTTGGAAGTGTCTGGATCTACATTTACTCTGGATTAAGCTTGTGTCGTAAGAATTTCTTTACCTGCTATTAAGTATACTTAAAAGTTGAAAAGACAGTCTGGAACGAGCTGAGACGCTGCAGCAGCTGGCATTTCCAAGGAATCTGATGTCTTGAGATGTGTTTTGTAAGCCTTCGTCTCTTTTCTAAAGATTTTGGCTGAACGAATAATCATCTCCATTTGCCGATCAAGTTTTCTCTTTATATCCAATTTTGAAAGGTTTGCAAGGGCATCACCAAGAGGGACATTGCAAAGCACATGCAAAGCCTGAACCACTTGTTTCTTCTAAGAAAGCCATTTTTTGACCGAAATGTTTACGTAGCATTTCCTTCAGTGGAGTTTGCAACACCTTTCTCTTGGAGAACGTTGCGAAATCTGTCGCGCAGAGATCTGACCATATATCCCTGAAAATTTGTGAATAGTGGTATTTTTTATCTGCTGCACAAGCTCAGATAACGCCTTGTCGTAAAGAGCCTGCTGTAAGGTGCTTCCTGTAGGTTTTATCCTTGTATTAAGAAATTTGTTCATACATTCTGTATGGTAGCATGTATCGTTAGCCACCATATTATGTCCTTGGCCTTCCAGCGGCAGGAGAATATCCTTTTGGTCCAGCAGGTTAGCCTTTCGTCTTACCGAGTCTTCTCTATTCTTCGTGGCAATTCTAAATGTTGGCCTTTTCTGTCTGTAATATTCTTTACCGCAAACTAGACACATCTTCTTTGCTTGAAAAGTAGACACTGTAGAGCGAGTGGTATACCCGGTGCTGCTTCCTGATTCATTATCTTCTGTACTACTATCTTTTTAGTCTCTGGTTCTTGGCCAGGAGATAACTTTTCGGTCAATATACCAGTTTCTACATTTATTGTGCCACGAATCATTATCGATATCTGAACCAAGTCTGTCAGCAATGTTGTCACATCTAGCGGCAGCTGCCAGCCGAAGTTTATCGAAGGCACCTTTCTTTATATTCAAAATACCTATTGCAGAAGATTGGCAGATGACACATTGATCGTAGTGTGTTTGCTCATTTTTCTTCTCTTTGGTTTGGTTAAGGATACGTCACCCTCAACGTTACTACATTCAGACGACTTTCGTTTGCTAATTTTCATTCACAGTCACCATACCTGAAAGACATGGTGATCCTTATTTCAAAATGGATTCTTTAAAATATTACTTCAAGTAATAAAATCTATTATATGTTACTGAATAAATATATGTAAATAAAAACAAATCAAATGCATTCTTTACAGTATTGTGGCTGCTTGACTTGGCTGCTTAAATGCACTCATAGTGCATTTGATATTTATAAATTGCATATTACAATTAATTGTCTGCACTAGCGTATCATATGTGAAAGAGGACCACGGTGAACAGAAACAGACACGAGCATATATGTTGTAATCACCTGCCTAATTCCGATTAATTTGATGTCTGAACCAGCGTATCATATGGGAAAGAGAACTAATGTAAACAGGAACAGACACGAGAATATATGTTGAAATCTCAGAACAAAATAGAGTAAAATAAAATTAAAAAAAAAAAAACTTTACCTCAAAACTGCAACTTTTTCCTGCTTGTAATCGGATTATGGTATTAGTTAAACATGCTGGAATAGTTGTTTGATGCAGTAACAAGTGCTGGTGCCAAACTTTCCGTCCCCATCAGAATTGTGCAGCGACGCCAGAAACACCTGTTCCATGCCATAGCGCGGCAAACCTCAGTTTTTACGTTCACTGCATTCGGTCATATTCAATAATACTGTCACTCTAACTGCCTAACGTTTTGAAATTGATGATAAGAATTTAGTTACCCTTTCAGGGAACATACTGTTTACAAATTAATTTGCCACTACTCCATGACAGTGATAGCAAACAAATTATATACAGAAATATTACTCAGAATTGGATGAAATTCACAACACAGAAGGGTCTGTTAGCTAATATATATATATATATATATATATATATATATATATATATATATATATATATATATATATATATTACATATGTGTGTGTGTAACATACTCTTCATTAACTGGGAATATAAACCCTGTTAAACATTTTACACATATAACAGACATCGTTATATATATAAAATAGAAAAGTTATGGTAACGAAAGTATATTAGGTAGAGCTTTAATGTAGCAAGTATAATATATTCTTTTTATGAGTATTCGGTATGTCAAAATCAACGGTAAATACTGATTTCATGACTTCAAATATGTTTGAAATTGGTAAAACACAATATATTTCAGATATTTTTATTATCTATATATTAATAGCGTAAGGCGATTTTTGTGATTTTCCGTATCTCCTCTGATACCGCCGTACGGATTGCCGTGATTTTCGACATACATATGCTCTGGGTTTGTCCGAAGAGATTCCGCCCCCTTTTATTTGCAATATTTGCGTATTACCTGCATAATTAATAATTTTAATATTTGCTCCCCCGCGGGCGCCTCTTTTCTTTGTGTCTTCGAGCCCGGTAACACAATGGCCACAGCGTGTGTGATGGCGGGACAGGGTTTTACTCCGGGGGCTTCATTTGGGGTTTTCTTATATTTGCGGTCACCGGCCCGAAATAATCCCCATCGGCGATACTTTCTCAAAAGGGGGATCTTTGAAAGAATTGTTTTGCAGGCCTTCCTGTGACCGGGGGGTTGCAAAAAGAGGGCTCCTTCACATGACCTGATAAGCTTGAATGCACATCTACCGTGTGTAAGGAAAATAGTGATGGATGGCCAAAAAAAAAAAGGTTTGATTCTCAGGCATTTTTTTCAGAACCTGTGCGGGCGGGCGATATTTTACCTTTGATTCGTATGTTTCGATAAAAATGTCATATGATCAGGGAAAAGTATGAAAATAACACATTTGTTTTGCTAAACAGGCAAAAGCACTCTATAACAAAAGAAATCGGATCAAAATTGTTTTATTTTATCTTCTTTAAAGATGAAAATCAAAATAAAAATTTTGAAACATGCGGGGGGGGAGGGGGCGGGGTAAAATTGACGAATGCGGTGTCTAAGAACCAAACCCTTTTTTTTTGGGCCTTATACAATCACCGGTCGCACGAAGTCCAGGGCCTTGAATGAGATTGAGGTCCTTGACAAATATTCACCAACACATGTAGGCCTACCATGTGACAGATGTAAAGAAAATGTTAACCAAATTCACATCTTGGTTGGTACAGTGTGATGTGTATACGTGTTGAGTGCCATTATACATTACCAAAGTTGTATATATATTGACTAAAAATGTTCTGAAATGGAGATTTTTCCTTATTACAGCAGTTACAAATGTAAATCTCCTGTTAAATTGTAAATTTAATAAGTTTGTGCTGATATTAGTTCCTTTTACATGCAGGTGCCATTTCATTTTCAATCAAGTTTATGTAATACTTTTTGTTTTGAAAGACTTTTAATTCTTTCATTCAGTATGTATGCTTACTGCGTATAAGTCATGGCCATCATTGTTACTATTTCCACAAATAAAGCTGTTTTTCTTTGCATTTTCGTCTAAGGTATATTTCTTGGACGGTTTCTTTTGTATGTATATGTGATATTATAGATCAGTTTCTCATGTCACATGGTATATGTGTAAGTGACTATTTGTCAAGGACCCCGACCACATTTTAGGGACTGGCTTAATTGGGGAGACCGTGTGCCACTGTACGCTGATCCGAAACAATCCCGAAAGATTTTTATCCACAACACTATACATATAATGGAACTATATATTAATAGCGTAAGGCGAGTTGTATGATTTTCCGTATCTCCGGATTTTCGATGGATTTCCGATACCACCGTACAGATCGTCGTGTTCGCTCCAAACCGTGCGTAGCACGGGTAATTGCTAGTAAACAATTAATTAACGTATCTCACATTTGCTAAATTATTTGTTCAAAATGGCGCTCCGTTGGTCTTATTATTTCCTTTCCATTGAACAATAAGAAACTTGAATAATTATCTAATTACGTGTTTTGCATAAATTATCAATTTTCTTTTTAAATAAATTCATAAATGTAAATATATCCTTCTCCCAGCTCCATTAAAAATACCATCAGACAGACCATCTTTCGCCGCTTTTCTGGAAGCGTTGTGCAGCTGATTGTCAAGGTTGTGCACCTGGAACATTATCTAGGGAACCTAATAAAAACATTCATATACAACAAACTAATATTGCACGCCATGTCAATTTGGACCACAAAGCTGGCTTTTGCTCCCTCAGTAATCACGTTATCTTTAACAATCGGATTGTTTGTGAGTGCCATTAGTTTTGATGCTTTAGTAAAACTACTAACTCTTAAGGCTGCTTTGAGGGCGTTGTTTTGGTAAACTTGTATAACTCATGAAAATTCCCCATTTAATCCTTTATATTGAAAATTTACAAAAAAAATCCATCTCAACATTGGCCGAATGATATATGATGAAATTTAATGTAGTTATTTCCCATCGTTTCATACTGTACAAGTCGTGCATGGGTTTCCAAAAAAATATGTTTTGAAGAATAAAGGAAAGCGTTCTCTTTAAAATATTTAGCAACTTAAATTGTTATTAAATTCGAAATATTACAGAATTTCCTTCTGTCTCAATCAATCCCCATTTTGCTGACCAGTTCTTCAGAACCGCCTTTGCTTAAACTAACAAAAAAATCAAATCAGATTGTGCACGATATTTGTTGCAGTTATCTCTTTTTCATAGACATCAGGTAGCACTGTGCAGTCCAAGGTTCAAGATGATACTGAAAAGAAGAACAAAACTACATTGACAAAAAGAGTATTTACCATAAGACAGGTTTATTTGGGGTTTCCATTTTGAGCGTCTTTGGAGTCTTGATCTTCATATCATCCTGACCAAATGACCCATTTTTTTTTAAATTATATTAGCCCCATTTACACACGTTTTTCGGGAGCGCTCTACATCGTTTAGCGCGCGCCAAGTCCCCCAAACGCGCCAGATTTCAAGGATTTCCGATCTTAAGCGCGCTACATTTTGACCAGCGGTTTAAGTCGCTTCTACATTCTAGCGCGGTTTACACTTATGCTTCGAACGTGTGTAAACAGAAGTGAGCAGAAACAGCAAGAATCGGCTGTCATGTGAGTTGGATTCACCTATGCGCGCTTGGGGGGAATCCAATCTTGTCCGCGTTAGATTGCAGTATTTATCTGCGGGTAAACGCAATGCAGATTCTAGGCCGGGCCAAGGGCAATGTGGCCTAACTTGACAGGGTAGCGCGCTCTACAGGGTCACTTGGTCCGGCACTGTGTGAACGCAAGTTAAAATGTAGCCCGCTCCAGATTTTTCTGGAGCGGCAGCTTTCAATGACAATTTGCTGAGTGCACTGCAGGCCTTTGTTAAATCGCTTTGAGGATCTAGTTATGCCTTCTGTTAAAGGCGATCGCTTTAGAATTACCATGTATTGTTCCCAGCCTATTTAGTATTCAGCTTGTGTATGAATATAGATGTGCCACAGTAGGAAAAGCAGGCGATTCATTGTATACGTCCTATGAATATAAATATGCCTCCAGGGTAGGAGGGTATTTAAGGACGAGCAGACGATTATATGGGGTTAGACACAAAGTGGAGCCTGCAGAGACATGAGGTGCTGTCTGGCGAGGTGCTGTCCAGTTAGGTACTGTCCAGCGAGGTACTGTCCAGAGAGGTGGTGTCTGGTGAGGTTCAGTGAGGTGCTGCCATTGGGTGTCCAGTGAGGTGCTGCCATTAGGTGTCCAGTGAGGTGCTGCCAGCGGGTGTCCAGTGAGGTGCTGCCAGCGGGTGTCCAGTGAGGTGCTGCCAGCGGGTGTCCAGTGAGGTTCTGCCAGCGGGTGTCCAGTGAGGTTCTGCCAGCGGGTGTCCAGTGAGGTGCAGTGAATCGCTGCCAGCCGGGTCCAGAATCACTGGTCCAAGAGATCTAGAGACTGATAGAGACTGCTTTTACCAAAGTTATTAATTAGTTGATACCTATGTATCTAGTGAGGCATAACAGGCTGGGAATCGATCTGATAGGTGATTTTAATCTCTGTATCGTTTATTTTATTGTAATATCCTCTTGTTGTTAAAACCGCTGATTTGTGCTTTGTCGTGTGCCTGAATATTGATACTCTGAATGCGCCATCAAAACCACACAATCTCTACTTTTCCACTTTGAACCAAAGCCAGCCCTGTCCGTCACTTGGTAAGAGCAACATTTTTCCTCGGGCACCAGAAAAGGGTAGCTTTATCGGGTAACACCAAATCCTGATCGAGAAACAGGTTGACTAGATCTCTATCAGGCTTCATGTCGGCCAAATCAGAATTTCCAAATAACAATGACTGCCTCCCCAGTCAACCCAAGTTTACAGTCGTCCAGACCCCGTGATCCAACTCATAAACTTATCAAAGATTTGAACTCGGGTTTAACTATCAGGTGTATGGATGTTTAATTAATCAAATGAATAGACTGTCTATTTAATATTTATTATTCTGTATGTTCGCAATGTAAATCGGGATGAGTTCTATACTTTAAAAATATATCTTGAGAATAAAAATTAAACTTTAAATTGCTTTTAACGAAAAAAATTAAAACATTGTGCATACAACATTTTATTTTATTCAAAAATATAAGAAAAGGATAGTAGGAACAAAAGTATTTTGTCCCAGTCTCGCGGAATACTAGTTGCCTAAGAAGGTTTCAACCAGATTTATACAGTGTTTTTAATTAAAATTTGAATGTTTTAGGTAGTCTCTCTGACGAATATAAAATTTAATTCAAATGTTTTAATTTCAAAATTATGAGTAGTAGAGTATAGTTGCCCTCCTATGGTCTTGCTATGTTAATTTACAACACTGGATGCAAACGCTCCTATTCAGGTTTGTTTTATAGAACTAATATTAAATTAATTCGCTTCCCAATGGAGGGTATCCCTATTTTGGTTGAATTTTTTAAGTTAATTTTTTTTTCAAATTTTGGGGGCGGATTATTTGAGCGCTTAATTATGAGGCAATACTTCATATCAGTGAAATGGGTGCTTTCTTTCTCACGTCTTGCCTAGGTCACAAAACTTATAAAAACAATAAAAAATCATATATTCATCTTAAATGTATCCATGGTTATATATTTTTATATATGCTAAAGGTTTAAGGATACTAAGCAGAAATGTGATGAAAGTTATTATTTCATTGGATGATTTCATCAATTTTATATTTTTTAACTAAATCTGCTGGGAATTTTTGAAAATAATATTAAAACTTTAAAATCATGTTAATGTTAATTTTCTTTTCTTTTTAAATTTTATTAAAAAATTTATATTAAAACTTAAATTTTAACTTTTGTAACGTTATTTTAGACGAATTATAGAAAACCGACAGATTGCCCCATGCCGTTTATATGGAATGTATATATAAAAATTGTACTCGGATGGATACCCTAATTATAAACAAATACTGTGGTTGGCTTCATATTCGCGAGGCTGAAATTTCTCGATTTCTCAATTTTTAATGTTTCGCGAGGGTGTCATTTTCGCGATCTCACCAGAACCTATATCAAATCTTTGGTAAAGCCATTGCTGTGTGTATTATAATTTGAGAATAATTCATGAGCTTGTGATATTCTCCTCATATAAGGATGGGCCCGTACACACAGCACAGGTTCTTTAGTTCAAATTTAAGGGAATGTTTTCCCTATAACTGCATGGATGTAACTTATATTAAGATTTCTCACTGTTCTAACCTATTCCCATTCAAGGATTGGCTACACTTAATCAGAAGGACACACTCAATTGGCCAATTATTCCCGAGGGTGTCATTTTCGCGATTATTTCCCATTCGCGAATATCGCGAAATTAAAACCCTCGCGAACAAAAAGGCAACCACAGTAATCACTTATATAATTTAAGTGGCCTAAAATTGTGAATTTTATGGCAAAAATAAATAAGACAAGATGACCAAAGGTCATGCGCTTGCGGAAATCAAAATAAAACAGACAGATCTAAAGACAGACAGACAGACAGACAGGTGATGTTGAAACAGTAAATAAATAACTAACGAGATTTGGCAAGACTTCCAGTTTAATCTTGTTAAGCTGGTCATATGTTACGAAATACTGAAAACTAGAACTGTGTAGCTGTTAAAGTCACCGAGTTATAAGCGTTTCCGTGAAATCTCTTTTTTTTCTCGTTTTTGTCGAAATATAGTGGCGAGATTTGGCAAGACTTGCAATGTTATCTTGTCAAGCTGATCATGTGTTACGAAATGCTGAAAACTAGATCTGTGTAGTTGTAAAAGTCGCTGAGTTTTAAGCATATCCGTGAAATCTCGTTTTTTTTTCTCGTGAGTCGAGATATAAATCAAGCTTTGGCAGGACTTGCAGTGTTATCTTGTTAAGCTGGTAAGATGTTATGAAATGCCTATAACTAGACCTGCTTAGATGAAATAAGCCGCCGAGTTATTAGCATTTCCGTGAAGTCTCGTTTATCTTCCCTTGATGGATATGGTGCGAGATTTGGCGTGATTTTTAATTCTGACATGTCGAGCTGATCATATGTTATAAAAAGCCGAAAACTAGACCTGTGTAGCTGTAAAAGTGCCCAGTTATAAGGATTTCCGTGAAATCTCGTTTTATTCTCGTTTGAAGAAATATGATACGACACCTGTGTAGCTGTATAAAATGTCGAGTAATAAGCATTTCCTTGAAATCTCATTTTTTCTCATTTGATGAGATATAGTGCGGGGTTTTACTAGGTCAAGCTGGTCTTATGTTACGAAATGCCGAATACTAGATCTGTCTAGCTGTAAAAGTTGCCGAGTTATAAGCATTTCCGCGAAATCTCGTTAGTTCTCGTTTGCGAGTAATGGTGCGAGATTTGGCCACTCTTGCAGTTTTATCATGTCGAGATTGCAAAATGTTAAGAAATGCCGAAAACTAGACCTGTCTAGTTTAAAAAGTCACCAAGTTAAAAGCAGTTCCGTAAAATCTCATTTTTTCTCGTTTGACGAGATATAGTGCGAGATTTGGCGAGACTTTTAGTTTTATCATGTCAAGCTAGCCATAAGCTACATAATGACGAAGACCACACCTCTATAGCTTAAAAATTGACAAAGATAGAAAATGTAGCATGTATATGTTCAAATTATCAAGTTTTAACAAAAAAATACGTAACCATGGTAATGACAAATTTGAGTCAAGTACACATCATCAGATAGGCCATGGAAAGACAAAAAAAGCTAAGGTTTGAGTGGCTACGACAATTTGTAACGAATTATTGAGCAGTAACTGCATTGCATACTTTTCGTGACCTTGACCTTGACCTCAGGCCGTTTTGACATAAAACAATACGGTTCCAGGATTTTTGGTTGTCCATCAACCCTGTAAGTTTCATGTTGATTGCTCCAAAATTACGGCCAGGAGAGCGCAGACAAGCAAACAAAAAACGAACAAGATGACCATCACGCGCTTGCCGGAAATGGAAATAAAGCAGACAGACAGAAAGACAGACCGGGGATATGGAAACGTATCGAGATATGGTGCGAGATTCTGTCAAACTTGCAGTGTTATCTTGTGAAGACTAGACGTGTAGCTGTAAAAGTCGTTGAGTTTTAAGCATTTCCGCGAAATCTCGTTTTTTCTCTGTTACGAAATATGGTGCGAGATTTTGCCAGTCTTACCAATTTTTCATGTCAAGCCCTCCAAATATTATGAAATACCGAAAATTTTATCTGTCCAGCCATAAAAGTCGATGAGTTATATGCATTTCTGTGAAATCTCGTCTTTTTCTCACTAGACATATATGGTGTGAGATTTTGTCTTGCAGTTGTATCATGTCAAGTAGGCCAAATAATACAAAAAGTACCAAAAACTAGACCTGTCTAGCTATAAAACTCGCCGAGTTATAAGCATTTCCGTGAAAACTTTTTTTCTCGTTTGATGAGATATAATATGAGATTTGGCGAGACCTCTATTTTATCATGTCCAGCTATCCAAATTTTACAAAATGCCGAAAACCAGACCTGTGTAGCTTAAAAACTCGTCAAGTTATATGCATTTCTCTGAAAACTCTAGTTTTTTCTCGTTTTACGGATATATTACGAGATTTGGCCAGTCTTGCAGATTTATCATGTCAAGTAGGCCAAATGGTACGAAATGCCGGAAACTAGACCTGTGTAGCTGTAAAACTCGCCGAGTTATAAGCATTCCCGTGAAATCTCGTTTTTTCTCGTTTGCCGAAATATAGTGCGAGATTTGGCCAGTCTTGCAGTAGGCCAAATGTTACGAATTGCAAATGTTATAAGCATTTCCAGAACTTTTTTTTCTCGTTTGCCTAGATAAAATGCGAGATATGGCCAGTCTTGCAGTTTACATTGTCAAGCTGGCCAAATTATATGAAATGGCGAAAACACGACCTGTCTAGCTGTAAAACTTGCCCAGTTATAATCGTTTCCGTGAAATCTCTTTTATTTCTCGTTTGTCGACATATAGTGCGAGATTTGGTGAGTCTTGTACTTTTATCTTTTCAAGCTGATCATGTGTTACAAAATGCCGAAAACTAGATCTGCCTAGCTGTAAAAGTCGCCGAGTTATAAGCATTTCTGCGAAATCTCGTTTTTTTTTTTATTTGACGAGATATGGTGCGAGATTAGGCCAGGCTTGCGGTTTTATTATGTCAAGCTGGCAAAATGTTACGAAATGCCGAAAACTAGACCTGTGTAGCTTAAAAAAGTCGCCGAGTTAAAATCATTTTCGCGAAACCTCGTTTTTACTCGTTTGACGAGATAAGGTGTGATTTACATATCTGTCATGTCAAGCTAGCCATATGTTACGAAATGCCGAAAACTAGATCTGTCTAGCTTATAAAATTGCCTAGTTATAATCTTTTCAGCGAGAGCTCGTTTTTTTCTTGTTTGACGAGACATGGTGCGAGATTTGGCAAGTCTTGCAGTTTTATCTTTACAAAATGCCGAAAACTAGACCTGTGTAGCTTAAAACGTTGCAGAGTAAAAATCATTTCCGCGAAATCTCGTTTTTTTCGCTTTCACTAGATACAGTGCAAGATTTGGCGAGACTATCAGTTTTATCATATCATGCTAGCCATAAGCTACGCAATAACGAAAACCAGACCTCTGTAGCCTAAAAATTGACAAAGATGTAAACTGTAGCATGACTATTTTCAAATTATTCAGTTTAAACCTAAAAATTGCGTAACCATGGAAACAGCAGATTTAAGTCAGGTACATATCATTGGAAAGGCCAAGGAATGACGAAAAAAAGCTATGGTTTAAGTGGCTACGAGAATTTGTCACAAAGTTATCGAGCAAACACATTACTGCATACGTTCCATGACCTTGACCTTCACCATGATGCGATGTTGACCAAAAACAATAGGGTTCCAATAGGGATTGGGTTGTCAATCATCCCTGTAAGTTTTAGTCGATTGCTGCAAAATTATGGCCAGTAGAGCGCAGAAAACAAAAAGACAAAAGACAAACAAAAAGACAAATGGACATACGGAACTGACGAACACGCTTGCTGAAATCGAAGATTTCCGGCAAGTAAAAAACAGAAAGACAAAAAGACAAATGGACATACGGAACTGACCAACATGCTTGCCGAAATCGAAGATTTCCGGCAAGCAATAAACCATTCAGACGTACTGATAAATGTGTGCACTTGGGATCTTTATACAGAGCATTTCACACAGTTGGTCTGGACGCTAATAATAGGCGAGCCAGGGGGCTATGACACACTTAGAAGAAAGAAATACGGGGAAGCAGCAGCTTCAGGTCTTGCGATCAACGGATTTTAGACTGTGTAGAAGAAAACAAAGCTACAGATCAAATCCACGTTTTTCGGCTTAACTTCATTTCGGGGTAGCATGTGGAATTCCTTTTAACCAATGAAGTTGTCAGGTATTTGATTTTTTTGCTTAGTCTGTTTGAATTAATATTTTGTAGCTGTTCTTGTGGTCGTTTGAACAAGGAAAGTTGCAAAGCCAGGATGTGAACAATGGATTAGGGAGAAAATACCTTCTGAAAGTAAAGTGCACAAAACCGTTACATCCATTCTTACTTGATTGGGCGGAAACGTATTAAAGAGTAATGTCACGTAGAATTCTCCATGTAACCAGAGAAAAGAAGTACTAAGGTTGCGGGACATGAATAAAAAACAGACCGATGCTCTTCAAAATTTCTCTCCTCCCTTAGAAACCTTATGGAAGACACTTCCGCTGTCAGTGAAGGACTCTCGATATTCTAAAAATCAGGAAACAAAAAAATATTGTTTTCATGGATTTGTCTCGTCAGCTGCATGTAGGGTTAGGCCAATATTTGGGATAAGGTTAGTTACAAATGGAAATTGTAGGTCATGACAGGTTTGTTTTCACTTACAGGTATGTTACTGAAAATTTTGGATCTTATTACGGTGTACACATTGAATTTTGTTCCAAGCAAGAGTACTAGTAATATACACCTGAAATATGTGGCTATTCGATGCAATTAAAGGAAGTATAAATTTAGATGAATGTCGCTACGTAGCTTAATTATCAAAGATGAACACAGTGTAACCATTGCTCTGAGCAATTATGAACATAATACTTCTATAATTTTCATTGTATCCATAATAAATTTTATATATACATATGGAATTGCTTTATATTCTGATTTTTTATGTACACGTAGTTTAGAATCTTGTAAATCTAAATCTATCCCTAAATACACTAAATCTATCCCAAATTACACTAATCAATCTTTGTATTTTCTCGGGTTAGGGTAATATTTTAGTACATCAAAATGCACTTGTCACTGAATAACCTACGAGTCTGTATACATGAAACAATGAATGGCCATCAACATAAAAGGTTATCTTGAAAAAAAAACATTATTTTGGCTATAATTATTTGTATATAAATTTTCTGTTGAAGCAAAGTCCATTTAAGTTACTTGGTGTACAGAAACTATGAAAACATCCATTAATTGAGGATTTTCTTTCTTCTTCTTGGTTCCTCTGCTGGATGGGTGTATTTTCTGAAGATGGCCATCCATTTTCTGGCATATTTTATTGTGCACTGGGGAATTACTCTGGGTAGAGTTTCACTTCGCTAGCTTTAGGATCCCGGACCTTGACATCTTGAGAAAGATTGCTAAACCACTTGTGTCAACCATATAAAACAGATTTTTTGCTTGCCGGAAATCTTCGATTTCGGCAAGCATGTTTGTCAGTTGAGAATGTCTGTTTGTGTGTTTGTGAGTACTCTCCTGGCCACAATTTTGTAGGAATCGATCTTAAACTTTCAGGGTTGTTTGAAAGTCAAAAGTCCTGGAAGCCGATTGTTTTTGGTCATTATAGGTCAAACGTCAAGGTCATCAAAAAGTCGAAATTTTATTTTCATAATAACTTTGTCAATATTGGTCCTGTCTTCACAAACCTTATCTCGTTTTCTTCCTCGGCGTCTTCTTCTTAAGATGGTCTTATCATCTTTTCTCAACTTTGTGTCACTTTGTCAGTATGTCTGTCTGTCTGTCAGTTGACCTCAATTTCGCCTTCTGGCTAGTGCCTTTGTCTTAAATAGAGCATTTTACAGGCCACAGTTTTGCCAGAATTCTTTTGAACCTGGTGAATTTTATGTCTTACACTAATATATCAAAATTGATTTTTAATTTTCGGGATATGGCCGCTGGGGGCGCTGCACACGAACTTCGTCAACATATCATTCTTTGACCATATCTCCGAAACTATAAACCTGAATTACATAAACTATAGCTTTTTTTCTTCTTCTGAGTCCTCTCCATAACTTGGTCAAGTCATCTGGTCTCAGCTTTGTGTCACTTTGTCAGTATGTCTGTCTGTCTGTCAGTTGTCCTAAATATCGCCTTCTTGCTAGTATTTGTGTCATATATAGCATTCTATAGGCCTCTGTTTTGCAGGAATCCTTTTGAAACTGGTGAATCTTATGCTTAACACTAATATCTCAAAATCGATTTTTCATTTTTGGAATCTTGCCACTCGGGGGCACTGCACTCGAACTTCATCCCCGTATCTTTTTTGACAATATCCCGAATCTATAAACCTGAATTACAAAAAAATTATAGCTTAATTTCTTCCTTTGAGTCTTCTCCATAACGTTATCAAGTCATCTGGTATCAGCATTTTGTCACTTTGTCAGTTTGTCTGTCAGTTGTCCTAAATTTCGCCTTCTTGCTAGTTCTTGTGTCATATATAGCATTCTACAGGCCACAGTTTTGCAGGAATCCTTTTGAAACTGGTGAATCTTATGCTTTACACTAATATTTATCATATATTTTCAGGATATGGCCACTAGGGGGCGCTGCACTCGAACTTCATCCCCGTATCTTTTTTTGACAATATCCCGAAACTATAAACCTGAATTACCTAAACTATAGCTTAATTAATTCCTCTCTGCCTTTTCCTAGCCTTTTTGTCTAAACTTTGTGCCACTTTGTCAGTATATCTGTCAGTTGTCTCAATTTCGCCTTATTGCTGGTTCTTGTGTCCTACAAATAGCATTCCACAGGCCACCGTTTTGCAGGAATCCTTTTGAAACTGATACATCTTATGTCATACACTTATGTCTCGAAGGTAATTTTTTATTTTTGGAAAATAACTAATAGGGGGCGCTGCACTTGAAACAATACAACACACCATTTTTAGCCATATCTCCGGAGCTATAAACCTTAATTACATAAAATTAAGCTAATTACTTCCTCTCGGTTTTCTCTGTAAACTTGATCAAGGCATCAGGTCTCAACTTCGTGTCACTTTGTCAGTTTGTTGGTCACTTCAAAACACTTCAAAATGTTATTTTCCTCATAACTTTGTCAATTAAGGTCCTATCTTCACCACCTTTTTTTCATTTTTTTCACCTTTGTCCTCTACATAACTGAGTATAGTTAACTGATATCAGCTTTGTGTCATTTTGTCAATATGTCTGTCCGTTTGTCGGTTGTCCTAAATTTTGCCTTCTTGCTGGCTCTTGCCTCTATTCTACAGGCCACAGTCTACCAGGAATCACTTTGCAACTTTCACCTATCGCATAATGGAACGATTTTTTAAAGCTTTATGTGTATTTTTAAATAGGTCAAAGTTCAAGGTCAAAGTCATGAAAACGAGTAATTTTTTTTATTTCCATCGTAACGTTGTTAATATTGGTCCAGTCTTTATGGCTAATCAAACTATGGCTAATTTCCTTCCTCTTTGTCTTTTTTATGACATGTTCTGTTTAACTGTACTCCAATCTGGTTCAGAGTTTTTCCGGCAAGCGCGTGACCTTCGGTCGTCTTGTTTTTTTCTTTTATTTATCATAGATATTTTGTTAGACTTTATCCAAGCACACCGTGACGGTAAGTTAAAGTGGCATTTTATGAACTATTAAATTTCACTTTGCCAACACAGATGAGTGAAGAAATGTCACCCCTTGTTTGACAGATAGAAGTTACAATTTGAAATGACTTTGGCAAAAGCAACTACTACCTTGTCTATATCAATGGCAGGCCTTGTATACAGTTTTGTATATGAAAGTAGACAGCTTAAGAAGTGCAATCGTGCATGCTGCAGTCTGCTAACCTTGCCTGAGCTGCACCTTTATTGACAAATCCAGTCTTTATATGGAAAGCGCCTACCTCAACCCCAGCTAACTATTCTGACAATCCAAATTTTCAGATTTCTCATAATGATCTGTTTACCTTTGCAATTTTATAACTATTGATAATATATGCGTTTTATAAGATATTCATGCCACCTAAACCTACCAAATTTTCCTTGAGCTTACATATGGAGAGGAATGCGTTTCTTTAATCATTAATGCTGGTTCATTTCCCAGCTATTGGAGACTTGTAGCTAAAGCAAATTCAAGGAAAAGTTTTTTCTCCGGCTAGCTCATGAACTGGCTGGAACTGAAATTAATTCATGCTGTAACAGAACAGGAATTTTCAATGCTATCCAATATTAGGGTCCCCTTTTGGACTGTAAGAAAGCTCAGTAGAATCCTAAAGACTCCATTCATGGCCAATATGTATTTCTATCATGCTGACAGCATGTTTCCTGTCAATATCGAAACTCTGATACCTGTTCAAATCTCACTGACAGCAACCAGCTACCTTTTGTACCCATGCCTCTAAAATAATCCAGATAATTGTAAAATGCATCGCACTGATTTTTTATCATTATTTGACTTGTCCTGCTTGTGTGGTCTATTGTGCAATGTGTATATGGATGGGATTCATCATCAGCCTCCAGTGAAGGACCACAAGAAAACATCAGTCCTCTGACACATCAGTACTGACACATGAGTCAAAGGAAAATGGACAGTTCAATTGTACAGCTTTGGACAATTTTGATCGGTTCACAATAATTGTTATCATAAGATTCATTGATTTAGATGTATTCACAAAATTAGTTTTCATGTTTCATATTTTTCCTTGTATATGTTCATTATTGTGGCATCACACATGGAATGGTAAAATGTATAGAATGCATGTTCATGAAAGCTTAATTGTTTGTGTTAAATACATAAGTTAGATTAGTTCATATTAAAAGGATTCTTAAGGCAGTGTGGTACGTTTTTCAAATAGTCAACATTTATTTAAGTCATAGTGTAGAACTATAATCCAAAAGTAATGTAAATGATTTACACCTGAGGAAGGGGACCGAGCACCCGAAAGCTTGTGTACAAGAACCCACACACAGCTAGTCTTTTTCAAAAGGTGTCAACCATTTAAATTACTTTTGTAAGTAACAGACTAGCACGGCATTTCAAAACTTTACAACTATAATCCAGTTTAATTCTGCACTCAAAGCCAATCCTATACTTCCATTCTACTATCAGCAGTTAATGGATGCAGGAAAATCCGTAAGGGGGGAAGAAGCATATATCACGTGGACTTTGTGTGCATATCTGTCCGGTTAATACTTGTTAAATTATTTTTACTATATAAACTTCTTTAAAAAAAGGAATAAAGATAAAATATTAAAAATTATTGAACCTTGGTTATGCCATGCTTACTTGGAGTAGACAATTGTTACCAACTAATTTCTAGGGATCTGCTTAACAATGGATTAAAATTAGACACTAACCAGCAATAATTGCAATCAGGTTTTCACAGTTTTAGAAGTTCACTCACATGGCAGGCTTATAGGGCATCTCAACAAGTGTCTATTATCAAGGCCATGGAGCCTAATGAAAGATTAACACTGCAGTTGGGCACCTGCACTATATTATCAATTAGGTCCACATATGGACACACCAGGTTAAATAGCTCAGACTGTATAGATGGTCTCAGCTCTGTGATTCCCCCAGGTAAGAGTTAAACAAGCATTTACACCAACTAACCTGTCGGTGTTGATGAGTCTTGGTGCCAGATTAATTTTAATACATGACTATGATACGAATAAATCAGATACATAGCGTTAGAGAGGACAACAACCAATACCGGTCATTTGGGTTTTCATTGGTTAAAAAGGGGTGTCTCAGGACAGGACTGGCAGCTTTTTTTCTGGGAGCTATATGGCCCAACATCTCTACTAGGGTGAGAACTGAGGATAGTTAGTAGTGAACAGTTTGTAAGATTAGTTTAACTTAGTAATATTTCATTGTAATGTGATGCTAGAACTGTCTAGGAAGATTGTAAATACACCAAGAATTATTCATCATTGTATACATCTGTTACGCCACGTCACAGTACACATAAAGTAGGAGTAAAGGTCCCAGAGTGATCTTTGTAAAAATTCATTATGATGAACAAGGTAACATATGGTGCTAAATATTCAATTATTTATTAATCATTATGGATAAATCTGCATATATATATGTCTCATGATTGCGCAAAGACGTGTTCATGGTAATCGGTCTGTGTGCCGAATCCTTATACATGCGGCTTTCCTTCAGTGTATACATGCTGGTGACAGCTTTCTTTTTAGATGGCACATTTATTTAACGTTATATATATAATATTTTGTATTACCAGTTATCTTCGAACATTGCGTGAGGATGAAATGACTTTTTTTAAAACATCTTTCATGGTAGCAATTATCATATTATTCTGTTAACACAAGGACCGTGTAATACATAGAGAAATTAAAATGAAACACGGTGTCGTTTCCGACCTTACTAGTACAAATGACATAATACAATCAATATATAATAAGAAACAGAGTAACACAGTATAAAAGCACAGCAAGCACAGCTAGACTCCAGGTACAAGTCCAATTAGTACAGCTATGCCATGCCCACGCATACAGCAGAGGCCCAAAATATATGAATGACGCTTGATTAAAACATAAAAATAAAAAGTAGCATAGCAATGAAAAGGTTTGGCTGGGGTGGCAAAAAACAAATAAATGACCCCTCTGTCAGTTACCCCTCAGTTAATTACCCCTCCTCCGACAATTACCCACCTGGTATAAAATATACATTTGAAGTACACAAAGTACAAAATAAAGAACCATAAAATATATAATGCACAGATTCAGTAGTGTGTGTAGGTGCAGTAAAATAATTTTTTTTTTAAATAATTTTATAGATAAATGCGGTTTCAATTATTTGTTCGGCCACAGTTTCGTTCCACCGATCTTTATTTGCCCTCTGCGACCCATTTTGTACTGCTCAACAGGTATATTTGTTCCCACAATATCACCAGCGACTTCTTCGTTTCCCCATGGCCACAGCTCTCTGATACTGAAAATACTGAATAACTGAAGTATATTGTCTCCGATTCAGTATAAAGCTACAGGCACTAAAAGTACTGAAATTTGAATATTGCCCATAGAATAAAAACAGCAATCTTACAGGAGCTCGTCGCTAACTGGTGAGGCGGTAGTCCGTCAGAAGAGTATCTGAGTTGTCCACTGCGTACCTGCGTCCTTCAATAATCAGTTTGTTGGCCACCAATGAAGCCTTCATTTTCATGACGCGCGCTTTCTTCATAATCGGGGACAGTTTTACCCGCCTTTGTTCAATTTCAATCGGAAAGTCCTCCATCATAAGTATGTCGGTTCCCTTTTAGTTTATTTCTCAGCCTCCATATCACCAAACCGAACAAACCGAACAATTATATCTCTACATTTATTTTGGTTTCTCGAAGGATCCCCCAATCTATGACACCGCTGGAATTTAATATCTTTCACATTGCCTACACCCAGCTTAGTCACAAAAAGATTCTGTACTTTCTTTATACACATAGATCTCGATTCGTTAGAATCTGCAAGTAGTCAAGAAAATCTCAAAATTTCTCCGTTAATGTAAAAGTCTTTCTTTTAGATCAAGGTTTTCAGGTTATTTTTTTTTCTTACTCTTGCAATATTTTCGAGTTTAGCCCTTCTTGTGGTTTTACTTTCTTTTTCCCTTTTCCCTAAATGTTTTCACTTCAGACTTCTCTTATAGCTTAGCCTTTGTGTTCAGGAGAATCTTGTAGACTTTTAAAGTTATCAATTTCTGCTCGTAGCTGACCAACCTCTCCAGTAAGATCAGCCATAGAAATAACTACCTTCTCGATCTGGTTTTGTAGTGCTCTCATGCTTTCATTCTTGTGAAAAAGGTTTCTTGGCCTTTGGGGTTCCTGTCAAATGTTTTGATGTCACTGCCTTTGTCCGTGCCCTGGTACCCATTGTATGTCTCTGTTCGTATGCCGTGTGTATTATTAAACAAGCGAGGCCGTGTGTGTCACCATTCACTAATATACAGTTGAGACCCCGGCACAGTCTTAAAGCCGATTACCAAGACCTCAGAACAATAGAAATGTGTCCGGCCACGTATTGACGACCTTGATCACAAAATTGAATATTTCAATTTCCAAAAACAGACGTTCTTTCACGTTACGAAAAATTCCATCACTATTTTATAGTAATATTCACAATACCTCCGCATGCAAATTTTTAAAGACTTATGGTGTACAATATCCCCACGTTTGGAGGCATTTCCCTGCTGCTCTGCTCACACGCGTCTGATCCCCATAGATCACGTGACGTCTCCCCTGTTCATTCGTATAGCTTGTCTCGGCTCCCGAGGGACGATACAACATAAGCAGCCGTTCAGGGGATTCGTTCTACAGTTGCCTCCCGCCCATGACCAGTATAGACCGGGCGTGGAATGTGGAAGGTGTTATCTGAAAGGGAAATTTATGCCAGTGGTTGATTCAGGTGGGTAACACCTCCCGTCAACAGGCTCTGTCTGTTGATCGACGAAAAGTTGAAGAACAATGCTAGTTTTGGGTAATTTTTCTCCAGATTCCTCCGAATTTTACTATTATCCGTCGTTACCGTTTCCAACGCGATTTTCTGACTGTAACCTCCGTCTTATAGAGGCATCAAATATATCTAGATACCAAATAAACGCAAGGACCTTTTCTATTCATTATCGTTCACAAAATGTTATATTACGAACATTTCTCATTTTACTGAACCTCGCCCCCCAAGGGTTTTGTCAATGTCACCATTCAATTCATTGAAAACTGTGTAGAATTGGCATACTTATTTGATTATTTCGTTATTGCTACACATGACTATTAATGTTTTAAGTAAATCGGGTAGATAAAACACGGTATGCCAAAGACAGCGCATACCTCCGCCAGGCGAAACATTCCCACTGCATAAGGCCTCATATGCGTAACGGTACATGAGTACTCATTGCAAACAGAATTTATTTTAAAAAATCTTATCTTTTTATTAATGACCTTTCAAACACTTATCAAAAAGTCATATTTGTCATTTAACACTGATATCATTGAATTCTGGGTATGTAGAGATCTTGTGTATGGGCAGTATATTGTTAATGTGAAGTGTACAGGATTCATCTACACGGTTTGACAGCACATAATTGCTCTGGATAAAATAAAGCTTACGTACAGATCCCCCTAGGACCAAATAATTTTCCATTAATATACACGTGTTTTTATTGTGTCAAAACAGTTTGAGACGTTATCGGTTGACCATTGATAACGGGTAGACATGGTTAAATAAGGTACCGATGGCATTTGGCGCCATGCACACCTGACGTAGTGCAACGCGTTATCCAGACCCTGTGCATCAAAAAGTCCCATGATCAGCGAATACAAGACCATTCTAGCGTCCAGACTGCACATTAATGCATGAAAAGAAATACGCAAAATATCACAAAGTGACCAATTTCCACCAGGAAGAGTTTTCAGAGATAAAAAGTGAGTAATTTGCGTATTCGTACATTGAGCTTCCTGCTCGCTCCTTGCTATGCTATTTTGTTGTATTTTAATGCACTTATTCTCACAAGTTAGAACTCCATGATGTCTGCAAAAAGGAAGAGGAGAAAGGACCGTAACAGAAAATTTTATTATTCGCGTTGGGCATTATCTCGGTCTAGCGTAAAAAAAGATAGGATTGCTCCCCACAGCAATGCCAGCTATAGTACACTTATCAAAAGTAAGCTGGCGAAATGGTGAGGCAAATCATATTTTAACCAATCTGCTACCTTTCACTATGTTACGTTAAATCTTGTTATACATGGTTACCACAGAGAATGTTATCAGAAATTTACAAAGATTAATTCGACCAAACACACAGGTATAGAAGAGAACAAGATTTTGTACAGGGCAGCTCTCAACATTGCGGTCAGATGTGGCCCGTTCAGTAAACCATTTCCAGAAAAGTGTGATATCTGTGACAAGCTTGTGATAACAGTTAATAGACAGAAATGCTATGATACTCCTATTGTTACAAAACAGCCGAGGTCACCTTGAAAAAGGCAGCTGAGCTACGTAACGACCAGGATATGCCAAGATCCACGCAGAGGATCTAATTGCTATAGAATTTCGGAAGCATGAAAATGCTACAGAGAATATACGCGACCAACAAGGGACTTTGAGAGAGAACGGCCTGATGATAATGATGATGACGACATCGACTCTCAACCAGGTGACAGTGAATCTGGATTTCAGAAGGTTTGTTCGAAAACTGAAACAAACGTCCTGCAAAAGAGACGAACCTTTCAATGAGTACATTAAATGAATTTTCTGGAGTAGGTGTTGGGGATCGTCGATACCATCACATAAAAAGTATGGTGATACTCGTCTGTGTGTCACAGTGTTCCCAACCCAACCACAGATTGTAATAAATGCTGCTTCAGTCGCAAGTGGAGGTGCAGTGTCGAACTTGCTCTGTATAGCCAACTATTGAAACATGCCGTAATATTGTTGAGACAAGAATTATCAGTTTTATAGACTGCGCCCCAAACCTACCATTGGCCCCTACGGTTGAGGCATTATCACAAACAAAACGTCAACCCCCAGAAGAAGTTTTTACTTTTTTCACAAATGTTCTGAAAACGTGAAACCATCAAGGCGGTGATGACGTAACCCAGCTGTCAAAATCCTATGCCAAAGAACCGGTACACGGTGTTTCACGGGGAAAGAAACTGACAGAAAAGCATGTCCTTATAGGGGTAGGACTACACAACCTAACTAGACAAAAGATTCCTGTCAATATCCTGTACAATTTGGGCCATAGTGCTTGTTATGATGTGGTGCTTGAAACCCGAGACAGAATTGGCCGAGCTTTCCCGAAAAAAAACTAGGCAGCAGGGAAACCTTCTTCAACTTCAATCAATAGAGTTTAGAGAGGATGCCCGAAATGGTAAACTTCGGAGAACTCCCAGTTTTGAACGATATATTTTAACATCAAGGTCTTATATGTATATGTACTTGAAAACCTGGAAGCTTGATACCCGGGAGCTAGAATGTTGAATATGTTGAAGGAACACGGACTGTCTGTACAAAAAAAAACAGTATACAAGTAACAGACATGCAGTAGACCAGGCAGGAGAACAAACCTTCTACCAAAGCGCATAGATTCCAGGAGGAATAAGACACCTTGCTGCAAACAGAAGTATGATAAATGGGTGTTGAATCGACAATAGTTTGCCAAGTACAGGGATGCACTTTTTGAGATGACTGGCCTTGCAGGCTCAACAGATGATCCTTAAAAAAGCTGCAGACAATCTGAAATTGTCAAGTCTTAGAAGAGAATTCAGTCCCAATTAGATGTTTTTGAAAAATAAATCCTTCCTGTCCTTCACTGGACCATGAATATCTGTGCTCCCGTCGCCACTGCCATTAAACAAAACCTGTCAAGCATTCCAAAGATTGGACAACATATGTATGACACATTTGCAAAAGAGAGATTGGAGAGGACTAGGAAAATTCTTTGATCCAATTTCTAGGGCCTTAACACGGACATTTAAAGATTCAGCGAAACGGGTGAGCATCACTGCTGAGCTAAAGGTTGAGTAAAACATACCGAGAAAACTTATAGCTGTCTCCAGCAAGCAAAACCTGCCTTTTGACACTGGAAAAAGTTAACTCATTGCTTGGGGCCAATACCAATTAAATCTCACCAATGAAGATAAAACGAGACGTGTTACAGATAGGATTAAGCTGCTTGATATAATTGCTGAATATTGTCCGGTCATTGATTCAACCCTGTTGCCTTCAACAGACCTTGTCACGGAATACATAATGATTTTGGTGGCAACGGTGCGAATGATGACGCGAATTCCTGAAAACTTCAACCAGTTGGCCTTGAAACTCTTTGATTGGCTTCCTAAGGATTATATGCGCATTGATGTGATTGCAGACACGTACAGGGACAAATCAATAAAACAAGCGGAAAGTTTGCAACGGGGTTGTAGCGAGTAAAGGGATATTTAAGTAAAGGGAAGACACACGTATTCCGCAAAATTTCCCCCCGTTTTTATCCAATGGAGCCAATACAGAGAGGTTGATTGAATTCCTACTTGAGGTATGAGAGGAGCAGCACAGGAGCCTGCCCGTCAGTCGCTAAATATATTTGTCGATGAGGGACAAGTGTTATCTAATTACAAATGAAGGCATGCAAATTGTAAAAGACTTATCATTCGACCCAGAAGAAGCGGATACTAAGGTTTGCCTTTATGTTAACCACGCCATCACGCATTTTCGAGGACCAATAATTGTTCGTTCACCATCTGGTGACACAGATATCCCCCTCATATTACTTACAGTATTTGCTGAGAGAGATCTTGATCTAAACCTGGACAATGGCCACGGGAAAAGCAGAAAGATATATGATCCAGGAAGATGTGAAATGACCATATCTTCTAAGAAAGTATTGCTGGGGTTACACGCATTCACCGGAAATTACTATACATCTGCATTTTTCAGGAAAGGGAAAAGAATATGTTGGTCTTTATTGCAGAAATATCCAAAATTCATGGACACTTTACGAACTTGAGTCGAAGTGGAAGACATGCAAAGCTTTCTGTTTCTCTGCAGAAATATGTGTGCAAGTTATTTGATAGGTAGGAAACCACCGATGTGAACAAAGCCAGAGCAGGGATATTTTGGGACAGATATAAAAAGGATAACGAAGTGATAGACCAAGCACTTTCGCCTCCCTGCCATGAATGTCTGCAACTGCATATCGAACGTGCCAACTATGTTTGCTGCTTGTGGCGGCTGCCTATTGTTTCTGTTAAAGATGTCCCAAGTCCATCGAAACATGAATCGGCCGAGGATTACAGTATCAGGTGGACAACAGATCGATTTCCAGATGACTTGGTGTCCATGTTAACTAGTCTAGATCCAGAAGACATTACTGATGAAGATGAGTGTATGTCAAATGATGATGATGATGATGAATTTGTGTAAAAAGTGATGGTATTGAAAACCGACAGAGGGCTTTGTATACTAACTTTAAAACCAGCTGACTCTGATTAGCATACGATGAACGGATACATCACATATATTTAATTGTCATTTTGTATGATGTATACCTTTGCATGTTATGGAGGATGTTAAACCGATATCTTATAATAACAAATAACAAATCTTCACAGTTATCAATGTGGTAACATTAAGAAAACATTAAGGGGCGGGGGTTCAGTTAATTCGTATAATAAGAAATGTTGTTCGTAATATAACATTTTTTGTGATGTATAATGAATAGAAAATGTCCTTGCGTTTATTTTGATACCTAGATATATCAGATAGCCTCTATAAGACCGGAAGTTACGGTCTGAAATTCGCATAAAACCAGGCAACGCCGGAAACTAGTATTTTTCAGAGGGATCTGGAGAAAAATTACCCAGAACTAGCATTGTTCTTCCACTTTCAGTCGATCAACAGGCAGAACCTATTTACGGGAGGTGTTTCGCCACCTGAATCAACCACTGGCATACATTTTCCTTTCAGGTGACCCCTACCTCATTGCACGCCCGGTCTAGCACCCATTCACGCCTTCATAGAGAGAGCGCACCCTTGAGGTAAACGTTAGCAAGGAGTCCAGGCTCGAAAGGCGGTCATATCGGGACGCAAACCTACAACCTCCAGCGATCTAACCATTATGCCGCCATGCTCCACAAGTATATAAATTATAATAATATGAATGAATTATGAATGAAAAAATATGACTAACTAAAAAATCTCAATTTTAATGGAGTGCAAGCCTCCGCCATATGGGTCCCTATTGTGGGATGCTCCCCAACCCGTGTTTGCATTCCCTTATTCTACCCATATTCCCATAAGTGACTGTACATCAGGATAATGTGCCTGATCCACACGAAACTCTAATCGATTCTTCGTCCATTCTCGAAATGCTCTGAAAATTTCATGAGATTCCGTTTCCACAAACACACACGAACGAGTATGAGGCAAATATAAATATTACAGAAATATTACAGAATGTTTGCCAACTTATAACTGAGACAAGTAGAAATTTGCACTCAGAGAGCGCAGACCTACGCCAAATGGCACTGTCGGAAATGTAGCATTTTTCCTTAAAAATGTCTTGATCAAGATAGAGATCTGGATCACCCCAAAAATGTCCTCAGTTGTTCCTTTTTATCATTGCAGAGCTATCCTGAAAATTTCATCAAAATCCGTTTATAACTTTTTGAGTGATGTTGCTAACAAACAGACAGACAAACGCGAAGACAAACGCCGCTAAAATAATAACCCTCTAGTAGCCTTAGGTTGTAAATGAGTACGTAAAGGTCTGGGTCAAATTTGGGAACCTTGTACCGATGAACATCTCTAACAAAAAATATACCTCCTAGCACATTAGAAGAGACGAGTAATTGGTACACTTATAGGTTAAAATCGAAAAAAGGTACAAAAAAGGTATCGTTACATTACCATTGATAATTGATAAGCCACCATGCGACTCATCTTATATACACGATATCATTCTGGCTGGTCAAACAATTATCTCACTCTCCTGTGGTGAGAGAAGTCGCCCACATTTTTATTTCACATCTAAATCAACATGCTTTTTAGTATTTATATTGTTTATGTTTTCTTTTTAATTTATATTGAGGCCAGTCTCTGCAGCTGTCCTTTCATCGTGGTGTTATAATTGGCTGCAAGCTACATGAGAACAGATGGGACCGCAGACGATTACTGTTATCACTTACAATATGTGCCACGGTCCCCGGACTTGCTATCTGGTTGTGACGTCTGAGTTGCCGGCTTTTGCCAAAGGACTTATTTAGCTCCTCCTCGGAGAACACCAAGATTCAAGTCAGAGGGTCGTAAGTCCTCTGGTCCACAAACATGCTTTCACTGCGCTAAAATGACGTGTGGTCGCAGGTCCAAACAACCCAATCGAGGCATTGTATAACATAAATCTCACCTGTCTTCTCACCAAACAGGCAATTTCGTTGGGTGTTTTATTTATTTATACTTGATACAGAATTATTATCATGGAAAAATCTCCAGTGTCAAGAGACGAAGAACGTCATGGCAAAGCTTTCTCTGCTAAGAACTGTCGCCATTGTGAAGTTAGAATTGATTCATGACGTAATTGTAGATTTAGCATCGTATTTGACATGCTTTATATATTCATATGCCGTACACTGATCCGGGTTATGTAAAAGAGCGCCGGGTTTTATGTGTAACTCGCCTCGGTTTCCTCTCTCTCTCCGTATTAAAACAGTAATGTCCTCTTGTCCTTCTTGTCTGTGTGCATTCTCGCTTTGTGAGTATCTGTTTGTGAACTGGGACCATTCTACAGTAATGTCAACGAGAGGGCGTTACCTCATGACTGTCATCACAACGGCAACAACACCTAGAATCGTCTAGAATTAATGTTTAATATCTCTGGGCATTCTTTCTCTGGAATCAGTGTTTCATTATCTTTTGGCTTTTTTTGTCTAGAATCAATGTTTTATTATCTTTTGGCTTTCTTCATCTAGAATCAGTGTTTCATTATCATTTGGCTTGCTTCATATTGAATCAGTGTTCTATTATCTTTTAACTTTCTTCACCTAAAATCAGTGTTTTATTATCTGTTGGCTCTCGTTATTTAGAATTAATGTTTACAACGTTCCGCTTTCTTCATCTTAAATCAATGTTTTATTTTCTTTTGGCTTTCTTTATCTGGAATCATTGTTTTATTATATTTTGGTTTTTCTTATCTAGAATTAATGTTTTATTATCTTTTGACTTTCTTAATCTGGACTCCGTGTTTATAATATCTTTTAGCTTTCATTATTAAAAACCAGTGTTTTATTATCTTTGGCTTTCTATATCTAGACTCAAGGTTTTAATATCTTATGGCTTTCTTTCTCTAGAATCAATGCTTTATTATTTTTTGGCATTCTTTCTGTAGAATCAATATTAAATTATCTTTTGGCTTTCTTCACCAAGAATCAGTTTTTTATTATCTTTTAGATTCTTTATCTAGCATCAACATTTTATCATCTTTTACCTTTGATTTTCTAGAATCAATGATTTTATTTTTGGCTTCCTTTCTCTAAAATTAATGTTTTATTATCTGTTGACTTTCTTTCTCTAAAATGAATGTTTATTATATTTTGGTTTCCTTTATCAAGAATCGTTTTATTATCTTTTGGCTTTCTTTCACTTGAATCAATGTTTTATTATCTTTTGGTTTTCTTTATCCAGAAGTGTTTTATTATCTTTTGCATTTTTTCAGCTAGAATCAACGTTTAATTATCTTTTGAATTTTTATCAGTGATTTATTGTCGTTTGGCTTTCTGCATCTAGAATCAGCGTTTTGATATCTTTCGGCTTGTTTTATCTAAACGTGTTGTTATCTGTTTGCCTTTATTATCTAGACTCAATGTTTTATTATATTTTGGCTTTCTTTATTTAAAATCAATGTTTTATCTAGAACCAACTTTTTTTTCAACTTTTGGGGTAATTTATCTGTATACAACCTTTTATTATATTTTAGCTTAGTTAATCAAGAATAAATTTTATTATCTTTTGGGTTTCTTTCTCTAGAATCTATTCTTAATTATCTTTTAGCTTTCATCACCTAGAATCAGTGTTTTATTAACTTTTGGCTTTCTTTTTGTTCAATAAATGTTTTATTTATCTAGTATCTATGTTTTATTATTTTTTTCCACTAGAATCAATGTTTTATTATCTTTTAGCTTTCTTTATCGAGAATCAGTGTTTCATAATTCCTTGGCTTTCATTCTCTAGAATCAATGATTTATTTTGATTTTGGCTTTCTTGATTCAGAATCGTTTTATTATCTTTGCATTTCTTTAGCTAGAATCAACGGTTTATTATCTTAAGGCTTTCTTTATCTAGAATTAATGTTTAATTTTCCTTATCTGGACGTAGGTTTTTTATCGTTTAGCTTTTTATATCTCCAGCCAGTGACTTATAAATTCTTTTGGCTTTGTTTCTCTTGACTCAACGTTTAATTATCTTAAATTTTTTATCTAGAATCAATGCTTTATTATCTTTTTGCTTTCTTTGACTAGAATCAATGCTCTATTATCTGTAGGTTTCTTCATCTAGAATCGTTAAATTATCTTTTGCATTTCTTCAACTAGAATCAATGTTTCATTATCTTTTGGCTTTCTTCATCCAGATTCAGTCTTTCATCTTCCTTGCCTTTTTCCCTAGAATCAATGTTTTATTTTCTTTTGGGTTTCTGTATCCAGAATCGTTTTATTATCTTTTGCATTTCTCCAGCTGGAATCAACGGTTTATTATCCATTGGCTTTCTTTATCTAGAATTAAAATTTAATTATCCTTTGATTTTTTTTCAGATTTTAGATCGAAGTTTTATCATCTTTTAGCTTTTTCAGTATCTAGAATCAAGATTTTACCTTTTGACTTTTTTCATCTAAAATCAACGTTTTTTATATTTGGGTTTCTTTATCCAGAATCATTTTTTTTAATTTTTGACTTTCTTTATCTAGAATTAATGTTTTATCTAGAACTAACGTTTTTTCATCTTTTAGCCTGCTTGTTCTATATTCAACATTTTATTATATTTTAGCTTTGTTATTTTGGCTTTCTAGAATTAATTTTTATTATCTTTTTGCTTGCTTTCTATAGAATCAATGCTTAATTATCTTTTGGCTTTCTTCACTTAGAATTAGTGTATGATTCTCTTTTGAACTATTTTTTATCTTAGATCGACGTTTTATCATTTTTAGGTTTGTTTATCTAGAATCAGTGTTTTATTATCTTTTAGCTTTCTTTCTCTATAATCAATGTTTTATTATCTCTTGCTTTCTTTCCCTACAATCAGTGTTATATTATTCTTTGGCTTTCTTCATCTAGAATCACCGTTTTATTATCTTAAGGCTTGCTCCATCTCTAATCAATGTTTTATTATATTTTGACCTTCTTTCTCTGGAATCATTTTTTAATGCTTCATCTTTTCTTGCTTCACCTAGAATCAACGTTTCATTAACTTTAGGCTTCCTTTATCTAGAATTAAAGTTTTATAATTTTTCTACTTTCTTCGTCTAGAATCAATGTTTTATTATCTTTTTGCTTTCTTCACCTAGAATCAGCGTTTTATTAGCTCAGCTGACTGAAAGGCATCTGAACTATAGCCATCACTTTTCGTCCGTCCGGCTGTCCGTCCGTCCATTAACAGGGTACAAATCGTAACCGCTGGATTTGGAATCTTCTAACTAAGCATCCAGGAGGTCCATGAAAAATCTCCTTGAAAACATGAAATTAGGTCTCTGTTACCCATATTCTCCGAGCTTTTGGGTCTCGTAAGTAGCCCTCCCCCCCCCCCCCCCCCCCAAGAATAATAAAAAATTTTATACAAAAGGGCATGTATCTGATTTACTGCATTGATAACCATGATTCTCTGAATGAATATTGATTATGGAGTGTTCCATCAGTCCCTTCAAACTGGTGGAGCCACCTGTATTTTTTTCCTTATTTTTACGAATTTTTTCCTCATTTTGAGACCTTCAAGGAATTCGTCATGTGTTTACAGAGCACAAATCTTAACCACTGGACCTGGAATCTTCTTACTTGACATCAAGGGAGGTCCATGAGAGTCTCTGTGGAAACTTGAAATTATGTCTCTGTTACCCATATCCTTTGAGGTATGGGGCTTGTAAATACCCCTCATATTAATTGAAAATTTGATACAAAAGATGCAGTTTCTGGATAACTAATGGATTGATCACCATGAGTCTCTGCATATATACTGATCATGGACTGTTCCTGCAGACTGGTGGTGCCACCTGTATTTTTTAACAAAAATTTTATCTCTATTTTTGAGATTTTCGAAAAAAAAGCCTCATCTGATAAAAAGGGCATAAATCGCAACCGCTGGACCTAGAATCTTCATTTTTGACATCTAGGGATGTCCATGACAAATCTCCCAGGAAATCTGAAATTTGGTCTCTGTAACCCATATCCTCCAGGGTATTGTGCTCGAAAGTATCCCCCCCCCCCCTCGATTAATACAAAATGTGATACAAAAGCTCCACCATCTGAATAGCTAATGCATTGATCACCATGATTCTCTTGTGCATATTGATCATGGGGTGCTTCATCAGTTTCATCAGGCTCTCCACTTCTATAATCAATTTTTTATTTTCTTCTTGCTTTCTTCATCTATAATCAGTGTTTTATTATCTTTAGGCTTGCTTCATCTAGAATCAATGTTTTATTATCTCTTGGCTTCCTTTATATAAAATAAACGTTTTATTTTATTTTGGCCTCGTTTTTCTAGAATCAGTGTTTTCTTATAATTTGGCTTTCTTTCTCTGGAATCATTGTATTAATATATTTGTGCTTGCTTCATTATCTTTTGGCTTTCTTTATCTTGAATCAGTGTTTTTTTATCCCTTGTTTTTTTTTATCGATAGTCAACGTTTTATTTTATTTATTTCTTTATCTAGAATCAATGTTTAATTATCTTTTTGCTTTCTTTCTCTGGAATCATTGTTTTAATATCTTTTTGCTTGCTTCATGTGGAATCAACGTTTCATTTTTTTTTACTTACCTTATCTAAAATTAGTGTTTAATTATCTTTTGGCGTTCCTTCTCTAGAGTCAACGTTTTATTATATTTGTTTTTTTTTAAAGTAAAATCAGTGTTTTATTATCACTTGGCTTTCTTTATCTAGAATCAGTTTTTTTATAATACCTTGGCTTTCTTTATCTGGAGTCAACGTTTCATTTTATTTAGTTTTTTTTTTAAAATAAAATCAATGTTTTATTGTATCCGTGAAAACAGAGTTTTGCAGATACTATGTTTTCAGCCGACTGCCGCCGCCGCCGCGTAGGTGTCCGGAGAACTCCTCCGTAACCGCTGGCCGGAATTTTACGAAACCTGGGATTATGTTCGGGTCACATGTGAACTGCTGCGCCCAGATTTTGTTTTGACCTCTGACCTTTCCTCTCTCCAGTGCGTCCATCTGTGCGTCTGTTTTGACACATTAACCCACATATCTCGGGAACCATTTGAACGATCCGGAAAAAAATTCCACAAATGTAGCCCTGTTTCTCTGCTTTGGGATAAAATCACTCATATCTCTGCATTGGTTGGACTTATCCACCTGAAATTTTGCATATGTATACATCCTGGACAGCTTTCTTGATTTTTTGACAGAACTAATCTAGAATTAATGTTTATTATTTTTTCAGCTTTTTTCATCTAAAATCATTGTTTTAATATCTCTTGGCTTCCTTTATCTAGAATCAATATTTAATGATCTCTTGGCTTTCTTTATCTAGAGTCAACGTTTTTATTATATGTAGTTTTTTTATGTAGAATCAATATTTTATAATCTTTTGGCTTTCATTCTCTAGAATCAGTGTTTTAAATATCATTTGGCTGTCTGTATGTAGAATCAACGTTTTGTCATCTTCTAGCTTTATTTATCTAGAATCATTTTTTTCTGATCTTTAAGCTTTCTGTATCTAGAATAAAAATGGTTTTATTTTATCTCTTGGCTTTCTTAATCACGAATCTCTTTTTTATTTTCGTTTGGTTGACAGCTGACACCTAATCACTGTGCTAGACTTCACAGCCCGGATCTTGCCATTTAACAATTTAGGAATCAACGTTAAAGGGCTACACAACAATTATTATATGAAAGAAGATATTGTTTAGCTCCTAATTTATTCAGGGGCAAAGGCCATTGGGTACATTGGCTAAGGTCATCGGGTACGTGTTCCAATACTCTTCTCAGATTCCTGTCTATTATTATTTTAATTAACTTTATTATTGCTGTTGTTGTTGTCGTGTGAATTGTTCTTGCTGATGGTGTTTTTAGTATTCTGTTATTATCATTATTATTATTACAATAATTATTGATTGTGATACAAATTCTAGCAAAAATTAAATACAAGATAAAAGACTAATAATCTAGAACTCTGGCATATATGGGCTTAATGCTCCAATGAAGAATTACAAAAATTCTGCACTCTCTTATCCCCAGTTTTGTATGAGTAAATTTACCTGCCAAAATGGCATTTTGGGTAGAGGCACTTGCGAGGCACTACCGGCATGAATATCGATCATAACACTTGTCTTCTCTTTAAAGTAGCGCGCGGACTTTCTGCTGTCACGGCGGAAGATTAAATACATGCCAATCAATAAAGGCCAATCTTACACAAAGAATTGTGCAAATCTCCTTCTTGTATTTTTTGCGTCATGAGGAAGCAATCATTCATCAGAGCTTTCCACAAGGTCCTCATATCTTTTTGTCCTTTTCTTTGAACTTTTTGTCCGTGACTGAATCTCCGTCTGTTTGCGTAAATGCTGGTATAATTTTACAGTACCAGTTCGGATGTTTGGTTATTCTGGGGTGTTTCATAATATTACCTGATTTCAGTTATTTCTGTGATATGACTCATTTTCACATCTATGTGGACATGGGAAAAGATGTCGGACCCTAATGCGGAATTAGCTAAGCTAAATTCTAAACCTCAGTCTACTGAGAGTTGATTGAATGATATTGTCGAATTGTCAAGGCTGTTAATTCAGAAAAACTTTTAGGCGGACGTAAGGTTTACAGGAAATGGTCGAAATAGTGTAGCCATTAAGAGAGTACTATCATTCATAAGTGACGAGAACAAGCATTTATGATGGCATACCTGCAGGGACTGTAATGGTACCTCTAGTGTTTCATATAAATAATTGTACAGTCTTCGTCTATATTGGACGACTATTCACTGTTCAAATCGGAAAATTCCAAACCTTAAAACCAGTTAATTACCTACCGTTTTTACAAAATTTTGATTATAATATTAATGATCTCTGTGTAATTCCAGTGAAGAATATTTCTTATAACGCATCTTTGACGGAGGAGTAAGCTTGTGTTTAAACACAGCAATGTTGACACACCGAAAAACAAAATGTAACCTAAGGTGGCAGGTCATATATAAGCAGAAGTTGAAGGTTACTAGTCGCAAAAGGTCAATTGCAAAACCTTGGTTCGTCTGACTTGCCGCCAGATATAAATGAATGTGTTTCGATTATTTTGGCCACCCATGTTATAACCACCTAGATATCTACAAAATGAACGGCCTGTGTGCCGTGAGATCGGAGTTTTCTGGCCATTTTTATAAAATTATCAAGGGATTATCTTTAGTCAGTTAGATATCAGAATGAGACCCTTTAAAATCAATGTATATTTGAGTGTTTCCCCCAACAATATAATGGGCCTTATTTAATTGACGAAACATAGAAAAAAACTTCGTGTAATATTGAGTACTGAGTGCCCTGTAAATAATGCACGTAAGAACCTGGGATGTCTCTTTTCACGCATAAACGCACATATGAATATACCATGACGGACACTTGCAAACTCTCCAGTTACAAAATCATCTGAGCGATTTTTCATGCATAAGGAAGTTTCACACCGGGCCTACGTAGAGTTGCGTAGTGTGGTTCACCGACTTCGCCGAGCTTACGCTGCCTATACGCTGTCCCTTCGCTGACCTACGTGGCGTACAGACTACGCCAAGCTTACGCTGCCCTACGCTGGCCTACGTGACAATACGCCGAGAGACGCAAAGGGGTACACGAGATGGACGCAAAATATTAAACTTATTAATTTTTTTTTCGCGTACGGCAATGGTAGAGCACTGGACGCAGAAAGTAGGTAATTTTTACGAAAGTCTACGCAACACTACGCTACAGTGTGCCAGACCCACGTATACGTACGCAACCCTACGCTTGTTATACGCAATCCTACGCGTAGGTACGCCAATTGCATATGCCGTGTAGGTACGCGATGCCTATGCACAGGGTACGCAACCTTACATCATCGTACGCAAAACATTTTTTTTCATGAGTACGCAGACTACTTACGGCGTACTCGGTACCCCGTAATATGCAACTCAACGTAGGCTCGTGAAACCCTCTGTACTTATACGCAAATACGCGAACATGGAAACAAAGTTTAGACACAATAGACGGATTAGATTTTGAGTAAAAAAGTGTGCATTCGGGTCCGCAGAAAATAGTTATTAATAAGATATATTTCTAAAAATAAAAGAACCTTCTGTACCTTATTGTATCCTTATTGTTACCAGTGGCGTCAATTTATCTTCCAGGATGGGGGATGACTTACATACAGACACCAACACACCCATCACACACACACACATATATACCTGTAAGACACATTTCAAATATATAAGTGTCTATACTCATGACACATTTCATTTGACATATACTTAATCACATGTCAAATATATTACAATAAAATTTTTAGAAAATAAGCAATTATGTTTCTATTATAAGATAATTCTAAACCGGGTTTATATATAATATTTCATTGTAAACTCATTAATGGAACCAAAGTCTATATATATATATTAATATATTTAATTTGAAATATAAAAATAATATTCTCTGAGTAGTGTGTGTGTGGGGGGGGGGGGGGGTTATACCCCCATCCCCCCTATATTGACCACCCTGATTGTTAAAGATAAAAAAAAACACTGAAAGTTATTGCGCTTTTGACTAATATGACGAATCAGCTATTTTAGAGTGTTATTACGTGATTTCATCAGATGACAGTTTATTTTGCAGTCGGTGATAAATCGTGGGCAATTCAAATATATTGGAGAATTATTCAGGTAAATTAGCAGCTTTAGGTTGTTCTGTTTTAAAACTAAAATGGACACAATCCAAATTTTCATGGCGACGGATTACGTTGAAAACATTTGCACTTGTCTTTACCATTTGCACCTTTACTATTTAAAGTATTTTGTTTTAGGTCTCAATAGGCCGTGATGATCAGTCAATTGGCATGAGGTGAAAGTGAAAGTGGTAATTGAAGAAGCCAACAAAAATGAAAGGTTTTTATAAATGAGCTAGCTTGTATATATGTATATATATATGTGTGTGTGTGTGTGTGTATATATATATATATATATATATATATATATATATATATATATATATATATAGTATTCCCTGGAGATGTGACCACCTTCTGACCCATGAGGCTGGGGTAAGCCCAATATTGGAGAGCTATAGGTTATCCTTTAATCTTCCCTTTTATTTTAGGACTGGTGAAAGTTCGGCATTGGCTTTCGAACGCATACCTGCCGGTGCATAAAGAGCAGTAGTCAGACACGCTAACCACTCGACCACCGGGAATGGCTTCCAATGGGAATATAATTATAACTGATGCCATTTGAACACACCAAATAGTTTAGTTTTGAAACAGCGACAATATTGTAGTGTAAGCGCAACTTGTTATTTCAGCATGTTGTTTCCCTGCATTGTTTCACATATTAAATGTATACCTGTTGTTTAAAGCTAGACGCAGATTGGACAAAAGAAACGATTTATTCGCATATCCTCCAACGTTTAAGTCATTTTGTGTGTGAAATGAGTAATTATAGCATTTCGATTGAAGACCATTATTTATTTAGCATATACTGCACGGACCTGCCAACGAGTCAGATTTAATGTTATTTCGTCAGCTTAAAAAAATTGTGCGGATGCAGAAAAATCTGATTTTTGGAGGGGGAGGGGGGAGGGAGATTCCTTTTTCTATCTGTAGATGTCTTGCCAGTATTACCACCTGTGTCAATAGATGGTTTAAAATCAGAGTTTGTTTAAATAATTTAAAAAAATAGCTGATTTTTTACCATTCAAAATTTAAACCCAGGAGCTTTAGAGGGCACTGCTTACTGAACTCCTATCATGACATAACCCAAGGAACTAATTTTCCACACATGAATTACTATGACAAGGTACTCGAACCAAGTAAGATTTCCAGAATTCAAATGTCATCAGGTTTTTATACGCAAGAATTTTTAACAAGTTGCCATGGACATCTCTAATTATTTAATTCCAATGCCAAATCTGAGGTGTGCTAAACTTACCGTTTTTCTATTTTCAAATTAATGTACTTTGCAAGATGGAAGCAGAATGCTATTTTCAGTCATAACAATCTAGAAACCGCTGATAAATGCCAGATCAGATTGTTTCCCTGCCATAATATGAGCCAACGAACCAAGACAAGATGGCAAAGAAGCAGATATGGAAGCAGGTTAAGACACTGGTGAACAATTCGTCCTAAAATGCCACTATAGGACTGCTTCACCCTATACAAGAAAATCAAAGAATATTGAAATAATGATGATGATGATATCTCGCAGAACAGCGTTGCTGATATTATACACCCACGGTAAACGTTAGTGAACATTTGCTCATTCTGTAGAGAACCTTGAAGGATTATGAAAAATCCTGACTGTTGGGGTAGCCTTTCTCTGGCGCACTGCCTACAGCGGGGAACACCCAGTCTGTACTGGAACTATGCAATGCCAGTTAAGATAAAACTGGTTAAGTTGCTAGGGGTGTTTAGTTGCCAGTATTGGCTGCTCTAATAAGTCATCTCCACCACTGCCACCATTAAGGCAGATTTGTCTGGAAAATGGGGCTCCATTTTCGACATGTTTATTGAAAACAATGAAACACCTCTATCGCATGACGCAGCTCTCCGAACATTTGAGATAATCACCTTGCACTAAATGGCTAGCCAGTCTTGTGCCTTTCGCAGCAGCTAGAATATCTGCACTTCTACGATTGGTTTGCGAGTGATACAGAAAATAATGACGAATTGGCCTCCGATCGCGTAGCAAAAGTAAAGACGATCGCCGCGTAATCAAAAAAAAATTAGAAATAGCTATATGAGCACGAAAAAAAGGAGACTACAGATATTGTTGTATAACCTAAGTTCCACATAGCTTTCTCTTCAGATATCAAGCAAATATCACAACATCGCTACTGGTAGCTAAAGTAGAAACATTCTTACTAATGTCGTCTCCAATCAACCGACATTACTGCAAACAGTCTTTTGATTAATTAGCCAGTAAAAAAACTGACAGATGATCACATGTGTATCGGATGTGCTGTTCCTATAACGAGTACGTACGTTTTAATGCAGCCAAGGCCTAGTAAATGCACATATAGGAATTTAGATTGATTCAACTATAACTAAAAGTTCCAAAAATGGCGACAGCTTATTTGCATATTACATATTTAAATAAAATCACCAGATGCTAATTTGAAACTGTTCATCATAATCCTTTACAATGAAAATATGGGTGTAAAGGTCCAAGATAGATATGAGCAAAACTAGAAGTTCCAATAATGGCGACGGCTATAATTTGCACATTAATATTCATTAAATTGTAATTTGAAACTGCTTATCATAATCCTTGACCATAAAAACAGGTGTAGACAACTTAATCTCTAAGATAGGCCCGGAATAAGAAAGATATGAGGAAAATAAAAAGTCCCAATAATGGAGACAGCTAATTTGTGTATTAAAATTAATTAAATGGTAGTTTGGAACGGTTCACCATACTCCTCAACCATAAAAACATATGTGTAGACACATTAATCCCTAAGATAGGACAAGAACTAAGGCCGATATGAGCAAAATAAACAGTTCCAATAATGGCGACAGCTAATTTGCATATTACGAATTTTTTTTAAAATCACTTTATGCCAATTAGAAACTGTTCATCATAATCCTTCACCTTGACAATATAATTATAGACACCTTTATCTCTAACATAGGACAAGGTCCAGCACAGATATGAGCAACTAGAAGTTCCAATAATCACGACGGCTAATTTGCATATTAAAAATTCATTTAATGGTAATTTAAAACGGTTCATCATAATCTTTGTCCAAAAAACATGGGGGTTGATACCTTGATCGCTTAGATAAGGCAATCTCCAAGAGAGATATGAGTAAAATAAGAAGTTCAAATAATTTGCTTATCAAAGGGTTTAATGCGAAATGCTCAAAGGTGTCAGGGCGACACCCTCTTTAATATTAATAAGTAGGATTCATAGGTCATAAAACTACAAAAAAATATTTTATGCTGACGCTAATGCACGGCTCCCCTATCAGACTGCGGGACTACATGTCTGTGAGGGTAGAATGGGTACACCGTTCACAGGTCTGTGAGAAGGGTGGGCCGGCTGTACACCGTACACAGGTCTGTGAGTAGGGTGGAGCGGCTGTACACCGTACACAGGTCTGTGAGTAGGGTGGGCCGGTTGTACACTGTACACAGGTCTGTGAATAGGGTGGGCCGGCTGTACACCGTACACATGTCGGTCTGTGAGTAGGGTGGAGCGGCTGTACACCGTACACAGGTCTGTGAGTAGGGTGGAGCGGCTGTACACCGTACACAGGTCTGTGAGTAGGGTGGAGCGGCTGTACACTGTACACAGGTCTGTGAATAGGGTGGAGCGGCTGTACACTGTACACAGGTCTGTGAGTAGGGTGGAGCGGCTGAACACCGTACACAGGTCTGTGAGTAGGGTGGGCCGGTTGTACACTGTACACAGGTCTGTGAATAGGGTGGGCCGGCTGTACACCGTACACATGTCGGTCTGTGAGTAGGGTGGAGCGGCTGTACACCGTACACAGGTCTGTGAGTAGGGTGGAGCGGCTGTACACTGTACACAGGTCTGTGAATAGGGTGGGCCGGCTGTACACCGTACACAGGTCTGTGAGTAGAGTGTAGCGGCTGTACACCGTACACAGGTCTGTGAATAGGGTGGGCCGGCTGTACACTGTACACAGGTCTGTAAATAGGGTGGGCCGGCTGTACACCGTACACAGGTCTGTGAGTAGGGTGGAACGGCTGTACACCGTACACAGGTCTGTGAGTAGGGTGGGCCGGCTGTACACTGTACACAGGTCTGTGAGTAGGGTGGAGCGGCTGTGCACTGTACACAGGTCTGTGAGTAGGGTGGGCCGGTTGTACACTGTACACAGGTCTGTGAATAGGGTGGGCCGGCTGTACACCGTACACAGGTCTGTGATTAGGGTGGAGCGGGTGTACACCGTACACAGGTCTGTGAGTAGGGTGGAGCGGCTGTACACTGTACACAGGTCTGTGAGTAGGGTGGGCCGGCTGTACACTGTACACAGGTCTGTGAGTAGGGTGGGCCGGTTGTACACTGTACACAGGTCTGTGAGTAGGGTGGAGCGGCTGTACACCGTAAACAGGTCTGTGAGTAGGGTGGAACGGCTGTACACTGTACACAGGTCTGTGAGTAGAGTGGAACGGCTGTACACCGTACACAGGTCTGTGAGTAGGGTGGGCCCGCTGTACACTGTACACAGGTCTGTGAATAGGGTTGGCCGGCTGTATACCGTACACAGGTCTGTGAGTAGGGTAGAGCGGCTGTACACCGTAAACAGGTCTGTGAGTAGGGTGGGCCGGCTGTTCACTGTACACAGGTCTGTGAGTAGGGTGGAGCGGCTGTGCACCGTACACAGGTCTGTGAGTAGGGTGGGCCGGTTGTACACTGTACACAGGTCTGTGAATAGGGTGGGCCGGCTGTACACCGTACACAGGTCTGTGAGTAGGGTGGAGCGGCTGTACACCGTACACAGGTCTGTGAATAGGGTGGGCCGGCTGTACACCGTACACATGTCGGTCTGTGAGTAGGGTGGAGCGGCTGTACACCGTACACAGGTCTGTGAGTAGGGTGGAGCGGCTGTACACCGTACACAGGTCTGTGAATAGGGTGGGCCGGCTGTACACTGTACACAGGTCTGTAAATAGGGTGGACCGGCTGTACACCGTACACAGGTCTGTGAGTAGGGTGGAACGGCTGTACACCGTACACAGGACTGTGAGTAGGGTGGGCCGGCTGTACACTGAACACAGGTCTGTGAATAGGGTTGGCCGGCTGTATACCGTACACAGGTCTGTGAGTAGGGTAGAGCGGCTGTACACCGTAAACAGGTCTGTGAGTAGGGTGGGCCGGCTGTACACTGTACACAGGTCTGTGAGTAGGGTGGAGCGGCTGTGCACTGTACACAGGTCTGTGAATAGGGTTGGCCGGCTGTATACCGTACACAGGTCTGTGAATAGGGTGGGTCGGCTGTATACCGTACACAGGTGTGTGAGTAGGGTGGGCCGGCTGTGCACTGTACACAGGTCTGTGAATAGGGTTGGCCGGCTGTATACCGTACACAGGTCTGTGAGTAGGGTGGAGCGGCTGTACACCGTACACTGGTCTGTGAGTAGGGTGGGCCGGCTGTACAGTGTACACAGGTCTGTGAATAGGGTAAGTGGGCCGGCTGTGCACCGTACACAGGTCTGTGAGTAGGGTGGAGCGGCTGTACACCGTACACAGGTCTGTGAGTAGGGAGGAGCGGCTGTACACTGTACACAGGTCTGTGAGTAGGGTGGAGCGGCTGTACACTGTACACAGGTCTGTGAATAGGGTGGAGCAGCTGTACACCGTACATAGGTCTGTGAGTAGGGTGGAGCGGCTGTGCACTGTACACAGGTCTGTGAATAGGGTGGGTCGGCTGTATACCGTACACAGGTCTGTGAGTAGGGTGGAGCGGCTGTACACCGTACACAGGTCTGTGAGTAGGGTGGAGCGGCTGTGCACTGTACACAGGTCTGTGAATAGGGTTGGCCGGCTGTATACCGTACACAGGTCTGTGAATAGGGTGGGTCGGCTGTATACCGTACACAGGTGTGTGAGTAGGGTGGCCCGGCTGTGCACTGTACACAGGTCTGTGAATAGGGTGGGCCGGCTGTATACCGTACACAGGTCTGTGAGTAGGGTGGAGCGGCTGTGCACTGTACACAGGTCTGTGAATAGGGTTGGCCGGCTTATATCCCGTACACAGGTCTGTGAATAGGGTGGTTAGGCTGTATACCGTACACAGGTGTGTGAGTAGGGTGGGCCGGCTGTGCACTGTACACAGGTCTGTGAATAGGGTTGGCCGGCTGTATACCGTACACAGGTCTGTGAGTAGGGTGGAGCGGCTGTACACCGTACACAGGTCTGTGAGTAGGGTGGGCCGGCTGTACACCGTACACAGGTCTGTGAGTAGGGTGGAGCGGCTGTACACCGTACACAGGTCTGTGAATAGGGTGGAGCGGCTGTGCACTGTACACAGGTCTGTGAATAGGGTTGGCCGGCTGTATACCGTACACAGGTCTGTGAGTAGGGTGGAGCGGCTGTACACCGTACACAGGTCTGTGAGTAGGGTGGAGCGGCTGTGCACTGTACACAGGTCTGTGAATAGGGTTGGCCGGCTGTATACCGTACACAGGTCTGTGAATAGGGTGGGTCGGCTGTATACCGTACACAGGTGTGTGAGTAGGGTGGCCCGGCTGTGCACTGTACACAGGTCTGTGAATAGGGTGGGCCGGCTGTATACCGTACACAGGTCTGTGAGTAGGGTGGAGCAGCTGTGCACTGTACACAGGTCTGTGAATAGGGTGGGCCGGCTGTATACCGTACACAGGTCTGTGAATAGGGTGGGTCGGCTGTATACCGTACACAGGTCTGTGAGTAGGGTGGAGCGGGTGTACACCGTACACAGGTCTGTGAGTAGGGTGGAGCGGCTGTGCACTGTACACAGGTCTGTGAATAGGGTGGGCCGGCTGTACACTGTACACAGGTTTGTGAATAGGGTGGAGCGGCTGTACAGCGTACACAGGTCTGTGAAGAGGGTGGAGCGGCTGTACACCGTACACAGGTCTGTGAGTAGGGTGGAGCGGCTGTGCACTGTACACAGGTCTGTGAATAGGATGGGTCGGCTGTATACTGTACACAGGTCTGTGAGTAGGATGGGTCGGCTGTATACCGTACACAGGTCTGTGAGTAGGGTGGAGCGGCTGTGCACTGTACACAGGTCTGTGAATAGGGTGGGCCGGCTGTATACCGTACACAGGTCTGTGAATAGGGTGGGTCGGCTGTATACCGTACACAGGTCTGTGAGTAGGGTGGAGCGGCTGTACACCGTAAACAGGTCTGTGAGTAGGGTGGAGCGGCTGTGCACTGTACACAGGTCTGTGAATAGAGTGGGCCGGCTGTACACTGTACACAGGTCTGTGAATAGGGTGGAGCGGCTGTACACCGTACACAGGTCTGTGAGTAGGGTGGAGCGGCTGTACACCGTACACAGGTCTGAAAGTAGGGCGGAGCCGGTTGTACACCGTACACGTCCTGCACAAGATGGAACCGATCTCAGTCTGAGAGCGATGTACTTTACAAACTCCCACAGTTATTCTGCAGCGAAACATCAGTCATATTGTTTTCTCTGATATATGCAAAATTTCCGTAAATTAAACTTAATCAAAATCGGTTAATCTGGGACAGTTTAGAAAATTTCTTCGCCATATACAGGGTTGTGATCAATATATATATCGGATAAAATAGTAACCTGTCACTTCTTACCTTGTTCTATATGAGAGATTTGACAAAAAGTTTGTTCTTATGACACGTACAAACAAAACCAAGGCAATATATTCACTATTTTATAAAAAAGGTAGGTCTATGGTTAGTCCTAAAATCAAAATATGTCGTTGAGATTAACCATCAGAGGTTTTATCGCGAGTTTATTATTATTCTCTGGTGGCCCTGGCAAGATTCGAACCGTGGACCTGCCAAAATCAAACGCCTAAAGCACAAGCCTACGTCCTGCCAACGCTTTATAAGGCGTTGATAGAACGTAGCCTTGTGGTTAAGATGTTGATAGGACCTAGCTTTGTTGTTAAGGCGTTGGTAGGACGTAGCCTTGTGGGTAAACTACAAAGCTACGACTGGCTAACGCCTTTACCACAAGGATAAGTCGTACCAACTCCTTTACCACAAGGCTGTGTCCTACCAACGCCTTAACCACAAAGCAAGGTCCTCCCTGCCTCTTATAAAGCTTTGGCATCCCCGCATACATATATCACCAAAAGCACAACCACGCCATAATGATAGACAATGTCATAGTGAAATATTTATTGTACGAAATGAAATCTTAACAACTGCTTAATTAGGGAAAGGCAATATACTGGAAACAGAATTCTGTTTGCCAAATCACAGTCCATTCGTTTAATATGAACATAGTTATATTTGGTCCATTTAATCATTTTAATAATACAATACATAACATAATGTTTCGATGAACAAAAAAAATACACAGTCAGTCTGAAGGTCTGGTTGACCCTTCATGTGATAAAGGCTATAAATCTAAAATCTGTAGAGGAAAACCGGGAAGGGGACAAACAGTCTACTGGTAGAGCAGGAGAGGGGAGAAAACAGTATACTGGTAGAGCAGGAGAGGGGGAAATCAGTCCACTGGTAGAGCAGGAGAGGGGAGAAAACAGTATACTGGTAGAGCAGGAGAGGGGGAAATCAGTCCACTGGTAGAGCAGGAGAGGGGAGAAAACAGTATACTGGTAGAGCAGGAGAGGGGGAAATCAGTCCACTGGTAGAGCAGGAGAGGGGAGAAAACAGTATACTGGTAGAGCAGGAGAGGGGGAAATCAGTCCACTGGTAGAGCAGAAAATGAGACAAAACAGGATAATGACCGAGGTGACTCGCACAAAGTGGTGACAGAGACAGATTTATCAATTTACCAGCGCTGGTCGAAGAACTAATTTAACGAGCGGCCGGATTGAGGTTCTTCTTTTTACTTGCTCAAGGTGTCTGATGGCTCACCGTCACAGCCACTCGCCGATACCCCCGTCACACCAACCGGTATTACCGCTCATAAAGCCGTCTTGTTTGGGGTCCATTTCTTTGAAGTCCTCCGAGTTATTTAGTTCTTTGTTTCTCAAGATAGTACCTTCATTAATTTGAGCGAATGGCTTCATTGGGTTAATGCATAAACCCCAGCCAGACTGTCTGATTCACCCAGCTGTGCAGGCTGATACTCAGGGATCAGATGGAATACCAAGAACAAACCCTTTATATAGGACTCGCATAACTCTAAATTCCTAAATCTCTCCCTCTTCTCTCTCTCTCTCTCTCTCTCTCTCTCTCTCTCTATATATATATATATATATATATATATATATATATATATATATATATATAAAACATAGAGAAGAATGCGAGTTGCTAGAATGATGATACTGAAGAAAGCTAAATGTACTGGTGTGGGAGGCTAACGTATCAGCTAATTATGACAAAAACTGTGAACAAAACAAAAAAAAAAACAAAAAAAAAAAAAAAAACAAAAAAAAAAAAAACAAAGCTCTACCAGCAGTGCCTTCATTAAAATAGAACCAGATCTGTATATTTTCATAGTTGGATGATTCAGCCTTTTTTATACATCAATCCTGTAATTTCTGTTGTATTGGTTTTGAGCAATGAAGAATATATTTATGACACAACAAAAGACAAACGAAATAGACTTATAATTGTTTATAATACATTGGATCAGGCAGGTACAAGTTAATATATCATCATTAATGTAAGAAACAGTATATTTAGGATGTTCGAGTCATATTCCTTATACATAACTAGTAAATATATTGTGGTCTGTCATTTTCTGATGACATTCCTCAAGTATGTAAAAGTATATAACTACACGTAAGGTAAAATATTAAGAATTGGATGAACATGTAGAAAAATGAGGAAATACACTATATTGTATATACCAGGCAATAATTGTGATGTTAATTCTCATATGATTCTCTTCACTGTATGATTTCCGCGCAAAATCTGTTCTGAAGTCACTTGAATTATTTACTATTCTGTAAACTTAAGTAAAGAACGGGATGTCGATGATCACAGAGAAAAATATATAATAATTTAGACATCTAAAGGAAAGCATAAAAATGTATATACATACAAAATATCTAAGCTTGTATGCTCAATCAAGGCGCCATATATATAGTAAAACATTACAATGAATAGAATATAGATAAAAATATATAATTAAATTAATTATTAGCATCCCCTAAGACATCAGAACCACTAAAATACGCTTCCCTAATTAGATGTTCGAACAACGAACATTTGTCGGGAGCTTGTTCCAAATTTCAAAATTTGCAAAAGCCCTGCCACCAATCGTGGATAGTTTTACTGCTGGCTTAACAAGTAGGGACTGATTGGAAGATCTGAGAGCGCGAGATGGTTGATATGGTGAAACCAATTCAGAGTTGTATATTTTGGCGCTAGATGCAATGCACCATATGTAATCAGACTTTTTAAGCGATACGCTGGTATATATGATTTCATTGTGAACAAACCTCGTACATCAAAATGAACCAAATTGATATATGTATATGAAAAAATATGAAAAATTCTCTTCAAGGAAACATAATTGAATAAATAAACATGAAATAGATATAAATTAACAGGTTTTTTTTAGAATGGTGCATGGTGCCAGAAAAAAAAGTATAACAACACTGAAAATTGTCTAAATGCATTAATAGAAAATCAAGGGTCTTCAATGTAAATTTAAGAATTATTTCAGTGTCTATATCTGTAAACTATCCAGGAACTTCCTAGAGATATCAGCGAACCATTTAATAACGTCCCAGAGGGCTCTTTAGGACAACTACCCCCGGACAATAACGCATCCCCCCGTCAACTATCCTCGGACTATACTGCCCCCGAGGCAATAACCTCTAGACATATACCCCACGGACGACACCTCTGTTTTTATAATAAATTACACAAAAGTCCAATTCAATGCCTCTATGTTTTGTGATCTTCAGTATTTTTGTTTCAACATCTGACCTGTCATGCCATTTCCACGCACTACACAATCTGTGCAATATATATGTTAAGGTACTTTATTTTTTTTTACAATATATACTTTTAAATTATTTTTGTTCCATGGGGTAAATATCCGGGGGAGTGGGGGTAATTGTCTCGGGAGTGTAAATTGTCCGGGAGTAATTGTCCTGTTGCCGTCCCAGAGATTATCAGCCGATTATCAAATGGCATCAGCAAAATATCCTAATAGGGAGGTTACACGTTAACTACCTTTGTCTACATATATATCTGTAATTTTCAAGGAACATCAACAAGAAATTAGCAAATTATCGAGGAATGCTCTAAAGATATCAACAAATTATCAAATAACATGCTTGAGACATCAGCAAATTATCAAATAACGTCCTATAGATATCAGTGAATTATCAAATAACGTCCAAGAGATATCAGCAAATTATTAAGGTACGTCCCAGAGATATCATCAAATAGTCAAGGAACGTCCAAGTGACATCAGCAAATTATTAAATAACGTGCCAGAGACAACAGCAAATAATCAAGAAACGTTTAAGAGATTAAGCCATTTATCAAGGACGGTGTGGTATAACAACAGTTGAGACCATATTACCGACATCCAGCTCACTTTAAGACTGTGCCTTGGGAAAACATTTGAAAGCCTAGAGAATTATCCAAGAACGTCTCGGATATCAGCAAATAGTCTTTTTTGAAGTCCGAGAGATATCAGCGAGTTTTCGAGTAAGGTCTCAGAGATAAGGTCCGACTGTCGTGCACAGGCCTTGACAGTCGAGTCTATTATCTGCTAGCGACTCGGATTCAATCCCAGCATGGCTATGAGGGTGGGTTGCAGTTTTTACGTTGGTCGCTGCGGTGTATTCCATCTTCCGCGTGTTTGTAACAAGAGAATGGCCCATGGGCAATGAAGCTCAGCTGAATTCAAGTAGCCTTGAACAAATCATGCATTTTGCCAACAGACCATAGATATAGGTTACAATGACCTTATACATCCAGCTGCTACCATTTGTGCCTATCAGAATAATAGAGTGTTAAATCATTTTCTTTCACACAGCTTGCAGAAAATAGGTCAGAGTGACCTTATTTCAGGTTACAAAGGAGATTTTATACGGACCACCCTGAAAGTCATGTTAGAAGATTCTATGCCAAAAAGATACAATTTGTACCCCATCTGACTCACTCGGTGCTTGAAATAATGTTTTTTTTTCGGCCAGTGATTCGCAAAATTTGCATGGGTCACTATGACCTAATTTCAGTTTTCCAAGAAGATTTGCCTAAGAAATCCTTGGAGGTACAGTTAGAAGTTTCTAGGTCCAAAAGTTACAGTTTGTACCCAAAAACAGCCAGACCGCATCAATAGAGAATACAATGTGTAAAATTAAATAATAATAATAATAATAAGGTGGAACCAACAGTTTGCAGGAACTGATAAAAACACTCAATGATGTATATGCATGCAAAGACCCGTGTCAATCAATGCATTAGTTATACAGATAATGGTGCTTTTGTATCAAAATTTTAATTATTCTGGTGGGTTATTACGAGCCCCATAGCTCGGAGGATATGAGCAACAAAGACCTTATTACAGGTTTCCATGGAGAATTTTAATGGACCTCCTTGAATGTCAGGTTAGAAGATTCTAGGTCTAAAAGTAATATTTGTGCCTTTAAACAGGTGAAGCTCTTTTGAAGGTCTCAAAAATAGAGATAAAAAATTTGTTAAAAAAATTAAAAAATACAAGTAGCCCAAACAGTCTGCAGGAACTGATGAAACAATCCATGATTAATATGCATGTAAGCAACCATGGCGATCAATGCTTTAGTTACAGAGATACTGGAGCTTTTGTGTCAATTTTTAATTGTTCGGGGGGGGGGTACATACGAGCAAATCTCCACCAGAGGTCACTACCGCTACGCTAATATCACCTCTGTGAAAGGCTACGGATTATCTCCGTTTGACCCGTACATGACCCTGGGTCACTCTTCACTCACATGTGGGCAACATGGCTCACATTGATGTGGTAAAAAATATTAGAAGTCGCGAAGCCTCATGACAGCTGTCTGGTGCTTAGGGAAAAGCAGATTAAAGCATTGAAACATTTACTTACGTTTAAGGATGATCTCACAGTGAACTTGTGAAAGACGGACTCGAAAACCAGAAAGTCAGACAACCACTTGTCTTCTTGTCTACACAGTAAACACAGCAACTAAACTACACTAAAAGGTCCTTCACCTTTACTACCAGCGCCCCCTATTTTTTCACTGAGAAATTTATAACTACATTAGCTCACGCTATCACACACACCCACCAGAGTCTCACTGGACTCGATATTGATATAATCAGGCTCAAGGATAAATTAACATTTAACGGTTATTCGCTAATCACTCATATCTTAGTCTCAGAGACATTTGCATGAATATCCCCCGTATACGAAATTAAATACAACATTAAGAGTTACCTGGGAATGTGAAAATGGGAAAACACAAATCTGATTATGTATCCAATGACTTAACGACACCACTTTATAAAAAAATATAACCATATCAGAACGTTTCAATATCATCAAGTTAGACCGTCAAGAATGCTTAAACTATATGAGCATGGCCCTCACCAGGACCGCAGGGATAATAAGTCCAGAATGTAGTTCTGTTTCCGTAACAAAAGTAATATCTGTAATACAATATTTTGCTTATTGAGTATTGTCCGAATTAATTATCAAATTACTCTGTATCAATGTATGTACTGTCCAGCCCTGGCTCTTCGTCATCGCCTGTATGTTCCGACTCGCTCCCGCATTCAATAATCTCCTCGTCTAGAGTTATTTCCTCGTAAACGTTAAGGCTAGGATCAACCTGTAAACGTTTAGGAGCCATTCTTCCCCGTCTAGGGTTACGAGCTTCACGGGCTCTTGTACTATCATCATCACTGCAATCGGAATCCGTCGCTTCCCGGAATGTAATGTTACGATCCCAGGAACAGGGCAGCTTTAGAGCTGCTTCTAGGTCGTCATAATGACGCAACTTTGGGCGGGCCTCGGGCCTGTCTACTGGCCGAACCAGTAATCAACTCCATTTAACTAGCGTTCCAAGACAACATACCGGCCAATCTACTCCCACCAAGCTTGCCTCTCTCCGCCTCATTCAGCCGAAGGCGTACATGCTGGCCGACCTCATACGGTTTACCACGCGGAACCATGCGTTTCGCTCGTTGTCTCTGGGCAGTTCTGATCAGGGCCCTAACTACCTTACTGAACTTTTTTGTCGACTCTGAACACAGTCCACACCATCGCCTTCTTGTGTAGGATTGAAGCTCCAATCGACATCCGATTCTCGTTTCCATGCCAATTTTAGGAAATCCTCGGCAGACCTTGGGGGTATAACCGAAAAGAAGCTCGGCGGGGCTGTATTTTGTTGTGGCATTAACAGACGAATTATGCGTATACTGCACTGCCGAAACTGCACTAGGCCAAGACTACAGGTTTCCATCACAAACACACCGTATCTGATCGACTAACTGATTTTGCCGCTCCACTAGTCCCTGCGATCGCGCATGTTTGGTAGCCCCTAACGTTTGGGCTATCCCTAATACTTTACAGGCGTCACGGAATATTTGCGCTGTCCGAAGCCACCGTTAGAGGAAGGCCAAAATGACACACCCATCCCTCCCAAAAAACCTCTGCCGCTGTCCCCGCTGTACAATCTCTAATAGGAACCAACACCACAAAACGGCTAAGAACGTCCTGCATAGCTAACACATAGGGGTACCCATGAGGTTCGGAGCGTTGGAAAGGGCCCGTAAAGTCAATCTGGACCTATATCCAGAGCTTTTATTCTCGAATATCCGTTTCCATCAATGGTGCCTTACCCGGCCGTTTGCTCCGTTTATGTTTGCCACACTGTTCACAATTTGCCACCGTGGCAGTTACGCCAGCTTGAAGTCCTAGCAACCATGCGACATGCCGCACGCGTGCCTAGGTTCGATCTCTCCCCTTGTGCCCACTAAGGGGAGTCGCATGAACAAGTTCAAGAAATTACTTACGTTTTAGCCGAGGCATAATCACTTACGCTTCTCGATTTACTCCCAGGGGACTGGCTTTAGTTTTACGTCCCCTGAAGTTCTCATAATTGAGAAGTCCATCTGTTTCCAGCGAAAGACGTCTACGCTATTGATACAAAGCTACTGCGGAACAGAGGACGCGTCTTCAAGGGGTTGATCATGTTGAATCGCTCTGATGACTGGGCCGATTATTGGATCTTGGACTTGTGATTCGCGCATGTCCTACATAGTGTAAACACAGAGTCCCAGCACACATCGGTTAAGTTTGGTATGGCGGTTACGATGGGAGCAGTGAGATTCCCATCGGCACCAACGCGTGAGAGATAGTCGGCCATGGCCATATCAGGGCTTTTCCCTGCCTTGTGGATCACGCGGAAGGTATAATCCTGAAGATATTCTATCCAACGTGCTCGACGACCTTTTTGATCATTTATATCAAGGCTTGTAAGCCAGATGAGTGAACGGTCATCTGTTACCAAGTCAAAAGGTTTACTAAAATATATTCTGAACTTTCTAACAGCAAAAATAATGGCCAGCAGTTCCTTTTCGGTTGTTGCATTCCGCCGCTATTCAGGTTGTAACGTGTGATGAATGAAGGCAACTGGCGCTAAAGCCGGGGACCCGTCATCTGAAATGATACTATTGGCCAACATTGCCCCAACACCATCGTCGCTGGCATCCGTAACAAGCACAAACTTTAGGTAAAGTCAGGCAATTTTAAAGCAATTGCATTTGCGACTTGATTTTTCAATGTCGTGAACGCGGTTTCGATTTCTCGCGTCCAAAACTAATTTCTGCTTCCCGTTCTTTTCCAATGCGTTGTACAGCGGCTTTGCAACATCTGCCATACCATCCATCAACCATCGCTGAACGTATGCAAATGCTTCTAACGCCTTGCGGAGTTCATGAACATCTTTGGGCCGAGGAAGTTCCTTTAGCCGTTTGACCCGTGCTTCATGAATTGACAAGCAATAGGGAAAGCAATATACCTGAGACCTTTAGCTTTTGTAAAACCCTCCAAGTCCTTCGAAGTGTTCATTCCATTCACGGACCGAAACCGGAATGTCATCCAGGTAAAACAAAGCGTCTCTGTACTAGCATTCGCCCAGAACCACGGACATAAACCTCATGAAGCTCGAAGGAGCTCCAGCGAGGCCGAACAGACACCCCTGCTTCCACTGAAACTGTTCCAATGGCACTACGAAACTCGTCTTGCTTCTTCATTGGCATATGATGATAGCCAGATTTCAGATCTATGGTTGAAAAATATCTGGCTTCACCCAAACGATCTAGTGAGTCCTCAATCATCAATACTGGGTGCATTGAATGAGAAATGGATCTCGAATTAAGACCACGATAATCTGTTGCCAGTCTTAATCGGCCATCCTTGCGGCGCGCGCACATGATTGGAGCAGCCAATAGGCTCACCGATTCCTCCACGAGAACTTGCTTCATGGTCTCTAACTCTCGTCTTACCTCTTGTTCTTGAAGCTGTGACCGTCTCCTTGGTCTAGACGCGCATGTTGCTACCCCAGGTTTTCCAGGTATCTCAGGTATCGCATGCTCTATCCCTACATCGACAACAGCAAGTATCGACCACGGTTTCCAAAACAAGTCGGCATACTCTTTGATCAGTTCAGTATTTTCATTTCTTTCATGTTCATTTAAACTGTCGCCGAGAGTTGGAGTTAACTCCACTCCTGTCACCATTGATTCCAAGTACTGATCACGTCGTGGGGCATGAATAAATATACCAGGATACAAAGTAGCAACATATTCCCCGGTATTCAGGGTTTCGAGTGTACTATTGGTATTAGACACACGTGACCAAACCTCATTTGTTGCCCCTGAGGGCAGTGGTAAAGAATCAGGTAGAGACTGCAGACTATACAGAACAATTTGTGTTATACCGAGTTGAAGGAATCAAGCCAGTTCAACGCTATCAGCAGTAAGGTAACGGTCATCAAAGCGCTCAATCATGTCATCACCAGAATTCACCCATGCCTGTTTAAACGCCTCTTCCTCTGCGACTCAGCGCTTAGCCTCATAAAATAGCTGGAGCCGCAACAAGGCCGCTCTATATGAACTGTCCTGCCAGGCTACAACGTTATTATGAACGTTTACTTTCTTGATCAGAATAAAGCAATCACAAAACTCACGCCAGGATTCTGCCGTAGGCTCTCCATCAAATACTTTTGTGACATGACGCCCTCTTGGCCGAACAGCAGAATTATCCCCGTCTGATGACATACCTGTGGGTGTAGGTGCGTAACTAACGCTGCCACCAGCATGAAAGACGGACAGGAAGACCAGAAAGTCAGACAACCACTGTATTTGTCTTCATGCTACACAGTATACACAGCAACTGAACCTTTTCCTTTCCTACCAGTGCCCCCTATTTATTCACTGAGAAACTAATACCTACATTAGCTGACGCTATCACAAACTTAATGGTCGGTTATGGTAAAAGTATCATTTGCCATTTGTGATTAGCACTGTAGTAGTAAAAATATTTGCTCCAGGTTCTCCCCCAGCCATGTCGGGCCCGCAGCGGCTTGGGTAAACTTTTGACAATGTATCAGTTTCAAGTGCCTGAGCTGCAAAGTTTTAAAAGGGAGTCTGTTTAGTCAAATATTTTACTATTTCTGCTACAGATTACAAAGGTTTACCCGTCATAAACACGATATTTGATTTTATTCCTGGCAAGGGTTTGAAGTTCTTCCATTTTTCTTTTGCTTTTTATGCAGCAGTGTCATATTGTCAAGGATCCTTGATACATTTACCATTTGTTCCCAGAAATGTTAGAGGAAATTGAATCGACACAATCTTGTCAAATTATATTTCTTACCAGTAATTTAAAAAAGACCTTACGTGCACACTTTATTATTGTCTTACCTGTTCCATTTGTCTGCATTTACAACCTGGTGGATGAATATTTTCCTTGTGACACCTACAGTGCCCTAAGCCTACGCGTATGTAGTTCTAAGTGAATACAAAATAATCACTTAATTATGTATCCTTCAATTTATTAGGATTACTTTAAAAAATAGCAACACATTTGTGTCCTAATGCACAAATTACTTTTGGGGAAACTTCCCTCTTTGTTTTGGACAAGAATCTTGCCAAAATGGCGAGCCTTAACAGAGGTGATATAAGTGTAGCGGTATAGTGCACTCTGTGAGAATATTGGTAACAGAGACCTAATTTCAGGTTTCTAAGGAGATTTTTCATTGACCTCCCTGGATGCAGTACAGTTAGAAGTTTCTAGGTCTAACGGTTACGATTTGTGCCTTGTTAACGGACGGACGGACGACAGACAAAGAGTGATCGCTATAGCTCTGATGACTTTCAGCCAGTTTGTGTGTGTATATATACAAACCTAATCGTTTGAGATGATTGATGACACGGAATTACTACATTTAATTTGATTATAAAAAAAGACCAATCTTGGATAATATAGATATGGGGCACAACATTACTCATTGAGTTTGTGCTGAGTGATATACCGGTATATTACACCGGGGTGGATATTCCAGGATAGATGATGTCACCTGCCTGTGGCCGAGGTCCTCTATGCTCTATGCGGCCCACAATATCACGCCTCTCTCACGATCGGCCACGAAAAGGCAATTTCCGAGTGGAAGTAGAGCAGGCTTGTAAAACGGGTGTGGTGGCATCAACAAGCAGGAGGCTAACACCGCCAGAATCAGGTGTACGTGGCCCCGGCTACAGCATCCTAAACAACACGCGGGTAGTATCCAAAAACTAACCCTGGATGCCGCAAAGTTTATTAGACAATGACGAGCAAACAGCGAAGCGCCACCACGGATTTTTTAGTTGTTTCCGCTTGGATTCAGTCATTTTAGTGGCCAGTTACTCAATGGTGTCCTATTGGGAATTGTATACTCAACATTTAACCAGCTCAGATGGTGATTGCTGATAAAATGTGTATGCTGGTACCAACCAAGGAAGATCTACAGCAGTAATGTTAAATTTATTGCTTCATACTGCTTGGCTAGGGACAAAATTTGCCATCAGTTTAGTGGTCATTAACTGTCATAAAAAAATATATAACTTTAAGAAATGTACTATTGTACAATCGTAAAGGAAACATACATGCAATTACATCCTTTATATTGGTTGTCTTCTGACAAAAATGCCAAGACAAATAATAAAATGAATAAAACATAACCCTACATGCACCGCATATCCTTTATTTATTATGTGCATGATAATGCACCTGGAACATATACCAAAAACAACGCAAAATGGCCATCTGGTGGGGCTATATATCACTGTGTAGACCAGATCAGGTTTTAAGGTCGGCGGCTATAAAATCTGTCCAAAACATCAGTTACCTTGGCTGCGGTCGATACTCTATCAGCACTTACCATCAATTTTACTTCTTGACTGTCTTTGAATTAAACAATTCATGTCACGGCTACGTTTTATGGTTGGAAACAGGGGCAAAAAGTAATTCGTATGCTTTACACAATAAGTTGTGCTAACTCGCATAATAAAGTGTCCTTTATATAATCACATAGACGTGGGAATCGGTGGGGGGGGGGGGGGGGGGGGGTTGCAGAGGGGGCGATAGCCGGCCTCCCCCCCCCCCCCCAACAATTATTTGTTGACCTTATATAAATGTTTATTTAAAAGCACTGGCAGACATTTGATCTTTGTTTTCAGAAGATGGAATCAACCATTTTTCTTTGAATTCATCATCACTTGAAATTGAAATATACACGAGTTTGCTTGAAATTGACAATAATGCGAGTAGTTTTTGAAATTAACAACTATGCGAGTCCTTTTGGAATGGGCAACTACGCGAGGTTTTTTTTTTATTGACAAATATGCGGGTCATTTGTGAAATTGACAAATATGCAGGTTGTTTTTGAAATTGACATACACGGGCCATGTGAAATGGACACGCGCAGTGTAAAATACCCACGTGTGGTTTCTGATTGAAAATTTGTTTACGGCAGGTAGTGTATTGGTTGTTTGATGTAGGTAACAGAACTGAATGGCTCAACTGTACTAAAACCTACATACTTGAAATTAACAACAAACCCATGATAGATAAACAAACAGGTCAATCTGCATAATTTTGTCTGAACATTGAGTGTATTGTTTATAGTATCAAGCATTGAAACTGAATTAGTGTTTTGAAACATAACAGAAATATCTGAAAGCACATATGGGTTAACTATATTTTAAACATATCATCTTGAAGTAATTTGTGCCAAAAAAATTATCTTATATTCTTTTATCACATATTATCCTTTATCAAACAAATGTCTTGCTTCTTGATAACACTGGCATGTGCCAATTAGAGCACAGGTGGAAATAATTGTTGGTTCAAACCTTTGATGATGGAAAAACCTTTTTACCGATTACATTAATCAGTAAACAGTAATCAACTCAAAAATCCAAATTCCTTTACTCTCAATGCTGATTAAAGTTATGTCATAATTACTGGAATTTTAAATACAATGCGATTTTACTCAACTCATTTATGCAAACATTTCATGTAGATAAATCATATAAATATATTCATGTTGAATATATAATATATTACCTATCTCTATTTAACTCATGGGCCATTGACTTGAGCTAATTCTGATATCAGGCTTCCCAGATCATTTGCCTTTTTTGTTCCTGTGACTCTCTCAGGGTCAGCTAATTAGCAGATAAGCACTGATGTATTCAGATCAGTACGAGTATGTTCCGGGCTCCATTTCAGTAAAACTGTGAAATGTAGCAAACGCACACTTGTTGTCATGTATGGCTCTGGACAATTGTACATTATTGAAGCTTGTTACTTTACCTACATTGCAATGGAGGCATTTGCAAAAAAGGCCAGTATAACTTATAAGCTATACCAATTACCATGCTTATTCCATACATGGGTACTATTTATTCAGTATCATAGCTTACAATCCTTACCCAAGACTGTTTTGATAAACAGTGCAAAGGGATGAGGTATAAGGCACGGTGCTCTGTCCTGAATTTGGAAAGTAACTGGAAAGTAATTGGAAGTAATTGAAATTTGTATCTATTTTTACCCTTGTAATCATTACAATTACTTGTAATTAAATTTTGTTCAATTACAAATTACATTCAGTTACTTGAAACAGTGTAATTAATTACTGCAGGAAATTACAATTACACATTACAGTTACCCCAACTCTGGTATAAAGTGCGTCCGGACAACCATCAACAGGGCACAAATAAAAATGTTAACGTTACGGTTTCAAGATCTCAAATTTTGCATGCAGCTAATCACAATTATCATACCTGACATAAGGTCACTCTGACCGCATTACTTAAAGAAATTGAGCAAATAGGTCGTTTTCACATTGAAAACCTTTTATACTTATCAAGACTGCCTCATTTCATAATCAGGATTTTTTCTTCATAATTTTGATATGTAAGTTTATCAAGAACTCTTCTGAGTCTATATATGCTGGTAATTGAGTCAATGTTTGTTATTTTAGGAGTAATGATCTGAAAGCAAATGTGATCAGGCCAACCAGTAGGAAAGATATATATATATATATATATATATATTGTATATATACATTTAATTATTTAATTCTCTCAGCTACGGATTTTTAATTCACAATATACACATGATGGCTCTTGGGCGATCTTCACACTTTGAATTTAGACATGCCAAGTCTCACGCAATCAGTGTGAGACACGCAATTATCCTTTGTCCCACGCTCTCAGATCAGGGGCATCACCCTCCTGGATTTTGACTAGAATATTGTCAGTTAAGTCCTTTATATAATTAAAGTAAAAATGCATTACAACAATACACACCTGACCTATATAAAGGCGTTTACATATATACATGTACATCAGTGAATCTTTTCAGTTACTTCGTTGGAGTATAACGTATTTAAGTGTAGTATAAACGTATTCATCATGATCGTGTGAATGGAATCATATATAATTTAAATTAGATACATTAATGTATTTTTGTTCAGTTTTAGCTCATGCACGTTGTATTTCCCCATATTGCCCCGTTTGCGTATTAATTTACAAATTTCCAGGTTGAGTATGCCCTCTGACTCCCATGGAGTAATCAACTTCGATCCATTCGGGTTCTAACAACTCTGAAAATTAGGAACACTTTTGGACAATTCCGAAATTCCCAATAAAAATGTCTTCCACAATTAACACGCTATCAGCAGGTAAGCTCGAAAGCGACGAATTGGTGTCATGTAGTTAGTTGCACTTAGCACCCGACCGTCATGCCTGCCGATATTTATGTGTGTGTGTGTGTGTGTGTGTTGTAGTCGAGTCCACACTCTCCGAGTCCGAGTACAAGTCCGAGTCCCTGAAAAAGTGGACTCAAGGTAGTCCGGACTCGAGTCCTGTATTCATAACGATATATATATATATATATATATATATATATAGAGAGAGAGAGAGAGAGAGAGAGAGAGATCTAATCTTCTGGAGAACCATGGCCCACGGGCCGATGTTATATATTTCGCCCCTCCCCCAACTAAAAAGATGTTTACACGCCCATGTAATAAATCGTGAGTACGGGATAACCCGAGCCAAGCAGAAGTGCTTACGAGATAACTCGAGGCAAATACCAGAAGTACGTACGAGATAACACGAGGCACATACCAGAAGTACGTACGAGATAACACGAGGCAAATACCAGAAGTACGTACGAGATAACACGAGGCACATACCAGAAGTACGTACGAGATAACACGAGGCAAATACCAGAAGTACGAACGAGATTACACGAGGCAAATACCAGAAGTACGTACGAGATAACACGAGGCACATACCAGAAGCACGTACGAGATTACACGAGGCAAATACCAGAAGTATGTATGAGATAACACGAGGAAAATACCAGAAGTACTAACGAGATTACACGAGGCACATACCAGAAGTACGTACGAGATAACACGAGGCAAATACCAGAAGTACGAACGAGATTACACGAGGCAAATACCAGAAGTACGTACGAGATTACACGAGGCAAATACCAGAAGTACGTACGAGATAACACGAGGCACATACCAGAAGCACGTACGAGATTACACGAGGCAAATACCAGAAGTACGTACGAGATTACACGAGGCAAATACCAGAAGTACGTACGAGATAACACGAGGCACATACCAGAAGCACGTACGAGATTACACGAGGCAAATACCAGAAGTACGTACGAGATTACACGAGGCAAATACCAGAAGTACGAACGAGATTACAGTCATGCATGGTCATGGCCCTATATGATTTGTAGTTATCTACAGACATTTTGGTTTATGCAATCAGTATGAGCGCTATATACATTTGGATCACCTGGTGACATTATTGCTTGCCGGAAATCTTCGATTTCGGCAAGCATGTTGGTCAGTTGCGTATGTCTGTTTGTTGCTTACCGGAAATCTTCGATTTCGGCAAGTTGGTTGGTCAGTCGCGTATGTCTGTTTGTTTGTTGCTTGCCGGAAATCTTCGATTGCGGCAAGTTGGTTGGTCAGTCGCGTATGTCTGTCTGTCTGTTTATTTGTTTGTCTGTGGACTCTCTACAGGCCACAATTTTGCAGGAATTGCTTTCAAACTCACACAGCTGGTCAATAATCAAAATTCCAGGAAGCCTATTGTTTTTGGGCAATATAGGTCAAAGGTCAAGGTCATCAAAAGTATACAAAACGTTTTTTCTTCATATCTTTGTTACTATTAGTGGTATCTTCTTCAAACATAGCTCATTTTAAACGTCATTCCCAGGCCTTTCTTTTGGTGTGTAGCTCTTTCAAATATGCCGTAACCCTGGTTACGCATTTTGGAGGAAAAATCATGATATTCTGAAATAAGGGGTCTTATTTTTCTAACTTTAAAGCTAGAGAGGTCTAGTTTTTTGCATCAGGTAGCATTGAACAAGTACTGCAAGATTTTATTAAAAGTCTCGCGATATCTCGTATAATATCTCGTCAAACGAGATATTTCGAGATTTCAGTAATCTTGCCCTGGAGGTCACAGTTTTGCAGGAATCTTTTTGAAACTGACATATCGTAGGTCCTACACTATTATCTCGAAATTATTTTTTCCATTTTTTGAATGCAGCCGCTAGGTGGCGCTGTATGCAAACCTCCCCAACATGTCATGTTTTGGTCATATCTCCAAAACTGTGAGCCTCAATTACATAAACTATAGCTTATTTTCTTCCTCTGAGTCTTTTCAAAATCCTGGTGGAGTCATTTTGACTCAATTTTGAGTCACGTTGTCAGTGTGTCCGTCTGTTTCTCAGTTGTCCTCAAATTCGCCTACTTACCGGTTCTTGCGTCTCACATATAGCATTCTACAGGCCACAGTTTTGAAAGAATCCTTTTAAAACTATTACATCTTATGTCTTACACTATTATCTCGAAACCGATTTTTCATTTTCCAGAATTGGCCGCTAGGGGGCGGTGCACTCAAACTTCCACAACATATCCTTTTTGCCCATATCTCCAAAACTATAAACCTCATTTACATAAACTATAGCTTATTTTCTTCCTCTGGGTCTTTCCAAAAACCTGGTGTATTCATTTGGTCTCAATCTTGAGTCACTTTGTCTGTGTGTCCGTCTGTTTCTCAGTTGTCCTCAAATTCGCTTGCTTGCCGGTTCTTGCGTCTCACATATCGCATTCTACAGGCCACAGTTTTGAAAGAATCCTTTTAAAACTATTACATCTTATGTCTTACACTAATATCTCGAAACCGATTTTTCATTTTCCAGAATTGGCCGCTAGGGGGCGGTGCACTCAAACTTGCACAACATATAATTTTTTGGCCCTATCTCCAAAACTATTAACCTCATTTACATTAACTATAGCTTATTATCTTTCTCTGAGGTTTCTTCATAACATGATTAAGCCATCTGTTCTCAATCTTGGGTCAGTTTGTCAGTATGTTTGTCTGTTTGTCAGTTGTCCTCAATTTCGCCTGCTCCCTGGTTCTTGCGTCTCACATGTAGCATTCTACTGGCCACAGTTTTGCAGGAATCGTTTTGTAAATTACACTTGTCATATATCGTGATGACATCTGGAAGTCCTATGTTTATTATTCAAATAAGTCAAAGGTCAAGGTCAAGGTGATCAAAATATATCAAAATCTTATTTTCTTTAGAAATTTGTTAATATTGGTTCTTTCTTCACTAACTATGGATTATTTTCTTTCACTTTGACACTGCTCGTTCATCTGACTAACTTTACATCATTTCCGGCAAGCGCGTGACCTCAGGTCATCTAGTTTGTTGCTTGCCGGAATCAAAGATTTCGGCAAGCATGTTGGTCAGTTGCGTATGTCTGCGTATTTTTGAAACTGACATATTATAAGTCCTACACTAGTATCTCGAAATTGTTTTTTCATTTTTTGAATAGGGCCGCTAGGGGGCGCTGGATGCGAACCTCCTGAACATATCATATTTTGGCCATATCTCCAAAATTATAAGCCTCAATTACATAAACTATAGCTTATTTTCTTCCTCTGGGTCTTCTCCATAACCTAGTGTAGTCATCTGGTCACACTTTTGTGACACTTTGTCAATGTGTCTGTCTGTTTGTCAGTTGTCCTCAAATTCGCCTGCTTGCTCTTGCGTCTCACATATAGCATTCTACAGGCCACAGTTTTGAAAGAATCCTTTTGAAACTAAAACATCTTAAGTCTTACACTAATATCTCGAAACCAATTTTTCATTTTCCGGATATGGCCGGTAGGGGGCGCTAAACTCGAACCTCTCCCAACATATCATGCTTTGGCAATATCTCCAAAACTATAAACCTCAGTAACATAAACTGTAGCTTTTTTCTTCCTTTGGGTCTTCTCCATAACCTGGAGTAGTCATCTGGACTCAATCTTGAGTCACTTTGTCAGTGTTTTCGTCTGTTTGTCAGTTGTCCTCAAATTCGCCTGCGTGTTGGTTCTTGCGTCCCACTTATAGCATTCTATAGGCCACAGTTTTGACGGAATCCTTTTGAAACTATAACATCTTATGTCTTACACTAATTTCTAAAAATAAATTTTTCATTTTCCTGATATGGCCACTAATGGGCGCTGCACATGACCCTCACACACATACCATTGTATTGGCCATATCTCTACACCCAAAGCCTCAGTTACATTAGCTATAGCATATTTTCTTCCTTTGAGTCTTCTCCATAACCTGATTAAGGCATATGGTTTCAATCTTCTGTCACTTTGTCAGTGTGTCCATCTGTTTGTCCGTTATCCTCAAAGTCGCCTGCTTGCTGGTTCTTACGCCTTACATATAGCATTCTACAGGCCACAGCTTTGACGGAATCCTTTTGAAACTGGGACATCTCATGTCATACACTAATAATACGAAACGCATTTGTCGTCTTCGGAATATGTCTGCTAGAGGGCGCTACAGTCGAACCTCCCAAGTATATCATTAATTCGCCATACCTCCAAAACTATAAATCTAAATTACATGAATTATAACTCATTTTCTTCCTTTGAATCTTCTCAATCACCAGGTTATGTCATCTGGTGTCAATCTTGTCTCACAAAGTCAGTATGTCTGTCTGTTCGTCTTTTGTTGTCAGCTTTGTCTGCTTGCCTGTTCTTTTGTCTCATATGTCATTCTACGGGCCACATATTCTCAGCAATGTCCCTGAGAGTCATTCCATTAATAGAAAACCGACAATATGTTCTGTCTGTCCGTCTGTGTTTCACTTCCGATTTCCGGCAAGCGTTCGACCTATGGTCGTCTAGTTTGTTTGTTTGTCTGTCTGTCTCCAGCCTAAAATGCACAGCGATCGCTTTCAAACTTACATAGTTGATGTACAACCAAAAGTGCCCGAAGCCTATTGAATTTTGTCATTATCAGTCGACGGTCAAGGGCAAGGTCATCAAAAGTTTGCAAAACGGTTTTTCCTTCATATCTTTGTCACTATTAGTCGTATCTACTTCAACTGTAGCTCATTTTAATCGTCATTCCAAGGCCTTTCTTCTGGTGTATAGCGGCCTCAAATTTGCGGTAACCATGGTTACGCATTTTTGGAGAAAAGTCATGATTTTCGAAAATAAGGGGTCTCATTTTTCTAACTGTCAGTTTTAAAGCTACAGAGATCTAGTTGTTTGCATCAGGTAGCATACAAGTAGTATTGTTTGATTATTCTGCAACTCTCGCAATATCTCGTACAATATCTCGTCAAACGAGAAATTTCGAGATATCGCTTAATGACAGCCTAGATTTCACAAATATACAGGAATCATTTTGAAACTAATATATCTTATTTCTTACACTAATATCTCGAAATAGATTTTTCATTTTCCAGATATGGCTGCTAGGTGGCGCTGCACACAAACTTCCCGAATATATCATTTTTTAGCCATATCTCTAAAATTATAAACCTTAATTACAGAAACTATAGCTTATTTTCTTCCCCTGGGTCTTTTCCATAAGCTGAGTAAGTCAACTGGTCTCAGCTTTGTGTAACTTTGTCAGTATGTCTGTTTGTTTGATAGTTCTCAAATTCACCTGCTTGCTGGTTTTTATATTTTACTTATAGCATTCTAAAGGCCATGGTTTTGCAGGAATCGTTTTGAAACTGGTACATCTTATGTCTTACAGTAATATCTCGAAAAGTATTTTTCATTTTACGGATATGGCCGCTAGGGGGCGCTGCATTCGAACCTCCCCAACATTTCATGTTTTGCCCATATCTTCAGAACTATAAACCTCAGTAACATAAAGTGTAACTTATTTTCTTTCCCTGAGTCGTCTCCATAACCTGGTCAAGTGATCTGGTCTCAATCCTGTGTCATTTTGTCAGTATGTCTATCTGTTTGTCAGTTGTCCTCAATTTCGCCTGCTTGCTGGTTCTTGTGTCTTACATATACCATTCTTCAGGCCACAGTTTTGAAGGAATCCTTTTGAAACTGGTACATGTTATGTCTTACACTAATATCTCGAAATAGATTTTTCATTTTCTGGATATTGCCGCTAGGGGGTGCTGCACACGACCTTCCGAAATATTAAATTTTTGGCCATATCTTCAAAATTATAAACCTCAGTTACATAAACTATAGCTTATTTTCTTCCTCTGAGTCTTATCCATAACTTGGTTAAGTCATCTGGTCTGAAGCTTGTGTCACTTTGTCAGTATGTCTGTCTGTTTGTCATTTGTTGTCAGCTATGTCTGCTTTCATGTTCTTTTGTGTGATATATGTCATTTAACAGGCCCAACTTTTCACCAGTCGCTCTGAAAGTCACTCAATTGTTAGAAAACCGACAGTTTGTTCTGTCTGTCCGTCTGTTTGTCATTTCAACTTCCGGCAAGCGTTCGACCTATGGTCGTCTAGTTTAATACTTTTCCCCCATGTATTACATTTCCATTTTTAATTCATTTCATCCAATCTGAATCTTTAATCGTCGGATAGAAATATTTTATCACTTACAACATGTATGTAAATGTGTATACATAAATAACACTTTGGAATGTGTTCTTATTTTAATACTTAGTGACAAACAACCTTATTGGTGTTACTGGACACCCACCTACGCTAATACAATTGGGAAGAGATATAATCAAACGCAAATGCAAATGCGATGAAAATTATCAAATGCACGTGCAAATACGATAAAATTATTAAATGCAAACGCACTTAGAAATGCATTCTTCAACTGAACCCTGTTTGTTTACATAATAATTTATTATTACATTTATTGAATTACATAGCGGGACATATATCGAATTAATATGACATGAGTGTAACCACTGGTATAATATAGAATAATAATATAGAACATCCCTTGTGACCGAATATCGTGTTTTCGTAGACCTGCATGATTGTATATTTTCTCCGATTTTCATGTAGCATTGTCATAGCAATTTGCTAATATTTAACGGTTCAGATTATGTACAATTACGCTGTATATATATATATATATATATATATATATATATATATATATATATATATATATATATACACACACAAACACAAACATACACACACACACACACACACACACACACACATATATATATATATATAGTCCATAGCTGTAGCTATTTTATAACACTTACATGACACCTGTGATCAAAGGGAATATTTTTAAAATAAATCTCTCCGACACTGACATATTGAAGCAATATATTGTGCTCTCCCCTCCTATACTCTGGCAGTATCATTCTAGTAATGGCTCATTCAGAGACTTCTTAACGGAAACTGTGTAACCAGTGCGGACGTAGTTGGAGCCATATATGTCCCTGAACGACTAATCGTGATCGCATTATTGCGAATACAGATTGGCAGTGGGTGATTTGACGATTTGACTGCCGGTACAGCCTGGTTTGTTTGTCTTGTGCTCGGTATCAGTCAGAGGCCTGCTAACTATCTTTTCATTACATTTCTATTCTCACAACATACAGGTTGACACACCACACTCCCTCATCTTCGGGCTGTTCTACTGGAAAGAAAATGTTAAAACTTCATTTCCCAGTTGCCCAACAAAGCCAGTAGCCCATGGGGTAGGAAGAGTATCCGTGCATCCTCTCTTGGATTTTATGACTTAGGTATTTTTAGATGCCCAAGTATGTCCAATTAATGATTTAATATGTTAACATTGATTATTTTGGGATACACTGCCCTTTTAGGACATTTAAAGACAAACGCGTCATTACGCACGGCACCCGCGAACAAGTCGCTTGATAAGGGGGTAGGGTGTATGACATGTAAATGCATTTAGTTCGATTAATATTTGATATATTCACTTCAAATAAACTGTATTGTATTTGAAAGTAGTGGTAAAAGTAAATAATGAAAATAATCATTTAGATTTACGATATGTTTATTGTTAATTAAGCAATTTGTTAGGATACTAATAAATAACCTGAAAGGATTTTGAATTTTCCAGCTTTTTTTAAACTTTTCAACAGAGTAGTTTTTGTTAGATGATGTTGACATTTCTGAAGGTCTAATACATTAATACAATTCTTGACACTTCAGGGAGTCCTTTTGATAAAATTATGAATATTTAATCATAAACCCATGCAATGAATGACCCACTGTTAAGTCTATTTTTCAGTTCCTTTTGTATATAAGGTGAATGTGGTGTCCCATTTTCCTCTCTAGATTCACTTGATTTTCATTGTGATGCTTCCGTGATACTATAAATAGCTATCCTTCTGAACCTGAAGGTGCTTATTGGCTTTAATAATTATGAAAGCCCTCTCTTGGACCATTTTGAACACATAATAATCATACAAAAATAATCTTATATAGGCCGTGGGCTTGGAAGGCTGACCGTGCACACCCTCTGGGATTTCATGACAAAGGTATTTTAGATTCAAGGTATGTCCATTTAATAAATTAAGATGCTAAGATTGATAACATGTAGAGACAACCGCGTCATTACGCACGGCACCCGCGGCTTAATATTTGACATATTTACTTCAAATACACTGCATTGTATTTGCATTTAGTCGGGAAAAGTAACTGATAAAAATAATCTCTTGAATATATTATATTTTTCTGTTGATTAAGCAATTAATAACATTATTTAATAAACATCATGAAAGATTCTCTTCACACTTTTTCCAGTTTTATGATATAATATGGACATTTCTGAAGTTCTAGTTTATTAATACATTAGTTCCTGACACTCTTGAAAACACATTTTTAAAAATAAAATTATGAACATTGACCACATACCCATGCGATGAATGACAATATGTTAATTCTTTTTTTACAGTACACTTTGTATATAACGTGTATGATGTGTTCTGTGTTCCTCTCTCGATGTACCTCACCGTGATGCTCATCACGTAGTCATTCTAAGTAGTCGAATCTTTTGAGATTAAGTATGTAAACACTAGTAAATATTTCTCTCAAATCATTTTGAATATATAATTATATAATGATATTAAACTTTCTCCAAAAATAAGCACTAACCCGTTGTATGTTAACCCTTCTGAAATGTTGTGACAGATTTTTCCTCAATAAGTTAAAGACTTAAAAACCAGATAATTCAAATAATTCAATTATTTTGGATTCCTGAAAGTCAAGGCCCGTGCATCAGGCAAATACAGTGAGGGGTATAAGGTGTAGTGTCACACCACGGTTTTTAGGCAAGGTTGCAAGTTTCAGTTATCATGCATAATTATTAATTATGGCTACTACTGCTTATTTCTTTTATTTTATTTTGGTTGATGTCCTCCTGTACGTTTTTATCATGTTGTTATAAATATATGATGAAAGAGCAACATATTTCCGAGCCACTCATTCTTAATCGTGATCGCGGAAGGAGACATTTCATATTAGTTTATAAGAATGAGCAAATATATCTATTTGTTATACTAGTGATCTGAGCAAGTTTGCTTTTTTTGTTTAATTTATGTTCGTTGGCATAACTGAGTGTTTTCTTGTGACCCCTCTTAGGGTCCTAAGTTTGATTTTCTGCGGATTAATAATCTAAAAGTAAAATACCTTGTAAAACATTTGTGTTATATTGTGTCACCTATGGGCAAATTTCCAAATGAGGTCATGTGCATTGCGAAATACCTAATATGGAAGTGCTTGACTATATTTCACATATCTTGCATTTTTTCTTATTCTTTTTTTAAGTATCAATATCAATAAAGTGTATATAAATAACACTGAAAAGCAGTTCCAGAACGCATACCTCAGCCAATAACTGGATCACCAGTGATGGAATAAAACTAGGATCCTGGTCAAACGTTGGTGTGTGGTCCGTAAACCCTGGAACGATATTTATTCAAGCTGAGAATAATCGTTCACATTTCACCAGCTCGATGCTTGCATCACATGTGAGTTCAGACTGTCAGAACAGTTCGATTAAATGACTACAGTGTCTCCCTCTCCTAAGACAAAAAAATATTGCCTTATCTCATAAAGGCAAATATTTCTTCAAACATAATTGATTTATGTCGATTCAGGTTACCTCTACTATTTAATAGATAACACCAATGGTTTAACCCTAACCCTCAACAAAATTAAATCAAAATCTGTTTAGACTTTTTGAACATGTCCTTACTCACGGACGTGAAATAAAGACCTACACTGGGCATGTCATGGGAAGAGGGAGAATAATCACTTGAAAACAAACGTCATTCAAGTGAAATATGACGATTATAATAATAATAAATATTCTTAATACCATGGAAGGAAAGTGTGGGTCAGACATGGAAACCCCTGTTGAACCTTCTGGTACAAGGTTCGAGCTGAGACAGACCAAATGCAGCATTTGCATATAACTAAATATCTAGCAAATATCAATATCTAGCAACAGTTTCCTATTAAACAAAATAAACGTAACTAAATCTCTAAGATTTTTTTTTACCACGAATAATCTGTCATATTCAGCTTAATGTCCTGACCTGTTGGTCACGTGGTACTGGTAAACCTAAGATGAATGTCCTGACCTGTTGGTCACGTGGTACTGGCTAGCCTAAGATGAATGTCCTGACCTGTTGGTCACGTGGTACTGGTTAGCCTAAGATAAATGTCCTGACCTGTTGGTCACGTGGTACTGGTTAGCCTAAGATGAATTTCCTGACCTGTTGGTCACATGTTACTGGTTAGCCTAAGATGAATGTCCTGACCTGTTGGTCACATGTTACTGGTTAGCCTAAGATGAATTTCCTGACCTGTTGGTCACGTGGTACTGGTTAGCCTAAGATGAATGTCCTGACCTGCTGGTCACATGTTACTGGTTAGCCTAAGATGAATGTCCTGACCTGTTGGTCACGTGGTACTGGTTAGCCCAAGATGAATGTCCTGACCTGCTGGTCACATGTTACTGGTTAGCCTAAGATGAATTACAACCCAGCAGTTACTACATGTATTATTTGATTTGAATACTTTATCAGCATTGAATAATATTTTGAATTAAATACAATTCTTAATGATACTTCAGGAGTGGATCTTACAAGATAACACTGAGTACTCATCAGTAGCCATTGTGTGTATATAAGCGGTTATTTATGCAGGTACTATAAAGAAACATTAGCATTGTTTATTTTACCCATATGCTGTTTACATTTAGGAAGCGTGTTTTCGAGGGGGGGGGGGGGGGGTAGGGGTAAATTTCCCCGATCGCTACATTTTTCCTATCGATATGATTTCCCAACAATGACTACTGCCATTCAAGTGGAATACTTTTATTCTATTATACTTTAACCTCTTGCTTGTTTAAATAGCCTTGATTGATAGAGCACTGAATTTGACATTGGGACTATATTACCTTGACTTCTCTTGATAAATAGTGTTCATTTTCCATAAACTTAACTATACAATGCATGGCCATTGGTAATGCATTTCCAGTAGTAACCACTAATATCTAAATGATTCTTCATAAATAATACGTGTTTTGGGGACTGGCAAAGGAAGGTGGGTGTATATGATTGATTTATATTATGTTCACGCTTACTTGTATTTTAAAAAGAATAAGTTAAAGATATTTTGCCAAATTGTTAACAGACATTTTAATTTTCTAACATGATTTCAATAACACGCCCGCCATTCATGAAATTGATTTTGAAATAGGAACCAATATTTCATTTTCCGTTTTATAATTTGAAGAGTAAGCACTGAAATTGCAGAAAGCCTTATCATTAATAACAAAATTATTGAGGACTGGCATGGGAGTTGGGGGCTCAATCCCCTTGAATTGGCATGTGTGATATATATATATATATATATATATATATATATATATATATATATATATATATATATATATGGTGCGCTCGAGCGTATCGGTTATGAGTTGCCTAATTGTTAATGAGGAGAAACTTGTTTCGGTGCCTGCATTTGCTTATTAATTCTGATCTCGTGTTTAGTATTGAATATTTTCGTCTGGTTATAATGAATAGTTTTTCCCACAGGCATAACTGACAGCGTTTTGTGATATTTGAGTACTATATATATTTATATATTTATATAACATAAACATAAACGTTTCTTTTTAAAAGATGCCATAAACAGGTGAACTCACATGCGAATTATATATATCTACAACACCATCTAACAGAAGCTGAGTTATCTTTTACATATGTATTTACCGAAAAAAATGAAAATATATAAAAGAATAAAAACTAAATATATATAAAAAAATATGATACAGTTGGACGCACACGTTTGAGATGGAATATTAAGTAGTAGTCCTAATGGTACCCGTGCTAGGCTCCGACTCTGTGACGAGTAGAGGCACAGGCTTTGTTTAGAATCCATGACTTCTGATTGTTTCATGTTAAATACATCACTCTGTTTGCTCCGTCATTTTTCTGAAATCTCAAAAATGATAGGTAAATGCTTTTAAATTAGATTCTTCCCAGAAATAGCACATGTATCCTCCCTTCCCTGTTTGGTACTGTCACTGTGAAATCATCTGTTTGTTTCGCTGCTGTTAATACTCTTACCTTTTTCAACCATTATTTTCTATCGCATTGAAAAAAAATCTTCATAAAACTATTAATGGCTTTGTTTTTGCAGCGCAAAAACAGAAATATGTCTGTCCTATGGACCATCCCGAAACATAAGGGTGGAATATGCAAAACAATATCTCATAACAAAGATTCCATTTTTCAACAGATTTGACTTTGAAGGTCAAGGACAAGGTCCAATGAGATTTTGACAGAAAAAAACTGGTTTGTCAAATTTGAAGAAAAAATCTTCAGTACCTCCAAAGTTATGGGGGTCACAATGATCCTAGAATTGCATAAATCTGACCTTGAAGATCAAGGTCAAGTTCACTGGATTTTGAACTCTTTTGAGATTTTGGTAGGAACGAGTATTTTTAATCTTTCAGGGAAAATATGCTGCCCTTCAAAAGTTATCGCGTTGACAAGACACTAACTATAATTCAGCAGATTTGACCTTAAAGATCCTGATCAAGGTCACGGGGTTTTGAACTCGTCAGAGAACTTGGTAGGAACAGTTGGTGTGCCCAATTTGAGGATAAAATGTGAAATACTTCAAAAGTTAAAGGGTTAACAAAAATTTTACATTTCGGCAGATCTGACTTTGAGATGAAGGTCAAGGTCATTAGGTTTCATACTCTATCTATATTGTGGTAGGAACAAGGAGTGTTTAATATTTTGGAAGGAACGTGCAGCCCTTCAAAAGTTATCTAGTTCACAAGACAATAACTATAATTCGGCCGATTTGACTATGAATATACTTGTCAAGGTCATCGGGTTTCCAACCCGTCCGAGAACTTGGTAGGAACAATTGGTGAACCACATTTGAGGAAAAAATGATAATACTTCAAAAGTTATGAGGTTCACCGGGTTTCGAACTCGTCCGGGATTTTGGGATGAACAATGAATGTTTCAAATTTTGGAGGAAAATAGGCAGCCATCAAAAGTTATCGCGTTCACAAGATATTCTACAGACGACGACAGACGATGGTACGGAAAACAACATGTCTCCGATTGAGGAGGAGGGGGCGGGGGCATAAATATAATTAAGCTGTATAATCCGTAGTGAATAATTATGCATGATAACTGAAACTGTTGCTGTACATGCCTTCTTATTCTTTCTCCTTTTGACATAATTTGAAACCTTGAATACGGTGGTCAGGACGCTACCTATCATGTGTTGTACGGGTCTAATGCACTGTGCTTCTCCTTAAATAATTAAATTATTTTGTTAACAATTTTGTTAATATTTTGTTTTGTTTTTCCATTGTGTGGACAAAAACATCACAATAATTCACATGGATAGGCATGAAACCGATTAGTTCTCAGTCTATTGAAAGTTTAAATGAATATTTTTTTTATGTTTAAAATGTGTTCAAATGGCTCGAGAGACGGCTTTTATAGTATTAAAACCAATAAACACTTACAGGTTCGAGATAATAAATAGTCGTAGTGTCAGGGAAGCATCACAGTGAAAATCAAGTGAATCTTGAGCGGAACATGGGACACCACATTCACCTTATATACAAATGGGACTGAAAAATAGACTTAACAGCTCGTCATTCATAGCATGTGTATATTTAATAATAGGTTTTCTGGGAGTGTCAAGAACTAATGTATTAATGCACGAGAACTTTAGAAATGTCATCTAGAAAAAAAAATTACTATTGGGAAAAGTTAAAAGGAAAAGTCATGGAATTCTATATTCTTTCAGGATATTTTATTAGTACCCAAATAAATTGCTTTCTCAACACAAGCTTATTATACGTTTGAATGATTATTTTTATTAGTGCCTTTTCACGACAAATATAATACATTTTTAAAGTGAATTTGTCAAATATTAGGCGAGCTAAAAGCATTTACATACCCCTACCCGTTATCAAGGCAACCTGTCCGCAGGTGCCGTGCTTAATGACGCGGTTGTCTATAAGTGGCCTAAAAGGGTAGCGTATCCGAAAATAATCAATGTTAACATCTTAATTCATTTATTTGACATACTTGGGCATCGAAAAATACCTAGGTCTTAAAACCCAGAGGGGTGAACGGTGACCCATTCTAGACCATAGGCTGTTGAGTTTTCTGACTGTAACGTATTGTTCTTTCGGACAATCACTTAATTGGAATGAAAACAAACATTGTCTAAGGACTAATGGTTGTAAGTTTCCACCAGACAAGGCTTCTCACCGTGTAAGAAAGGCTTATATATGGGTGATTCTGAGATTAGTGGACAATTTGAAAGTTTACAGGGCGGAAAGATAAATATCATTCCCAGTGTATGATTCAAGATTTGATTTATGCTAGGCTTCTTTAACAACAACAACACAAACTATTGTTTTCACTTGTAAAAACGTCGACCTGTTAAAATACAATAAAACTACAATGTCAACTCCGCCACAAGCCTTTATTTAATACATATATGAACAACTGTACTTCCATCCAAACCCTACAAAAATAAGCTTATGTATAATTTTAAAGAAAAATAAGTACTTCTTGAAAGGAAACTATCATGGTTATTTATGATTAACACTTTATTTGTTTTAATCAAATATGTCCACTATAGCTAACGCAAAAGTATACCTGCTGATTGGTTTTACACCATCCTTTGTATGAATTTATGTTCTATAAGTAAACTTTAACTGAGGCTTTGAAGATCTCAACCTGTAACGGAGTTGATTTTTTAAAAAATTATTCGAACAGCTTCTAATAAATTAAACAATCAAATTAACAAATATTTATTAGCAATAACCAATTACAGAACTCTTATCATTCAGAAGCATTGATTCTAGAAAAAAAATGAAGACGGAGTTCTCAACTTGATTATGACCTTTTGATTCTCGTTTCACTATTGTGACGCACATACTCATACCATCTGGCCACCATTTGTCCATTATTACCACATGCATTGCCAATAAACAATGAAGAACATAACTTTGCATGAGCTCCTTCTATCCTTCAACGAAACTATCTTTGCAAGATGCAGACATGAACTTTTAAAACACAGCTTAATTGTAACGGAGTTGATACCTGTTCAGCTATTGGCAAAACAATCATGGCTGAGGAGACGGAAAAAAATTATCTGAAACCAATACTGAAATCATTAAGATAGTCCATAGATGGAGCTTAATGTGCTGCATGAAATCAACTTACTTAAACTGGAAATCTCCCTGTGTCTTAACGTCTTAAGGAGCATGGCGTACTATTGTTGAAATTGTTTCTTTTTACTTCCAAACCCTAACTAAGTAATGCTGTTTAGGTAATAAAAAAAACAAGTAGTTGACGATGACCAAGGAGTATACTTACTTCATCTTTGAAATCAGCAATTATAATGAGTTCCTTTTCATTTACCTTTAAATAACGCTCTTAAAAATCATCCATCACCTCCGTTTAATCAACAACGTCACACCATTGCGACAGAGTTGATGTAACAGAGTTGATGATTTTTTTATATATGACCAGTGTGAAACCACATGGTACAGAATTAGTAGTGAATAAATATGATGTCTGATCAGATACAGATTAACGTTAATTGTGTCATGGTTATGACCAGTTTCTGTGTGTACTTTTACTACAATTGGCGTAACAGAGGTGATGGAAGTATTAAAATGCATACCTTTGTAGCAGAATATTCCAGGAAATGGCAAATAATTCATCAAACTGAATGGTCATCCATTTCATCTGTAATCAGATGAAACAGTGGATGTGATTGGCTAAACAATTGTTATAATACTAAAGTAGATGGCACCACTATTCACTCGTAACGGAGTTGACGAAATTTCAGGACAAACCATTCATGGTCTTCCACTAAAAATCTTCAAGTTACATTCACCAGTACACAATCAAATATAAATATAATTGGTGAAACAGTTGATCAAAATTTGGATACTGTTACGGAACCTAATAACAGATCACGTAATCATGACGAGCATAAATTTTTGTTAGAGATAAAAAAAAATCAGATTCCAACAAGAGTCTCTTGGCACACATTTTCAAAGTGAACAGTTCAAGCAAATCTTCCCGCTGAATGGTCCAACTAAATCCCAAAGACAATCTGTTGTAATTCAAAGTGAAGTTCAGGTAAATTCCCAAAGACAAACGGAAAACAATCTGTATAAAATCTGTATAAAGTCTTTATAAAGTCCGTAGAATATCTGTAACTGTGCAATTATGGGAGTAGGTCACAAGACTGACGAAACAGTCGCATCATTTAGTGCCCGCTGGTTTTCCTTCTTCTCGGCTCTAAACACAGCCCCTATTTATAGCTTTTTCACCCGAAGCCTAGAAACTTTTAGTCCGGATACTTCCAAAGAATAAAGTCGAAACTTTTAGACTACACCGAACATGCTGTCTTTACACTCTGCGAGCAAGTCAGAGTTCAACAAATGCGGTTCCCATACCAACGCAAAGGGCTTGCGCCTAACACGAATCAGAATGTCAAGCACATGTTAAGCTATGTAAAATCCTGCGCATAATAAACAAATACATGTAACAATACCATGGATTTGGACCACAAATTTTACCTCTTATAAAACTTTATGTCTGCCGGTTGTGAAAAACGAGATTGCTTCGTATTTCTTTAATTACTATTTTTGCCTGGAACGCAGAGATTCATAAAATCAGTGGCGTCAATATAAATATATATATATATATATATATATATATATATATATATTCACCCATATATATATACCTTTTTTAGCGTCTCTGAGTGATATATTCAACTATATATCTATAATTATTATATATATATTCTTAATCATATTTCACATAATTATAATATTTAAGAAAAGTTATTTTGTCAATTCTAAGCAAGATTTAGATATAACATTTTTTTAGAAAATAATTGCAATTTGCAATGTTATAATATTATTCTCTAAAAAGTGGGGGGGGGGGGATGATTACACTGACCATCCCCCCCCCCCTTGCTAAAAAGTGGCGGGTATATATACCCCCATCCCCCCTATATTGACGCCCCTGCATAAAATGATGTGTCATTAAATAACATGCAATAAAATTATAATTTCAAACCCAGGGTGTATCGGACAATATTTTGTCCCCTCATCTCAGAATCATCATATTTGTAATTACAAATTACCTAAAACACTGCAACCTTTACGCCTTGATGTAAAGGGACAGCGCATGTATAAGGCTATTCTGGTAAATTTACAAAACACATATTTGCTTGAATTGATGAGTAAAATTTTTAATAATGCTATGCGTCTTGTTCAATTGTGTAACAAATCCGATGAAATAAAATAAAAATAAATTTGAAGAAAGCGTCCAGGGAAAGACAGAGAAATGGGAAAATCTGTAGACGAGTCAATCAGCGGAAATAATCTAGTTAACCCGCCCCAAACTGTAACAGTATCAATATCAATAGTTAACCCGCCCCAAACTGTAACAGTATCAATATCAATAGTTAACCCGCCCCAAACTGTAACAGTATCAATATCAATAGTTAACCCGCCCCAAACTGTAACAGTATCAATATCAATAGTAAACCCGCCCCAAACTGTAACAGTATCAATATCAATAGTTAACCCGCCCCAAACTGTAACAGTATCAATATCAATAGTTAACCCGCCCCAAACTGTAACAGTATCAATATCAATAGTTAACCCGCCCCAAACTGTAACAGTATCAATATCAATAGTTAACCCGCCCCAAACTGTAACAGTATCAATATCAATAGTTAACCCGCCCCAAACTGTAACAGTATCAATATCAATAGTTAACCCGCCCCAAACTGTAACAGTATCAATATCAATAGTTAACCCGCCCCAAACTGTAACAGTATCAATATCAATGGATTTGTTTTCCGGAAGGTCTCAAGTTTAACATCTTTATGGATCTACAAAGGGGAATATTGTCAAAGTTTACGAAGATAATGCAACGTATCAACCATTTAATTATGTAAATTTCAGGTATCATACAACCATATTACTCATTTGTCGACTGACTATAGACTAACACTAAGAGCAACACTTTTCCACAGTATTGTGTTCATTTGTAGTTATTTTATATTTAAATGATTAATACCTTCATATTCGAAGTTAAAAACTAAACAGTTAAACACATGTAAGTAGCGCCATCTAGCATGTTAAATAGTGTAAACTGTGTATAGTATTCCTACAAATATTTACACAAGCCAATGGGGTCAATGGTAATAAATAACAAAATGCTTTACAGTATAAACATTATAAAGTGTGTGGCCCAAATTCCCATATGACATTCAATCAAGCCTTTGACCGGAATAGTATGATAATTCTGGATTTCATAGTCTGACAGACTTATGTTGGATTCGCTTGCAAAGCAGAGCTTAAGTCAATGTGAGCAAATATCACAAACGGTAAATCATTTTCTTTTTTTAAGAATAAATGTGACTAAAACTTAAAATATTGACGGTATCATCCATTCTAAGTGCTCATTCCGAATTCATGAATCTTGTACTCGTATAAACCTTGTTTTTTTACAGTAAGCAATTATTTATGTGTCTGTCTGTTGTCTCTTTGTCTTTTTATCTCGGGGGGGGGGGGGGGTTCCAGCAGGCTATACTATACACTTTATAGCATAATCAAGTTTTGCATAGACCCCTACATGAAGGATGTTCAGTGAAATGTCACAGGGTTGCACAGACAAACCCTTCTGTTTTGTCATGTAAAATTACAACAAAAGAACTTAATATCTGCAATATCGACACCATGGCGCGATACTCAATCTGCCGATAGCCATGTCGCAATTAAAAAAAGATATATCGGTAAAGTGGCGCCTCCCTAGTATAACATATGTATTTACTACAAACTGTTCATATACAGACAGGCAGATCAGTACGAGTTTGTGCAGTATATATGTAATCAGAAACACATTGTATCTTATCTGAAAATGAGCATAAAAGTAAAAACTGACACGTGATCATGCATAACAGAGTTAAATTTAGAAATGATTCTGCGCCATTCTGGAGGAGTTAGCGAGTAAGCAGGCTTTATGAGAAGACTGTGCCAAGAGGGGAGTCACGTCAGTGTTTTCCTAAAGAGGACCGGGTAAGTTAGGTAAATCATGATGCATTTTCCGCCACCACAAAGTTATTTTAATAATCGAAGAGCCGATTATCTATTATTCAGTTTCCACTGACCATAGCAAGTTATACTTACAAATTAAAAACAGGTCTAATTCAATAGCTGGTGTGTATTACAGAGACTGTCTGTATGACAGAGACTGTCTGTATGACAGAGACTGTCTGAATGACAGAGACTGTCTGTATTACAGAGACTGTCTGAATTACAGAGACTGTCTGTATTACAGAGACTGTCTGTATGACAGAGGTTGTGACCGGACTGAGCAGCTGATTTCCCTGGGACTGAGTGCCTCAAGCCGTACACAACAGGGATGAAAGCAGACAGTTTATGAGCTTCATAAATCAAATGGTTCTCAACATATAAAGAATTCCTGCAGGAATAAAGCACCATGACACCATTTGAATTTTTACCACAACTGAGTTGGAGGATTAAAACACACGATGAATGATTGCATGAGCGTAAATGAAGAGCAAAAGCCGACCTGACCTCCGGCTTGGTGATAATTCAGCTCTTTTATTATCTATTATCGGGGGATGATGACGAGCAACATAGAAGCTTAAAATGAGTGGTTTGTTTAAAACGGCCAATCGAAACATAAACTTGTTCACTGACTGTTGTGCAACAGGTTATTGTGCGTTCACCATCATATCATGTTCCTCACTACAGGCGTACGGTTACCACAGTCCAGAACGATGCGTATGTCAGTCCGTAGATGACGGTGAAAGCTTGTTTAAAAATGTTATCAAATGGATACACCGGTAAACGATTGGAGAGATGGTGATTGACAACTTCAATGCAACTAAGAAGATTTGAAGGGGATAATATGACTTGCTGTTAATCACTGCTTCTAAGATGGTCTGATGATGAGACAACGACAGGCGGTTCATCACTGCTTCTCAGATTGTTTGATCTTGAGACACCGACTGGCTGTTAATCATTGCTTCTCAGATGGTTCTATGAGGACACGACTGACTGTAAATCAGTGCTTCTCAGATGGCTTGATAAAGACACAACGACTGGCTGTTAATCACTGCTTCTCAGACGGTTTGATGAGGACACATCGACCGACAGTAAATCATTGCTTCTCAGATGGTTTGTTACTGCTCAGTTACTGTAACTCAGATAATTTGATGTGGAGATGACTGGCTGCTTAGTTATTGTAACTCAGATAATTTGATGTGGAGATGACTGGCTGTTTGGTTACTGTAACTCAGTTCATTTGATGTGGAGATGACTGGCTGTTTGGTTACTCTAACTCAGATCATTTGATGTGGAGATGACTGGCTGCTTGTTTACTGTAACTCAGATCATTTGATGTGGAGATGACTGGCTGCTTGGTAACTGTAACTCAGATAATTTTATGTGGAGATGACTGGCTGCTTGGTTACTGTAACTGGGATCATTTGACGTGGAGATGACTGGCTGCTTGGTTACTGTAACTCAGATCATTTAATATGGAGATGACTGGCTGCTTGGTTACTGTAACTGAGATCATTTGATGTGGAGATGACTGGTTGCTTAGTTACTGTAAATCAGATCATTTGATGTGGAGATGATTGGTTGCTTAGTTACTGTAACTCAGATCATTTGATGTGGAGATGACTGGTTGCTTAGTTACTGTAACTGAGATCATTTGATGTGGAGATGACTTGCTGCTTGGTTACTGAAACTGAGATCATTTGATGTGGAGATGACTGGCTGCTAAGTTACTGTAACTCAGATCATTTGATGTGGAGATGACTGGTTGCTTAGTTACTGTAACTCAGATCATTTGATGTGGAGATGACTGGCTGTTTGGTTACTGTAACTCAGATCATTTGATGTGGAGATGACTGGTTGCTTAGTTACTGTAACTGAGATCATTTGATGTGGAGATGACTTCCTGCCTGTTTACTGTAACTCAGAGCATTTGATGTGGAGATGACTTCCTGCCTGGTTACTGTAACTCAGAGCATTTGATGTGGAGATGACTGGTTGCTTAGTTACTGTAACTCAGATCATTTGATGTGGAGATGACTGGTTGCTTGGTTACTGTAACTTAGATCATTTGATGTGGAGATGACTGGTTGCTTAGTTACTGTAACTCAGATCATTTGATATGGAGATGACGAGCTGCTTGGTTACTGTAACTCAGATCATTTGATGTGGAGATGACGAGCTGCTTGGTTACTGTAACTCAGATCATTTGATGTGGAGATGACTTGCTGCTTGGTTACTGTAACTCAGATCATTTGATGTTGAGATGACTTCCTGCCTTGTTACTGTAACTGAGATCATTTGATGTGGAGATGACTTCCTGCCTGGTAACTGTAACTCAGATAATTTGATGTGGAGATGACTGGTTGCATAGTTACTGTAACTCAGTTCATTTGATGTGGAGAGGACTGGTTGCTTAGTTATTGTAAATCGGATCGTTTGATGTGGAGATGACTGGTTGCTTAGTTACTGTAACTGAGATCATTTGATGTGGAGATGACTTCCTGCCTGTTTACTGTAACTCAGATTATTTGATGTGGAGATGACTTCCTGCCTGGTTACTGTAACTCAGAGCATTTGATGTTGAGATGACTGGTTGCTTAGTTACTGTAACTCAGATCATTTGATGTGGAGATGACTGGTTGCTTAGTTACTGTAACTCAGATCATTTGATGTGGAGATGACTTCCTGCCTGTTTACTGTAACTCAGATCATTTGATGTGGAGATGACTGGTTGCTTAGTTACTGTAACTCAGATCATTTGATGTGGAGATGACTGGTTGCTTAGTTACTGTAACTCAGATCATTTGATGTGGAGATGACTGGTTGCTTAATTACTGTAACTCGGATCATTTGATGTGGAGATGACTGGTTGCTTAGTTACTGTAACAAAGATCATTTGATATGTAGATGACTGGTTGCTTAGTTACCGTAACTCAGATCATTTGATGTGGAGATGACTTGCTGCTTGGTTACTGTAACTCAGATCATTTGATGTGGAGATGACTGGTTGCTTAGTTACTGTAACTCAGATCTTTTGATTTGGAGATGACTGGTTGCTAAGTTACTGTAACTAAGATCATTTGATATGTAGATGACTGGTTGCTTAGTTACTGTAACTGAGATCATTTGATGTGTAGATGACTTGCTGCTTGGTTACTGAAACTGAGATCATTTGATGTGGAGATGACTGGCTGCTTGTTTACTGTAACTCAGATGAGTTGATGTGGAGATGACTGGTTGCTTAGCTACTGTAACTCAGATCATCTGATGTGGAGATGACTGGCTGTTTGGTTACTGTAACTCAGATCATTTGATGTGGAGATGACTGGCTGTTTGCTTACTGTAACTCAGATCATTTGATGTGGAGATGACTGGTTGCTTGGTTACTGTAACTCAGATCATTTGATGTTGAGATGACTGGTTGCTTAGTTTCTGTAACTCAGATCAGTTGATGTGGAGATGACTTCCTGCTTGGTTACTGTAACTCAGAGCATTTGATGTGGAGATGACTGGTTGCTTAGTTACTGTAACTCAGACCATTTGATGTGGAGATGACTGGCTGTTTGGTTACTGTAACTTAGATCATTTGATGTGGACAGGACTGGCTGTTTGGTTACTGTAACACAGATCATTTGATGTGGAGATGACTTCCTGCCTGGTTACTGTAACTCAGAGCAATTGATGTGAAGATGACTGGTTGCTTAGTCACTGTAACTCAGATCATTTGATGTGGAGATAACTGGTTGCTTAGTTACTGTAACTCTGAACATTTGATGTGGAGATGACTTGTTGCTTAGTTACTGTACCTGAGATCATTTGATGTGGAGATGACTGGCTGCTTGGTTACTGTAACTTAGATCATTTGATGTTGAGATGACTGGTTGCTTATCTACTGTAACTCAGATCATTTGATGTGGAGATGACTGGTTGCTTGGTTACTGTAACACAGATCATTTGATGTGGAGATGACTGGTTGCTTAGTTACTGTAACTCAGATCATTTGATGTGGAGATGACTGGCTGTTTGGTTACTGTAACACAGATCATTTGATGTGGAGATGACTGGCTGCTTGGTTACTGTAACTCAGATCATTTGATGTGGAGATGACTTCCTGCTTGGTTACTGTAACTCAGAGCATTTGATTTTGAGATGACTGGTTGCTTTGTTACTGTAACTCAGATCATTGGATGTGGAGATGACTGGCTGTTTGGTTACTGTAACTAAGATCATTTGATGTTGAGATGACTGGTTGCTAAGTTACTGTAACTCAGATCATTTGATGTGGAGATGACTTCCTGCTTGGTTACTGTAACTCAGAGCATTTGATGTTGAGATGACTGGTTGCTTGGTTACTGTAACTCAGATCATTTGATGTGGAGATGACTTCCTGCTTGGTTACTGTAACTCAGATCATTTGATGTTGAGATGACTGGTTGCTAAGTTACTGTAACTCAGATCATTTGATGTGGAGATGACTTGCTGCTTGGTTACTGTAACTCAGAGCATTTGATGTTGAGATGACTGGTTGCTTGGTTACTGTAACTCAGATCATTTGATGCGGAGATGACGGGCTGCTTAGTTACTGTAACTAAGATCATTTGATGTGGAGATTACTGGCTGCTTAATTAATACTACTCTTGAGGTTTGATAAGGAGACTACGACTGGCTGAAAGATGAAAGGTTTAGACAGCATTTTTTGTTTAATCACCATTAGGATGGGAAAGGACTTTCCACCTACCAATTGTGTTTTATTTATTAATTTATTTCAAATATATTTTATCAAGAAAGCCCATTCAGCTTAATGCTGTTTTTCAGTCGGTCCTGTTACAATTGCATATACATCATAACAATAGAACAGATAATAGAATACATGTATAGGCAATAAGGTGAATAAGAACTTCAATATGTTTACTTAGACATATATAGATATTATAATCCTATACATGATACTTTAAATGGATTTCGGCGAAATATGATAAAACAATCACATGTGAAACATATACACAGTCAACAATATTAAAATATAGAATAAATATCAATATGCAAAAATATATATTTAAACAACAGTTAATGTGATTCAACGAAGGTAGAAATGCAGTTTGTTCAGTATTAAGAATTGGAGAGAAAATGAAGTGAAATCGGGAAGTGACGTAAGAAATCGGATATGAGCTGGCAGTTTGTTCCACTGGAACAGTCCAGAATAGACAAACGAGGATGGATTTGTAATGTTCAAACTTTGGTTTGGATAAATGCAAATTACTTTTAGAAGTCCCTCTTGTTTGCTTTCCATGGGTTCCCGTTAAATATTAAAAGAATTTATTAAGGAGTTTGGTTCTTGGCCAATAAAACATTTAAAAAAACTACAAGTAATTAAAAGTAGCTGTAACATTTATCAACGGCATCCGCATCATTATTCTGATAAGATCTGCTGAAGGTGTAGAGTTATCCAAGTTTTTTATTACTATACGAGCTGCTCGGTTTTGAATAAGGGTGCACAAGGCCGACTGCGGTAAACATTTGCTTACTCGATATAAAAGTCCAGTTCTAGGTTTAAGTTTTTTTTTGTAAACATGACACATGAGATTAACCACTTTATATCGCTACCTTAATTCACACCAAAATTCTTAACGCTTTTTTAAAAGGTATATCCTGGTTACATATCTTAAGATGATTAATTTAATTCATCTTGTTGTTCGCTTAGTAGAAGTGCAACCGATTTATTTGAGTCTCTTTCTAGTGAACCGTTCATTGGCTTTGTCCAAACTCAGCTGAAAGCCTTGAATAGCTTTATTCATCGACACGAAAACAGTGTGGTATCATCCATCCGCATACATCATGCATTTGCAGTCGATGGATTCAAGAAAATATGTCCGGACCCAGGACAGTTTCCTGCGGAGCAACTATTTTTACAGTTTTCGCTTTAGATACATGTGTCCCCTTACTGCCTTTCACAGCTTGAGTTCTCACGTTAAGGTAAGAATTAAGAAAGTTTTTTTCACGTATACCATAACTAAATAGTTTTTTTTCGAGAATTATATTTTATGATTAAGGCCATCAAAACATTTTTAATATCTAGGAAGCAGGCAGGTGTAACTTGTTTTCTGTTTTTAGGAGCCATCCAGTCATCAGTCATAACGTGAAGTGCAGTTTTGCTAGATCTGTTAGGTATATAGGCAGAAAAGAGATGATTCACACTGAATTAAGACATAACAAGTTTCTTCACATGTACTTTGATTATTGTTGATGTATGACCAATAACTGATATTGGCCTGTAATTATAAGGGTCGGATTTGCTCCCAGCTCCTTTACAAAAGGGGGTTATACTAGCTGTCCGGCAGTCCTCAGGAAAATAACCAGTATTAAGAGAAAGATTAAAAATATGCGCAAAAAAAGATGAAATAACGGAAGCTGCAGTTTTAAAAAGCGCATTCCTAGAATATCTTGGTTTTGACTGTCCGAAAGAGACATCACTGTCTGTAAACAAACGAGTTTTCAATTAAAATGAATTTAAAGCTAACGTTTATTTCACACTGCAGATGGGACAGATCTTCGGTACACGAAGTCTTTATAGAATCTGTCACTTTTTTCTTCGGCTGTGCTGAAGAAGTCCTTAAACGTTTCTTCCTTTATCATATTTATATCGGATTGAGATATTTTAGAGGGTAACAAATTTTTAAGAGTTTTCCATAATATCTTTGGATTAGACTGATTGCTGTCAATATGATATGTGTAGTATTTATTTTTTGCGCTGTGTATTAGTTATATAGTTACGCGTTTGTATGTAAATTTTCCAAACGGCTGTTATTGATTTTCGTAGCCAGTTTATATAACAAATCTCGTCTTTACATTAAACGTAAGATGTGTTTAGGTAATTTAAACAACTTTTTTTCAATGGTGGGTGAACATTGAAGAGCCTGAGAAACTCCGTCCTCCATATTATCCATGCACCATCCGTATCTGTTTGTGATATTATACATGAATGGACTGGCGACAGAATAAAGTCCAAACAAAACTAAACAGGATCATGTTTTTATAATCTCTAAATTCTTTAATTGTTTTGCTTATACTTGATAAAGACGGTTTATTTAATAAAGTAAATGTCATATAATGATTGCTTAAAATGATGAGGATAACGCAAGTGAAACTGTGGAACTCGGGAATACTAGAGAATATAAGGTCAATGGTGGTAGACGAGTTAGGCCAGACACTAATTGCATAGATTCAACGACTGAAATTTCACGTTTCATTGGATTATCGATGCTATAATCAATATTAATGTCCCAAAGATTACAATGTTATTACATATTTGAAAAGCAGTACACTGCAAAAAGTGGGGGTTAGTTGCCGTTCAAAGTAGATGCGACATGTCTCACTTTATAATATGTTTTAGATAGAGACATGTTTAAAACATGTGGAACGGCACTTTTATTTTTTTTTAGTCGTGAGACGCTTCAACATGTTTGACACGTTTTAAACATGTAGCGCTCCTAATCAAATCGAACGGGTGGGCTTTTTCGGTATTTTAACGGACAGTTGATGACGGAAACGCGCGGTTAGGACAGTAGGAAACACCCTGTGATGCGATATGGAAGGAGGAAAGAAGGAATGGTCAGTGGACAAATTCGTAGCATGGGCTCCACGCATTTTCAAAGTGGATGAGGCTGCATACAGACTGAAAGGTTACCGCTGTTCACTCCAAACACCACTATTATCACTCAGTCATAACTATTGAATTGACTGATGATGCATGAAATGATGAATACTTGCATGACACACATTTGAAACAAATACATGTATATCATTGTTTTTCAGCTGCTTATAACTGAGGATATGTCAGCTGAGCTCAAGCGATGACCCTGCGTCCGTCGTCCGTCCGCCTGCTTGCCGGCGCGTTTGGATACTGTTTGACCTACAGATTTTAAATTCAACATAGTACATACAGTTACAGTCTCTTTCACTGCCCCTGTACAGGTTTTTTTTGTGCTGTTTGGTAAGGTAAAAGCCCAATATTTGTGCACCAGGAGTAGGAAGAGGAAAATGCATATATTATTGATATGGAAAACATTTATTTACATGATGTAATTTTCCTGCAAACAAGTTTAATCCTGATTTGAGAAGAAAGCCTAGACTTTGCGACATTTTTTCATGAACCCATAGAATGGACATGCCGGACTGTGAGAGAACTGTGATGTCGTCATAATAGGACATTACTTGCAAAAGAGACACCCATAATTACAGGACCCAGGGTTATATCCAAGATTTTTGGAAGGTTGGTTCACTGTTACACCAAGGTACTAATACCCTTCCAGAGATCCACAACTCCCAGAAGAGGGGAATTTCACTTAGGGATTTATGAGAAAAAAATATGTATTTCCCTCTTTCCAGGCTTGGGTCAAGTACAAGACATCTCTACCTGAGTACAAGTAGGCTACTTTAGAATTTTACAAGTACAAGTACACGATTTTTCAATGCACTTAAGTACAAGTACAGGGGTCTGTACTTAAGTACAAGTACCTTTCATTGTGCAAAAATAAGATAAACAAATTATTCTGTGTATTTATTTGTATAAGTAATACCAATATTATATACACAGTCATATATCTGTAGTCTGCACTATTGATTTGCATTGATATATTGTAAATATCTTATAGTTTGCATTATAGTTTAATTGATTTACCTTAATAGCCTCATGAAACCCCCTTCTAGGATAAATTTGCATTCCTTTGATGCCATTCGGAATTGTACAAAACTTATCTCTGTTAAACATGAGATTACCCATCTATTCAAAATTCCAAGAAAAGGAATTATTTTAAATGTCTAGTTCATTCAATATACTGAAAAGGCAACAAAAAAATAAATCCTGGCAAATTTTATCAAACAATATACAAAACAGTGGTATAGTAATTGTGATTTTTCACGTCATTATGATTTTTAACCCATTAAACAAAACAGACAGGCAGTTTAAAAAGGTATAAAGGTATATTTTGTTTCATGTTATTGGTTTGCATTTTAAGATGAAAAAATTGAAATTCTTACCTGTTATAATTAATATGTGTTAGCACCTTAAATAATAAACTTTTCAGTGGTTTTTTTTTTGGTTTTTTTTTCTCTGTCATGATTCTATCTACCCAGAAACTGAAATTTTAAAATTTCGTTCTAAAAATTATTGAATAAAACTTAAAATTTCAGTTTCTGGGTAGATAGAATCATGACAGAGAAAAAAACAAAACAAAAAACACTTTAAGATACTGTCATGTAGTTTAATATTAGTTCATCACAGTTACTGGGGGTTAAAATAGTGTACCTTTTAAATATTTTAATTTTATTTTAAATGTTTTAAAATCATGTGAAAATGAACGAAAAATTCAAAACTATATATACTATCAGAAAGATCACTGTACCAGGTTTAAAGTAATGTATACTATATGGGGTCTAATATGAATATAAACCATTTTTTAATTGAATTTAGATATAGGGGTTTTGCTTTTATTTCTTTTCTGAGCAAGTTTTTATTTCTTATCTAAGCAATTGTGGTGTTGTAGGTGAAGTAAAAGAGGCTACAGAGTTATAGATTGAAAGAAACTAATTGTTTTTTGTTTTAATAATGTTTGATACTGATATTCAAAGTTTCACATTTCAATAAATCATAACTTGTAACTTCGAATTATTCCTTATGTGTGTCATCGCACATGAAGTACACTCCTAGAACAGGATCTAGAGAAATTCAAGAACATTTAAAACTAATTTTAACAAGTAATGTTTCTCATTGTGTTCATTTAAAACTAAATACAAAGCATCTAGTATAATGGTAAAACATGTTTTATTATTGAAAACGTGTGTAAAAAAAAATCGGACAAAAAAGGCGTTTCAAGATATAAAGAAGTTTCAAGTTGAAACAGTTTTAATAATATTTAAAACGTGTTCAGAGGTGTTTTAATGGGAAACATTTTTCAATACCCAACATGTAAAAATAAACGTCGTATAACAATACCATTTGGTAGGAAAAAGCTATGTAACGCGTGTAATAGCAAAATATGTTTAATTTGAATTTAAATTTGTTTACAGCTATTTGAAACAACTTTAACAGTGAAATATGTTGAGAATTATGTGACGTGTTTAAAAAAAATGGGACAAACAGCCGTTTCAAGCTAACTACGAAACGTGTCTCCGGCTTTTAGAGTGTATTTATACTTTCACATAAATGATAGATAAATCCATGATCGGCAGCGGGTGGTCGGTATAAGTTATTTATCAAGAACGGTTTATGCCCAAGCTTAACTTTTAAAATCAAACATTCAGCAGGCATCGTAGAAAGGCTTATGGATTCATGATATATATCTTGTTTGGTGTATGAAATTACACCACCGCCATGCCGGTACCGATCTAGCCTGTAAGTGTATAGCTCTCTATCGAGACATCACCATCAAAAACAGTATGCATGGTCCAGCCAAGTCTCAGAAACCGTGAAGACGTCTAGGTTAAGCCTATTGCAAAGTTGTTGTAGATCAAACACTTCGAATATTCAGGTGAGCGATTTTAATGCCTTTACATTTACGTAATCCTAACGGACTTCTCGTATCACTGGATAATTTCTCATTGAATTTTCGCTTAGCCCTGGTGAACTGGATGTCGTAGTAACACACTTGTTAAACTAGCTGAATTGATTCAATCGACCCGTACTGAGCTTGCGTAACATATTTATGCATGTGGAGAAGTCCGATTACAAACACGAACTGTCAGTTTTGTTAATGTCTACACCATCCATTGATAGACATGATTGAACAATATTTCTATTATCCAGTAATGACCACTTGTTTTTCGAACAACCCATTTCAATGGCAGCATTCACCAAGGCTCCTCTTTTTCTGGATAATTGACTCCCTTTTGTGTGTACAATAGAACTAAAAATATGCGTTTTTGTAAATTTATGACTCTAACAATCGAAATGTCCAAATCACTTCACCGGTATATTCATGCATAATGTGATTGGTGCCTATAACCACCATGACAGCGTCAGCTTTAACATTTTGTAAGCGTAAATTGGGAATCTTTTGACACTTCAATTTTCGCATTAGAACTCCGTGCTTAGGTATCAAGTCTCTTTTTAATAGAGTCTCCCATAATTTCCTGTTTGTCCTGTTTCTCATGTGGCGTGGTGTCATCATCTGATATGACAACTCTGGAACCTGAGATATCATCGTTATATGACTCAGTGTCAGAAACGGTTTCACAGTGGACGGAGAAGGTCCTACTCAATGAATGACGAATTCCATTTGCTGTTTCTGTAGACTTAGGTGTTGGTGTCACATATACAGAAAGACGGAAACATTATCATCCTGAGACATTAAAGGTTGTCTACTGAATTAAGTTTAATTCGCCTGATCTCTGACTGAAGTTTTACACTTCTGTGGTTTTTTTCTATAAGTCTCTTTTCCTTAGTGTCACTGTATTTGAAGACAGAATCAGCGTGGGCAGTGAGCGGCAAGTCAGACAACACCATGCAGATGGATAGTCTTTCTCTAGTTCATCTTCACATTCCCAATGGTACCACTGTATACACATATTACACCGTGACATGGATCTGTCATAGCTTTTGTGTTCGAAATCGCAATTTCCTAAACAACAAATGTATTTATATCTGGCGTTTCAGTATGTTGAGCTGGTTCCCTAATCTGAGAGCTATGCTCGAGAATTTCACTATTTCGGCAGGTTATTTCTCTTTAGAAGCGGTACTTGTAGCAGTTGGTACCTCTGTATTTGTCATTCACGCTTTCATCCAGGCTTTTTTCACGCTTTTTCAGAGTCCAACCTTCTTTAATTTATTTACATAGTCCATTGTGTGCATCAAGCACATCAGGATTGACAGTGTCTCTTAACAGTCTCGCTTTTTTTACAATTATTTCACTCATTTTTGGATTATTAAAAAATAGGTCACAATACCTTTTAGTGTCTATTTTGATCTGCGGTCAGGTCGACCTTTCTCTATATCATTCAGTCTGCCAGGTGCATAGCGACCTATTTATATCAGTATTCTATAGAGAAATCCCACTTATTCTCCTTTGATGGGAAAATGTGACTGCAATTTTCCGTCAATTGAAACTTGCAATTATCACAGAATTGTGTCACGTCACTGAATAATGTTATGCCATATCATCTTGAATATTTGATATGGTAATTGTCCAATTTCGCAAACTCAATACACAATAAGGATTTAAAATGACTGCGTGGAATCTGGCAATTCACGCTAGAAAAGGTGCACCCTTCCGCGCCCTTCCTCTTTGGCACTGTTGGACAGCCGGGACTTTTTGTCTCAAGGTTACACTTAAATTTCAACATTTGTTATATTTCAAGGAAACACCGTCTGTTTACATTTCACAGGCGCAATAATAATAATAATAATAATCATTTATACTCTAATGCACACATATCCAGAATACAGGACCCTGCTCAAGGCGCATAACAATAAAATATATAAATCGCAATCACTTACATTTAAAATAAATGACAATAAGAAGTATATATTTTAAACATAATGCCAGTTTTAGATCAATAAAATGTCATAATACTGAAGACTAAAATACAGTATATAATCTACAATTTACATTAAATATTATCATAGGCTTGCCTAAAACAGTGAGTCTTCAGTTTAATATGTTAGAGTGCTTATTCTAATCTGTACAACCTTCGGCGGATGCGCAAATATCTTTCTAAGTCAATGTAATCTGTCTTGAAACAATTCTCATTCAACGTACTTGAACGGATTATGTGATCCACTTTACTACATTAATACCTACGCCATCTGTGTATGAAGAAGCTCCGGTAAATTGTGGATCGCGTGATTCACTTCACAACATTTATACCTACGCCATCTGTGTATGTACATTGTGGATCACGTGATCCACTTCATTTATACCTACGCCATCTGTGTATGTAGAAGCTCCGTTAAATTATGGATCACGTGATCCACTTCACTACATTTATACCTACGCCATCTGTGTATGTAGAAGCTCCGTTAAATTATGGATAACGTGATCCACTTCACTACATTTATACCTACGCCATCTTTGTATGTAGAAGCTCCGGTAAATTGTGGATCACGTGATCCACTCCACCACATTATACTTATGACATCTGTGTATGTACATTGTGGATCACGTGATCCACTTCATTTATACCTACGCCATCTGTGTATGTAGAAGCTCCGTTAAATTATGGATCACGTGATCCACTTCACTACATTTATACCTACGCCATCTGTGTATGTAGAAGCTCCGGTAAATTGTGGATCACGTGATCCACTTCACTACATTTATACCTACGCCATCTGTGTATGTGGAAGCTCCTGTACATTGTGGATCACGTGATCCACTTCACTACATTTATACCTACGCCATCTGTGTATGTAGAAGCTCCGGTAAATTGTGGATCATGTGATCCACTTACCAACATTTATACCTACGCCATCTGTGTATGTAGAAGCTCCGGTACATTGTGGATCACGTGATCCACTTACCAACATTTATACCTACGCCATCTGTGTATGTAGAAGCTCCGGTACATTGTGGGCTGCTGATTTTTAAGCCCCAGCCAGCAGAGTCGTACTCTTGGGGTCGGGCCTTTTTACCGAGCGCTACCGAGCTTACCGAGCGCTATCCTGGGGTCACACAAGTCATTGCTCTGACCTACGTGGGGCAACCGAGCGCTCGGACTTTTTACCGAACGCTACCCCGGATTCACACCAGGCATCGCTTTGACCAGCGTGGGGCAACCGAGCGCTCGGACTTTTTACCGAGCGCTACCCCGGATTCACACCAGGCATCGCTTTGACCAGCGTGGGGCAACCGAGCGCTCGGACTTTTTACCGAGCGCTACCCCGGATTCACACCAGGCATCGCTTTGACCAGCGTGGGGCTACCGAGCGCTCGGACTTTTTATCGAGCGCTACCCTGGGGTCACACAAGTCATTGCTCTGACCCACATGGGGCTACCGAGCGCTTGGGACTTTTTACCGAGCCCTGCTCTTACAACGGGAATTAAGTGTTCTTACATACTTCAAACATCTTGGGCTTGGGACTTAAGTAGGCCGCACACAAAGCGGACGAGACGAGACGAGATCGGACCGGACTTGAATCAGGTCCGGTCCGCTCAGTTTGCGGCACTTGGCGGACCGGACTGCCAGTCCGGGACCGCTCCGGACCCAGTCCTGAGCGATCCTGATCATATCAAAATGTTTTGATATTTCTGGACCGGTCTTGAGTGGTCCGGTCTGGTCCGCTTGAGTCCGCTCTGTTTGCGGCGTTCTGGACCTGCACAGGAGCAACTCAGGATCGGTATAGCTTTAAATTATTAAAATTAGCTTATTAAGCCGGAATTGACATGAAATTTTGTAATGGTATTTTGCATATTAAAAACTAGTATATTATATACTGTAAATGTTTTTTTCTGAGCTTCATTCAAACATTAATAGACAATTTATTTAAAAAGATTATCTGAATAATAATAAATCTGTATTGTACGTTACAAATCTCTGAAGAATCATTCTTATATATTTAAGTATATAAATAATTACTCATTGTTGGAAGGGACTTCTTACTATTCGACGGATAGAGTTCAACCACGTCAAAGCAAAAGAAAAAGCATTGTCGCTTATCTGGAATGTCTTCGAATCATTTGGTGACTGATTTAGAGCTTTTATATATAATAATTATATATTTTTTCCGGAGTATATATATTTATATATATATATATATATATATATATATATATAATATATATATATATATAATGATCATCTGCCAGGAGAGCGTTAAACATTTTAATTTTCTTTTTTTAAATATTACCGCGAAACCGTATAAAATTAAATGTTTAATTTAAATACACTTGCAAATGAAAATGTCCTCTATAGATTGCACAAGACGTCTAAATAGTAGTATCTCTAGAAGCGTTAAAATGGAATTCATGAAACGCTAATAAGTAAACGGTTGTTGTTTAGTAAAATACTTCAGAAATCAGATTGATTACACTATCATGAAAGGATCAGATGAGGAAATACCTATTCATATAATTTCAAAGAAATAAAATTTAAATTTATGATGATTATAAATTTGTGACTAAACATTTAAAGTTAATCCCTTCCTGTTCTTTCGTAGTTTTATGTACCTATATGGGAATAGAACAAGTTGATTTCGTCTGGTACTTAGAACACCCGCCATTTTCATAGGTTGAATTTATGTTGAGCAATCCGGTCCGCTCTGTCTGCTACCCGTTCAAGACAGGAGCTGCAGCAGGACGCGTGGTTGCGGACTCTCCAGGATTTCCGGTCCGGGCCGGTCCGATCCGATCTCGTCTCGTCCGCTCTGTGTGCGGCCTACTTAACGAGCGCTAAGATCTTTTTGCCGAGCGCTACCATCGCGCACATGACAAATTATGGAGTTTTAACCGCATTCAACACAAAATATCATATTTAATTATTTACATTGTTTCTGTTTATATAACATGAATAAGCAATGCTTATGTTATCTTTCCAACTCATTCTCTCTCTCTCTCTCTCTCTCTCTCTCTCTCTCTCTCTCTCTCTCTCTCTCTGTATATATATATATATATATATATATATATATATATATATATATATATATATAATATATATATTAATATATATACATATATATATAAATATAAAAATATAAATATATATATCATGCTATAAAAAAATTATATATGTAATCTATATATCAAGCAGTAAATCGTGTATTAATTTTTATAAAATAACATATATGCCCTAAATGAATATATATGTATTTTTGATTACATTCCCTCTTATTCCGGTTCTTCTTTATCTCTCTGTTTCTCTTACTGTCTCTCTTTCTATTTCTCTCCCTTTCTTTCTTTATCTCTCTCTTTCTTTCTCTCTCCTATAAATATCGGATAAATATTATATATAATATAGGTCTTTGTTACCTTTCCCTCTAATTCAGGTTCTTCTCTCTCTCTCTCTGCCTGTCTCTCTTTCTTTCTCTCTCTTTCATTCTTTCTCTCTCTCCTTTATAGCCTATATCGGATAAATATTATATAGGCTATGGTATAGCGCTCTCTTTTTCTTTACACTGTCTCTTTCGCTCGCTCTCTCTTTCTCTCTCATATATATATATATATATATATATATATATAAATATATAGCATAATTTTAAATTATATATTATATTTATATAGGCTACTGATATATTAATAAATGTATTTAAACATATATATGTCGAGTTTATATGTATGTTTATCATAATATATACACACACACACACACACACACACACACATATATATATATATATATATATATATATATATATATATATATATATATATATATATATATATATATATATAGGCCTATGGTTTGCGCGTTGCCCGTTGTTAGAACAGGGTAGCGCTCCGAGTCGGTAAAAAGGTCCGAGTGCTCGGTAGCCCCTGCCGGGTCAGAGCAATGCCTGGTGTGAATCCAGGGTAGCGCTCGGCAAAAAGTCCCTAGCGCTCGGTAGTCCAAAGTATGTAAAAACACTGCCCATTGTTAGGGCAGGGTTCTAGCGCTCGGTAGCGCTCGGTAAAAAGACCGACCGGTACTCCTGTGGGCCTGCGCAGTGTGGAAAAACTGAAATATTTGGCGAGACCTGATTTGACTGCAAGAAGTGTTGCTCTTTTAAATAAGAAAGAGCATGCTTGACTTGGAAGAAACCTTGCAAAGAATTCCGGTGATCCCAGAATGTTCCCGACAAAGTCACACCAGCTCTGAGCCCTTAATAAACTCGTGCAAGCATGCGGCTTGTACTCAACCTTGTACCAGTCGTAGCACACAAGGCTGCACTCGTTTCTGTCTCGTTTATTACTCGTACTTAAGTCTTATGACACATACATACTCGTGTTTAATTCGTTGATATCAATATCCTTGCTGAGTCCTTTAGATTCGTAACATGAGGTGCTCCGGATTACGTGCCATCAAACCCACCATCATATAGGGGGCTTCACTCGGCGTCACCACGTCACAGTTGTATATAGATGCTAAACAGCTGGCCGGTAATATGTAGCAAGTCATTTAAAAGCGTTCTTAAGGTAAAAGTATTACATATGGAACATATATAAGAAAAACTTAATTAATACTCTCTCTCTCTCTCTCTCTCTCTCTCTCTCTCTATATATATATATATATATATATATATATATATATATATATATATATATATACATAATATATATATATTAATATATATACATATATATATAAATATATAAATATAAATATATATATCATGCTATAAAAAAATTATATATGTAATCTATATATCAAGCAGTAAATCGTGTATTAATTTTTATAAAATAACATATATGCCCTAAATGAATATATATGTATTTTTGATTACATTCCCTCTTATTCCGGTTCTTCTTTATCTCTCTGTTTCTCTTACTGTCTCTCTTTCTATTTCTCTCCCTTTCTTTCTTTATCTCTCTCTTTCTTTCTCTCTCCTATAAATATCGGATAAATATTATATATAATATAGGTCTTTGTTACCTTTCCCTCTAATTCAGGTTCTTCTCTCTCTCTCTCTGCCTGTCTCTCTTTCTTTCTCTCTCTTTCATTCTTTCTCTCTCTCCTTTATAGCCTATATCGGATAAATATTATATAGGCTATGGTATAGCGCTCTCTTTTTCTTTACACTGTCTCTTTCGCTCGCTCTCTCTTTCTCTCTCATATATATATATATATATATATATATATATATAAATATATAGCATAATTTTAAATTATATATTATATTTATATAGGCTACTGATATATTAATAAATGTATTTAAACATATATATGTCGAGTTTATATGTATGTTTATCATAATATATACACACACACACACACACACACACACACACATATATATATATATATATATATATATATATATATATATATATATATATATATATATATATATAGGCCTATGGTTTGCGCGTTGCCCGTTGTTAGAACAGGGTAGCGCTCCGAGTCGGTAAAAAGGTCCGAGTGCTCGGTAGCCCCTGCCGGGTCAGAGCAATGCCTGGTGTGAATCCAGGGTAGCGCTCGGCAAAAAGTCCCTAGCGCTCGGTAGTCCAAAGTATGTAAAAACACTGCCCATTGTTAGGGCAGGGTTCTAGCGCTCGGTAGCGCTCGGTAAAAAGACCGACCGGTACTCCTGTGGGCCTGCGCAGTGTGGAAAAACTGAAATATTTGGCGAGACCTGATTTGACTGCAAGAAGTGTTGCTCTTTTAAATAAGAAAGAGCATGCTTGACTTGGAAGAAACCTTGCAAAGAATTCCGGTGATCCCAGAATGTTCCCGACAAAGTCACACCAGCTCTGAGCCCTTAATAAACTCGTGCAAGCATGCGGCTTGTACTCAACCTTGTACCAGTCGTAGCACACAAGGCTGCACTCGTTTCTGTCTCGTTTATTACTCGTACTTAAGTCTTATGACACATACATACTCGTGTTTAATTCGTTGATATCAATATCCTTGCTGAGTCCTTTAGATTCGTAACATGAGGTGCTCCGGATTACGTGCCATCAAACCCACCATCATATAGGGGGCTTCACTCGGCGTCACCACGTCACAGTTGTATATAGATGCTAAACAGCTGGCCGGTAATATGTAGCAAGTCATTTAAAAGCGTTCTTAAGGTAAAAGTATTACATATGGAACATATATAAGAAAAACTTAATTAATACTCTCTCTCTCTCTCTCTCTATATATATATATATATATATATATATATGTATATATATATATGTATATATATATGTATATATATATATATATATATATATATATATATATATGTATATATATGTATGTTTATATATATATATATATATATATATGTATATATATGTATGTTTATATTCCATTTCGGACAGACAAAAGAAAGAACGCGGAAAGGTGTGAACAGAGACGACGGATGGCGGACGAGGGATGACGGAAGTGGGTGCGGAAGGAATAAAACGAATTTATATATATATATATATATATATATATATATATATATATCGCAATATTTTGCATTATGAAAATTTTAGGTGAGACCAGGCTCAAATATCAAATATAGTTATATCACAAAAATTAACAAGCATGGAGAATACTTCAGGTATCCTTGTTGAAACGGAGTTTCCAGGGTGAGACACGGAAGTGAAATTGGACCCATTTTAAATCACAATCGTAAACTTCATTACCATGAGTTTGGACAAATGCAGGTTTTTGTACAAGTTCTGAAACGCAGTAATAGATAGTTTTGTTATTAGATCTTGGGTATAGAATAAAATATCCTCTTTATGTTTTAACAGTCATACTTCTTTCGTAATGATCGTTAGTGATGATCATTATTGCACATTTATTTTGATTACCAATCCGATACGCTAAAGATAAAGACACTTAATATGGAACATAAATGATATTTCAGACGTGCAAACAAATTTCTGTTAGGCGAGTAAACGTAAAGTAAGTGCTGTTAAAAGTCGGACCGCTATTATAAGTATCATAGAAACAGTATCTGGACAGAAGTGGACACAACGCTACTGCACTCTAGATCAAGACGTATATTAGATACTGAATAAATATTAAGTTCCTACGAAAAAATACTATTCCATTGATTCTCATTCTCTCTCTCTCTCTCTCTCTCTCTCTCTCTCTCTATATATATATATATATATATATATATATATATATAATTAAATTTATAGCACTTTAAAATTGGGCTTTGAGATACTCTTATTATGTTAGTTAAACATGCTTTATACCTAAATATCACATTACACTTTACTCTCGCTGCTGATATTAAGTTCGGTATTTAAATATGTTTTATATAATAACCTTTAATTAGTACACGCATGTCTGTATGTATTTTGTCCAATCGAAATGTCAGGCCTTAGTGGCAGAAGAGGTCTCTGAAAAAGTGGCCCAGATTTGAGAACTCGAGTCCTACATCAAACACACACACACACACACACACACATATATATATAAGGAAGAGTTACCCTCCGGTGTAAAGTGCTCTATGGCTTTAAGACAAGGCCAGAGCGATATTACACTGAAGAAAAACACTGTGAATTCACTACAGACTTTTTCACTGGATGCGACCCGATCGTCAGGTGAATGTTGTTAGGTAAAGGCGTGGTCGGAAAAGCCGAGACATTACGAGATTATGCTTTGTGCATATCGGGGAGAGCAAGTAAATGACTGACACTGATCCTATTGTCCTTGGGGGCACAATAGGATTGGTCGGGTACACGTGCGATACTTGAACATAACAGGGGAAAGAGGTTTGTTGTACGAGATTATGCTTTATGCGTATGGGGGGGGGGGGGCAAGTAAGTGACTGACACTGTTGAAACCGCAGTGAAAAGCAAGAAAAAACAGGAAAAGGAAAATAATATGGTTCAATCCCCCTCTACAGCCGTCATGTAAAAACCAACATTGGCAGACAATTCAAGAAACCAGTTGAAAAACACTTCCCAAAACATCACAGGTACCACAAGTTATACAACAGGAACAATTTGAAAATTAGCTATAGCTGTCTACCAAACATGTCTAACCTGATCAGCAAACATAATATAAAGGTCCTTAATACTAACAAATCTGTGAATGTACCTCTAAAACAATGTAACTGCCGTAAAAAAATGAATGTCCTATGAATGGTCAGTGTCAGCAGAGATGCATTGTCTATAAGGCAACGGTTAGAACAGACAATGACGAGAAATGCTACATAGGGTCTACTGAAGGTGATTTCAAGACAAGATACAATAACCACAAACAATCCTTTCGTAACAGATTCCGCTAAAAACGGTGAGCTGTCTAAACACACCTGGACCGTAAAAGACAAGAATATCAATTACAAGCTCTCCTGGGAAATCTCGGGCAGCACCTTACTTCTTTGGGACTAGAAAGTGTGATCTCTGTTTGTCTGAAAAGCTACTTACAGCAAGCCCCCCCCCCCCCCCCCCCCCCCCCACATTCATACAAAAATTCAACGTGCCCGCTCATCCACTCCTCATGAGGATCCGCTGAGCACACTTGCCTGTTCAGGTAGCTGCTCTCTCGCTGCTTTGCAGTGTTGAGGGACATGGCGTAGCCACTACCCCATGATGAGTTGTCGAGTCGAGTCCACTTGAAAGGAATGTAGTAGAGTTGCCTTTTATATTGTATAGTTGCCTTTTATTTTGTGTATTTTTATAGTATAAGTGTATTTTTATATCATATGTGTATACTACTGAAATGTTCACTGTCCCAGGACCCTATTAAACATCAGCTTACTATGCTGAATGGGTATCCTGGTAAAATATCTTTGTATTAAATAATAATAAAACAACAACAAACCTCTTTTCCCTGTTATGTTCCAGTATAGGCCAGGAGATTTAGCCAGTATAAAAACCAAAGGTAAAAAAATGCAACAGAATTTCTGTTTACACAATGCATTTTCGTAGGGTATTTAGTTTGACATTCTAAAAGTCAACCAAAATCAACCGATGGGAAATATGAAAATTTTACGTTTTTCTTCTACCCGGAGTCGTAATTTTTTTTTAAATAGTGGATTTTGACATAAATGATATTACAAATACTCATTTCATTGAAACTAGTTCAAACCATGGCACTCCATTAAGCAAAACTATTGGACTGAAAACACAGAATACTTAAAAATGTCAAATTAAATGTTTTTAGATAAAAAAGTGATTGTTTCTTCATAAAAATAGCGTATTTAAAGGGTCACTTCACAGACTTCTCTTTTGTTCATTACATCACTCCACATATTGTTAAATGTAACGCTGAGATACATTTTATAAATTCTTGGATGTGTTTTAAAACTAATTTTGACAAAATACGTATCTCTGTAGAGAGATATGGCCGCTTCTGTAATTAAAGGTTACCCCTAACCCTTAGTGGTTAATCATGGTGTTCGAGCATTTTAGTCGAGTTGCTAGTAAGGGGTACCTTTGAATGGTCTATATTATAAGTTTTTTTTAATAAATATGTGATGGTAGGGGTCCACTGATACTTTTGAGTTGGGTTGTGCTCACGACGACCTAGGGCAACTTTTGTAATATGCAAACTAGGGCCGCCTTTGACGATAATTCTTCGATATCTCAAGAACTAACCATGATAATTGATCGAATATTGTGTCTAGACCTAGGTTTTCATGGTCAAAGATTCAAATAAAACCATAATAATAAAAGGTTAACTTCATATTTTAAATTTTAATATGTAAATTAGGGCCGCCATTGAAGAACAGCCTGGGTTCCTCAATATCTGAAAAACTATAACCATGATAATTGGCCGAACATTGTGTCTAGACCTATGTTTTCATGGTCAAAGATACAAATGAAACCATATTAACTCGATTAAGTCCATATTTTAAATTCTGATTTGTAAATAAGTGCCGCCATCGATGAAAAGTCTACTTTCCTCAATATCTGAAAACTTACCATGGTAAATTCTGTTGCAATTTTACCTTTGGTACTAATTCTACTGGCCTAGTATCGCACGTGTACCCTGACCAATCCTATTGTGCCCCCGAGGACAATAGGATCAGTGTCAGTCATATACTTGCTCTCCCCGATACACACAAAGCATAATCTCGTAATCTCGTAATCTCGTAAAGCCACGGTCAAACCACGCCGTTAGCTTCATTCTGACATCATTCACCTAACGATCGGGTCGCATCCTGTGAAACAGCCTGTGGTGAATTTCCAGTGTTGTGTTTCTTCAGTTTTATATATATATATATATATATATATATATATATATATATATATATATATATATATATATATATATATATATGTATATATATACATACAGTAGAACGCCTGATAACGGCCACGCCTCAATAACGGTCAATACATCTATACGGTCAGATTTTCCGGTCCCCAATATTCGACCGTTATATTTCATAATCATTTTGTCGTCAATTACGGTCACTCCTCTATTCCGTATTACGGCCAGGTCACTCGGTCCCGCAGGCCGTGAAACGCCTCAATTACGGTCATGGGCAATGACTCCGGGACATGAGCTCAACGAATCGAGCGGCCATTTCTGACCTCAATATCATTACACAAGTGTCCGCTCTCACATATTCTTGTCTGTTAATGAGTGCCTTGATAAAGGTAACCACTCGACTGTGACTTAGTTGTTTGACACGTAGCCAGCGTCGTACAACCCCACTCAGCCTTATTAGTATGCACAATAGTAAGCCATGTGTTCCCACCTGCGTGTATGTTTGGGAATAAGTCGTGCGAGCCGGATCTTAATCAGGATGTTTGTCATTTAATTAACGAATGACAACCAGCGGGTCATTCAGTCTTCCATAACTGTTTTCTATAATTAGATGTAAAGAGTGTATTATGTGAATGTTCACATATTTCTGCTGATACTTCCGTGCTATTAGTATGCTTTGATGGATAGAAAGAGCTTCTCAACATTTGTACAAATATTATGGATATACAATCTGTTTGTTATTTAATAACAAATTGTTGGTAATTGTTATAAATAGGGTTGATGTGATTGTAAATATTTTATTCTTTTTTTGTATTGATAACCGTTATTATTCAAATACTATGTATATACGTTTATTTTGTTGATTGTAATAAAGATTTGAACTTGAGTTTCGTGCTCCATTTTAACCCTCCTATCCTGGTCAAGTCCTGTATAACGGCCACTCCTGTATTAAGGCCACTTTCATCCAGTCCCGATGTTGACCGTAATACAGGCGTTCTACTGTATATATATATATATATATATATATATATATATATATATATATATATATATATATATATACCGTAAATTTTTTTTTATCGCCGCGGCCTTGAAAACAAACTCAAAATCGAAAATCTCGACTTTTTTTCTGAACTCGGGATGTGGCCATTAATAGATGGTTTATCAGAAATTAACTGTGAGAAGAACTCTCTCCCGGACGTGGCGCTCCCTTGGGCGATAATAGAAGATCAAGCACACCAGAGAGGAAATACTCTTTTTAGTCACATAATTATTGTATAAAATTGTATGGTCTAAATGTTCATATAAAATATAATAATTATTTGCAATCAACTGAACAATAACAATAAACATTGAACAATAACAACACTTATTACGAGATTAAAATGAATGAGATTATTCATGGTGAGGACTGGTGGTGACGTCTGCTGGAAAAAATCGGTATTACCGGTCGTAACTTTGACGGAGCCGGATTGCCTCGGAATCTATGTTGTTTATAAAAAGAATTAAGAAAATCAAAATATGTAATTCAGAACACAATTAAATCTTTATAAAAATTCAAATTTAGCAGGTTACTTACTGACATTTTTCATCATGATTTATACATGTACCTCGATATTGAATAGCCCATGTCACGTTTCTCGAAAACCTTCATCCTTGAATGCGTATGGTCCGGTCATTTACTTCTGTTTAATCCTTCGGGTTTTTTTTATACAATCACGGATATATTGTATGAATGGAAATACTGTTAGAGGGGAAACCCGCTTGTAGATATAAATGGTAGAACATGTCACCACGGCCGATGGAATTTGGTGAATATACAGATTTTACATGCCGTGCCGTATTCTTGTTTGCTACCGATTTTCCAATGTATTTTGGATAGAAATATCCTGCTGATCCATTTAAAGTCACTGTATATTTTAATTCTAAAAGTAATATTTTGAAAACTGAATCTATGATGAAAATTCCATTTCTTGAATTACTCGGAAGATTCGAATCATTTCCATACCGGTTACTTCGGTATTATCATTGTCACATCCTACGTTGACATCGCTCAATGTCACAATACGCTGGTGCGTTTGAAAACATCGCTGGTCAACTTAACTAAATATCAAAATAACTGAAGTTACCTTGTCGAGATACGCACGTATAGCAAACATGCGCGTGAAAACGAGCGATTTTAAAGTGAAATTAAAATTGCCGGTCGCGGTAAGCAAGTTTTTTTCCTCAAGAAAGTTTCCGTTTGGGAAGCCATCTTGTCAAGGTAGCGTTCGCGCAAGGCACACTGGGACGGAATAGGTGGCTGTTCTGTTTACCACCCACAGCGTACAGCCGTTCAAAATATTCTTAGCAGAACATTAGGGCGTTTCAGCACATGGCGGTACTCAAACTTGATTTTAAAACGATCGTCAGCCATTGTGCGACTCTTTACGATGTCAGGTTTTTATTCATTTTAATTTCTAAACAAATAATCGTTGCTAAATAATGCTGCAAATGAGTATAACGTAGGCATGTATTTCAATGTTGCTTGACCATACCAAACGAAGTTGGCCCCTGCGTTACAGCAGGGGTGTTTTAAACGTATTATTTGGTGACAATTACCAAGATTTTTATAATAAGTTATATATCGCACGAAAGATATACATGTCAAGGTTCTACATTTAAATTTTTATATGTATACCACGAGCCGTGATTAAGTTCGTGCAGGTTGAAAACGTGACAGTTTCAGCAGTCTTAGCCATCATGTCGCCCCCTGAACGCTACTGCGTGATAGTGCGTAATAGTGGATAGTATTCAGGCTTTAAGCTTCAATAAATGTACATATAAACCTCAGTTCAGTGTTCATACTATGGTCTTTGACAATTGCACGTACATGCAAAGAAGCATTTTGATGCATACAAGAATCGTTTTGCGTAACCACCATTCAAACGAAACGATCGTCCGGGGAATCTTTCTTTTTCTGATAAATGCCTGCCCATCCATGTGCAAAAGTCTTTAGTAACATACATATATTTTGTCCCTATCTCGAGCGTTATATAATAATATATAATAGTAATATATTTAATATACGTAATCTGGCGACAAATTTAACCTCTGTAATTAAAACTTTTTATTCTAGTCTTCATTAAAGCAGCTATGTCGTGATTTATTTTGCTACGTGCAGCTGATTATCTTACATTCAAGCCAGAGACGGAGTCGGGGTGCGGCCTTTAAGGGGGGTTTTGGGTATTTGGACCTTACTGGGAGCTCCTTTAAGAGACCTTGCAAACTCAGGGTGCGGCTATAAATAGACGTGCGGCCATAAAAACAAGATTTACGGTGTATATATATATATATATATATATATATATATATACATATATATATATATATGTATATATATATATATATATAATATATATATATATATATATATATATATATTCCAGTATTCCATATAACCAGCGATTATGTTTAACATTATCAAGATCGCTATATATACTATCTTGGAAGATAATAGCATTTATCATGAAACAAGGGTAACAAGTGCGGGTGCAAAACGAGGGTGGGTGTGAACGCGGCTCTACTGCATGGGGAGCAAGGACGTACGTTTTCAGTAATTACTGAGATGCTTCTAAGTTTTGCCAGGGTCAGATTCACTGATCATACGTCGGCTCCTTTTCTAGATTTTAAGGAAAATATTGTACCCCCATCCAGCTACGAAAGCCATAACCATGCAATGAAGGCAAAAAAGTAACCCATTTATTCCGAGCAACATGATGCTGTTGTACAGCTCATAAGTACAGCCCTTGTCTGTCAGTTTAACGTTGAAATATATGGTGAGGTTTATGTCTGATACCAGATGGTTGTTTCCATAGTGAACCAGGTATGGAAAGAGAAGCCCTTGTAGCCTCGTGCTGACGAACTATGGCTCAATATTACTTGATGTGTTTCTGAAGGAGACTAAATGATAGACTCCGCAATGCGGTGTACATGTCAGCGCAGACAATCTGTCAAATCAGTTCGGGTCTGCGGGCCGAATACTGAGTCACTGAGCATGCGCATGCACGCTAGGTTCCCCACTCTGTTTAATGTTACAGTTCACGGGGACACATCAATTCATTTTAGCGGCTGGATCAAGTGCGAACAGGGACGACTCACCGACGTCTCAATCTCTTATTGACGCCACAAGACAAATGCACTTAATGACCCAGGTTTAGTTGTAGTCGAGTTGCAATAAGTTCTATATATTCTGGATGATAAGTGAATATTTACTTTATCTAAGTACTTGGGAGCAAAGAACGGTGTACATGAACTGTAATCTGCATTGATTTTAAATGGTTCATGCTAATTGTGATCCCGTGTTACACAAAATGGGTAGCATTCTCTTGTTCGGGCGAAATAAAGACTGAATCATTACATTTAAAGTCCTTTTAAATTAATATTGGTGTTGCGTTTTTTATTCTTGTAAGGTGCTATAAATATAAGGATGTATAGCTGTCGCTGACTTGAAGAAATATTTGTTTCAACGATAGAAAGACTCTGGATTTCTCCAATCTGTCTCTGTCAGTCTATGCAAAGAGACCTTCCGCCTCACAGAGACATGTTTGCTCAATGATTCCTGGACAACCACATCAATGGCCTTAAAATAATAAGCCAAAAAGGCTTCTAGACCCGGCATGATAAGCAGGTCTCTCCATTAATAAAGACAGTTTACGGGCGCCGGCATCTGTTGCGTGTAATGAACCAATGCTATACGACTAGCGACATCCGAGGCTCAGCTGCTTCACAAACTCAAATTATCTATTGTAACCGATGTTCCGTAAATATAGAATAGTTTTGTCCCTGTCTTTATAGCTTGTGTCTTCAAACAGTCGCTCTGGCTGGCCCAGCTCAGCTTGCAAGTCTCAGTAACTGTGCTGTAGGTAATCCAACCAGTATACAATCCAGTTTCTGTACAAACCCCCTTATTGCTCCCCATCATGCCTTGCGTTAAAATGGCAGAAGGTTGACCTATTGAGCCTGGGAGAATATCGTTGTTCCATCACAAATTAAGCGCCAATTTAGCCAAGTAAAAGGGGGATATGCAATTACTTTGGATCTCAACATGTTTAATGCTAAATTGTTAACAGATATATGCAGTACGATCTAATAAAACTTGATTAATAAAATCCAATACCCCTACTTACAATAAATAACAAAACTGACATCAGAGCAAACTATCATAGATGTATCATTTAATGTGGCAAAAAATACCAATTATATTTTATCAAACAGTTTTCAAAAAAGGTAAAACAATATTAAATTAGCTTATGTGATGAGAAAAACATGGTTTCTTGTTCAATGCATGTACAGAACAGGCACTTAATATATCTGGGAAAGATCGATATTATAAGCACTGGCGGACCCCTCCACAATCGACTTTTTTCCCTATATTTTCCTATCTTAAACCCAAATAGTTATCTATATTTTACGGCCTATTAAACCGAGATATGCTGTTGTCAGTTCATAAACGCCTTAAATATAACTTCATACATTTCATAGCGTACCGCTCCCACAAGTGCTTTCTCCTTTTATGAGTTTAATGGAGGCAGGAAGCTACGAAATGTGCCTGTGATTTCCAGTCACACAAAACAACTAAAAAAGCATTAAACTTGATCTGAGAGAAACTTTGACTACCTGTGTTTATCAGCAATTTTTTGAATTATATGCATTGATGACAGAAAAATTCTTAATCCGACATCGCTATATTAATACGATGAGTACAAAAGCGAGCACAAATGATTCCAGTTTACAGAAACGAATCCGGACTACAGTTTGAACAAAGTATACGCCCCTTAATCTGAAGTTCTGAGAAAACAATCAAGTGAACGCACCTGAATTTGAAGTTCAAAGGAAACATTCAAGTATACGCACCTCGATCTGAAGTTCACAGAAAACATTCAAGTGTACGCACCTCGATCTGAAGTTTACAGAAAACATTCAAGTATACGCACCTCGATCTGAAGTTCACAGAAAACATTCAAGTGTACGCACCTCGATCTGAAGTTCACAGAAAACATTCAAGTGTGCGCACCTCGATCTGAAGTTCACAGAAAACATTCAAGTGTACGCACCTCGATCTGAAGTTCACAGAAATCATTCAAGTGTACGCACCTCGATCTGAAGTTCACAGAAAACATTCAAGTGTACGCACCTCGATCTGAAGTTCACAGAAAACATTCATGTGTCCGCACCTCGATCTGAAGTTCACAGAAATCATTCATGTGTACGCACCTCGATCTGAAGTTCACAGAAATCATTCAAGTGTACGCATCTCGATCTGAAGTTCACAGAAAACATTCAAGTGTACGCATCTCGATCTGAAGTTCACAGAAAACATTCATGTGTCCGCACCTCGATCTGAAGTTCACAGAAATCATTCAAGTGTACGCACCTCGATCTGAAGTTCACAGAAAACATTCAAGTGTACGCACCTCGATCTGAAGTTCACAGAAATCATTCATGTGTACGCACCTCGATCTGAAGTTCACAGAAATCATTCAAGTGTACGCACCTCGATCTGAAGATTACAGAAAACACTCCAAGTATAAGCCAACGATTCTTTGCCTCAGGTGAAACACTACAGGGAGCGCGTATCGGAGGGCACCACCACGAGACTGTTTACAGCCATTATTGCATGATCGTACAACACAGAATATTTCTGCAAAGAAAGTCACCCATTTGGATACAAATGAGATGTTTTTTCAGGATATACATGATCCATCCTGGTTTTTATTATAATCACTAATTACCACGTACCACGTAGACCTAAGTATGGATATTTATATGTAATACGCCAAATTAATCTCCATCCAATCTGAAAGACATCGACAGAATTGCCAGGCAGATTTATAAGATATTTTATTGTGTGCAAAAAAGCTTGCTGTCCTATTGCGGATGTACGTCACCTACATTTTTACTTTAACATGATTTCGTAACGTTATTTTTTATCGGTAAATTACAGCTAATAAAAGGGTTACACTGAGTAGTATCTAACGCCAAGTTAAGATTCATATAGTGTGGGAGCTTGCCACCCACCATTAGAACATTAGATATCTGATCATTTCTCAATAATGGGGGAATGGAATGTTTTTGATGTTATATTACTGTAAATCTTTGGAAGCTTTATCTAATAACATTGATATCAACAATATCGCCGTCATCACTGTCATTTTAACTATTTGAGCAGCAAGCTCAGTAAATAATGGACATGTTTTTCTTTGAAATCCTTTCTGGCATATTTCTATGTGTTAGCCAGCAGTCAGAGTCTGTTTAAACTGTAGTCATGACACTGACTTTTATAAGACAAGCTTGACAGCAGTAGCAAGAATTGAAAGATCAGGAATAACTCGGAGAATTGTTCATAAATATGGTCTGTCGAATTATGAGGATTACAATATCGTATTTTTAGTGCAAGACTAGTCATGCCACCTACAATCCAATCATTTTAATTATACGGACACACCATTAAATATTCTACTCATTTCTTTGAAGTTAAGCAACATATGGATCAGACTAGGGTTATCAGATATGGCCAGGTATTGCACTGGCACCATGACCATTGATCTTTGGTTTCCCGCGATGTTTAGCAGCGTCACCTATAACTCTGGTTAATGGAACTTTAAAATTTCTTATATCTCGACATAGCTTAATTGTGCCGCTCAGGTACAGTCAGATTAAAGTTCCCGGCATCACTCAGCCCTTGCTCGAGCATCGCGCTGCAGGTATATTTATTTATCAAGCTTTCCCTGTCAGCATACAATTATACCTACGCCCCCGCCTACATATGTATATTTACTGTCTCACCATTACGGTAACACTGTCTTTAAGGACGGTAACACTGTCAACACAGGACGGTAACACTTTCTAACCAGGACGGTAACACTGTCTTACCAGGGCAGTAACCCTGTCTAACCAGGACGGTAACACTTTCTTTCCATTACGGTAACACTGTCTCACCAGGACGGTAACACTGTCTAACCAGGAAGGTAACACTGTCTCACCAGGACGGTAACACTGTCTAACCAGGAAGGTAACACTGTCTAACCAGGACGGTAACACTGTCTTACCAGGACTATTACACTGTCTCACCAGGACTGTAACACTGTCTAACCAGGAAGGTAATACTGTCTAACCAGGACGGTAACACTGTCTCCAAGGACGGTAACACTGTCTCACTAGGACGGTAACACTGTCTCACCAGGACGGTAACACTTTTTTAACAGGACGGTAAAACTGTCTTACCAGTACGGTAACACTAACCAGGAAGGTTACACTGTCTTAACAGGACGGTAACACTGTCTAACCAGGAAGGTAACACTGTCTTACCCTGGACGGAAACACTGTCTTACCCTGGACGGAAACACTGTCTTACCAGGACGGTAACACTGTCTTACCAGGACCGTACCACTGTCTAACCAGGACGGTAACACTGTCTAACCAGGAAGGTAACACTGTCTAACCAGGACGGTAACACTGTCTCACCAGGACGGTAACACTGTCTCACCAGGACGGTAACTTTGTCTAACCAGGACGGTAACACTGTCTAACCAGGAAGGTTACGCTGTCTAACCAGGACGGTAACACTGTCTAACCAGGACGGTAACTTTGTATTACCAGAACGGTAACACTGTCTTACCAGGAAGGTTACACTGTCTTACCAGGACGGTAACACTGTCTCACCAGGACGGTAACACTGTCTCACCAGACAGCATCTGTTAGTCCGCCGGACCGCTAGTTATATACAATAGAAGAACTCAGGGTAAAACATACAGAAAAAGGAAATTATTTTTTACTTACAATTAATTTGGTTAAACAACAGCTTTCATTCTGCTTAACAGGTGTAGGAATAAATTATTTGCAATCAATGAAATTTTAAACAAAATATGTTGGGAAAATGTATGCATACTACCAGTAGCCATGCGCGATACATGAATCAGCAATTTTAATAGATCGATTGGCCTGAAACTATTGTGATAAAAAAAAACTGCCGTCCTAACTTTCACAACGATATCACCATACACAGGCGGTAAAGCAACGCATTTGACGTTTAGACTGGTTTATTTCAAGTGACAGGATACTTGTAAGCGGTGGGGATGGAGACATTGTCATAAAATGATAGAAACATTTTTATCCTCACAGAGTAAATTCAGAGCCGTTTTCGACTTGGCTGGTCCTGCCACACTAATGTGTCATTACGCCAGAGGAACATAAATGCCGCCAACCCATCAGTAGAAGGCGCGTGTTGCAGTGATGTAGTCGAATCCACACCGGTCCAAGTTCAAGCCGGAGTCCAGACCACTCGAGTCAAAGTACAAGCCGGAGTCCAGACCACTCGAGTCAAAGTACAAGCCGGAGTCCAGACCACTCGAGTCAAAGTACAAGCCGGAGTCCAGACCACTCGAGTCAAAGTACAAGCCGGAGTCCAGACCACTCGAGTCAAAGTACAAGCCGGAGTCCAGACCACTCGAGTCAAAGTACAAGCCAGAGTCCAGACCACTCGAGTCAAAGTACAAGCCAGAGTCCAGACCACTCGAATCAAAGTACAAGCCGGAGTCCAGACCACTCGAGTCAAAGTACAAGCCGGAGTCCAGACCACTCGAGTCAAAGTACAAGCCGGAGTCCAGACCACTCGAGTCAAAGTACAAGCCGGAGTCCAGACCACTCGAGTCAAAGTACAAGCCGGAGTCCAGACCACTCCAGTCAAAGTACAAGCCGGAGTCCAGACCACTCGAGTCAAAGTACAAGCCGGAGTCCAGACCACTCGAGTCAAAGTACAAGCCGGAGTCCAGACCACTCGAGTCAAAGTACAAGCCGGAGTCCAGACCACTCGAGTCAAAGTACAAGCCGGAGTCCAGACCACTCGAGTCAAAGTACAAGCCGGAGTCCAGACCACTCGAGTCAAAGTACAAGCCGGAGTCCAGACCACTCGAGTCAAAGTACAAGCCGGAGTCCAGACCACTCGAGTCAAAGTACAAGCCGGTGTTCAGACCACTCGAGTCAAAGTACAAGCCGGAGTCCAGACCACTCGAGTCAAAGTACAAGCCAGAGTCCAGACCACTCGAGTCAAAGTACAAGCCAGAGTCCAGACCACTCGAGTCAAAGTACAAGCTGGAGTCCAGACCACTCGAGTCAAAGTACAAGCCGGAGTCCAGACCACTCGAGTCAAAGTACAAGCCGGAGTCCAGACCACTCGAGTCAAAGTACAAGCCGGAGTCCAGACCACTCGAGTCAAAGTACAAGCCGGAGTCCAGACCACTCGAGTCAAAGAACAAGCCGGAGTCCAGACCACTCGAGTCAAAGTACAAGCCGGAGTCCAGACCACTCCAGTCAAAGTACAAGCCGGAGTCCAGACCACTCGAGTCAAAGTACAAGCCGGAGTCCAGACCACTCGAGTCAAAGTACAAGCCGGAGTCCAGACCACTCGAGTCAAAGTACAAGCCGGAGTCCAGACCACTCGAGTCAAAGTACAAGCCAGAGTCCAGACCACTCGAGTCAAAGTACAAGCCGGAGTCCAGACCACTCGAGTCAAAGTACAAGCCGGAGTCCAGACCACTCGAGTCAAAGTACAAGCCGGAGTCCAGACCACTCGAGTCAAAGTACAAGCCGGTGTTCAGACCACTCGAGTCAAAGTACAAGCCGGAGTCCAGACCACTCGAGTCAAAGTACAAGCCGTAGTCCAGACCACTCGAGTCAAAGTACAAGCCGGAGTCCAGACCACTCGAGTCAAAGTACAAGCCGGAGTCCAGACCACTCGAGTCAAAGTACAAGCCGGAGTCCAGACCACTCGGGTCAAAGTACAAGCCGAGTCCAGACCACTCGAGTCAAAGTACAAGCCGGAGTCCAGACCACTCGAGTCAAAGTACAAGCCGGAGTCCAGACCACTCGAGTCAAAGTACAAGCCGGAGTCCAGACCACTCGAGTCAAAGTACAAGCCGGAGTCCAGACCACTCTAGTCAAAGTACAAGCCGGAGTCCAGACCACTTGAGTCAAAGTACAAGCCGGAGTCCAGACCAATCGAGTCAAAGTACAAGCCGGAGTCTTGACCACTTGAGTCAAAGTACAAGCCGGAGTCCAGACCACTCAAGTCAAAGTACAAGTCCTTGAGGTTCCACGTCCGAGTACAACTCCAATATAAATCTTCTTGTTAAAAGATTTTTAAAAAGAATATTTGAGATAATCATGAAAATTCATGTTAGTCAACAAGAGCCCTTTATTTGAATGTTTTTATTCTGTTTAGTCCCAGATGCAGAGCTAAAACTTGGTACATTTATCCTTTTTTTTATAATATACTATTTAGCAGTTCAAGCATGCACACAATCTTTATATAGTATGTCTCTGTGTGACAGATTTTCTTTTCAACCGGACTCGAGATGGACTCGGCCTGATTTTTCGAGTCCAAGTTCAAGACCCTCGAATCCATGTCCAAGTCATTAAAAACGTGAACTCAAATCCTTCATCGCTTGCATGTTGGTAAACTAAGTTGTACTGTCACATGGTACAATCCTGCTAGTCCGTTCAGAAGTTCTCATGAATTTCTGTAGATTAAACAGACTTCTTTTGGCATTACTACGAAAGGGAAGTGAGCCGAATATGTCTTATGTAAATTTTATAATAGAAAAAATGTCATGTTCTTACAGAATTTATTTATTTGTATAGAAATGATCTGAAGATGTCTTGAAAATGATATGAAATTGTTATAAAAATATATTGAGGCGTAGCTAGTGTTACTTTGGATGTTTAGACTGGTTAGTGTTACTGTGCGTGTCGAGACTAGTTAGTGTTACTGTGCATGTGGAGAATGGTTAGTGTTACTGTGCATGTTGAGACTAGTTAGTGTTACTGTGCATGTGGAGAATGGTTAGTGTTACTGTGGATGTTGAGACTCGTTAGTGTTACTGTGCATGTGGAGACTGGTTAGTGTTACTGTGTATGTTGAGACTGGTTAGTGTTACTGTGCATGTCGAGACTAGTTAGTGTTACTGTTCATGTGGAGAATGGTTAGTGTTACTGTGCATGTCGAGACTGGTTAGTGTTACTGTGCATGTGGGGACTGGTTAGTGTTACTGAGGATGTTGAGACTGGTTAGTGTTACTGTGGATGTTGAGACTGGTTAGTGTTACTGTGTATGTTGAGACTGGTTAGTGTTACTGTGCATGTTGAGACTGGTTAGTGTTACTGTGTATGTTGAGACTGGTTAGTGTTACTGTGTATGTTGAGACTGGTTAGTGTTACTGTGCATGTTGAGACCACATATTGTTTATGTGCCCAGTTAGACTGAGCTCTGCTACTGTGCCTGTTGAGACTGGTTAGTGTTACTGTGCCAGTTGAGAGTCTGCAATCTAACTTTTCCTGTCGAGACCAGGTTATGTTACTGCGACCAGTGAGACTGAGCTCTGCTATTGTGCATGTTGAGATTGGATAGTGTTACTGTGCCTGTTGAGACTAGGTAATGTTACTTTGCCTGCTGAGACTGGGTAGTAATACTGTGTATATTGAGACTGGGTGATGTTACTGTGCCAGTTGAGACTGGGTAGAGTTACACTGTATGTTGAGACTGGGTAATGTTACTCTGTATCTTAAAACTGGGTAGTGTTACTCTGCCTGTTGAGACCTGGTAATGTTACTTTGCCTGTTGAGACTGGATGATGTTACTTGCCTGTTGAGACTGGGTAGTGTAACTGTGACTGTTGAGTCTGGGTAATGTTACTGTGGCTGTTTAGACTCGATGAGGTTGCTGTGCCTGTTGAGACTTGGTAGTGTAACTGTGACTATTGACTCTGGATAATGTTACTGTGCCTATTGAGACTCGATGATGTTACTGTGCCTGTTAAGACAGGGTAGTGTAACTGTGACTGTTGAGACTGGGTAATTTTACTGTGCCTATTGAGACTGGGTAGTGTAACTGTGACGGTAATATTACTGTGCCCAACGAGACTGAGTTCTGCTACTTTGCTTTTCTGGACTGGGTAGTGTAACTCTGCCTGGTTACAGTGGGTCATGTTACTTTGCCTGTGGAGACTTTGTAATGTCACTGTGTATGTTTAGACTTGTTAATGTTATTTTGCCTGTTCAGATCAGTAAATGTTACTGTGTATGTTGAGACTGGGTAATGTTTCTGTGCCTGTCGAGCCCAGGTAATGTCACTGTGCCCAATGTGACTGAGCTTTACTACTGTGCCTGTCTAGATTGGATAGTGGTACTGTTCCTGATGAGACTGGGTAATGTTACTATTGATTTTTGAGACTAGGTAATTGTAATGTGCCTGTTGATACAGGGCAGTGTTACTCTGCATGTTAAGACAGGGTAATGTTACTCTTATTATTTTGTAACTAAGAAGTGTTACTTTGTCTGTTGAGACTGGTAAATGTTACTGTGCCTGTAGAGACTGGATGGTGTTACTGTGCCTATTAAGATAATTGGAGAGTGGTACTCTGCCTGTTGATACTGGGTAATCTTACTGTCTTTGTTCAGACTGGGTAATGTTATTCTTTATGTTGAGACTGGGTAATGTTACTCTGTATGTGGAGAATGGGTTATGGTTCTCTGTATGTTGAAACAGGGTAATGTTACTCTGTATGTTGAGACTAGGAAAATGTTACTCTGTATGTTGAGACAGGTTCATGTAACTCTCTTTGTTGAGACAGGGTAATGTAACTGTGTATGTTGAGACTTGGTAATGTTACTCTGTATGTTGAGACAGGCTCATGTAACTCTCTTTGTTGAGACCGGGTAATGTTACTCTGTATGTTGAGACTTGGTAATGTTACTCTGTATGTTGAGACTTGGTAATGTTACTCTGTATGTTGAGACTGGGTAATGTTACTCTGTATGTTGAGACTTGGTAATGTTACTCTGTATGTTGAGACTTGGTAATGTTACTCTGTATGTTGAGACTGGGTAATGTTACTCTGTATATTGAGACTTGGTAATGTTACTCTGTATGTTGAGACTTGGAAAATGTTACTCTGTATGTTGAGACAGGTTCATGTAACTCTCTTTGTTGAGACAGGGTAATGTAACTCTGTATGTTGAGACTTGGAAAATGTAACTCTGTATGTTGAGACAGGTTCATGTAACTCTCTTAGTTGAGACAGGGTAATGTAACTCTGTATGTTGAGACTTGGAAAATGTTACTCTGTATGTTGATACTGGGTAATGTTACTCTGTATGTTGAGACTGGGTAATGTTACTCTGTATGTTGAGACTGGGTAATGTTACTCTGTATGTTGTGACTGGGTAATGTTACTCTGTATGTTGAGACTGGGTAATGTAACTCTGTATGTTGAGACTTGGTAATGTTACTCTGTATGTTGAGACTGGTTAATGTTACTGTGTATGTTGAGACTTGGTAATGTTACTGTGTATGTTGAGACTGGGTAATGTTACTCTGTATGTTGAGACAGGGTAATGTAATTCTGTATGTTGAGACAGGGTAATGTAACTGTATGTTGAGACTTTGTAATGTTACTGTGTATGTTGAGACTGGGTAATGTCACTCTGTATGTTGAGACTGGGTAATGTTACTCTGTATGTTGAGATTGGGTAATGTTACTGTGTATGTTGAGACTGGGTAATGTTACTGTGTATGTTGAGACTGGGTAATGTTACTGTGTATGTTGAGACTGGGTAATGTTACTGTGTATGTTGAGACTGGGTAATGTTACTGTGTATGTTGAGACTGGGTAATGTTACTCTGTATGTTGAGACTGGGTAATTTTACTCTGTATGTTGAGACTTGGTAATGTTACTCTGTATGTTGAGACTTGGAAAATGTTACTCTGTATGTTGAGACAGGTTCATGTAACTCTCTTTGTTGAGACAGGGTTATGTTACTCTGTATGGTGAGACTAGGTTATGTAACTCTCTTTGTTGAGACAGGTTAATGTAACTCTGTATGTTGAGACTTGGTAATGTTACTCTGTATGTTGAGACTGGGTAATGTTACTCTGTATGTTGAGACTTGGTAATGTTACTCTGTATGTTGAGACTGGGTAATGTTACTCTGTATGTTGAGACTTGGTAATGTTACTCTGTATGTTGAGACTTGGTAATGTTACTCTGTATGTTGAGACTGGGTAATGTTACTCTGTATATTGAGACTTGGTAATGTTACTCTGTATGTTGAGACTTGGAAAATGTTACTCTGTATGTTGAGACAGGTTCATGTAACTCTCTTTGTTGAGACAGGGTAATGTAACTCTGTATGTTGAGACTTGGAAAATGTAACTCTGTATGTTGAGACAGGTTCATGTAACTCTCTTTGTTGAGACAGGGTAATGTAACTCTGTATGTTGAGACTTGGAAAATGTTACTCTGTATGTTGATACTGGGTAATGTTACTCTGTATATTGAGACTGGGTAATGTTACTCTGTATGTTCAGACTGGGTAATGTTACTCTGTATGTTGTGACTGGGTAATGTTACTCTGTATGTTGAGACTGGGTAATGTAACTCTGTATGTTGAGACTTGGTAATGTTACTCTGTATGTTGAGACTGGTTAATGTTACTGTGTATGTTGAGACTTGGTAATGTTACTCTGTATGTTGAGACAGGGTAATGTAATTCTGTATGTTGAGACAGGGTAATGTAACTGTATGTTGAGACTTTGTAATGTTACTGTGTATGTTGAGACTGGGTAATGTCACTCTGTATGTTGAGACTGGGTAATGTTACTCTGTATGTTGAGATTGGGTAATGTTACTGTGTATGTTGAGACTGGGTAATGTTACTGTGTATGTTGAGACTGGGTAATGTTACTGTGTATGTTGAGACTGGGTAATGTTACTGTGTATGTTGAGACTGGGTAATGTTACTGTGTATGTTGAGACTGGGTAATGTTACTGTGTCTGTTGAGACTGGGTAATGTTACTCTGTATGTTGAGACTGGGTAATTTTACTCTGTATGTTGAGACTTGGTAATGTTACTCTGTATGTCGAGACTTGGAAAATGTTACTCTGTATGTTGAGACAGGTTCATGTAACTCTCTTTGTTGAGACAGGGTTATGTTACTCTGTATGTTGAGACTAGGTTATGTAACTCTCTTTGTTGAGACAGGTTAATGTAACTCTGTATGTTGAGACTTGGTAATGTTACTCTGTATGTTGAGACTGGGTAATGTTACTCTGTATGTTGAGACTTGGTAATGTTACTCTGTATGTTGAGACTGGGTAATGTTACTCTGTATGTTGAGACTTGGTAATGTTACTCTGTATGTTGAGACTTGCTAATGTTACTCTGTATGTTGAGACTGGGTAATGTTATTCTGTATATTGAGACTTGGTAATGTTACTCTGTATGTTGAGACTTGGAAAATGTTACTCAGTATGTTGAGACAGGTTCATGTAACTCTCTTTGTTGAGACAGGGTAATGTAACTCTGTATGTTGAGACTTGGAAAATGTAACTCTGTATGTTGAGACAGGTTCATGTAACTCTCTTTGTTGAGACAGGGTAATGTAACTCTGTATGTTGAGACTTGGAAAATGTTACTCTGTATGTTGATACTGGGTAATGTTACTCTGTATGTTGAGACTGGGTAATGTTACTCTGTATGTTGAGACTGGGTAATGTTACTCTGTATGTTGTGACTGGGTAATGTAACTCTGTATGTTGAGACTTGGTAATGTTACTCTGTATGTTGAGACTGGTTAATGTTACTGTGTATGTTGAGACTTGGTCATGTTACTGTGTATGTTGAGACTGGGTAATGTTACTCTGTATGTTGAGACAGGGTAATGTAATTCTGTATGTTGAGACAGGGTAATGTAACTGTATGTTGAGACTTTGTAATGTTACTGTGTATGTTGAGACTGGGTAAAGTCACTCTGTATGTTGAGACTGGGTAATGTTACTCTGTATGTTGAGATTGGGTAATGTTACTGTGTATGTTGAGACTGGGTAATGTTACTGTGTATGTTGAGACTGGGTAATGTTACTGTGTATGTTGAGACTGGGTAATGTTACTCTGTATGTTGAGACTGGGTAATTTTACTCTGTATGTTGAGACTTGGTAATGTTACTCTGTATGTTGAGACTTGGAAAATGTTACTCTGTATGTTGAGACAGGTTCATGTAACTCTCTTTGTTGAGACAGGGTTATGTTACTCTGTATGTTGAGACTAGGTTATGTAACTCTCTTTGTTGAGACAGGTTAATGTAACTCTGTATGTTGAGACTTGGTAATGTTACTCTGTATGTTGAGACAGGTTCATGTAACTCTCTTTGTTGAGACCGGGTAATGTTACTCTGTATGTTGAGACTTGGTAATGGTACTCTGTATGCTGAGACTTGGTAATGTTACTCTGTATATTGAGACTGGGTTATGTTACTCTGTATGTTGAGACTGGGTTATGTTACTCTGTATGTTGAGACTGGGTAATGTTACTGTGTATGTTGAGACTGGGTAATGTTACTGTGTATGTTGAGACTGGGTAATGTTACTGTGTATGTTGAGACAGGGTATATTACTCTGCATGTTGAGACTGGGTAATGTTACTCTGTATGTTGAGACTGGGTAACGTTACTGTGTATGTTGAGACTGGGTAATGTTACTCTGTATGTTGAGACTGGGTAATGTTACTCTGTATGTTGAGACTGGGTAATGTTACTGTGTATGTTGAGACTGGGTAATGTTACTCTGTATGTTGAGACTAGGTAATGTTACTGTGTATGTTGAGACTGGGTAATGTTACTGTGTATGTTGAGACTGGGTAATGTTACTGTGAATGTTGAGACTGGGTAATGTTACTGTGTATGTTGAGACTGGGTAATGTTACTGTGTATGTTGAGACTTGGTAATGTTACTGTGTATGTTGAGACTGGGTAATGTTACTGTGTATGTTGAGACTGGGTAATGTTACTGTGTATGTTGAGACTGGGTAATGTTACTCTGTATGTTGAGACTGGGTAATGTTACTGTGTATGTTGAGACTGGGTAATGTTACTGTGTATGTTGAGACTGGGTAATGTTACTGTGTATGTTGAGACTGGGTAATGTTACTGTGTATGTTGAGACTGGGTAATGTTACTGTGTATGTTGAGACTGGGTAATATTACTGTGTATGTTGAGACTGGGTAATGTAACTGTGTATGTTGAGACTGGGTAATGTTACTGTGTATTTTGAGACTGGGTAATGTTACTCTGTATGTTGAGACTGGGTAATGTTACTGTGTATGTTGAGACTGGGTAATGTTACTCTGTATGTTGAAACTGGGTAATGTTACTGTGTATGTTGAGACTGGGTAATGTTCCTCTGTATGTTGAGACTGGGTAATGTTACTGTGTATGTTGAGACTGGGTAATGTTACTCTGTATGTTGAGACTGGGTAATGTTACTCTGTATGTTGACACTGGGTTATGTTACTGTGTATGTTGAGACTGGGTAATGTTACTGTGTATGTTGAGACTGGGTAATGTTACTCTGTATGTTGAGACTGGGTAATGTTACTGTGTATGTTGAGACTGGGTAATGTTACTGTGTATGTTGAGACTGTGTAATGTTACTGTGTATGTTGAGACTGGGTAATGTTACTGTGTATGTTGAGACTGGGTAATGTTACTCTGTATGTTGAGACAGGGTAATGTAACTCTGTATGTTGAGACATGGTAATGTAACTGTATGTTGACACTTTGTAATGTTACTGTGTATGTTGAGACTGGGTAATGTTACTGTGTATGTTGAGACTGGGTAATGTTACTGTGTATGTTGAGACTGGGTAATGTTACTCTGTATGTTGAGACTGGGTAATGTTACTGTGTATGTTGAGACTGGGTAATGTTACTCTGTATGTTGAGACTGGGTAATTTTACTCTGTTTGTTGAGACTGGGTATGTTACTGTGTATGTTGAGACTGGGTAATGTTACTGTGTATGTTGAGACTGGGTAATGTTACTGTGTATGTTGAGACTTGGTAATGTTACTGTGTATGTTGAGACTGGGTAATGTTACTGTGTATGTTGAGACTGGGTAATGTTACTGTGTATGTTGAGACTGGGTAATGTTACTCTGTATGTTGAGACAGGGTAATGTTACTGTGTATGTTGAGACTGGGTAATGTTACTCTGTATGTTGAGACTGGGTAATGTTACTGTGTTTGTTGAGACTTGGTAATGTTACTGTGTATGTTGAGACTGGGTAATGTTACTGTGTATGTTGAGACTGGGTAATGTTACTCTGTATGTTGAGACTGGGTAATATTACTGTGTATGTTGAGACTGGGTAATGTAACTGTGTATGTTGAGACTGGGTAATGTTACTGTGTATGTTGAGACTGGGTAATGTTAATGTGTATGTTGAGACTGGGTAATGTTACTGTGTATGTTGAGACTGGGTAATGTTACTGTGTATGTTGAGACTGGGTAATTTTAATCTGTATGTTGAGACTGGGTATGTTACTCTGTATGTTGAGACTGGGTAATGTTACTGTGTATGTTGAGACTGGGTAATGTTACTGTGTATGTTGAGACTGGGTAATGTTACTGTGTATGTTGAGACTGGGTAATGTTACTGTGTATGTTGAGACTGGGTAATGTTACTCTGTATGTTGAGACTGGGTAATGTTACCCTGTGTATGTTGAGACTGGGTAACGTTACTCTGTGTGTTGAGACTGGGTAATGTTACTGTGTATGTTGAGACTGGGTAATGTTACTGTGTATGTTGAGACTGGGTAAAGTTACTGTGTATGTTGAGACTGGGTAATGTTACTCTGTATGTTGAGACTGGGTAATATTACTGTGTATGTTGAGACTGGGTAATGTTACTGTGTATGTTGAGACTGGGTGATGTTACTGTGTATGTTGAGACTGGGTAATGTTACTGTGTATGTTGAGACTGGGTAATGTTACTGTGTATGTTGAGACTGGGTAATGTTACTGTGTATGTTGAGACTGGCTTATGTTACTGTGTATGTTGAGACTGGGTAATGTTACTCTGTATGTTGAGACTGGGTAATGTTACTCTGTATGTTGAGACTGGGTAATGTTACTGTGTATGTTGAGACTGGGTAATGTTACTGTGTATGTTGAGACTGGGTAATGTTACTGTGTATGTTGAGACTGGGTAATGTTACTGTGTATGTTGAGACTGGGTAATGTTACTGTGTATGTTGAGACTGGGTAATGTTACTGTGTATGTTGAGACTGGGTAATGTTACTGTGTATGTTGAGACTGGGTAATGTTACTCTGTATGTTGAGACAGGGTATATTACTATGTATGTTGAGACTCAGCAGTATTACTGTAGTGGACAGGTTAATGAGGTTTAAACATCCAGAACCAGAGTTTAGCGAAATAAACAGGGTGTTTTCGGGCGCCTTTTAGAAAATTGATGGTCATTTGGAAAGCGTGTTTGGTATGGCGGACTGTTTGGTGATACTCAATTTGTAGTAAATACCCTTAGGCTATATTGCATTATTTCTTTTAAAAAATCCGTGTTTTTTTAATAACAGATAACATGTACACCTGAATGAAAAAAATACTACGCAGATGTAACATTTTTCACTTTTCACCCCCGGCACGTAACTGGAACAGTTCGATTGCGGAATCTATGAAGCGAGGCCCGGATCGTTTACACGAGTTAAATCAAAATCCAAGCGGCCTGAAAAACAATGGCGATTATGGCAGTATTGCGGGTAAACTCATACCCTTACAGTCTACGTCGCGGTATTTTATAAAACAAAAGTATACTAAAAATATCCTACCTGGACTGTATGCGGACTGCTTGTGTTCAAACAGGCGCTCGAACTGTTATTGGTATTATTATGATTTGCTACTTTCTGGGTTATTTCTTTGTAACTGCAACTAACCTTATATTCACGTAGCGCGTGTCACTTAACATGCTTCATCTGTAATTATATAATTTATATATATGTGTGTGTGTCTGGTGTTTGGTAGGCAGGCAAGCCGGCATTACAGCCATGACACAACAACGCTTTGGCCAAGATGTACTTCACTGGATTTATGAGGATATCCATGAAAAGCACTTAATAATATGAAATAAATATATATATATATTTATATATATTTATTTTCTCAAAGACAGACTGATCGAGATACAAGTTGTTTAGGACTACAGACACAAAACAGATGGCTGGTGTCTACGGCCTAGGTTTGTTTAGGTCCATGGCTTTTGATGGCACTGTCTTTTGAATATGGATGAAGATATCCATATGATAAGAATGATATGTTATTATAAAACCTGGAATTCAGGTTTAAATGCACGGGTTCAGGAATAATCCAGAAGGAATAATCCAAAAGTCATAAACTGTTGTTAAGACATTAGAGCGGATTCTGAGGTTCTATAACAATATTTCACCATTATGCAATTTAGACACCGGTGGGGGTTTAAACGGGGACCTTCAGCTCCAAAGTCAAACGCCTTAACCACTATGCTATGTCTTACCCCGGTGCCAAGTCTTAACATCAGTCACAGACGCCTTAACCACTATGCTATGTCTTACCCCGGTGCCAAGTCTTAACATCAGTCACAGACGCCTTAACCACTATGCTATGTCTTACCCCGGTGCCAAGTCTTAACATCAGTCACAAACGCCTTAACCACTATGCTATGTCTTACCCCGGTGCCAAGTCTTAACATCAGTCACAAACGCCTTAACCACTATGCTATGTCTTACCCCGGTGCCAAGTCTTAACATCAGTCACAGACGCCTTAACCACTATGCTATGTCTTACCCCGGTGCCAAGTCTTAACATCAGTCACAAACGCCTTAACCACTATGCTATGTCTTACCCCGGTGCCAAGTCTTAACATCAGTCACAAACGCCTTAACCACTATGCTATGTCTTACCCCGGTGCCAAGTCTTAACATCAGTCACAGCCTTAACCACTATGCTATGTCTTACCCCGGTGCCAAGTCTTAACATCAGTCACAAACGCCTTAACCACTATGCTATGTCTTACCCCGGTGCCAAGTCTTAACATCAGTCACAAACGCCTTAACCACTATGCTATGTCTTACCCCGGTGCCAAGTCTTAACATCAGTCACAACATGCTCAAAGTTACCTAACCTTCAAGCATAACACCACCATACCGGTGACGTCATCAGGACCAGCGAATCCAAGACTAGGATGCGCAGGATTTTAGCATAGGGGTTAGGTTGGGCTTTCGACCGCAAAAGTCTGAGGGGACCCCCCCCCCCCCCCCTTCGGCCGTGACAGTCGACAGTTGCGCTATGATCTATATACCCCCCCCCCCCCCCCCCCCAATCGAATGTTAAATTGTTTCAAATTACAAGGCCATAGTTTCTACTGGTTTTTACCTATGCATAGAGTAAGGCTTACTTCGCGACGATTGGTAATGTGTCTATTCGATCTAATTATTAAGATTAAGTAAAACTCAATGATGTTTGAACAGAAAGGATATATTTATTCAGTTTTTGGAGATAATACATTAACGCCCTGAGTGAGACTGAGCACGGCCTCCGAGAGATATATTCGAGGCGGTACAAAAGGTTTCTGGCCCCCTCCTTTTTCTTCGTTGTAATAACTATTCAGTTTTACGGATGTAATAAACTCTTTATTCGATTTAAATCTAAAGCTATACTTATTGAAGAAGTATACTAGAGAATGGACAGTAACAGTGGGATGCATAGTTTTCTCCATTTAATGCTACGTATATCATCATATGTACTTTATCCACCATGCTAAACTGAAGTAAAAATCATATGGAGGTCCTAGCAGGCATCCCTATAACCTGAGGCTCAAGGCAAGCAACCTACTGTACAAGAGGTTACCACACTACAGTATGTGTTCTATCAACAACAATACTATCACAATAACAACAAACCCAATTGAAACTTGGAAGAATAAAGAAAAAAATATTCACGAGAAAATAATTAGGGGTTAAACTAGTTTGATAAATCATCACGTGCCGCCGCAGCCAAGTCGAGCGCATATGCGTTAGATTGTTAATACTTTGACAGGTATCATCACTGATCATCAGTGAAAAACTTCTGTGATTCTTAATGAAAGAAATTATATATTTACATTTCGTAAAACATGTCTCTTCGTCATTTTGGAGCTTTTTCTTGTGCCTAATTGGAATACCTAGGCTAAAATAAAATCAAGTGAGACTTGTACATTTTCAAACATTTCATTGGAAAATATAGGAAATTCCTGGCCGGTACGGGTCCCTTAATTGAGACCCCCTGTTTGGATTTAAAACTCCATATATACATGTTTCTCAAATGACAAATGGGATGCGCATTTCTGTCGCCCTATATCGGACCCTCGCGGGGTCTCCTTACTAAAATCAATAAAAGCTAAAATAAAAACTAAATGAGACTTCTACATTTTCAAACATATTATTCTACTCAATGGGAAATTCCTGGTCGACCGGGCAACCCTCGGATCCTTCATGTCCCCTTTATACGGTGTACCTGCTAACCTCACCGCCTGCTTTAAATCTGTTTAACAACCGGCGGGGATTGAACACCACACACAAACGTTACCTGAAACAATCACAGAACCGGTATTTAACGGTTAACCGCCAGGACTGTCATGGTCCATGACCTATGCATGAGCAGCAGCTTCCGTTGAGGATTTTGTTTGGTCCATCATATCTATATTACCGGGTGTCATCCTAAACTGTTACTAAATTGAAACAGTTTAAACTATTCCCCAGGTCTTACAAATACAACTTAGTGAGCTTGTTTTGCAAAGGGTTTATGCACGCCCTGATAATTTACGAAACTGAGTGCCACTTAAAATTTATTGAACATATTTTAGGGCGGGGGCGCTCCTTTTGCGCCCCCATCTAAACACGCCCCCTGAAGACGGTTCCAAAAGGGGCTAATAAAGTAGGACACAGTAAATTTCGGGCATTTGAAAAGCATTCAAACCAGTGACGAGTAATATTATGTTTTTAGTGGATAACATTTATTTCGGTTTCACGGTTTGAATAACTTAAATCGGACCCCGAAGTTTGTAGATATATCACAAATCTCAGTGAGGGGGCATATATAAGACACGGCATGTCATGAAAAAATTTCCACTCGAAGTAATATTTAAACGTGGTAAAACTAAACTTATAGAAACCCAGCACATGTACAAGATACAAATCAGTTTTGAAATACTTTATAAAGAAAATCTGAATTTCTGAATATGAAAAACACAATGCCCTTAAAACATTTAAAAGCCGCGCAGTGCTCCTGTATTTTAAATTAAGTTTCAAGAGTTCATATCAATGATAAGGTAATATCTTTTGATACAGGTGCTCTTTTTATTGTGTGACACGGGCGTAACTCGTGTTGTAGTTGCACTCTCAGTTTAATCCGTACTGGTTGAACTCTTGTTGTCATGCTAGCTTGGGGCTTTCTCGCCTGGCCGAGCCGGGTCGGGCTCACGTGTGGACCCTGGTATGTAGCGTCACAGCGATGTTCTTCTAGATGATTCCTGTAACGCGTGTTTACTGTGTATTATGTGATATCCTTTAGACTGTTCGAGAAGTGGAAAGTTCTCGGCTTTGCGCAAGAAGTTATAAATAGGGGAGTGTGTTTTAAAGCAGAGAGAGGTCAGAGAATATTCCAGCGGACACAGACATGTGGGACCTATCCGATTATCCAGTAATTTCAGGGATTCTACTATTACTAACACTAAAATTTAGTGCTGCCTGTCTCAAGTTTACTTTCTGAATTGTTACAAGAGCTTTGCATTGGACTGTTATTCTCCGAGAGAATTCGTGTGAACTGTTCGCCGGCTTATATATTTTAAAGGACTTATCGTTGTTACAGTGATGGTATCCAGGTACTGTGCACTTTGTTTATTTTACTGTGTGATTGTATTGATTTGTTGTTATACCGCTGTTATACTGTATAATTGTATTGATTTAGTGTATTGTAATGTTAGGGTTGTTTTAAGAATAAATTATAGTTATTTGTTAACAAAAAACACTGACTTCTTTATTCATTCCCCTAGACATTTCACGCTGCCTAGTGTTACAGAATCTGATTTTTTATCTCCATTACCAAATGTATGTTCGTCACGATTACGTGATCTGTTGATATTAGGTTCCGTTACACTTTATATCTGTATTAAAGGATTATTTTTTCAGCTGAATAAAAAAGGAAAGGGATAGACTTTAAATTGAAGTAATGAAAAGAAATCTCTCTATTACTGAAGTTAGAAGCTCATTCTTATTAAGTTTTTTTTGTATTTATGGGTCAATCAATTATTTAATATTGAGAAAGTAGCGACCACCTAGGATCTGTGTTATGTGGCCAGTAGGGGATTGCCTGGTTCAGAAAAAAATCTGTCTGGGTAACTTATAAGTTGAGCAAATTCCTTGTACGTCACCAACATGAACTTGATTTGAGATGATAGAGCAACGTGACCGCGTGCGTGTTTGGTGCTAAGCCCGTGACGAGACCGCTGTATAGATCCCCGACTCAAAGTCTTGACACTGTTACTGGGAAATAAAGAAAAGTATCGTGCGTATGGAATAATGTTTATCAGCGTGAGATATAACATGAAAGATCATTGGGACCCCTAAGGAAAGATGTTTATCAGCGTGAGATATAACATGGAAGATAATTGGGGCCCCTATGGAATAATGTTTATCAGCGTGAGATATAACATGGAAGATCACTGGGGCCCCCATGGAATAATGTTTATCAGCGTGAGATATAACATGGAAGATCATTAGGGCCCCTATGGAATAATGTTTATCAGCGTGAGATATAACACGGAAGATCATTCGGGCCCCTATGGAATAATGTTAATCAGCGTGAGATATAACATGGAAGATCATTCGGGCCCCTAGGGAATGATGATTATCAGCTTGGGATATCACATTCGAAGATCATTGGGCCCTAGAAAATGATGTTTATCAGCGTGAGATATAAAACGGGAGGTCATTGGAAATTAAGAAATGTTCGTGATATTATGTACATTTATTTTGCCCCATCTGACCGTCAAGTTACAAATATCTGGACAGTGTCTTTAACTACCTGACTGACGGCAGGTGATGGGCGCAGACAGAACTGTATGTCTGGAGATGATGATGAGCCAACAATGAGAAGGAAGGAAAACAGAACATCCCAGACCAGGTCTGGTATCCGCGGAGCGCGGCAGCGTTGTGAAAAGAGAACTGTGAATGTTCTGGTGGTGAAACATTACCGGATATCACTGGCGATAAAACCAAGTGTCGAATCGCCCAACCCTTATTGATCTCCTGCTGCTGACAGCAACAATTATCGTGGAGGACATGTCTTTCCTAATTGGGCCAGGTGATAATTACCCATGTCACAAGGGGCTGGCATCATAGGCCACAACAATGACAGCACGCACCGTCATACAGAGCCGCGCCGGAGAGTCTGACCAGCTCTGCCAGACTAAACCCGCTTACATTGCATCCCGCCACCACCGTATTCCTCCTCTTTTATCAGGTTTCAGCTACAATTACAATTGATTGTCTCTATTACACATCAAGCTATAGGAAGTACTCTCTATTGTTTGATATATCCAGGGAGCACTGTGCCTCATCTTAATTATTGTTTGACGTATGTTTCTGCTGAATAATGTATAATTGTTATTGTTACTGCAAATCACATGTATAGAGTGAACCACGGCAAAAGCCTGGATTTTTTTTTCTGTAATCATTTATTCAGGGTAGATTTTGTCGTAATTAATTGTTTATTTGTGTCTTCAATACAGCGGCGTAGTCAGGAGGGTGGGGCATGTTCCCCTTATTTATTAACCATGCAGAAGGCACGTACTATGGGGTTGCAAATCATAGATCACAAGTCATAGTTCACAGTCCTGTTTATAATATCCTCAACTTATGAATTAGAAAGAAATAAACTGTGGATAACTAAATAGTTTTATTGCTAAAGAAAAGAAAATTGAAAAAAAAAAATGAAAATTAATTACGAATGACTGGGTAAACCCTTTCTGAATCCGCCACTGATATATATAGGGGTGCGATTATATTATTCTAATGTAAAAAATACAATATTACTGTTAGGATTACACGAACGTGTTAGCATAATTTGTATAATTGTTGCTTTCTTTAAAATAAAAGCACTACTTTTTAAATTTCAGAATGAATAAAATCATTCGATGTAAATGTCTGATTTGTTCCTATTACAAATTTTTTACGGAAAACAGACGTCCTGTACTCAATCAGGCGCGTTTTTAGGCAGCTTTATTACATACAAAAATGTATTAACTAACAAACATACGCGGGCGCGCGCATACACACACATATATATATCACATACGCTGTGATGTTTTTGTTTGTAAAACCGCATTTGTAATATCAATGTATATCCACTATTGTAATATTATAAATATTTTAGTGCTAGAAAAATATTATTGTTATTAAGACTGCCGTATTAATGTTTTTGTTATTACAGCCGCTATTGTAATGATATATACAATAATGTTTTTGATACTGTGGTCGCTAGTGTAATGTTACTGTTATTATGACTTATAGTGTTAATTTACTGTTATTATGACCGATATTGTGTATTGTTATTATGACCGATATTGTTTCGTTATTGTTATTATGACCGTAATTTGAAATTTATTTTTATTATGACCGCTACGCAAGATTTCATTAAAGTCCAGGTATGTTTTATTATGATGAAAGTTATTAATATCACACCGTTGGTCTGACACCATTAAAATGCACATGGAAGGAACAATATAATCACGGTAGACTGAACGCCTATTTGGCACTGCTTTACAGTGAGTGAATAGAAGGTAATCTTCGTGCTGTCTGTACTGTTATCTACAACAGGCCACACCTATACACTGGCCGCCCGCAGGACGAGGCTAGCCACGTTGTTTCTGATATTCATATTATAATCTATTATTTGTCTACAGTCATCTGGTATAAAGATAACCAAAATAATGAATATCCTAGTAGTGACGTATAGACAAGAGGGAGATTACTTTCAGTACATCTAATGTACGGAAATGATGACAGAACAATCTTTAAGGTCAGATTGAGCAACAGTTTTGTGGCAGTAAATATTAAACTTCGGATGGGGGGGGGGGGGGCTCTCTCCAAAGAGAAAGTCCACGCTTTTATGAATATAACGTATGTGATACCCACACTACATAAAGTTAAATAGGTTTATCAGACAAAAATCTTGAAGAAAGTAGTAATTAATAAACAAAAAGGTAATTTGTTTACTGGCACTTGATCAAGAAAATTGGAGACACGCTGAACGAGGTTTACGGAGAGTGAGGTATGTTATTACTATGTTTTATTATCTGAGTCTCATTAAAGCTTTAAGCCAGTGTTCTTTGCAAATATAAGAAAAAGTAATAAAAGTTTGATAAAATAAATGATTTATCAAATCCTTTCAGCAGCATTTAATTAGATAATGACTTTGATAACGTTTATTAGGTTTAATTACGTTGGAACTTCTAGTGCAAGAAGATGTAAAATTTTCAGCCGACAGGTTCTTGGCTGCATAAATGGCATATTTTCAAGGCAGATAAAAATAATTCTGCAAAATATATTAGGTACTTGTTTTTAAATAAGCGCAGATCTGGTGGTTGAACCTTTCGGGCTGCTGTTTTTTTTTTTGTGAGCCGTGATATGTGAAACGCACACAATTTGTTGTGTACATAAGATCATCTCAGAGATGAAACAAGATTTCAAACCTGAATTGTCTTTCGTTTAGATGAAAGTTGATTTCACTCACCTTCCCCTGTGTCGAGGGCAACTTTGGTGATGAGTGCAGTCATAATGAAAATGTTCACAAGAGCCATGGCGCGTTTGTCAGGTGTGGAAGCTAACAATCTCCGCGGGCAAATGACGAACGTCAGTCGACCCAGTAAACAAAACACATAATTCCGAGAGAGGCCAAGCCGTCCTTGTTCTCTGGCGGAAGCGGCGGGGATGCCGACTCTGGCTGCTCGGGCGCTGGCTGCATGGCTACAGCAGCAGGACCGGCCCAGCAGGAGCTCCCCGTTTCAGTTATGGTCTGTGATTGATTCCTCAGTCTCACTAATATCAACCATGGCCCCTCTACCAAGCACGTGTTATGGAGGCGTATCTTAAATACGAGAATGTCATGCTACAAAATGCCGGGTACAAGCGCATGGCTGGCCTCTTCATGCAGCCCGACATGAATGGAGCAAACCAGGTCCTTCGGCGCAGGCAAATTACATCTGGAAACGACTGCGTGTAGCCCAAAGCGGAAAGAGGTTTTATGTCCGATGAAGGATGGCTGATATTTATTGAATTTATGGCGATGATGATGTGCTGACGCAAGAAACTAGCCAATCTGATCGGATTTTGATATTGTGATTTCAAAGGAGTTAATCCATTCACAAGAGACTGAAGCTGTCATGGATCCCGCATTGTGTAATTATAAACTAGAGAAATGATTCAAAAACACAAACCATGGGTGTCATACGATACACTTTATTTTTCAAAGTTTGGTGTCTGTTAAAAAGTCTCAACGGTGTGTCAGTCCCAGAAGTTCTCATTTGATCTTGGTAACAGAAAAACAGAAACATGCACCCAGTGGCGTATCCAGGATTTAAAGAAGGGGCCCAAAGTATGGAGGGGTAAATTATATTATATTATATATTATTGCACATTTCATGAACTTAAAAGAGGGATAAAAGGGGTTCAAGGATTTTTAAGCGCTCACCTTATGCATACTGAAGGGTATGGGCTCTCTCTCGGAAAATGATTGTAATCTTGAAGGTAGTAATCGCATCAAACAAAAACGCATTAATGGTGATGAAATTTAAGTGCAAATTAATATTTTAAAAATAATGACAGATGTCACAGGAATTAAATGATGTACAAATGAGTAATAAATGGAGGGTGCATATATTTTTTTAAAATCTTCATGTTGCAACCTGAACGGCAAAACTTTGTCCCTTCTGATTGTCCGTGATATCTCGTCATCGTCTCGAAAGCTAACAGTGTGACTGAGACTGCATATATGAAAATGACAAGTGGACGAGTGCTGCATGGGTAAGAAAATGGTGAGCCACTTCAAGAAGCTTGATATCTCGGATAGAGCTAGAACATTCCTAAATATATTGTTTTTTTTTCATTGAGGATAATAAAGGTGGTATGAGGTCAAGGCAAGGAAACATGACTTAAAGGACGTCAGGTTGAAAATTTTCTTTAAATATTCAGTAGAATAAACAAACGAAACATATTCTACAAAGACAGTATTCATTCTGAAATTAACCAGCTCAAGCCAATGCTGAAACGTACGGATCGATCACTAAAATTGTCCGTGTAATAAATATAAATATTAATGAAAGTGTTGGTAATAAACTGCTTTCAACGATTTAAATTAATTTCAATATATGGAGTGTCCGCAGGATCTTTTACCGGAATAGGCGGACCATATACAAGGGAGACAGTGTTCCTGTATGAACATCACCATACAAAGGGAGGAGACAGTGTTCCTGTGTGGACATCAACATACAAAGGGAGGAGACAGTGTTCCTGTGTGGACATCACCATAAACAGGGAGGAGACAGTGTTCCTGTGTGGACATCACCATAAACAGGGAGGAGACAGTGTTCCTGTACGGACATCACCATACAAAGGGAGGAGACAGTGTTCCTGTGTGGACATCACCATACACAGGGAGGAGACAGTGTTCCTGTGTGGACATCACAATAAACAGGGAGGAGACAGTGTTCCTGTACCGACATCACCATACACAGGGAGAAGACAGTGTTCCTGTGTCAGTATCACCATAAACAGGGAGGAGACAGTGTTCCTGTGTGGACATCACCATAAACGGAGGAGACAGTGTTCCTGTACGGACATCACCATAAACAGGGAGTAGACAGTGTTCTTGTGTGGATATCACCATACAAAGGGAGGAGACAGTGTTCCTGTGTGGACATCACCATAAACAGGAAGGAGACAGTGTTCCCGTGCCGGAATCAGCATACACAGGGGGGAGACAGTGTTCCTGTGTGGACATCACTATACACAGGGGGGAGACAGTGTTCCTGTGTGGACATCACCATACACAGGGGGGAGACAGTGTTCCTGTGTGGACATCACAATAAACAGGGGGGAGACAGTGGTCCTGTACCGACATCACCATACACAGGGAAGAGACAGTGTTCCTGTGCCAGCATCACCATACACAGGCAGAAGGTAGTGTTCCTGTACCGACATCACCATACACAGGGAGGAGACAGTGTTCCTGTGCCAGCATCACCATACACAGGCAGGAGACAGTGTTCCTGTGTGGACATCACCATACACAGGGAGGAGAGAGTGTTCCTGTTTGTACATTACCATACACAGGCTGGAGAAAGTCTTCCTGTGTGGACATCGATGTCAAGTCGAGCTGAATACACAGCTCATGCGACATATACCACAATGCTTTCCTCCCCCAAGACGCTGTTCGTGTTAAACTCTCCATATATCTATATCCAGATGTCTTAATACGGAGGTTTGTAGTCTAGTGACGATGCGTCTTTCTCGTATTTCATGCTCTGACCAAACGACCTAGTCAGCCCTTCCGCTGAATGGGCAATACAAACGCCTTTCCCGTCTGTTTATGGTTCGTCATTAAGTCTGCCAACTGGGTGGACTGTCGTTATTTACAGGCTTTTCTATTGTCAGAAGAACACCGGGACGCTGGCTGCATTGATATCGGAAAAGAAGAAGCTAATTTCTCCTTAACAGCCTGACGTGATGGTGTGATACTGCCTGTGCTAATTTCTACAGCCTGGCGTGGTGGTGTGATGCTTTCTGTGCTTATTACTACAGCCTGGCGTGGTGGTGTGATGCTTTCTGTGCTTATTACTACAGCCTGGCGTGGTGGTCTGATGCTGTCTTTGCTAATTACTACAGCCTGGCGTGGTGGTCTGATGCTGCCTGTGCTTATTACTACAGCCTGGCGTGGTTGTGTGATGCTGCCTGTGCTAATTTCTACAGCCTGGCGTGGTGGTGTGATGCTTTCTGTGCTAATTACTACAGCCTGGCGTGGTGGTGTGATGCTTTCTGTGCTTATTACTACAGCCTGGCGTGGTGGTCTGATGCTGTCTGTGCTAATTATTACAGCCTGGCGTGTTGGTCTGATGCTGCCTGTGCTAATTACTACAGCCTGGCGTAGTGGTGTGATACTGCCTGTGCTAATTTCTACAGCCTGGCGTGGTGGTGTGATACTGCCTGTGCTAATTTCTACAGCCTGGCGTGGTGGTGTGATGCTTTCTGTGCTAATTACTACAGCCTGGCGTGGTGGTCTGATGCTGTCTGTGCTAATTACAACAGCCTGGCGTGGTGGTCTGGTGCTGCCTGTGCTAATTACTACAGCCTGGCGTGATGGTGTGATAATGCCTGTGCTAATTTCTACAGCCTGGCGTGGTGGTGTGATGCTGCCTGTGCTAATTACTACAGCCTGGCGTGATGGTGTGATGCTTTCTGTGCTAATTTCTACAGCCTGGCGTGGTGGTGTGATGCTTTCTGTGCTCATTACTACAGTCTGGCGTGGTGGTGTGATGCTGTTTGTGCTAATTACTACAGCCTGGCGTGGTGGTCTGATGCTGCCTGTGCTAATTACTACAGCCTGGCGTGATGGTGTGATACTGCCTGTGCTAATTTCTACAGCCTGGCGTGGTGGTGTGATACTGCCTGTGCTAATTTCTACAGCCTTGTGTGGTGGTGTGATGCTTTCTGGGCTAATTACTACAGCCTGCGTGATGGTGTGATGCTTTCTGTGCTAATTACTACAGCCTGGCGTGGTGGTCTGATGCTGTCTGTGCTAATTATTACAGCCTGGCGTGGTGGTCTGATGCTGCTTGTGCTAATTACTACAGCCCGGCGTGGTGGTCTGATGCTGTCTGTGCTAATTACTACAGCCTGGCGTGGTTGTGTGATGCTGCCTGTGCTAATTACTACAGCCTGGCGTGGTGGTGTGATGCTGCCTGTGCTGATTACTACAGCCTGGCGTGGTGGTTTTAATGCTGCCTGTGCTAATTACTACAGCCTGGCGTGGTGGTGTGATGCTGCCTGTGCTAATTACTACAGCCTGGCGTGGTGGTCTGATGCTGTCTGTGCTAATTACTACAGCCTGGCGTGGTGGTCTGATGCTGCCTGTGCTAATTACTACAGCCTGGCGTGATGTTTTGATACTGCCTGTGCTAATTTCTACAGCCTGGCGTGGTGGTGTGATGCTTTCTGTGCTAATTACTACAGCCTGGCGTGGTGGTGTGATGCTTTCTGTGCTAATTACTACATCCTGGCGTGGTGGTGTGATGCTTTCTGTGCTAATTTCTACAGCCTGGCGTGGTGGTGTGATGCTGCCTGTGCTAATTACTTCAGCCTGGCGTGGTGGTGTGATGCTGCCTGTGCTAATTACTACAGCCTGGCGTGATGGTGTGATGCTACCTGTGCTAATTACTGCGATCAAGTTCACTCTGCCATCTTAGTCCAGGGTCAGTTATAAACTCGTGTGGCATTTTAATGAAGAAACCTGGCAACATGCTCATTTTAAACGATTTCAACCTCAACAATCTTAATATTTGTGGTGCCATTCCCTCTATGCGGTTTCAAGGTAAGCAAACGAGGTCAAGGCTTTTAATATTTCTTGGTCTTTTTCCAAGGGGTCAGTTGTCTTTCAGTGGGGCTTTTATAGACGAAAGTTTACAAAACAAGATACATCAAATTAAATCTTATAACCATCTTCTATATCATTAATGCGGAGTTGGGTTTTTTCTAGACCATGGTTTACCTGCTTCCGTTCTGATTTTACTCTATAAATTGGGCAGACGTATAGGTGGTGTGCTCTTCTAGGTCAAGTTTGTTTTATTTTACGGGATTATGCCCTATTAAGCTGAATAATTAATGATTTTAATATTTCCCAATAAGGTGCCCCTATTTCTTTTGTGCTGCAAGGTCCTCCACGCCTGTGACGCTTTTTCAGGAGGCGCCTCGGGGATTTTTACTGGCCTGTAAAGACCGTGGCCAGAGCACATGTCCTGCCCAAAAGGCATTTCGATACAATACGCGGTCATGCGGGTCCACTATAATTTCCATTGATCCCCCCTAATTAATTGTAACGCCTCTAAAGGAATTTTCTCTCTCAAAAGAAAGTAAAGGTTTATAATCAAAAGACCACATGACTCCGCTTTCAATGTGAGGGCTTTTCAGTTTGGTCAACAATGGGCACAGAGTCCAGTGATGTGACCACCGTTTGCCAATTTTTTTTTATCGTTTACAGGTCAGTTGACTTTTATACATAAAAAAATATCTTTCCATAATAACCATGGGTTCAAAAGTTCGGCCAAGTCATGTGTTTTTTATGCATTTTTTTTCAAAAAGGAGCCCCTCAACTCAATTATCATTCGGCTTGGTGGGATTGGGGTCAGGGTGTGTGTGTGTGGGGGGGGGGTCAAATATTTGTTTTGTTAAGATTTGTTGTCTGTAGGGACGGTGAAACATGAAAAAAATATCACCAGTACATATTTAAATTGATATCAAACTAGAATTTGTAGTCAGTGCGTACAGACCTCCACCAGAATCTCCTTTAATATCAGTCATGTGTTCACGTGTATGCGTTTCATGTGTGAACACTGTCGTGGTTTAGTAACAAGAGTTCACCTTGCGAGTGGCAGACCGAATAAATACGAATGGGTGGCTTCTACACGGGGACAAAAGTCATAATGTTAATAAGAAAATATATTTTGTGGTGATTCTTATTACCTCCAAAATGAAATGGACTATTGATATGTCTTTACCCTAACCCTCTACAAATATTCAGCAAAACAGTTTTCGCACTGAACCCCATTTCCATTATATCGCCTGTTAAGGAATTTTACTCTGTCAAAAGGAAGTAAAGGTTTTAAATTCAAGCGCGGAACACGTCCACATGAATATTTTAATAGGGAGCACTTTTCAGTTGAGGGGACACCAAGAGCTGAGACCCTTTACACGATCACCGTTTTATAGGTCTACAGGTATGTTTATTTGTATACATTCAGAAGTATCTTTCCATGATAACCAAGGTTTTAATAGTTCGGCAGATTTATGGGTTGTTTGAATTTTTTTTCAAAAGGAAGCCCGGGGGGGGGGGGGGGGGGGGGGGTTGCACACACTTCTAAGGGTCCTCAATCTATTGGGGATTTTCTAAGGGTCCTCAATCTATTGGGGATTTTCTAAGGGTCCTCAATCTCCTGGGGATTTTGGAACCCCCGCCAGAATCTACTAATCAGTCGTTCGTTCATACGTGCACGTTTTATGTAAAACAATTGTCATGGTTCAGAAACACGGGTTCGCCAGGCGAGTGGCAGAACAACTGCATACGAAATGGCAGCTTCTACTCGGGGACAAAGGAGTAGCCCCTTATAATTATTCCTTGGTGGAATTGTGAATATGACACGTAAGAAAAAAAAATATTATGGTGATTTCGATTACCGCCAAACATGTAATGGATTACGGATGCAGTTTTACTCAACCCCTTTACAAATTTTCAGCAAAATCTGTATACTATATTTTGCGTTAATTTGCTGAAAGCCAATGCAACGAACTAAGGCTGAAGTGGTTTCTTTGCTAAATGCTTTCATAGAAATGTATCAACCTGCTTTCTTTTTATCGGGGAGAGTTGTCAATTTTGCATCAGACCTGCTTATTCCATGACAATTTACAGTAATTAAACCTAAAAATTAATACTGATGGTATATATTTTTCTGGGCCTATCATTTTTACATTGGCAGCTATACGTTTCGCGTACAATATACTTCAACGAGATATGCATGTGTATACAAATAACGCATGTGTCTGTTAACATGTCTTAGACTATACCCTCAACTGACTATACACTGAATAAACATCGTGTTTCACGATGTCGATTGAGCTTCAGCTGATACAAAGCATTTTTCATATAATTTCACGTTAGAATGCTTCTTTATACAATCGTTATATCTTCAGTATTTCCCAAGCAATGAAGCTGTCGGACCTTGTTGTTTATCGAAAAATATACTTCTCACTTAAAATTCCGTACATACTGTACATGCCTCACGTCTCTTTCAAAAATTTATTTTCTGTGTGATTTCTGGAATAGAATTATTTTTCTTTCTATGTTGATATTTTGGGGGAGGGTGTTCTCGGAGAATTCTAGCAAAAGTAATCTTTATATCATATAAGTGAAACACATGACAAAAATTCCTGCAAAAACTTTAGGATTAAAATATGCTGCGTTTAGTTCATATCAACTCATTACAAAAATATGCATCAGATAGAGCCGTGGATTTTCAACGGGTGCAGCTAGTATTTATTAATCTCAAAATCATTTTTGCCGTTTTTCATGATTCAACGTCCGTTCTTAAATGGGAAAAATTACTGCCAGACCTGGAGTTCTCGCTTGTGGTCTAGTCAGGACCTTAGCAACCCGAAAAAAACTTGCTGTACACTTTATTATAAAAGTGAAACTCTTCTGTTTGTTGAGGCTGTTGAACAGATTTTTATGGTATCACAAAATCAATATAATGTACCTCATGGCGAGGTTAGTCCCTGACAATATGCAAAGTATGAAAAGTATGAACCTCTTTGAAAATAAAGTTATTGAAAATGTCAATAACATATATTTGATAATGTCACTGCAATCAGTAAATTTTCTGTAAAAGCTCATGTAAAAGCTTTTATTTCTCAGTATGCAATGGATGGATTAATATCTAATGGATGGTCAACTTTAAATTTACTATGCTTGTTCATACTGGGTAGCTGTTTGAAACACATTTCTAGACTGAAACATGACCGTTACGTTAGAAAAAGCGTTGAACCTGCTTGCATCCACAGAGACAGTCATCGATCTCGTAAAATATGTCCTTGTTCTTATAATGCTTGTTGTACTTGCATTTTTAATTGTGGGGCAGATATGAAAACAAATTTTAAAAATTCATGCTTGAGGATGAAAATGATGATGATGATTATAAGTATATTTAATTATATTTTATTCTCAAAAATTTTTTTGTCTTTTGACAAATAAAGGTGTTCAGGTAAAATATCATACATAAGACTTTTATTAATTGTGTTAAAGAAAAACGTGGCGTGTTTTTGCAAGATAAATGATGATAATTGTAAAAACAAAAGTTTCATTATGCATTGACCTTTTATTACCTTGATACTGCCTTTTGTTACAGATGTCTCTTTAATTGTATAAGGCAGTCTTGTATGTGTATGTGCGGCGCTAGCATTGTCCGTTGCTGTAGCGGCATAGCCCGGCCCACGCTTGGGGTCTGACGTGTAAACACAGCGGTCATGCTAGTCTAGGGCATTCTCGCCTGGCCGAGCCGGGCCGGCCCACGTGTGAACCCTGATATGTAGAAACGCTGGGTTCGTTGTTCTAGATGTTTTCTGTAACGTATGTACTGTGTATTATGTTAGGTTCTTTAGATTGTTCAGGAAATGGAAAGTTCTCGGCTTGAGGTGAAAAGTTATAAATAGGGGGCTGTGTTTTAGAGCCAAGAGAGAGGAGAGAAATATTCCAGCGGACACAGAAGAGTGTTAGTCAGTTTTAGGATCTTTTCCGATAAGTGCAGCAGTTATAGATCTTCTTCGAATTTCTAACGAATTTTAATTAGTTTTCAGTTTGCCTTTTGGATCACTATCAGAACTTACCTCTTGGATTACAACAAATTGATTTTGTGATTGAACTGGACTGTTATTCTCTGAGAAGATTTATGTGAACTGTTAATCTGGATTATATGCTTTAAAGGACTTTTTGTCGCTGTGAAAGTGGTGGCATCCAGGTACTGTACACTTTATTTATATACTTGTATTGATTTACTATTGTACTGTTGTTATACTGTGTAATTGTATTGATTTAGTGTATTGTAAGGTTAGGATTGTTTTAAGAATAAATTATAATTATTTGTTAACAAAAAACCACTGACTTATTTATTCATTCCCCTAGACATTTCACGCTGCCTAGTGTTACAGAATCTGATTTTTTATCTCCATTACCAAATGTATGTTCGTCACGATTACGTGATCTGTTGATATTAGGTTCCGTTACAATATCAACATAATATTATGTATCAGATCAATATCTGTACAATTACCTAAGACTAGTTGTTTGTAAAAAAATTCTTTACATAGTAATGTAATATCTCTACATATGATGTAATTAGCTTTGATGTTTATAAGGATCCTTTTAGAGTATCATTAAATTTTATAATCACCTAAGTAAGCCACGTGGTTGAACAATCACGACACCCATAGCCTACTGCTAAAATGCATAGAGAAAATGTGATGTTGTGTTTCACCATTTAATTTATCAGTAAAATTTATAAAGTGTCATATTAATTAGAAGCATATATATATCTAAGGACCGTAGGCCTCTTATCACCAACATTGAGGATACGCATCTGCGTTCCAAAATTCCGAGAATATTGGGTGTTTACTTTCCACCAATCGAGGATTGCAAAATGCAGAAAAAGGATGGTATATTTATACCATCTCTGCGAATTTAAAAAGGGGTATTTTGATCAGTAATTATACATGTATATTTTCACAAGGCCTCAAATTAAGTGGCATGTCTACCCAGCATATATATACCGTGGCAGGCCTACTGCTAAGTAGACAGACTATGTCCTTTTGTGTGAAAAATGCAAAATGTTTGAATTGACAAAGATATCCTTGTTTTTAAAACAACTACACTATTTTTATGGTAAATTCTCCTTTTTCAAGCGGAAAAGGGGAACTTTTCACTGAACATCTACTTAAAATTCATTTAAAAGGGAGTATTTTAAATAACAGGAACACACGTGGGTAATCACAATGCTGGTAAGTGACCCACCCCTACAATAGTAAACCTAATGCCCCATTCTTAATTCTCTATGTCGTGTGATATTAGTGCATTACCCAGTAGGACTAATTAAAATCCTAAAAAAAGGTCATGACGTCCGGAAAAGGAGGGTCCAGGCCGCAAAATTTCGTCAAAAACCCTTTAAAAAAGGTTGCTTCGGGAGAAAAGGGGGGGGGGGGGGAGGTCAGGACCCCCTGAACCCCCCCCCTCCCCCCGTATCCGCTTCTGCACATCACATAAAAATTTATGCCTCGTATTACCCGACATAGAGAACACGGACTTTGCATTTCACATCAAAGAAAATATAGCCCCTTATTTCACGGACCTTGTATTAAACATCAGTGAGAAAATGAGTCCTTGTATAACACATCACGGAGAATATGAACCTCGTATTGTCCCACACGCGGCGTATTTTCCTTTGTTCTTACTGTACGTTCAAATCTGCTTGCATCACAGGGACATGAAAAGTGACCATGCAAGTGAAGTTGCATGGCGTCTTTCCAAATACGGCAAAGAACTGGTGCGTAGCCAAAATAAAATGACACGCGTGACCTTCGACCAAGGAGGCGGAGCATGTGGGACAAATCAGTTATAGCCCAATGAAATGTAAAGCAAGCCATGAGATTTACTTAGCTTGTGTCAATCATGGCAGGCTCGCCTAAACGGCTCGCCAGCCAAGTGACACAAGCCTCGCAAACCTCACGGCTTGCATAACATTTCATTGGGCTAAAACCAATACTTACACGACACAAAGAACACGTCCTTTTATTACACTTCACAAAGAACATATGCCTCGTGTTACAAGACACAAAGAACAGGTATTTCATTACACATCACGGAGAATATGAACCTCGTATTACACGACACAAAGAACACGGACCTTTTATTACACATCATAGAGAATATATGTCTCGTATTACAAGACACAAAGAACACAGACCATCCCTTACAGATCAAAGAAAATATAAGCCCCTTATACCTGAGATACCTGTAACATGATTCGTATTACACGACACAAAAAACACGTCTTTATATTACACATCACAGAGAATATGAGCCTCGTATTACAAGACACAAATAAGACGGACCTTGCATTAAACATTACAGATAAAATAAGCCTCGTTTTACAAGACACAAATAAGACGGACCTTGCATTACACATTACAGATAAAATAAGCCTCGTTTTACAAGACACAAATAAGACGGACCTTGCATTACACATTACAGATAAAATAAGCCTGGTATTACAAGACACAAAGAGCATGGACCTTTTATTACACATCAAAGAGATTATATGTCTCGTATTACAAGACACAAAGAACACGTCCTTTATTACACATCACAGAGAATATGAGCCTCGTATTACACGACACAAAGAACACGTCCTTTATTACACATCACAGAGAATATGAGCCTCGTATTACACGACACAAAGAACACGTCCTTTATTACACATCACAGAGAATATGAGCCTCGTATTACAAGACACAAAGAACACGTCCTTTATTACACATCACAGAGAATATGAGCCTCGTATTACAAGACACAAAGAACACGGACCTTTTATTACACATCAAAGAGATTATATGTCTCGTATTACAAGACACAAAGAACACAGACCATCCCTTACAGATCAAAGAAAATATAAGCCCCTTATACCTGAGATACCTGTAACATGATTCGTATTACACGACACAAAAAACACGTCTTTTTATTACACATTACAGAGACTATATGCCTCGTATTACAAGACACAATGATCATGGACCTTGTATTACACATAACAGGGAATATATGCCTCTTATTACATGACACAAAGAACACGTCCTTTATTACACATCACAGAGAATATGAGCCTCGTATTACACGACACAAAGAACACGTCCTTTATTACACATCACAGAGAATATGAGCCTCGTATTACACGACACAAAGAACACGTCCTTTATTACACATCACAGAGAATATGAGCCTCGTATTACAAGACACAAAGAACACGTCCTTTATTACACATCACAGAGAATATGAGCCTCGTATTACAAGACACAAAGAACACGGACCTTTTATTACACATCAAAGAGATTATATGTCTCGTATTACAAGACACAAAGAACACAGACCATCCCTTACAGATCAAAGAAAATATAAGCCCCTTATACCTGAGATACCTGTAACATGATTCGTATTACACGACACAAAAAACACGTCTTTTTATTACACATTACAGAGACTATATGCCTCGTATTACAAGACACAATGATCATGGACCTTGTATTACACATAACAGGGAATATATGCCTCTTATTACATGACACAAAGAACACGTCCTTTATTACAGAGAATATGAGCCTCGTATTACACGACACAAAGAACACGCCCTTTATTACACATCACAGAGAATATGAGCCTCGTATTACACGACACAAAGAACACGTCCTTTATTACACATCACAGAGAATATGAGCCTCGTATTACAAGACACAAAGAACACGTCCTTTATTACACATCACAGAGAATATGAGCCTCGTATTACAAGACACAAAGAACACGGACCTTTTATTACACATCAAAGAGATTATATGTCTCGTATTACAAGACACAAAGAACACAGACCATCCCTTACAGATCAAAGAAAATATAAGCCCCTTATACCTGAGATACCTGTAACATGATTCGTATTACACGACACAAAAAAACACGTCTTTTTATTACACATTACAGAGACTATATGCCTCGTATTACAAGACACAATGATCATGGACCTTGTATTACACATAACAGGGAATATATGCCTCTTATTACACGACACAAAGAACACGTCCTTTATTACACATCACAGAGAATATGAGCCTCGTATTACACGACACAAACAACACGTCCTTTATTACACATCACAGAGAATATGAGCCTCGTATTACAAGACACAAAGAACACGTCCTTTATTACACATCACAGAGAATATGAGCCTCGTATTACAAGACACAAAGAACACGTCCTTTATTACACATAACAGGGAATATATGCCTCTTATTACATGACACAAAGAACACGTCCTTTATTACACATCACAGAGAATATAAGCCTCGTATTACATGACACAAAGAATATGATGACTACCTAATTAAGCAGGACCCCGAAGAGTATAGTATTAGAGTTACATCTAGATGTCTTCAAATTAATGTTTTTATTTACTCCATTAAGATTTCCTGAAACACTCGGATGTTGAACGGAAAAACGCGGACACCAAGCAAGATAAAACCCCATAAACCGAAATGCTAAACAAAGCCAGCAGCAAACCAGTCAGGCTGTAGCACATCATCGGCATGAAAAAGCTATAACGTGTCCGCTCACAGATTTCAAGGGACTACCGGTACCAGCCATGCATCATATCTTATAAATAAAACGATATAGAGTGGTGTTGCTAAGAAGAACAAACATGCTAATAGGAGGTGAAGAAACAAACAGTATCTAAACGGCCTCATATTTTAAAATCAAACAAGTAAAAGAAAAATTAACAGCTCTTTTTAATATAACCTTTATTAACATTTTATTATTTTCCATTCAGTGATAATATGAACCACGTACGAAGAGCCCCGCCGACCAAACGGTAAGCGTTAAAACTATTTTTGGTATCATATCTTCTCAAAAATTCAAAGAAAATGTTCCAACACGTATGTCTAGGGTGAATTTGTTATATGATGCACTGGCAAATTGACATATTGAATAATATTCTTTTTCCTTACCATGAATCTGGGAACAACGTTGAATCAAATGAAGATAAATATTAACTTTATGTAAACAACAGTAAAACTTCCGGTTATTGATGCAGGGTAAAATGATGAATAGCCTTAAGGGTATCAATGTGTGATATTTAGCGGCGATCAACAGGAAAAAGTCATTGATCACTAATTAGAACGTGTAGTCAGAGCTGACAAATCCTGGCCGGAATCATTATTTGATTTATGTACAGTAGGGATCTAGAGGGGGTGTGGGGCAGGGTCTGGCACCCCCCTCCCCCTTTATATCGGCTTCAAACCAGTATTTGCGGCCTAGTCCCCATCCCCTGTTTCCTAGTTATGAACCCCTACCCCTTCCAGTATCCTGGAATTCCGGAACAATGGAATCGCCCTGTGTCACATGGGTATTGGTGATGATCGAGATTACCTTCAAGATTTAATGGATAATTCCTTGTTTGTAATCCTTAAACTCCTGAAAATTTCATTTAAAAAATGTTCATTACCTTTTTGCGTAAGGATGTTAAGGTGGTAAGACAAACGAACGAAGGAGAAAACATTTAACTTCGCTTACCGACGGAGTCATAAAAAATTGAATGATTAAATGTTATAAATGCCAATCAATTGTAGAAGGACGTGAAAAGAAGTTGATGGTGCTAACTAAAAATGAGCTCATGAGTTCTTAAAAGTAAAAATTCATACAGCAATTGCAAGAAAAGGTCTCAGGGGTAACACACAATTAGGCGGAAATAAAAAAAGTAGTTTGGAAAACAGTCATGAATTTAAATTGAACCAAGGGCCCATGAAACCATAGCTTAGCTGTGAATATTTTGCGTATGGCCATAGCGGAAAAAGCGAGAATTATTCTGTTTCAAGTATGACTCTTATTAAATTTAATGTGTCACCAATTATTTGAACCAATACGATATTTTTCAGTCCCCTTTTCTCTTGCTATTTCTGTACAAATACAGTAACATTTATTCATGTTTTCACTTATTCTTTACCATATAACCTTGGATAATTCATAACCTGACAAGATCAATTTACCACACACACACACAAATATTCAGGTTATACAGACGGTTATAAGATTACATATAGACTACAGTGGATGGTTAGACACTTCACGTTGTCATAAGATGTATACTGGAAAATTTGCGGTAATAATATCGGGCAGTCTGTCTGCAACATCTGGAGAAATAACTTCAAATTTATATCCTTGCACCAAGTCTTCTTACACTCTCTGTGTGTTGATATCTTTGTAGCCATCATGTCTTCTTTGAACTCTCTGTGTGTTGATATCTTTGTAGCCAGCATGTCTTCTTTAAACTCTCTGTGTGTTGATAACTTTGTAGCCAGCATGTCTTCTTTCACTCTCTGCGCATTGATATCTTTGTAGCCAGCATGTCTTCTTTAAACTCCCTGTGTGTTGATATCTTTGAAGCTGACATGTCTTCTTACACTCTCTGCGCGTTAATATCATTGTAGCCAGCATGTCTTCTCACACTCTCTGTGTGTTGATATCATTGTAGCCAGCATGTCTTCTCACACTCTCTGTGTGTTGATATCATTGTAGCCAGCATGTCTTCTTTAAACTCTCTGTGTGTTGATATCTTTGTACCCAGCATGTCTTCTTTCACTCTCTGCGCGTTGATATCTTTGTAGCCAGCATGTCTTCTTTAAACTCCCTGTGTGTTGATATCTTGGTAGCTGACATGTCTTCTTACACTCTCTGCGCGTTAATATCATTGTAGCCAGCATGTCTTCTTTAAACTCTCTGAGTGTTGATATCTTTGTAGCAAGCATGTCTTCTTTAAACTCTCTGTGTGTTGATGTATTTGTAGCCAGCATGTCTAATTTCACTCTCTGTATATTGATATCATTGTAGCCAGCATGTCTTCTTTAAACTCTCTGTATGTTGATATCTTTGTAGCCAGCATGTCTTTTTACACTCTCTGTATGTTGATATCTTTGTAGCCAGCATGTCTTTTTACACTCTCTGTATGTTGATATCTTTGTAGCCAGCATGTCTTTTTACACTCTCTGTATGTTGATAACTTTGTAGCCAGCATGTCTTTTTACACTCTCTGTATGTTGATAACTTTGTAGCCAGCATGTCTTCTTTAAACTCTCTGTATGTTGATATCTCTGTAGCCAGCATGTCTTTTTACACTCTCTGTATGTTGATATCTTTGTAGCCAGCATGTCTTTTTACACTCTCTGTATGTTGATAACTTTGTAGCCAGCATGTCTTCTTTAAACTCTCTGTATGTTGATATCTTTGTAGCCAGCATGTCTTTTTACACCCTCTGTATGTTGATATCTTTGTAGCCAGCATGTCTTTTTACACTCTCTGTATGTTGATATCTTTGTAGCCAGCATGTCTTTTTTAAACTCTCTGTATGTTGATATCTTTGTAGCCAGCATGTCTTCTTTAAACTCTCTGTATGTTGATATCTTAGTAGCCAGCATGTCTTTTTACACTCTCTGTATGTTGATATCTTTGTAGCCAGCATGTCTTTTTACACTCTCTGTATGTTGATATCTTTGTAGCCAGCATGTCTTTTTACACTCTCTGTATGTTGATATCTTTGTAGCCAGCATGTCTTTTTACACTCTCTGTATGTTGATAACTTTGTAGCCAGCATGTCTTCTTTAAACTCACTGTATGTTGGTATCTTTGTAGCCAGCATGTCTTTTTACACTCTCTGTATGTTGATATCTTTGTAGCCAGCATGTCTTTTTACACTCTCTGTATGTTGATAACTTTGTAGCCAGCATGTCTTTTTACACTCTCTGTATGTTGATATCTTTGTAGCCAGCATGTCTTTTTTTACTCTCTGTATGTTGATAACTTTGTAGCCAGCATGTCTTCTTTAAACTCTCTGTATGTTGATATCTTTGTAGCCAGCATGTCTTTTTACACTCTCTGTATGTTGATATCTTTGTATCCAGCATGTCTTTTTACACTCTCTGTATGTTGATATCTTTGTAGCCAGCATGTCTTCTTTAAACTCTCTGTATGTTGATATCTTTGTAGCCAGCATGTCTTCTTTAAACTCTCTGTATGTTGATATCTTTGTAGCCAGCATGTCTTTTTACACTCTCTGTATGTTGATATCTTTGTATCCAGCATGTCTTTTTACACTCTCTGTATGTTGATATCTTTGTATCCAGCATGTCTTTTTACACTCTCTGTATGTTGATATCTTTGTAGCCAGCATGTCTTTTTACACTCTCTGTATGTTGATAACTTTGTAGCCAGCATGTCTTCTTTAAACTCTCTGTATGTTGATAACTTTGTAGCCAGCATGCCTTCTTATCCTCTCTGCGTGTTGATATGTGCAGTTGGTAAGTCATCCTGCATTATCTGAGTGCTGACATGGACATATGGCGAGGCATTAGTCTTTACCGTGATCCAAATTTGATAGGACCAACGTAGGCCAGCAATGTAGCGAAGATGGGAAAGATGGCGAAGCCATTTATCAGAACTGCCTTTGAGAGTGATCCATCAAAATTCAAGCCACGCTTCCCTGATGCTGAATATTTTGGTTGAGAAGCTTAAATTGGAATGGAATGCTTCCTTGCTCAATCATCCCACGCAGCTCATCACTTCTGAAAACAATCTGACTTTGTCATATACCCTTCGATTAACGACTGTAACAACGTTCGTTAAAATTTGACACTTTCAAAGTGTTTGTTTCTATATGCTTATATCTAATATATGGGTACCATGTAATTGTGCGTTTCCCTAATCAAGTTTAATGAAGAAATTTTATTGCAACAAATGTTTTATTTCCAGGCAATTTATTAGATGTATCCGTAGCATGAAAGATCCCTTGAGTAAAATTGATCATGAGGGTCTCTGAATATCAATATCTTAAGTATACATTGTGTTTATTTTCGAGGGTATTTGACTTCCAGTATCATAAATAAACTTTCTGGTTATCATGAGGGTGTCTGACAACCAGTATCATAAGTAATCTTTGTGTTTATCATGAGGGTTTCTGGATACTTGTTTGTCATTGAGGTATAAGAATACAAGAATCGTGTGTGAACTGCTTGATTTTTATGATGATATCTGATTAAGAGTATTGTGGAAAAATACCGTGATTAACATGAAGATATCTGGATACTAGTATCGAAAGTTTACTCTGTGTTTATGATGAGGATATCTGAATACCAGTATCGTGTGTTAACTCCGTGATTTACATAAGGATATCTGAATAACAGTATTGGGGGTAAACTCCATGATTTACATGAGGATATCTAGATACCAGTATCGTCAGTTATTTCTGTGTTTATCATTAGAATATCTGAATACCGGTACAACGAGAAAAGCTGGTGACAGCCCTGAGGGTATCTGAATACCAGTATTGTGGGTCAACTTAGCACGACTAAAGAATACCTCACACACCTTTCTGAGACATGATACGTGTGAACAGAAAACGTTTTTATTACCAGTAACTTCTATCTTGATTTTGCCTCTTATTTTTTTCTGTCTCTTACTTCTTCATTACATGAAATCTTAACTTCATATCGTCCGTTACATACACACATACCTTGTCAAGACAGTCCGCGAGTGCTGCTATAGTAGCTCAGTAAACTTTGTGTTTATCATGAGGCTTTCTGAAAACCGGTACCAGTATCACAAGTAAACTTTGTGTTTATCATGAGGTACCTGAATACGAGTATCGTAAGTAAACTTTGTGTTTATCATGAGGGTATCTGAATACAAGTATCGTAAGTAAACGTTATGTTTATCATAATATAAGGGTATCGAAATACCAGTATCGTTAGTAAATTTGTGTTTATCATGAGGATATCTGAATACAAGTATCGCAAGTAAACTTTGTGTTTATCATAAGGGTATCTGAATACAAGTATCGTTAGTAAACTTTGTGTTTAAAATGAGGGTATCTGAATACGAATATCGTAAGCAATTATTGTGTTTATCATGAGGGTATCTGAATACAAATATCGTAAGTAAACTGTGTGTTTATCATGAGGGTTACTGAATACCAGTATCGTAAGTAATCTTTGTGTTTATCATGAGGGTGTCTTGATATCAGTTTGTCATTGTTGTATCTGAATTCAAGTCCCTTATTATCTGAGAACTGTCATCAAGCCCCTTATCATCTGGGTATTGTCACCAGGTCCCTTATCATCTGAGTATTGTCACCAATCCCTTTGTCATCTGCGTATTGTCAACATATATTATTGCCATTTCATATGATTATTGTACAATCAGTGTATCGTTTTCAGAAACCTTATCATCATGGTATTATTAGTAGGTCCCTTATCACCCTAGTTTAATTACTAGTTGTCCTATAGGTAGAGTATTGTTACTTAGCCCCTTATCTTCTGATTGATGTTAACGGGCCCGTATCTCCAGATTTATTACTCCGTCTCTAATTGTCAGCCGCAAAATATTGTCACCAGGTCCCTGAAATGACCAAATGGTTCGTTACTATCGGAGTAATTAAAGAAAGTTCCCTGTATTCTTAGCAAGTCCCTTATCATGTTATTGATCCACTGAATGAATAACAACCGATGCCGTAAGTACACAATCCTGGAGTTCATGACGCTACAAAAATTCAAGTCTTCCCTCTATTTTCCCAGTGGAGGATAAAGTTAAAAATTAACAATAATTCACGCAGTTACTTATGTTACTGAAGGAGTCAAAATTGCCGTTTTTGTTTAGTAGCTGGGAGCTGTAAGGTTTGGTTGGTAGGAGCTGAATGTTTTATGGTCCATGATGCCCAGACGGGGGTCCGTCGACATGGCCAGGCTCGGAGCTTAACGGTTCTCCGGCGCTCATTTAGTTCAACAAAACATGCCTGGCGGTACTAAACCTGATCACCAACCGCAGTAAATATTTCTTGTCCTTTCCAAAAATGAATAATTCAGACCATGACCGTTTGAAGAGTGGGACCAGCAGACGGCCTGTCATGCTGCATGCCGCCTGTATCCAGGGAAAGCCGCAGGATTCTGTCTCAGTCACCGGCTCCTCTCACACCCGCTCATTCTGCAGCGGCCTGAACCGGACGACACTGTGGTCTAGCCTTAGCAAACAAAATCATAACGAAAATTACAATTGATTTAATTGCTCTATAATTAACATGGCTATGGATTATACAGAGTAGCTCAGTCAGCGTGAGGATGCTCGGTGTATTTCAGACATACATAAACTTAGTCACTGGGAAGGATGCTAGGTGTAGCTCAACTATACCTAGCCTCAGTAAGTGGAAAGGATGCTAGATGAATCTCAACTATACATAGCCTGAGTAAGTGGGAAGGATGCTAGATGTGTCTCAACCATACATAACCTCATTCACTTGGAAGGAGGCTAGATGTAGCTCAACTTTACATAACCTTAGTCAGTGGGAAGAAGGCTCGGTGTATCTCAACCATACATATAACCTCATTCACTTGGAAGGAAGCTAGGAGTATCTCAACCATACATAACCTCAGTCCGTGGGAAGGATGCTAGATGTATCTCAACCATACATAACCTCATTCACTTGTAAGGAGGCTAGGTGTAGCTCAACTTTACATAACCTAAGTCAGTGGGAAGGAGGCTAGGTGTATCTCAACCGTACATAACCTCAGCCAGTAGGAAGGAAGCTAGGTGTATCTCAACCATACATAACCTCAGTCCGTGGGAAGGATGCTAGGTATATCTCAACCATACATAACCTTATTCACTCAAAAGGATGTTAGGTATAATTTACCATACTATTTTAAGAGGTAAAAGTGGCTTGGACCGTGATGCAATATGACACAATGGTGACAAACCAAGTAACCTTGCAAGTAGAAAAGAACAACTGTTTCTTTGGAAAGTCTGGAATAAACCCTATTTACAAATAATGTTTCCCTTACACCGAGGCTCTTAAAGAGATGTGTGATTTAGTTTTGAAGGCTCTGATCCCATTTTTGCAAATGCTTTCAAACACCTTTTCGTAAAGTTCCGTTAAAATTCTTATTGCACAGAGAAGAAAACTTTAAACAATGTGCAGGTTCTCACGTCATAGATAGGTAATAGATAAACCTGGTCATGTCGTGCCTGGTCTCTCATAAGGTTAACACATGCAGCATGACATGAGGGATTGGGGCTGTATTTCACACTAGGACGTTGCTGCAGCAGCCTGTCTTCTGTGATGTCAGGTGCTAATCACGAGCTGCTCATCAGTAGTACCTTCATCTACACATATATAAAAGGAGGACACTTTGTTTGGTTTGCGTGGCATTCATCCATAACATTTTTCTTCATTTCTCCAACCCTTTGGCCAGCATTTTTAAGTGATGCATCCATTGAGTACCTATGAAACATATTTCTCACGACTCAGAATCACATTTTATCTTTCGCTTATCATATGTATTATGAACCAAATTTTTATCCAGATCCTGGAAATATGTTTTATCTGTGTGCTTTTCAGTGTTTGAGGATAATTTTGTCATGGGAGGTGGTAGCTCGTTCTGTGGAATCTGATAGGTTTCCATGTAATTCAGATAAAGTAGTCATAAAGAATTATGAATTAAGATAATGGCAGTTAGCCTTGATAATAATGCTACATTCAAATCAATGTGTGCATGTTTAGGGCTTTGTAAAAGATTATGTAAATCATATGTTTATTCTAAGAGTAAATTAGCCATTTTAAAAAAGAATCGTTCGCCTTCTTTGCATAAAAAAATATTGACATCAAAGAGTAAAACACAAGCCTTATTATAATCCTTGACCCTGAAAACACGGACATGGATAACTTGTCCAGTGTAGCCGAGAGTCTGAGACGAAAAAAATTGGCAATGCATACTTATTTGTAGGATAAAGGCAATCCTCATTAAAAACTCCTCAGCAAAACTATACAGATTTTGGCCAGCACTCAAACTTTTTTAAAAGGACTTGAAATGTAAAAAAAAAAATAAAATCACGGGCAGTTTGTACACTGGAGATGGACATGAACTCCCCTCTATAGGCTTGCCTTAGATGTCTTATACCAAATGATTCGATGCTAAACCATACATGTTTTTTTTCTGATAACATGTGTGACTACAGTCTAAAGACAGTATGCTGAATGTTTTGTTTGTGACAAACATGAACAAATTTACCTAAATAAGAATTAACAATAGATAATTGACGTTATAGAAAAACTAAATCGCTCGAAAGTGGTTCATCAAAGTGTTTTTGAAAGTTGATCACACAGCTTTCTCTTTTTTCTCTTAAATTAAGATGACGTAGCTTTGCAAATATACGAGAAAACAACATTTCAGTGATCGCCATTTTGAAAGTTTAAAATGCTTGCCACGGGGACAGAAATAAATGAAAACATCGGATTTTACATTCAGCACATGTCACTATAGGCCACACATTTCGTTAACCTTGTCCCCATAAAATCTGAACGATACCTGGTACGTACACTGCAAACAGAACTAATGCGAGACGACGACCATCCAGAGAATGTTCTTCCCGTCCACCATCACAGTTTGACGAAAGTCGAAAATTCGTAAAGCTGGGAATGTAATCCACCAACATGAATGTCCAGCATGCTCATAATTCAATGACTGACGTTTAACATATGGACCATGACACTGGTAGTTACTGAAGAATAAATCACTTCTTCGGTGAGTACATTTTTACACCTAGTTCACATTTTCTCACTATTTTCAGGTGTGATCTGGCCCGGGTAAGCACTTTGACTCGTTGGCGGTTAAAAATTTGCGCAATAATCCAGGTCCGATTCAAAGGGGATTCCCCGTGTTTACTGTAAGTGAAATTGACACTTTTGTGAAATTCAGTTTTTTAACACCATTTAAAAAAATAACCTATAACACAGAGCAAAACCGCCATTATACATATCACATACGAAGTACTGGGTATTTTGACGGATAATATGGATCACTGCAGACTGATACCTGTAGAAACAACACCATCCACATCACAGGAAGCGTGACCCACCATTACGGTATTTTTTAACGAACATAAATTTTTCCTCATCAAAAAGTCTCTATGAGAACCCGTTTTGAAATCCTCTGTAACAAAACTGAATGGCAGTTACAAAAACAAACTTTCAACTCTGAATTGAAAAGATAAGAGTCCATTTTGTAATAACGCCGGATAAAGTAGTAAACAACCTGCCTCAACTAGCTTCCAGGGTATTCTGTTGTCAAGGGTGATGTTGACTTACCGAATGTGAACAACCCAGGCGGTTGCGTATGTCTCCGTCATTGCTGCATTAAGCAAGTAAAATAAAAGGAATGATTATAAACAAGAATAAGCTCTAAAAGTTGTATTATAAATAATGTCCTTATATCTTGTATGAACCGAACATTTAGAACTCCACTTTGAAACGACTTTGGGTTGTTTGATTAAATCATTAATACGAAATATTGTCGTACATTTATTTTGAAACAGCGAACAGCAATCCAATAAACCAAGCTGAGAGTGGGAGATAAATGACTGGGACAACATGTTCGTTTAAAATTAAAAAAATCAGATTGACCACCGACTGTTGCTGGCTGCACATGTGTCTGTCTTGCATTAAAGCACCTCACTTAACAGTCTGGCGGGACAGGTGATCCCTCATCACCCGAAATGTCAGGAAACGATCAATCCACCCCAAGGTAGCCTTACTCGTCACATCACCGTTAGTTTTTGCAATTAGTCTTTTGACTGGTCTCAGAAAAAAATCATTGTGCATTACTTGACTGATGATACTGCTTGCAGTATAATGTATTCTACGATCTTTTCCGGTTTCATATTATTTTAATTATGTTCAGCCTTCCTACATGTATTTATGTAGTTCACGAGGCTTAGAATACGTGCTTACTTTTCAGGTAAAGTGAATCCGTTATTCAAGAGCTGCTGCTTGCATGGCATTTAAATATGTGCATGTAGTCAATATAAGCATTTCTCACCACCAGGAGAATGTATTTCTGTTAGGTTTTTGATCTAGTTAGTTTGTTTTTCCAATTAAACACAGAGAAAAGTGACACACACAATCAAGAGTTGCTCATTTTGCTTCCAAATATAGTTAAACAGTATTAGTAGTACATGTCAAAGCCATTGTTCATCCTAGGACATGTCCTTAACACGCATGGCCGGAGATTCAGAATTTGGGGCTACCTCCATGTCCCTTGCATCCACCCAGCAATCACAGCAAAGCTGCCTCACTGATGGTTCTGCCAATGAGGACGACGACGACGACGACAGTGCTGGCCTCTTGGAGTAGTTTGTGGCGGCAGCACTGCCGACGACGACAGTCACAGCAAAGCTGCCTCCCTGATGGTTCTGCCAATGACCACGACGACGACGACGACAGTGCTGGCCTCTCAGAGTAGTTTGTGGCGGCAGCACTGCCGACGACGACAGTCACAGCAAAGCTGCCTCCCTGATGGTTCTGCCAATGACGACGACGACGACGACAGTGCTGGCCTCTTGGAGTAGTTTGTGGCGGCAGCACTGCCGACGACGACATTCACAGCAAAGCTGCCTCCCTGATGGTTCTGCCAATGACGACGACGACAGTGCTGGCCTCTTGGAGTAGTTTGTGGCGGCAGCACTGCCGACGACGACAGTCACAGCAAAGCTGCCTCCCTGATGGTTCTGCCAATGACGACGACGACGACGACGACAGTGCTGGCCTCTTGGAGTAGTTTGTGGCGGCAGCACTGCCGACGACGAAAGTCACAGCAAAGCTGCCTCCCTGATGGTTCTGCCAATGACGACGACGACGACGACAGTGCCGGCCTCTTGGAGTAGTTTGTGGCGGCAGCACTGCTGACGACGACAGTCACAGCAAAGCTGCCTCCCTGATGGTTCTGCCAATGATGACGACGACGACGACAGTGCTGGCCTCTCAGAGTAGTTTGTGGCGGCAGCACTGCCGACGACGACAGTCACAGCAAAGCTGCCTCCCTGATGGTTCTGCCAATGACGACGACGACGACGACGACAGTGCTGGCCTCTTGGAGTAGTTTGTGGCGGCAGCACTGCCGACGACGACAGTCACAGCAAAGCTGCCTCCCTTATGGTTCTGCCAATGACGACGATGACGACAGTGCTGGCCTCTTGGAGTAGTTTGTGGCGGCAGCACTGCCGACGACGACAGTCACAGCAAAGCTGCCTCCCTGATGGTTCTGCCAATGATGATGACGACGACGACGACAGTGCTGGCCTCTTGGAGTAGTTTGTGGCGGCAGCACTGCCGACGACGACAGTCACAGCAAAGCTGCCTCCCTGATGGTTCTGCCAATGACCACGACGACGACGACGACAGTGCTGGCCTCTTGGAGTAGTTTGTGGCGGCAGCACTGCCAACGACGACAGTCACAGCAAAGCTGCCTCCCTGATGGTTCTGCCAATGACGACAACGACGACGACGACAGTGCTGGCCTCTTGGAGTAGTTTGTGGCGGCAGCACTGCCGACGACGACAGTCACAGCAAAGCTGCCTCCCTGATGGTTCTGCCAATGACGACGACGACGACGACAGTGCTGGCCTCTCAGAGTAGTTTGTGGCGGCAGCACTGCCGACGACGACAGTCACAGCAAAGCTGCCTCCCTGATGGTTCTGCCAATGACGACGACGACGACGACAGTGCTGGCCTCTTGGAGTAGTTTGTGGCGGCAGCACTGCCGACGACGACAGTCACAGCAAAGCTGCCTCCCTGATGGTTCTGCCAATGACGACGACGACGATGACGAGAGTGCTGGCCTCTTGGAGTAGTTTGTGGCGGCAGCACTGCCGACGACGACAGTCACAGCAAAGCTGCCTCCCTGATGGTTCTGCCAATGACGACGACGACGACGACAGTGCTGGCCTCTTGGAGTAGTTTGTGGTGGCAGCACTGCCGAAGACGACGGTCACAGCAAAGCTGCCTCCCTGATGGTTCTGCCAATGACGACGACGACGAGTGCTGGCCTCTTGGAGTAGTTTGTGGCGGCAGCACTGCCGACGACGACAGTCACAGCAAAGCTGCCTCCCTGATGGTTCTGCCAATGACCACGACGACGACGACGACAGTGCTGGCCTCTTGGAGTAGTTTGTGGCGGCAGCACTGCCGACGACGACAGTCACAGCAAAGCTGCCCCCCTGATGGTTCTGCCAATGACCACGACGAGGACGACGACAGTGCTGGCCTCTTGGAGTAGTTTGTGGCGGCAGCACTGCCGACGACGAGAGTCACAGCAAAGCTGCCTCCCTGATGGTTCTGCCAATGATGACGACGAGGACGACGACAGTGCTGGCCTCTTGGAGTAGTTTGTGGCCGCAGCACTGCCGACGACGACAGTGCCAGCAAAGCTGCCTCCCTGATGGTTCTGCCAATGGCGACGACGACGACAGTGCTGGCCTCTTGGAGTAGTTTGTGGCGGCAGCACTGCCGACGACGACAGTCACAGCAAAGCTGCCTCCCTGATGGTTCTGCCAATGACGACGACGACGACGACAACAGTGCTGGCCTCTCAGAGTAGTTTGTGGCGGCAGCACTGCCGACGACGACAGTCACAGCAAAGCTGCCTCCCTGATGGTTCTGCCAATGACCACGACGACGACGACAGTGCTGGCCTCTTGGAGTAGTTTGTGGTGGCAGCACTGCCGACGACGACAGTTACAGCAAAGCTGCCTCCCTGATGGTTCTGCCAATGACGACTACGACGACAGTGCTGGCCTCTTGGAGTAGTTTGTGGCGGCAGCACTGCCGACGACGACAGTCACAGAAAAGCTGCCTCCCTGATGGTTCTGCCAATGAGGACGACGACGACGAAGACAGTGCTGGCCTCTCAGAGTAGTTTGTGGCGGCAGCACTGCCGACGACGACAGTCACAGCAAAGCTGCCTCACTGATGGTTCTGCCAATGATGACGACGACGACGACGACGACAGTGCTGGCCTCTTGGAGTAGTTTGTGGCGGCAGCACTGCCGACGACGACAGTCACAGCAAAGCTGCCTCCCTGATGGTTCTGCCAATGACGACGATGACGACAGTGCTGGCCTCTCAGAGTAGTTTGTGGCGGCAGCACTGCCGACGACGACAGTCACAGCAAAGCTGCCTCCCTCTTGGTTCTGCCAATTACGACGACGACGACGACAGTGCTGGCCTCTTGGAGTAGTTTGTGGCGGCAGCACTGCCGACGACGACAGTCACAGCAAAGCTGCCTCCCTGATGGTTCTGCCAATGAGGACGACGACGACGACGACAGTGCTGGCCTCTCAGAGTAGTTTGTGGCGGCAGCACTGCCAACGACGAGAGTCACAGCAAAGCTGCCTCCCTGATGGTTCTGCCAATGACGACGACGACGACGACAGTGCTGGCCTCTTGGAGTAGTTTGTGGCGGCAGCACTGACGACGACGACAGTCACAGCAAAGCTGCCTCCCTGATGGTTCTGCCAATGACGACGACGACGACAGTGCTGGCCTCTTGGAGTAGTTTGTGGCGGCTGCACTGCCGATGACGACAGTCACAGCAAAGCTGCCTCCCTCTTGGTTCTGCCAATGACGACGATGACGACGACAGTGCTGGCCTCTTGGAGTAGTTTGTGGGGGCAGCACTGCCCATGACGACAGTCAAAGCAAAGCTGCCTCCCTCTTGGTTCTGCCAATGACGAGGACGACGAGGACAGTGCTGGCCTCTTGGAGTAGTTTGTGGCGGAAGCACTGCCAAAGACGACAGTCACAGCAAAGCTGCCTCCCTGATGGTTCTGCCAATGACGACGACGACGACAGTGCTGGCCTCTTGGAGTAGTTTGTGGCGGCAGCACTGCCAACGACGACAGTCACAGCAAAGCTGCCTCCCTGTGGCTTCTGCCAGTGACAAAGACAACGACAGTGCTGGCCTCTCAGAGTAGTTTGTGGGGCCTGCACTGATGAAGACGACAGTTTGTGGTAGCAGCACTGATGACTACAACTGTCACAGCAAAGCTCCTTCCCCGTTGCTTCTGCCAATGACGACAATGACAGTGCTGGCCTCTTGGAGTAGTTTGTTGCAGTAGCACTGCCGACGACAACAGTCCGAGTAAAGCTCCCTCCCTGTAGCTTCTGCCAATGATGATGACAGTGCTTGTTTGTAGGATATGTTTGTGGCAGCAGCACTAACACAGATGACAACGACAGCAAAACTGTAGCTTTCTCCCTGTCGTGCCCACCAACCACGCTGCCAACAATATTGTCAGCATGGAGTAGTTTATGGAGGTATCACTGCAAACGAGGAGAGTTGTGGTGGCAGCACTGACTTTGATGACAGTTAGATCGAGTAAAGCTCCCTCCTTGCAGCTTCTGCCAATGACAATGACAACAACAGTGCTTGTTACTTTGAGATGTTTGTAATGGCAGCAGTAATAAAGACGACGATGACAGAAAGACCTGCGACACTATTGTAGCTTATTAACTGTCGCACTGGCACATAGTCACTGTGGCAGTATTGCAGCTTATTTATTGTGGCACACTGTCGCAGATTTAGGATATCTACTGTGGTGTGTACTGTTGTACATTCTCACTCGGACAGTTTTGTAGCTTATTGATTGTCACACATTGTCACTGCGACAGATTGTAGCTTATTAATTGTCACACATGATCACTGCGACAGTATTGTAGCTTATTATTTGTCACATATAGTCACTGTGACAGTATCATAGCTGTAGTCCCTGCTACAGTAATGTAGCTTATTAATTTTCTCACATTGTCACTGCGACATTATTATAGCTTATTAATTGTTGCATATAGTGACTGCGAAAGTATTGTGGCTTATTAATTTGAGCAAAAAGTCAATGCGACAGTATTGTAGCTTATTAGTTGATGCACATTGTCACTGTGACAGTATGATAGCTTATTATTTCTTGCATTGAGAAACTGGGATAGTATTGTAGCTTATTACTTATTACGTTTAGTCACTGTGACAGTATTGTAGTTCATAAATTTTCGCACATTTATTGTCACACGTTATGGCAGAAGTAGGATATTCACTAGGCAATGTGTCACAAACTGTCTCACGTGTCACTGAAACAGTATTATAGCTTATTGAATGTCGCATATAGTCCCTGCAACAGTATTGTAGCTTATTAATTCTCGCACATTAATTGTCACACATTATGGCAGAAGTAGGATATTCACTAGGCAAGATGTGTCACAAACTGTCTCACATGTGAAACAAAAATGGGCCCCACCCATAATTCTGATAAACAGTATTACAGGGATGGGGTTTTTGTAATTTATTACTTTGGGTAGCGTGGCTGAATTAACAAATACTCCTCCATGCATCCAACAGACTATATTGACTAAGACAGTTAAAAGTCCATTAGTGGCCACAAGAATTTATTGCGAGAGAATCTACAAGATTACCGGTACACAAGAATTATGCCAAGACTGATATTACATAACAATTATATATAATTACTAACCAGAATGTGGCTGTCCAGGTTTCCCTGGTCCCTATAATCTCAGCTTCTGCTAAGATGGACCAGAGAGGCTCAGAGCCCGGTGGGACAGACACGGTACATCTACAGTGTTCATCAGTCCCAGGCGTAAGAGACTGGGCTGGGCTGGTACATGGCTCATGTATCAGTCTTTCCAGCCCTGTATCGCCAGCTCAGTAGTCATTGGTCAACCCAAGAGATCTGCATCTGGTGGCATTAACCCCAAGGGAATCTCCCCTGGTAGCCATGATGTCATAGGGTGTTCCCCCGGTAATACCAGGGGTAGGGCATTTGTGTAACACTATCCCCACCCTAGAGCGATGCGTCCTCGCGAGCTCACCTTATTAATAACCATTAATAAAATTTAACCACATCTAGTCTATTATGGGCCAACAGGCCATCAACCTATGGCTCAGTTAAACATAAAAAAATATCATTATTTATTTACTACCTATATGTGTAAAGTGCCAATATCCACAATTAACACATGTTTACAGTGGCGGAAAAACAAAATACAGGAACGAGTTTAATCATAAGGCATGCACGAGTTACAATTTGATAAAAATACATTGGTCACATATACAACAAATAAGAGGATTAAGATCAGCCTAATATCAATATAACTTCACCACACAGATGATAAAGCTAATAAAGTCAAATACTCAAACACAACAGAAACTACAAAGGTTTACATTATCCTATACCAGGATAAACATACTTAATGAAAAAGCTGGTAATATAAACGATGGGGTAACACCCAGAGTATAAAACATGAAATTTAATCTGATGAATAATAAATTTCCCGGATCACTGGCACACTTGTGACACAGAGTCACCGGACTTATGATTGACCATCAGATTACCGCTAAGAACTAATACAAGTCTACAGCACATAGTTAAGGATCTTATCATGTACATATTTGTACCTGATAAGTACATAAAATAGAAATATATGCATATATATATATATATATATATATATATATACATACACATACACACATATGTATACACATACGAGTTACTGCTGTATCGGCTCTGGGAGGGGTATTATTTTCATGCCCTCAGTATGGCCGATACAAACAGCAACTCTTAATTTAAATGTTTTAAGGCGCCACCGCACCAAGCCTGCTAGGGGTTTAAATCCGTCATGCCCTGTACAGACCGATGCGCGCAGCCATGCTCCTAAATCTAAATGCACATACACATACATATTAAGATATAATCAAAATTCTAAAAACAAAATATCTGTAATAAATGCAACTAGAGAGTTCATTTCTAAATAGTTCCACTATAAACATTAAAAACAATGAGGTATTCAGCATTCAAAATTGTCAATGAGGACTTTGGTTATGCCCTGATCAAATAGCATACATAAATATATTCAATATATATATATACATGTACAGATACACATACACATGCACACATGTAGAAGCTACTGCTGCACCGGGTCTGAAAGGGGTTTAATTTTCAGCATGCCCTTTCAGCAGTAGCTCATTGATACTATAACATCATGTAAGGAGCTGCCGCTTCAGTTCTGGGAGGGGTTTTAAATTTTGCATGCCCTTAGAACAGACCGTTGCGAGCAGCCCCATTTTACTATAGATCTTCAGTGATATACATGTATATATACCTTAACATGAACATAAACTAATATATATATATATATATATATATATATATATATATATATATATACACGTGTATAGCTATTCCATTCATTCAAATTTATATATATATACATTGCTGTCATGCCCAAGTCAGTGCAAGGGGGGTTTATCGGTCATGCCCCCAGGCTAAATTACATGGTTCGTGCAGCTCTGTTTCCCTCATTATATATATATATATATATACTTTCATTATCACGTATACATACATATATAAACATACGATGCTACCATAAAATAACATTATTCTACAGTTAACTCAAGGAATTTCTTTGAGTTCAACACAGGTATATAAAATACTAACATAACATTTACAGCACTAAAATAAGAATGACCAGCATGCATTACATTGACAAATTGTACGTTTACATTACAAATAAGAAAGCAATAGTAATCCCTGAAGCAAGTCATACATGATATTAGGCATACTAGCAGATAAAGATATTTATTTATACTTCAAGGTATAGAATGACCAACATAAATAGAACATTTGAAAGATAACAAGTCCAGGGTATATAACTTCTTATATATCGAAAGTGTAAAATGTTTGTTTCTGACAACTTTAATTCTAAAAAATATTTACTAACCCATACCTTACAACTAAAATATTACACAAATTTATATTACTTTTACTTTTTCCTGTTTCACAACAACAACAGGTTCTTGTCAGCATCTCTGTCCACCAGGTAGCACATTTCTGTGTTATGGATTATTCCATACAGAGTAGAAACATTACCAGGTATAGAGGCTGGGTGACAAAGACTACACGTGTATCACACATAATGTCACTTGATCCCATGACAGCCAGTGGGCACTGCACGGCAGACCCCCCTGATCATGGGGGAGAGGACACAGGGACAGCTGCTTGTCTGTCCACAAATGTCTCAGCAGCATTCCTGCTACTTAATGAGGTGGGAAACACTCCAAAGCCATGTAACGATGCCATCTGCAAAGTCTATGGCCCTTACCCCCTCCCTTTGAAAATACAGCTCTCCCTAGAGCTGACCTAACGACCCAAGGATACCTCCCTGGTTTAGTTTCACAAAAGGACATGCCACAGACCAGCAAGACTAAATTACTGTGAAGTGTCTTAGTAATCAGGAGAGACAATGTCAAGGGGTTGAACTAAGCAGAGAATGTAACCAGAAACCAATAGCCATATGACCCCTTGTGAACGGAGCCCGAGGCTGTATCACCAGGAGATGAAACAAGATCCCTTGAGAAAAGCCACTGGCAGAAAGCAACAAGTAACTGATGAAAATAAGGCCAAGCAAGGAAAACCATGCATGGTTGAAGGAACAAAAACAGAAATTTTACACCGAGTGAAAATGGAGGAGGCCAAAATGAATCACAGAAAATGTGAAGCCACAAACAGAATGGTATGAAGTTTAAAGAGATGCAAAAGTGATCCTTATTTTTAAATTACTATAAGTGAAACATGCACAGCAAGGTGGCCAATCAAGGCAGATCTGTGCTAAGAAAACTGGATTGGTGTGGCCTTAAAGAACAAAAGCATAGGAGCAGACTAGCCTGTTAGGGAAGATACTTTAAGTAAAACCAAAGAATAGCAGTTTTATACAGTTTTAACTGTCAGCAGTGCAACAAGAATACATTAAAATCAGCAACTCATCTAAGCTAAACCGACATAAAAGCTAACATAAAAGAATGAAAGCATGGGCCGAAAAACCGCTGCCGCCAATGAAACAAAAATGGGCCCCACCTCTAATTCTGATTAAACAGTATTACAGGGATGGGGTATTTTGTAATTTATTACTTTGGGTAGCGTGGCTGAATTAAAAATACTTCTCTGTGCATCCAACAGACTATATTGACTAAGACAGTTAAAAGTCCATTAGTGGCCACAAGAATTTATTGCGAGAGAAACTACAAGATTACCGGTACACAAGAATTATGCCAAGACTGATATTACATAACAATTATATATAATTACTAACCAGAATGTGGCTGTCCAGGTTTCCCTGGTCCCTATAATCTCAGCTTCTGCTAAGATGGACCAGAGAGGCTCAGAGCCCGGTGGGACAGACACCGTACATCTACAGTGTTCATCAGTCCCAGGCCTAAGAGACTGGGCTGGGCTGGTACATGGCTCATGTATCAGTCTTTCCAGCCCTGTATCGCCAGCTCAGTGGTCATTGGTCAACCCAAGAGATCTGCATCTGGTGGCATTAACCCCAAGGGAATCTCCCCTGGTAGCCATGATGTCATAGGGTGTTCCCCCGGTAATACCAGGGGTAGGGCATTTGTGTAACACATGTCACTGCGGCAGTATTGTAGCATATTTATTGTCACACATTGACACTGCAGCAGTATTGTAGCTTATTAATTGATGCATATAGTCACTGTGACAGTGCAACAGCTTATTAATTGTTGCATATAGTAACTGCATGTGACAGTATTGTAGCTTATTACTTGTCCCACATTGTCACTAAGACAGTATTGTAGTTTATCAGCTGTCACGCATAGTCCCTGCAACATTATTGTAGCTTATTAATTGTTACATGTAGTCACTGTGACAGTATTGTAGCTCATTAATTCTCGCACATTAATTAATTGTCACACATTATGGCAGAAGTAGGATATTCACTAGGCAATGTGTCACAAACTGTCTCAAGTGTCACTGAAACAGTATTATAGCTTATTAATTGTCTCACATTGTCACTGCGACATAATTATAGCTTATTAATTGTCACCTATAGTGACTGCAACAGTATTGTGGCTTATTAATTGTCGGATAAAGTCACTGGACAGCATTGTAGCTTATTAATTGACACACATTGTCACTGTGACAGTATAATACTTATTAATTGTTGCATTTAGTAACTGCAACAGTATAGTAACTTATCACTCGTCTCATAGTCACTGCGACATTATTATAGCCTATTAATTGTCACATAACGTCACTGTAACAGTATTGTAGCTCATTAAATCTCGCACATTATTTGTCACACATTATGGCAGAAGTAGAATATTCACTAGGCAATGTGTCACAAACTGTCTCACGTGTCACTGAAACAGTATTGTACCTTATTAACTGTTGCACATGGTCACTGCCACAGTATTGTAGCTTATTGATTGTCACACATTGTCACTGCGACAGATTGTAGCTTATTAATTGTCACACATGATCACTGCCACAGTATTGTAGCTTATTATTTGTCACATATAGTCACTGTGACAGTATCATAGCTGTAGTCCCTGCTACAGTATTGTAGCTTATTAATTGTCTCACATTGTCACTGCGACATTATTATAGCTTATTAATTGTCGCTTACAGTGACTGCGAAAGTATTGTGGCTTATTAATTTGAGCTAAAAGTCAATGCGACAGTATTGTAGCTTATTAGTTGATGCACATTGTTACTGTGACAGTATGATAGCTGATTATTTCTTGCATTGAGAAACTGGGATAGTATTGTAGCTTATTACTTGTCATGTTTAGTCACTGTGACAGTATTGTAGCTCATTAATTCTCGCACATTCATTAATTGTCACACATTATGGCAGAAGTAGGATATTCACTAGGCAATGTGTCACAAACTGTCTCAAGTGTCACTGAAACAGTATTTTTAGCTTATTAATTGTCTCACATTGTCACTGCGACATAATTATAGCTTATTAATTGTCACCTATAGTGCCTGCAACAGTATTGTGGCTTATTAATTGTCGGATAAAGTCACTGGACAGCATTGTAGCTTATTAATTGACACACATTGTCACTGTGACAGTATAATACTTATTAATTGTTGCATTTAGTAACTGCAACAGTATAGTAACTTATCACTCGTCTCATAGTCACTGCGACATTATTATAGCCTATTAATTGTCACATTAAGTCACTGTAACAGTATTGTAGCTCATTAAATCTCGCACATTATTTGTCACACATTATGGCAGAAGTAGAATATTCACTAGGCAATGTGTCACAAACTGTCTCACGTGTCACTGAAACAGTATTGTACCTTATTAACTGTTGCACATGGTCACTGCCACAGTATTGTAGCTTATTGATTGTCACACATTGTCACTGCGACAGATTGTAGCTTATTGATTGTCACACATGATCACTGCCATAGTATTGTAGCTTATTATTTGTCACATATAGTCACTGTGACAGTATCATAGCTGTAGTCCCTGCTACAGTATTGTAGCTTATTTATTGTCTCACATTGTCACTGTGACATTATTATAGCTTATTAATTGTCACATATAGTGACTGCGATAGTATTGTGGCTTATTAATTTGAGCAAAAAGTCAATGCGACAGTATTGTAGCTTATTAATTGTCTCACATTGTCACTGCGACAGTATTATAGCTTATTAATTGTCGCATATAGTTGCGACACTATTGAGGCTTATTAATTGTCGGATAAAGTCACTGTGACAGTATTGTAGCTTATCACTGGTCCCATAGTCACTGCGACATTATTATAGCCTATTAATTGTCACATTGGGTCACTAGTGTAACAGTATTGTAGCTCATTAATTTTCGCACATTAATTGTCACACATTATGGCAAAAGTAGAATATTCACTAGGAAATGTGTCACAAACTGTCTCACGTGTCACTGAAACAATATTGTACCTTATTAAATGTTGCACATGGTCACTGCCACAGTATTGTAGCTTATAAATTGATGCATATAGTGACAGCGACAGTGTTTCAGCTTAATAATTGTCGCATAAAGTCACTGCCACAGTATTGTAGCTTATTAATTGTCACACATTGTTCCTGTGACAGGATAAAAGCTTATCAATATGTTGCATATAGTAACTGCAACAGTATTGTAACTAATTAATTGTCGCACATTGTCACTGAGAGAGTTTTTTAACATATTAATTGTCGCACATTGTCACTGAGACAGTGTTGTAGCTTATTAATTGTCTCACATTGTCACTGAGACAGTATGATAGCTTATTATTTGTCACATATAGTGACTGCGACAGTATTATAGCTGATTAATTGTCGCCTATAGTCGCTGCGACAATATTGTAACTTATTACTTGTCTCGTTTTGTCACTGACAGTATTGTTGCTTGTTACTTGTTGCACATAGTCCCTGTGACAGTATTATAGCTTATTCATTGTCACATATAGCCACTGTGCCAGTATTGTAGCTTATTAATTCTTGCAAATTAATTGTCACACATTATGGCAGAAGTAGGATATTCACTATAGGCAATGTGTCACAAACTGTCTCTCATGTCACTGAGACAGTATTGTAGCTTATTAATTGTCGCACATAGTCACTGCCACAGTATTGTAGCTAATATTAGTTGTCATACATTGTCACTGAGACAGTATTGTAGCTATTTAATTGTAGCATTTAGTCACGGCAACAGTATTGTTGCTTATTAATTGTTGCGCATTGTCACTGAAACAGAATTGTAGCTTATTAATTGTCACACTGGCATATAGTTACTGTGACAGTATTGTAGCTTATTTATTGTGCACATTGCAACTGAGACAGCATTACAGCTTATATACATAGAAACTTGAAGGAAAATGAAAATAAAAGATCCTCCCTTGTTATTGGTCATAATTTCCATAGTGCGTGTGTAGATCCAAAAACATTATTAAACTCCAATCATTTTCACTGATACTTATATCTGATCATGTTGTTTCAGTATAGCATGAATTAACTGTGATATCCATTCATTAGCTCAGCTGACTATAAGTCATCTGAGCTATAGTCGTGGTCCTTTGTCCGTCATCCGTTCATCCGTCCTGCCGTAACCAGGGCACATTTTAAAACCGTTGGACCTACGAATCCAAAATTCTGCATACCATTACCCCAAAATCTCCTACTATCCAAAACATTTGGTCATTAGGCTTTCATTCCTTCGAGATAATAAGGAAAAACCTTTGTTTTTCATTAAAAAAAGCCATTGTTACACTTCAAGGCTGCCTAATATCAAAACCACTGATTTGTTTTTTATTATATTTAGTATTCCTATATTTCCATACATTTCCTATGCACATACCAAAATTTTGGTCAGTATTTGGTATTATTTTTAAGTTATGGGCCTAAATATAATACAATTTTTGAAAATTCAGAAAATATATTTGCTCACATAACATGAGATATGCTGAAGCAGGAGACTTTTTTTTTAGCAATATAACTTTATTTAATCAAGATTCAATTGTTTACCCAAAATTAGATCTGAATTTTGCCAATTTTTAAAGTTATTAGCATACATAAAAAATAGCTTAAATTTTGTCCAACTTTGGCATTGGCATGTTTTTTCCCCTGTAAACACTGTTGATTTAATTTTCACTATACATATACATAAGGATTTAATCTTTTAAAATCTGAAATTTCAAAGTAATTGATTGAAAAGAGTAGCTTTTATTCAAGTTTTCATACACCATGTCAAGTATTGTTTACATCTAGCCCACCTAGCTGTACAGCCTTCACTTGCATTATGTAACCCACCCCAGGCAGCTTGCCTTTGCTCAGCTTGGCCCCTAGTAGCAGGCTTCCCCTATGCCCTGCACTCAAAAAAAAAATGGTGCATTAACTAGATGAATGTTATAATTTTCTGTATTTTATTTTATTCTGCCATTTTACCTGCTACCGTTGCATTAAATGACAGCCTACTTCGCCATAAAAGATGAGCCCATTTCATTAATCCCAATGCACAGTCAACTTGAAACTACTGAACACCCTGTAACTGTGATGTTTATTCCACTCTGTCACAGGAACATGCTTTAATTTCATTAGAACCTGTTCAGACATCGCTCCCTAACACATGGACAGCCCTGATTGATATATACTGTATATTTTCAGTAACATCTTCAACTACAGGTACAGGCACCAATTCATCAAACACTACATTCCATGCAATTTGTCCAGACCTTGTATGTAATATAAAATGTTTACATGTTTATATGATATCCTGAGTAATAATATAGTTGTAATGCAACAGCAGTTTCTGAAGCCTGTCACACAGAGTTTAGGGTCATTTAATCATTTATTGGAAGAGCTGTTAAAATTTGAACTCATGCCTTTACATGAATCTTAATAAGGATTGGCTTTCTCAAGAACAAGAGTAATATGTGCAACACATCACAGTGTTTGATGCTGCCTGGCCTTAAGCCAGTCTCCCAAACTGGTAAAAGTTATATATTGGTGACAAGATTTATATCAACCAAGTTCTCATAATGAAAAATGACTTGAATGTCCTAGAGATAGTGCATGCTCAAACAGGGCTAAGGGTTGTACCATCAGGGAGGCAGCTTTGCTGTGAGTGTCGTCGTCGGCAGTGCTGCCGCCACAAACTACTCCAAGAGGCCAGCACTGTCGTCGTCGTCGTCATTGGCAGAACCATCAGGGAGGCAGCTTTGCTGTGAGTGTCGTCGTCGGCAGTGCTGCCGCCACAAACTACTCCAAGAGGCCAGCACTGTCGTCGTCGTCGTCGTTATTGGCAGAACCGAGAGGGAGGCAGCTTTGCTGTGACTGTCGTCATCGGCAGTGCTGCCGCCACAAACTACTCCAAGAGGCCAGCACTGTCGTCGTCGTCGTCGTCATTGGCAGAACCGAGAGGGAGGCAGCTTTGCTATGACTGTCGTCGTCGGCGGTTCCGCCGCCACAAACTCTTCCAAGAGGCCAGCACTGTCGTTGTCGTCGTCGTCATTGGCAGAACCATCAGGGAGGCAGCTTTGCTGTGACTGTCGTCGTCGGCAGTGCTGCCGCCACAAACTACCCCAAGAGGCCAGCACTGTCGTCGTCGTCGTCGTCATTGGCAGAACCATCAGGGAGCTGGTAGGCTTTGCTGTGACTGTCGTCGTCGGCAGTGCTGCCGCCACAAACTACTCCAAGAGGCCAGCACTGTCGTCGTCGTCGTCATTGGCAGAACCATCAGGGAGTAAGTTTTGCTGTGAGTGTCGTCGTCGGCAGTGCTGCCGCCACAAACTACTCCAAGAGGCCAGCACTGTCGTCGTCGTCGTCGTCATTGGCAGAACCAAGAGGGAGGCAGTTTTGCTGTGACTGTCGTCGTCGGCAGTGCTGCCGCCACAAACTACTCCAAGAGGCCAGCACTGTCGTCATCGTCGTCGTCATTGGCAGAACCGAGAGGGAGGCAGCTTTGCTGTGACTATCGTCGTCTGCAGTACTGCCGCCACAAACTACTCCAATAGGCCAGCACTGTCGTCGTCGTCGTCGTCATTGGCAGAACCATCAGGTAGGCAGCTTTGCTATGACTGTCGTCGTCGGCGGTTCCGCCGCCACAAACTACTCCAAGAGGCCAGCACTGTCGTCGTCGTCGTCATTGGCAGAACCATCAGGGAGTAAGCTTTGCTGTGACTGTCGTTGTCGGCAGTGCTGCCGCCACCAACTACTCCATGAGGCCAGCACTGTCGTCGTCGTCGTCATTGGCAGAACCATCAGGGAGTAAACTTTGCTGTGACTGTCGTCGTCGGCAGTGCTGCCGCCACAAACTACTCCAAGAAGCCAGCACTGTCGTCGTCGTCATTGGCAGAACCATCAGGGAGGCAGCTTTGCTGTGACTGTCGTTGTCGGCAGTGCTGCCGCCACCAACTACTCCATGAGGCCAGCACTGTCGTCGTCGTCGTCATTGGCAGAACCATCAGGGAGTAAACTTTGCTGTGACTGTCGTCGTCGGCAGTGCTGCCGCCACAAACTACCCCAAGAGGCCAGCACTGTCGTCGTCGTCGTCGTCGTCGTCATTGGCAGAACCATCAGGGAGTTAGCTTTGCTGTGACTGTCGTCGTCGGCAGTGCTGCCGCCACAAACTACTCCAAGAGGCCAGCACTGTCGTTGTCGTCGTCGTCATTGGCAGAACCGGGAGGGAGGCAGCTTTGCTGTGACTGTCGTCGTCGGCAGTTCCGCCGCCACAAACTACTCCAAGAGGCCAGCACTGTCGTCGTCGTCGTCGTCATTGGCAGAACCATCAGGGAGCTGGTAAGCTTTGCTGTGACTGTCGTCGTCGGCAGTGCTGCCGCCACAAACTACTCCAAGAGGCCAGCACTGTCGTCGTCGTCGTCATTGGCAGAACCATCAGGGAGTAAGTTTTGCTGTGAGTGTCGTCGTCGGCAGTGCTGCCGCCACAAACTAGTCCAAGAGGCCAGCACTGTCGTCGTCGTCGTCGTCATTGGCAGAACCAAGAGGGAGGCAGTTTTGCTGTGACTGTCGTCGTCGGTAGTGCTGCCGCCACAAACTACTCCAAGAGGCCAGCACTGTCGTCGTCGTCGTCGTCATTGGCAGAACCGAGAGGGAGGCAGCTTTGCTGTGACTGTCGTCGTCTGCAGTACTGCCGCCACAAACTACTCCAATAGGCCAGCACTGTCGTCGTCGTCGTCGTCATTGGCAGAACCATCAGGTAGGCAGCTTTGCTATGACTGTCGTCGTCGGCGGTTCCGCCGCCACAAACTACTCCAAGAGGCCAGCACTGTCGTCGTCGTCGTCATTGGCAGAACCATCAGGGAGTATGCTTTGCTGTGACTGTCGTCGTCGGCAGTGCTGCCGCCACCAACTACTCCATGAGGCCAGCACTGTCGTCGTCGTCGTCATTGGCAGAACCATCAGGGAGTATGCTTTGCTGTGACTGTCGTCGTCAGCAGTGCTGCCGCCACAAACTACTCCAAGAAGCCAGCACTGTCGTCGTCGTCGTCGTCATTGGCAGAACCATCAGGGAGGCAGCTTTGCTGTGACTGTCGTCGTCGGCAGTGCTGCCGCCACAAACTACCCCAAGAGGCCAGCACTGTCGTCGTCGTCGTCGTCGTCGTCATTGGCAGAACCATCAGGGAGTTAGCTTTGCTGTGACTGTCGTCGTCGGCAGTGCTGCCGCCACAAACTACTCCAAGAGGCCAGCACTGTCGTCGTCGTTGTCGTCATTGGCAGAACCGGGAGGGAGGCAGCTTTCCTGTGACTGTCGTCGTCTGCAGTGCTGCCGCCACAAACTACTCCAATAGGCCAGCACTGTCGTCGTCGTCGTCGTCATTGGCAGAACCATCAGGTAGGCAGCTTTGCTATGACTGTCGTCGTCGGCGGTTCCGCCGCCACAAACTACTCCAATAGGCCAGCACTGTCGTCGTCGTCGTCGCCATTGGCAGAACCATCAGGTAGGCAGCTTTGCTATGACTGTCGTCGTCGGCAGTGCTGCCGCCACAAACTAATCCAAGAGGCCAGCACTGTCGTCGTCGTCGTCGTCATTGGCAGAACCATCAGGGAGGCAGCTTTGCTGTGACTGTCGTCGTCGGCAGTGCTGCCGCCACAAACTACCCAAAGAGGCCAGCACTGTCGTCGTCGTCGTCGTCGTCGTCATTGGCAGAACCATCAGGGAGTTAGCTTTGCTGTGACTGTCGTCGTCGGCAGTGCTGCCGCCACAAACTACTCCAAGAGGCCAGCACTGTCGTCGTCGTCGTCGTCATTGGCAGAACCGGGAGGGAGGCAGCTTTCCTGTGACTGTCGTCGTCGGCAGTTCCGCCGCCACAAACTACTCCAAGAGGCCAGCACTGTCGTCGTCGTCATCGTCATTGGCAGAACCATCAGGGAGCTGGTAAGCTTTGCTGTGACTGTCGTCGTCGGCAGTGCTGCCGCCACAAACTACTCCAAGAGGCCAGCACTGTCGTCGTCGTCGTCATTGGCAGAACCATCAGGGAGTAAGTTTTGCTGTGAGTGTCGTCGTCGGCAGTGCTGCCGCCACAAACTACTCCAAGAGGCCAGCACTGTCGTCGTCGTCGTCGTCATTGGCAGAACCAAGAGGGAGGCAGTTTTGCTGTGACTGTCGTCGTCGGCAGTGCTGCCGCCACAAACTACTCCAAGAGGCCAGCACTGTCGTCGTCGTCATTGGCAGAACCGAGAGGGAGGCAGCTTTGCTGTGACTGTCGTCGTCTGCAGTACTGCCGCCACAAACTACTCCAATAGGCCAGCACTGTCGTCGTTGTCGTCGTCATTGGCAGAACCATCAGGTAGGCAGCTTTGCTATGACTGTCGTCGTCGGCGGTTCCGCTGCCACAAACTACTCCAAGAGGCCAGCACTGTCGTCGTCGTCGTCATTGGCAGAACCATCAGGGAGTAAGCTTTGCTGTGACTGTCGTCGTCGGCAGTGCTGCCGCCACCAACTACTCCATGAGGCCAGCACTGTCGTCGTCGTCGTCATTGGCAGAACCATCAGGGAGTAAACTTTGCTGTGACTGTCGTCGTCGGCAGTGCTGCCGCCACAAACTACTCCAAGAAGCCAGCACTGTCGTCGTCGTCGTCGTCATTGGCAGAACCATCAGGGAGGCAGCTTTGCTGTGACTGTAGTCGTCGGCAGTGCTGCCGCCACAAACTACCCCAAGAGGCCAGCACTGTCGTCGTCGTCGTCGTCATTGGCAGAACCATCAGGGAGTTAGCTTTGCTGTGACTGTCGTCGTCGGCAGTGCTGCCGCCACAAACTACTCCAAGAGGCCAGCACTGTCGTCGTCGTCGTCGTCATTGGCAGAACCGGGAGGGATACAGCTTTGCTGTGACTGTCGTCGTCGGCAGTTCCGCCGCCACAAACTACTCCAAGAGGCCAGCACTGTCGTCGTCGTCGTCGTCATTGGCAGAACCATCAGGGAGGCAGCTTTGCTGTGACTGTCGTCGTCGGCAGTGCTGCCGCCACAAACTACCCCAAGAGGCCAGCACTGTCGTCGTCGTCGTCGTCATTGGCAGAACCATCAGGGAGCTGGTAAGCTTTGCTGTGACTGTCGTCGTCGGCAGTGCTGCCGCCACAAACTACTCCAAGAGGCCAGCACTGTCGTTGTCGTCATTGGCAGAACCTTCAGGGAGGCAGCTTTGCTGTGACTGTCGTCGTGGGCAGTGCTGCCGCCACAAACTACTCCAAGAGGCCAGCACTGTCGTCGTCGTCGTCGTCATTGGCAGAACCATCAGGGAGTAAGCTTTGCTGTGACTGTCGTCGTCGGCAGTGCTGCCGCCACAAACTACTCCAAGAGGCCAGCACTGTCGTCGTCGTCGTCATTGGCAGAACAATCAGGGAGTAAGTTTTGCTGTGACTGTCGTCGTCGGCAGTGCTGCCGCCACAAACTACTCCAATAGGCCAGCACTGTCGTCGTCGTCGTCGTCATTGGCAGAACCATCAGGTAGGCAGCTTTGCTATGACTGTCGTCGTCCGCGGTTCCGCCGCCACAAACTACTCCAAGAGGCCAGCACTGTCGTCGTCGTCGTCATTGGCAGAACCATCAGGGAGTAAGCTTTGCTGTGACTGTCGTCGTCGGCAGTGCTGCCGCCACCAACTACTCCATGAGGCCGGCACTGTCGTCGTCGTCGTCATTGGCAGAACCATCAGGGAGTAAACTTTGCTGTGACTGTCGTCGTCGGCAGTGCTGCCGCCACAAACTACTCCAAGATGCCAGCACTGTCGTCGTCGTTGGCAGAACCATCAGGGAGGCAGCTTTGCTGTGACTGTCGTCGTCGGCAGTGCTGCTGCCACAAACTACTCCAAGAGGCCAGCACTGTCGTCGTCGTCGTCGTCATTGGCAGAACCGAGAGGGAGGCAGCTTTGCTATGACTGTAGTCGTCGGCTGTTACGCCGCCACAAACTACTCCAAGAGGCCAGCATTGTCGTCGTCGTCGTCATTGGCAGAACCATCAGGGAGGCAGCTTTGCTGTGACTGTCGTCGTCGGCAGTGCTGCCGCCAAAAACTACCCCAAGAGGCCAGCACTGTCGTCGTCGTCGTCGTCATTGGCAGAACCATCAGGGAGTAAGCTTTGCTGTGACTGTCGTTGTCGGCAGTGCTGCCGCCACAAACTACTCCAAGAGGCCAGCACTGTCGTCGTCGTCGTCGTCATTGGCAGAACCATCAGGGAGTGAGCTTTGCTGTGACTGTCGTCGTCGGCAGTGCTGCTGCCACAAACTACTCCAAGAGGCCAGCACTGTCGTCGTCGTCGTCGTCATTGGCAGAACCATCAGGGAGTAAGCTTTGCTGTGACTGTCGTCGTTGGCAGTGCTGCCGCCACAAACTACTCCAAGAGGCCAGCACTGTCGTCGTCGTCGTCATTGGCAGAACCATCAGGGAGGCAGCTTTGCTGTGACTGTCGTCGTCGGCAGTGCTGCCGCCACAAACTGCTCCAAGAAGCCAGCACTGTCGTCGTCGTCGTCGTCATTGGCAGAACCATCAGGGAGTAAGCTTTGCTGTGACTGTCGTCGTCGGCAGTGCTGCCGCCACAAACTACTACGTCGGCAGTGCATATGCATCCTTAGCATGTAGATGCATCCAGGGTAGGCAGATGCATCTGAATGAATGTGCACCCTGTGAGTCCTGGATGCATTTGGGGAGTGTGTCTTCAGTTGGTGATCCTCCGTGCCCCTTGCATCCACAGTGTTAGAAAGGTTTATGGGGAATCAACACATATAAGCTACATATAAGGTTGATAGGGACATGGAGGATTCCCCCAGAATTTACAGCTTTTGGCTATAGTGTCGCGTGCCGTGGAATTGCTATGGCACTTTACGTTCGGGCACATAAGGCAGCTCATATAATGATTGAGCATGGTATATTAAGAAGATATCTATTATATCAAGATGGGATTTCGCCTTTAAAGAAAATAATGTGGAGATATATCATGTTAATCATGGAAGGCCTGTCGTCATTTGCCCTCAATTGGATTGTTCGTAGGATGGTTAAAGCATACAGCTTGCTGTTAGTATAGAGTTGCCACTTGTGTCGGATCAGCCACACCCGAGAAATCGATTACACCATGAAATCTTTTCAAGCAATAGAACAGGCCAAGAAGATCTTAATATCATAATAAATATTTTTAAAGCTACAGGTATATAATGAAATATCAGGTTATGTTCAAATTTAGGAGGACCAAATTTCATTTGAGGGAAGGTAATTGTGATAGTGAAAAACCAAGTTGTAGCATACGCATATAGGGACTTTTTACCCCAATTCACGCGATGCCACGGCTATTCAGAGAGAATAGCCTCACGGCCGCTACGTGGGGGTTCCTGGGTTATGCGCCGGGCGTACACCGCGTCACGCACTACGCGGCAAAGAAGTACTCAAGTATTACGAAGTTATGACAAATTCCTGCACAGTTAAGCTACTGTTTATTTGAATATTTTAAAATAATTATAAAATCGTGTGATGAACTGTTTATGTGGTACGTGACATGTCTTGATAAAACAAAATATAAACAAAAACACATGTGACTATTGAGCGAAAATCGGAGATGCAGTCGATTTCATGGTTCATAATACGTCCTCTTCCGATGAACTGCTTGGGGTAAAATGAAAAAGAATTCATGCATAAAAATACCAAATACGTTCTTTGTGTGCTTTTTTTCGTACAACCGCTCAAACTGACAGTCCGCTTAACCATTTTTTTTATGATAGGCGAGACTCATTGTTAGTTAACCGAGACCGATAAAGTAGTCCGACGACCCCCTGCATGGTGTCAGAGAGGTCTTAACCGTAATGTCAAAGGTCGATTGTTGAGAATGTTTTTACCCCGGGCCCCGTTGGATACACACAAGCTGCCGGTCCAGCCGGGTACCGCTCCGCACAGCGCAAGCGCTCTGTGCTGTATGGGGCTGTATGATTATGTAACTTGGTGAGTGGTCAGCAAAACCCGCAGCTCACAACAAAGAACGTGCGTGTGTTATTTTGGATAAATGGACTCCCTGTAGTTTGAAAGTTTCAGAGTTAATCAGATTCATTCATATATCATTGTGTAGCTTGTAGCACGACCAAACTGGTGGTTAGTTGTTTATGGATGTTTTGTAATATTTAAGAAGTTAACAATGATAGCACAAAACGAGGAGATAATGCCTACAAATAAACACTTAAACCAATGATATGAAGTATTCTAGTCTCATTTTTAACAACTATTTACATATTTGCTAGGGTATCGCAGCGATATGTTAGTGTTAATCATATTGAGATAATATGATAATTTGATACAGATATGATGGTCACCGAGCCCATATACAACACAAGTTTGCTGCAGGCTATGACTGTTTCGTTTAGGTTCGCGGCCTCTGGCTATAAATAAGCCAAGCGGAGTTAGTCCGGGGATAAAGTGGACCCTGAAACCCAGTTGAACCTAGTAGCTTAGCGAATTAGTGATTTTAGTAATTTTGTAATGTGGTGACCTCAGCAACTTAGTAGATCAGCAGAAGCCTTCGGGACTTGTAATTTGTACCATGTGTGTTTCTACGAATAAAAACTAAATTCTATAGAACGGATTTTCTTCGTGATTGTGTGCTGTCATGGTAGAGTTTATGTATGTGTGAGTGTATCCCTAACCGCACACCATATACATGGGTAGCCCTCTGAAGGCTGCTTACAGCAGAAATGCTTACCTCAATGTAGAGATTTGCAGGTAATTACTTAACCATACATATAAAGTGGCTGCTTCCTGAAGGCTTTGTAAAATTTATAGTCAAAATACACAATTGCTGTGCTTCTTCTGCACATTTTTCCTTAAAATTTCACAAACTCAGAACTTCCACAAAAACTTTGTTTGACCTCTCTTTTCATACTTTACGTAAGATCGATTGACCCGCAGACGGAGAATGAGATCACAGCGTTTGACTGATTTCACTTTCCAGTGAGTCTAGTTGGATTGCCAAAGAGTGAATCAACATGTCACCAACCATAATATGACAAAAAACACATTCTTGGCGTCACTTAACGGCCCTGGATACTAAATCATCGAGCAGATGCAGAGCGAATCCTTGGTATAAACAACCTATACGTTTCAATCCATAAGCAGAACATTACATGAAAATAACCTCTTTATAATAATAAATCAATCTAAATAAATAAAATAAATAGGTGAATTTTACATTTAAACTTGTCCTTGTCACGTTTGATCTGTTACTTTATGGCTGAGTTTTATGCGAAGTACATTTACAATAACTAGGTTTGTCATCTCGGACAAGGCTTGCTGACACCAGGGATTAGGAAGTTCAGTATATGCCAAGAACAAATTACACATAAACTGAAGTGTCAAACTGCATGTCATCTGTGAACGCCCCATTTCACATGTATTGTTTCTTTGACTCGATGTACTATGTACTTTATTTGACTGTCAATATAGTCAATATGAAAATAGTTAAGACACCGCCAAGCAACAGCTCCTAAAACACAGTCTGGACACTTACAAGCGTAACCTCCATGGCGGCTCTCATATTTAGTGTAGCAATTTCTCTTGTGATTCCCTTACCGCTAATTAATTTCTGGTATAGCCATACTGAAAAAATATTCATCCCCTGAATCTGAGCCATTACATTGTGACCTATAAATCAGTTTGTTTTTTTTTGTTTTAAACGTCTTACATATAGCATGCGTGTCTCAATTCTAAAGAACCATGGTTCTTTTTAGCTCGGCTGACTAAGTCATTTGAGCTATATCGATCACCCTATGTCCGGCGTTCGTCCGATTGGACGGCCGTCCGTCCGTTCACAGGGCACAAATCGTAACCGTAAGACCTAGAAACTTTTAACTGTTCATCCAGGGAGGTCCTAGGCAAATTTCCTTGGAAACCTGAAATTAGCTCATGGTGACCTATATTTTGTGACCTATGTGCCGAAAACATGATCACCCAGACATTCAGACGGGACACAAATTGTATCCATTAGGCCTATAATCCTATAACATGACATTAAGGGAGGTCCTCAGCAAATATCCTTGGAAACTTGAAGTTAGGTCACTGTGAGCTATATCCTGCGACCTATAGGGAAAAGATGTCATATGAACACCCTGAACGTCAGATAAGGACAAATCGTATCTGTTAGGCCTAAAATCTTTTAACACATATCCTGGGAGTTTCTAGGCAAATATCATTGGAAACCTGAAAGTAGGTCATGGTGAACTCTATTCTGTGACCTTCGGGCCAAAAATGGGCCACAAAAGCAAGGGAGATTCTAACATGATTAAAGTACCTTTAACGTTAGATGGGTAAAAACTGTATACATTAGGCCTATATATAAAGGTTCTGGGCAAATCTCCTTTGAAATTAAAAATTAGGTCATGATGACCTATATTCTGCAAGCTACTGGCCAGAAGCTTGATTTTGAGCAGTCAGACAGGGCACAACTTGTTTTCATTAGCCCTAGACCCTTCTAACATGACATTCAGAAGAATTCTCCTTGGAAACCTGAAATGGTGACCTATATTCTGCTAGCTATGGACCAGAAACATGACTTTGAGCACCCAGACAGACAGGATACAAATTGTATCCATTTTCCTTGGAACCCTTTATTGTGAAATCCAGAAAGGGGGGGGGGGGGGTGTCCTTGGCAGGTCTCCTTTGAATCATGAATTTTTTATTTTCTGTCCATTCTGTCCATAGTAACATTAGCCATAGGCTATTCTCACAGACAATATATGACATTAATAAAAGAAATGAGCACCCAGTCAAATTTAGCTGAGCGTCATGGCCGATAGGCAACTTGTTTTAAGTATCGATTGCTACCAAAGTTTCAGATTTGTTTGTAGTTTTCAACCGAACAAATAAATAAACACACCATGTTTAAGAGAACACAAAAACATCCAGTGGAAGCGGATAATGTCACGATTTGCGGTCACGATCTACGGTCACGATCTGCGGTCATGCAGTGATGATGAGAGGTATCTGCATCCGAGATGGTTCAATTACGCGATTGATAATTCAACCCACTGAGGACGGTGACACAAGGATACTATAATTTACCATTACAAACCTTCCAGAGCAATATGTACACCGAGCATACCAATTTATTTTAAAGTTTTAACACTGCTGTTGCTGTCAGTTTTCAGGGTCATCTAGGTCAGCATAATAAACCTAAATTAAAGACATGAACCCAGTTCCTTATTTAATGCCTTAGGCATAATAGATGTGTCCTGAATAAGCAGACAGAACATCGCCAGTTGCAGAATGTTTGCCGTTGATTCATTTTAAGCTCACGGTCGATACATCAGATAAACGATGAAAATGTGCCATGTCTCACGCAGTGCTTTGAATTGGTCAGTTTTGACAGGCGTCTTGTTTCCAATCTGACAATTAACCTGGTCAATAATTTAAGTCCCGTGACGGGGAAACACGGAAAACCCGTGACGGATCAGACAACCCACATCGAAGCTGCTTCTGAATCAGAAGGCCTTACCGTGTCGTTAGTGGCTCACTACGTCATGGAAAGGTTATATAACGTGATGCATCGCACAAATCTAACTAACCTTCTTAGCAGATGGGCAGTTGAAATCTTTAGAAATAACCACTTTCCACGAATGTTAAACAGAATTAGCGTGAATGATCTATAAATTATTGTCATTATACAAACATTTTCATATTAGCCGTATACGAGAGACTTCATTGACTGTAGGCAGGACGTAACACCTTGATAAAATTAAATAATTTACAAATTGATTCGTTCTGATTGAGTATATCCTGACAATTTTTTTACGATTTCTTGCATTTGGCAACACACATGATTTAAACTTTCTACGACAACGATGAAACTATGAACGAATACACGCAGTCCTATATCAGTAATATGGTGCACACATAATTTTAATTCAGCGATATGTCTACATTATGTCACCGATTCTTCTTCATAACGTCTGCATTATGTCACCGATTCTTCTATGTAATGTCTGCATTATGTCACCGATTCTTCTAAGTAATGTCTACATTATGTCTGCGATGCGTCTACGTAATATCTACATTATGTCTGCGATGCGTCTACATATAATGTCTGCAAAATGTCTGCGATTCGTCTACATAACGTCTGCATTATGTCACCGATTCTTCTACATAACGTCCGCATTATGTCACCGATTCTTCTACATAACGTCTGCATTATGTCACCAATTCTTCTTCGTGATGTCTGCATTATGTCACCGATTCTTCTACGTAATGTCTACATTATGTCTACGATGCGGGTACGGAATGACGGTATTATGTGTGCGATTCGTCTACGTAATGTCTTCATTATGTCCGCGATTCGTCTACGTAATAAACCGGATGTAATAATATAGCACACAGAGGGGAGGAGGGGTAAATAGATCAAAATATAATATTACTTCTTCTTTTAAATACTTTACTTCTATGTCTTTGTTTTTTACTCAGCACTAGGGAAGGAGGGGGTAAAATCGATAACGTTTATGGTAATAAACCGGGTGTTATAATATATCGTACAGAGGGAAGGAGGGGATAAAATCAATCGCCTTCATGGTAATAAAAACTTAAGCTGGTTGTTGTAATATAGTATATAGATGGGCCAAAGGGAGCGAAAGGGATTGCGGCATTTAATTAACCTGCAATTGTCGAGAGAGACTTAACTTATAGCATTTTTTTTGTCATAAAAGTTTTCATATGAGGTCCAAATATCTAGTTACTCTTATAATCAAGGTCAATTTAGTGTAACTTTAGATGCAAGGGATTGAAATATAATGGACTTCATGTTCATGAGAATGGATGGAAATACATACGATAATAACGATTTTAGAGTAGAGGCGAATATGAAATTATATCCTTGATTTTGGGTCAGTGTTCCATAAATTGTTCGTGTTCATACTGATCTGATAACATCATAAATTGTCCATGTTCATATTGTTTGAAAACATCATATGTTGTTCATGTTCATACTGATTTGATAACATCATAAATTGTTCGTGTTCAAACTGATTTGATAACAACATAAATTGATCATGTTCATACTGATTTGATAACAACATAAATTGATCGTGCTCATACTAATTTGATAACAACATAAATTGATCGTGCCCATACTGATCAGATAACATCATAAATTGTTCATGTTCATACTGATTTGATAACACCATAAATTGTTCATGTTCATACTCATTTGATAACAACATAAATTGTTCATGTTCATATTGATTTGATTACATCATAAATTGTTTATGTTCATACTGATTTGATAACAACATAAATTGTTTATGTTCATACTGATTTGATGACAACATAAATTGTTCATGTTCATACTGATCTGATGACAACATAAATTGTTCATGTTCATACTGATTTGATAACATCATAAACTGTTCATGTCCATACTCATTTGATAACAACATAAATTGTTCATGTCCATACTGATTTTATAACATCATAAATTGTTCATGTCCATACTGATTTGATAACAACATAAATTGTTCATGTTCATACTGATATGATAACAACATAAATTTTTGATGTTCATACTGATCTGATAACAATATAAATTGTTCATGTTCATACTGATTTTATAACATTATAAATTGTTCATGTCCATACTGATTTGATAACATCATAAATTGTTCATTTTCATACTGATTTGATAACATCATAAATTGTTCATGTTCATACTGACCTGATAACAACATAAATTGTTCATGTTCATACTGATTTTATAACATCATAAATTGTTCATATTCATACTGATCTGATAACATCATAAATTGTTCATGTTCATACTGATCTGATAACATCATAAATTGTTCATGTTCATACTGATCTGATAACATCATAAATTGTTCATGTTCATAGTGATCTGATAACATCATAAATTGTTCATGTTCAAACTGACCTGATAACATCATAAATTGTTCATGTTCAGACTGATCTGATAACATCATAAATTGTTCATGTTCATACTGATCTGATAACAACATAAATTGTTCATGTTCATACTGATTTGATAACAACATAAATTTTTGATGTTCATACTGATCTGATAACAACATAAATTGTTCATGTTCATACTGATTTGATAACAACATAAATTGTTCATGTTCATACTGATCTGATAACATCATAAATTGTTCATGTTCATACTGATTCGATAACATCATAAACTGTTTATGTTCATACTGATTTGATAACAACATAAATTGATCGTGTTCATACTAATTTGATAACAACATAAATTGATCGTGCCCATACTGATCAGATAACATCATAAATTGTTCATGTTCATACTGATTTGATAACACCATAAATTGTTCATGTTCATACTCATTTGATAACAACATAAATTGTTCATGTTCATATTGATTTGATTACATCATAAATTGTTTATGTTCATACTGATTTGATAACAACATAAATTGTTTATGTTCATACTGATTTGATGACAACATAAATTGTTCATGTTCATACTGATCTGATGACAACATAAATTGTTCATGTTCATACTGATTTGATAACATCATAAACTGTTCATGTCCATACTCATTTGATAACAACATAAATTGTTCATGTCCATACTGATTTATAACATCATAAATTGTTCATGTCCATACTGATTTGATAACAACATAAATTGTTCATGTTCATACTGATTTGATAACAACATAAATTTTTGATGTTCATACTGATCTGATAACAATATAAATTGTTCATGTTCATACTGATTTTATAACATTATAAATTGTTCATGTCCATACTGATTTGATAACATCATAAATTGTTCATTTTCATACTGATTTGATAACATCATAAATTGTTCATGTTCATACTGACCTGATAACAACATAAATTGTTCATGTTCATACTGATTTTATAACATCATAAATTGTTCATATTCATACTAATCTGATAACATCATAAATTGTTCATGTTCATACTGATCTGATAACATCATAAATTGTTCATGTTCATACTGATCTGATAACATCATAAATTGTTCATGTTCATAGTGATCTGATAACATCATAAATTGTTCATGTTCATACTGACCTGATAACATCATAAATTGTTCATGTTCAGACTGATCTGATAACATCATAAATTGTTCATGTTCATACTGATCTGATAACAACATAAATTGTTCATGTTCATACTGATTTGATAACAACATAAATTTTTGATGTTCATACTGATCTGATAACAACATAAATTGTTCATGTTCATACTGATTTGATAACAACATAAATTGTTCATGTTCATACTGATCTGATAACATCATAAATTGTTCACGTTCATACTGATTCGATAACATCATAAACTGTTTATGTTCATACTGATTTGATAACATCATAAATTGTTCATGTTCATACTGATTTGATAACATCATAAATTGTTCATGTTCATACTGATCTGATAACAACATAAATTGTTCATGTTCATACTGATCTGATAACATCATAAATTGTTCATGTTCATACTGATCTGATAACAACATAAGTTGTTCATGTTCATACTGATTTGATAACATCATAAACTGTTCATTTTCATACTGATTTGATAACATCATAAATTGTTCATGTTCATACTGATCTGATAACAACATAAATTGTTCATGTACATACTGATTTGATAACATCATAAATTGTTCATGTTCATACTGATCTGATAACAACATAAATTTTTTATGTTCATACTGATCTGATAACAACATTAATTGTTCATGTTCATACTGATTTGATAACAACATAAATTTTTGATGTTCATACTGATCTGATAACAACATAAATTGTTCATGTTCATACTGATTTGATAACATCATAAATTGTTCATGTTCATACTGATTTGATAACATCATAAATTGTTCATGTTCATACTGATCTGATAACAACATAAATTGTTCATGTTCATACTGATCTGATAACATCATAAATTGTTCATGTTCATACTGATCTGATAACAACATAAGTTGTTCATGTTCATACTGATTTGATAACATCATAAACTGTTCATTTTCATACTGATTTGATAACATCATAAATTGTTCATGTTCATACTGATCTGATAACAACATAAATTGTTCATGTACATACTGATTTGATAACATCATAAATTGTTCATGTTCATACTGATCTGATAACAACATAAATTGTTCATGTTCATACTGATCTGATAACAACATAAATTGTTCATGTTCATACTGATCTGATAAAAACATAAATTGTTCATGTTCATTCTGATCTGATAACAACATAAATTTTTGATGTTCATACTGATCTGATAACAACATTAATTGTTCATGTTCATACTGATTTGATAACAACATAAATTTTTGATGTTCATACTGATCTGATAACAACATAAATTGTTCATGTTCATACTGATTTGATAACAACATAAATTTTTGATGTTCATACTGATTTGATAACAACATAAATTGTTCATGTTCATACTGATTTAATAACAACATAAATTGTTCATGTTCATACTGATCTGATAACATCATAAATTGTTCATGTTCATACTGATCTGATAACATCATAAATTGTTCATGTTCATACTGATCTGATAACAACATAAATTGTCCATGTTCATACTGATCTGATAACATCATAAATTGTTCATGTTCATACTGATTTGATAACATCATAAATTGTTCATGTTCATACTGATCTGATAACATCATAAATTGTTCATGTTCATACTGATTTGATATCATCATAAAATGTTCATGTTCATACTGATCTGATAACATCATAAATTGTTCATGTTTATACTGATCTGATAACATCATACATTATTCATTTTCATACTGATCTGATAACATCATAAATTATTCATGTTCATACTGATTTGATAACAACAGAAATTGTTCATGTTCATACTGATCTGATAACATCATAAATTGTTCATGTCCATACTGATCTGATAACAACATAAATTTTTGATGTCCATACTGATCTGATAACAACATAAATTGTTCATGTTCATACTGATTTGATAACAACATAAATTGTTCATGTTCATACTGATTTGATAACAACATAAATTGTTCATGTTCATACTGATTTGATAACAACATAAATTGTTCATGTTCATACTGATCTGATAACAACATAAATTGTTCATGTTCATACTGATTTGATAACAACATAAATTGTTCATGTTCATACTGATCTGATAACAACATAAATTGTTCATGTTCATACTGATTTGATAACAACATAAATTGTTCATGTTCATACTGATCTGATAACATCATAAATTGTTCATGTTCATACTGATTCGATAACATCATAAACTGTTTATGTTCATACTGATTTGATAACATCATAAATTGTTCATGTTCATACTGATCTGATAACATCATAAATTGTTCATGTTCATACTGATCTGATAACATCATAAATTGTTCATGTTCAGACTGATCTGATAACATCATAAATTGTTCATGTTCATACTGATTTGATAACATCATAAATTGTTCATGTTCATACTGATCTGATAACATCATAAATTGTTCATGTTCATACTGATTTGATATCATCATAAAATGTTCATGTTCATACTGATCTGATAACATCATAAATTGTTCATGTTTATACTGATCTGATAACATCATACATTATTCATTTTCATACTGATCTGATAACATCATAAATTATTCATGTTCATACTGATTTGATAACAACAGAAATTGTTCATGTTCATACTGATCTGATAACATCATAAATTGTTCATGTCCATACTGATCTGATAACAACATAAATTTTTGATGTCCATACTGATCTGATAACAACATAAATTGTTCATGTTCATACTGATTTGATAACAACATAAATTGTTCATGTTCATACTGATTTGATAACAACATAAATTGTTCATGTTCATACTGATTTGATAACAACATAAATTGTTCATGTTCATACTGATCTGATAACAACATAAATTGTTCATGTTCATACTGATTTGATAACAACATAAATTGTTCATGTTCATACTGATCTGATAACAACATAAATTGTTCATGTTCATACTGATTTGATAACAACATAAATTGTTCATGTTCATACTGATCTGATAACATCATAAATTGTTCATGTTCATACTGATTCGATAACATCATAAACTGTTTATGTTCATACTGATTTGATAACATCATAAATTGTTCATGTTCATACTGATCTGATAACATCATAAATTGTTCATGTTCATACTGATCTGATAACATCATAAATTGTTCATGTTCAGACTGATCTGATAAAATCATAAATTGTTCATGTTCATACTGATCTGATAACATCATAAATTGTTCATGTTCATACTGATCTGATAACATCATAAATTGTTCATGTTCATACTGATTTGATAACATTATAAATTGTTCATGTTAATACTGATCTGATAACATCATAAATTGCTCATGTCCATACTGATCTGATAACATAAAATGCTCATGTTCATACTGATCTGATAACATCATAAATTGTTCATGTTTATACTGATCTGATAACATCATAAATTGTTCATTTTCATACTGATCTGATAACATCATAAATTGTTCATGTTCATACTGATTTGATAACAACATAAATTGTTCATGTTCATACTGATCTGATAACATCATAAATTTTTCATTTTCATACTAATCTGATAACATCATAAATTGTTCATGTTCATACTGAACTGATAACATCAAAAATTGTTCATGTCCATACTGATCTGATAGCAACATAAATTTTTGATGTTCATACTGATCTGATAACAACATATATTGTTCATGTTCATACTGATTTGATAACGACATAAATTTTTTATGTTCATACTGTTTTGATAACAACATAAATTGTTCATGTTCATACTGATTTGATAACAACATAAATTGTTTATGTTCATACTGATTTGATGACAACATAAATTGTTCATGTTCATACTGATCTGATGACAACATAAATTGTTCATGTTCATACTGATTTGATAACATCATAAACTGTTCATGTTCATACTGATTTGATAACAACATAAATTGTTCATGTTCATACTGATTTGATAACATCATATATTGTTCATGTTCATACTGATTTGATAACATCATAAATTGTTCATGTTCATACTGATCTGATAACATCATAAATTGTTCATGTTCATACTGATCTGATAACATCATAAATTGTTCATGTTCAGACTGATCTGATAACATCATAAATTGTTCATGTTCATACCGATCTGATAACATCATAAATTGTTCATGTTCATACTGACCTGATAACATCATAAATTGTTCATGTTCATACTGTTTGATAACATTATAAATTGTATGTTAATACTGATCTGATAACATCATAAATTGCTCATGTCAATACTGATCTGATAACATAAAATGCTCATGTTCATACTGATCTGATAACATCATAAATTGTTCATGTTTATACTGATCTGATAACATCATAAATTGTTCATTTTCATACTGATCTGATAACATCATAAATTGTTCATGTTCATACTGATTTGATAACAACAGAAATTGTTCATGTTCATACTGATCTGATAACATCATAAATTGTTCATTTAAATACTAATCTGATAACATCATAAATTGTTCATGTTCATACTGAACTGATAACATCAAAAATTGTTCATGTCCATATTGATCTGATAGCAACATAACTTTTTGATGTTCATACTGATCTGATAACAACATATATTGTTCATGTTCATACTGATTTGATAACGACATAAATTTTTTATGTTCATACTGATTTGATAACAACATAAATTGTTCATGTTCATACTGATCTGATAACAACATAAATTGTTCATGTTCATACTGATCTGATAACATCATAAATTGTTCATGTTCATATTGATCTGATAACATCATATATTGTTCATGTTCATACTGATTTGATAACATTATAAATTGTTCATGTTAATACTGATCTGATAACATCATAAATTGCTCATGTCCATACTGATCTGATAACATAAAATGCTCATGTTCATACTGATCTGATAACATCATAAATTGTTCATGTTTATATTGATCTGATAACATCATAAATTGTTCATGTTCATACTGATCTGATAACATCATAAATTGTTCATGTTCATACTGATCTGATAACATCATAAATTGTTCATGTTCAGACTGATCTGATAACAACATAAATTGTTCATGTTCATACTGATCTGATAACATCATAAATTGTTCATGTTCAGACTGATCTGATAACAACATAAATTGTTCATGTTCATACTGATCTGATAACATCAAAAATTGTTCATGTTCATACTGATTTGATAACATCATAAATTGTTCATGTTCATACTGATCTGATAACATCATAAATTGTTCATGTCCATACTGATCTGATAACAACATCTTAAATTTCATGTAAGGGTGATAATGGTTAACCATTCATTTTTTATTTCATTTATCATTCATTTATCAAATTAAAGCACAGTGGTGTGAAGAAAATAATATATCAGCATATAAATATTACCAATTGGGACGCAAGCTTCTGTAATTCAATATTTGTTTATTTTAAATTTGGTGCTACAAGTGATCAACGTGAGGAAAAAGTTAAAAACTACAAAAGCCTTTTTGTATTTTATCTTTTACAAACTGTTCTATACCAAATGAGGGGGACACCCCTGCCACACCCACCCCCTCATATATTTATATATGAGGATACAAATAAGATCAATATGGCACGCATGATTCTGTAATTTCAATATTTGGTTATTTTATGTGTGTTGGAAAATGTGGTATATGTTGGAAAAATTTTAAAATGCATTTTTATGTTTTATCTTTTATCTAAATTTTCCATACCGTGTAAGGGGGATATCCCCTCCTAAAAAAAACCGCTCAAGCACCAGAGCGCTAAAAATATAATCTCATATACAATGCGCCCCCCCCTCAAAAAAAAAGCCCACACACACACAATTTCAAACTCGCCTCAAAGCCTATGCTTTTTGTCTGACGACCGGGAGGTGTACCTAATTGTCTGACGACCGGGAGGTGTACCTTATTGTCTGACGACCCGGAGGTGTACCTTATTGTCTGACGACCGGGAGGTGTACCTTATTGTCTGACGACCGGGGGGGGTGTACCTTATTGTCTGACGACCGGGAGGTGTACCTTATTGTCTGACGACCGGGAGGTGTACCTTATTGTATGACGACCGGGAGGTGTACCTTATTGTATGACGACCGGGAGGTGTACCTAATTGTCTGACGACCGGGAGGTGTACCTTATTGTATGACGACCGGGAGGTGTACCTAATTGTCTGACGACCGGGAGGTGTACCTTATTGTATGACGACCGGGAGGTGTACCTTATTGTCTGACGACCGGGAGGTGTACCTTATTGTCTGATGACTGGGAGGTGTACCTTATTGTCTGACGACCGGGAGGTGTACCTTATTGTATGACGACCGGGAGGTGTACCTTATTGTATGACGACCGGGAGGTGTACCTTATTGTATGACGACCGGGAGGTGTACCTAATTGTCTGACGACCGGGAGGTGTACCTTATTGTCTGATGACTGGGAGGTGTACCTTATTGTCTGACGACCGGGAGGTGTACCTTATTGCCTGACGACCGGGAGGTGTACCTACTTGTCTGACGACCGGGAGGTGTACCTTATTGTCTGACGACCGAGAGGTGTACCTAATTGTCTGACGACCGGGAGGTGTACCTTATTGTCTGACGACCGGGAGGTGTACCTACTTGTCTGACGACCGGGAGGTGTACCTTATTGTCTGACGACCGAGAGGTGTACCTTATTGTCTGACGACCGGGAGGTGTACCTTATTGTATGACGACCGGGAGGTGTACCTAATTGTCTGACGACCGGGAGGTGTACCTTATTGTCTGACGACCGAGAGGTGTACTTTTTTGTCTGATGACCGAGAGGTGTACCTTATTGTCTGACGACCGGGAGGTGTACCTTATTGTCTGACGACCGGGAGGTGTACCTTATTGTAAGACGACCGGGAGGTGTACCTAATTGTCTGACGACCGGGAGGTGTACCTTATTGTCTGACGACCGAGAGGTGTACTTTTTTGTCTGATGACCGAGAGGTGTACCTTATTGTCTGACGACCGGGAGGTGTACCTAACTGTCTGACCACCGGGAGGTGTACCTTATTGTCTGACGACCCGGACATTATCCCTCCGCGCGACTGAAGAGTCATCAAGCGGGAACACAACCCCTCCATGCGAATGAAGAGTTTTCAAGCGGGAACTCTATCCTTGCGCGTGACTAAAGAGTTATCAAACGGGAACACTACCCCTCCATGCGGGGGATATCCCCTCCTAAAAAAACCCGCTCAAGCACCAGAGCGCTAAAAATATAATCTCATATACAATGCGCCCCCCCACCCAAAAAAAAGCCCACACACACACAATTTCAAACTCGCCTCAAAGCCTATGCTTTTTGTCTGACGACCGGGAGGTGTACCTAATTGTCTGACGACCGGGAGGTGTACCTTATTGTCTGACGACCCGGAGGTGTACCTTATTGTCTGACGACCGGGAGGTGTACCTTATTGTCTGACGACCGGGGGGGGGGGGTGTACCTTATTGTCTGACGACCGGGAGGTGTACCTTATAGTCTGACGACCGGGAGGTGTACCTTATTGTATGACGACCGGGAGGTGTACCTTATTGTCTGACGACCGGGAGGTGTACCTAATTGTCTGACGACCGGGAGGTGTACCTTATTGTCTGACGACCGGGAGACGTACCTTATTGTCTGACGACCCGGAGGTGTACCCTATTGTCTGACGACCGGGAGGTGTTCCTTATTGTCTGACGACCGGGAGGTGTACCTTATTGTCTGACGACCGGGAGGTGTACCTTATTGTATGACGACCGGGAGGTGTACCTAATTGTCTGACGACCGGGAGGTGTACCTTATTGTCTAACGACCGGGAGGTGTACCTTATTGTCTGACGACCGGGCGGTATACCTTATTGTCTGATGACTGGGAGGTGTACCTTATTGTCTGACGACCGGGAGGTGTACCTTATTGCCTGACGACCGGGAGGTGTACCTACTTGTCTGACGACCGGGAGGTGTACCTTATTGTATGACGACCGGGAGGTGTACCTAATTGTCTGACGACCGGGAGGTGTACCTTATTGTCTGACGACCGAGAGGTGTACTTTTTTGTCTGATGACCGAGAGGTGTACCTTATTGTCTGACGACCGGGAGGTGTACCTAACTGTCTGACCACCGGGAGGTGTACCTTATTGTCCGACCCGGACATTATCCCTCCGCGCGACTGAAGAGTCATCAAGCGGGAACACAACCCCTCCATGCGAATGAAGAGTTTTCAAGCGGGAACTCTATCCTTGCGCGTGACTAAAGAGTTATCAAACGGGAACACTACCCCTCCATGCGACTGAAGAGTTTTCAAGCGGGAACACTGCTCCTCCGCGTGACTGAAGGTAAGCAGGCAGGAACACTACCCCTCAGTATGTTTGAAGATTTTGTATCATCAATGCAAAAGTGACATATATTCTCAGTGAAATAAGGATTTCTCCAGACTGAGCTCGATGAAGCATCGGCATTACTCACATACGTTAACAAAACCATTGGTAGATTTCGTTGAAATGTTTTGACTTAATTCGCATATGTGACTGACTAAATTTTTTAAAGCATTGATGGAGCGACACCCATATTGGAAGATATGTATTCCCACTTGCCGCTACCTCCATAAGAGCTTGGTGTCATACTCCACGAGTCAGCGGAAAATCATGCGACCGTAAGCTGAACTTCACTTAGTGTCACATCAGACCGCCAGACAAGCGTACCTTTTGAAATACATCTACTCACATACGGCGGCCCGAGGCCAGGCTCAGCATATTTCGAGGCAATTAGGTGTATGCCCGATTCCTAAAGAAAAAAGCTGTATGTTGTCCTTAGCTTTAATAATGTGTAACCAAACCAACTAAATTAATAGCGAACCTCAGTCAGGAAAAAGCACCACTGCGTTAATTTCTTAAAGTAGAGGTTGAGGTCAGCTTGCAACCTTCTCAGCATATAGCTTGTGATAAAACTTAAGCAACTTTGTGGTAACTAACCAGTGATTCATGTTTTCGATGCTACAAAACCGCAGGAAATATTTTGCGATGCCCTTAGCTCGGACCAAAGAGCATTTATTCTCAAAATCACAAAGCCATAGTCTTCAGGTTCATGAACGGATGTCGAAACCCATAATTGGGAAAGCTGTCTTTGGCGCTTGTTTGCACAAGCTTTCACTATTTTCTATTTAGGAAACATGTCCTGGGATGATATTCTATGATCTAACTGTCAAGTACAGAGGGCGCAAGGATATGATCCCGGATCCCTGATACCTTGTTAGGAGCTCAACTCAAGAAAAGTGAATCAGAGATTGATGGTTTAGGAATGCATCTCAAAGTCAGTTTTGTGTCAGTTGTGACCAGAAGACACCAAAGAGCGCACAAGAGCAGAGCTTGACCTCCTACAACAAATAATCAAGCAGGAATGGATATATACAAGAAAGGAGGTGATCATTCCGGTATGTCCATATTGTCATATTATTATGTTATTTAATGATTACACCAACTGTATACCCTGAAACAGTCTGCTCTCAGGGTATGTATGTATGCATGTGCTGCTGTCAGCACAATAAAAGAACTTCCAGTATTGGCTACAAGTGTTTTTTGTATGTTTTTTATGACACATATTGGAACCCGAGAAGCCAATCTCGTGTACTCGACGGCATAATATACAAAAAAAATCGTGTCTTTATTCCTCCCAGCAACCCTAAAGGTTTTTGAAGTTAGTGCATAAGTCACAAACGGGCATTGTCAAGTGTAAACAATGTGCCAGAGAAGTGCCCTACTGGCCTTGAATGAGCAGTGAAATGCTCCAACTGTGCTGACATCCAACAAACACCCCAAGAGAACCGCTGAAACCAACAAAGAATTCAAAGTTACCACTTCAGGAAGAGACCTCAGACATTTTTTATCTTCAATGAGATTTTTTTGTCATTCGGAGACCATTATACAATATTTGTAAACGTTCGTGGACTCAAAGCGTAATCACTGAAATCATTGTTTCGCAGACCTGGCAGCTTCATTGCTTGGAAAATATCGTAGATATAATGATTGTATAAAGAAGCATTTTACCGTGAAATTATAAGAAAGATGCTTTGTATTAGTTGAAGCTCAGGCGACATCGTGAAACACGATGTTTATTCAGTGAAGTCAGTTGAGGGTATAGTCTAAGGTATGATAACATATTTGTATACACATGCATATGTCGTTGAAGTCTCTTGTACGCGTAAAATGTCATGGAATAAACAGTTCTGATGCAAAATTGACAACTCTCTCAGATAAAAAGAAACCAGGTTGATATATTTCGAAGAAAGCATGTAGCAAAGAACCACTTCAGCCTTGGATCGTTGTATTGTCTTTCAGCAAATAACGCAAAATGTAATATACAGATTTTGCTGAAAATTTGTAGAGAGGTAGAGTGAAACTGCATCCGTAATGCATTATATTTTTTGAGGTAATCGGAATCACCATAATATATTTTTAAGTGCCATAATCACAATTCCATCAAGGAATGATTATAAGGGGCTATTCATTTGTCCCCGAGTAGAAGCCGCCCATTCGTATGCAGTTGTTATGCAACTCGCCTGGTGAACCCGTGTTTCTGAACCATGACAATGTTTTACATGAAACGAGCACGTAATAACGAACTACTGATTAGTAGATTCTGGCGGGAGTTTCAAAGTCCCCTCCCCCCCCCCCCCCCGGGTATCCTTTGATAAAAACTTTTATTCAAACAACCCATAAATCGGCCGAACTATTAAAACCATGGTTATCATGGAAAGATACTTCTGAATGTATAAAAATCAACATACCTGTAAACCTATAAAACGGTGATCGTGTAAAGGGTCTAAGCTCTTTGTTTCCACCCAACAGAAAAGTGCTCATTATTTAAAGATTCATGAAGACGTGTTCCGCGCTTAAAATTTAAAATCTTTATTTCCTTTTGACAGAGTAACATTCCTTAACAGGCGATGAAATGGAAATGGGGTTCAGTGTTGATTACAGGTTGCCTCCTGAAACAAGCGTGACAGGCGAAAAATGTTTTGCTGAACATTTGTAGAGGGTTAGGGTAAAGACATATCAAAAGTCCATTTTATTTTGGAGGTAATAAGAATCACCACAATATATTTTTTCTTATAAACCATTATGACAAAGGACCATTCCTTTGTCCCGGTGTGGAAGCCACCCATTCGTATTTATTTGTTCTGCCACTCGCAAGGTTAACTCGTGTTACTAAAGCATGACAGTGTTCACACATGAAACGCATACACGTGAACACATGCCTGATATTGAAGGAGATTCTGGTGGAGGTATGTAGGCCCTGACTACAGATTCTAGTTTGTTTTCAATTTAAAGATGTGCTGGTAATATTTTTTGGCCTCCTGAATTAGCGTCACAGACGTGGAGGATCTTGCCGCATAGAAGAAATAGGGCACCTAATTCGGAAATATTAAAATTATTAATTATTCAGCTTAATAGGGCATGATCCCGCAAAATAGAACAAACTTGTCCTAGAGGAGCACACCATCGATACGTCTGCCGAATTTGGAGAGTCAAATCAGAACGGAAGCAGGTAAACCGTGGCCTAGATAAAAACCAAACTGCGTATTAATTATATAGATATTTGACTGCAGGATCACATGCCTGCCGTCAGTAAGTTAGTGATGGGCAGAACACTAAGCAACTTGTTACCGGCAACTCAAAAATCAAACAGCTTCTACAGAGTGTTAAAGCTTACCAAGCAGAAAGTTTTTTTATGATAGTGTATCGGGCCTAGAGTTGGGCTCGTAACGTTCTCGGTACAATTCCCAGATCCCTGGTCGCATCGCGAACCAGCCAAGCACAGAGGGGTTATTGCAAGAAGGCATGTGTTTCAAGGACGTGAAGACAAGTAAACAACACCAGTTATTTATAAAATAAACTGTATTACAATTGAAAGAAATAATGAATAAAATAAAGTATAACTGATTGTAATAATGATACATGACTAGAACTATTATCACTATGTGTCTGACTGTATCTCCTTTAATCTACAAGTAAACATGGCGGTGAGATTAAATGAGATTTAACATGCAAGTTGGATTGAGATTTTCCTAACAAGTTTGTTTGAGCATGATTGAGATTTCTTGAGCATTTATGAGCTTGTTTGAGTATTATGTACATGTTCGGTTCTATTTGCGTTTTTAATTTCCCTACTCTAGCTCAGCTTGAGCTATCACCAAGCCCTAAACTCACCATCACAACAGTCAGCTCATTCCACCGACACCCCTGGCCACAACCGTCCTTCACTGAATGCCCTCTCTGTCTCTGACCGACTGACTGCCAGCTGCCCTCTAAGTACAGGGGACAGGCCTTTATATAAGGATGATCAAACAATCAGAATCGAGAACGGTATTTAAGTGAAAAAATCACCTGAGGAAACATGACTTGACTGTAAGCTACTCTGCACCTAGTGACTCTTGATGGACATAACATGACGTTGCTATATGTATTATAAGATAAAACGAACTAATATAACAGTCAGCATCCCTGTGTACACAACACAGCAATAGCTTTCCCGTACTAAAGTTAAAGTAAACAGTCTTTAATCTAAGTGGATACATGGCAAAATAAACCACAGGCTACACATACTGTTAAGATAGTTAGCAGAACTTAATTAAAGCTTGATTATGCTTCATAAAACCTAACATCACTACAATTAGTACTTCAGCCAGACCCCAAAATTTGGATCATCGGTACCATTTTGGTGACAAATTTTCACCATGTGTGCTTGATAGGTATACATGTGTAGGTAATAAAAATGCCTGATAGCAGTATGAAAGTGGTAGCTTTCAGTGAATAAATGGATGTTTTATGTCGGATGACGTATATATTTTTTTCATTTCAAGGACACCGACTTCAGAGTGGTTACAAAGCCCATACTACTTAATATGCAAAAGTATCCAGTCAAATTTGGTCTCAAATGAGAGTTTAAACAATACGCTTCAGTATGATATGCTTTTTATGACCCCTGGGTATAAACTGCTCAGGAAATACATTCTAATAAAAAGTCGGGACCTCCTGTACCCCCCCCCCCCGCTTCTGCCATACCCTTAGAAAAATACTCTATATATCGATTACGTCAACAGATAAAACGTTATGTCGGTAACCGAATACAGCAGGAACGGCCGCAACTGTCAGCTCCGAGTTATGTGGTAATATTGATCATGGGACTGGTATTTTGTTTGTAAGCTATAGGTGGTCCTAACTTGTGCAAGCCAAAAATATAACTCCTTTCGTTTGAGATGATCAAAAGATGACTAAATAAATGTGAGGTGTGCTGAATTATTATAAGATTTGTCTTTACTTTATTTTCACTTTGCTGATCACGTGTTTGTATTCATAATTTTATGACCAGTACCCAGCGTATTGATCCCATGACTTAATTGCAAGTATCGCCACGTATGCTGACTTGAGTCAAAATGATCTTTTTCAGTTCTTTCTATTCAAGTCAGGAAACAAAAATAAAAAAAAATAAATTTTACGTGAGGCATAGTTAATATAGATATTTGAATTACCTACAATTTCTAATGAGCTTTACCAAACATTGACCATGTGACTTTTACGAGTATATAAACTACAGATGGCACCATTTATGTTTGACTTTCTTCTGAGAACAAAACCGTTGAGCAAAACTTTTTTTTTCTAATTGGTTAGAAAATTTAATCTATATGTAGCTAATCGATTATGATGGACTAGAGCTGAAATGGTATTTTTTAGTTTCACTCTCTATCGTTCCATCATTATTCGCGATTATGAACAATGCAAAAAGATATTGTAAGACTTTTAAGTTTCTTTTTTGTGAATGACAGACTGCAACTTTCAGTGTGATATATAGCAAGGCACAACTCCTAATCGCTAGACCTGGGATGTTCAGACGTTGTGTATACAGGTTCTCTTAAATTATCCTTAGTAGATAATTAGATCACTAACCAATATAGATTCAGCTGAGCATTATGACCAGTGGGCTACCTAGTAAAGTTAAACATTTAAAATCAACAGAAGAGGTAACAGATTATAATTATGATATATTTAAGATATAGAATTTGTTTACTTACGTAAAGTTTCACTGTTCAGCGTGAATGTTTGCTGTGTGATAAAGACTCCGTAAAGAATTGTTTGTTACATTGATTATTTCACAATTAGGCCCTTGTGTATTTTGAACTTACATATTCCAAAATAAAACTATCTAAGTAATATTTAATGTTAGGTATAAAGGGAAAATAAGCAATATCAGTTTATATGTTCATAATCATATAAATATGTGCAATCGTTTACTGACAGAAAAAACATCAGATCTAATGAGTTCTATTTTGCATGGTTGGAAAGATAACATCGATGGAATATGAAAATCATTTCGTCATTTTTTTATTTTGGATTATCACTGGGGCTTTAATAAGTCTATTATATCTTATAGTTATTTCAAGCCTGGCTACCTTGCCAAATCAAATCATTAAAAGTTAGCACTTGCAAGAAATTAAAACAGAAATCACCAGAAGAACGACAAACAGTTATTTTCATGTTTATTATCATGCGAGTTTCTACTTAAATGTTTAAATAAAAGAAAATAATATGAAGAAAAACATTTAGAATATGTATCTCCATTTTGTGATCTAACAGTTACAATTATATTCTAATTAACATGAGATGATATTCCCTTAAGGGCAAAACCATAAACCCCATTGATATTATAATTGTACGGCCAGCACAACAGTCAGTGATTAACATGATCTCCCTTAAACCTGGGGAATGGCAGGGCCACAAGCTGCTGAAAAATTGCATTTTATAGATTAAAACAACGGATCTTAATGACACTCTATGGTGCAAGTATATAGCCCAAGGCGAACCATGTATGTCTTCCAGTTCTGTAAAGTTAGTTGACACTGGACTGCTAAGGTTTTGTTTGAGACATTATCCCTGAACTCATGAGTCAAAGCAGGTTAGAATTAAATTAGATTTGTTCAACAACTGATTTCATTAATTTGGGCTTATTATTAGCGTTTACTAAACTTTGTGTTAACATAAAACCGGAACAGGATGAGTCATTGCACTTGCTTGCAATGTAGCAAACTAGTATATATTCATGTTAAAACTCTGTTTGCCCCACGGTTCGAATAAACATCTAGTTTCCGTTACAGAAAGGAGCATTGATTAAGAAATCTCTCTCCTGTAAGAAATGTCAACAGTATAATCAGAGGCAATTCAGAATGAATAACTAACAGCTCCGCTTCACAGTTAGTCCTGACACAAAGGCAAACTGCAATATCTATCATTTATTTATGGTGCCACCCAAGCAACATGTTGTAGGTACATTTACTGCTCTTGCCTTGATTTTTTATTTTAAGTTTGTAGGAAATATTTGCATGGAAATATTTCAGCAGAAAACATAGCCCTTTCTCGGGCGAAGGTTCTTTTATATTTCTTGTATGAAAGCGAATTTGGCCAGAAGTGCAGATACGGCGGCCTAGTTTGTACCATATCACAAGTGACTTAGGAACCAAATATAACAAAAACTTTCAAATAAAAATATACTGCTCAAAATGACTTGTCGCCCTTTTCCTTTTTTCAACCGGAGACATGCAAAAACATATATTTAAACAACTAGCCGAGTACCCGTGTCTGCATATATGTCATGAGTGACATTCGGCTTGCGACATCCAGGTTTCAGTCTATATATCCCCCCCCCCACCCCCACCCCATAATAGCAGCCGATAGGAATAATTGGGAGGATTAACAAATCAGGGTTCGATAAGTGCATGGGTATGCGACAAAAAAGTACTCAAAAACATCAACCAGGCATTAATTGTTTTTGCGGACAGTTGGTGGTAATGGAACATGTATCGGCTAACTTTAGAACGGAATAACACATTTCTGTGACCACGCCTAAATCCACAAATTGTAGTTGGGAGCAAAACATGTTTTTTTTTAACTGGAAGACTACAGTCTTCACTGATCACTTCATAAAAAAACTGGTCACGGTTGGTCTAATCAGAAATCCATCATGTAATTTTTAACAAATTAGCTAAAATTAAACAAATTGCTATGATTCAGGGTGAGGAAAAGTATTTATATCTTTAGAATTTGGAAAGCTATATACATGAATAACACACCAGATGAAAGCTATAAATGTCTTCTATCAACTAACATCAAACTTGTTTTAAAACAGGCATTATATAAGATGTTATAACTAAATAATATATATATATATATATATATATATATATATATATATATATATAAATATAACAGTATGTACCGCAAATTTGCAAGTTCGGTACAAGTACATTTCAAAAACAGGCTGATATTTTACAGAAAGCTACCACTTTCAGACTGCTATCAGGCATTGTTAATATCTACACACATACACCTTTCAAAAAAACATTGATAGCAATTGTCACCTGTTTGGTACCAGTGAACCCTCTGGCTGATGTACTAAATAGCAAAAAAAAAAAAAAAGTGAGCCACGCACATACATTAAACCCGGAGAGAAAATTAGAAAAAAAATCCTTACGCTGGTCACCAAGTACGGTAAACATGAAACCATGGCCAAGGGACTGGGTGGAAGTATTTCAAATAAAAACATTGAAAAGTCGTGTTTATTTGAAGTACGATTGAAAAAATATACTAACATACGGAGACAGATGGTGCAAAATGCCATCTCTCTTTTTTCTTCAGTACCAGTTATCGCGAGAAAAGCGATCACGAATGTATCCGGGTTCTGGCCCTTGAGTGCGCTTAATTTTTGTTTATAAATAGCAGTATGTGTCTCTCTAAATATCTATGCAGAAAAAGGCGCTTTCTTCTGGGCAGATTAGTAAATACAGTATTTGTTACGGATCCTAATAACAACAGATCACGCAATCGTGACGAGCACAAATTTTGTTACGGAAACAAAAAACAAGGGACCCATGGGTCACGGCGCTCAGCTGTCATTTATGATCACAAATATGATTTGGAAGAGGAGGTAGGCAAAGGCTGGTTTTGTGAGGTAATATAAGCTCTATTATGAGTTGATGGTGTTTAACTTAAGTTATGTAAGATTTTGATAATATCCTTGGAGGCAGGGAAGAGGATTGATGTCATTAATATTATTTACAGTTGGAAATGGTATGCTATTATCACATAGGTTTTGACTTGGCCATAAAACTTTACCTTTATTGCAGCAGAATTATTTGAAAAGTTAAACTATTTATTAAAAATTAATAACAAATATAATGTCAAATATTATTTATATTAAAAATAATAACAGTACCATTTTTTTAACAAAGATTTTTAAATAATATTATCGAAATAAATGATCATTAAAATAATATGATTGAATATATTCATTAAAGCATTTCATTTTTACCTGTATTAATATCCTTATACATGAAATTATGGAGTACATATTCATATTTGCATTCAAATACATTTGCAAAGTACTGCACCATGTCTGGCATTTATTCAGTTTTAGTCAAACAAAGTTCTTGAGAATCCAGATAAACAAATATCACAAATTTAAATAATGACCCCTGGTTTTATGAATTTTATTTATATTCAAAAATAAAACTATAATATTCACTTTGGACTACCTTCACATCAGTCTACACACTAAACATAGCAAGAGTCTTATGACAATTATTAACATCATCTCATCATAATGAGAACTTGTCTAATATCCGATTATTTATCATATTCAAATTTTTTTATTAAAAAAAAAAAAATGTATCAGAAAAAAAATTTTAAGTATCTGAGCTATGAAACCATTATATGTGTAAAAAATAACCCAAGGATAAGAATACCCCATAAATTAAACAAGGAAAAAAACTAGAGATGGGCAAGATTATTTTTATTAACTGAAATATAGGAACCACGTGTCTGAATGTCATAAGTGAAACATATTGACATCTTTAATCAGTACTTGTCCGAGTAAAATTTAAAAATTTTGACATATTTTAATTTTTTTTTAAATTTGAAATAAATATAAATTAACAAACTGAAACACTTGGAAAAGACCTGGGAATTTAAATTCATATTATCAAATGCATCTTTGTCAATCATTAATTTCCTTCATATAATCCCTAATAGTACAGAACAATATAATTTAATTATTTTTTTTTTCATTATTAAAATTTAAAAGAAAAATACCATAGGTGACTCAATGGTGTTACTTGGAATACATTTTCATCCATCCATACAAAATCCATAAAACAACAGTAACTGCAAGGTAATTCCCTGTTAGTGTTACTCATCAACTGTCAAATTCCTTTTCTATTGATTATTTTTAAAGTTGTTATTATAGACCTATAAAAATTTATTTATTCATTGTTTATTGTTATGCTGTGGTCTCAACAACTAATAGATGAGCTGGGTTGGACACCTGGATCAGCTGTGGCCAGCATTAAGCTGCCCAGCTGCAAGTATATGCCCCGCGTCAAGCGTGCATAATTGGCCTGAAAGGTCAACTTGAGGACATACAGGTGACTGAAGAGGGCCTGGAAAGAGCCTGGGTCTGACATGGTCTCATAAAAACTTTAATAAAAGCTACAGTTTTGGGCCAATTTCTTTCAAAACTAACAAGCTGACATCCTTATTTCTGCATGATATGAAAATTATATCAACAGTGCTTACAGGAAACAAACATGCGATGATCAAAATTAGGCAAAATTTAAGGTACTGATTTTATATTAATGCTAATAACTTATAAACTTTGAAAAATTCAGAACTAATTTTGGGTAAAAAATTGAACCTTGATTAAATAATGTTATATCCCTGACAAAAAAAATCTCTAGCTTCAGCAATTTTTATATTAAGGGAGTAAATATATTTCTTGTTTACAAAGTGCATTATGTTCACGCACATAACTTAAAACAATTTTGCAATACTCGTATCATTCCTGGCATGTGCATAGAGTATGAATAGAATAACATGTATATTTTATATGATCACAGTCACATCAGTAGTTTTGATATTAGGTAGTCTTGAAGTGTAACAATGGGTTTTTAATTGAAAATTAGAGTTTTTTCTTAACATCTCGAAAGAATGAAATTCTAGTGACCAAACTTTTGGTATAATAGGGGTTTTTTTGGGACATCTAACTGAATGCAAATTTGGGAGCTGAGAGCTGGCCTGGGAAGCTGGGGAGCTGAGCTCTAGCAAACTGCATAACACTTGCTTGATATAAACAATACTTTACAAGGTGCTTGAAAACTGGAATAAAGTCAACAGTTTTTGATCAACTGGTTTCAAATTTCAGATGTTTAGAGATGAAATGCTTATGGTAACATGCTGTGAAAATTAAATCCACAGCAGTTACAGGAATTAAATGTGCCATGGTCAAATCTGGCCAAAATTTAAGGTAGTAATTTTATATTTATGCTAATAACTTATTAAATTTAAAAAAATTCAGATCTAATTTTGGGTATACAATTGAATCTTGACTAAATATAGTTATTTACCAGAAAAAAAGTCTCTAGCTTCAGCAATTCTCAAGTTAAGGGAGTAAATATATTTCCTGAATTTTACAAAGTGCATTATATTTGGGCCAATTACTTTAAGAATTTAAAAAATATTAAACTAATTTCTCGTATGTACATAGGAAATATATAGAAGGAATTTATCTATTAAAAATGGTCAATATCAGGTCATTGGTTTTGATATTAGGGCAGTCTAGAAGCGTAACAATGGGTTTTTAATGGAAAACGGAGGTTTTTCCTTTATAATTCGAAGGAACGAAGTCCTAGTGACCCAATTTTCAGTGTGGTAGGAGATTTTGGGGACATCTAAAGGTATGCTGAATTTCAGATTCGTAGATCCAACGGTTTCAAAACGTGCCAGTTTAACGGACGGACGGACATCCGACGGACAAAGGACCACGACTATAGCTCAGATGACTTATAGTCAGCTGAGCTAAAAATTAATTATTCTTGCATAATCAGAAAAAAAAATATTGAATAAGCAGCATTATTTGAAGTATAGAGTTTCAGAGGTCAAAAAAACGTTTTCTGCATTAGCATTTAGATTACAATGACAAAATTAGAGGTATAATATCTTTATTCCTTAAGCCAGGTGAATATTGTGTTAAAATTGTTGAGAAACATAATTATCCAATTTTAAGGTAAAAAGGTTCAATATTTAATCCATTATTAAAATAACATAAAAATGGATTTACCTTCCATCAGAGGTTGAGAGTACACCAACCTAACACAGTGACTTAGGAGGGAAGTAGCAGTGATGGAACCAGCCTCTGTTCTGCAATCATTGTTGCACATAAGTTTATCATTGTGAAAATGCTAACTAGATAAACTAGATAATTAGATCAAAACAGACTGCAGGAGCCAAATTCATGTTAGTGAATTATCATAAGTGTAATGATGATTGAATAAATATACTGTTCTCAATAAAATTAGGAAAAGCAGTATAAACCGTTTGTATGAACATTTATTGACACAATAAATGAACATTTTAAGGTAAAGCAGCTGATATTTGTTAAATGAAAAATAAATGAAAATTTTATTTATCAAATACTATAAATACCAGCTATTTTCACTTACGCTTGCAAGACAGCAGGTTCCAACTTTGCCCTGAAAAAGTGCTCTTTGATATGACGTGCAAGAGATTTAGCGACGAATGGGTGAGAAATGTGAATCAACTGATCACAAAAAACCAGCCATGACATGAACGATGTTAGAGCTCGCTTCCCAGGAAAGTTAAACCTGTCCTCTGCCTCACTCTGAAGGTCCAGCCTGGAAAGATGAACAGAAACATCAACTTGTTGGAATAAATGCACACTAGTTTAGGCACAAAATCAGTTTTTATATGATAATGATATAAAATTAATCACATTATATCATGATATCAGTATCAGGCTCAGGAACTCAAACTCTCATTTTCATATGACATTTATCAGTATTTCCCATTTTTCTGGAATTATCTTTTTTTTATTATTAAAGGATAGGTCCATGGCCTGTTGGTGGCAGTGTCTACTGAATGATGATGAAGGTATCCATACTATAAGAATTATAAGTTATTATTAAGCCTTCTGAATTTCAGGTTTTATAAGCACGGATTAGTAATAATCAAGAAGTCATAACCTGTCGTTAAGACTTTAAGTATCTCTGAGGTTCTATAATGAAAGTTCACCATGAAGCCATTGAGACACTGGCGAGGTTTGAACCAGGGACCTTCAGCTCTGAAGTCCAACGCCTCAACCACTAGGTTACGTCCTGCCCCCTTCTGGAACTACCTAACAGCTGGGGAATCCCCTCAGACTTTCCTGAGAATGTGATTCTGACAGTTGGTCAGATATTATCATTTTGAATATACCCAAATATTTATCATACTATAATGATTGGTTCTTTATTTAAAGAAATCCATGTGATTATTAAAATAAATGTTGTTATTGAAAATAAATGTTATTCTGAAGACAGACAGATCCTGAAAACACTGAATTTGAGAATGTTTACTAAGAAGCATATTATTATTGAACACTTTATGACCAAGAAATATCAATGTAATGTTAAATTAAATAAAATTAAAACTTTATTTTTTTAACTGGATTAAGCAGAATTCATAAAAATATAAAACCATATTGCAGAAAACCTTTGCAGATTAAAAAAATTTTATACAAATCAAGTGGTCAAAGAGGAATAGTTGGAGTTATATAAAGGAAAAGCTATAAATATCAGTTAAATGTGTATGCATTGTAATATTACCTGTCATGATTGACATTTGTGTGTCTTTAATTATCCTGTTTAATGTTGTTATGAGGAAATTCATAGCAGATAGAATCTGGTATATAAGATATCTACATATATTTCCTCATGCCATTGTGTATTTGTACGTGATTGTTGTTTGTAATTCAATGTAAAAGTGTTGTTATTGTTGTGGAAAATATTAGTAACTGCAAAATACTTTTATTTCTTTTGGTTTTTCATGTATATTACCATTTGAAAAGCTAAGAGAAAATGGCCCTGCTGAAATGAAACTGTATAAATTATAGAATAATGGACATAAACTAAAGCATATGCACTGTGTAATAAATGAAATTTTTGGCCTGAAACCATTTAGTGATGCACCAAGGGAAAAATAGGCCGACAGCAAGTGTTATATAAAAGTTACATTTCATAAACATATAATGTGTGAAGATAATTAAGTTTTCAAAAGTTAAATATATGGCCATATGAGTTAAAAGTTAATCCCTCAAAGTTTGACCAATATTCCTGATTTTAAAACTAAGTTTAATGATCAGTGTTATTCACACCTAGGCCCGGCCAACTTTAAGAGATATGAATGAAATGCTACAATGTATTTATATCTTCTTAAATCTTGTCAGTTTAAATCTATCTTAAATCTATCTCGTTTGAATATTAGGATTAAATTCCTGAACCTTTTTTTCTGAAAAAAAAAATAAAAAAAAGTCTCAACAAAAAGAATTTATTTAACATTAAAATTATAGGATTAGTCTTGTTTATTAGTCCTGTGTATTGAAGGGGTGGGTGTGGGGAGGGGTCTCTGTTTTAACTGCTCGTTGCTGAAAAATTAAAATTATAAGATCCATCTTGTTTATAGTACAGGTCTGTCAACAGAATGGGGGGGGGGGGGGGGGGCGGAGGGAGAGTGAGAAGGCTCCCTGTGGTATTAACTGCAGACAGCCTGATCAAGCTCAACAAGAGAGAGGGCTTGCCCCAGTGATGGACTACATAACATCAGTGTGGGGAGCATAGAGAGCTGCACTGAATGACCTACAGTGACCAAAGTTGACTGCTAGACAATGTAAGGGAATACAACAAGAGCCTCCAAAAAAATTTAATAACTAGCCTAATTTTGCAGCTTTTATTTCCAAATTTCAGATTTTATCAGAGTAAATCCTTATGCGTACATACTGTGAAAATTAAAACCATAGTACTTACAGGAAAAAAATGCGCCTGGGCCAAAGTTGGGCAAAATTTAAGGTACTTATTTTATATTTATGCTATAAACTTAAAACTAGGGCTCAATGACTTGGGGGGGGGGGGGGGGGGGGGGGAGAGTTACAACACCTTTGGATACAAATACGGAATTAAATTCAATGGTGCTTACAGGGACTGGTGGGAATTAAAGCACCTCTGCATTTACGTAAAGGATAAAATTTAATTTAAATGAAATTATTGCTAAATATTTAAAAACAGGCAGAGAGATGGAAAACAAAGCAAATTCTTTAATTTCCATACTACTGAGACAGAAAAATAATGAACAAATATTTGCATTAGATCCTATCTTTTCTTTGTTCAGTCATTTTTTCTAAGTTTACAAATTTTACTATATATTTACAGTATATCATATATATCTGAATATTTAAATTGATTCACAAAACTAAACTGCATCAACATTTATACTTAATTTAGTCAGGGAACAAATATATTTCTTTTTTTTTATAAAATAAATTTTTAAATTTGCAAAGCAATAAATGTATGAAAATAACACTCCAGAATTCACAATTTAAAATTGCACCTTTATTTATCCATGATTTGTTTCATATATTATCAAATTATGCCTACTGATGGGTTAAATTATAATTTGTTTAATTATTTAAGAGGAAATAATTTCTTTAAAATGCTACATCAGAACAACGGGCATCTCTTGGATTACTTCTTGAATTAATATTTCAAGAAAAGTTGTGCACATTGGATCAAAAACAGCTTTACATTTAAAGAAGTTGACAATATAAAACCATGTATTGCAATATAATTGGTAATGGTGGTGGTGGTGGTGGGGGGGGGGGGGATGGGGGGAGCGGGTGTTAGGGTAGGGCCCATGAGAATAAGTGTATGTTTATTACAGCAGGGGTGTTCTGCCAATGCTGCTTCACTTATAAGGTTATCTAGGCAAGGCTGTAGTGAGCAAGATTGAGGTCTTGGATATACAAAATGCAAATACATTAGAGCATCTGAAAAACTTCAATAATTAGAATAATTTTTCAGCTTTTACTTTCAAATTTCAGAATTCATCAGATTAAATCCACATGTATCCAGGCTGTGAAAAATAAATTAAATATACTTACGAGAAAAAAACGTGCCATGGTCAAATTTGGGCAAATTTTAAGGTACCAATTTTATAATTTTGCTAAAATTTTAAAAATTTAAAAGATTTGATCTTATTTTGGGTATGCAATTAAATGTTGATTAATTAAAGTTATACTACTGTAAAAAATCCCTAGCTTTAACATTTTTTGGTGTTAAGTGACCAAATATTTTTCCTGATTTTTTACAAAGTGCAATATGTTTGGTCCCATAACTTTTTTAAATTATATAATACAGACCTAATTTCTGGCATGTACATCGGAACTATATAGAGGAATATTTATCATAAATATGAGGAAAAACAGATGAGTGGTTTTGTTATTAGGCAGTCCTGAAGTGTGAAAATAGGTTTTAATAAACTAGGGACCCAAGGGTCTCGACGCTCAGCTGCATTTGTCTATAAGGATATATGTTTATTAGGTTTTCCAAAATATTGGCCCTATGATCAGTTTGAAGCCAACCTGTGTACCCAAACTGGAGTTATCATCCATAAACTAATTTGTGAATGGCTGGGCCCTGTGACCTTAACCTTTAACCTAGTGACCCCAAAATCAAAAGGAAACTTCCCCAATTGGCAGGTGCACCACATGTCGATGACGGAAGGATTGTGATGAAAATTTGGCTTGAATTGCATCCACAATCTTTCTTAAGTAGTGGGTCCTGTGACCTTGACCTGTGTTCTCATGACCCCAGAATCAACAGTTCTTTAGTGGTTGGCCATATATAAGTCAATTTGAAACCAATATTTCAAACCAAACTGGTGTTATCATCTGGAAACTAATATGTGGATAGATGGCCCCATGACCTTGACCTTTGACCTTGTGACCCCAAAATCCATAAGTTACTTCCACAGGTGAGCAACATCTGGAAGATAGGTTTGGGACAGAAAGTTTGGCTAAAAATACATGAACAATCTTTTTAAAGAAGTGAGTCCTGTGACCTTGACCTTTGGCCTTATGACCCCAAAATCGAAAGGGTTCTTACATTATTGGTGAGTCATATATAAGTCAAAATTGAAACCAAAAGTCCATCCAAACTGGAGTTATCACCCAGAAACAAGCATGTGGACAGAAGGGCCCCTTTGACCATGACCTTTGACCTTGTGACCCTCAAATCAATCAGGTTCTTCCCCTATTGGCAGCTCAGCTATATGTGCAAGATGGAAGGTTTGGGATGAAAAGTTTGGCTTAAAATGCATCCACAATCTTTCTAAATAAGTGGGTACTGTGACCTGGACCTTTGACCTCATGACCCAAAAATTGAACAGAATCTTCCCCTATTGGCGGGTTAGCAATATCTTGAAGATGGAAGGTTTGCGATGAAATGTTTGGCTTCAAATGCATATGCTTTCTTTTTTTTAAGAAATGAGTCCTGTGACCTTGACCTTTGACCGTTGGACCCCAAAATTGATATGGTTCTTACTTTAGTGGTGAGTCATATATAAGTTAAGTTTGAAACCAATATGTCAAACTTAACTGGAGTTATAACCTGGAAACTAATTTTTGAACAGATGGCCCCTGTGACCTTGACCTTTGACCATGTGACCCCAAATTCATTTATACTCTCCCCATACTGGCAAGTCAGCTAAATGCGCAAAATGGAAAGTTTGGGATGAAAAGCTTGGCTTAAAATGCAGCCATAATCTTTTTAAATAAGTGAGTCCTGTGACCTTGACCTTTGACCTCCTGACCCCAAAATCATATAGGTTCTTGCTTTAGTGGTGGGCCATACGTAAGTCAAGTTTGAAATACATGTGTCAATACAACCTGGATTTATCATCTTGAAACAAACAGACAGGGTGATTACTATATGGCATCCACATGTGATCAATACACACACCAGGTTTCGGGACACTAGATGTAATTACAGCTGAGAAACGGACATGATTGTTGTCATTATATAGTAAAAAAAACCAGAAAAATATTTGTTAAAATAACAAAAACTACAGGTGGCACCACCACTTTTCGGGAACTGACGAAACTAGTCATGGTCAATATTCAAGGCAAGATTCATGACAATCCATGCATTAATTATCAAGATATTGGAGGTTTTGTATTATATTTTTTATTATTCTGTGGGTACTTTCAAGCTCCATAGCTCGGCAGATATAGGTCACAGTGACCTAATTTCAGGTTTCCAAGGAGAATTTTTATTGACCTCCTTAGATGTTCACTTAGAAATTTCTAGGACCAGCAGTTGCGATTTGTGCCCTGCTAACGGACGGCCGGACGGACGACGGACAAAGCGCCATTCCTATACCTCAGTTTACTTACAGTCAGCTGAGCTAAATAATCAGATTCCGCAAGACTAGGCAGCGTGAACTGTCTAGGGGACAGAATAAAGAAGTCAGTGGTTTTTTGTTAACAAATAATTATAATTTATTCTTAGGACAATCCTGACATTACAATAAACTTAATCAATACAATGACACAGTATAACAATAATATAAATGTACATCATCAGAATGTCCGGATCCTAGGCTTTGATTTTTGGATACCACCACTGTCACAGCTAAACAAGAGTCCTGTAACACAAATAATTCACGTAAACAGTTCAAATAAATTTTCCCGGAGAAAATCCGATTTAATCTCGAAAACAATCTGCTGTAATCCAAAAGAGAAGTTCTTGTAATAATCCCAAAGGCAAACTGAAGACAGTCCGTATTAAGGCGGTAAAAGTCCTTTGAATATCTGTTAGTTCTGCAATTATCAGAATAGGTCCAAAAGCACTGACGAGAGAGTCACACTCTTCCGTGTCCGCTGGTATTTTTCTCTCTGCCGGCTCAAAACACAGCCCCTATTTATAGCTTTTCCACCCGAAGCCCAGAAATTTCCATATTCACGAACATTCTGTACACAACAATACACGCGCGCCCATAGCGCATGAACAGACCCGAAATTTCTAGACTACAACAAGCACTTTGTCTCTACAAGCCAGGGTTCAACAAGTACAGTTCCCATAGCAACGCCCAGAGCTTGAGCCTAACACGAATCAGAATGCCCCGCAAAATCCTGCGCATAATAAAACGGATACCTGTAACATAATATAAACTTGTACCTGGCGCTATAATGAACAATTTATTCTTCGTCGGATGTAGAGTGGGTAAATGCAGTCTCGCATATCGCATGTATGAGAAAAATTGTTTATGGAGTGATATTTTGGCAATCCTTTGATGAAAAAGGTCTTTATTATCAATAATCACTACATGAAAATATGAAGGTTTACTTGAGATGTGATATGTTTAAGTTCTTGGTGCGGGATGAAGTAACCCATTTTTTTTATCAAAATTGTGAAAATAACAATATAACAGGCGAGAAAACCTTATGGTCAGACAAGGTAACTACATCTTAATATCGACGTTCCGTTTGCTACCGCTTCATGCAAGGATCCTCAGAGTCGTTGGGCAAGCACACATCTTCCATGTTCTTACATAGTCAACAGCGGAGAGCAGCTGTTCTGTCGCACCATACGTGATCCTCCGATGTTCATGGCAGCAAGAGAGGTGCTAATTAGTCGCGTTATACATCTCCGGTTGATGTTTTGGATGACTAGGGAGAAACCACTGTAGCTCCTCCAGTTTCCTCGGTGTCGGTAGCACCTAGCGAACTAGCACCGCTATTACCTCGAACCTCTCAAGGGACCACTAGTGGAAGAGTCATAAACCCGCCAGATATACATCGTTAGACAGGGGAGGTGATGTCACCTGGGATGTGACAAAGTACGTAATGTGCTAGTAACCTTTCCGTCCCAGTGCAGTGTCAAGTTTAGTTCATTAAAATGCTAAAACATTAGTACACCGGCTACTCTTATCCCATGGGCATACCAGACATCGACAGATCCACGCGCCTGACAAAATTCGCAGTGAAATCAGTATACCAGTATATGGGCGAGGTGGTAGTACCTGTCCTGTTTCGACACAGCACGTCTGAGGCTCTGTCAGCAGGGTGAATCAAGTCTTAACCACTGCATCGACTGGGCCAGTCTGTGTGTGTGTTGGTGGGGGGAGGGGGTTAAATATTCCTGTTGTGTTGATTTTGTTTTTCATATGCCTTTTTATTCAAAAGAGATATTAATTGCATCCATCTGAGTTCTATGTTGAACACGAGTGAACAGTGGTTACTAAAAGTTTGACAACATTTTGATTCATTAATTGTTGTATAAATTGAAGTTATAAAAAATACAGCTTTTAACCCTCAACTTTACTCCTTTCTTAGCTAGGATTACTACAAACCACTTACTGGACTTGGGTTAGACTAGCGTGCAAACTGCATGTTGTTATAATGATAACTGACATAATATAAGGTTTGAATTGCCATGCTATTTTGTATATATGAGTAAGTGAAGTAGACATATGATACCTTAATGTAGACTAGCTGGTGTTGTCACTCTTGACACAAGCTTTCGGGGTTACAGCCCCCTTCTTTTCGCGCATTTTTCATTTTATAGCATTAACGCAGTTCGAATTTTCGCGCAAATCCGTATGTAAGGTAATATATTATATCAAATTTATCAAATTATCAAAATATCACACTTAACAACCTTCGGGTGACCGCTTCATGCCACGGGCGACTGGTCGAGTACCGTGACCGCAAAGTGTAAACAGTACATAATTAACCAGGACTAATTACGTTTGATGATGGAATGCAACCAGCTACGTTGTTTGACATCTGACTAAGTTGTAGAATTTCTCTTCAACAACAACACTGTAATTATACTAACCAGAAGCAGCCAACTATGTCCGAACAATAAACGGAACTGACAACAGTCGCAGGTCGCTCTTAGCTCAGTCATACTTCAAAGCTATGGGAAGGGCTAGGGGTGTCTTAAAAGGCTACTTATTGTTTCACATTTGTTTCTCCAAATCACTATCAATGAGAGGGGTCTTTCTCGAGAAATCACTTGCAATGAACTCTTATAACAACATGATTACTCTAACATACTGGTTGAAGAAGCCTCGTCTCTTTTTTTTCTCGAAAGATGTCTCAGAATACCGTATACCATTTTTTTAGCTCAGTTGACTGAAAGTCATCTGAGCTATAGCGATCACCCTTTGTCCGTCGCCCTTCCGTTAACAGGGCACAAATCGTAACCGCTGGACCTGGAATCTGGTCTGAAAAATTGACATCCAGGGAGGTCCATGAAAAATCTCCTTGAAAACCTGAAATTAGGTCTCTGTTACCCATATCCTTCGAGCTATTGGGCTCCAAAGTACCCCCCAGAATAATGCAAAATTTGATACAAAAGCTCAAGTATCTGAATAACTACTGCATTGATCACCATGATTCTTTGCAGGAATATTGATCATGGGATGTTCCATCACTTCCTGCAGACTGGTGGAGCCATATGTTTATTTTGATTTTTTTAATTTTTTTTCTCTTTTTTTTCAGACCTGCAATGAAACTGTCATCTGTTAACAGGGCACTAATGGGAACCACTGGACCTGGAATCTTCAAACTTAATATCCAGGGAGGTCCATGAAAACTCCTTGAAAACCTGAAGTTAGGTCTCTGTTACCCAAATCCTTCGAGCTATGGGGCTCCGAAGTACCCCCCAGAATAATGCAAAATTTGATACAAAAGCTCAAGTATCTGAATAACTACTGCATTGATCACCATGATTCTTTGCAGGAATATTGATCATGGGATGTTCCATCACTTCCCCCAGACTGGTGGCGCCATCTGTATTTTTTTACAATAAACTTGACATCAAGGGAGGTTTATGAAAAGTCTCTGTTAGCTCCGGTATCTGAATAACTAATGCATTGATCTCCATGATTCTTTGCAGGCCTATTGATCATGGAGTGTTCCATCAGTTCCTGCAAACTGGTGGCGCCACCTGTATTTTTTTTTCAATTTTTAGGCATTTTTTCTCGAATTATGAGACCCTCAAATGAAGTGGTCATCTGTTAACATGGCACAAACTGTATATGCTAAACCTAGAATCTTCTTTCTTGACATCCAGGGAGACTAATGAAAAATCTCCTTGGAAACCTGAAATTAGGTTTCTGTTACCCATATTCTCCGAGCTATAGGGCTCATAAATACCCCCAAGAATAATTAAAAATTTGATTCAAACAAAAGCTCCAGTATCTGAATAACTAATGCCTTGATAGCCATGATTCTTTAGATATATATATTGATCATGAAGGGTTTCATCAGTTCCTGCAGACTGGTGGCACTACCTGTATTTTTTTTCAAATTTTTACGCATTTTTATTTATGAGACCTTCAAATGAAGTTGTCATCTGTCCAAAAGCCCACTGAAACCCATTTCTAAGGACTCTTCACAAAATTCATGATTTGTTTGCACTCTGGTAGTCATTTTGCTCATTGTTCAACATTCCTTGAATTCAGCTGAGCGTCATGGCCCATGGGCCACTTGTTATTATCATTTTCACCATCGACATCTCCCGGAACTTGATATACAAACATGTACATGCATGCATTAACGACAAAGTGTCCACAAAGATAAGGGTATTTTTTCTTAAAAGAAAACTAATTACATCGGCAGATTAATGGCTTTCCATTTTTGTAAATGCGCTTTTACTATATTATTTTTTTCCGCGACCAATCTTTCCAAACTTTCGGTGGTACACACTTTCTTTAAGAAAAAGGACAGAGGCGGGGTTTCTTTATCCCGGCTTTTGAATAACACAAACATATAAATCAATATGAAGATATCAATAAGCAGTTTCCTTTCATTCTCAACATTACAACCAACATATACAATCTTTGGACAGAATGCGGGTAATATGATTCCAAATTTTCCGGCCCAGGTCTGAATCTGATTATAGAATGTAACAGCAACATGACATTCACAAAAAAAGATGGACCGATGATTCAATATCAGTAAAACAATAAGAGCATTTATTGATTTCAGATATTTTCCAGGTAAATAACAATTCATTGATTGCTAGAATATAATGAAGCCTCGTCTCAAGCGACAATGCATGGAGGGATTACCAGGCCCACATGACTGTGTGTCAGACGAGAACGCTATTATTTTCGGAACGATCGCATCAAATTGACGCCTATTCTTATTTTAGCGCAAATCTAGCTCCCGCTAAAAGCGCGAAAATTAAAACCCCGCTAACAAAACCACTTCCACAGTATATACAATGTATACAAGTGCTCTCTCCAACGTTTTCTCTTCTCAAGGGAAAGGCGTTTATGTTGACACAGCTTGTTGGTTGTCTGGTTATGGGCGTTGCATTGATATTTGTCAATAACTCTGGTATGAGGGAACAGAAGACATTTCGACAGTATTATGTTCTCCAGGTCCGGAGTTTCTGGTCGCGGTTTAGGTCTCGGTATTTACTGGGCTCGGCTACATCATTGTGTAAAATTAAAATTGACCACCATCCCGACCGTCTTGCTGAAAGGTGGGTGATATAAACCTCCCCCCGCCCCCCTATATAGACGTCCCTGGCTACAGCTAAAATTTAGACTGAATTAACACTGTATATACGGTTTTAAGTGAGTTCTTTTGCTTGAATAATATTTGTGCTTGTTCCCTATGAGCCTGTTTTTTTATGTATGAGAGAACATTTTTATCCTGATGTTCTATAATCACTAGAGCTACTTAATTTAATGTAAAATAACTACCCGTTCTCATGTTGGACTAATGTACAATCCAATGTTACCTTAATGATCATGGTCATGGAGACAGCCATGAGGTTTTCCAGAGACGTTGAAGTTCGTGTAACCAGCTATGCGAAGGGGATGAAGGTCCAAAGTGACGCAATATAAAAATATTAACGTCTTTTGTGAAGAAATCGTGGTCGAGGAACCACCAACAGGCCGAAGTCTGCAAGACCATGATGGTCCGGTTTCGCTAAAAATTGTCCATGCCCCAACTTATAAAAAAAATCTCTGTCGACTAGCAATGGTGCAAGTACGGCGACGGACACAGCGCTTATTGTACCCTAAACCGTCCACTTCATGATGGTACGTTACGCTCCTGCGCAGACATTGAGACAAGTAGAGCTTGGAACAAGTATGAGGGCATTGTTCTCGTGAAATATCCACATCTTTAAACAGGAATGCCAGTTTACAGACAGCAAATACAGGAATGTGACAGAAAGAAAATCAGCCGTATACGCGTGACATGAGGTTCGGAAACCGCTATCAACAACAAAAGAAACATTTTCGTTCTTTGTACCAAAAGATCTTTGAAATAACTATAGTTAAGAAGGACGTACGTGTTATCGCCGTAAATCAACTGACCACGTGATCAGCGAGAGCCAGATTCCCGCGCAACAAGCTACGCTGGAGAAAACTACGAAAAAAAAGAAAGCTTCGTGACACAATACGGATCAGTATGCGTATTCGATTGGCAATTTTTTGTGACCTAAATTTAAACTCCGTCCACCTAGTACTTGAGACCCCCAGATATTCAGTTACAGAATTACAGCCCACGTAACAAAGAGTGTGAAGGCATGAATGGTGTTTAAAGAAAAAAAACTTGTGTACTTGTGTGAGCTGTAGTAGACGCTCTCCCTCCTTACGCTCAGTGGTTATCATGCATGACCAGAAAGTTTGAGAATTTTTACAAATTCTTTCATTTATGGCGAGGTTTAAATAAAGAAAAATGTAAACTTGAACGCTTATGTGTATTGCATCACTGTAAAAACACTTGTGTTAAAAAACAACACAAGAACTTGTGTTGAAGCATATGACACAAACTTGTGTTGCTGCAACACAAAACTTGTGTGAATGATGGGCTGTCCAGTGCAGAACACAAGCCTTGTGTTCTCTGTGTATCACGCTCACGCGCGTTGCAATTAAGCGAGGTGATGGTTGTCGATACAACAGAGGGGGTCGGCGGGGGTGGAAGCGCTTGCTCCTCCAAAGTCTGACGATATTATGCGCCCCGTCCCCTATAGATGTTGCGGAGATAAGAATATCTGGTTGTAAAATTATTTTGTGGAGCAGAAAATCATTACATTTTCTGTGAAAGGTGTCACATAAGCTTGATCTAAAAAATTTTTTTTTGTTCATATTATGGGAGCGGTTTGTACTCTATCCAATATTTTAAACATTTAGGGCACATTACAGTACATATAGGGCATCCAATGCCCTTCCCAACATGCACACACATATATGTATATTATATATATATATACATATGTTTATATATATATATATATATATATATATATATATATATATATATATATATTACCTGACCGTACACGCCATGCCCATGCATATTCACCCCGTACCCCATCAATGTTAACTCTGGACCTGCCAATGCCAGATGTTAAATTAATGAGCTTTTAATGATAGTGTGTGGCTGGCGGTGACCTACATACATCATATCAGCACGGGCAAGTGCTGGTCACAGCCAGTGCCTGCTTTTTGTTAAGGGCTGATTCCCGCCAACACCCGTATACATGTGATGCAATTTTAATTCATGCATGCAGAAGTCGGCCATTTGGACTGCAGCAGCGACAACAAGCAACATTCGAGGAACCATCTCTCAGAATTAGTAAAACCAGCTCGCAGCATTATAGAAAGCTTCTATGAGAAGACTTATTTGTAAGTATATACATATAAACTTATTTCATTCACTGTAACTGAAATTGACTGAAAATATTGGTGGTGATTTCAGTAAATGTAATTTGTAATGATACACATGGGCTAATATACACACTAGGGTTGGGCCCAAATGCAAACAATTAAGTACATTTTCTTTGAAAAAATGTACACAAAAAAATGTACCCTCCCCCGACAACAGATTTTCAGTAGAAATTCTCCGAATTTGAGCTCTTGTCGCTCGGACATTTTTTCATGTAAATTAAAAAATAGAATAAAAAAATATCCGTTATGTTATGACCTGTTCAGCAAACATTTTTGTTATTTTCATGAAAATTAGGAGCAATTAATGTAGGAATTGTTTTTATTCCACAAAATTGTTTGCAGCCCTGAACCCTTGCAGAAACTCATTATATTTAATTATGCATCCTGTATAATTTCAGCCTGGGACCTCGCTGAAGTTGGCTGTGGAGGAACAGAAACAGAAGAATGTATACCACTCGAGAACAAAGCCGCACATCTTACGAATTAAACCCTCTACCTATTTCGTAATGCTGGAGGACACGGCTGTTGTTGTACAACCAAGTACAATAGCGATGGCAGTGGACATTTTGTTTAAATCGATATATGTGTTTAATACAGAATCTCCAAAATCTCTTCGGGCATTCTATGGATTCATTGGACAATATATATTTACAACATTGATAGGGTGAAGGCCACACCAAAAGCCCACAAGTTATGGGCAGATATAACAAACGATTTGTAATATCATTAAACAAGTCAATATTGTTCAAGTTAGCCAGTAAATTGTGAACATGAAAGCAATTGTCTTGTATAACTTAAGAGCAGAGTAGTGTATCTTAGCGTATAGATCTATGTTTCACATGTGTAATGTAGTGGAGTGAATAATAATCATATTCATTTTGGGGATCAAGAATTCAGGTTTACTGATACACAATGGCAAAACCTATATGCGCAGCTATTGAGAATATTTTCAATATTTTATTCAGTTTCTAACCATATTATTAGCATTTAAAGGCACAGCTCGTTAGGCTTATGTACAGCTCTGCTGCTCCTGCAGGTATCCTACTTTGCACAGTTTGTACTGTGAAAGTGCACTTACGTCAATTTAGACATAACTTTCAAGATGCTCGTTCTTTTCTACATTTTAGTCAATTTATTACTAAGTAGGTGATACTGGGACCTCTGATCGCTTGTTAGAAAAAAAGCGATCAGAGGTCCCAGTGTCACCTACTTGGTAATTCTTGATAAAGATGTTCCATATATATGTATTTCTCTGTTCGTCTGTATGCTTTCGCTTTAAATTACACCGATGTCATTTTCTTGAGTTTTACATTTTCTCAACAATTCTTATATCTGCACGTGGATATTATTGTGAATTATAGGAAAATTTGGAAGACGCTGGCCTGTAGTATAAGCCAATATTTAATAAATCATAAAGTCATTAACTATTGTGTTCCGAGTGATTCTGATGACCGTTAATTTGGTTGAAAGTTTCCATTCAGTTTTGCTCTGGGCCTTAATTTTATTATACATTGTACACCTGGCCATATACATTTTATTTGAGTAAAGTGACTATGCCAAGTTTTAAGGTCATTTTGCAAGCCTATTAAACGTCGTTTTCTTGAACGTTAGCATAGGAAAACAGTTTTTGGAAAGTACTACATTATATATGCCTAGATCACACATGTATTGTTCAGAAACATGTTGTTACATGTTATGTATAAAGAAAATACAGTGTGTCGGAATTACTCCCTTACAAAAATAATAGTTAATTGTCAATCCAAAGAATTTGGCGAGGAGCACATCATTTTTATATCCGCAAAAACAACTATAATGTGTGAATAAATAACACAATCAGGTTATTATATCAATACAAACGGAATGGGTTAAGAACACGAACTTTTTGTTACTTTAACTCAAGTAATGTGTGAAGAAAAACACATGTAGATTGTTAAATCTACACAAGTGGAATGAGTGAGGAACACAATATTTTGTTCCTGCAACACAAGTAATGTGTGAATGAAAAACACAAGTAGATTGTTAAATCAACACAAGTGGAATGGGTGAGGAACACAATATTTTGTTCCTGCAACACAAGTAATGTGTGAATGAAAAACACAAGTAGATTGTTAAATCAACACAAGTGGAATGGGTGAGGAACACAATATTTTGTTCCTGCAACACAAGTAATGTGTGAATGAAAAACACAAGTAGATTGTTAAATCAACACAAGTGGAATGGGCTAGGAACACAATATTTTGTTCCTGCAACACAAGTTATGTGTGAATGAAAAACACAAGTATATTGTTAAATCAACACAAGTGGAATGGATGAGGAACACAATATTTTGTTCCTGCAACACAAGTAATGTGTGAATGAAAAACACAATTAGATTGTTAAATCAACACAAGTGGAATGGGTGAGGAACACAATATTTTGTTCCTGCAACACAAGTAATGTGTGAAAGAATGACTTAGGTAGATTGTTAAATCAACACAAGTCAGTTGGGTCAGAAACACAAGACTTGTGTGCCTGTAACACAAGTAATGTGTTCATGCTTGACACAAATCTTGTGTTCTAACAACACAAATAAAGTGTGATTTCAACAAAAGACTTGTGTTAACATTTTACTTAACACAAATACTTGTGTTAACAGAACACAAGTTTGTGTCTTTCATATATTACACAAGTATTGTGTTGCAGGGAACACAAACTTGTGTTTGGCCAACACAAGTGTTTTTACAGTGATTCAATGCCACTGTGGCCTATTGGGAGGTCTGATTCAGGTCACGTGATTATTTTACGCAACGTATAACATCCTGATATTCGTGAACTACAATGTTTCACGGAGATGCTTGCCCATTCCAATCGAATAAGAAATGTGTTTCACGGGCTAACCGTGCTTTATGAAGGGCGTAATCTAATACTTATAAAAGGAATTCGCCCACCTTTGTCCCCAGTGTTCTCCGAAACCACGCTGCGTATGGCACTATGCCATACCTCATTTTAAAGGTTATTATTCCTGCAGCGACATGGCCTCTATGAGAATCAATAATTTTTCATGTACACAAAATTTTTAGTGATTTTCCCTGCTTTCCGCATTGCTTGGAGAGTACCATATACCGAAAACAGCCGAACTCCGTTCGACAAAGACTGGAATGCGACCTTTTTGTTCTTAAAAGAACTATACCACTGTAATTTTGTATTTCGACTGGCATTAATATAGTCAATTCTTGAAGGGCACAGTCTTTTTCTCTCTGTACAAATGTCTCTATGAACAGTGAATTCTCCCACTGATTGTTCCATCCAGACAATACCAAAACCGTAACTGTGAAGTAATTCCCTTATTTTGCTGCCCATATGATTCTACCTATACCGTCTACGTTTTACAGTTTAAAATAACATACTTTTTGCAATTTACTATTTACCATCTGCAGTAATTTTAACCAATATTTTATACATTTTACAAAATAGGTTTACTTAATATAATATACCCCGTATTCACCTTATACTGTTGCATTACTGCAACTGACATTTTCTCCTAATATTCTCTTCAAAAATTAAGTTTGAACATCTTCTATATCGTTTGACCATTGATAACCCCAGATTTCTTGATCCATAGGTTAAAAGTGAAACTATAGATTGATTCAACAAATATATTTCTGTTTTAATAGGTATGTTCACATAGTGTGTTTTAAACCTAAGAATGACATGCAGACTTTCTGAGCTTGTACTGCTTATGTTTTTTGCGCCACACTCCATGTCAGTCTACTGCTTAATATTAAATCTAAATACTTTATAACAAAATACTGTGAGCGTGGTTGGTTTGGCGTGTCTGAATTTTCGCGAATTTTACATTTTGTAGCATTGGCGCAGTTCGAATTTTCAACCGCAAATCCGTATGAAAGGTAATAAATTGTTTATCAAATTATTAAATATTTAGTTTGTAACATAACCTACATCCCACCTAACAACCATCGGGTGACCGCTTACATGCCACGGGCGACTGGTCGAGTACTGTGACTGCAAGGTGTAAACAATACATAATTAATCAGGACTAATCACGTTTGATCATGCAATGGTACTGCAACCACTTACATTGTTTAACATCTGTGTAAGCTGTAGAATTTCTCTACAACAACAACTGTGATTATACTAACCAGAAGCAGCCAACTATGTCCGAACAACAAACAGAACTGACAAAGGTCACAGGTCGCTCTCAGCTCAGTTGTACTTCAAAGCTATGGGAAGGGGTAGGGGTGTCTTAAAAGGCTACTTATTGTTTCACATTTGTTTCTCCAATTCACTATCAATAAGAGGGGTCTTTCTCGAGAAATCACTTGCAATGAACTCTTATAACAACATGATTACTCTAACATACTGGTTGAAGAAGCCTCGACTCAAGTGACCATGCATAGTGGGATTACCAGCCCACACGACAGTACCCTTTCAATTTCTTGTGTGTCAAAATAACACCTTTAATTTAACCTATAACCACCTCCATTTCTAAACACCATAATTTTAGTTTTCTTTAAGTTTACCCAAGTCATTCCCAACAACCATACAGTAACCATTTAATGACTTTATATTACACTGTTAACGACCCACTGTGTCTGAGACTAAACTTCAATCACCTGCATATAGTAAGATTTGCAGGTTTTGTACTGCCTCATTTATAAAGATACCATGGCAATCATTTAGCTCCTCTAGGAGTTGATTTAAATACATTTCAATTAAGAAGAGATTTAACATGAACCCTTGCCTGGTGCCAATTGTGCACGAAAAACAATCTGTTAGTCCCTCTCTTGTTTTAACACAGGATTTTTAATTTGCACACATTGACCGTAAATGTTAATTATATTACAATGTAACTCTCTTTTTAATAGCAGATTCAACATAGCCTCATGGGATATACTATCATATGCTTTTGCGAAATCTACAAAAACACAATATAATCCACCCCTTGATTTATTGAGGTACTTCTGTACAACAGACTGCAAAACAAATATCTTATCCACCGTACTATATCCTTGTTCTTCATACATAAGCTCTTGACTTTCATCCCATGAAACCAATCTTTTATTTAAAATCTTTGTGAACAATTTAGATAGGACACTTAATAACGATATACCACGGTATAGTTTCCTACTTGATTTACATTTCCACCTTAATGCAAAGGACACAGAATTGCCTCTGTTCTTCAATTTGTAATTTTTCGTCTCTAGTTTTCTCACTCGTTCTTCCAGTTTCGTTTGTCTTTCAGTTAAATATGGCATGATTTTAATCAGAGATTCAAGGTTCCTTTCAGCGCAAAGTTGACCATGCTCCAGGTCAGAGACCTCGTCTATACATGTATTGTTCGCCGCGGTACTACTCACACTTGGTTTCTCTTTCATTCGTCTCTCACTTCGTTTTTTCTCCGGTTGGCTGCTTTGGGGCACTTGGCTAGACCTTCGACTAATACCATAAGCAGTCAATTTACCTGTCTTGCTTACAACCAGTTTGGGATGGCCGGGGTTTTTGTTCAACATCTCCACTTGTTATGAGCGATAGGGCGATAACAAGGGCTATTCGCGCACCCATGGACGTCAGCTGGAGTTTTACGACTCCAGCTTGGCTTTTACACACCCTGGTTCTAATTCGTGATGCAAAGCGCTCTATCCTTGTTCTCAACACCTGCAACTCCGTCCCCATCTTTGAGAATTTACAACGGAGCACTTTCATGCCGTGGTTCCAAGCGCTATATTAACCATTAGTCCGAGAAATGTATTGACATATGCACGTGTACAAGAGTTAACTTATGTGTAAGATATATCCATGAAATATATATCTGTATTCTGATTTTACTTTCAATCGACTTCTAGTTATTATTTTCTATACTGTTTATAATAAATCATGAATATGTCAGCATGAAACAGACATGGGGTCTTTTACAGCTGTTCTGTTACAATTACTATTACTTTCAATTTCTGATATTACTATTACTATTATTATAACCACATTTTACCATATATTACTATTACTGTTACTGGGGTATCTATTACTATTACTATAACCTCTACTGATTGAAGGTTTCTAGACCTTGCGCAGCCAACAGTGCTTAAACCTAGTTCTACAATCAATTTTACAAGTACCTATATCACAGAGTTTGTTACCGATGTCTCTTTTATTGTATGCAGCAGTCTTACATGTGTATGTGCAGCGCTAGCATTGTCCGTTGCTATGGCGGCATAGCCCGGCCCACGCGTGGGGTATGACTTGTAAACACAGCGGTCATGCTAGTCTGGGGCTTTCTCGCCTGGCCGAGCCGGGCCGGCTCACGTGTATCTCTGATATGTAGAAACACAGCGTTCGTTGTTCTAGATGGTTCCTGTAACGTGTGTATTATGGGTTCTTTAGATTGTTCGGGAAGTGGAAAGTTGTCGGCTTGAGGTTAAAAGTTATAAATAAGGGGCTGTGTTTTAGAGCCGAGAGGAGGAGAGATACACTAGAAGTGTAAGTCATTTTGTGGACCTTTTCCGATAAGTGCGGCAGTTATAGATCTTCTTCAAATTTGTAACGGATTTTAATTAGTCGTCAGTTTGCCTGTGGGATCACTATCAGAACTTCACTTTTGGTTTACAACAAATTGATTTTGTGATTGAACTTTGCTGTTATTCATCCGAGAAAATTTATGTGAACTGTTCACCTTGATTATATGCTTTAAAGGACTTTTTGTCACTGTGATAGTGGTGATATCCAGGTATTTTTCACTTTATTTATATACCTGTGTTGATTTGCTGTTGTACTGTTGTTATACTGTGTAATTGTATTGATTAAGTGTATTGTATTGTTAGGATTGTTTTAAGAATAAATTATAATTATTTGTTAAAAAAAACCACGAACTTCATTATTCATTCCCCTAGACATTTCACGCTGCCTAGTGTTACATAATCTGATTTTGTTTTATCTCCATAACCAAATTTATGCTCGTCACGACTACGTGATCTGTTGATATAAGGTTCCGTAACAAGGTATATACACAATTTTCTGATATTGTGTCTGTCATTTACTTATTTAAGCATCTTTTATTCTGTTCATTTACATTCTGAAACCTTAATGATCGTTAAGTGACCGTTTCAAGTAGAAATATTAGAATAACTGTATGCACTTTGGAATACACATATAATTTGTAAACAAGCCCAAGTGTTGTAAAGGCCCTTGCATATGTAAAATGTTGATTTATGTACATATTTGTACCTTTTTCTTCATATATTTTACATAATTTATTTTATACTACTAACTTTAGTTAACATTTCATCTTCTTCCTTAGTATATACAAATTAGTCATTCAGTAATGTATCAGGAGAGGAATTATATAGGACTATGCCCTGTTTTACCAATCCTAATTCAATAAAAATACTGTTTACATCAAAGTTCTGGACAGAACCAAACTGGAGATAGGAGTACGGTAGTTTCTGGGATGTATATGTTTATTTTGATGTTATGCCATATTTTATTCCTTTGCTTTTAAAGATGGGGACAAAGAGGTGGTAAACTTTACAATATTGGTAGCATGCATGGTCTATATTCCTCAGACATGACTTCTTCATTGCAAAAATCTCTTTCATCATTTCCTAGAAACGGATGCAGGGGAGGGGTCCAGGGGGTCCAGACGCCCCCCCCCCCCCTTTCAGCCGCCGCAACCTTTTTTTAAGGGTTTCAGACCAATTTTTCCGACCTGGACCCCCCTTTTCTGGACCTGGGGACTTTTTTTTTCAGGGTTTTCATTAGTCCTCCTGGGTTGGACCCCTCCTTTTCCTTAATCCTGGATTCGCCCCTGAATTTCCTATTCTTCAAATTTTAGAAAAGTCCTGAGACTGGCAATATCCAAATTTCCTGTGTCAAACCGAGCATAGGTTAATTAAGAATTGTGTGAGATATTGAAACTTACATCAGTTTTACAAAAAATATAAAATATTATTTAAATCATTTTCATAATAATTTTGGTATTAAACAATCCTGTACTCTAAATAACAGGATCTAATTAATTTATCACAAAATATCAGTTATAAAAAAATAAGATATTATAAGTCATGTACTTAATATTTTAAACTAAATAAACAAATTAATTAATATTTTGTTAAATAAGGTTCACCAAATTTCAAAATATTTATTAACATAATTAAAGATGCTGAATGAAGGTCTGCAAAAATGGTACTTTAAAATATCAGACAAGTATTAACACAATAGTTTTAACAGAATATGTATATAAATCAACAAGATAATACATGTTCTTGTAGGATGAGTTTATTCACGTGAATGTAGTACTGGTATGAGTTTACAGCATTGTGATTGCCCTAATTTTGGGTAGTGAAATCACCATAAGCTTATCAAGAACATTTTGGTTCTGCTCTGCACCGGGTTCAATATTATATGTGTGTTACTGCAATCTGTATTATCAAAATGCTAACTGGCCGGTTAAAACACATCTTGGTACATTTCAGAATATGCATATGGATCGATCGTTGCGACATAAGCTGTACGTGTCACATCAATAATACCCTATTTATCTGTCTCTTAACATCAAACATGGCTCTCTTTATCCTCGGTTTAGAAATCAAAAGTTAGATTACTAAGTCAGATACCTTATTTAACTGAGACCTGTTTCTCCAGTATTCTTATGTGATTAGCACCAGTGGTCACCACCTGTATAACAGCTGGCCCCTGCTTGCCTTAACTATAGGCACATCCTAGGCAATCACTGGACAACAAATGAGTCTGTTCAGCATTGTTTGCTGATATACTTCACATCTCAGGGGGTCACAGGAAGTAATAGAAAGTAATATATATTACTCTAATACTTTACCTTTTGTTTCTATAACTATTACTATTACAGCTCATATTTTGAGTCTATTACTGTTACTATTACATGAAAAATACTGTTATAGTCTATAACTATTAACATTACTTATTACTATTACACCATGTCTGGCATAAAAAAACAACAACAAAAAGTCTTTCAGTATGTGTAAACAGTTTTGGCAACAGGCCAAGATTTTGTCTGTATCAATATATAGCTTGGCAGACTGCCAACCATTTCAGATGTGGCAGCAGGCTAATATTTTGTCTTTATCTATTTAGAGCTTAAGTAGACTGCCAACTGTATCAGAATAGGCAACATGTCAAAAGTTCAGTCTGTGTAGCCCGGTCTGGGTCAAGAGTTCACTCAGTGCAGAAGCTACACCTTGCACATAACAACAGTTGAGCTTTGTCAGCTGAGTGGACCCAACTCAAGACAAGTTTGATGTATCGACCTGAAATGTTGGTATGTCCATGCATCTTTGATGGCTTTCTCATACACAAGACTGGTGTCATCACCTTAAATGAATTGTTTACAGTGTATATCTCTGTTAATATCAGTTGGGATTTGACATTTTCGCCTGAAATTGTGCATATCTGTACATATTGGATAGATTTGTCATATACAAGACTTGAGGCAGCACCTACAATTGTTTTTGGGTTTCATGCATCTGTTCACATAGCCCAAGAGGAATTTGAAGTATCTACCTGAAATGTTACATATCCATACATCTTGGATTTCTTTCCCATACACTAAACTGGTGTTGTCACTTACAATCATTTTTGTCTTGTGTATATCCATGCCAGTATACCAGGAGTGACGTAATGTAATAGGTGCCTGTCATAGAAGCATAATACCTGATGTATATCCCATTGTACAGGTTCGCATAAGCCTTTAGGCGTTGTTTTTTTTTTTATGAAATCCTGATTCTCCTATAATTAGACGTTACACTGTGATTAATTTATCTACATTTTAATAGTATTCGATGAAACAAGTGGACCTCTTGATATTCTGTAATGATTTATTTAAACTGCAATATCATGATCGTTGGTGGGTGATATTAGGTGATTTCACTCTTTTTTTCATCCAGTGTCACTTCAATAGTTTGAAAACTAGTAATTTCGCAGAAAATATCCTATATCAGGGTTGTTTTGCAGAAAGAGATGTAAGCCAGTCAAAAAGTTTGAATAAAATTCTTATTTTGAAAAATATTTCTGTACTCAAAGAAAAAAAAGTTTTTTTTTATGTTGAATACAGAATTGATCAGTATTTTAATATTTACCTCATTATAATTTTTAAAAAATTCATTTGGTAATATGTAGAAAGTTATGTTTTGCCATTTTAACAACAATTGATAACAAATAGGGCACAGACCGATCAGGAACCAAATCTTTAACAAAAATTAAATTGTATACAAAAAATGACATTTTTTTAGTATTGCCATTTGGTAGTCAACACTATTTTCGGGGGTTGGGGGGGGGGGGGGTACTGGCTCATGGACTAAATGGCTTGATTTGAATGAAGAGCTAAGTATCGAACGGCTTAATCAAGATGCTACTGAACATATTTGCACAATCGTGACATCAAATGTTCATCCCAAATATATTACCTGCAGTCAGCTCAATCTATAAAGAAGTAGGACTTGCTAACCCCCTGGATAATTGTCTCATGTATCAAATAAAACATTACCCGTTACCAATATTATCAAAGCTCAGGTGTCATTTACTCGGGGTGTACGACGATCTCTTTAGACAGCAATGACCACTTTAAACTATGGGTCATTGCTAGCGGATGAGTTTTGCACAGCCAGTGTACACTTTGAGAGAAACCAGTTGTCTCCATAACCTGTAAGACCGATAATAAGAGTCGTGGTGTTTAAGTGTACATCGGTCATTCAGAATTTGACATTAGTTCGGTTTACTCCATGAAATGTTACAGAGACTGGAGGGTGTGACGACAAAGCCATCATTTGTGTATCAAAACGAGGCAACTCTGACTAAAACCATCTTTGTCAGGCATGTTAACTGCCGCTGTGTCTGAGCGGGGCGACTCTTCCCGATACCTCGGTAAGAAGGGGGTCATGCACAAACCCAGCTGCCTTGGCCGCTGGACAAGCGATGCTTGCAAAGCTTAGATTAGAACCCCAGTGTCTGTCCTAATTACTCTCTCACAGAAACTAAATACTTATAAAGACGCACCCTTAAATCATGACATTTATGTTAAACAGTTGAATAGAAATTGAACAGGCGGTTCAGATTTAACTATGTACACACAAACCTACCAGTTCTCGTGGTGAGGATAACTTTTGCTTTCCTGTGTCAATGGGCAACTTGACCGATAAATCCGTCATTGGCTGTCTTAATATGGCCCATATGTGTATTTAATTTAAACAGATTCCGCAACAAGGTTGCAGATAGATTTAAAATGAAATGTGAGACTGTTTGAGATACATAAACCTTGTATGTATACCAGAAGGGCCTTGATTAATTAATAGGAAAGCAGCTAAATGATACCAGCAGGACCTTAACTGATTCAAGAAACGGCTAGCTGTAACCAGCAGGGCCTCGATTCAGGTAACCACTACCTGTTTACTATTGGGCATGAAGGGCCTTGATCATGGAAATAGCTACTTGCATGCAAGCTGCGTCTTGACCCAGAAAGCAGCCACCTGCTTAACAACATAGCCTTGATCCAGGAAACAGATACGTGTTAACACGTAAACACGCGGCCTTATTCAGAAAGCAGCCACCTGCTTAACAACATAGCCTTGATCCAGGAAACAGATACGTGTTAACACGTAAACACGCGGCCTTATTCAGAAAGCAGCTAAAGGTATACTATGAGGGACATGATTGGGTGTACAACTTGAGTGGATATGTTAAAATGTCTGTGGAAAGATGCACTGAAACGGAAAAGCCAGAGTGGGAATTGCTACAGATATTTTATGTGAAAGGCCTATGTATACATAGATACTTTATTTTTTTCTCCCCTGCCTTAAGTATCCAAAATCTCCCATCCAATATTCTGTGAGTCATTTCAGCTGTTCAGCCGAACGTGAAGTGTGACAGGGTGTGCCAGCCGAACGGAAAACAAGACGAGCCCCGTCACTGGAAATTGACACTTGTCATTTTTACGTCGCCTAAAACTCACATTATTCAACTGGGATCAATCAAGGCATTGATGTTATTTTTACTCTAGTGGATACCCTTTATAGGAAACTGTGGTATCACCACAGGAACTGTGGTTCCTCGGTGTTTTAAATTGTTTGTTATCCGGCATGCACGATGTTGAGAGTATTTCTGAACAAATAAAAAGGGGCATTGCTATTCCAATCCCAAAGTCAATTTCGAAGAATATAGTTTCACCAGAGAACTATAGAGGTATTACACTTTGCCTGTAATTTATAAATTATTCGTAAAAGATCTGCTCTGCAGACTTTAAAAGTTTATTAGCAGTGGCGTCAATTTTTCTTCCAGGGTGGGGGGGGGGGGGATGACTTTGTATATATATTTCTACACACACACACACACATAAACCTTTTTCAGCGTCCCTGAGTGACATTTTCAACTATATATATGATTATATATATACACATATATATATATATATATATATATATATAAACTTATCAACGTTAATCATATTTCAAATAATAATAATACTGTAATAAAAAATAAGTTTTTCTAATTCAAAGCAAGGTTTAGATATAACTTTCTTTAGTAAATGGATCCAAAGTCTTTAATTCTATTTATTAATATATTTCATTTGCAATATTATAAAATTATTCTCTGAAAAGTGGGGGGGATAATTACATTGCCCATCCCCCCCCCCCCTTTCCAAAAAGTGGGGGTATATATACCCCCTATCCCCCCCCCACCCCCTATATATATATATTTTTTTTTTTCTCTTTTTTTTTCGCCTCCGAAATTTTAATGTAATACAGTTTTGTTTCATCACTGGCGATTTTTTTTGTCAAATATCATCAAATATGTATACAATAAAGTATCACAATTCAATGACCACAAGACATTACAAACACACATTGTCTTCAATTAAATCATCGAACAAGCTTCTTAGTTTGCTCCACTTATCATTATGCTTTTTCAGTAATTCTCTGCCACTTGCTATACATCTTTCAATTCTCTCTGTATACTTCAGTTTTGATTTAAAGAATGAAAATAATGAAGATTCCTTCTCCTCTCTTTGTTTGTAAAGTATATATTTGTACAACAATAAAATTTGATTAAAAAGGATATTATTTTCGTTAACAGGTAAAATACCATACATTACAATAGAAAGTGATATATTAGGCAGGTCCAATTCATACTCGTGTAGCCATGCCTGAATTTTATAATATAAGTTCTTACTCACCATACATTAAAAAAATAAATGAATTATACTTTCCTGATAATTGAAACAATATGAACATTTGTCTGTCTCTTCCATTTATACAACTGTTCATTAAGAGGTATGTACTTATTTAGAATTTTGTATTGGAATTCCCTCAGATTGGTATCTAGTGTTACCATATAGATTCCCTTATACACATATTCCCCATTCAACTTCAATATTATCCTTTTCATTCATGTCATTCCAGCTCTTCTGCGTCGTAGGAACTTTCCATTTATTACTTATGTAGGTAGAGTAAACATGCCTCGACTTCATATTATCAAGTATTTCAATCCCATTCGCAGACACAATTATATATTTTTCCACATTTTCATTTGTTATCTCTTTGTTCAATATATTATTTTTCCATCTTTGTGGAATTGACTGTTTTAATTGTAGCCAGTACATATGGCTCAATAATGTACATATATTATTGTTTTGTAGAAAAGTACTCCAGCTTTTCCATGATCCATCTGTATTTAACAAATCTTTCACATAATTTATTCCCAGGTTTTCTAAACGTTTATTATATAATGACATGCCATTTACTTTTATATATTTGTTATTCCATACATATTGATAGATTATTTCATCTTCTGTCTGTGGTTCCACGGATACATAGTCAGCCCAGATTTTTAACATTTTCACATAAAATTTTGGCAATAGTTTTGGTAGCACATTTATATCAAAGTTGCTTCGGATACATCTTAAACCTCCGATACTCCTAAGTCTAAAATTAAGCATCTCCTTCACAACAGATTCTTGTGGCTCAAGACATCTCTTGGCCCACATTATCATCTGGGTTCTTATTTTGCTCTCAATATCTGGCACATTTAACCCTCCCTGCTCATATTTTCCGATTATTGTGGTGTATTTAACTTTTGGTTTTCTGGCATTCCAAATAAAATCACATAGAAGTCTCTTCAAGGTTTGCAAAGTCTTTGTTAGGGATACTAACATCTTAGTCACACACAAAACCTTTGAAAGCCCAAGTGAACGGGCAACTTCTGCCCTGCCATAAATTGTAAGATTCCTGGTTTTCCAAATTGTTAACGTAGTTCTCAGATTATTCTCAACTCTCTGAAAGTTCTCCTTGAATGTAATATCTTTATTATAAGAAAACCATATACCAAGAATTTTTATGGCTGCCCTTGTTAAATCGATCCACTTCAAATTGTATAAACTCATGACACTGTTGCTTTTCATAGATCCAATACAAGTAGCTTCAGATTTGGTTACATTTAATTTCAGTGAAGAATAATATTCAAATGTCTGCATGACAGAGAGTGCTTGGCCAAGTGATTCTGAGTTTTGAACAGATATGGTAGTGTCATCAGCAAACATACACATTATAACTGCAGTATTTCCGATTACTATTCCACGTATATTTTCATCATTCCTTACCTTTATTGCTAATATTTCTTTTTCCATGATAAATAACTACGCTGCAAGTGGATCTCCTTGGCGAGTTCCCCTTTCTAACGTAAAATAACCTGTTGTATACCAATTATTCAAAACAGCGATTTGAATGTTTTTATGCAATATCAACACCCATTTTATAAAAGAATCACCAAATCCAAAATATCTCAAACTGCAAACATAAAGTCATGGTCTAAACTGTCAAATGCAGCTTCCAAAATCTGCTGCAAACATTATACCTGGTATATTTTCAACATCAGTATAATAACATTGAAGCACATCCAATATAATTCTAATAGGATCCCCGATATATCTTCCCTGTATAAAGGCATATTGATCAGGCTTTATCAGTTTAGAGAGATGCTTCCTTATACGATGAACAAGAATTTTACTTATAACTTTAACATCAACATTAAGTAAACTTATAGGTCTCCATGATTTGATATACTTCAAATCTTTTCCAGGCTGTGGTATTAACTTTATAAGTGCTTGTTTTTGTGTCGTTGTGAGAGAACCATAAGTATAATTTTCATTCAAACAGTCCATTAGGCATTCTCCAAGATCACTAAACAATGCTAAGTAAAATTCTTTAGTAAGTCCATCATTTCCAGGTGTTTTGTTATTTTTCATTGACTTCAAACATACATGAACCTCATTCAGTGTTATAGGTTTTCCACACAATTCTGCTTCCGACTCATCTAACTTACTATCACATAATGGTAAGCTCTCAAAATAGCTCTTAAGTTCATGTTCATGATAGCTACTTTTCTTTTGATATTTTGATATAAAAAATTTCTTAAGGCATTCCATAATATCAGTTTGATTAGTCACATCCTGTCCATCATTACACAGTACACGTATAACAGACCTTTTTCCATTTTGTTTTTCAAGATTCAAGAAGTATTTTGTTCCTCTTTCACCGTGCTCCTGCCACTGGGCTCTAGATCTAACAATCACACCTTTAGAAATATTATCATAGTATTTCTGCAATTTTTGTTTCAGATTGCAGTACTTTTCATAAGTTTCGGGGTCACTTGTAGAATTAATTATTTTTTCAAACTGAGCCACTATCTTTTCAAGATTATCACCATATTCTCCGTTTTGTTTTGCTTTATTTTTACTGTATGTAATAGTATATTCTCTTATTTTAAATTTGATGTATTCCCATTTACATTGAGCAGTTTCATTATTCATCATCTGCTTCCATTCAGCAATTTTATCTTTTATATTATTTATATAGGTATTGTCATTAAGAAGATCATTGTTCATACACCAATGGGATGGTCCTCTCCTTCCATCCTTAATTGTATTTATTTTTAGTAACACAGCTGAGTGGTCAGTATTCACAGCAGGTATAATTTCACAACTTGTAACATATGACTGTATTTCATTCGATATAAAAAAGTAATCTAGTCGTCTCTGAATAAGAGGTGTTACTGAACGCCAAGTTTACTCCTTAGAGTCATCATGTTTTATACGCCATATATCACACAAATTTAAAACAACAGTTATACTTAATATTTTCTTAACAGAATTATGCTTAATAACCAATCTTCCACCATCGGCATCCTGTTCAGTTAAATGTACATTGAAATCTCCACCCCATATAACTTCAACATCAGAATCATTTTTCAATTTCAAAATGTTTTCAAAAATAATATCATCAAATTTGACCTGTTGACTTTCGGTATTTGGTGCATAGGTGTTAACAAGAATACATTGTAAACCCTCAATTTCACATTAAATAATTATGTATCTGCCCTCAGTATCTATCAACTTAGCATATTCTTTAAAATCAATATTTTTCCCAACAAGTATACATACACCACGTGAATTGTTTGCCCCATGGGACAAATACATCGAACCTCGCCATTGCTTAGACCAGGATATTTCATCATGTTGTTTACTATGACATTCTTGTAAAAAACAAATTCCATTATGTGAATTATGTTTTACCATCCAGTTGAACACCTGTCTTCTTTTCATATAATTCCTTATTCCTCTTACATTTAAAGAGAGGATTTGAAAGTTAGTATCACTTAACACTATTTAATATATTTTTCAATTCTTTCTGTAACGTATAATCAGTATAACCCTTCACTTGCTCAGTGAATATATGTGTATTGGGTGGAAGCAAAAATGTAATAAACACAAAAACATATAACATTACAAGTAACATGAACATGATAAATAATTTCAGGTCATTTTAGGCCTGGCAGTATCTGTTAGATTACATTGTTTCAGGTAAAACTGGTAACTGTTCTAATGATTCCCCATACCTCACAGTGCGCACATCATCATTCACGTCTTTGATAAAGACTTTCCCATCCCACGTCCAAGCTTCTTGAACCCTGGAATTCTTTTTTACTCTGTTATATAATTCATATATTTCCTTGCACAGGTCATCAACCATAACAATTCCAGTTCCTTTTAACTTCCGTCTCTCTCTCATTATATCCATTTTTACATCTTTTCTTACAAATTTGACAAGAATAGCTCTGGTATTGTTTCTTTGTGAACTGTTGACATGTTTACCCACCCTATGTGCAACATCAATATCCATATCATTAATTTCAACTCCCAACTTCTCTTTACATATTGTTGGACGACCTGTTTACAATTTTCATCTCTCCTTGCACCTTGAGTTTCATGAATACCATATACTCTTATACTGGATTTAATAATTTTAATAAAAAATAAGTTTTTGTAATTCAAAGCAAGGTTTAGATATAACTTTCTTTAGTAAATGGATCCAAAGTCTTTAATTCTATTTATTAATATATTTCATTTGCAATATTATAATATTATTCTCTGAAAAGTGGGGGGATGATTACATTGCCCATCCCCCCCTTTCCAAAAAGTGGGGGGTATATATACCCCCCCCCCCCCACCCCCTATATTGACGCCCCTGTTTATTAGAGTTAAATTTACAAATACCAAATAACATGCAGTTTACATATCAACCCAAAATATCATCTTTAAATGAATCTTATGTTTCACAAGAATGTGTAATGTATAATATGGAAGCTAAATCTAAGGTGTATTGCTGCTATCTGGATTCATCCAAAGCTTTCGATGTGGTTTTGCACAATGGCCTTTTTATAAACTTATTTGAGCTGGGCGTAGAAGGCAAATATTGGAGAATCTTACGGAAGGCTTATACGGGAACAACGAGCTGTGTATTATATGATGGTATACAAAGTCCTTGGTTTAACTTTCAACGTTCTGTAAGACAGGGAGGGGTATTGTCCCTTTGGTTATATACTCTTTTCATAAATGAGCTTCTGGTTGAGCTTAGAGATAGTGTGTGGTGCCAGAATAGGAGATATGATTGCGGGGTCTCCTACACAGGCAGATGATGTAACGTTATTATCTCTTAGTGTCAGTGGATTGCAGAGGATGATTTATTTGATATGTATACAGTCGGAAATGGCGATTACACTTAAATCCAAAGAAAACCAGAGTGATGATTTCTGGAGAAACCTAGACACAGTTTAATAGACTTAAATACCATGCGTATATGGGAACTGGAACAAGAGAACACTGGACAAGTGTGAATTCATAAGCATCTTAATTGGGATTATTTTAAATTCAGACATGAAACCTAAGGACAGGGTAATTAATGCGTGTCGTAAGGGTAGAGGGTCCATGCTTGCTCTAGCGGGAATTGGTGTTAGGCCGCAGGGATTAAATCCACTGACAGCTAGCAACCTGTATAAAACAAGAGAGGGGCTCTCTATGGATGTGAACTGTGGAACAACCTTTTGGCGACAAATAAAATTGCACTCAAGAGAGTGCATCGTTTTGTTATTCTAAGAATAGACACTGAGCATCACCTGTTGTCTGTGGATTATATGTTGCTACGACTTTGTATAATTTTGTTTTGTAAAACAATGAAGTATTAAATTGATAATACAGATTTACGAACCAAGAGGACCTTGAATCACAAGAGATAAACATGAACCTATGAACATACAAAATATTCATCAAAATTATATTTAGTACACCAGCTATAAAACCCACAAAGAAAAGAACACTCTGGGCCACCTGAGATGTTCATTCTTCTGTTCATTTCTTGCATTTGTGTGTGTGTGTGAGAGAGAGAGAGAGAGAGAGAGAGCGAAATAACCACTTAATTTGTCAGTATTTATAAAAAAAACTGAAAAACTTCTTGCAGCGAAACATAACATTTACCTGAAGTATTCAAGACTCTACACTGAACGATTCCAAGAGAACTGAATTAATAAGAATTACTTTTGAGAAAGGACTCGGAACTGTTCACGAAATCTGTATCACAAATGACCAGTTATATTATTTAGGTGAATACATATGCTGGTGCTTTTTGGCTATTGCACATATTCCGCAGGTGGATCTTTACAACTAAATTAAAAATGATTCTTTAACAGACGTGTCTTCGTTTCAGCTGGGGGGATACGTCATATTGACAGGATACTGTTTCTCTTAAATATGGACATATGACGTGATTAATCTATCCTAAACGTATGGTATGAATGCCCAGACTGTTTCCTAAAAAACACCTAAATTGAAGGTTCTATAAACCATGTGTAGGGTTCCACCAAGAACCTTTCAAGGTTCCCCACTCAGTCCTTCGTAAATAAACTTTAGGGGTTCATCTCAAAACGTCTAAATAGGTTCTTCATTGAACCTTACAGGTTTCATAAAATAACCCTCGAGGTGTTCCAAAAAGAACGCCGTTTTTAAAGTTCCACCTGGAACCTTAAAAGGTATCGCATTCAGTCCACTCTGAAGAACCCTTTTGGGTTCTAGCTGGAACCCTTTTTTCTTAGAATGCTCTTGGTCTGTACTCATCTCTTTTTTTTTAATTGGTAATTAATGAAATGCAACTATTCTTAGAATAACTGTGAGAGTCCCCCCCCCCCCAAGTAACCTTTTATGGCTTGAGAATTATGCCACAAAAACATGCTCAGAATACTAAAAAATACACTTTTTATCATACCATTTGAAACTAAATTTATTTTTAATGTTGGCAAAAACGTCGTCACTGAAAAAGCTCTTCATTTTGAATGTGGAAAGCCGGGATATCGTTTAATGCCATAGTTGCATAAAGGCGAAATTTACAATGCTACCTGGTTCCGACGTCTCACGATGCCTTGCGATCCTTCTGCACAACAGGGACGCTGCATTTATACCGGCTGATAAATACCCAAATTATCCGGTAGTCCAGGTATCAGGTAGGCCAGAGATGAATTGTGATTTTTGTTTGTCGTTTGTGATAAACAAAGGAAAATTGTTACATATATAAAGCTATAAAAAACACACTCCTACGACTTTGAGAAAAGAAAACATCCTTTTCACGTACGGGTGTCCCCAGGGACTCTAAATGAGGTTAGAATGGGTGTACGGTTTTTTACGGGTTTACGGTAGCTAGATGGTGGACATTAAACTGTATACCTGTATTCATTTTTTATGTGGCCTTTTTTAATAACTTTCATGAGATATTGAGTAAAAGTACAGAAAGTGAACAATTTTGAGCATTGCATACGTTTGTTCAACTGTTTCTTTCCTATGTTTTTCTAAAATGAGAATTCATTTTAAATTGCATGTTCATACATTTCTATAACAGGCGCCTATATACACGTATTGATTACTTTCAGGTTGACAGTCATTGGCTTAAAACTGTTCATTAGCTGATTAAACTAAAATTCTGATTTTCCCCAACAGGCTCACTTTGTCACTGGATATAAAACTTTTTAAAAGAGTACATCCTCATGAAATAAACATCTTAATACTGTTAGTTTGTGAAAATAACTTTGGAATTTGTGATACTTTTAGGAACGACTCAGTTTTTAGAGCGAAAGGTTTGCTCCCGGGCTATCTTAAGCTATACACTGAATTACCGAATGGCTTTATAACGTGGGAGCTAAGGCCAAAATAAAAAAAAAAGGTATGGTTCTCAGGCACTTTTTTTCAGAAATCAATGCGGCGGGCGGTTTTTTTATTTTTAATTTTTTGGTATGTTTCGGTAAAAATTTCAAATGATAAGGGAAAAACGTGATAATAACAAATTTATTTTGCTAAACATGTAAAAACACTACATAATAAAGGAAAGTGTTTGATTTTATCTTCTTGAAAGAAATGTCCGAACGGCTGTAGCCCAAAATTGGTAAGTTTCTATTGAAAATTAAAATAAAAATTTTTGATGCGGAGGTTTAAAATTGATGCGGGCGGTGCCTGAGAAACATACCTTTAAATTTTTTTTGCCTAAATCACATATTTTTAAAGGCCTGTACCAGATTGTGTATGTGCTATGTGCATTTTAAGTATTTATCTGTTTTATTCCTTTTTCTGATCTTTAAACGCATTGTCGTCATTATTTTATTATTATTAATTATTATTATTATTATTATTATTATTATTTCTATTTGATATTTTCATCATTTATGCTTAACTAGCAGAGGTATCCTGCATTGCCCCGGGGAAAATTGAGCCCACTAAAATAAAAGAAGACAGAAAACACAGATTGGGGAGGTAAAAATTGCTTTTCGTGATGGAAAAGATATATGATATTTCTGATGAAATAATCGATTTGTAAAGGGAGATTGCAGACTTATTTCTTCGATTTTAAAGGCGTTGATTCCGTCAAATTGCCAACTTTTATTTTGCTTAAATTAATATTCAACGGAAAGGAAGGATGGGAAAGAGAGATGATTATAGAGCGAGATAAGTTATGCAAAGTAGGCATACATCACAGCGATCCTGGAGGATGACTGGCCTTTTTTCCAGTGCCTGTTTGGGTCCACGTTGTTACAGCAGCACAATGTATGTTGCGTACAAAAGAAGGTTATATGCTGCTTCTATACATGAAGTGAAGAGACCTTCCTCTTCTGGAAAAAAAAGTGATAAGATATACTCTGTAAGATGAAAAAAAAAACTCATAGTAGAGATAATAAGAGACGTTTTATTAAGGTATTTTGAAACTGTTGCATAAGCATATTCAGTACTTTTATCCAATAAAGATTGTATTGAGTTTAGAAGAACTTTTTATAGAATATATTGTATACTACCCTTTCTTTGATTATGAGACCTCAGTTATGTTTATCCATGCTGTCAGCAGCCGTGACTTTAAAGTTTCTTTCTATACAGTGTTACGGAACCTAATATAAACAGATCACGTATGCGTGATGAACACAAATTTTACAATGGAGATAAAAACAAATCAGATTCTGTAACACTAGGCAGCGTGAAATGTCTAGGGGAATGAATAAAGAAGTCAGTGGTTTTTTGTTAACAAATAACTATAATTTATTCTTAAAACAACCCTAACATTACAATACACTAAATCCATACAATTATACAGTAAAACAGCGGTATAGCAACAAGTCAATACAATCACAGAGAAAATAATGTATGTGCACAGTACCTGGATACCAACACCATCACAACGATAAGTCCTTTAAATGTAAACTCTCGGAGAATGACAGTCCAGTGGAAAGTTCTTGCAACAACCCAGAAAGTAAACTGAAGTCCAAATGCATTAAATCCAGGAGAAAGTATTTGAAACTTTATAATTACCGCATTCGTCGGATAAGGTCCTAAAATCTGACACACGCTTCTGCGTTTGCTGGAATCTTCTCTCCTCTCTGCCCTCTGGTTCTAAAAAAGCAGCCCCTTTATATACCTTCACACCCCAAGCCGGGAATTTTCCTTCTATAACGATCTTGCACAACACAGTAAAACACGCGTTTCAGGAATTCTCTAGAAACACATCGCTGTGTACTTCCACATATCAGGCTCATCACGTGACCCACGACCAGGCGTGAAAACTCAAGGCTCACATGACAGAGTTCAATCAGTACGGATTAACATAGAATGTAATACGCGGCCAGACACGAGTGCCACAACAGGAGTTGGATTTAGCTTTAATATATATATATATATAAGGGTTGTTGAAAAAGTTGCCCGGGATTTTATTTTGAAATATATATGAATGGTGTTTTTTTAATAATATTTCTTTATTGGACTAAGCTGTGTTAACCACTTTCATACAGCGTATCTCTGTCTGTCTTCTGTAGGCCTATCTGGAACGTTATGCAAAATTGCAAATGTGGGATAATAAGTCCCCGAGACCGAAACGGGTACACCAATTCCAGGTTGGACCCCTCGTCATGTTCTTTTCGGTCCGGCGCCATGCTTCTCCGTTAAGGTCTCGTTTTATATAACGTTATAATATGTTTATAATATATTTTTTTGCAATTCGAGACCAGGTCCATGTTAATGTTGCTAATTTGTGCTATGACTCAAATTTCTTAAAAGAATTCTTAAATTTTGATTAAGAAAAAAAGAAAGCAAAAATTGGAAAAGATCACATCTTTTTTTTAATGTTCCAAGAGTCTGTTAATAATTTTCTTTGTGTAGACTGAGCGTGACCTGCAGACCAAGGAAAGGTCATCAAGTGCACGCACCTGTGGTTAACTTGCAGATAACTGCACACAACAAGCCCATTTTTTTACTGAGCAAAACTGAATTTGAAAAGGCCGGCCTGTAGTGAATTTTGCAGACATGTACTTTCTTACGTCGGCCAATGCGCGGACGTGGGCATGGATGAAAGCGAGATCGAGGCTAAACCCATCCGGATAGTGAGTTGATAATGTGGAAGATGGATTTAAGGGTGTTGGGTCGTCCAGTGAGGCGTGAAAAAAGGACAATTACTGAGACACCTCGAAGTATGTATATATATATATATATATATATATATATATATATATATATAATATTTTATATATATATATATAATATTATATTTAGCGCAGACTATAAATAAAGCTTTTTTTTTGGGATGAAGTAGTGTAAAGATTATACATTTATAACACTGTCATTAATAAACAATGTTCCTCTGTTGATATCCATTCGCTATATGGCAACGGAAAGAAGAAAACAAATTAATAACACTGCCATGGAAATGGTTTAACAACAGTCTCCATGGCGCCGTTGTCAAGACATGTTAACACTGATAACTGGCAAAATGCTATATATTATCTACATTTTAAATAATTGTAATTTTATCAGCTTACAGCACTGTAAATGTTCGCTTGCATTCGAATGAACAGTCTGATCTAATGAACATTTTTTTTGTCATCAAATATGCCCTGTACTACACGTATAAGTATAACCGAAATTTTATACCATGGTGACCTTGAAGACCTAAAAATAACCTTCACATTCAAATTTGGCAATTGCACCTACATCTTTTTCACCTCCCTAAGATATCCCGCGTGGTACATGCTGTTAACATGCGATGCCGTAACAATAAATCCACAGGGATGTGCAGAGCTTGGCTGGTCCACTGTAATCAGTATATTGCCTAGCAAGGCACGGATCATAACCTTTATATCTTGCAACTGCATGTGCAGACATAATATGCTGACAGGTTCTTAGTCCAGCTGTTAAGAGAAGAATTGTGCAAAAAGTGAAAGAAGCATGAAACTTGGCATAATAGTTGGCCAGACCATACTTAACATTTTCAGATATAGGGCCAAGCGGAATTCATCCGTTCGTGTTCGAAATCCAAGATGGCTGCCAAGATGGCCGCCGGATTATCAAATATCAATACATTCGGTTATATTTGTCCTAGAATGCTTTCCAAGTGTACTAATTCTATGTTTTTGGGGTCGATTAATTCATTTATACGGGTTTAAAGTCTGAAAAATGACTCAGAGTTTATATTGAAATTGTCCAGCATTTTCCCTTGTATTCTAGCACAATGGATAGCAAACATTATTTGTTGAGTTCTGCACAGTAGTCGCATACATTGTGATCGTAGTCAAATGAAAGTGTCATTTGCTGGCTTAGGTTTGTCTGCTTCGTCATAAATTCGGAAGGTTTAATAGCTGAACAATTTTTATTGCAATTTTTTTCCCTTTCTTTCTTTACTTCCCCTTTATTTGCATGATAACAAATATAATTCCTTTGAAGAGGTGAAGTGTGAAAAAAAAACCTAATCTGTCGAAATCTGCAATGAAATTAGGATTGAACTTGATATGTCCGTAAACAACATTAAAATATTTGAAACCTACATACATGTACTTAGGTTTTACGATCAGCATTCATGTAAACCTTTGTTAAGGCAATTGGAAAATATCAAACGCATAAATCCAACTGTGCTGACATTAAACAAATATATTAATTTTACATATTTGAGCCCAATGTCTGTTTCAATGTAATGGAATGGACAATTGAGTGGTAAAACGCTCGGCTATCTCCACTGGCGCCCCAGGTTTAAACAGCATCGTTCCTATTCCTATATGGGGTTATAATGGCACATCCAAGGTGGGTGAATTCCTTCTTTTCCTTGTAATAGTAATTACAATTAACTGTACAATCCATATTAATTATATATTATAATAAAATAAATTAGACAATCCATATAATATAAAGTTTATCCTGCATATAACTTTTATATCAGGCTGGATGCGTGCGTAACAGGATACAGACCTATGTAAGAAGCTCACACCTGTCACCTGTATAGATTCCGCCTTGTGTGTACCTACTGAAATTGTACTAAAAGTCCCTTTTTTCATCAGTAAACCCAACGGTAAACTTGATAAAATTTGCTGAATACTGCACTTTTAAATGAAAGTGTCATTTGCTGGGGCAGGTTTTATTATATTAATATTTAATATCTGACTTCCTCTGTTTGAAATCCCTTTATTTGCATGCTAACGAATGTATTAACTGCTTTGCCGAGGTAAGGGATGAAAAAAATTTAGGTTGCCTGTCTGGTACGAATGGGAGCTTCATATATCAGTGAAGGATAGGTAGGGTTTTTCGAAAATCTACAAACATGATATTTAATTTTACCATCAAAATAACATTCATATAAATCTTGAATAGTGCAATAAAAAATCAAAAAGCTCTGCTGAAATTTAATTTACACGTTCTAGTTAAAAGTATTTGAACACCATGTCTGTTTAAAAGGAAAGACTTTTATTTATAATGGATTTAGAGTACATGCGTGCATGATAAGATACGCGCTTATGTAGAAGCTCACACCTGTGTGCTGTAAGGATTTTTAGCTTCCTTTGCCATGAAGTGATGGCTTTCAGACTGTATGTTGGCAAGAAAACAGAATCTACACACATTAGAGGTGCGCAACATGTTGTTGTATGCTGGACTATGGTGATGAATGCATGAAATAACACTCATGCAGATTACTACTTTTGTGATATGGTGACGATGCAGACTGCATGATCGTAGGAAAGAACCGACACATGTGTCAGTAAAGTATCACTGCCATTTGCTGTGATGCAATTTTTGTAATATAAAACCTGTTCCTTCCCAACGAGTTGCCATTAAAATTCACTTTGCATAATGCGTTGGTGTCAACAAAATACTTTCATTTGCTAACATAATGCACATTTGCAGATTCATATAGCATATATTGTTAGAAATATTCACCACATCTATGATTCGGTGCTGCCAGGTTCAAGCTAGCTGATCTTTCATGGCTGGATGCTAAGAAAATGGTACAGCAAGACGGAAGATAGAAAGTCTAATTCACAAAACAAGGTTGAAAAATATAATGCACCCTCAGGTTCCAGACATGCATTCTTTCTTCATTGACTTGATTACCTAAATATTCAGTACAAAGTTTGTTTTGAGATTTTATCGACTTGATTGGTGATTGTAACTTTGCTGTGCTTTCAGCTTCTGAGCTCTGGCAACCTTTGTACTCTCCCTTTATGTCAGTTTTATGCCCAAATGCAGAATGCTTGAGAAACTTGTATTTCATACCATTCGCTTCATCAAGTAAACATATATTAATGAGGATAGAGTACTTCTGAATATTATTACTGAACAGAACAGTTTATTTCATAATTTTTTATTGTAATATTGCCAGCAAATCTTATAACTTTGCCTGAATATTTTCTTTTATATTTTGCAGGACAAGAGCGTTTTTCTTCTAGTAAAACGCTCACCATGCCAACTTACAATCGGTTCTTTTTATCTTATATGCAGAGTTCAGTCCGACCTACAATCTTGCATTCTGTGCACATGAAGATAAATTATTTCAATAAATGAAGCAAATATTTATTATTTCTAATTATCATTATATTTATTAAAAGTGTGCATTATGTAAGCAAACGAAGTATTTTAAGACAGCACTTGGAAATGCAAAGTTAGCTTATTGGTAAGGATCATAAACCATTATCATGTAGAAGGTAAACGGCAAACTGCAAAAATGTCTACAAGTGTCCAGATTATGTCATGCACCATCACCACAGTACAAAGATAGCATATACCGGGTTAGAACGTTGCCTCGTGGGTAAGAACGTGTTTGTAGGTCCCCGGTTCAAACTCCGTCGATGTCGTAATCGCATAATGGTGAAATCTCGCCACAAGCCATGAGATTTTTCTCTAATGTCTTAACGATAGGTTATGACTTCTTTCTAAAAACATACCATCTTTATCATACGGTTAAATTCATTCTCATTTATTAGAAAGTGATACCAACAGGCCTAAATCTATCACTTTAAAAGAAAGCGTAACATACTGCATAATGTGGTGAGCCGCTAAATATGTACTGATTCTTTCTTCATGCAAGCAAAGAGTCTTAAAGTTGCACCGTCACCTCAAGGCAAAAGAGCCAAAACTTATAAACAAATAAAATTTCTTTTACATTGATTGTACTACTGGTTATAATAACTACTACAAGGCACTTTCCGTGGCTCGGATGGCGAAGTGGTGGATGGAATCAGAGGACACGAAGAAAACAACCGACTCTGTATGGACCACAACAATCCACTCTCATAGCAACATCGGGGACAGAAACTTGGTCGCCAGTGAAGAGAGCCGAGCGTTTTACCAATCGACTGTCCTTTTCATAACATTGAAAGAGACATAGTGTTCAAATATTTAAAATTAACAAATATATTAAATTTCGGCACAATTTCAATACCAACAAAATCAGACTTCATTCACACATGCATGATACAGACCTGGAACCCTTATAAATAAAGTTTTCGATCCTAATAAGATAGAAACAGTGTACTTGCAATGCATTCCAGGACAAATATAACCGACTATATTGGTATTTTATGTTTCGGTGGCAGTCTTGGCCGCCATCTTGGAGTTTTAGCAAGATATTGTGAATTCCGCTTGGCCCCATATCTGAACATATAGAGTACGGTTTAGAAAATTATTATGCCAAGTTTCATTCTTCTTTCCAGGTTTTCATTTCAATTCTTCTCAATATGCAGCTGAACTGTTGGACTAATGGGAATATTACCAAATTCGTGATAAAAACCAGCTAATGATACCTGGAGAGGGTTGGAGTCTCAAAAATTGAATTTCTCAGTCCAAAAAAACATAATATTAAAGTACTTGCAATGCTTACTCGGGATATTTTAACTCAAGTTATTGACATTTTCTAATTTGGCGGCCATCTTGGCCGCCATCTTGGATTTTGGCCAAGATAATTTATTTTCAGCTTGGCCCTATATCTGAAATTCATCAATAAGCTACAAAGAATACCTTTGCCAACTTTCATGCTTCTTTCATTTTTTGCACAATTCCTCCATATATGTGAGCTTAACCCCTGGACTATCTGGCAAACTCTCTCTGTAAACCCCTAAGTAGGTCACTGTTACCAGTATTCGTGCCTGTGTTGTGTTCGAATCAGTTGAGCGTCATGGCCCATGGGCCAACTACAGATGGGATCAACATGGGAGATTTTGAGTTTCTGCACAAACGAATAGTTTTTGAAGCTTGGTATTAGTTTAATATAGGTCATCCTAACCTTGATACATGTACATAGCCCTTTTCATAAAGTATATAAAAAAAAGGCATGTGCTTTATTAATGAATAATAATAATGTTGGGATGAAAATATATGGAGCTCTTTCGAACGTGTCTTATCTCCAAGCATGAACAGATTGAACACTGTGAGATGATTGTGAAAAAAATCTGGTTTGCTGTGTGAACTTGCTGGGTATGGTACGTATACTTGACACTTGTTCATGTCTACAGGACCAGGACGTTTAGTACGGACATGTAGGTGTCCATCATACGGTCATGGTGCACAATGTGCGTCACAAACATCGAAAACATCCCTTTAGCTTGACCTTTGTATAAAATACTAATGAATACCAGCAGGGCTGCATCTGAAATGTCAAGGTATTGTTTTCACTACGGGGTTAGCATGTTATATTACTATGTTATATTAGTTTTATTGTTCACAGCTTTAATGTTTCACTGCTGCCATTCTTGTTTTATTGATACTCCCAGTCTTTAAAATTATCAGTACATGTCTTCACCAGGCAACATTCTCATTCTTATATACCAGTGATATCAGTTTTTTCATCACATTAATCTCATGGTTATTTTAAAACAAGTCCTTTACAAAGAGTGGATTTTCTCTGAACCTAACTCTAAACATGAGCCAGATTTTACCTGAATACATTTTTTTTTTATTTCTTTAGTGGTAAACAGCTCTTTTTCAGTCCCTCTCTTCTCAGTAATCTGGATGACTAATATGACCCTGACCTTTATATTCCCGTCGGTCTGTCTGACTAGCGTCTGTCCGTTTGTCCGCTACTTTTGTCTCCAGGACCACGTCAGCTGTCCTTGATACGTATACTATTCGACTTCATCCAACATTTGAACAATGCTTATAATTAGAAATGTATTGCTTCCAGAATGACCATCCGTCCTTGTGCCACGCAAGGTTATTCCTGTCCGTGTGCATGTTTGAGCTTCCGGCAAGCGCTCATCTAGTTTGTTTATCCATTGGTTTTCTAATGACTTAGTCTTAAATCTAAGTCAACAATTCATACAGAGCCAGAGTAGAACCCTACCTTTCATAAGAGGCCAAGGCTTTCAGGGGCTGTTGCAGTTCCAAAAGTACAGAATGTTTAAACGGTAACTTAGGTGACTTATTTTGGTAGGCTCCGCACGCAGCGGTTATACACTGCAGGCGTCCCAGGTCTCTGTTCGTGCTCCTGATCCGTACCAACAAGTCTCTCAGAGGTTCTTCGATGAAACGTAATGATCTCAGACCAGTAGCGGTTGGTACTCGACCAGCTCCTCACTGAGAAACACTCATCAAAAAGCAGTTTGAGATATTGATTGTTCATGTGCCGCCAGCTTGTGCCGAGCTGACAGTCGATCTGTATGGCCGAGCTGGACATGACACCTATAAGTCACATATAAATGAGGCACAAATGTAGTGTTGAGCTCTTGTGGCCGTTCCTCTTTCGTGTGTGATATTTATGTAGCTGCTGTTCTCCTGCCCAGCAGATTATATGTCGAAACAGGACCTATCGTAGAATATGTGATGGACACGCGGCTATTTTACCAACATAAAAAAAAACAAAGTAATTCTAATTGCATTCTTTTGTCTCTTTCTTTGAACACATTTCATATCCCGAAAGATCAAGTTTGAAACGATTTAGATACGTTAACCTGGCCGATTCCATGCAAAGTTCTCCAATATCCTTTTTTTGCTTTAACATGAAATATCTTATATGAACTGTGGAGGTTTATAAAAATAGAATATTTAATCTAATCACTTAAATATTATTCAATTGTTGAATAGAGTTATTAAAAATATTTAATTGAATGTTATTTTCCTGTAAAAGATGTTATAATGTTGCCTAATATTAGACATATATCATTGTTATTCACATTTTACCATTTTTATATAGAGGCAAGTGGCCAGACCCTTATTATATCATTTCCATATATATATATTTATATATATATATATATATATATATATATATATATATATATATATATATATTGTTACGGAACCTAATAACAGCAGATCACGTAGTCGTGACGAGCATAAATTTTGTTACGGAGAATCAGATTCCGCAACACTAGGCAGCGTGAAATGTCTGGGGGAATTAATAAAGAAGTCAGTGGTTTTTGTCAACAAATAATTATAATTTATTCTTAGGACAATCCTGACATTACAATACACTAAATCAATACGATTACACAGTATAAAAATAATAAAAATGTACAGTACCAGAGAGTCAGGATCCTAGGCTATGATTCTGGATACCACCACCGTCACAGCTCAACAAGAGTCCTTTAACACAAATATTCCAGATGATCTTCTCAGAGAATAGTCCGATTTAATCGCGAAAACAATCTGTTGTAATCCAAAGTGAAGTTCTGGTTATAAGCCCAAAGGCAAACTGAAGACAATCCGTATAAAATCTGTTACAAAGTCCGAAGAATATCTATAAATTCTGCAATTATCGGAAAGGTCCCAAAACTGACGAGAGAGTCACACTCTTCCGTGTCCGCTGGAATTTTCTCTCTCCCAGCTCTAAACACAGCCCCCATTTATAGTTTTTTTTTACCCGTTGTCCAGAAACTTCTATATTCAGGAACAGTCCAACACAACAATACACGTGCGCCCACAGCGCCTGAACAGACCCGAACCATCTGGAACACAAAGAACGCAGTGTCTCGACGTGTCACACTTCACACCCAAGCCAGAGCCCTACAAGCGCGGCTCTCATAGCAACGAATTTGGCCTGCTCCCAACCGAATCAGAACGTTTGGAAACAAAATGCATAGAATACATGTTTCAATTCATGTCTACTTAAGTACTCTTGGCAAGGAAAAACATTATGTTTGAAACCAACTAAGCCTCAGGCGATTTGGTTTGTCGTGAATTAACTTTGACAGCGGAATAAACTGATGACCGAAGCAAATTTGTTGGAGCCCAATTTGGATGACGTCAGCATGTCAAAAGCACAGACGTAGGCGGGCAGTACTATACGGTAACAGTTTGTTGACTGAAAATGAAACATGAATATCTGTTGTATTGTTTAAGAAGCCGATTGTTTTCATACAAAACGTGTACAGTCATACATGAAACAGATTCCTCAAATTTCATTTATACAACAAATATCTTGCTTTCAGATACACAGATCAGCTAAAGTATGCGCCACAAACTGTAGGAATATGAATACAGTCGAACCTCTGCGATGGTGGCACCCTTGGGACTGGCCCAAACTATCCACTGTATAGAGGTGTCCACTATATGGAGGTAATAGTTGCCTTATTTAGTGCTGCAACCTACTTTGAAATATTACTGTATTTGCTCATGTTTTAAGAGTGCCCTATTATTTTGATGCATGTACTCTCTCTATTTAAAAAAAAATGTTAATTATATATATATATATATTGTTTAGCAATCTGCCCAATGTGTGTGTATTATATCATACATCGATGGACATAACCTTCAAGCATTGATCCGGTTATTTTAATCACTCCAATACTTTGATAAGTTACCTAATACATCCAAAGATAAACTATACTGTTTATATACTATTCTCCAAGACAAGCACCTCTCAGAATCTGTGAACAGGTACACGTTTAGGGCTGTGCAAACCTTAATATTTCAGTTAAGGGTTGACATTTTTAAGTGGACAGTAACAGTGAATACGACACAGATTGCATGTGAATGACGAGTGCACCTGCAAAGTAAACACTGCAATGGGCCAGGGGGACCTTACTCTTTTACCAAATCTCCGATTACCAAGTATTTGGGTGAATGAGCAGGGCGTCCACTCATGGTATTAACTATAGCATATTCTTTGCTTTGCTGACATAAGGAAGTCCAGTGACTCTCAGATCAAAGTATCAGTCCAATGTGAATGGCTACTGTTTGGTGCATTAACTGCTGGCTATATACCATCCCAGGAACAACCAGTCTTAGCTTAGGTATGACCAGAGCATGTGCATGCACATAAGTCTAATAAGTATGCATGTATTCCGTGCCTAGCCATGGGTCAAGAAGCATGTGTGTTATTATGCAATCAGACAGTAAAGATGAGCAAAAGTCTCTGACCTTTGCTCATCTGTTTGATTATTATTATTACCAGTTGAATTTCGAATTTATCAATGGTTATTCGGATTGCTATCAATTAAAAATTCATAAAAAGTATTAAGCTCCGAAAATTTAAATGGGAAGACACTTTAACTGAGAAAATCGAGGTAGTGCCCTCATAACCTGGGGAAAAGTTCCCACTTTACAGAATATAGAGGTGCCCACATAAGCTAAACATAATAAAGAGACGAAATAAATGGACTGCCTAAAGGTACCCACCTTACAGAGGTGCCTAGATAATGGCGGTGCCCACTAAGAGAGGTTCTACCGTACGAGCAAATAGAAAAAGAAACTCATTTAACTTGAAAATGCTGGTGTTTCATTTGACGCTGGGCTAACCGTTCTTCTTTGCAGAGAGACATCTTTATGGGAAAGAGAGTGGAAGTAGAAGCAATATTTGATTCGCTTCAGGTTGTCGTACCGTCAAGTAACTGTCTTTTGTTTTTCCTTCCTTCTCTTAATATTTAGGTCAATGGTCCCTAGCATAGCCTCGGAGCAGGTGTGCGGTCAACTGATCTGTACAGGTACGCCGACGGACCTGCTTCGTGGGGCGCTTTACATATCCAGCTGCTACCATCCATATACTGACGGATAAAGAATTACCAATGTTCACTTTGAATAATTCATTGTCACAACGGCCTCATTACTAGGTTTAGTTTAGTCGTAAAGCTTCACACGGGGGACTGAAAATCGTGGTTAACAGAACATAAACTTGCAATAATGGATAAATATGACAAATAATCCGCGGCCACGGCCGCTCATATAACTAACTTCCTGTTTTGTTTCCTCCCAACAGATGATGCATTGACTTTATACCTCATGCACTCTGTAGATCACCAGCACCAGTCATCTCTGCTCAGGGTCGAGCTTAAATAATATACACAACGGTGGCATCGACTAAATTCATCACACCTTCCATACTGCCTGTAAAATTTTGCCTTGCCTATGCTGCCTGTGAAACTTGTGCCCTGCTTATACTACCTATGAAACGTGTGCCTGGAATATATACTTTGCTTATACTCCCTTTGCTCTGCCTAAACTGCCTGTGAAACATGTGCCTCGAAGATACTACCTGTGAAACTTGTGCCTTGCCTGTACTACCTGTGAAACGTGTTCCTTGAATAAACTACCTGTGAAACTTGTACCTTGCTCATACCACCTGTGAAACGTGTGCCTCGAAGATACTACCTGTGAAACCTGTGCCTTGCCTATACTGCCTGTGAAACTTTTATCTTGTCTTTACTGCCTGTGAAACTTTTACCTTGTCGATACTGCCTGTGAAAACATTTGAGTTAGGACTTGTTGTTCAGCCAGCCGTCTAGGGGCCAAAGGGAGCCCGAGCTGCCATGGAATTTGCCATGGAGTCCACAACCATGAAACATTTTTTTACCTTGTAGAACTTGTATCCATTTTCTTACCTAGACTTGCTGAGGTGTGGCGGGGAAAATCATATTTAGACCTATCAAGATAAATACAACAAATTGCTTTATTGTGATTCTCTGTATTATAGGATCCGCATAAAATACAGAGGTTTACAAAAATTAGAATCCGGGAAACTTTTTTTCAAAATGAGAGCCTACAATGGCCATAAACTATTTACTTTTCACCTAAGTTATAACTCTTGGATCTGCTTCTAGGTTTTTAGGGTCCAGAAAACCGTTTGAACCAATAAAACAATCTAACGTATTTTTGTTAATTGCAAATCCAAGATGGCGTCCAAAAATAGCGCCAGTCCTTAAAAGTGGACATAAATCATTTATTTTTCATCATAGAGTTGTCATTTTGGTATCTACAATAACATTTTTTGTTGGTTTGTAAATCCTTTCAAATCAAATAAAGCATCGATGTGTAGTCATGTGACTGGAAAATACAAGATGGCGCCTAAATGTCTGCATAATACGTCGTTCACATTAAAATTTAATACGTAACTTTTTTATTGTTGTCGTAATTTTGGTGCCAATGCCTGTTCTCTTTAGGGTAAAAAATTCGCCCAGTGGAAAAAGGTTTATGAATAAAGTTTGAATATAAGCTGGTTACCTATACATCAAAGATAGCATCCAAGGTGGCAGCCAAAAAATGTAACACTTATATGGTGCGAAGCAGGTTTTTTTCATCATAGACGTGAATTTGATGTTTGTCGCTAGTTTTAGTGTATAAAAATGAGAAATTTAGTACGTGTATTTAGGTATTCAGAAAGGTCACGCATGACATCCAAAACTGTCACAAATACACTGAAAAGGCTGAAGTTGGCGCGATGATATAGTGGTAGGTAGAATAGAACGAATGCACTCAGGGGTAACAAATACTTTTACCAAATGACGTCAGAGATGAGATTGAACTCAAAGATACTGAACTCGTGTCTGTACCAAATCCAGGGTAATCCTCCCGATTCCATCAGTACGCTGTTCCTACCTCTCTCTTGACATGCCGTATCGGCAGCTCTTTTTTCAATTGCCTGTTCTGCTAACATGCCCTGTCCTACTCCTTGCAGAATTGCGGCGATTACAGTAGTAATGATTTGCCGCCGCATAGTTCTAATAGCGTTCCTAGGGCCTTACTTGCTACCTCTTGCTCGACCTAAACTTGTGGCATATAGGAGCTGCTTAAATTCTCCATACAGATCCTATCCAGCGAAGCTCAGCTTTTATTATTCTTGTCTCCATAATACTCGCAAAGGTCTTCTCAGAAATAGGAAAAAAGGGACAGGAGTCTTTCCGTTTTACTGCGTGATTTACATTACATGTTATTAGTGCAGGGGGAAAACAGTGGTACCTTGGAAATCTTCTGCAGGTCATAATGCTCAGCAGGGGTATGGATCAGGGGTCAAGGCTGTCGATGGTAGGTCACTGATGGATCTAATCCAGTGTGTCTGCACTGACTGTACAAGGTCTATGAAAGCTTATGAAACTGCTGAAATTTTCTGTCCACCTCTTATTGATGACACGACGTTTAAAACTACATGCCGTTTGTAGAGAGAAGGGGCGGCTCTTTGTTTACGGGTTCCATTTACTGCCTTTATGGGAGTGATTATAATCTAGGGATCTTAGTTTCTGCATAGTACTGGATTTTGTCAGTCATCTTCTGACACCATGCATGCTTCTTCCCACAGTTCGTTTTAGAGGTGGACGACATTCTGCCAGACAAGGGGTTTTGTTCATCCTCGAGAAGATGGTTGCCTTGTCATTCTCATCAACCATTCCTGGTGGACTCTTTTGGGACCGAATGTTGACTGCTCGACAGATTAGTTGTCACGCAGATTTGTATGCGTCAGTTCTTCAATATTAATGTGGACCTATAGAAACTGTTTATTTTCTTGGTGGACGGTGTAGTTTTTAAGTTTACGAGGCCTTACCTGAGCAGATGTATCCACCACTCGCTTCCTTGCACGGCCCTGTTGATCCTGGGGTCTCGTGCAATGCCCTCGAGGCTGAAGGCATAGTAAATAAAGTGCCACCATTTGGATCTGGGGTGCCTCCAGTTTATTTTGTATTTCTCAGATTTTCTTTATGAAATGTTTTTATTATCAGGTTGATCTCTACATAGATGATAAAAAAAGCATTAGAGGTAAATATAATAGTGCCATGTCAACTCTCGGGTTTCTGCAGTCGGTATGGCATAATTTAGTTAAATGGACAGTCAAAGTAAGGGAACCATGCTTATTGAGTAGGAAGGTTGGTTTTATATATATAAGTAACAGGGTAACAGGGGATGGGCCCAGTGATACTTGTAACATCGCTCACCCGGTGAATACCATGTGTCAGGTACCTGTGGCCTGGAGACTTGAGGATGAACAGTTGGTTCCGTTACTGCCAGGCATTGATATGGCTTCTAATAATCTTCTGTAGATGGTCCATAGCAGCTGCGTAATAAAATGATGTAGCTGTAGGAGTTTCAGATAATGCCATTTTACAGCGGGGATGGACCTGTTAAACTGGACAAAAGCGGCATTCCATACAGCAAGTCAGTGGGAGAAAAATCAAGAATTGTTATTTCCACTTGATATGATAAAAAGTAACTGCAAGTATGCTTCATTTGGTTTGAATAGATACACAAACCAAAAACTGGTAAACTAGATACTTACAACTCTATGATGGAAAATTAAGTGATTCATGTCCAGTGTTTAGAACTTGCCGGCCATTGGACGCTATCTAGGATTTGCCAGTCAGACGATTACGTAAAGATTGTTTTATTTCTCTCAATCGACTTCTAGACCCCCCAAAAAAAACTAGTAGTAGATAACAAAAGTACAACTCCATGATGAAAAATATATGAAAACTTTAGGGACTTTGCGTCTTGAAAATAAATTCCCGGGTCTAATTTTATTTAACTTTTCACGTGTTGTTAAGCGGATCCTATAACACAGAAAATCACCATAAAGCAATTTCTTGCAGTTAGTACTGGGTTGTACATATTTTGATCCGTCTAATTATGATTTACACTACCTGGAAGAAGGTAGAAATCAATAGCGCGTCAACGAGAGAAAATCAGCTGCTTATAATAGTAGTGTAAAGCTGTTCGGCAGTCATGTTGGATGCTATCTTGGATATATAGGTTATCAGCTGAGCTGACTGAAAGTCAACTGAGCAATAGCAATCACTCCTTGTCCGTCGTCCGTCTGCCCGTCTTTTCGTCCATCTTTCCGTCCGTCTATTATTCAACAGGGCACAAATCTTAGCTGCTTGTCCTGGAATCTTCTAACTTAACATCGCATTAGGTCCATAAAAATCTCTTTGGCAACCTGAAAATAGGTCATTGTGACCTAAATCCTCCGAGCTATGGGGCTCATAAGTACCCCCCCCCCTAAATAATTTCAAAATATTATACAAAAGCTCCAATGTATGAATAACTATTGCATTGATTGCCATGATTCTTTTCATACATATTGATCAAGTAGTGTTTCATCAATTCCTGAATACTGTTGTCGCTGTACTTTTTTTTCAGATTTTTACGCATTTTTTTAGCTTTGTGGGTGAAAATCATCCTTGGAAACACAGAGATGACAGGCACCATATACTGTGAGTTATGGGACAAAGACATAATTGTGAGGTCTGCGTAACGCTGCGTAATTTGCTATTTTCAAAGTTGCTTAACAAATATTTTCTGTTGGTTCTTCAATTGTAAATATTTATCCCTGTAAAATTATCAACAACTGTTCTGTAATGTCATTTAAAGTTTAATTTCACTAAAATGGGTCCCTCTTGAATATATTTTTAACATAAATGCTGCAATCTCTGAATTGTTCATATACTGGTGGTCTTGAAATTTACTGAAGTAACACCTGAAGTTTCTTAATATTTATGCAAATTATATGGAATGTTTTAAAGTAAAGAAACACACTGTGATGACCAGTTAATCACTTTACAGTTTACAGCTGTTAACAGATTGGATGATAGAAACAATGTTTATTAAAATTCGATGTCAAAGAGGACATATGATGAAAGAAATAATAGCAAGTAATTGAAGAAGAGTCAAACAGAGATAAAAAGACTGACCATACCCTGTACAGCTGATGGAACACACAAGTGTGCCATTATATGGACCAAGCAGGGACTGTTGAGAAGAACAACATATAGAAAGGATTCAGATCTCATGGATTCCCTTGAAAAATGATTGAATGAGTTGGCTGACTACATGACGGACTTGCATGAATGGAAGAACTGATCGGGCCCATATCCACACGAACCATTTATATATGTAAACAAGTCTTGTTTTCAGGGTTATTTCCTGGCCTTTATTCTGACTTCGAGACAAATATTCTTTGTGGGCCTTTTTAGTCACAAAACACATGCTTTGTTTAAAATTTCCACTTCTATGGATTTACAAATGCTTTGCATCACGAAATCGTTCATAGAATAGGTATATTTAAGTTCTTCATCAGACATGTATTAAGTGTTGTGTCCAGCTGGCTTGTGAAAAGGCTGATATCATTATTTTCTCATAGATATGGGAATATTTATATATATATATATAATGATTGTTTATCTGTTCATGACCCATAAAGAAAATAAGTTGTCAGTATAAGATATTAATCAGCCAAGGATCTCTGTGCAATGCAAGATCCTTGGCTCATTTATATTCCGTGATGACACCGGGAAATAGCTAAATAATGCATTTTTAATGCAAAATTTAACCCAAAAATTCACCATCTTCTGATGATCATCACAGTTGTTTTCATTTTGGGGTTTGGTTCTCTGGTTCTCCCAGTCAGTGGATTTAAATTGCTTAGGAGTTACATTATTCACTTCAAGTATAAACCATTTTCATAAATACATAAATGAATGAATATTGCATATTGATGCTGATATTGAACATGTAGTCAGAATATCATATATTATGTAATGGTCTATACACAGGCAATATGCCTGATACAATGAAAGATAATGAAAGAAATAATTAGCAAACACACTATTTTGTTTATTGGCCAGAGTTAATATCACATGCAACTCTTGCACGCACTTCTATTTTCAAATATGTTATACATTAAACTTTCTCAGATATGAAGGTCATTAAAATATTAATTCTAAAGAACACCAAAATATTCAAATCTGAGTTGTTGCATCACTTTTCATTGCCAAATTGAACCCAGAAATTCACCATCTTATGATGTTTATTAAAATTTTATTATGTTGCAGTTCGCTCATTTAATTCCCAGGTTCTTCCCTTCAGTTTATTATAAGTTGAATATAGTTACATTGTTAACTGAAGGTATGATCCCTTTTCATTAATAATGTGAGAATGTATAATGTTAGTATACTGATGTAAAAATATTAAACATGCTCCCACAATGTTGTATAATGTCATGGTGTATACACCGGCAATCTGTCTACTACAAAACAGGATATATATAAATAAAGATATAATAAATTAACAAAAATTTTGTTTAATGACAGGAGTAAAAAATCATCAAAGCACTAAGTATACACTTTCATATATATTATATATACTCTTGTAGGGCAGGTCTTTTTTCCAAATATTTAATACATAACATTTAAAATAATGCAAGGGAGCATCAATTTCCTTAAAATCTCAAAGTGGATATCAGTATTATATTTATATCATGATATGTATCTTCAAATTACATCGAAAATGTAGCAGAGCGTTTTTAGCAACTATATTGTACATTTCACAAGCAGGTCTAAAAATAGGGTCACATATTTTAGCCTGCACAGTGTGACCTGTGGTGTTCCCAATATGATGGTCTTGGCTTTATTTGGCCGACTTCGTGTCTTCGACATCCTTATTTTATGCTGCGTTTGCAAACTCAGTGATTTATGGTAATCACCAGATGTATTGCAAACGATCTGCAACCTTTCGGTTCCTAAATAAAGGCTCGCTGATGGGATGTCATAGAAACCAAACAAACTGATTTATAAAATATGTTTCATGTCACATATGTTCATTTTTATTTGTCAATAAAAAGTTTTATGTACACCAGTAAAATAGTGGTTTCATTATTTGCTTACTGGATCCTGCAAAGCCGCGGATAAAGGTGAAGGTCGTTAGGTGGGACTGATGGAACTGCTCGATGTTGGACCAGTTTGCCAGTGGTGATACCTCTTGGACCACGTGTCGAACGCCATTTTCCACTTTTTAAATCGTATTTCCCATATTTCCCAGAGACAGCGCACGCAGGATTAGTCCACATTTAGGTTTAGACTCTCTTACACAGATTCACCGTGGCGCTCCGACAAATCTCCGACGGACCAAGACTGGTTGATTAATAACATTTATACATAATTTCATCATTATATCCGGTTTTTAATTTTCATGAAGCTGTTGCGTGATCCACAGGTTTCATTGTTAATCTGATCATTTATAAGTTTACAGCGGACGTGGGTCACGTCTTTCACATGCGACGTTCGGGATTTAGTCAACATCCGCAAAGAAAGCGGAAGTGTCCTTGTGTTGCTTTACCCGCTTCAGGCGTGTTGGCGCAAATTGGTAATTGCGACGCTTTAAGGGTATGAACTTGCTCTTGCAAATGAAAAAGTTCACAGTTGATAACATCAGCTGACAGTACGTGTAGCGAAAACCAAAACTCATGTTTTACAAGTTACACATCGTGTTAGTGCCGGTTACAGGAGTTAAAAAAGTGCGTTTATTATCAATGACGCAAAATTCTGCCGCCGTGGATTTATTTGAACCACGTCAGCGGTCACCGATTTATTTTGTTCGTTAGACGTTGAAGCAAATTTCTTGTTGGTAAATGATTCAAGTGAAACGACTTTGGGTGGAAATCGGGAGATAAAGGTGGCTTAATTTTCATAAGGCCGCAGTGACTGCTTCTTGCAAATTGACATGATATCATATGTCCTCCTGTATGAGTAGCCATATTTGTTTTAGCTGCTCACATTTTTATAGCATCAACATACATCATTAAGTGAGCAGCGGTCAACCTAGGCTGATTTTGCATATGATAAATTGCCTTGACTGCCATAAATGTATTTTGAGATTGATTTCTCATATTTTAAATAATTCTCTTTCTTCAATAATGTGTAAGGACTAATAATGTAGGTGTTTATTATGTCTCTCCTCCCATTGGGCAAACCCAGAGGTGTATAGTGTCTCGTCTGTCAGCGTCATTTGTCGTGAAAGCGATAACTTTTAAACCACTCAATAGTTTTAATTTATATTTGATTTGTTTTACCATTATCTCGAGATACTCTGTCATGGATATTCAGCTGCTGCGTTAAGCGTCATGATTGAATAATTTTTTTTATAATTATATTAAGTTCTACCAGTTTTCAAGATATAGTTTTCCTATTGTCCGTCCTACCAAGAGGGGCCCATTATTTTTTTTTCATGTCCATTATGTCACAATGACTGAACTTTGTGAATTCTGGCAATAGAGAATGAGTGATTTAAGTCAAATTTAAGGTATACTTTCGAGACGATTCCCCATGAAGTGGCCGTGCAGGATGACGTCTTTTAGCTGATGATGCATTTTACCATATTAATGGTGTCCTTAACTCTGTCAACTGAGTCAGTATGTCGTGACAGGAATACTGTTTTAATATATTAATTTATTTGTTTCAAATTCTTTGCATCGTTTGGTGATGTTTTCCCTGTAAATAATTACCAGATTACTTTGTTGATTTCCTTATTACTTTTTTTTTTGTTAAAAAAACTAAATTTGTAAATAAATAATGCAAAAAAAAAAGCTGGGCAGCCTTTGGTGGGATGGACTCTGACATTTTTTTAAATCTTTTCTGAGCTAGCTTCACATGGAGGTGTCAAGTAACGACACGTTAACAATCAATAATGTTGCCGATGCATTTTATCTTTTTAATGGTATCCAGTTGTACCATTATCCAATCGACATGTATCATAAGTCTTCTTGACCCTTTCACTTGAATCAGTATGTCGTGACAGGAATACTGTTTTAGATATATTAATTTATTTGTTTCAAATGCTTGCACCGTATGTTGTTGTTTTCCCTGTTAATAATTACCAGAATACTAGGTTGATTTACTTATTACTGATAGTTTTTCAAAATAAACTAAATTTTTAAATAAATAATGCAAAAACACGATGTGCGCCCCTTGGTGGGATGGACTTAGACATTTTTAAATCTTTTCTGAGCTTGCTGCACATGGAAGTGTCGACATTTTTGCGATCAATTTTCAAATTAATTTATCTCGTTTTTTTTCACAAATTTCTGCCTCTCCAGTTATCTGACAGATTAGATGTTCCCCTGCATGAGTCACCATCAGTACTTCCAGATTCTTCCTTCTTTAGATTTTCCCCATTTTCACTGCAAATTATTCAAGTGAAAAGTATTGCTTATTTTTTTAATATTCTGGTTTATGTTTGCGAGAAGAGTGGTCCAGGTTTGAAGGACAATATAATATGCTTGCAGATAGGACAATATAATATGCTTTTTCTTGTTGCACTTTCTGCAGGTATTGTTGCAGTTGGTAGAGTTGTTGATCTAGAAAAAAATAATACTGATAATTCTTCATTCTTCATTATTTTCTTTTGCATATTTTCTCTTAAAAGGTCATAAATTCAGTTAAGAAATGTATCACCTGAATTGTTAAAGGAAGCAAGAAAATTTCCTTGGTTATGTTCACATCTATAATCTGATGCTATTTTTGTAAATTAAATATTATCTATCAGTACTTTAAGAAATCTTTTCTATTTTTTCCGGTTCCTGTCTGGGTTGACGTGGGTCAAACATTCCTCTATCAGATTTCAATAATATAGCTTATAGTCCATGAGCCAGACCCCCCAAAAATGGGGTTGACTACCAAATAGGAGGACTAAATGCTGTTATGTTTTTCAATTACTACAGAACCTGAACTGTATGAAAACATGTGATGGACATGCAGCATGCCCAGCTAAATGTCTTTTTGGCGGCCATCTTTAAAATATGTCAATTTTTTGTGTACAATTTAACTTTTGGTAATAATTTGGTTTTTGATCGGTCTTGGTCACATTATATTTACCAAGTGCTAATAAAATGGCGAAATACAACTTCTTACAGATACCCAAACAAATTTTGATGAATCATTTGAGATGGATATTAAAATATTGATTAATTTTGTATTAAAAATTAAAAAAAAAACCATATTTTTAGAATATATTTATATATATTGCTAAATAATTATTAAATTTCAATAATTTGAATGCCTTACATATATGTATACAAAATAATCGAGATGTGGCATATTTTCAGCAATATTTAATAGTTTTTAGGCTTTTGAAGTGCTGCTGTGTGATAACAAGAGTAAAATCACCTAATATCGCCCGTCAGCAATCAAGTTATTGTAGTTTATATAAATCATTAAAGAGGTCAAGAGGTCACCTTTTATCATCCTATATTTTCAAAATGTTGAAAAATCTAGCAAAGTATTACTTTTAATTAGACGAGAATCAGGATTTCATAAAAAAAGAAGGCCTACAGGCCTAATGCGAACCTGTGCAATGGGATATACATAAGAATAATGCTTCCATGATAACATGCTTGATCATTATACAAAAAGTGCTTGATCGCTTTTCAAGTACATGTGTAACACGTACATGTACATAACAAGTACCAAACATTTTGAACCCAAGTGCAAGCACCAATTACACAGCGTCACTCCTGGTAATTAAAGAAGCTTTTATTCAACACAAAACTGATTGTAAATGGCACCACCAGTTTTATGTGTAAGAAAGCCATTCAACATGTATGAACATGCAACATTCCAGGAAGCTTATTCAAACCACTCTAAGGCTATATGCACAAATACATGAAACAATTGTAGATGGCGCCACAGTATTGTATATGTCGAAGCTGTCCAAAATGGACATATATACCTAATTTAAGGCTGATATATAAAATCCCAACTGTTTTAAACAGGAACATACACTGTGCAAAATCATCTAAGTTGGTGACAGCCATCAACGATTCATGAACATGCCAACGTTTCAGGTTGATACATTAAATGTTCTTGAGTTTGGTCAACAACGCTGACAAAGCTCAACTGAGGAAGGCAGTTGCCCCCAATGTCAACTGTGGCTAAGTGCCAGGTGTAGCTACTGACCTTTGCCGGGCTGCACTGACTGTACTTTTGACCTGTTGCCTAATCTGAAACAGTTGGCGTTCTGCTAAAGATATAAATAGATAGAGACAAAATTTTGGCCTGTCGCCAACTCTGAATTAGTAGGCAGTCTTTCAAGCTGCTTATAGATACAGACATGATCTTAGCCTGTCGCCAACTCTGAATTAGTTGGCAGTCTGAAAAAGCTGTTTATAAATACAGACAAAATCTTGGCCTGTTGTCAAAAATGTTTACACAGACTGAAAGACCCTGGTTAAATGATTTTTTCATGCTGACATATTCATAAGATTGTTATCGAAAATGTTTAGTCTTTTGAAACTAACACCAGAATACAGATCTTTTTTTCGTGCATTTATTTTACACATAATTTAGACATGGACACCAATAACTTTTTATGTTGCCAGTAGACCTCTGCTTTTATACCACGAGCTTAGTCTGTTACTACAACAGATGTACTAGCTTTGTTTACTCAATTATTTAAATGTCCTTTTATTTAAAACGGTCAAATAGTTCAGCAAAAATCATTTAAGTAAACTCTGAATAAAGAAGGACATATAAGAATCGTTTTGGTGCAAATTTCACAGAATTTGAAACAACAGGTTTGCAGAAAAAGACTATTGTAGCCCTCAGTTTGATACTTAATTTGATACAGACTAACTTCAGCATTCCTTGATCAATGTACTCGGTTTATTATTATATAACTGTGACAACCCTACCCAAGGTTAATTCTCGTGAAAAATTATATCATTCGGCCTACAGTTTAATTGTTTCAGATTTTGATGCGGAAGCTGGAAAGGGATAAAATTAAAAGGTGTTTGCCCGTAAAACAGGTCAATGAAGTCGGTGCCACAAAAAACTCAATCTTTCAACATTTGACATGTCATTGATTTTGGCATAACATTTTGGGATACTTGCTCTTGCTGTTCCTGAGAACTTAGGACGGCGTGGGAGAGGGGGTGTCCCTTGCAGCCTCTTCTAGGCAGGTGAATATGCAAATTTGTCGACTACCACACTAACATATAAATCATATTATAAAATATTTCAGTGATCCCTGCTCTGAAAGTACACAGGAATGTGTGATATACACTCCGGACTTCCAGTTAAAGACCTGCTTTTGGCCACATTCACACACAACTACCCCATGCAAGGGGACATGATAAGCAGGGGACATGATAAGACCTGAAAGAAACACAAAGACAAATTACCGATGATGGAATCCAGGATATTCAACAAGTAACTTAATATCTTGAAAACAAACATTACACACACGAGCAATTTTTTAGAGCATTCAATATGGCTGCAAGCATTCGGTCAGAAATATCTCCAGGGAAAATATGTTGTCCTGTTCACATGCATATACCATAACATTTTCCGGAACTTCACATATTTTACAGTCTCCGTAATTAGAATTACAACGACATCACACGCATAAACCAAATACTTTACAAATAAAGGAAAAGAATTATTCAATATTGACAGTAAAAAGTTTTTGTAGAGTTTCTCTGACGTGGTGTGCAGTTGAAATTATTTATTGCATATTAAATTAATAATAGCTTGGGCTAACTTTACGATATTATGCTTTATGATTTCTTTGAAATGCTAGACAGTAGATGAAATTGTGGTTTTGTTAATGGTCATACTGACAATAAACCACATAAATTGAAAAGTAAAATAAACATTACAAATTCGGTTTTTGATAATTAGGGTGTTTATTTTGTTTAGCTCAACTGCCTTTTGATTTTCACACTATTAAGGACGCATGGGCTTTGTGATAAAAAGGTGTTGAAACATGGCGTAAAATCTATGCTGGGTCACCAAGATTACTCTGATGTTTTAAGCGGCCCCCTTGAAGAGCAAATATTTTATAGGTTCTATTTCAGATTACTTTTTTTACGCGAATCACGCATGTGTATATTTCAACCACTCCCCAGTAAAAGAATGATCGATTTGTTAAAATAGGCACGTCTATAACAAGTAGGAAAAGATTTTAAACTGGATCATCTTCTTTTCCCGAAGTAGCTGGTCACTATAGCTAATCATTATTATGTGAAAATGAATCTTATTATATGTCATATACATATATTATACGTTGTATAAGACTAATTTCTTGTCAATATTTGTTTTTTCTTTTTTAACTGTGATAGATTTATAGGTATAAAGCCAAAAAAATAAAAAGGTATGGTTCTCAGGCACTTTTTTCAGAAATCAGTTCGTGCGGGCGGTATTTTATTTTTGACCTTTTTTGTATGTTTCGATAAAAATGTCATATGATCAGGAAAAAGCATGAAAATAACAGGGTTCTTTTGCTAAACAGATAAGAGCACTAATGAAAAAAGGAAATCGTATCAAAATTGTATTATTTTATCTTCTTGAAAGATGGAAATCAAAATAAAAATGTTTGATACGGGGGGTTAAAATTGACGCGGGCGGTGCCTGAGAACCATACCTTTTATTTTATTTTGGCCTAAGAGATTATATTTATCAGTGACACATGTCTATGTTAAATCAAACATAAAACATTGTATGCGGCGCTGGTATTTAGTAATCAGATAAATGCTGGATCAGTAAGCCCACAGACGTTCAGATAAATACGTTAAGAATTTCTTCTGTCAAATGACTTCAAAATTAAGATTATTTCATGAGGACATATTTAATTGTTTGAGAACATTTCTCTTAGAATTCCGTTTTAGTCGAAACCATACGTTTAACCGTTCTGTGTGCTTATTCTAGGATTTGAGTAAGTATACTTAGAAAATGCCTAAAATTCTAGGCATAACCACTCTTGCAAAAAATAAATAAATAAATAAATAAATAAATGCTCCTACATAACATAGTTTTTGCGGTTAAAAGTCCATGCATGTTTCCATTTATTCATTAATAAGAGTGGTTCATTATGTACGTTTTGTAAAAACCATCTAGTCTTTTAGTCCAGCTGTTAAGAGAAGAATTGTGCAAAAAGTGAAAGAAGCATGAAACTTGGCATAAAAGTTGGCCAGACCATACTTAACATTTTCAGATATAGGGCCAAGCGGAATTCATCCGATCTTTGTCAAAACCCAAGATGGCGGCCAAGATGGCCGCCGGATTATAAAATATCAATACATTCGGTTATATTTGTCCTAGAATGCTTTCCAAGTGCACTATTTCTATGTTTTTGGGGTCGATAAATTCATTTATAAGGGTTTAAAGTCTGTAAAATGACTCTGTGAAAGAATCCTGGTTTTGTTTATATTGAAATTGTCCTACATTTTCCCTAGTTTACTAGCACAATGGATAGCAAACATTATTTGTTGAGTTCTGCACAGTAGTCGCTTACATTGTGATCGTAGTCAAATGAAAGTGTCATTTGCTGGCTTAGGTTTGTCTGCTTTGAATTTGGATGCTTTAATAGTAGAAAATTTTTTATTGCAATGTTTCTTCCTTTCTTCTTTTTTCTTCCCCTTCATTTGCATGCTAACAAATATAATTCCTTTGAAGAGGTGAAGGGTGCAAAAAACTTATCTGTCGAAATCTGCAATGCAATAAGGATTGAACTTGATATGTCCGTAAACACTTACCATCAGAATATTTGAAACCTACATACATGTACATAGGTTTAACGATCAGCATTCATGTAAACCTTTTTAGTGCAATTGGAAAATATCGCTCGGCTATCTGCACTGGCGCCCCAGGTTTAAACAACATCGTTCCTATTCCTGTTGGGTTATAATGGCCCATCCAAGGTGGGTGAATTCCTCTTTGTCCTTGTAATAGTAATTACAATTTACTGTATAATCCATATCAAATATATATTATAATAAAATAAATTGGACAATCTATATAATATAAAGTTTATCCTGCTTATAACTTTTATATCAGACTGGATGCGTGCGTGGCAGGATACAGACGTATGTAAGAAGCTCACACCTGTCAGCTGTATAGATTCCGCCTTGTGTGTACCTACTGAAATTGTACTAAAAGTCCCTTTTTCATCGGTACACCGAACGGTAAACATGATAAAATTTGCTGAATACTGCACTTTTAAATGAAAGTGTCATTTGCTGGGGTAGGTTTTATTATATTAATATTTAATATCTGACTTCCTCTGTTTAAAATCCCTTTATTTGCATGCTAACGAATGTATTAACTGCTTTGCCGAGGTAAGGGATGAAAGAAACTTAGGTAAACTGTCTGGTATCAGTGGGAGCTTCATATATCAGTGAAGAATAGGTAGGGTTTTTCGAAAATCTACAAACATGATATTTAATTTTACCATCAACTTAACATTCGTGTAAATCTTGATTAGTCCAATAAAAAATCAAATAGTTCTGCTGAAATTTAATTTACATGTTCTAGTTAAAAGTATTTGAACACCATGTTTGTTTAAAAGAAAAAACTTTTATTTATAATGAATTTAGAGTACATGTGTGCATGACTAGATACGCGCTTATGTAGAAGCTCACATCTGTGTGCTGTATGGATTTTAAGCTTCTTTTGCCATGAAGTGATGGCTTTCAGACTGAATGTTGGCAAGAAAACAGAATCCACACACATTAGAGGTGCGCAACATGTTGCTGTATGCTGCCTTTGTACTATGGTGATGAATTCATGAAATAACACTCATGCAGATTACTAATTTGTGATATGGTGACGACAGGCTTGGGTCAAGTACAGGGGGTCATTACTTGAGTACAAGTACAAGTACTTCAGAATTTCTCAAGTACAACTGCAAGTACAAGTACACAATTTTTCAATGTACTTGAGTACAAGTACAGGGGTCTGTACCTGAGTACAAGTACAAGTACTTTTAATTTGAAAAGCAATTTTTCTGAATATTTGTTGATAAAACAATTACCTATATTATACACACTGTTACACAGTCATATATTTTTTTTGGTTATTCTAGGTAATCCAGGGTGACAGTCTTGATGGCCTTTCAGTATTTATATACACTATTACACAGTCGTATATCAGTACACAAGAAATGGTGCTTTGATGCCTATTCTAAATGACTATTCTGAATCTGCCGATTCTGTCACTTATTATATAGTGGCTTTAGAGTCTCTGTACTAGTCTGTCAGATGTGTAAAACTGAGGGTTGTGTATATTCAGCTGTGACAACTCAATTCCAGATTTACTCATTAACAATAGTGGTGGGCCGATTGAGTTTTATCGAAAGTCAGTCAGTTTCCTGCCACTTTCAAGCGCTCGATTAACAAATTCAACTATCGATTACATCATAATCATGACTTTTTTTCCCAGAATGCCTATTATCTTATAAGCTAAAATTATTCTTCCATTTTTTACAACTTTCCGCGCTTTAAATAATTAGTCTTTGTTTCCATATTAATTTCGTATGTAACTGAGTATAATATGGTAGATGCGAGAACAGAGGATTTAATAAACCTCTGTGAACTGGCAGGGACTGCAGAATTAGCGGGGAGTTTTGTATAGGAGATGTACATTGCACAGTATGGGCGGTATGGCGTTAAAATGCTCCATAAATTCTCTAGGTCTATGCAGCAAGTAGATGTCCTGGATAGTGGTTTAATTCTTGTTTATTATAAATAATTAAAATGAAACTTTGAAAAGCATATGTTACTGATAATAGGAAAATATAAAAAGGCAAAACTTCTTTTCTTCAGGTAGAATTACTAAAACATGTGGGCTGGGTTAAGAAAGTACAGTTTCACAGATAATTGCACATTTCTTTATATTTGCCTGAACCGATTACTAATCGATCATCAATCGGTTTGCTTAAACTGATGATCGATTATGAAAAAAGAACCGACTCCCACCACTTATACCTGACCTTCTCAGTTACCACGGCTAATTAGCCTGGTGAATGAGCAGATGTAACCTGGGACAAACTTACTCAGCAGAACTATTAAGTTGGTAATGTTTCCACAAGCTGTTCAATCAGGTTTGAGGATAGACTTTTACAGCTTTTTCCATGTAATAGTAATAGTAATAGACTCAAAAATTTGAGCTGTAATAGTAATAGTAATAGAAACAGAGTAAAACATATTACTTTCTATTACTTCCTGTTAGCCCCTCGATTATGAAGCATATCAGCAAATAATGCTGAACAGACTCAGTTCTTGTCCAGTAATTGCCCGGGATGTGGCTACTGTGGAGGCAAGCATGGGCCAGCTGCCACATTGCTGGTGACCACTGGAGCTAATTACATAAGAGTACTTGACAGAGTAGGTCACAGCCAAATAAGTTACCTGGCACAATCTGACCTATGATTAGTAAACCATGGATAAACAGAGGCATGTTTGATGTTAAATAGTGTAGGCTATTATTATTGTGACATGTACATCTTGTCTCACATCCATCAATCCATATGCTCTGTATTCAAAATAATTTAAAAAAATACATGTACTTAACTAGTTCTTGAAATGTACTTGATTTTTCAAGTACATTTTTAGCAAGTACAAGTACAGTACAAGTACTGTACTTGGTAAAAGGAACCAAGTACAAGTACATGTACTTGACCCAAGCCTGGGTGACGATGCAGTCGTCATTAGACTGCATGATCGTAGGAAAGAACCGACACATGTGTCAGTAAAGTATCACTGCCATTTGCTGTGATGCATTTTTGTGATATAAAACTTGTTCCTTCCCAACAAGTTGCCATTAAAATTCACTTTGCATAATGCGTTGGTGTCAACAAAATACTTTCATTTGCTGACATTATGCATATTTGTAGATTCATGTAGTACATGCATATATTGTTAGAAATATTCACCACATGTATGAGTCGGTGCTGCCAGGTTCAAGCTAGCTGATCTTTCATGGATGGATGCTAAGAAAATGGTACAGCAAGACGGAAGATAGAAAATCTAATTCACAAAACAAGGTTGAAAAATATAATGCACCCTCAGTTTCCAGACATGCATTCTTTCTTCATAAACTTGTTTACCTAAAATTCAGTACAAAGTTTGTTTTGAGATTTTATCGACTTGATTGGTGATTGTAACTTTGCTGTGCTTTCAGCTTCTGAGCTCTGGCAACCTTTGTACTTTCCCTTCATGTCAGTTTTATGCCCATATGCAGAATGCTTGGGCAACTTGTATTTTTATACCATTCGCTTCATCAAGTAAACATATATTAAGGATAGACTACTTCTGAATATTATTACTGAACAGAACAGTTTATTATATTATTTTTTTTAATATTTAATTAATATATAAATATATTTGTAATATTTTCTTTTATATTTTGCAGGACAAGAGCGTTTTTCTTCTCGTAAAACGCCCACAATTCCAACTTACTATCGGTTCTTTTTATCTTATGTGCAAAGTTCAGTCCGACCTACAATCTTGCATTCTGTGCACATGAAGATAAATTATTTCAATAAATGAAGCAAATATTTATTATTTCTAATTATCATTATATTTATTAAAAGTGTGCATAATGTAAGCAAACGAAGTATTTTAAGACATCACTTGGAAATGCAAAGCTTATTGGTAAGGATCATAAATCAAACTGCACAAGTGTCTTCAAGTGTCCAGATTCTGTCATGCACCATCACCACAGTACAAAGATAACATATACGGGGTTAGAACGTTGCCTCGTGGGTAAGGACGTGTTTGTAGGTCCCCAGTTCAAACGCCGTCAATGTCGCATTGGCATAATGGTGAAATCTCGCCACAAACCATGATACTTCTCTAATGTCTTAACGATAGGTTATGACTTCTTTCTAACAACATACCACCTTTATCATACGGATAAATTCATTCTCATTCAGTAGAAAGTGATACCAACAGGCCTTAATCTATCACTTTAAAAGAAAGCGTAGCATACAGCATAATGTGGTGAGCCGCTAAATATGTACTGATTCTTTCTTCATGGAAGCAAAGAGTCTTAAAGCTGCACCGTCACCTCAAGGCAAAAGAGCCACAATAAACAAATAAAATTTATTTTACATTGATTGTAATACTGGTTATAATAACTACTACAAGGCACTTTCCGTGGCTCGGATAGCGAAGTGGTGGATGGAATCAGAGGACACGAAGAAAACAACCGACTCTGTATGGACCACAACAATCCACTCTCATAGCAAAATCGGGGACAGAAACGTGGTCGCCAGTGAAGAGAGCCGAGCGTTTTACCAATCGACTGTCCTTTTCATTTCATTGGGAGACATAGTGTTCAAATACTTAAAATTAACAAATATATTAAATTTCGGCAGGGTAATCAACAAATACGTTATACCGTTAGATGTGCTGGTAAAAAAGGGTAATTTTAGCACAATTTCATTACCAACAAAATCACACTTCATTCACACATGCATGATACATACCTGGAACCCTTAAAAATAAATGTTTCGATCCTAATAACATAGAAACAGTGCACTTGCAATGCATTCCAGGACAAATATAACCGACTATATTGGTATTTTATGTTTCGATGGCCATCTTGGCCGCCATCTTGAAGTTTTAGCAAGATATTATGAATTCCGCTCGGCCCCATATCTGAACATATAGAGTATGGTTTAGAAAATTTTTATGCCAAGTTTCATTCTTCTTTCCAGGTTTTCATTTCAATTCTTCTCAATATGCAGCTGAACTGTTGGATTAATGAGAATATTACCAAATTCGTGATAAAAACCAGCTAATGAGTACTTGGAGAGGGTTGGAACCTTAAAATTTGAATTTCTCACTCTAAAAAACATAATATTAGAGTACTTGCAATGCTTTCTCGGGACATTTTAATTCAAGTTATTGACATTTTCTAATTTTTCGGGCATCTTGGCCGCCATCTTGGATTTTGGCCAAAATAATTTATTTTCAGCTTGGCCCTATATCTGAAATTCATTAATAAGCTCCAAAGAATACATTTGCCAACTTTCATGCTTCTTTCATTTTTTGCACAATTCCTCCATATATGGGACCTTAACCGCTAGACTATTTGTGACAATGTCTCACATATTAATTCATTCACTCATTGAGTGCGTCGTTCAGTAATATTTTCATTCTTTTATTGTCCAGGCTTTAAAATAAATATTTAAATTAACATTTAAATATATTTTTGCACGTTACATTTTTCTGTAATATATAGTAATGAAATGTATAATCGAATTATTTTATTTCATTTATCCATAAAGAGGTTCACCATTGTACTGTTATAAATAGCGGAAAGACCTCGATGTAAATGAATATAATATAAAAAAAAACCTGGGTTTTAAAAGTCGAAACATTTTAATATATTTAAATGTTTGGCGGTGAAGTGTTCACATCCCTTGCCTTTTCCAGTGAATGAACTGTGCTTTTTAATTATAACTAGCTGCTCCCCTCCGGAAAATCCACGGCTCTATCTGATGCACATGTCGAACACACGTGCATTTGACGTTGAAGTCTCTTGTACGCGAAACATATAGCTGCCAATGTGAAAAAAGATAGACCCAGAAAAATATATTTCAACAGTATTAAATTTTTGGTTTAAGTACTGTAAATTGTCATGGAAGAAGCAGGTCTGATGCAAAATTGACAACTCTCCCAGATAAAAAGAAAGCAGGTTGATATATTTCGATGAAAGCATTTAGCAAATAAACACTTCAGCCTTGGTTCATTGCATTGTCTTTCAGCAAATTAACGCAAAATGTAATATATAGATTTTGCTAAATATTTGTAGAGGAGTGAAGTAAAACTCCATCCGTAATCCATTACATTTTAGGAGGTAATCGAAATCATCATAATATATTTTTTTCTTAAGTGCCAAAATCACAATTCCACAAAGGAATAATTATTAGGGGCTATTCCTTTGTCCCCGAGTAAAAGGTCCGCCCATTAATATATGCAGTTGTTCTGCCATTCGCCTGGTGAACCCGTGTTTCTGAACCATGACAATGTTTTACATGAAACATTCACGTATGAACAAACAACTGATTAGTAGATTCTGGCGGGGGTTGGTAAGTCCCCAAGAGATTAAAGACCCTTAGAAGTGTGTGCACTACTACCCCCCCCCCCCCCCCCCACCCGGGCTTCCTTTTGAAAAAAACTTTTTTCTAACAACCCACAAATCGGCCGAACTATTAAACCATGGTTATCATGGAAAGATACTTCTGAATGTATAAAAATCAACATACCTGTAAACTCATAAAACGATGATCGTGTAAAGGGTCTCAGCTCTTTGTGTCCACTCAACGGAAAAGTGCTCCCTATTAAAAGATTCATGTGATTCATGTGTTCCGCGCTTGAATTTAAAATATTCACTTCCTTTTGACAGAGTAAAATTCCTTACGATATAATTTAAGGCGATATAATGGGAAATGGGGTCAGTGGGGATTACAGTTCGCCTCCTGAAAAAAGCAAGACAGGCGAAAATAGTCCATTTCTTTTTTGAGGTAATAAGAAACACCACAATATATATTTTCTTATAAACCATTATGATAAAGGATCATTCCTTTGTCCCCGTGTGGAAGCCATCCATTCGTATTTTAATTGTTCTGCCACTGTTCACACATGAAACGCACACACGTTAACACATGACTGATATTAAAGGAGATTCTGGTGGAGGTCTGTACGCCCTGACTACAGATTATAGTTTGTTATCAATTTAAAGATGTACTGGTGATACTTTTTCATGTTTCACCGTCCCTACAGACAACGGATCTTAACAAATATTTGTGAACCCCCCCCCCCCCCCCAACCCCCAACCCCTCCGACCCCACCCTCACCCAACCCGAATCATGGTTAAATTGTGGGGCTTCTTCTTCAAAAAAAAACTTCATAGAACAATTGACTTGGCCGAACTTTTGAAGCTATGGATAACATGGAAAGATATTTCTGAATGTATAAAAATCAACATACCTGTAACTCGTAAAAAAATTGTCCAACGGTGCTCACATCACTGGACTCAGTGCCCAGTGTTGACCAAAATGAAAAGCCCTCGCATTGAAAGCGGAGTCATGTGGTCTATGGATTAAATACCTTTATTCCTTTTGAGAGAGAAAATTCCTTTACAGGCGTTACAATGGACATGGAGGATCAATGGGGATTATAAATGCCTTTTGGGCAGGACATGCGCTCTGGCCACGGTCTTAACAAGCAAGTGAAAATCCCCGAGGCACGCCTGAAAAACAAAAGAAAAAGGGGCACCTAATGGGGAAATATTTAAAGTATTAATATTAGGGCATAATCCCGCAAATAAAACAAACTTGTCCTAGAAGAGCACACCACCGATACGTCTGTCGAATTTGGAGAGTCAAATCAGAACGGAAGCAGGTAAACCGTGGTCCAACTCCGTACTAATTATATAGATACCCAATCGTTCAAAAGGTATGAAGCATTCTTTATCATAAAACGTGTGTCCAAGAAAATTTTAATGTGGCTTTTTTTTGGCATTATAGTAAATGGAATTATCTATATTTTCCTTTCCTGGGATTCCTTTTGACTTTTTTTTTATATCAGCCTGGGTACCTTAGAGGAATGCATGGTAGCAAAATAATATGTCAAAATTTGTTCCAAAATGAAAGCCTATTTATTGCAACAGGAGGGGTCGTTTCAAAGAGATATAAAAAGTAGTAAAAAAGTAGTAAAATAAAATAAATAAAAATATAATATAAAATGGGAGAGAGAGAGAGAGAGAGAGAGAGAGAGAGATAGAGAATATGCATAAAGTAGCAATGTTCTTATATTTCAAAATTATCTATTGCTTTTTCTTATATCCAATAACATTATTATATTAAAGCTTAAATGTAAACCAGGATATGGGCTGAACAAAAGTGTAACGATATACTAAACATTTGCTATATCGGTTCATTTTTATTTCAGACAAAATCGTTTCTAAGTCCAAATATCTATTATATTAAAGAACGGGAAAAACAAAGCTGCCATAGTGTGTAACAGGCACAAAAATACATTAAGCCTTGAATTTGAAACGTCCGCCAAGTGATTTTATACTATTTATACATCAAACTAACTGAAAACTATATAATAATAAATATAAATATACTGAAAATGAATCAATCCCTTCCCAATAATGGTCAAGCATGTTCTCGTGGAAGCATTATGCCTGATGTAATTACCATTGCACAGGTTCGCATTATGACTGTAGGCCTTGGGATTTTTTTAATTAAATCCTGATTCTCGTATAATTGGAGGATATACTTTGCTAGATTTTTTTTTTTTTAATAATAGAAGGTGATAAAATCTGACCTCTTGACATCTGTAATAATTAATTCAAACTACAATAACGTTATTGCAGATGGGCGATATTAGGTGATTTAAATCTTTTTATCATCCAGTATCACTTCAAAAGCCTGAAAACTAGTAATTTCGCTGAAAATATGCCATATCAGTGTTATTTTGCATACAGATATGTTAGGTATTCAAAACATTTGAAGTAAATTTTCATTTTGCAAAATATATTTATACTCAAAAGAAAAATGGCGTCTTTTTTTTTTATTTTGAATACAAAATTGATCAATATTTTAATATTTACCTCATATTATTCATAAAAATTTGTTTGGGTATATGTAGAAAATTATGTTTCGTCATTTTAACAGTTCTTGGTTATTTGGACCAGACCGATCACGAACCAAATAATTAACAAAAATTAAATTGAATAAATAAATGCACATTATTTAAAGATGGCCGCCGAAAAGACTATTAGCTGGGCATGCTGCACGTCAATCACATGTTTTCATGCAGTTCAGATGCCGTAGTAACTGTAAAACATAATGGCATTTAGTCCCCAGTTTGGTAGTCAACACTGTTCTGGCTCATGGACTATTATATTTATTTAGGTACAACATATAAAGCTATTGTTGCAGTTATATGAGCAGGGCAGAAACCAGACTCTGAGCCAGAAATAAAAAAAGATCAAAACCAGATAAAAAACCAAACCAAGAACAGATCAAAATCAGATAACTAGTGGCCCATGGGCCATGACGCTTAGCTGAATTCAATGAATGTTGAACAATGAGCAAAATGACTGCCAGAGTGCAAACAAATCATGAATTTTGTGAAGAGTCCTTAGAAATGGGTTTCAGTGGGCATTTGGACAGATGACAACTTCTTTTGAAAGTTTGGTTTATGAGAAAACTTTCCAAGATGGATTGACATGCCAAATTTTAGACCAATACCTTGAACCACTTCGGAGATATGAGAATTTTTTACCAAAAGCAAATATACGGGTGGACGCCATGTGAAAATTATTACAGCTGGCGCCACCAGTCTTGTTTACGAGATGGAGGTGTCGAGGATCTATGAACATGCACGATTTCAACCCAGTACATTGAAGAACCACTAAGAAGAACAGATGGCAAATGCCCAGATAGATGCTACGCAAAAAGTATTGTAGGTGGCGCCATCAGTCGCAATTACAAGATGGAGAGATCGAAGATCTATAAACATGCAAACTTTCAGCTTAATACATTGAGCCACTCCTGAGATATCGGCTGTTATCTAAAAAACACCCAGATTCAGACTGGACAGAATGGATTGCAGGTGGTGCCACCTGTCTTTGTTATGCACAACTACATAGGTGAGGGAACAACTATGCCGGGTTACGGAAAGATCGGTCCAAGGGTCTCAGAGGAGTTCTCCAGAAACGAACACAGTTTTTGTATCACATTTTTAATTTTTTCGGGGGTACTTACATAGCTCAGAGGATATGGGTAACAGAGACCTAATTTCAGATTTCCATGAAGACTTTTCATGGACCTCCCTAGATGTCAAGTATGAAGATTCTAGAACAAGTGGTTACGATTTGTGCCCTGTTACAAGATGAGGCTTTTTTTGAAAGTCTCAAAAAGAGAAAAAAATGCTACAAATTAAAAAAAATATAGATGGCGCCACCATTCTGCAGGAACTGATGAAACACTGCATGATCAATATGCATGCAAAAAATCATTGCCATCAGTAAATTAGTTAAACAGATACTGCAGCTTTTGTATCACATTTTTAATAATTCTTAGGGGTACTTATGAACCCCATAACTCGGAGGATATGGGTAACAGAGACCTAATTTCATGTATCCACAGAGACTTTTCATGGAGCTCCCTTGATGTCAATTATAAGATTCCAGGTTCAGCGGTTACGATTTGTACCCTGTTAACAGATGACAGCTTCTTTGAAAGTCTCAAAAATAAAGAAAAAATTCGTAAAAATTGGAAAAATACAAGTGGCGCCACCAGGTTGCAGGAACTGATTTAACACTCCATGATCAATATGCCTGCAAAGAATCATGAAGATCAATGCATTAGTTATTCAGATACTGTAGCTTTTGTATCAAATTTTCAATTATTCTGAGGGGTACTTACTACGAAGGATATGGGCAACAGAGACCTAATTTCATGTTTTCTCAGAGACTTTTCATGGAGCTCCCTTGATGTCAAGTTAGAAGAATCCAGGTCAAGCGGTTACAATTTGTGCCCTGTTAACAGATGACAGCTTCTTTTAGGTCTCAAAAATAAAGAAACAATTCGTAAAAATTAGAAAAAATACAGGTGGCGCCACCAGTTTGCAGGAACTGATGGAACATCCCATGATCAATATTCATGCAAAGAATCATGGTGATCAATGCAGTAGTTATTCAGATACTTGAGCTTTTGTATCATATTTTGCATTATTCTGGGGGGGGGGGCGTACTTCGGAGCCCCATAGCTCGAAGGATATGGGAAACAGAGACCTAATTGCAGGTTTTGAAGGAGATTTTTCACGGACCTCCCTGGATATTAAGTTTGAAGATTCCAGGTCCAGTGGTTACGATTTGTGCCCTGTCAACAGATGACAGTTTCATTGCAGGTCTCAAAAAAAGTGAAAACAAATTCGTAAAAATTGAAAAATTACAGGTGGCGCCACCAGTCTGCAGGAAGTGAATGAACATCCCATGATCAATATTCATGCAAAGAATCATGGCGATCAATGCAGTAGTTATTAAGATATTTGAGCTTTCGTATCAAATTTTGCATTATTCTGGCAGGTACTTCGGAGCCCCAAAGCTTAAAGGATACGGGTAACAGAGACCTTATTTTAGGTTTTGAAGGAGATTTTTCATGGACCTCCCTAGATTTTAAGTTTGGAGATTCCAGGTCCAGTGGTTACGATTTGTGCCCTGTTAACAGATGACAGTTTCATTGCAGGTCTCAAAAAAGATTAAAAAAAATTCGTAAAAATTGGAAAAATTACAGGTGGCGCCACCAGTCTGCAGAATATGATGGAACATCCCATGATCAATATTCATGCAAAGAATCATGGTGATCAATGCAGTAGTTATTCAGATACTTGAGCTTTTGTATCAAATTTTGCATTATTCTGGGGGGGGGGGGGGTACTTCGGAGCCCCATAGCTCGAAGGATATGGGAAACAGAGACCTAATTGCAGGTTTTGAAGGAGATTTTTCATGGACCTCCCTAGATATTAAGTTTGGAGATTCCAGGTCCAGTGGTTACGATTTGTGCCCTGTTAACAGATGACAGTTTCATTGCAGGTCTCAAAAAAAAGGGAAAAAAAATCGTAAAAATTGTAAAAATTACAGGTGGCGCCACCAGTCTGCAGAATGTGATGGAACATCCCATGATCAATATTCATGCAAAGAATCATGGTGATCAATGCAGTAGTTATTCTGATACTTGAGCTTTTATATAAAACTTTACATTGTCCTGTGGGGTACTTCGGAGCCTCATAGCTCGAAGGATATGGGTAACAGAGACCTAATTGCAGGTTTCCAAGGAGATTTTTCATGGACCTCCCTGGATTTCAAGTGAGAAGATTCCAGGTCCAGCGGTTACGATTTGTGCCCTGTTAACGGACGGCCGGACGGACGCCGGACAAAGGGTGATCGTTAAAGCTAAAAAACGGAAAAACAAATAAAAAATACAGATAAAAAAATAAAACCCATTTTATCCTCTTCTCCCTGTGCCTTCTGAATTCCATATAAGTGGTATCTTTGCAATATTATATATGTGGTACCTTTGTCATGTTCCCATATATCTTCCTTTCACTTATATCTGTCTTCTGAACCCTGTATAAGTGGCATCTCCGCCATATTCCCATATCTTTCTTTCACTGATATGTGTCTCTGAATGCTTTATAAATGGCACCTTTTCCATATTCCCACATATTCCTTCCACCTTTATCTTCTGAACTTCATACACGTGTAATCTTCGCCATTTTCCTTATCTTCCTTGCACTGATCTTTGGTCTTCCTCACCTTTGTTTTCTTAACCTTTCATGAAACCATTTCCTGTATTTCTCACAGCCAGTACTCTCACATTCTCTTTACTTGTAAGACTTTCCCCTACTTTCCACAAAGCAGCCAATTTTTCATTTAATTTGAGCTGTCCAACTATTACTTCAGCTTAACCCGTCCCTACTGCATCTAATGGTAAAATTGTTAAGAGGAACATGTCACCGAGGTGATCATCAATTTCTATCTGAATCGATCAGAAACAATGCTTCCAAACCAAAACCAACCTTGATCTCAGGTGGTTTCCTTAATCACTCTGAAGTGCAAGCGCCCTATATGATTTACCAAGATGCTTCGTCACAAGTAACTTGCAAGAGATTCGGACATATAATAGTAGGAGGAAATGATTGTATCACCAGAATTGTAACTATGTGTTTGATCCACATAGCAGAAATCACCTTAGGTACCCTACACCTTGTAGCACATAAGTTTGAACTGCAATCATAACTCTTCCAATATATCAAACTATGTATATTTCACGAAAGCAACATGTTTGAAGTAACATATTTCAGAATTACTCAAGTCACCATGAAAGCATATAAACTAAGATTGAAACGACAAACTAAACAGACAGCCAGTTCAGATGATCAGGCAGTGCATGAAATCCAGGCAGACATTGACCTTGTGGAAGACAAGATGAAACTTCTAGTCAAAAAGGAAGAAAAGCTGAGACATAACAGAAGCAAGCTGCTAGACAAAATGAAACGTAGACAAAAAGAAAGAAACGCTGACAAAGAATACAGGCAACCTGCTTGACAAAATAAAACTTACAGACACAAAGAAGGAAACTGAGAAACAACAGAAGCAAACTGTCAGATAAAATTAAACTTACAGACGAAAAGAAAGAACAGCTGATAAAAAAATAAACTTAGGCAAACTGCAAGACAAAATGAAACTTGCAGACAAATGGCACGTGTCAGAGAATCAACCTGTAAAAAAAGACAAGAAAATGATTTTCCCAGTGAAGCAAAGAGGATAGCCAAAAAAGAAAAGAACGGTCCTATTACACAAGAAAATGAGACTCTGAGAAATACAGCCACCAGGGCACAAAGTCTGATGAATCCAATAAAAAAAAAGAATAAAAAATCAGTTTATTTGAAGCGGAAACAGGGCGCAGGTCTAACAGAGTGTATACAAGAATGTCATACTTCTGTATATAAAGGTCCCTTATATGTATGTAACTGTTGTATTCAGACATGGTTCAGACACTCTGTAAAGAATTCTGACAGCTGGCCAGACAGAATAGATACCACTTTCCTAGCAACACACATTACACCTCTGAAATCAGTGGAGAATAAACAGTGGTTGTGCACAACTTGTGTTTTGACGCTCTTGAATGCCACAAGAGGTCAAAATTCTCAGGATGTAATTGAATGCGGGTTCATGATAAACCAACTGAATTAAGCTTGTACCCCTTAGAAGAAAGGCTTATTGCATTACGAATACCTTTCAAGCAGATAAGACAATTACCTAGAGGTTCGCAGTTGTCACTGAAAGGATCATTGGTCAATGAACCTACCCATATTTAAACAACTGTGAACATGTTGCCTCAAACATCAGACTCTACTGCTACCATACCGATAAATCTGAAACGTAAACTTGCCTACAAATAGTAGATCACTCATAATGTACGTCCAGCTGTAATTGTTACTGCATTACACTAATTGATGAGACATAGTTGTAAAATGATTCCAACATTACAATAAATACTAATGGGCTTCAATTTTTTTTAATTCATCGGAGCATTAATCTCATACCGCAGCTGACACATCAGTCAATGGTTGTTTATCCGATGATGACCATTTTGTAGAAATACAAGAAGATGAACAAGGAGACATTCTAGATACCATGCTTGATGATACAGAACTCACAGGGAATGACCTAATATCGGTAGCTCCAGGAAAAGGACAGAACTCTTTGAGTTTGTTTCAAGGGCATAGATTAAGGACATATGTCATTTCCAACAATATTCTGTGGGCAAAGGAAAGTAGCTGTTCATTACAGTGACATGCAAATATGATTTCATAGCTCTTGACCGCAGAATAGCTGCAAATGTTCTAACAAAATGAAATAACAGGGAAAGTTAGGTTAGCCTAGGATGCAAAACAAAAGGGAAAAATATTCAGTTCAGGATATTTCGAATGAAAGCATTGTCCATGAATTAAAAAGATTGGATGAAGGCTACAGTATTTTCAGTTCCATGTACTAAGCTCTCCTCCATATTTTGAAGAACGTATTTAAGAACTGCTTGCATTGGTTAGACAATTAGGATGGCCAACATGGTTTATGCTACTATCAACTGCAGACACCCATTTGCAAGACCTGCTGATCATCCTTGGTAAACTGATTGTTGCCAAACTTATTCAAGTGATGACATCACACAAATACCTTAGTATATAAAACACGAATGTAGAAGGTTGATCCTGCAACATAAGTGCGATATTTTGATCACAGAATTCATTCATTTAATTACACTGTTTTACGAAGTCCATATTTCCCTCTTAGAAATCTGAAAGACTTTTTTGGCATAGTTGAATTTCAGTAGCGTGGCTCTTCTCATATTCATATGCTCATGTGGATTAAGAAAGCACCCATTTATGGTCAACATGAACATGATGCTATCACAAAATACATTGATGAGCATGTTACTCGCTCAACAAATGATATGGTCCATTAAGAACTCATAGATCTACAAACTCACAGACATTCCAGATCTTGTAGAAAAAAAAACAGTCTGTCGTTTTAACATTCCAATGCCTCCCATGCCACAAACTATAATAATCGAACCTCATGACACCAATGTTGATGAAAAACACAAGCAGAACAACCAAAAGATCTCACAGGCATTTTAAAGTTTAAATGTTTAAATGTTTAAATGATGAAAGTTTTAAAGTTTAAATGATGACAAAGACCTGCTGTTTCATGATTTTCTAACAACTTTAGAGGTCTCTCTAGATGACTATTACATGGTTTTGCGTTCATCCATTAAAGGTCCAAAGTATCCATGTTATACGTCTGTTACATTTGTTTTTTAGACTTGATTCGTATGGCGCGGACGTGGCTCTTTGCTGTAGCAACCTCGCCTGGCCGGATTTTGCAGGCTCGGTGTAATCCGCATTGGTTGGACTATGACGTGTAGAAACAAAACACTCATGCTAATCTGGAACTTTCTGGGCTGGTCGCGCTCTATGGGCGCGTGTCTTGTATTGTTCTTTGGGCGCGTGTGTATTATGTATTATTGGGTTCTTTTGATTGTTCGTGAAATAGAAGTTTCTAGGCTTTAGAGTGAGAAGCTATAAATAAGGGGCTCTGTTTAGAGCCGACAAAGAGGGGAGAGAGAAATATTCCAGTGTACACGGAAGAGTGTGAGTCAGTTTGTGGACCTTTCCGATAATTGCAGCAATTATAGATCTTCTTCGAAATTTGTAACGGATTTTATATAGTTTTCAGTTTGCCTGATCACTACCAGAATTTCACTTTTGGAATACAACAGATTGTTTTTTGAATGAATTGGACTATTATTCTCTGAGAAGATTTATGTGAACTGTTCATCTGGATTATACGATTTTAAGGACTTGATGTCGTTGTGACAGTGGTGGTATCAAGCTACTCTACACTTTATTTATTATACTGTGTAATTGTATTGATTACTGTTATACTGTTGTTATGCTGTTTAATTGTATTTATTTAGTGTATTTTAATGTTAGGGTTGTTGTAAGAATAAATTATAATTATTTGTCAACAAAAAACCACTGACTTCTTTATTCATTTCCCTAGACATTTCACGTGTTACAGAATCTGATTTCTTTTTATTCCCATAACAGGATTTGTGCTCGTCACGACTACGTGATCAGTTGTTATTAGGTTCCGTAACATAAAATTGGGGACTTGTCCGGGATGCTAAATAGTTTTGAAAATTTATTCGGCCTTGACCTAGAGACATTGTTTACAATATATTGTTTACAAGATTACGTATTGTTTACAATAAATTGTTTACAGGATTCGTCTCAGTGTTTTTTTTGGTATTGTTTCAACATCTTAATATGGCAGATTTCAAACCTGAGACATTTGTTGAAGATCCCGACCCTGATCAACTTGAACAGTTGACAAAAGAACAGTTGTTGCGTTTGGGACAACACTTAGAGCTTGGTGTGAAAAAAAAAACTTTGAGAGAGCCTGATATCATTGATAAAATCATGCAAGATCTAGTTAGCAAAGGTTAAAGAGAGTGAAGTGGAAACATAAAAAAATGACAGCCTTGCCACGCAGTTAGAATTAAAGAAGTTAGAAATGCAACATGAGCTAGCATTAAAAGAGAGGGAAGAACGGTTAGAAAGAGAATGACTAGAAAAAGAAAAAGAATTTGAGGTAAAACTACTGGAGTAAGAAAGACTTAAACTAGAACATAGTCTACGTACTGCCCCAACTCACAGTTTTGATTTTACTAAACACATTAGACTTATCCCACCTTATCAAAGAAAAACAGGTTGATAAATATTTCTTACACTTTGAGAAGCTGAAAATTTAAAATGGCCTAAGGAAAATTGGACTATGCTATTACAAAGTGTATTGACTGGCAAGGCCAGAGAAATTTTTACAGAGCTTTCAGTAGAAGCAGCTGCTGACTATGACCAGGTTAAATGGTAATCCTAAAAGGTTATGAGTTAGTTCCGGAGGCTTACCGCCAGAAATTCAGAAATTGGGAAAAGCGCAAAGAACAGACCTATGTAGAATTTGATAGGACGAAAGAGCAGTTGTTTGATCGCTGGTGTAGTTCTAAAAATGTAATGAAAGATTATGACAATTTGCGCCAGTTGATTTTGCTTGAAGAATTTAAGCGCTGCATTAACGTAGATGTTAAAACTTTTGATGAGAAAAGTCTTGAAACACTTGACATTGTAGCTCAATTAGCTGATGATTATTCATTAACACACAAAATGTCCTTTACTAGCAAATCAAACCAGTCATTCAAAAACAAGAATGTAAATCAGTCTGGTCAAAAGAAGTTTAAGGCGCAGTCACCCAGTACTAGTAGTCCTGATAGTTCAGCTACACCTCAGTCCACGTCCACTGTGTATGAATCCAACCAAGGCCAGTCATTTTCGAAGAAAATCTGTAATTACCGCAAAAAGGAAGGTCATCTAATATCTGACTGCTTCAAACTTGCAAATAAATCAAAGAGCAAACCTTCTGGTTTTTGTTTCAAAATCTATGCATAGCATAGTACAAGAGCCAAGCTGTTTTCATGTAAATAAGGGGCACAATTCCTTTATTGACTCTAAAAAAAATTTGATGCTACGGAGGCCACGTGCCGTCTGACTCTAAAGAAGAATCCGTAGCTTGTGGGGTAAAACCCTCATTTGATTCCTGTGAGGAATTTAATAAGGCTCGGTCATTTCAAGATTTCTGCGAGGAGTATCCACTAAATAAGTCCTTTTATGACTCTTGCGAGAGTATTTCAAATGAGGCCAGGTCCTCCTATGACAAACAGAAGTTTGTTTCTGCTGAGGTAAATTCCTCTGTTGACTCCCATGAGGAGTTTGATTGTAAAAAGGATGTAGATTTCTTTAGTGACTCTGAAAAGAGTTTATGACTGACACTGTCAGTGTCAGTTCTTTGTTTGATGAAGCCGAGGTAGTAGATTCCTCCCCTGGCTCTGAAATGGAGTTGTTTGAGCCATTCATACATGGTTTTGTATCAATTTCAAGTGATTTTTCAGATTCTACCCCTATAGGAATTTTGAGGACACTGGTTCAGGCTAGACTCTCATGTTAGCAAACGCTTTGCCATTTTCTAATAGGTCTTTTACTGGTGCACATGCACTTGTAAATTGTGTGTTTTCAGACAGGCACACTTCAGTTCCGCTTCACAGTACACATTTAAAGTTAGATTTGATTTCTAGGAATATTACGGTGGGCATAAGAACTACTTTACCCTTAAAGGGAATTCAGTTAGGCATTAGGCAATGATTTTGCAGGTGACAAAGTACAGCCTGTACCAACAGTAACAGAAAAGCCGTCACTTGATCAGGACAATGATCCTGAAAGTCAGGAAATTCCTGCTTTGTATGCTTCATGTGCTGTAACAAGATCTATGGCCAAGAAAAACACACATGAGGATAATGGTCCAGATAATTACACTCTGGCAGTCACTTGTGACTCGTCTAACGACTCGCCCGTACAGGATGCAGCATTTTCAAGGTCAGAAATTATTCCAGAACAGCATAAGGATCCTGATATTTCATGTTTGTTTCGCAGGGCAGTTTTTGACCTGTCACAGAACCCAGTTTGTTGCTTGCCGGAATTCTCCGATTTCGGCAAGCAGGTTGGTCAGTCGCGGATGTCTGTTTGTCTGTTTGTCTTTGTACACTCTAGAGGCCACTATTTTGCAGCTATTGCTTTAAAACTTACACAGCTGGTAGACAAGCAAAAGATCCGGAGGCCTTTTGTTTTTGGGCGATATAGGTCAAATATCAAGATCAAGGTCATCAAAACTTCTCAAAATGTTTTTTCCTTGATATCTTTGTTACTCTAAGTCGTATCTTTTAAAACCATAGCTCATTTTAATCGTCATTCCAAGGCCTTTCTCCTGGTGTGTAGCTGCATTTAAATTTGCTGTAACCATGGTTACGCATTTTGGGGAAAGTCATGATATTCGAAAATAAGAGGTCTTATTTTTCTAACTTTGTCAGGTTTAAAGCTAGAAAGGTCTAGATTTTTTGCACTAGGTAGCATACAAATAGTGCTATTTGATTATATTACAAGTCTCGCAAATCTCCTAAAATTTCTCGTCAAACGAGACATTTCGATATTTCATTCATCTTACCCTGGAGGCCACAGTTTTGCAGGAATCTTTTAGAAACTGTATGTCTTAAGTCCTACCCTATTATCTCGAAAATGGTTTTTTTTCAGTTTTTGAATGCAAACGCTAGGAGGCGCTGGAGGCAAAACCTTCCCAGCATATCGTGTTTCGGCCATATTAAGGCCTATTTTCCCCACTTTGGCAATACTCATTGATCTGACTATACTTACGTCATTTCCGGCAAGCGCGTGACCTCTGGTCATCTAGTTTCTATGTTAAAAATAGAGTGCTTATGCGTAAATGGCGACCACACGATGTATGCGCTGATGATGAGTGGGCCATAAAACATCAAATAGTAATGCCCAAAAGTTATCACAATGAAATTCTAAGCATGGCAAATGAGGCTCCTTTATCTGGCAATTTAGGTATAAATAAAATTTATCTGAAAGTTAGTACACACTTCTATTGGCCTAACCTCAGGACTGATGTTGTTCAATATTGTAAATCATGCCACACATGCCAGATGGTAGGCAAGCCCAATCAGAATCCTCTCAAATCCCCACTTAGGCCTATTCCTGCTTTCGAGGAACCATTCAGTAGGATTATTGTTGATTGTGTTGGACCCAAAACAAAATCTGGACATGAATACTTGCTGACAAGTATGTGCGCATCTACAAGGTTCCCTGAGTCAATACCATTGCGCAAAATTAATGCCAAAAAGGCTCTGACCAAGTTTTTTACAACTTTGGATTACCAAAATACGTCTGGTCTGACCAAGGGTCTAATTTTATGTCTGGCTTATTCCAGTGAGTTATGCTTGAGCTAGGTATAAAACAGTACAGCTCTTCGCCATACCATCCAGAAAGTCAGGGCGCCCTCGAGCGTTTTCATCAGACATTAAAAATCATGACCAGGACTTATTGCTATGACACACAGAAAGACTGGGTGAAGGAATCCACCTGTTGCTGTGTGCTGTCAGCGAATACTTTCAAGAGTCCTTGGGTTTCAGTCCCTTTGAACTAGTTTTTGGACACTCAGTTCGCGGTCCATTAAAACTGCTTAAAGAAAAACTCTTGTGTGAAAACCCTGACTCTCTTAGTTTATTGCAGTATGTCTCAGACTTTCACACTTAACAACACAATGCTTGTGAGATTGCAAAATCTAATCTAAATTCAGCACAAAGTATAATGAAAACAAAGTATGAAAAGCACACTGTAAGTAGGACGTTTGAGCCTGTGAAAAGGTCCTTGCCTTACTGCCTATCCCTGGCAGACCTCTGCAAGCTAGGTATTTTGGTCCTTACATTGTTGACAAGAAAGTCAGTGATTTAAATTACATAATGTTAACACCAGATAGGCGGAAGAAAAAACAATTGTGCCATGTTAACATGTTGAAACCATATTATGACAGAAATAACACATCAGATGTTTTACATAATGTAACTGCTGTTAATTGTGTGATCCAGTTAAAGTAGATACTGATTGTATGTGTGATGTAGATATTCAGTGTGAAACAGTACCACTAAAAAACTCAGACGTGCTTAACAACCTGGATGCCAAACTGTCACACCTTACCGCACAACAACAACAAGACCTCAAGAACCTGCTGCAGAATTATGAACATTTTTTAGTGACATTCCAACGCGAACTAACATATTATGCCATGACGTCGATGTTGGCGAGGCAAGCGCAGTCAAACAGCATCCTCATAGACTGATTCCGAAAAAGCAAAAGTATCTACAAGATGAGATTCAATATTTGCTGGACAATTATTTTATTGAACCTAGTAAGAGTAATTGGATTTCCCCTTGTATTCTAGTGCCAAAACCTGATGGAAGTTACCGTATGTGCACAGATTATCGGAAACTGAACTCTGTCACCAAGACTGACACGTTCCCGATTCCGAGGATCGATGACTGTATTGATAGAGTTGGTAGCTGCAGATACGTCTCCAAATTTGACTTGTTTAAAGGATTCTGGCAAGTTCCGCTGACAGAACGAGCGAAAGAAGCGTCCGCATTTGTGACGCCGCAAGGACTGTACCAGTATAAAGTTATGCCGTTTGGCATGAAGAACTCTCCAGCCATGTTCCAGCGCCTCATCCATATGGTTGTCCAGGGCTTCGACGCAGCTCCCACAAGATGCAACAGATATAGCAGCAAGTAACATCATTAACATATATTTAAAGCAGCATCTTAAAATTAGTGTTTGGCTGACTTTGCATCACAGATTACTATTAAATACTCTTCGAACAGAGCAGATGATGCTCTTCTTGACAACATTGATGATGTTGACATCACAAAACAAATTTAAACAAATGCAGGTGTAAAGTGTAAACACAGAACAAAGGTGCAGTGCAAGGATCCACATTACATAACGCTATTCGAATAAATCCAAATAAAGGGTTTGATTACCGAAAATTGTCATCAGACATCCTGTACACACTGAGGACACAGTATAGACACCTTCAGATATAATTGATTGACGAAATAAGCATGGTAGACAATCGCATGTTCAATTTTGTAAAGTTGCGTCTCGAGAAATTAAAGGCAACAATGAGCCATTTGGTGGCATCCATGTAATCGTCATCTGAGATCTCTTCCAACTGCAACCAGGAATAGACAACTGGATTTTCACTAACTTTTCTGATAATTATTGACTCTTGTGCTCAACTTGTGGGTGGACATATTTTATATCTATGAACTTCTGTAATCATGCGGCAAAACAATGATCATGATTTCGCTGACCTTTTGAACAAGTTAAGTGAAGGACAACAGACAAAAAGTAACATTGATACCCTTAATTCTTGTCTTGTCAGTACCAGCAGTTCATATGCATCACAAACTACACATTTGTTTACAAACAAAACTTCTGTGTACAATCATAATACACAAATCTTCCAGTGTACAATCACAATTAAGGTAATAGTAACTGCAGCTGACGCAGTAATAACAGATGTCACAGATGATGTTAAAAAGGATGTTCTTTTAGGAATACCTGGTAACCCATCAAAAACTGCAAGTTTGCTGAAAACACTTCAGATTGCTGTTGGTTTACCATATGATATCACCTGCAATATAGCAGTTCAAGATGGAATCACTAATACTATCTGCATAGCAAAACTGTACCAAGAATTCCTTTGGTTCAGTTTGAAGATTCAAACATTGTTTGGGACACCAGTAGAAATTATGCAACCTTTTACACTCCAGCTATATCCACGGAATTGCCACCACTTTTTGTCACCAAGCGCGCATATACTGGTAACTCATTTTCAGTTTCCATCAAAACTTGGTACTGCATTAACAATATGGAAGGCACAAAGCAGTTTACTTGATCAGGTGGTTGTGGATATTACATGTACAAAAAAACTGAGATATGCACATAATGTTGCTTTGAGTAGGGCAAGAAATATGGATGGCTTGTAGGTATTAAATTTATATGAAAACAAAATAAATGACCAGACTGCGTTATGATGCTGAACTTGATCTTAATTTCATACCACCAACATCTGTACCAACAAATACACTTAAAATAATATTGCATAACCCAAGATCTCTTTATCTGCATTTCACAGATGTGATATCTGATTTTCATTTCCTTAATAACCATATCATTACTTTGGCTAAAACTCGTTTGTGTTCCTTTGATACCGATGATCAATATTGTATACCAAATTTCCAAACAAGAGACAACTGATCATGGAAGTCTTATTGATCTGGTGTTATCCTATTTCCCTGATGCTTCAACTTCAACAATAGAAACAACATGGTCTGATCATCTAGCCTTGCTCACGCTTGCTCCACAGATTGTTTTCCATTTTAACTTGATTCATAATGTTTATCTTTATTCACAATGAATTATGTTATAATGGCATGATTTTTTTTATTTGTATAGACAGTTTAAAATTACCAAAATGTTATTGTTGTTGGACAGTTTGACCACTACTTGAGTACTTTCAGTTCACATTTAATCACATAGTCTGTATCATTGTCACAAATCTACTGAGTAGCAAGTCATTTGTATGACTTAAGATCTTCGAAATCTGATACCTGGTAATTGTGACCCAGTTTGTCAGCTGTTCGCCAAAAACATAATTTCTACCAGAAATCCAGTAATATCTGTTCCAAAATGCTCATCATTCCAATCACCAGTGTACCAGATCCTTCAAATTTAGCACACAGACCCCTCTGTTCATGTTATGTTTCAAAGTTATGTTTTTTAATTAGTTATGTAACACAGCAAGTCCTTAAATTAACAAACTATGGTATGCATGAATTGATTTAGCCTGTTGACTTTGCCTCATCTGTCAGTAACTAACGATATGGGAGTCACTGATCAGAACTGCTATACGTTTAGTCTACCTGGTGGCTTTACGACTCTTCCGTCTGACTGAAGATGTAAAGGCCCTCCGATCGTTCCAGGTGGTAGGTTCTGCGATTCTTGCCTGGGCGCTCCCCAGACGTAAATTTTGATAGAGCCTTTTAGACGAAGATGCGATCCAGTAAAAAAGAGAGTCGGTCGAACCACCAGCATGCCCCGAAGATATTGAAGAGTTGTTAGAGGAGTCCAGATCGCCACAGCCCCACAGCCACATCCTAATCTCATCATCAGCAACGACTCTTCCGTATCTCGTAGTCCTTTGAGAATTCTGAAGTGATGGCGGTGCGGCTGTGATACTTGGTGTTACTTGCATTCACGAAGGTACTGGAGTTGCGGTGGTTTCATCGTTGTCACACCAGTAACGACCAGGAGGCTGATGACGCGACTGATTAGTAAGTGATTAGCGACTGATTAGTGCTGAAACGAAGATCTTGACGGAACAGCTGCTCACTGCTATGTATGGTGACATGGATAAAGTGCCATCCTAGTTTCATGACCCGGTTTAAGCGATGTGCGGGCCTCACTTGCTCTTTGAGTTCATATTAATATTTCTATTGAGCTTCATCTCTTAGTAAAAGCTCTTTGACTTTATCTGTGTTATGCCATGTTGGCGTCAGAAGCATACTAGCTGCTTGTAACAAGTTGTGTGATCTTCTACTCATCAGTAACTGTGCTGACGACAAATGTAATGACTCTCGGGACGTTCTCCTGCAGTCCAATAAGGCAACTTGATTGTCTGCAGCCTATTATCACAGTTTTTTACTGTTTGCACAACCCTTTCTGCTTCTCCATGGGAGTGCAGTGTGGATGGTGATGACGTCTTGTGCAGAATGTTGGATGTCTTGAAGAATTTACTTATATTTTCTGAAGCATACTGGGGACCATTGTCAGTATAAAGAATGTAAGATATGCCATGTCTGTTGAACTGTGTTTTAAGTGATTCAATTGCGGCATGACTACACAAATTCTTACATTCATCAATATCTAGAAATTTTGAATAGTAGTCCTCTAATACCAAATAATGCTTGCCTTCAAATTAAAAAGGCCAGAGACTACTTCTTGAAATGGCAAATCTGAAGTCTTTGTTGGATTCAACCGTTTTCTGGGTACTGTTTTGGAAGTCTGCACATTTGGAATAGTTTTCAACTACCTTTTCTATAGCTGAACTCATCCCAGGCCAGTATAGTACTTCTTCGGCACATTGTTTAATCTTGACTATGCCTAAGTTTGACTGGTGCACTAATTTCAGCATATCTGGATGCATGCGTGGGGGAATCATGATATTCATTCCTTTGTTTATTAAACCATCAAGTATGCTTAGTTGACTTCTAGAGTCCCAATATTGACGTATCGGTATGGGTACTTCATTCCTGGTGTCTGGCTATCTTGATTTGGATATTTTAGCAAGTCATACTGTCGTGCGTTCTTTGATATGAGTGTACTTCTTGGCATTGACTGATATAAAACTAAGCATGAAAATGTATTCCTGGCCATCAATTTATGGTTAATGTTCAGTTAGTTGAGCAATTGACAAGGTAACAGGTAATTCCATGGTCTTTCCCCGTCTGTACTTAACAGTTAGATTATACCACTGTAGACGTAGACGCATTGGTTGTATGTGCATTGGGGTTTCTAGTAATGCTTTCTTGTATATTCTCCAGGACTTATGGTCATTATAAATAGTTTCCAAAATATGAACTGGTGAAATTTTATACAAGCATGCACAATAGATAATATTTCTTTTTCATTTTGTGCAAAGCGAGTTTCAACATAAGGTACTGGCCTTGATGAGTATACGATGGGCTTGTTGTCTTAGAGAATAACAGCTCCTAACAGCTCCTAATCACAAAATATTTCCACTGGCTTTGTAGTATCAAAAAACTGTAGCGCTGGTTGGTTGCTGGAAAGTTCCATAAGCTTATCATATGCTTTCTGCTTAGCTGGTTGCCAAGTGAATTCGACATCTGTCTTGAGCATCTGACGAAGTTTTGAATAAATTTTGAAAGGTAGGTGACACCGCCTAAAATGCGACGGACACCATTTTTGTCTCTGGGCGGCGGCATGCTCTTAACAGCCTTGATTTCAGCTGGGTCTGGTGTGGGCCTTCACCTGTGAGGAGATGACCTACATAAGGTGCATATGCTTGTCTGATGTGACACTTAATGCTGTTCAGCTTTAGATTGTATGATGTAGCTCTCTAATACTTTCCATAATACAGCATCATGCTCTTCAATAGACTGAGCGCAGTGAGTATGTCGTCCATTATAGCTGTTGTCCCAGTTTTGCCTTCAAGCATTTCGTGGATTATGCGCTGAAAAATGTCTGGTGCACATTTCAGACCGAATGGTAATCAAAGCAAACGAAGTCTGCGAATGGCCGTATTGAAGGTTGTCAGTAGTGACGATGATTCATCTAGCTCAATTTGTAAAAACCCTGATTTCGCATCCAATACAGAGAAAACCTTTGCACTTGGCATTGATGATACGACCTCTGCAATAGTGCGGAGGGGTAGTGCTCCCGATTTGTTACTTTATACAGGTTACTAGGAATGCAGATCCGTATCTTGTTGATTCGTAAAGCTGTAACCATGGAACCTGTCCACTCGGTGGGCTGGTATACTCTAGCATTGATACCAATGTCCACAATTTCTTTAAACTTTTCAATAATTTTGGACTTCAATGCTGCCGGTTGAGGTCACAAGGATTGGATGTACTACATCTTTTGCGTCTGGATTTAATCTGAATGTGTATTTGCCTATATGAAGAGTATATGTTGTACGTGCAAGATCTGGAAAGCGGTCACATCCTGTGGGAGCATCAGGCTTATTCGTTCCATGGATGCTAGTGGCGCCACCTAAGGTATGCTCGCGAGCAATTAGACCTATTTGTTCTGCAGTGGCTCCACTGATTATACTTTCCTGTGAAATGTCCACAATTTCAAACTCAGCCATTGTCTCACTGTGCTTATTCTTGAGGGAACGATCAACTACAGTAATCGGTTCAATCCTGTGATTTGAATTTGTACGTTGACCTTCATGCAGGACTTGCTGATAATTATCAACAGTTATTGTGTTGCAATGCGCTCCCCTATATATACTGTTAGACTCTGTTAGATCACCTGTCTGTGTTAACTTGATGTCAAGGACGTCTAGCTCAACCGAAAAATCCTCTGGAGTTGGGTCTGGCTCAACATCAATCAATCGGATCAATCTTTCACGGCACACATCTGCCCCATGATTAAGCTTTCTGCATAATGAATAAGTTGATCCTTTAGCTTCACATATACCAGAGTTCCATCTGGTGCAAGAGTCTTTGCCACACCGTGAACATTTATTCTGATCATGGTGAGGGTTTTTTTTAGTTCGCTGACGAGCTGACTGTTGCTCATACAAAGCTCTAGAATATATCTGATCACCTTGTGTTTGTGAATACCGTTAAATAGTTTGCCGCTTGTTGCGATCATGCACATCTTGCAAGGACCTGTATAACGCTGTTTAGTCTACCTTAAGGTTTGACAGACAATGAAATTGCTGACAAATGGGTACCCTCATCTCTCAAAAGTTTCATTTATTTTGTGACATTTTAAACTGCTGCTCTCTTTTTATGGCTTTAGCCAAGGTTAATTCCTCACCTTTATCAAGCATTCTCTTTTGTACACGTTTTTCATGAACTCCAAAAATAGTTGCATCAATAAGAATGTCGCCTGGATCGCTGTATTTGCAGTCCATCATTCGCAATCAAACGCAAGGCTCTGGCAAATCGATCAAAAATTTCTGTTTTTCCTTGTCAATGCTGTTTAAATCTGTGGCGGGCAATGCGATTGTTTTTTACTAAGGCGAATATAATTGATGAATTTGTCCAGTACTTTAGAGAGATTCTACTTTTCCCCATCCTGCCAGTCTAGGGTTTTATAAATTTCCCCAACTTGTTCGCCAAGCAGTGTGCCGGGCGAGCCTTTGTGCTGCATGGTTGCTGACCAAAATGGGAGCCATCAAGTAAAAAGTCAACGTTCGAACTCCTGGTATAAATCTGGCGAGTCCGAACACCGGATGTTTGAGTGTTCAAACTGCTCAGTGGCCATATTCCTGTGCCTAGACAGTGTAAACTGGTTTGCTAATTCGTTTTTTTTTTTTAGAAAATAATCCAACTTTTCGTCACCATTAGATATACTCTGCCATGGGAACGAACGCTGACATGCCCAAAACTGTGTTCATTATATGGCACCTAAGCGACGGGCGGGACCTCTGCCACTAGAACCGTTTTACAATGGGGTCTTTAGCCAAATAACAATATGTGTACAGTACATTACAGTGTACACTGAAACAACAATCTTTAAAATGCTCTTTCCTTTTCTTCGAAATTTCCTTTTCCAAATAATTCATTAAAAATACTAAAGTCTGTTAGTCCAGTAGTTGTCCATTGGAATTCAGTAATTATTCTTTTAAACTTAAATATGATTACAATTTGGCAAACTTCTTAAACAGACCTTACATTTATATTTTGCAGTCTTCTATTTCTTCAGAATCTCTGGGAAAGTAACTTTGCGCCCGTCAGGGGTTGCCAGCTTCACTTTCATAATCGCATTTTTTAAAAAATATTCATGACATGAAAAAACTACTCAAACATTTTAGATGTAGGTATTTGAGCACGTGACCATTGACCCTCACTTCGATTAATGTAGATATTGTAAAAAATTAAACTTGACTAGGATATGGATTTTATTAAATTACTTATTAAATATTTATTAAATATTTATTAAATAATTATTAAATATTTTTGGAACTCATCTGCTAATTTATCAAAATATTCCCACATTTCAATGGGCAACCCATTATGGAACAGACTTTTAGTGTGAGTCTTCCTCATGCAGAAATTGATGAGTGTCACGTGAAAACCTTTACTTAGTCCCCAGGCCAAGGGAAAAAATTACGTGTCACTTCGTCTGTCCGCCCTTCCATCCCCCGACACGATTCCTGTTTTACATATTTCACAATCAACCATCACCACCATCTTTTTCTGACATAAATGTTACATGACTGATATATGGTTATCACCCGCAGGCGGCGACAGCTGTGGCGAACTACTTTCGTGATCTCCTTAGCATTCCGACCCTCGATATATGTCACGCCCACCCCCCAAAGAATGGACTTTTAAACGTTCTTTAAAACGGTGAACTAATCCGTCTGAATCTCGCACATACACTCAAAAAGATTAGAAGGACTGTAACAAAACGATAAAAATGTTTTAAAATTAGACTTACAATTTTCTGGAGAGGCGTTCCACATAAAAGTACAATCCTTAGTAGTAATCCTTACAGTCCATATGATTAAACAGATTCACAGACTCCTGATTTGTTCTGACACTCGACACACAATATATGTCACCACACACGACAATATTCGGCTGCTTACAAGTTCTTCTGGAAACACAACTCACAAGTCCGTTATTGAAATAACGTTGGTCGCCCGCAGACTCGGACATACAATACACCAGGAAATCGTCCCCCAGCTGATCATGCAGTTCACAGATAACCGCTGACCCTCTGGACCAACAAATGGACGGACTACATCATCTAGCGCGCTGACCTGTGCCTTTGCTTTCGGGTTTCCAGCATATAAACTGGTGCTTACGTCAAATATCCAGACCGCTCTTGGCCTATCGCCTTGCACTATTTTGTGACCTGTCGTTCAATGCATGAATACTAAGAGGTCCCGCTTCCAGAGACTAAAGTATGGGAAAAATCAAGTATGCAGGTGCATTGCTTTTGAAGTCTACAGCAAAGAATGTTACAGCAGGAAGCCGACTGGACTAAGACCGGCAAGAACCAATGCTAATGATATTACGACTTCATTGAAACCAACATTAAATAAAACACCTGGGTTCTCTTAACCTACGTTCCAACACTAACATCGATACATGATACTTCATATTTATATACAACAAATTATAGATACAATCAACCGGTTATACTCTCTTTACACAAGAACAATCAAACAGGCAAAATTGAGGACAACTTATGAACAGACAGACATACTGTAACACTGACACATCCGAAATGACAGTTTACTAGACCATTTTTTTAGGAAAGCATAGAGAAATAAATTGAGCTATAATTTATGTAGCTAAGCTTTATAGTTTTGAAGATATGGCCAAAAAACGCTTTGTTGTAATGCCCTCAAACGGCTATTTTCCGAATATGAAAACTATATTTTGATATATAAGTGTAAGACATAACATATACTAGTTTCAAAAGAATTCCATTCCTGCCAAGCTTTAGCCTGTTGATTGGTATATGTAAGGCACAAGAACCAGCAAGCACGCAAATTTAGGACAACTGACAAACAGACAGACATACTGACACATTGCAGATGACATTTGACCAGACCATCGCAAAATGAGCTATAGTTTTTGTAGATAGGAAAATTATGGACGAAGTTACAATTTTATTTTTTATTTTTAGATGACCTTGACTTTTGACCTATATTGACAAAAAAGCTTAAGGATTTTGAGGATTTCATTCAACCCTTAAGTTTCAGAAGGCTATATTGGTTATATTGTGAAAATACAGCTTTATTGGTTATATGGCGATATTTCATTGGGAAATGGCGCCTTAATACTGTGATTTAAAATGGAAATTTCCACTCCTCCCTTATCAGTCAAAAAAAAAATAATCTTTAGCATAAATGAAATTAAACTGCTTCTTTGAGCAAGGTAAATTAAATCCATATGAATTGAATGAATTTTATCAATTTTTAAAATAGTTTCCATTAAGCTTTTTAATATAGCTATAAATTTTACCGATAAATATTGTGATGTTCCTCTTGGAAACATCTAAATCCCATATCCATGTCCGTTGAAATAACCTTTATTCTTGTTGCAAATTGGTGACCTAAGGGAAAACACGGCCACCTGCACTGCTGACATCCTATGTGAGCATGTCGCCTCAAGCTCCATTTCTTGAAACAACCTATTGAAGGCCCCATGCTTTTTCCTCTTTTTTTCATTATAACACTGACTAGAAACTCGTGTTGCATTCTGTGCTGTCAAGTGTGTTTGCTTTATGTATACAGCATATGTTTCAGAGGATGAGACACAATATACCAGAGGAGGACCACACAAACTGTTCTTTCAGTGTGATGGTGTCCCGAATGTGCATGATCTGGACAAACTAAGTTGAAAATTTAGCCGACTCCAAGAAAACCTAACTTGTCCCTGACAGAATGAAATTTCTTGGATTGTCAGGTTTAGGAGTGTTCCATATGTCCGGGCTGATCGTCGGCATTTATCTGGACGGTCATCTCCTTCCTGTATTTGAAGCGAGATTGATATATGACTTGTGTATTATTGTTGTCAACGAGGGAACACATCCTTGAACCCATGACAAAACTCCTGTGGTATGTTCTAATGGCCGGCCATGCCGCCAATACAAACCTACACTAAGATTCCTTCATGCTGTACAAGACCTGCCATGTGACTATGAGGTGTCAGCGAGGGGGCTGGGACTGTAGATGGACGCTGACTTTTATTAGTAATTCTTTAGTTTGAATGGTGAGTAAATCCCTGGGGGAATGTTTCAAAACAAAACAAAAAAGCATAGACATATCTGGATCAACAGACGACTTGGGGATATTAAGTGACCTTCTTGAGAAGGAGGGTGACTTTATCGTATATATTATATATTATTATATATTTATGGGAATAAGGTTTCAGACCAACACCTGTATTACACGTTTTTGATGTAAAAAACTTGAAATTCTGTAAAAGACGTGAATTTAAACAAAACTTATAAAATTTCTCGTGAATTTGAATCATGATATGGCAATTAACGTGTAAAATAGTAAAATCCTGGAAATAATTAAACCTTAATAATTGGTAATACAGAATATAGAAAATGTATGAGTACTAGGCCATCAATGTTTGTACACATCTCACAACTCAAAGTAACAACTCTCAATCGCTCAGACCTAGTTAGTAATATACGTACTGACCCATTGCAAGGCATTTTACCACACGTTTCCTGAATATCACTATGAATGTCGGGAACGGCACTGTAGATCTAGATGAGAATAAAATTCAGGTAAATTAAAGCAACGCCATCAGGCCTATAAGTACACTGTAACATTTTTCTCAGGCCAATAATTAAATATCTTAGAGAATTATTTGTGAACACGTAAAATGTGAGAAAAAGGGCCCATTACATTTCAGTTTAGTGATAAATCTCTCCTCAATTGTGTCGAATTACTGAAGAAATTCAAGCATGACCCCGGTTGGTTATGTGAAAAATTGCCATGTCGTACGAGGCACAGAAAACGACGACAGTTACCATATAGATGAGATTTATCTTTTGTTTTGTATATTTACGTGTATTTTTCGTTCTTCGCTCTTAGCGTATGCTAATTTAAAGTTTTCTATATCTACATTACGTCTTTCAAACTTAGACAAAACAATTACAGTAAATGACCCTTATTATGAACAACATTATTTTCTAGCATTTTATGCCCCCGCCACAAAGTGGCCGGGGTATATAGTTTTACCCATGTCCGTCTTTCCGAAATCAAACAGGTGTACGGAATTTTTTCGCAATGCCTGCAGATATTGGCCTGAATTTTGGTGTGTGGGGAGTTACAGATCATGTTAGCGTTTCAGCCCAGTTGACCTTCTTTTGTCCGTTTGACGGCTCCTGAACACCGAACAAAATACATGGAAATTAGAAATGTTCATGATAAATGCACATGTACAGACTTTTTTCGTAATGCTTTCGGATATTGACCTGATATTTAATGTGTGGGCGTATAACAACCAATTACGGATCGAGTTCGCATTTTGTCCCGGTTGATCTACTTTTGACCGTTTGACAGCTCCAGCTCAACATAAATTATTTTACTATTTTAAAAAAATAGTTCTAATTTGCTCACGGCGGGGGCATTTATGTCGTTCCGACACATCTAGTTTAAATCTCCCTCAAAGGACTTTGATAAAGAAAATTGACTGAATTAACAGAATCTTTTATTACATCAACAGTTTGGACTATTGTTCTTATATCAGATAGATTAATAAAAATATATAATCTTAATTGAATGAGTTTAAGCCCGATAGCAAAGAATGTGAATGCGCATAGAGACCCTGGAGTATATAGACCTGTAGATCAGTTATATATTTATCACAGTATAACCTCGAATTTCCGTATGTATTTTTTTCCGAATATTCGCTGTAGTAATAACCAGCTTAGTATACCCACTGAAAAAAAATGGTTTTACCTCGCATATCCATTACCTCGAATATTCGAACAAATTGTATGTCCCCCAATCGATTTGGATATTCGAGTTTTTACTGTGTAATAATATCCCTGACTTTGCCTGTACATCGCAGAAGTATAAAGCAGTCACGTTTTTGAGACAATGACACAGAGTAGAAAATTGGTCACTGCCCGTTGTTACAGGTGCTCTTTTTATTGTGTGACACGGGCGTAACTCTTGTTATGACACTCTCGCCGAGCCGTTTGTTACATTCTATGTTTAATCCGTAATGGTTGAACTCTCGTTGTCATGTAAGCCTTTGGTTTTCACGCCTGGCCGAGGTCACGTAATGACCCTGGTATGTAGAGATACACACAGCGATGTTTTCTAGAGAATTCCTGAAACGCCTGTTTACTGTGTTATGTAGGATCCTTGAGACTGTTCGAGAAGTGGAAAATTCTCGGCTTGAGATGTGAAGGTATATAAAGGGGCTGTGTTTTTTAGAACCAGAGGGAGCAGCAATGCAGATTCCAGCAGAAGCGTGTGTCCGTTTCTAGGAATTTATCGGACGAATGCGGCAATTATAGATTTTTCTAAGACTTTCTCCCAGATTTTATGCATTTGGACTTCAGTTTACTTTCTGGATTGTTACGAGAGCTTTACACTGGACTGTCATTCTCTGAGAGTATACATTTAAAGAACTTATCCTTTCCGACGGTGTTGGTATTCAGGTACTGTGCACATTTTTATTATTTTCCTGTGTGATTGTATTGAGTTGTTGCTATACCGCTGTTTTACTGTATAATTGTATTGATTTAGTGTATTGTAATGTTAGGATTGTTTTAAGAATAAACTATGGTCATTTGTTTACAAAAAAAAACACTGACTTCTTTATTCATTCCCCTAGACATTTCACGCTGCCTAGTGTTACAGAATCTGATTTTTTTAAATCTCAGTTACAGAATTTGTGTTCATCACGCATACGTGATCTGTTTATATTAGGTTCCGTAACACCGTTTACTGTAAAAAAATATGTATATTTTTCAGTATGCTCTATATATTATGTATAACAAATTGCATTTCTTTAGACCCGTAAGATAATTTTCATAGTCAAACATAAATCATAGAAATAGTATGCATAGTGTAGCGATCTGTGACAAAAATTACCGTAACTTACATGACCTTTCAACTTTTTTATCATAATTATATAAGCCTCACAACATTACCATCAATTATTTCAAAAGCATTATTACTTCGCTGTGAAATGAGACGACTATAGCAATAGTTTACACAAGAGAAAGCTTTGTTTGTCCTATTTTGTTGTTCCAAACCACTTGTGTATACGGGCAGAGATTTCAGTTTAGCATTTCTAAAGCTGAAATATTTGAGGGGCTGTAATTGACATTAAACTACTCATTTGACCCTTTTACCATACAGGGCGATAACCCCTTTAAAATGTATGATAGACTTAACATCCTTTTTCATACCGAAAAAAGTATGGGCCATGGACTTGTGGTGACCAGGGCAATGGTATAATGAAATAAATGATTGAAAACAGCTATATACACCTACCTCGATGGCCTTATTTTCTTTTTTATTTCAATTTTTATGAATAAGCATCCCCTATAAGACACTACCTCTAAATTTTCTACATGTACCACTTGATATATTTGAGCAAAATAACAGGGTATATTATGTGATATACAGGACAGACATGTAAAAGTACTACATGTAAAAGTACTGTATTTGGTATGAAGTCATCTTATTGTAAAATATCATTTTTTTCATAATTCGAAACAATTAACAGTTTGTCCCAAAAAAATAGAACCATCTATTTTTCAGTTCTTATAAATGGATTTTTCCTATTATACAGTTAAACCAAAAATTAACAGAACATTCCAACGAAACTTTATGAGTCTTCAGCATATTTATTTAAAGAAATAAATAAGTTTAGTCGTCTTACTTTTCCCCCAAAAAATCAATAAATTAATCTTTGCGGACCTGCAGATCTGCACTGTTTATAAACCCCGGAGATAGACGGATTGTTTCTCTATCGTCGTCAACTAATTATCTGGAGTGTGGCTCCTGTGCAGGGATTCCTTAGGGGTAAGACTAGCTCCCTGGTCATTACATCTTTTGCCGGAGTTTCCTAATGCCATATTTTTGGGAACCAGTCTACTTGAGAGCCATGCATCACTCACAAAATCCAAAGAGAGACAATGTTTCCAAGGAGGTTTGTTATTTCGGGAATTGGTTTTCCTAAATTTCCCTTGAAATCAGCTGCAGTTTTCAGAGGACAGAAGGACTAGGAAGTCTTAAGAGTAATTACTAAGAAGAGTAAACATATTTTGTAAATTGCATTTGCTAAGGTGGTCTGTCCCACTGGTTTACATATGCATGGATTTATTGGTACTAGCTGGGGTTTGGCTTCAGTAAACATGGCTACCCGAGTCCGGGCGGAAAAAATACACCAGGATTTCTCAAAGGTTCACGACCGTTTCAATGGTTATCTGAAATGCGTGAGAATTTTTAGTTAAGTTTTCTTAGTTATCCAATTCAAATGTAGAATGCTCTTTAGTTTTGGGCCATTGCTGCCTTCATCAAGTGGTGTCGTCTTTTCATCAATAGATATTTATATAGAGCACTTACTAATTTGGTAACCTTTGAAGAACGGACTACTGTATTTACTGTAGTCAAATTACTTCAACTCACCTTTATACGAAAAGAAAGAGTAAATGTACTCACTATTAAAATAATGTATGTTGATTACAGAAACATAAACCAGGCCTCTGTTAATCTATGACACTATCATAAGCTCTCTCAAATTTTACACTGTGTAGTCGGTAACACAATAAACCATCTTCGTTTGGGTTTTTCATATTTTTTAATTACTCTGCCACCTTGTTATATGTCGGACATTCACATCAGACCCTGCTAAACTTAAAAAGAATTAAGTCAGCGGCTGATGACCTTAGTTTATCGCAATAGGAAAACATGCACAGTATTTATAAATGAACAGGTAGCATGCAGCCACCCCCTGGATGACGTGCCTCACGTGACTGTACCAAGATTATACCTGCCAAGAATTAGATCAATGTTCCCGCATGAGAGTCCTGTGGCAAGCTTGTCGTCCCAACCGTGGAATTTACTTTTTTTAAGTGCACACACAGTTGCTCCGTGTACATAATATTCAGTATTATTCAATATTCATATCTGAATTGTGGAGAAGCCACATTAATGTTTTTAGCTCATTCCTTATCTAATTAATTATTTACGTAATCTTAATAGCTCTTTAATTAATTGATAATATCTCAAAAATTTCATAAGATTCATATTTAGTCTTAATTAAATTTAGTTTAACCATTAAATATTTTAAATTTTAAGATATGGTGTGCCACAAAAATATGTCTACTGAGAGTTTAATATTTAACTTAATATTTTAACTTTATATCCAGTAAAATATTATTTCAGAAAATCAGTTTAATCAGTATTTTGCGTTTATAAAACAAATGGTTTACCAGCTTATAAGCAGCTGCTGGAAATTTCAAATAGTACTTTATATTCACTATATACTACAGCTATATCTCAAAATTATATATAAATTTTATTTATTTAACATAGCTGCTTTATGAATATTGATACCTAATTTTTATATACAATTATGGCCCGGAAAATAAGTGCAATTTGGAAAGCAACTAATATACCTTAACTCAGCACATGTTTGTATAAGAGTCTATTTTCATCCCCTTTTATTTTTTTTTAATTTTTAAAATTAAATTATAAATATTGTGACTTAAAGCTAATTTAAAATATCTATCTGGATCGTTATTTATGGGTAAAATGCTTTATTGTGTGATTAAATGAATGAATATGACGAAAATTGTCCTTTAATTATTGTTATAATGTGAAATACAAACCTTTAATATAAGGCTTTCCAAGGAATGACAAAAAGGCAGCATCCGGATTTCCATTTTCCAAGAAAAAAAATGTTTCGTATATAAGACTTCACAAGGTCACCAGGTTATTACCCAGACGTTCACAGTTCTTCATTTCACAAGCACACACCCATTCCTACACAAACCTACACAATGGGGCGTCAATACATTGATGGGGTGGGGGATGGGGGTGGGAGGTACATATGTACCCCAACTGTATGGCACTAGGAGTTGATTAGATCCCCGGTGCTATTCAGAAAGCAAGATACAATATAAATATTTTCGAATTAATGAAGCCTGTTTAGTCTGATGTTATTTAATTTTACCGGGAGACAGTGAATATATTTCAGCACATATTTGATGGTATCATTCCTACATTCATATGATGCTATATATTGTGTCAAATGTTATCCATTTGTTAAAGCATAACATCAGATGAATGTAAGGACGATGCCATCAAATAATGCTTCATAAACTGCTTCATGTTCTATCATTAAAGCATGAATTTTTAGATCATCCACACACCATGTGAGGGCCATATCACTTCCGCCCCCCCCCCTCTTTCCCGCCTTTCCTTCTCATTAAAAATTCTCACCCCCCCCCCCCCCTCCACCCCGACCACTAAGACCAGATGTTCATTACCTAATCTCTGGTTTCCAGGAAGATTACACCGGGAATGAACCAGGTATGAACTATACGGGAGTGCAGGTAACGGTTTTTACCCTTGTAACGGACCTCCGGCAAAGCTGAGCTGAGCTGAAAAATAGCTGAGCTGAAACTGTAATGTATGATTCTGGTGATGCTTCAATAAGACAGAATGTTGTTCCTGAGAAATCACTCAAATTTGCTGTATTCCCGTGCTTCAGTATAAAGATCCCCACTGGTTACTTGAACTTCCTTCAAAGAAAATTTAAGCAGGGCTTTGGGATCCAGCCTCAAGGGGCTGAGCAATATGGAGCCCAAATGCAGTCTGGACGAAATAAAGCCAGATATATTGGATGTGGGTCAAACGGGGGAGGCGGCATGGAAAAATCAGATATGGCGGAGGGAACGCACCAATTATCGAAAAAAATGGCGGCGGTATTAGGGATTGTCAATCTACAAATACAATTCAAAGAGAGACGCGGCAGTCGTGATAAATAATATTAACCGTCTCTTACGTATAACAGAATATATTGTCAGAATATATTCAATCGCATTGCAAATCAATTGCTTGCAAAGTAGTACTGGTTTCTTATATACTACAACAAATCATCGATAATATCGATTATTTGGTCGTATGCTTTCATAATCTTTTAAATTGATTGCATTTTTTTATTATTGGTCACAAACGATTATGTATGCACAAGTTAACTCCTTCCATTGCGGTGATATAAACTTTTTATATTTTTTTATTGTCACGAAACAGATCAAGTTTTTTATTTAACAATATTGTGCAACATTCATCTAAGAATTATAACTTTGATGTACACGGAAATGTGTATTATAGTGTTTTAAAGGAAAATTATATATGTAGTGTTCAACTTTGAAGTTTAACAAAGTAAATGCTTTGTTATCATTGCAATTAAGTTCCGTTCACCTTGGAATGGCATTGAGAAAGTTATTAGACTCTTCTCTAAGTTTTCATTACGACAAAGTGGTATATAAAATAAAGGGCACTCATAAAAGATGTATACAGGAGATAAAGGTACTATAGATAGCAAAACGACTATCCTTGCCCAATGGATTAAATACTGATAAGCTGAAACACATTTAACTCTGTACTTGCTTAAGAGCACATTTCGGCTGTGTGTTTCTAAACTGAATTTATTATCAAAAGATACCCCAAGTAATTTTACAGATTTATTATAAAATTATTTCAATGTGTTGCCACCCATTACAATGTATGAAATTCATGTGGATTATAGCATGTCAATTCTACAAGTAGAGATCTAAACTATTTCACAGTGTTAGATGATTCTGACATAAGGTATTTTTTTAACACATGCAGTTTTATAACTATGATTATAAAAGCTAAAACACACCGACACGCCTGCTATGCTTCAAGCGTAAATCTGGTAAAAGTCGCTTAACTTTATTTACCTATATATCTTTAGCAATACAAAAAGTTGCATTACGATAGTGGAGTTGGTTCCCCCTACCAAAAAAATCCTTTAGAAAGATTTATTCAATAAATAAAGATATGCTATATAATTGATATGCAGTTGGGTTTTTTCCTAGACCATGTTTTACCTGCTTCCGTTCTGATTTGGCCTTCGAAATATGGTTCACGTATCGGTGGGGCGCTCTCCTAGGACAAGTTTGTTTTATTTTGCGGGATTATGCCCTTTTAAGCTATATAATCAATATTTTTTATTTCCCCAATAAGTGCCCCTAAACTTGTTTTGTGCTTTAAGGTCCTCTACGCCTTTCGTGATTTTCAGGAGGTGTCTTTGGGATTTTCCTGCTTTTCGAGCTCACTGGCCACAGAGCGAATTGTGCAATTCGTGGTCACAGGTCCACCCTAATCCTCATTGATCCCACTACTACCCTGAACGGGAAGTAAAGCTTGTTAATTCAAAACAAGACCACATGACTCCGCTTTCAAAGTGAGGGCTTTTCAGTTGGGTTGACACAGCGACCAATTTCATGACCCCCAGTTGAATTTTTATTGGTTTACAGGTATGTTGATTTCTTTACATTCATAAATATATTTCCATTATAACCATGGTCTCAATAGTATATCTAATTTATGCGTCGTTTTAAAAGAAGGTTGTTCAAAGCCCAACAACTTAAACACAGTTCTCCGGGGGGGGGGGGGGGGGTTGCTTTGGAACATGAAAATATATTACCAGTATATTATTAAACGGTTAGGGATTCTGCAGTCGGACCAGAAAAATCCCCACCACAATTTCATTATCAGTCATGTGTTTAAGTGTACACTTTTCATGTATAAACACTATCAAGCTTCAGTGACCCCGTTTCAACTGGCAGGTGGCAGACCAAAAGCATACGAATGGGCAGAGTTTTTCTTTTGTCAAAATGGTATACAAGGAGAAAATAATAGATTACATTGATTCTGAATTTCTCCTAAATTTGATCTTTCTCTGAATCTTGATTCCTCCCTGGACCCACACTTCACTTTATCTGGGTTCCCAACTGGACCCACCCTTCACTTTATCTGGGTTCCCAACTGGACCAACCCTTCACTTTATCTGGATTCCCCAGTGGACCAACCCTTTCTCTTAATTTGAATTCCCAACTGGGCCTACCCTTCATTTTGTTTGGATTCTCCACTGGACCTACCCTTCGCTTTATCTAGATTCCCCACTGGACCCACCCTTGACTTTATCTGGATACCCCATTGGACCCACCTTATCTTTATGTTGATTCCCAACTGGACCAACCCTTAACTTTTTTTTGTATAATAATACACATTTCATTTATTGACTCAAATAAAGTACTGTAAATAAAAAGAAATTGTACATCTTCAAATAAGCATAAACAAAATCTAATGAGTATATATTTTAAGCATTGTACTCTATAATATACACCTTAGACCATTTAATCATGCAATAAGGGAAAAAGTTTATGGGGCTAAGAGTAATACCAAAGGATATATTTAATAAAAAAATATATAAATGTATTTATATAATTTAATCCTAAATACATGTCAGTTTAAAGATTAAATTCCAGAAAACTGTGCCCAAATTCTTTATTGAGTGTACCAGTGGTATGTAAGAGATATTAATGGAATGCAAGACACTTTTATAGCAAAACATCACTTTGTTGGCACAATTAAATGTGTACTTTAACACAGTAAATGTACTGGGTGAGGAGGATGGGTGCAGAGGGGAAGCCAAGCTGGACCTAGTTGAAGCCGAGCAAAGCTAAGCTGCCTGGAGTGAGGAGTGATTACATAACATCACACATTACACACCACTGTTACACTAGGCTGGCTGATGTAAATAAGCATCGAGCTTGGTGTCTCAGAACTTGAGTAAAAGCTACTCTTTTCAATCAATTACTTTGAAAAAAGAAGCAGATTTTAAAAGATCCTTTTTAAAAGATAATTTGGTACAAAATTGAATCTTGATTAAACAAAGTAATATCCCTGAAAAAAGTCTCAAGTTTAAGCAATTCTCATGTTTAATTTCCTAATTTTTTACAAAGTGCATTATGTTTGAGCCCATAACATAAAAAAACTGATAAAAAAAGATCAGTGGTTTTGATAATAGGCAGTCTTGAAGTGTAATAATGAGTTTTTAATGAAAAATTCAGTTTTTTTCCTTAATATCTTTGGGGAACAAAGACTCTTGTGATCCATTTTTTTGAATGGTAGGATATTATAGGAACATCTAACGGTATGCAAAATTTTGGATTCGTAGGTCCAATGGTGTCAAAACGTGCCCTGATAACGGTCGGCCGGCCGTATGGACGACGGACAAAGGACTATCGCTCAGATGACTTATAGTCAGCCGAGCTTAAATCCTGTCTTGAGTGAAATATGCTGTCTAATATTACAATACACAATGTTCAAAAGTGTGCTTGACCTCTATCATTGGTCTAAAAGCAGACTAAATATAGTTAACATTCTGTTAAGTATGACAATATTTTAAAAATCTAATTTAAATCAAATATATCCGATTTTTTTAATAAAACAAATCAACAACCCTGTTCACTTTATCAGGATTCCACACTGGACCCGTCCTTCACTATATTCGGATTCCCGACTGGACCCACCCTTCACTTAATCTGGATTCCCCACTGGACCCGCCCTACACATTATCTTGATTCCCGACTGGACCCACATTTCTCTTTATCTGGATTCCCCACTGGCCCCGTCCTTCACTTTTTTTTAGGATTCCCGAATGGACCAACCTTTCACTTTATCTGGATTCCCCACTGGACCAACCCTTCACATTATTTTGATTACCGACTGGCCCCACCTTTCACTTTGTCTGGATTCCCCACTGGCCCCGTCCTTCACTTTTTCAGCATTCCGAAATAGACCAACCTTTCACTTTATCTGGATTCCCCACCGGACAAACCCTTCACTTTATCTTGATTACCGACTGGACTCACCTTTCGCTTAATCTGGAAACCCCACTGGACCCACACTTCACTTTATCTCGATTCCCCACCGTACCCACACTTCACTTTATCAGGATTCCCCACTTGACCCACACTTAACTTTTCTGGATTCGTGCCGATATCTTCCGTGACTCATGACAATGCACTTGACAACGTTTCGTGGAATTCGCTTGCAAAGTACTGCTAATAAACACACGTCGCTACAAATAAACTAGTCGACCAGAGGTCAAACGCTTATCGGTACGGGTTCCAATTATGGACCATCTAGCTAAAAATCCTCAGACTCAAAGGGACACACGATACGACTTGTTTTTTCTCGCGACACTTCACATACGTGAATTTTATATACTACTATTAAAATGCACCTGTCCTCTCCCTGAACACCGCCGATCCTTTTTGTCGTATCCCCGTTTATAAACCGTGCGACCTGCCACATACCTAGCAATACAGGAACATAAAAGGTCTCATACAGAAGGTTGGGGAAATTCATAGGAGTGTGTGGCTGTGTCGTACAACATCAGCAAAATGCTGTAGTTGACCTGTATTGGACTCGTAGGTATTTTTCGACGTCAGATCAGCTTCGTACATCCGTGTGCCAGGTCTTCAGAATCTGAGGGAATTCCTTCGATAGTTACCCGACCGTCAGACTGTCTTAATTACGTTCGTTCTTTAATCTTACTTTCCTTCTGTGACTGTCGTAGGTTAATCCTAAGTGTGGCAACAATTATATCACACGAATGCCGCACAGTTGTGAAAAAATGTATGCTTGATCCCGTGACTATGTTAACTAGGCTGTCTAGAGACCTCTGCGTTTATTAAGATGACGATACTCCTGGATGGCATCGGGCCTCTTTGATTTTTTTTTCAGAAAACTTAAAACGGCTACGGGAATCTCCTGTCATACGTGTGTTGTACACCTGTTGTCTACGTTAAGTGTACTATACAGTCTTGTAGACTGTTGTTCGACATTTTTATTTTGTCTTCGTCAGCCATGAGAGGTTGATAAGACTGTCACAGGAACATAGTGTGGTATGTGTTACGACCCATAATGTAATAGCCGGCCCATAATGTAATAACGGCCCATATTGTAATAAAAACGACCAATAATACAATAATGGCCATTAATGTAATAAAAAACGGCCCATATTGTAATAAACATACCCTGCCCATATTGTAATAAAATCGCAGGTGGGTAAAACGGCCCATATTGTAATAAAATCGCAGGTGGGTAAAACGGCCAATAATTTTATAATTCAAATTTCATGCAAATTAACTTAGATAATTCAAATATTGACTTCTCGTGACACGAATGTGTAGGCGAACATACAAGTATGAAAAACCACTGGATTACATAATGACTATCTGTTTAAAACGGTGACCAAGCTAATATTAGCAAAATATGGCCATGATTCATGTTTATCATGTTGAATCAGTGTTTAAATAGGATGATAAAGTATTTAAACAAGATATATATATATATATATATATATATATATATATATATATATATATATATAGAAGGTAGTGTTACCCTCCTATGTAAAGTGCTCTATGGCCTACAGACTAGGCCAGAGCGGTATAACTCTGAAGAAAAACAACACTGTTAATTCACAACAGTCTGTTTCACGGGATATATATATTTATATATGTATGTATGTATCGCCAAAATGTAAATATTTTGTCAATTTTAACAGATAAAATATACTAAACTCTCATTATCGATACATTTTAATGTATTTTAATTCTTTTTGAAAATATAAATGAAACTTTAAATTTCAGTGCGTTTTGCTCAATGTATCATAGAGAATATTTTATATGATCTCTCAAAAACCTCCCGAGATTTAGAAATTATAAATGTAGGTACTGCTGCAATTTGTTGGTGCCCATATGAGCATTGGTAAGTTTTAGGTCAATATGTATAACACGTCGCACAGATTAAGAGCTTTCAACACACGTATTTGAAGTTAAAACCTGGATGCGTTATTCGTGCGATTCAGAGTGACTCTTTCACAATTTAATTTTTCAAAAATTACATTACCCCAAACATCAATTTGAAAATGCCGGTTTCTGTGTTTTAGAGGTAGAGCATAGGGCTCAGAGCGGGGAGATTCAGGGGCGTAGCCAGGATTAAGGGAGGAGAGGGGGCCATGATTAGTGGTGGATCCAGAAATTCGAAAGGGGGGGGGGCGATTATATGCATATATGGGTACTATTAAAAACTATTATATATATACGTGTGTATATATATATATATAATTTGTAAAATATTATCTTGGTAAACCTTGCATTTTACCGGGGTCCATGGTCTCGACAGCACACAGGACTCCTTAGGGCACATATCGCGGGTTCGAGTACCGGTATCACCAGAGGAGCCGTGAGAGTGTTCACGGTCGACCCAAACCAAGGCCTGGTACTCTGCAGTAGTTCTGCAGCTGTTCATAAATATCCTCATCCTCAACTTATGAAATTAAAAGTAATAAACTGCAGTTAAAAAATTAAAATTTAATTGCTAATTAATAAAAAGAAATATGAAAAATGAATATTATTCACGAAAATTGGGAAATTACATAATATACATATATATATATATATATTATATATTATATATATATATAAAATGTGTATATATATATATATATATATATATATATATATATATATATATATATATATATATATATATAAAGTGAAATTCCGAAAGGACAGCGAGTACAGGCTGCGACCGGGGCCCATCCGAGGAGCGGTGAGATTTTTCATGGTCGGCCCCCATCCAGGGTGAGCGCTCTGCATAATGGGAAGGCTGTGCCCAACAGCCGTGTAATCACGTTTGTATCTCAAACGAATGCAAAATTTGGCGAGTTCCTCCATGTTATGATTCAGTTATGGGGATGATTACACACCAAGGACCCGCAGGTGCGATAGTAACCTGACACCAGGATATTACATAAATGACACTAAGCGTGTGCCCTGTCACGTATTCTAAACCTAGAAAGATGTATACAGATGTACAAACAGGTTAAGATTAGTTAAAAAAGCGATTACATCCACAGAAAATATATATACCTTATTCCTTCAAACTCGGAACCATCCTACAGAGAAGGTTTAACTCAGTAGTATAAAAAATATTTTTTTTTAAATTGAGCAGGGTGACAGCATTTTGTCTACCTAAAAGATCGACGAACAACTATAAAGACCTATAAAGACTACCGAACGCCACCATCTGAGCCATGGAGAGTGCCTCCCAGTAATTATTGCAACTGTTTGTACAATCCATGAAAAACCAGATGTTTGCAATCGCCGCGCGATCACAAGGGAAGCCTCCCTTAGCCTTCTCCACCCTACCCGCCACCCCAGCCCCGACCCCACCCCTCACGGTCAAACATCCCCCCTCCCCGGTTACCCGCAAATGATCGGTAATAGTAAATACGTGGAAAAGGGTAAAGTTTGCTCCCCAGTTACTTTGTCAGTCATATGCTATATTGCTATTTACTATTTTTGCTAATTACTATTCATAGCATTATGTAAATGCCGTGGCCTCAAAGGAATAAAGAAATGTCGCCATTTACAAAATGAATCTAAACAATATGCCTCACCAGATCCCATTGGCCTGTTGCTAGGAGTTTTCCTTGGTTAGTATTCCATACATTCTCAAACGACATATCGCCTGTTCGATTTGGGATTCATTCTTTACCTTAAACATATGTGTTATTACAATATTGGCCGTTTTTCCCTCTTCCCGTTTTATTACAATATGGGTAGGGTATGCTTATTACAATATGGGTCGTTTTTATAACAATATGGGCCGTAATAACAATATGCTTATTACATTATTGGTCGTTTTTATTACAATATTGGCCGTTATTACATTATAGGCCGGTTATTACATTATGGGTCGTAAGAGTATGACTTCGACAGCCTGAACCTATTTTCCCACTTCTGTTGTAAAACATAATATCCTATATGTAGACACCACAACGCAACTTTGAAATCTACCTCTTCTGCACGTGTATCCCCTCTGTCCTAGCTTTTTTAAAATCTATAAAAGAAATCGTAGTTTGTATATGACAGGGCCTTGACAGAAACAACTTGAGATTGTTGTTACAAGTGATGATAATTTAATTGATCAACCAACAAATTCAGTATTTTTATTGTAACATTTTCTATAATCAAGTGGGCGTCTTTGGCACCGCTGTATTAAGACAGGGGTGCTCTGTTTTAGTTGAGTTTCCTTTCCCTTTGTATTTGTTTATTTCTTTTACAATATATTTTAACACAATAATCAATTCAGTAAGTGCTTAGTCTCTACTATTAGTAAAACATAAGACAAAATTGACATTAACACATGAGCCAAATCAAGAAGTAGATAACATGTTTTGTTTTTTTTTGTTTAAGGCAGATTAAAACCAGCGCAGGACAAAACTGGATTTAAATGGTCACGTTTATGCGAAATATACATAGCTTTCGTTTTTGCTGAATTAAAAATCATCAGCCACTGATCTGCCCACGTTTTTATCGAAGATAAATCATTTTTCAAACTAGAATTAGAATTACACAAGTTGACAAAGAGTGTTGTATCGTCTGCGAAAAGTCTTATATTACATGACACCATATCAACTATGTCGTTTATGTATATCAAAAATAATAAAGGTCCCAAGACTGATCCCTGAGGTACTCCAGCTTTTATATTACCCAAGTCAGAACAACCGCCCCGGATGACGACTCTTTGTTGCCTATTATATTGGTAATCTTTAAACCATTAAAGAAATGTGCAATCTATACCAAAAGTCCTTTATACCATACTCTTTCAAAAGCTTTGAATATGTCACAAAACACAACATTGACGTTCATCCTTTTATCTTGGCCATACAGAACAGATGATAAAGTTCTACAAACTGATTCACAGTGGAATCTCATGGTATAAATCCACATTAAAATTTTGTTATCTTTTTATGTTCACGAAGAAAATTAAACGCATACTTCTATATTGCTTTCTCGGCAATTTTGGAGACACAACTTAGAACAGATATAGGCCGATAATTAACAACAAGTTGAGGATCATTCTTTTTATATATGGGAGTAACGTGGGTTTTTTTCCATGCATCCGGTACCCGGCAGTGTTCAAGTTAATGGATCAGTTGGCACAGAGGTGCAGCTAAAACATCAGCGGTTTCCTTGAGTAAGCGTGGACTAATGTTATCAGGACCTGCCGCTTTACTTACATCAAGAGATTTTAATATATCCAATACATCCGTTTGTTTAACAATAATACGGGTAAGTTTTACTCCATCGTCGTTTGTGTAAATCTCAGATAGATCACTATGTAAATCATCGATTTGGCAGTTTGAAAGGAAACAACCGTTGAACAAATGTGCCTTAACTTTCTCGTCATTCACTAAGATTCCATTACTTATTATAGGTGAATCAGGTGTCTGAGGTTTAAAATTAGTTACACGTTTCACAATTTTCCAGCGAAGGGTTGTTTTTTATCTGAAGATCATTGATCAAATCAAAATTATTTACCTCCTTGGCTTTCCGACAAGCTATATACTTATTCCTTGCTGATTTAAAATTCTTCCATGCTAAAAATCAGTATTACGCTTTTTTTGCCTATATATAAAGACATCGGTCCTTTTTACGTTTTAGGCATCGCAACTTGCTTGTGTACCAAGGTTTGTCTCCTGTACGTGCGGCAATTGTCTTGTTTGGTATCCAAATTCTCGCTAAGTTTAGAAGAGTAGAGGACCAACAATGACACATTATATTACTGTCGCTAGTATCAAAACAATGATGCCAATCTGTCTCAGCAAGAGGATTCCTTAAACTGTTCCAGTCACCTTTATTATAAAGCCATATGTTACGAGTAAATGTGCAGTTACGGGACACGGGCTTTCGAAACACAGCACATACTGTGGAGTGATCGTTTGTAGATAGAGGTGGTAAAACGTATACTTTGTGAAAAAGTGGGGGAGCATTTGTGAGAATTTGATCTAGAACTGTCCTAGAATTTTGGGTGATCCTAGTTGGCTCTTTAACTAATGGTGTGAGCTGGACTTCGTCGAAGAGCGCCTTCAATTTGTTACCGTGGAAAGTAGAAAAATCAGCATTAAGATCACCATATATAATTAGGGTTTCCAGACCCGAAGCCTTTGCTTCGGAAATGACGTTACTCAAATATTCCCAAAATGAGGCTAGCGTACTAGGTGGGCAATATATTACACCAATTAAGTATTTTTTATTTGCGAGGCGCAATTCAGCCCACAACATTTCCAGATCTGGATTCTCAGGGTCACTTCGCCTCTTGATCGAAAGGTGAGATGCTGCTAATAGTGCATTTTGTTTAGATAGGCTTCTTATATGCTTACTAAACTTAGTGGCACCTGATGTTTAACCTGTGGTCCCGGGTTTGGGTGTACATCTTCACATAAATATACGAGTATATAAGTAATCATTTGTTCGATGCAGTACGTACAACTGTAACAAACCGACAATAGAATGTCATCTAAGTATGTTCACATTTAGCGGATCAGAGCATTTTCTTTTTAGAGTTGGCAGCCTTACAAAGAAAAAAGAACTGTAGTGCATAATTATACAAAACATTTAAAATAAGGACATAAAAATTACAGATAGATTGTACTCTACTGCCCGTAAAATAAGGAATTGTAATAGTGTAAAAATTAGAACGACAACGAATGAGCGCGCTATTTGGGCTACACTTACAATATATTAAGACAGCTTAACACTGCTGGTGATTTGGAAAATACAGTTCACTTCCTAAGAAGGATTTGAGGATGCAACTGGGGAAATTGATGAAGAACCTGGTGAACTAATTGAATGTTTACCCAACGATTCAGTGTAGTTTGTAAACAGCTGAAAAGAACTGAATACACGAACTGACCCTTCTCTGTCTTTCACACAGATTTTACCATCAGTGGTCCAGGTATTATCAATGAGTTCAACCTTCCTAAGTCGTCAAGCTAAAGCCGACATCTGGGCCCGGGATTTTGATGGCCCCGGATGTCCTTCCTGCATCCAGATCAAGATCCGGACCCACACCGTAATCTAATCGATTCACATTGGCCCATTCCTGAGGGGTCTCGTAAATCTTATGGTATTCCGTTCATGATTGACTTACTTTGTGAACAAACATACCCCCCCCCCCATATACAAACACACCCAAACACACACACGTATTAGAATTAAGAAACAAAAAAAATACTTTTCCTAGAGTGTGCGTTTCACCATTCCCCGGAAAGAAGGATCACATTTGACTTTACGTATTTGAGTCTGTTCCAGTAAGAAGCTCACGAGAATGAAATGTGTTTTTGTAAAATTCTTAGTTTGGTTTCGGGAGTACGAAAGTACACCCTGCAGAAATTTCGTTACATATCTGTGAAAATGTTTTGTTACATATAGAACATCAATCAAAGAGTATGGAGCTGTTCCATGACAGAGAGTAACGATAACGGGTATCTGCTGTCATCAGGTTTAGCTGTGTCATTTTTATTCCTGGACAGAAACTTACCCAGTTAAGTCTAATCACTTTAACAACCTTAAAAACAACAGGTTCGTGAAATACTCTGTGCTTATACATGTTTAAGTATTGTCTGCTGGTTATATTTACACTATTGGGAAACATTAATATATGGTTTTGTATTTAGCGACAACCTTAACTCTTTGTGAAACATCCTCATCAGTAGACCGGGGACTGTGTGAAATAAACAGGACCTCATTTAAGTAAACAATTCTTCAAAGCTGAGCTCAGCTGGCAGGAGCCTCTCTTTTGAATTAACCGTGATGAAACCATGACAACATTCCCCATCAGTCCTCACCAACCTGACGGGTGCGCAGTATCCGCGTTTATACCGGCCTGCTGGGCAACACTTCTCGTAAATACAATTGTACATGAGAATGCCACACACTGTGACCAAATGTATGTCCCCATGATACTGCTGGAATAAAACACTGTCTACATACTGGGCCAGTAAAACGCGCCGAAATATCCAGGTTTATTATTCCTAAATGCAAAATCCATGGTGGATATTAATATCTATATTCCCGAATGTCTCACATTTCCAAGCACAGAAATGTTTTTTTTATCAAAAACGGAGTATAGAGCGTGATTGAGAAAATAGTGATGAAACGTGAGCTCAACGGGACAACAGCGTAATTATTGATTCAAATAGTCAGACGTGAACGTGACCGATGCAGTGATGGATCCTAATTACTAATTTCCATCATTCACTAAAACATGAAAAATAACCTCTACAGCGCCAGAGAGTTATTTATTTATTTATAAAGAAAAGACAATTAAACGTGAATGTAACTAGCAGGAGGAACAATATCGTAAGACGCAATTCTGAACAAGCGACCATACGTGCACGTGAACACAACTTCCCAGTATAATTATGTCTCCATTATCAAGGAGTAATACATGATTCGAGAACCTTATCAGCGATTCATATCGAACAGTGAAAACTCAAAGCTTAATTAGTGATGCATTTCTTATATAATCAGTTTCAATATTCCTAGAAAGAATGCCGCTTGATGATAATATGAATTAGAAATCATTTATATCTACCGCGCTAAGGTCTGATCATTGATTCAGTCAAACATGCACTAGGTGTGACACATCAATAACTGAATCCAAGCTAAAGTTATAAAGGGCCATTCACGGAATACAACACACTTCAGCTTTTTAGTTTATCCAAACTACTAATGAGTCGGACCACTGCAGCGATAGAGATAAACTTCTGAACCGTTCCAATGAATAAAAGAAATGAAAAGAAATTAATATTAAGAGCCATTACAGAGAATGTGCTGCTATTACCTAACTGTGTACCAACCGTAAACAACTGCTTGCCTTGTTACTGGCACTTAAAAAAGTATCAAACGTGAACATGATAACTGCAAGCCTTATTAATACCACTTAACACGGTATCAAACGTGAACATGATAACTGTAAGCCTTATTACTGACAGTTAACATGGTATTAAACGTTAACATGATAACTGTAAGCTTTATTACTGACAGTTAACAAGGTATTAAACGTGAACATGATAACTGTAAGCTTTATTACTGACAGTTAACATGGTATTAAACGTGAACATGATAACTGTAAGCTTTATTACTGACAGTTAACATGGTATTAAACGTGAACATGATAACTGTAAGCTTTATTACTGACAGTTAACATGGTATTAAACGTGAACATGATAACTGCAAGTCTTATTACCGGCACTTAACACGGTATCAAACGTGAACATGATAACTGCAAGCCTTATGGCTGACAGTTAACATGGTATTAAACGTAAACATGATAACTGCAAGCCTTATGACTGACAGTTAACACGGTAAAAAACGTGAACATTATAACTGTATGCTTTATTACTGAGAGTTAACATGGTATTAAACGTGAACATGATAACTGTAAGCTTTATTACTGAGAGTTACCATGGTATTAAACGTGAACATGATAACTGTATGCTTTATTACTAAGAGTTAACATGGTATTAAACGTGAACATGATAATTGTAAGCTTTATTACTGAGAGTTAACATGGTATTAAACGTGAACATGATAACTGTATGCTTTATTACTGGCACTTAACAAAGAATCAAACGTGAACATGATAACTGCAAGTCTTATGACTGACAGTTAATATGGTATTAAACGTGAACAGGATAACTGTAAGCTTTATTACTTGTATTTAACAAAGAATCAAACGTGAACATGATAACTGCAAGTCTTTTGACTGACAGTTAATATGGTATTAAACGTGAACAGGATAACTGTAAGCTTTATTAATTGTATTTAACAAAGAATCAAACGTGAACATGATAACTGCAAGTCTTATGACTGACAGTTAATGTGGTATTAAACGTGAACAGGATAACTGTAAGCTTTATTACCGGCACTTAACACGGTATCGAACGTGAACATGATAACTGCAAGTCTTATTACCGGCCCTAAACAAGGTATCAAACGTGAACATGATAACTGCAAGTTTTATTACCGGCACTTAACACGGTATCAAACGTGAACATGATAACTGCAAGCCTTATTACTGACAGTTAGCACGGTATCTAAGGTGAACATGATAACTGCAAGTCTTATTAGCGGCACTTAACACGATATCAAACGTAAACATGATAACTGCAAGTCTTATTACCGGCACTTAACACGGTATCAAACGTAAACATGATAACTGCAAGCCCTTTTACTGGCACTTTACAAAGTATCAAATCTGAACATGATAACTTGAAGCCTTATTACTGGCACTTAACATGATAACTTCAAGCCTTATTACTGGCACTTAACACTTTTTCAAACGCGAACATGATACATGATGCTTATAACTTGCACTTGCATCAGTATCAAACGTGAACATGATAACTGCAAGGTCGAAGTGCACCATGGTCAGAATAGATAAACTCTGTTTACTGACACTGAACATGTACCCAACGTGGCCACGATACTCTAGTGGTATAGCGAAATTAATACTGATATTGGAGAACTTAACAAACATGGCGTCTTAGAAACGTCACTGTGATTACTAGGGCTGAAGGACAGCGCTCGCCCTGCAAAGGATCTGAACACCCCCCCCCCCCCCCCCCCCCGCGTTAACGGCTCACAACTTCTAATTATTAGATAACTTATCGCTCCGTCTGTTAATCCATTTTGTTGACAATCTCAGGAGAGTTTCCGTCACCTAATTAAAATATAAATCCTCTTATAATTAGTCACACCACCATGGTAATCTATGTGCAATTGAAATGTGGATTACGGGAATGTAGGCTGGCATTTGATCAGACAACAGTCATATATTGTGGTATGGCTCAACAGTTATTATTTGTAATTTTATGGACACGACACCAAATCTTATATCACTGTTTGCGGTTTTCAGAACTATTTTCTAAGCTTTTGATTGTAATTATATAAAATAAAACTAAACCAACGCAAGAAGCTGGATGTGTTATGACTGCCTGCAGTGTCGTATAGCCCCTCGGTTGTTCATGGGGTTACATTTTGTCTTTACAGCTGATGGACACTGACGTCACCAGGTATATTTGGTCAGATTCGATAAATTTATCAAATCCATACAAATGTACTGTCACTAGAGAACTGTGACTTATTTATTATGGTGTTGAACAATTGTATTTCAAGTTAGGATAGTATAACCAGATTTTTGTTTCCGTAATATGTTGTATATTAATATGCAGTATCATGTATCGATGTTAGCGTGGGAACGTAGGTTTAGAGAACCTAGGTGTTTTATTTGATGTTAGTTTCAGTACAGTAGTAATTCCATGAGAATCGGGTTTTTTTGCCGGTTTTAGTTTAGTCCATTTCCTGTAGTAACATTTTTTACTGTAAACATTAAAGGCAACGCACCTGCATGATTGATTTTTCCCATACTTTTGTCACTGGAGGCGTGTCCATTTTAGTATTCATGCATTGAACGACAGACTACATAATAGTGTAAGGCGATAGGCCAAGAGCGGTCAGGATGTGTGACGTTAGCATCTGTATATATTGCTTGAAACAGAAAGCAAAGACACAATCTCCTAGGTCAGCGCGCTAGATGGGATAGTCTGACAGTTTTTCGGTCCAGAGGAGGGTCCGAGATTGTCTGTGAACTGATGTCAGAGGGACGATTTCCCGGTGTATTGTACTTTAGAGTCTGCGGGTGACCAATGAAAACCTCACTAACGGACTTGTGAGTAGTGTTCACATAAGGAATTGCAAGCCCAGCAAACAGACCAGGACAATTGATACGCTGATTATTGTGAATTGTACCTAATATTGTCGTGCGCGGTGGCATATTCGGATACAGAGTGCTGGATATATCCAGGGTAATACTGCAGTAACAGACATTGTCTGAGTGATGTTACAGAGAAGGATGTGAGCCTATCTATCGAAGATTCAGAGGAGCGAGTACTAAAGGATTGGGGTCGGTATCAAGCCAGTGTTCTGTTTTAAGGCGAGAAGCGCTTGTGCATGTGTAAACAGTGCTAACGGTACATAGCTTAGTCACGTGCACGACGATCATGTGACTAGCTGCCGTGGTGCCAGGCGAATTTTCTGTATTATCTGTGCTTACGGCGAGTGTCAGGATTAATCAGGACTCTGTGAATTTGTGAAATCATATGGACTCTAATGATCATTATACCTTGTGTGTGGAACGCCTCTCCAGAGAATTTTAATTTTGATTTTATTATCTTTTAATGTTTTTGTTACAAACGTCTTTCTCATATTTTTGAGTGTATGTGTGAGTTTCATCCGGTTTACTCCACCGTTAAAAAAACCCTGGAAAGTCCATTCCTTCGGGGGTATGACATGTACCCATTACGCCCATAAAACAAAAGTGGCATGCTTTCACGTCCTTGGAACGGACCATGTCAGAGGCGTAATATTGAACACTACTGAATAATTCATCTTACACTATCCCTAAGTTGGTTTAATCATTTTTGTTTTAGACATTTAGAAATCTGTCACACTGATAAGTCTAATTCCTGGCTTCGCACAATTCAAATTTTCGATTTTACCATGCTGCCAAGTATAATTCATCAAAATCAGTTGTCATATAACCCACCCGTCCCCGCCGCGGGACAGAGAGCCACTGCTGCTATTATATATGACTCTGATTATATATTGCTCTGTTTGATAATAACAGCTTGCAGCGTTCATGTGATATTTCGTGTTTATGCAGAGTGATGCTGCAGGCCACTTGCAGCTCCTGGTCGGTTTATTGGTAATTCATGTGGGAGGCTCCCATTAGGTCTAGCTATCATACGGACACCGAGACATCTTGGTCGAGCCACACACCCCTTGTAGAACAATTTGGCCTCACAGGCTAGTGACTGGACACGAATACGTAATTGCATCCTGCTCAGCCAGTGAAAGCACTGATTCCGTTTAACAGCCGCTTATTAGAGACTGGCCGCACTAAAAAATAACGGGTCTTAATGTAATCACATCTAAAAACAAGCGATATATGATTATTTTGAAGGGGGAGGTGTGAATTGAAAATGTTTTTCTGCAGATGACCTTTTTCATATTATATTATAAATATTTTTCTGCAGATGAGTTGGAGCGAATTTTTAGGAAGTCTGCACCTGCAATATCGACTGCTTTTGCAAAAAACATTTATTTTAACGGAGATCCCCTTAAAGTTAGGCACCAAGACCTACCTTTTTGCCCTTTCTGTTATGACATGAATGCACACCTACCCGTCCTGACACTACAGGACACGATGGCAGACCTTCATGCCCCAGCTGATACGAGTGCATATTCACAAACCTCCACTGAACTGGAAAACAGCGGCAATTACTTTGTAACAAGATATTGGCTTGAAACCCTTTGGCGAAGAGGCTTGATAAATAAAGATTTCATCTCATATAGAACCCGCAAACAAATTGCTCTAGAATATTAACAAATCTATAGAAACACACACGTTTTACAGTCAAGTAGTTTTGGTCCCTGACTTACATTTCAATACAATAAAGGAATAAATGTTGAAACTGTCGCACTATGGAAGCTTTCATTCTGGATTACAGTGCAAACTGTTGTTTGAACACAGGGTTCCATTAATTTGAATGAGTGTTGATGGGGCCCTATAAATGAGGACAAATTGGAACAGATTTGTTATATTCTTATTTTAGACCATAATCCAATCAATGTAAATAATCCTAAAAGGGCAGGAAGAGCCGGGGTTAGGACAGGAACGTGTCCATTAACAGGACGCAACTCGTAACCGTGAGGTCCAAAAAGTTCAAACTTCCCATACTGACAAGACCGTCAGAGGTCGGACGTGGAAGTCCAAAATTCAGTGTGACCTACATTATCTGAGCTACTGAGAGAAAGCACGTTATTCAGCACCATATGTAGCTTCGATGAATTTCTGTCAACATTCATACAAAAGGCCTGCGAGCCACACCTGCAATTTTTCCATTTTATGAATTTTAGTTGTATTTTTAAGGCCATTAGTTAAACGTCAGCAGGGCATAAATCATATTCAGAGAATGTGGAATGTTCAAACTTAAAATACTGACATATCAAGGCAGGTTCCGTGAACGTAGACACTGAACAAAAAATAGTCACCATGACGTATATTCTGCGAGTTATGGAAACACAATCAACAGTGGACATCTTAGAAATTAAATGCATATTAAACCGCAGACGGAAAAAAGTCTTGAAATACTATTATGATTTACCTATTGACCCGAAAGAAATTTAAATGCTACCGAAGACAAGTAGCGCTTATTATATACTTTTCCTATTTTTTCTATATTTTATTTGTATTTAGAACATGGCAGGCCTGAAATAAGGAAACTGTGACCAATAGACTCAGAGTTACAGGTTTGGTGCCTCAGAGTAATCCGGCTCTTAACAGAGCATCAATATTGCACCAGGCAAGTCCAAGCTGTACAAAAATTCAAATTTGAAGCAAAAAAATTGGCATCAGTGGATAAATTATCATCTCTTGAATATGTTAATGCAATATTGTGAAATAAATGAAAACAAGAGTGTTTTGTACACCTGACAAGTGCTCAGCTTGATTGCATCTTGCGCCACTCGGGGGCAGCGTCATAGTCGGCATAAATGGCTGCCGTGTCGGCCAGTGAACCAACTGCAACACGAAACAGTCTCATATATCTTTATTTCGTAAAATAATGATACAACATTTCATAGATGTGTTCAACATATTATTATTTATCGATTCGTGTTACGTTTGGCTTCAGATTTGAAGTTAAGTGGTTGTTTTGTGGTGTTTCGTCAGAAGTACCCAAACACTTTGTAGATATTGACTTAAACATCATTGTAGGACAGGCTTTGTCCCCTCGTCTCTCGACCTTTCTGTTGCCTGAAAGCTTTACTCAATATATCTGATGAAATTGCATAAATCCCTGACAGATTGTGTTAAATGCAGTTCTCTCATATTTATTTTTATGCCTCGCCACAGAGTGGCCGGGGCATATATATAGTTTTACCCATGTCCGTCATTCTGTCATTCCTAAATATAACAGTCGTACGCACTTTTCTTCGCAATGCCTGCAGATATTGGCCTCATTTTTGGTGTGTGGTTGGATAATGACAAAATGAGTTCGTGTTTTGTCCCATTTGACCTACTTTAGTGGTATGGCGGCTTCGGACCTTAGAAAATATCATGAAAATAGAAATTTGTATGGACTTTTTTTTTCGCAGTGCCTGCAGATATATGCCTGATTTTGGTTTGCCGGCAGGTAATATCAAGTTACAGATCGAGTCCGCGTTTTTGTCACATTTGCTTGATTTTTTATGTGTGGGCAGATATTGACCAGTAATAGATGGAGTTCGCGTTTCGTCACAGTTGACCTACTTTTGATGGTATGACGGCTCCTGAACATAGAAAATTTCATGAAAAATATAAATTTTCATGATAAATGCACTTGTACGGACTTTTTTTCGCAATTTATGCAGATTCTGTCTGATTTTTGGTGTGTGGGCAGATATTGACCAGTTACAGATCGAGTTCCTGTTTCGTCACGATTAACCAACATTTTACCAGGAATTATACCCCTTTAGTAAACATATTCTTATCATCACCATAGATCTTGATTAACTCTACATTGTTATATCATAAAGAGTCCATGATAAATTTCTGGTTCCTTCAGCATTGCTACATTTATGCTCCACCACTTTTCTAATCTTTCTAACTTGCTGCCGGCGGGGTCATTCGTGCCGTTCCGATACATCTAGTTTCTGTATCCGTTACCATTTCAGATGGTTCTGTTTGTGTCACTGGTGTAACTATCAAAAATATACGTAACCACCATCATCTTTCAGGGTGCATGTTTTTCGATGTATTCATGACTAACATCTTATCAATGGCTTGTTAAGGGTCGATTACGGATTATTTCCACTCAAATCCATCCACCTCGAGATATTACCTGGCTCAGTGTATCCTAATGTTTTGGCGAAAATTCAGGTAATTATATTGATTTTTTATTGACTACTAACCTTGGTATAACTATAATATCTTGGTATTATTTCTTTGTATAAGCAAGTATGTGCGTTATAAAGCAATTTGGACAATTATGATAACCCTCATGGACAAAACACTTTTAGAGAGGCTGCTACTGATGCATGGCGCGCCATGCATTATTCAAATGAGAAAAGTCTAAAAGTCTTAAAGTGCTTATAAAAGCATCCATCAGATAAATAATGTACACAAAAATTTTATGCCTGAAACCTTCCCTGATCTACCACAGGTACCAACGTACAACTCATATTTGGTATTCCCACATGGTTCCGGTGTTAGCCGTTTCAAACATTTATGGCAAACACTGACAGAGAGACTGAGGCGATTCAGCAGCGATACACAGAGGATATTTTATATATAGTTGTTTGCAAAGAGAAGGCTTTCCGCTCGGCTCTGCTGTTAGCAGTACAGGGAAAAGTCAGTGAAAATCGATCAAAAATGATTGTATCATTTTGTGTTCGTGTCGGCCACAGGATCGGATATTTGCTGTTTCATGCTATATTTGCCAGAGGGTTATTATAGACAGTTCCAAGTAAAACGTACAACACCTATCTTTTTGACAAGGCTGTTTTCTCCTCACGAGGAACAAAATTTAAATTCACCGTAAACGTTGGGTTCAGATTTGTTAGATCCAGATAACATGCCATTTACTGGCTTACACACTCGTTTTGAGTTTCTGCTTGGTTTATGTAACTTAGATTTATCCGACTTTATGCATACTTCTTACCGGCCTGGCGTGCACATATATTCAGGTATTATTCAAGTACATCATCGATAATAAATAAAAGGGCTCACAGTGAAGCTCACACACCCCATATAGATACTTTCTTTTGTATACACATGCATACAGAACAATGGTGAAGAGTAAATGAAGAATTGAAGAAAACACGTTTATCACTGAGACATTTTTGTCAAACAGAACTCTCCATATCAGCTAAATGGTTAAAGATTGCCTGTAACAGAAAAGTGTTTCCTGTTCAAGCACAACATTCAGTTCTTTTTTATTCTCAAACATTCCTATAGTGCGACTAATTTGTGCGACATAACATGTTTATTTGGCTCAAGGTTTGATATTTGAGTATGATAATGATAGTAAGCCTTTCTTTTTTCGCTTTTATAATGATTTTACATACTTTTACTCTTACAAAGGACGGGATTTTATATACATGTATTTGCAAGACATATATATCTTGCTTATATATTTCGATCAGGCCTATATTTTCTCCTTATCCCAGTACGAGCATTAATAGAATATTTTGACAGTATATTCCGCCATTCCTTGCAATAAGCTACTCAATATATATATATATATATATATATATATATATATATATATATATATATATATATGTGTGTGTGTGTGTGTGTGTGTGTGTGTGTGTATGATAATTTTATGGCATTTGCATTTGATATATTTGATTGAGAAAATAAACCCGAGCAATCACAGTTTTTTCTGTAGTCAACAAGTCTTTACAACCACTGTTCTTGGTTTTAATATAAAATCAGTCACGTTCAAATCAAATTTAATCCAAATGACTGTGAATACCTCTGTTATCAAACTTCCTTATTGTCTTTTACGTAAAATATTTGTAATCACAAAATATAAGATAACTAATGAATGTATCAAAATGTTATATACATATCATTTTCTGAGACATCATGGATAAGCGAGCACTTATCTGATCCGACGGCCTGAAATACTGGACGACTCCAGCTACAGTTAATAGCGGATATTGCATAGAGCCGTGAAATGAAATTAACTGGTTTTATTGGCCGCCTCCGATGCCGCCATAAATAGGTGGATATGATACTGTGACTGGCGCTGGACTCGCCATGAGCCTGGTCTCAGAGCACTTGGACCAGACACAATTATGGACAATGAAGACAGTCGCGTGCGGCTAGAAGGGGCCTTTCTGAGACAATACCTGTGGGATTGTGGTTCATCTCAGCCAAATGGAACCGTGAGAGTGAAGACGGCCATTAATGTCTTTTCAGCGGTGGACCGTCTTCAGCGAAAACACGTCCAGTCATACTGACTTGATGTACAAGACTGTATGCTACCGCCGGCCTGCCAGGAAAAGGTTCACGACAGCCTTCTAATGACACAGGCCCTCCTTCTGAAAATGCATCTCCGATTACTTTGAAAGTAGCCAATGAAGATCAGTTTAGGAATCCTATCAAAGAAAGATAATAAGAGCTACCTAAACAATAAGCTGGTATTTTTTTATGTTTAACAACTATTAAAATACTGATAGTGAAAACATGAAATTCACTTGGAACTAATGATAGTATAGACCCTGAGCAAAACAAATTCTCCTCACATGACATGTCCATGACGGTATCGATATTACTCTTCTCAGACATCACTCCTACGTACATGACACTTACATGACGGTATCAGTATTCCTTCGCTTAGACATCACTCCAATATGACACAACCATGACAGTATCAATATTCCTCATCTCAGACATCATTCCTACATGACATGTCGATGACGGTACAAATATTCAGCTTCTCAGACATCACTCCTACCTGACACAACCATGACAGTATCAATATTCTCATCTAAGACATCACTTCTAAATGACATGTCTATGACGGTAATGATATTCATCTTCTCAGGCATCACTCGTACATGACGTGTCCATGACTGTATCAATGTTCCTCAACTCAGAATTAAATCCTACATGACACGAGCATGACGGTATCAATATTCCTCCTCCATTACATCACTCTTTCTCAGACATCACATCTACATGACACAACCTTGATGGTATCGATATTCCTCTTCTCAGAGATCCCTCCTGGATGACACAGTCATGCCAGTATCAATTTTCCTTCTGTCAGACATCACTCATACATGACACGTACATGATATTATCAATATTCCTCTTATCAGACATCACTCCTACATGACACACCCATGATATTTTCAATATTCCTTCTCTCAGACATCACTCCTACATGACACTTCCATCATATAATTAATATTCCTCTTCTCAGACATCACTCCTACATGACACGTTCATGATATTATCAATATTCCTTCTCTCAGACATCACTCCTACATGAAACGTTCATGATATTATCAATATTCCTCTTCTCAGACATCACTCCCACATGACACTTCCATGATATTATCAATATTCCTTCTCTCAAACTTCACTCCTACATGACACGTTCATGATATTATCAATATTCCTTCTCTCAGTCATCACTCCTACATGAAACTTCCATGATATTATCAATATTCCTCTTCTCAGACTTCACTCCTACATGACACGTTCATGATATTATCAATATTCCTCTGCTCAGACAACACTCCCACATGACACTTCTATGATATTATAAATATTCCTTCTCTCAGACTTTACTCTTACATAACACGTTCCTGATATTATCAATATTCCTTCTCTCAGACATCAGTCCTACATGACACGTTCCTGATATTATCAATATTCCTCTTCTCAGACAGCACTCCTACATGACACTTCCATGATATTATCAATATTCCTCTTCTCAGACTTCACTCCTACATGACACGTTCATGATATTATCAATATTCCTCTTCTCAGACAACACTCCCACATGACACTTCCATGATATTATCAATATTCATTCTCTCAGACTTCACTCCTACATGACACTTCCATGATATTATCAATATTCCTTTTCTCAGACATCAATCCTACATGACACTTCCATGATATTATCAATATTCCTTCTCTCAGACATCACTCCTACATGACACGTTCAAGATATTATCAATATTCCTCTTCTCAGACATCACTCCCACATGACACTTCCATGATATTATCAATATTCCTTCTGTCAGACTTCACTCTTACAGGACACGTTCATGATATTATCAATATCCCTTCTCTCAGACATCACTCCTACATGACACGTTTATGATATTATCAATATTCCTCTTCTCAGACATCACTCCTACATGACACGTTCATGATATTATCAATATTCATCTTCTCAAACATCACTCCTACATGACACGTTCATGATATTATCAATATTCCTTCTCTCAGACATCACTCCTACATGACACGTTCATAATATTATTAATATTCCTCTTCTCAGACATCACTCCTACATGACACGTTCATGATATTATCAATATTCCTTCTCTCAGACATCACTCCTACATGACACGTTCATGACATTATCAATATTCCTCTTATCAGACATAAGTCCCGCATGACACTTCCATGATATCATCAATATTCCTTCTCTCAGACTTCCCTCCTACATGACACGTTCATGATATTATCAATATTCCTTCTCTCAGACATCACTCCTACATGACACGTTCATGATATTATCAATATTCCTCTTCTCAGACATCATTCCCACATGACACTTCCTTCCATGATATTATCAATATTCCTTCTCTCAGACTTCACTCCTACATTACACGTTCATGATATTATCAATATTCCTCTTCTCAAACTTCACTCCTACATGACACTTCCATGATATTATCAATATTCCTCTTCTCAGACTTCACTCCTACATGACACGTTTATGATATTATCAATATTCCTCTTCTCAGACAACACTCCCACATGACACTTCCATGATATTATAAATATTTCTTCTCTCAGACTTCACTCTTACATGACACGTTCATGATATTATCAATATTCCTTCTCTCAGACATCACTCCTACATGACACGTTCATGATATTATCAATATTCCTCTTCTCAGACATCACTCCTACATGACACTTACATGATATTATCAATATTCATCTTCTCAAACATCACTCCTACAAGACACGTTCATGATATTATCAATATTCCTCTTCTCCGACTTCAATCCTACATGACACGTTCATGATATTATCAATATTACTTCTCTCAGACATCACTCCTACATGACACGTTCATGATATTATCAATATTCCTTCTCTCAGACTTCACATCTACATGACACGTCAATGATATCATCAATATTCCTTCTCTCAGACTTCACTCCTACATGACACGTTCATGATATTATCAATATTCCTTCTCTCAGACATCACTCCTACATGACATGTTCATGATATTATCAATATTCCTCTTCTCAGACATCACTCCCACATGACACTTCCATAATATTATCAATATTCCTTCTCTCAGACTTCACTCCTACATGACACTTCCATGATATTATCAATATGCCTCTTCTCAGACATCACTCCTACATGACACGTTCATGATATTATCAATATTCCTTTTCTCAGACATCACTCCTACATGACACTTCCATGATATTATCAATATTCCTTCTCTCAGACTTCACTCCTACATGACACTTCTATGATATTATCAATATTCCTCTTCTCAGACTTCACTCCTACATGACACGTTCATGATATTATCAATATTCCTTCTCTCAGACATCACTCCTACATGACATTTTCATGATATTATCAATATTCCTCTTCTCAGACATGACTCCCACATGACACTTCTATGATATTATCAATATTCCTTCTCTCAGACTTCACTCTTACATGACACGTTCATGATATTATCAATATTCCTTCTCTCAGACATCACTCCTACATGACACGTTCATGATATTATCAATATTCCTCTTCTCAGACATCACTCCTACATGATACGTTCATGATATTATCAATATTCCTTCTCTCAGACATCACTCCTACATGACACGTTCATGATATTATCAATATTCCTCTTCTCAGACATCACTCCTACATGACACGTTCATGATATTATCAATATTCCTCTTCTCAGACATCACTCCTACATGACACTTCCATGATATTATCAATATTCCTTCTCTCAGACTTCACTCTTACATGACACGTTCATGATATTATCAATATTCCTTCTCTCAGACATCACTCCTACATGACACGTTCATGATATTATCAATATTCCTCTTCTCAGACATCACTCCTACATGACACGTTCAGGATATTATCAATTTTCCTCTTATCAGACATCAGTCCGGCATGAAACTTCCATGATATCATCAATATTCCTTCTCTCAGACTTCCCTCCTACATGACACGTTCATGATATTATCAATATTCCTTCTCTCAGACATCACTCCTACATGACACGTTCATGATATTATCAATATTCCTCTTCTCAGACATCATTCCCACATGACACTTCCTTCCATGATATTATCAATATTCCTTCTCTCAGACTTCACTCCTACATTACACGTTCATGATATTATCAATATTCCTCTTCTCAGACTTCACTCCTACATGACATTTCCATGATATTATCAATATTCCTCTTCTCAGACTTCACTCCTACATGACACGTTTATGATATTATCAATATTCCTCTTCTTAGACAACACTCCCACATGACACTTCCATGATATTATAAATATTCCTTCTCTCAGACTTCACTCTTACATGACACGTTCATGATATTATCAATATTCCTTCTCTCAGACATCACTCCTACATGACACGTTCATGATATTATCAATATTCCTCTTCACAGACATCACCCCCACATGACACTTCCATTATATTGTCAATATTCCTTTTCTCAGACTTCACTCTTACATGACACGTTCATGATATTATCAATATTCCTTCTCTCAGATATCACTCCTACATGACACGTTCATGATTTTATCAAGATTCCTCTTCTCAGACTTCACTCCTACATCACACGTTCATGATATTATCAATATTCCTTCTCTCAGACATCACTCCTACATGAAATTTTCATGATAATATCAATATTCCTCTTCTTAGACATCACTCCCACATGCCACTTCCATGATATTATCAATATTCTTTCTCTCAGACTTCACTCTTACATGACACGTTCATGATATTATCAATATTCCTTCTCTCAGACATCACTCCTACATGACACGTTTATGATATTATCAATATTCCTCTTCTCAGACATCACTCCTACATGACACGTTCATGATATTATCAATATTCCTTCTCTCAGACATCACTCCTACATGACACTTCCATGATATTATCAATATTCCTCTTCTCAGACTTCAATCCTACATGACACGTTCATGATATTATCAATATTCCTTCCTTCAATCATCAATCCTACATGACACGTTCATGATATTATCAATACTCCTTCTCTAAGATTTCACATCTACATGACACGTTCATGATATCATCAATATTCCTTCTCTCAGACGTCACTCCTACATGACACGTTCATGATATTATCAATATTCCTTCTCTCAGACATCACTCCTACATGACATGTTCATGATATTATCAATATTCCTCTTCTCAGACATCACTCCCACATGACACTTCCATGATATTATCAATATTCCTTCTCTCAGACTTCACTCCTACATGACACTTCCATAATATTATCAATATGCCTCTTCTCAGACATCACTCCTACATGACACGTTCATGATATTATCAATATTCCTTCTCTCATACATCACTCCTACATGACACTTCCATGATATTATCAATATTCCTTCTCTCAGACTTCACTCCTACATGACACTTCTATGATATTATCAATATTCCTCTTCTCATACTTCACTCCTACATGACACGTTCATGATATTATCAATATTCCTTCTCTCAGACATCACTCCTACATGACACGTTCATGATATTATCAATATTCCTCTTCTCAGACATCACTCCTACATGACACTTCAGTGATATTATCAATATTCCTTCACTCAGACATCACTCCTACATGACACGTTCATGATATGATCAATATTCCTTCTCTCAGACTTCACATCTACATGACACGTCCATGATATCATCAATATTCCTTCTCTCAGACTTCACATCTACATGACACGTCCATGATATCATCAATATTCCTTCTCTCAGACATCACTCCTACATGACACGTTCATGATATTATCAATATTCCTTCTCTCAGACATCACTCCTACATGACACGTTCATGATATTATCAATATTCCTTCTCTCAGACATCACTCCTACATGACACTTCAGTGATATTATCAATATTCCTTCACTCAGACATCACTCCTACATGACACGTTCATGATATGATCAATATTCCTTCTCTCAGACTTCACATCTACATGACACGTCCATGATATCATCAATATTCCTTCTCTCAGACTTCACTCCCACATGACACTTCCATGATATTATCAATATTACTTCTCTCAGACATCACTCCTACATGACACGTTCATGATATTATCAATATTCCTCTTCTCAGACATCACTCCTACATGATACGTTCATGATATTATCAATATTCCTTCTCTCAGACTTCACTCCTACATGACACGTTCATGATATTTTCAATATTCCTCTTCTCAGACATCACTCCTACATGACACGTTCATGATATTATCAATATTCCTCTTCTCAGACATCACTCCTACATGACACTTCCATGATATTATCAATATTCGATCTCTCAGACTTCACTCCTACATGACACGTTCATGATAATTTCAATATTCCTCTTCTCAGACCTCACTCCTACATGACACGTTCATGATATTATCAATATTCCTTCTCTCAGACATCACTCCTACATGACACGTTCATGATATTATCAATATTCCTCTTCTCAGACATCACTCCCACATGACACTTCCATGATATTATCAATATTCCTTCTCTCAGACTTCACTCTTACATGACACGTTCATGATATTATCAATATTCCTTCTCTCAGACATCACTCCTACATGACATTTTCATGATATTATCAATATTCCTCTTCTCAGACATCACTTCCACATGACACTTCTATGATATTATCAATATTCCTTCTCTCAGACTTCACTCTTACATGACACGTTCATGATATTATCAATATTCCTTCTCTCAGACATCACTCCTACATGACACGTTCATGATATTATCAATATTCCTCTTCTCAGACATCACTCCTACATGATACGTTCATGATGTTATCAATATTCCTTCTCTCAGACTTCACTCCTACATGACACGTTCATGATATTATAAATATTCCTCTTCTCAGACATCACTCCTACATGACACGTTCATGATATTATCAATATTCCTCTTCTCAGACATCACTCCCACATGACACTTCCATGATATTATCAATATTCCTTTTCTCAGACTTCAATCCTACATGACACGTTCATGATATTATCAATATTCCTTCTCTTAGACATCACCCCTACATGACATTTTCATGACGGTATCAATATTCCTGTCGTTTTATAGACCTGGATTTAAATTTAACTGACCTATCATTGTCATTTGCTATATGTTTTACTTAATTTATGTTTATCCACGCTTGCCTTGAAATTCCTTAAATAATATTAGCTTACTCTTAGACTTAACCAATTACTGACGTTCTATTTCACCCTCCTTGCTTTATACTTAATTTCAAATAAAACATTTTACTTATAATTAAATGTCTTTCTTCCGGGAGCATTCATTAAGTACAGACACAGACAGAGGCCAGTGATATGGAAGTTATCTGAGAGACCGGGCAATTTCTTCATGATCAGTCAGCTCATGTCCTGTAGGCCACCGTGACTACTTCTATCTGAAAAGCTGCATTAATCTGATGAGGATATTAACTGTAAATTAGTTTTACTGGCTTCCACCGTGACCAGAATGTATGATTCCAGCCCTAGTTGTAATGAAGAGGAAACAAAACTAGCAGCATGCTATCACGGCCCAGTCTTATTTCCCGGCATCACATGATAAATCGTGTGTAATCTCATGATGATCTGTCAGGAAATTTCAGTTCTAGACTATAACATTTATATGAATAAAAAGACGATATTTTTTTTTGTTTCTTGACTCATACAATTTTTATCATGTCTGACTGACATTTTACAAGTATTTGGCATGAATCGCAAATACCCCCCCCCCCCCCCGACCATGTAACGTAGGCACATTGAATTGGTTTGACTTATGCAAACGTTCAGAGTAACTCTGTCCGCCATTTTAGCTCAATTTATTAATGTAGTATTGATTAATGGTGAAATAGCTAAGGTACATTATCACTTGCAGTTCAATGACACAGAAATTATGTTAACGGTATGTTATGAAAAAGGTCTCAAAGTACCATATTTCACATTTTCGTCAGGGCCTAAAACTCCTCTCAAGTGATGATTTCTTGAGACAAAGACATTTTGAAGTTTGGAATTAGTCAGCCATGCCCTTGTTACTGTGAACACAATAGTACTAAAAGTAGTGTAATACTAATCCAATTATTATAAATATTACTATTATTATTATTATTATTATTATTATTATTATTATTATTATTATTATAATATATATATATACCTCAAAGTGTATTCTTAAGAATTGTTTAAAAAGCCTGAGAAAACTGTATTTCTTAAACAGTAATCACCAGATGTTTATAGGATTTGCATAATACACTGAAAAATATCTGTCTGAGGCTCAGTACCCGCTTATGACCTCTGTGTCAGCAGTCTGAGGATATTTAATTCGCTTATGACTTCTGTGTCTGCTGTCTGAGGTTCTATTATCCGCTTAAGACTTTTGTGTCTGCAGTATGAGATTTTATAATTCCTATGTCTACTGTGTGAGGTTCTATAATCCAGTAAAAACCTTTGTGTGTGCAGTCTGAGGCTCAGTATCTGCTTATGACCTTCATGTCTGCAGTGTGAGGTTCTATAATCAACTTCCTGGCCTTTGTGTCTGCTGTCTTAGGTCCTTCAATACACGTACTGGCCTTTATGTCTGTTGTCGAGGGTTCTTTAATCCACTTATTACCTTTGTGTCTGCTTTCGGAGGTTTTTATAATCCCGCTTTTGACCTTTATCCCTGCAGTCTTAGGTTCTATAAAACAAAAATGACCTATGTGTCTGCTGTCTGAGGCTCAGTATCCGCTTATGACCTTGGAGTCTGCAGTCTGAGGATCTACAATCCGCTTATGACCTTTGTGTCTGCTGTCGGAGGTTTTATAATTCCGCTTTTGACCGTTATGTCCGCAGTCTCAAGTTCTATAAGACAATAATGACTTTTGTGTCTACTGTCTGAGGTTTTTTGATCCGCTTATGACCTTTGTGTCTGCTGTCGGAGGTTCTATAATCCGCTTATGACTTTTGTGTTTACAGTCTGAGGTTATATAATCCACTCATGACCTTTGTGTCTGCAGTCTGAGGCTCAGTATCCGCTTATGACCTTTGTGTCTGCAGTCAGAAGTTATATAATCCATTTATTACCTATGTGTCTTCTGTCTGAGGTTTCAGTATCCGCTTATGACCTTTGTGTCTGCAGTCAGAGGTTATATAATCCATTTTTTACCTTTGTGTCTTCTGTCTGAGGTTTTATAATCCGCTTTTGACCTTTGTGTTTGCAGTCAAAGGTTCTATAATACGATAATGACTTTGTGTCCGTGGTCTGAGTTTCTATAATCTAGTAATGACCTTTCTGTCTGTTGTCGGAGGTTCTGTAATCCTCTTATGACCTGTTTCCTGATGATTTATGATCCGCTTGTGACCTTTGTGTCTGCTGTCGAGGGTTCTATAAAACAAAAATGACCTTTAGTGTCTGCTGTCTGAGACTCAGTATCCGCTTATGACCTTTGTGTTTGCTGTCGGAGGTTCTACAATCCGCTTATGACCTTTGTGTCTGCTGTCGGAGGTTCTATAATCCGCTTATGACTTTTGTGTTTACAGTCTGAGGTTATATAATTCTCTTATGACCTTTGTGTCAGCTGTCTGGGGTTCAATAATCCGCTTATGACATTTGTGTCTGCAGTCGAAGGTTATATAAACTTTCTGTTGAACAACCCACATTTCAAACCTGATCACAGGCTTCATAATTGTGTACCGACACAAATGTAATAAAAAAAACTCTCTATGATCATGCAAATTTTAAAAATAGTCAAGACTTTTACAGAACTACTCTGGGCATATTTTTTTAATCCCAGCAAATTTAAGATTCTAGATTTCCACTGCTGGTTTTCAAGTTTAATGTAAAGAGTTCCTCGTGGAATAATCTTCACTTCCCCGTTGTTGTCATCAAGCAAATTTCCACAGGTGGACATTGGTCATCGAGCCTTGTTTTAATTTGCAATGCCCACATTTACACAAGCCAGTGCATCAAATTTATAGATATTACTGTAAACAGAGTGTTGCACTACCTTTATCAAGATGCTGTGAAACACCACGTGGGCTATGTATCTGTCAGGTCAGCATGGCGAGGGACATGTAAAACGCCAACAAGAAACGGGATAAGCGAGGATTTGCTGTGAGTTGTTGTTAAAAGCATACCCAGACAAGTTCAATACCCCTACTACATCTGGACTAGAAAGCTCTCGAAAATCACATTTCTTCAGTTAATAAATTTTTTACATAATTCCTCAGAGAAAGCTTTTTAGCTCTTACACTTTGGCCCGAGTGGTAAATTTTGTTTACGTTATAAGGACAGATTTGAAGAAAATTGAAGTTTTTTCGAAGTGGTATTTTGATAGATTCGACGGGGCGATTTTGTAAATGGTATTGAACTTGACTTTGTAAACTGCGTTCTGATGGGTTTCGTTAACAACAGAGATCCGATTGATCAGCGTTTTATCGCCATGGTAACAAAACTTGTTTATCTGTTTTATTCAGGCCTATACCCCTCCCTCGGCGTCTCCTTACCATTGCTTAATGGTAAAACCAGCCCTGTTGAATCGCAATCTAGCTGAGATGTTAACCGGGATTAACCGCTAGTTGCCAGGAATCCAGAGTAGACTCTGTCCCAACCTGCATATTATATAACCAGGATTTTCGTCGTTTCTTCCTTTATGAGAGTGTGGACTCTGCACGTGACCCCAAGCGGATGACTGACGCAAAAAAAAATGACTTCATAAGTAGCCGCAGAAAAGTGCAGTCAGCTAGCCATGTAGTTTACTGACAAAAATTATAATGCTTATCAAGGGTTCAGTGTGCCAGCCATTTAGGTTCAATAATTTTACATTTCAAAATTGTCGTCATTATATATATCATAGAATATACATGTCACTGAACTGTAGGAAAGGATACGTGGAGTGATGCGATCTGTTTATTTCTATAGTTATCATAACATTTTATCGGTAAAATGCGTCTTCCAGTAACTTCTAAATGCTACTGAAGTAACATATTCTCAGTCGTAGTATAAATAATATTGACTTTTAGATTAACGACATTGGGAAATGTGTGCAACATCAAGACTTACCAATAATTATTGTTTTATTGTAATGCTAGGTAGTATCAGTATTCATGCAAATTATGGTGTAATGATCGCAGTCACTTTAAGAAATGTAAAATAATTTACTGTGATGCGAGTTTACGATATACCATTTTCCATGGCATGTAGTCTTACGGAAGTGTCAGTGATAAATAAACGATATATGGTGTTAGTTGTCGAAAAAGTCAATTTTGTACTTGGAATTAAGCCAACTCCGTGTCTCATATATTAACTTATTTTATGCCGTTTTCAGCTACACTGGATCAACATGTTCCATTTCATCATATAAATGCATATATATATATATATATATATATATATATATATATATATATTGTATATGTAAAAAAGAAAGAGTGCGTGGGTAAGGTAATTTCCCGGATATGTGGGATCAATAAACATGGCATTATCGAAAGTGTGAAGTACGGTTTTGATCATATTAACTCTGTTATTCTTCCATTTAACGATCCGTACCGGATTTATGTGTAGGCTGAGCGCGCTGCAGCCCAGGGATTCACAATTATAACACAACAATGTATGATCCATCCGCATGATTTTAAGAAAACACAATGGTCCTATTACAGTAAAAACACAATTCTGCAAATTAATATAATGAATTGTGTGTAGATTTTTAAGACTTTGTCATTTCATCACATATTTCTGTTTATTTAACAAAACTGAAAAATGATTATTTTCTTATTTTCTTTACAGACAAATACAACAGTAAAGGACTGAGGATAAGCTAAAACCTGGTGACAAGCAAAAAATAAACAGTGCCTCACCAGGTGCACTCCACCGACTGAATGTACAATGAGGCGCCAAAACGTTACATCTATCCGTCTACACCGTCATCTGTAATGATTCTGAAGAGCTGGTTCATCGAAAATTTGCTCAGATATGTCATGCTCAGAGGAATGTATTTGGTGAGAATGTATATTATTTTACTTTAATCAAATAATTACAGATACAAGATGAAAAAATTACTGACAACTGACTAGATACAAAGAAGTAATAAAATTGTCAATAATGTAAATCACATCCATATAAAGTGATAGCTTTTACAATGAATATATTTGAAAAATCGAATACAAATTGATAGAGCTATCCGAGTTTTATGAAAAAGGGCACAAATGTGTCTGACATAGTTCTGCAAAATGAATTGGGCAAATTTTCTTCTAAATTACATATATACATAAACATATATACATCATTTCGGGAGTATCTGTAGAGTGACTGCTGAGTTAACAGACGGACAGAACGGGGGGGACGCGGCACAATGGATATAGCTCACAGGTGTGCTATACATGTTAATAGTTTTTACCAAATGAGATCATCTGACTGATTCAGGACCCGGCAGGTCATCTAATATGACGGGGAATTCCGACTCTAAGAGTCAATAGTACACACAGTAGGTATAGGATAATCAATAATAACTAGGTCAGGAAGTATATATACCTTCATCTTTATATAACCGGTATCTCCTTATGCGATTTTACAACGTGGAATGTGTCTGTCTGCTCTTACAATTAAACCTCCGCAATACCCACTATACCAAGAAGGATTACTCAACTTTTAACCAACTAGTTTCTGTAAAAGGCACTCGGTTTCGGCTTGAAGTATATATGAAGCATTTGAGAGATCTAACTGCGAGAACCTGGTACAAATGCTTGTAACACAGGACAGTTAGTGATGGATAATTTGGCTTTCCTCTGACAAAGGAGGACACTATTTCTTAAGAGACCAACCTACACCTATATAACAGCATTTGAAGCGAACAGCCCAACAATCGTGTGCTAATATGTGATGGCCCATACTGAGGCTCATGCACTTGAGCTAAATTGTCAGCAAAGGCGCTCTGCTCGCAGGTCTGTTTAGAAAAGTCAGATAGGCCTCTAACCCGAAATCTAAAGCTGAAACTGAACCCTCCATATATCAGTAGTCAACATTTATACATAATCAGTCAAATTGGGTTTATAGACTTCATAGGAGTATTTCTTGGATAGCAAATAAATACCACTTGTGCATCAATCTGTGTCAGGAACTGCTGTAATACGCTGAGGATGTATGTGCAATGCAATGTCGAAATGCAGCGACCTAATATACTCAGAAAAGATATTCTTCTTTTACGCTCTTTACATGGTGCATTACCTATAGGCTGCTACCTATACCCTAAGCGCTGGCTGTTTTGGCCTTGTTTTCTAGTTTCCTACACGAGTGGGGAGCACTGTATGTTGGGCCAATCAGATGCAACCCGGTGCTAAAAGTAACATCCTCTTGGCCGTATGCAGTAACGTATTTAAAGGGTTAAACTCAGTAAAACTCCCGTAAAATTAAACCTGGGTAGGGGCTAGTCTAAATCATGGTTTAAGCTTAAGAGCACATACATATTTGCACAATTTACAATGATTATGGCGTCAATAATGAGCTCCACCAAGGAGGTTATGTTTTTGCCGGCGTTGGTTTGTTTGTTTGCTTGTTTGTAAGCAACATTACTAATGAGTTATTACCGGATTTTGATAGAAGTAACAATCGATTAAATCTTAGGGCTGATCCGAATCACCATCTGAATAAGCTTCTTTCTTTGAATCAATGTTTCATCAATTAAAAATGTATTAAAAAATAAATGATACGAGTGTCAATATAATGATAAAAGTATACGGGTTTCAAGTAAAGTGTTCTATAAAACGCTGTCGAACAACCATGCCCTGAGGATTGTCTGCGGCCTGCGCAGCATCCTCGTCATTATTGTCAATCAACACAGGCTGGTCATCAGGCAGGGTCTCTCTACGTAAAATCCTTACATTATTCAAAACACTCAAAGCAATGATTACAGCAAAATTTGTCTAGACAAGTGTAGACAAGCAAAATTTCTTTTAATGACTCCAAATGCTCTCTCGATTGTGTGTCTTGTCTGTGAATGCGCATCATTTGGGCGTTATTTTTTTTTTTTTTTTTTTTTGCACTGAAACGGGTGTCATTAAAAAGGACAACAGAGGATACCCTGCATCTCCTTGTAACTCACCTTGCAGTTCATTTCCACCAAATTTATGACATAGCGACGACTCTCTAAATACTAGTATACGAGAGTCTGCACTCCCTGGCCACCTGGCTACAACACTTGTAAAGGCCAAACTAGCAGTGCATGTTACTGACAGTTAGGGGAATGGTATTCCTTCCAATTTATGAAACATGTTGAATCTTCTCCATCCTGGATTGGCCACACGAATGTTTGAGCAATCATTGGCGCCCAGAACACCTGGAAAACCAGCTATCACATGAAGTCTGCCATAACCCGGTTCTCATTCTGCCAATCTGGAAATTTTATGAACTTTTTCTCTTTCGTGGCAAGTGTAAAGGAAACGCGTTTAATGACACGGCAGACTATAGTCTGGAGGACCTTAATTATATCCCCAACTGTTAAGGTAGCATCACTGTTTGAAATCCCTATATTTAAATTCATTTAAAAAATGCTTTAATTTCATATTATATCCCATTAAGTATACATTATTTTAAACCTGGTACTGTGATCTGTCTAAAAAAGTATACATATTATTTAACTTGTCATTCATTTTCACAGGATCTGGTAAGATTAACAAAAAAACTTAAAAGGTGCACTATTTTAGGCCCACAGTAACAATAGATACTTTTTATGAAATAATAATAAACTATATATGACAATTTCTAAAAAGTTTTTTTTTTCCTCTAACATGAATCTATATACCCAAAAACTGAAATTTAAAATTCTCATTTAATAAATTGTTGAACAAAAACCTAAAATTTCCTTTCTACACGTCATAATCCGATTTAATGAGGCATCCAAGAATCATCAATGCACTTCCCTGATATGAAAACTGACAACGCTGCCTCTACATCACAGAGTGATCAGGTTTTATGTCTACTCAGACTCTGTATCTAGAAACAGTATTTTTGGTTATGCAAATCTCGAAAAATATATTTATATATTTTAAAATATATAGAAGTCTATTTTTTTCTAACCCAGAGTATTGATATCAAGATATTTCTACAATGTGCCAACAAACTGTGTACACTATATGATATACTTTTTAAACAAGTCTATGTTAATATTTCCAACAAGAGCATTTATGGCAGGATGTACTTCTGCACTGTATCAACAAATCATAAATCAATTATGTAAATATTAGATTTTTTTCAACAAAAGTATTAATTAACTGATACCACGCTATATTTAGAAGATTTATACAATTTTCAGCGGCTCTGGAATTGGAATGTACACATATCGTGATATGGATCATAGAAAGTATGTAAGAACGTATACATTTTTACTATTGATTATTCACATAAAACGCATTCCGTGGTCTGTCCATGGAATATATGCATTCTATGGCCGGGTCCATAGTATGTACATTCAATAGTTATATAAATTTTGTTAGACAAATAAACCTATTCAGTGCAAACAGTTATTGAGGTAAAACCAAGCATGGTTATTAATTAATTTAAAATGTAGTATGACAGGAGTGCATCCTTCATGAAAATAAATAATTGATGTACAACACGTTTGCATGGTTAATTAATTAAATTAATTTTTTTTAATGTTCCCTTTCTGTAAAAGCAATGCAATACTTTAGTAAACTGAAAATGATTCTGTTTATTGGCATTCATCTGAAATCAGTAAAACTTTATGTGATTTTATCTTTAATTTTCAAATTTTCAACTCAGGATTTATTTACTGAATAAACAAATGGTATACGGTCTGATATCTCTTTGGTTTTCGAGATTTGTATAAAAATGTAATAAATAAAAATTCACCGATAGCATGATTTCAGTATTTTAACCTTCAATATATTTGTGTACGGCATTAATGAATCGTAATCATTATTTACACATAGTATTTGAAAAATATATGCTTGTATTAGACCCCCAAAAAATAAAAGGTATGGTTCTCAGGCACCGCCCGCATAAATTTTAACGTAAAACAATTAATTTTGATATTTCATCTTTCAAGAAGATAAAATAATACAATTTTTATAAGATTTCCTTTGTGATGTAGTGCTTTTACCTGTTTAGCAAAAAAAAAAAAAAATCTGTTATTTTCATGCATTTCCCTGATCATATGAATTTGTATCGAAACATATAAGAAAAAGGTAAAGAATAAAATATCGCCCGCCCACACTTATTTCTGAAGAAAAAGTGCATGAGAACCATACCTTTGTTTTGCCTTAGGCATATGATATATAAATTTGAAGAAATTAAATTGTATAATTTAATCAAATATATTGATATAAATTAATGAAATAGAATATATAAATAAATGTATAAAAAATACTTGTCAAAGTTTAACAAAAGTCAGTTTGGTCAATGGGTCATTTTTGACGGGCCTTGTCCTGGAAGGCATTTGTTCTACACCGAAGTATTTGGTATACCTGTGTTATGTAGCCATATAGCTGCACCCCTATCCTGAGTGATTACTCTTCAAAACATGGAGACAAATCAGCTACCACATAACTCACTTTGACTGATGTGCTTCGTGTGTTTTACATGGGTTGTGGTAGCAAAACTAAAATCAGATAATGAGGAAAGAGTGTATAAATCCCCCCCCCCCCCCCGAAAATACAATGTTTATATGTAATACATATAAAAGGACAGGTTTTCTATATATAATGTAACTCCCTCGCTGCGCGTTTGTTCAATATGTATTCCACTGCCACTGGCAGTGCCACACGTCATGTGTGAAAGAAAATCGGTGAACGCATGCGCGTAACCATGGACACCCTAATTAAACCCGTGACCTTGCTCATCAATATGCATAACATTGCAAAAATCGGTTGTTTATCTAAAACACGGTTTAACAAAATTAAACCACAGTTCTGCATACGGTCCATAATTTGCCTTAAAACTCGGACTGGTTAAACCAGGTTTAACGCTCAACTCGGTTTAAATTAATCTTCGATACTGCATACGGCCTTCTATGATTTGCTGAAATGGTCATATGATTTATAGAAAATATGGCTGCGCCATGTTTATCCCGAGAGGCGGAGGACTTCGTTAAGAAAAAATAGTCAAAGAGCTACTGCAGCATCAGTGTATTGCAATGGCGAGCGTATTGGTCAAGAAGGACATTTTCGATAAATACAATAAAACAGTCATAAAGCGGCGCGCGGCGCTTGAAGCGCAGCCATGGGCGCATGGGTGTTTTTAAATAGAGTAAATGGCAGGCTCTCTTGCCAATATGCTGAAACTGTCAGAAATTGGGCAGGTACGTATGTAATTATTTACAATGATTACACAAAGTTTAAATAATGCGTCTGTCTGACCTTGTTAACTGGCATTTGATTGGCTGCTAGTCACATCAATCGCACGATGTTTTACAGCAGTTCATCTTAACCGGTCATTCCAGGCAGCGGTAAAAATTAGTAGCTTCTTTAGAGGCGCAAGATTTCCGCTGCCTCGGGAGCTTAATCCTCTTTCGACCCTTTTATCAAATTTCAAGCAATAGACATCTTTCTAGGTACAAGCGAACACTGGTTCCTATTTAAACACTGGGATAAAGAAATATATTTACAGTGTTTAGAGAAATATATAGCGACTGTGTTTGAATTGATGAGAAGCCAGTTTAAAAGAGATATTATAAATATATAAGAGAATTATAAATATATAATAGCGAATAAAGAGTTAAATTAATTCTGCATAGTTCGAAATTGGAAATCTTTTAAGGTAAATAACAATAAAATTTTATGTAGCATAGTTTAAATATGTGAGTGAAAATGTGTAGTATTTTTTACATGAAATCTCACTATTTTTATCCTTCTTTTGTATATCATAATTTGTCTTGTATATGCATGAAATTTAAAAAAAAATTTTAGTTTGAATTCAAAAATACGACTGCTTAGTAAATATTTTACTGCTATTTCTGCTATTTCTCAGTCTGGGACAATAGGTGGTGGAATAATAGAGTCATCAAAACCCAACAAGTATAACAAATGCTAAGCAATCCATGCATTCATTCTGGGAAAAAAACATGTATGAATTTGTTCCCAAAATTAAATGTTCGAGTGACTGGGCTGAAGTTTGTAAAGGAGATGGTTGGTCCAATGATTACATAACGTTTGACACACACGTAAACGCACCCACACAGTACAAGCACAAACACACGTACACACCCTCACACGCACCATCACACACACGCACACACACATATACATATATAAATTAATATATTATAGGGGCCTGGAAAAATCGGAGAGCCAGTAGCCTCACATATATTTGGATTTATATATATATATATATATATATATATATATATATATATATATATATATATATATATGAAAACCACCGAACGCCACGTCTCGTAATGGTTCGATCCATTTGAAAAAAAAGAAGCAAGTTTAAACGTTTCTATACTACAATAAGGGGTATTCATATAGGCACATTATAGAAATATTTTTTTCTCTTTTTTTGTGTATGTATGACCAACATCGAGGCACTCTGCGCTCGGAAAAATTGGTTACACCCCCGGTCATTTCAAAGGAGAGACAATGAATTCTCTGTTACCAGTCACTAGGGGCTGAGCAATATGGAGCCCAAACGCAGTTTGGACGAATAATAAAGCCAGATATATTGGGCGTGGGTCAAACGGGGGAGGCGGCATGGAAAAATCAGATATGGCGGAGGGAACGCACCAATTATCGAAAAAAAGAATGGCGGTGGTATTGGGAAGTGTCAATCTAAAAATATAATTCGAAGAAAGACGCGTCAGTCGTGATTAATAGAATAAACCGTCTGTAACGGATAACAGAAAGACTTGTTAGATCTTAGGTATTGAAAAAAATAATTCATTTGCGTGAATATCATGCTTGCAAAATAACGTGGATCTGTTTGTATGGATCTTTATCACGTGGATCAATATGTAGGGTCATGTGGATCTATTTGTGTAGACCAATATATAACGTGGATCTATTTGTATGGATCAATAACACGTGAATCTATTTATATGGATCAATATCACGTGGATCTATTTGTATGGATCAATATCACGTGGATCTATTTGTATAGATCAATATCACGTGGATCTATTTGTATGGATCAATATCACGTGGATCTATTTGTATGGATCAATATCACGTGAATCTATTTGTATAGATCAATATCACGTGGATCTGTTTGTATGGATCAATATCACGTGGATCTATTTGTATAGATCAATATCACGTGGATCTATTTGTATGGATCAATAACACGTGAATCTATTTTTATGGATCAATATCACGTGGATCTATTTGTATGGATCAATATCACGTGGATCTATTTTTATAGATCAATATCACGTGGATCTATTTGTATAGATCAATATCACGTGGATCTATTTGTATAGATCAATATCACGTGGATGTATTTGTATAGATCAATATCACGTGGATCTATTTGTATAGATCAATATCACGTGGATATATTTGTATGGATCAATATCACGTGAATCTATTTGTATAGATCAATATCACGTGGATCTATTTGTATGGATCAATATCACGTGGATCTATTTGTATAGATCAATATCACGTGGATCTATTTGTATGGATCAATATCACGTGGATCTATTTGTATGGATCAATATCACGTGAATCTATTTGTATAGGTCAATATCACGTGGATCTATTTGTATGGATCAATATCACGTGGATCTATTTGTATAGATCAATATCACGTGGATATATTTGTATGGATCAATAACACGTGAATCCATTATATGGATCAATAACACGTGGATCTATTTGTATGGATCAATATTACGTGGATCTATTTGTATGGATCAATATCACGTGAATCTATTTGTATAGATCAATATCACGTGGATCTATTTGTATGGATCAATATCACGTGGATCTATTTGTATAGATCAATATCACGTGGATCTATTTGTATGGATCAATATCACGTGGATCTATTTGTATGGATCAATATCACGTGAATCTATTTGTATAGGTCAATATCACGTGGATCTATTTGTATGGATCAATATCACGTGGATCTATTTGTATAGATCAATATCACGTGGATATATTTGTATGGATCAATAACACGTGAATCCATTATATGGATCAATAACACGTGGATCCATTTGTATGGATCAATAACACGTGGATCTATTTGTATGGATCAATATTACGTGGATCTATTTGTATAGATCAATATCACGTGGATCTATTTGTATGGATCAATATCACGTGGATCTATTTGTATGGATCAATATCACGTGGATCTATTTGTATGGATCAATATCACGTGGATCTATTTGTATAGATCAATATCACGTGGATCTATTTGTATAGATCAATATCACGTGGATCTATTTGTATAGATCAATATCACGTGGATCTATTTGTATAGATCAATATCACGTGGATCTATTTGTATAGATCAATATCACGTGGATCTATTTGTATGGATCAATATCACGTGGATCTATTTGTATAGATCAATATCACGTGGATCTATTTGTATGGATCAATATCACGTGGATCTATTTGTATAGATCAATATCACGTGGATCTATTTGTATAGATCAATATCACGTGGATCTATTTGTATAGATCAGTATCACGTGGATCTATTTGTATAGATCAATATCACGTGGATCTATTTGTATAGATCAATATCACGTGGATCTATTTGTATGGATCAATATCACGTGGATCTATTTGTATGGATCAATATCACGTGGATCTATTTGTATAGATCAATATCACGTGGATCTATTTGTATAGATCAATATCACGTGGATCTATTTGTATGGATCAATATCACGTAGATCTATTTGTGTGTGATAAATATACTTTGCTGGGTGGCATTGGTTAATGTATACGTGAGTAAGAACATACAGCGAAACCTCGAAACAACCACCACCAACGGGACCTCGAGATGGTCTTTGAAGCGAAACATGATATAAAGATCAAAAAGAATTGGGACTGTGAGAAAAAAAATTGGTTGATATTTTGAGGTGGCCGCTACACTGAGGTGTTCGTTAGACGAGGTTTCAATGTGCCTCCATTTCGCCTTTTTCTGCATATTAACTTGACGTATTACAAGGACACCAGAAGGTTGAACCTTACGGTGGTTGCTGTGTGTCATGGACGTTTAATTGCTCTAACTACCCTTCTGCTTGCTGTTTAGTTAATAACAGCATCTTATTCTGTCGTGTTCAATACAACATTTCTCCGTGACCACACGTTCAGAGTGATAAACAAAAATAGAAATTCTCCGCAAGTGCTGCCCTGGGCAGAGCGAGCCGTGCTGGATTTATGAGGCGATATCATGTTCCTGAGGCTGTTATGGTCTTCCAGTAAGCAATCACACCGCTCCAAAACAAAAATCTCCACACAGATCAACAAAAACTCACATCTCAAGTAAACTTTTCTGACCTGCATTGTTTTATATTTAAATGGATGTGGCCACGGGGCAGATGCTTGCTCAAGCATGTCCACCCAGTGGCCCCTGATTATTTTTTCTGTGGCCTGCTGGACCTCTACCCCGGCTAGGTGCTGCCTGTCAGAATATATCCCAGATGAAACGGCCTGCGGTCATCCAGGCTCGCCTTAACTCTCAAGCCAGATGCTAAATAAGTCGGTAATATATCACCTAGATCAATACAACAATGATAAATGCTGGGTCGTTTTGCTTCCCCCCCCGCGCCACGGCATCATTGAAAAGTGGTTGAAGTGAAGTTACAATGTAATGGCACAGGCATAAGAAACGATAAGATCTGCTCAAGCCGCGTGTGAAATGAAGGCCTGGCCGCCTTCTGAAGCTGAACAGGCTAATATCGGGCAGTAATAGGATTTGTTAGAGCCGCTTGTAACTAATATCTTCTGAATGGAAGATTGGCATTTTGGGAGAAGGGACCCCCGATTGGCGCTGAGATGCAGTCACTAAACATAGCGGCCGAGGAGCAGTAAAGCAAACCTGTTCATTAAAAAAACGGCCCCCTGGCCCACAGTTTGTCATAAAATTGGACGACCATGTGCACTCTGCAGGCTTTGTCTGGGTAATTTCAAATAATTAACTATGTTATATTTGCCAGACATCGGTAGATAGTGAGTTTTCACTGGGACTGGGCACATGGAACATATAAATAACGACATAATTATGGAGGTGTTTGCCTATATCAGTCAGAAGACTGGTGATGAGAGAACATCCCGGTTGACAAAAATGTCCTCATTTACCATGCTACAATAATTTACTAGCAGTGTATTGCATAACCATAGCAACGCCGAGTGTAAACCACCCAGTTCATAATAAGTAACATTCTGCAACAATGTAAGGGTCTATAAATATCCATATAGGTGTCACTAGCCTTGAGGGTAAATTTATTTGACATTTTTGTTTGGCCATAATTTCAAGATAATTCAAATATGACAACAAAGCATTATTTCTCTGAAAGTAGCCACAAAAGCCTTTTTTTTAGCTCAGCTTATTGTAAGTCATCTGTCCAGTGGTCCGTCCGTTAAGAACCGTTAGACATAGAAACTTCTAACTCTACATCCAGGGAGGTCCTTAACAAATCTTCCTGGAAACCTGAAATTAGATCGTGGTGACCTATATTTTGTAAGCTACTTGCCAAAACATGATTTTGAGCACCCAAAGAGAATGCCACGGGGAAAAACATTATCTAAGCACCCTGAAATGGGCACAAATTGTATTTATTCGGCCTAGAATCTTCTAAAGTTGCATCTAGGGGAATCACATGAAATATATTCTTTGAAACCTGAGTAAGGACACTGCGAGCTATGTGAAAGAACATGATTGGAGCATCCTATAAGTCAAACGGGCACGAATCGTCGGAGTTAGATGCAGAAACCTCTAACTTCTTTAACTTCACCTCTAAAAATCTAGGGAGTTCATGGTAAAATCTTCTGGTAAAATATTCTTGGAAACTTCAATTAGGGTCATTTTAACCTATGTGCTTAAGGAAAGAGGTGGGAAAAACATGATTTTGAGCATTCCTGAAGTCAGATTTCCCAATGTTCAAGGTAGGTAACAAATATTTAGCAACAGATCATAACATCAGTAATTAATGTATGCTTCGTCAATCAGCCACGTACCATATACTACTACTTACATCAATGTTTATATGCTAATTAGTTGATACTGGGTGGATCACCGTAACAAAAGAGACTGGGTGGTGATCTGAGGGAATCGGATATATATTTTGTATAATACTTTAACACTGAGAGAGACAGCAAGGCTTCATTCCGTTGCCTCACTTGGGATGGTTTTCCTGGATTGTCGTGGTGTCTCCTCCTGTCAGGGCCCAGTCATGATGATAGTAGAACTTCACTTAAGTTTAAGAAAACTTTTATACATTTCCCTTAATTATATTTAGCAAGAAACATCCAAGTAAGAATAATTACAAATCACATACAGTCGAGGGTGATTCGAAACACATATTTGGCTTAACTGTGTAGAATATACCAGTAGTTCCAGTAGTTGTAAGTGAATGTGTCAGGGCCACGTTTCGTTAATGGCAGTTCGGAGTCTTTGTTTTATATATATATATATATATATATATATATAAATATATATATATATATATGTATATCGGCTTTTCGCAGTTATAAACAAGTCAATGAGTAAAATTAATGTTTATACACAGTAGTCGGTGATTTCCAAAATTTTGCTCGATTTTCATTCTCTTTCAGGAATGGCACAAGTTAAACGACGAAGGGACCAACCGTATCCTTACTCGCATATTGTGGATTATCTTTATATTCATAGATTACCATTCCCCCCCCCCCCCCCCCCCCCCACCCTCCACACCCGAAAAAAAAGAAGAACATGTGCGTTGGTCAACGTCAACTGACTCACACGTCTGTTGGTTAAAACAGGTCTGATGTAAATTATTCTCAGGTTTTATTCTGTAAATACACGGTATCAGTATTGTCATGAGAGACTAGCATCTGTACCGTATATTTCCCGGCGTTCCCAAAAGGGAGCATCTCTGAGTGCCTTCCACTTTAGCTACATTTTGTTCCACTCCGCCTGCGTGTCCTGTCGAGTCCCAGGAGAGTCCTACATCACAGACCACATATCTTGCCGGTGTTTGCGGACTATCCAGATGTTTAATACATCTTACTTACTGTCAACCTCAGGCTTATTTTTGGATCTGAATATATGTATATATATATATATATATATATATATATATATATAAACAGTGCTTTTAAAAGATTTTGAATTTACGTCATGTCATTCTTGTAAATATCAAGGTGAAACTTAGAAAAAAGATTAACATCATTTTAAAGGATTACAAAGCCAAGGTGTTCTCATCAGCTCTTCTGAGACTTTTAAGACCAAATGTCACAGTACTTAAAAGAGAGTATATTACGAAAATGGGCTTTTTCATCTTTTAATATACTGAAATATAACTCAGTCACCAAAATGCTTGACTGTAAACCTGGTAAAGTTTGAACTTTCTTGCAGCATCTATATGCCATGAATATTTTATCCAGCCTCTTCATCACAGGTTTTCAAGCCCAAATCTTGTAACGAAGTAATTTCTGATGTTCTTTCCAGTTTAATGGAGGTTTATAAGGATATAGGACTACAGCTAACAGTTATATGCAATATATAACTGTTAGCTGTTTCTGAATCAATTGAAATTATTTTAAACTAGAGAGAAAATAGAAATAAATGTAATGATGTTTAACGCAGGTTGCTTATGATCTGATGTTTCTTATGTCAGTTTTATCTGACGTCACCTTTCTGATCATTCAGTTTTGTTCATTCTTGTAGCTTTTCTTGGTTTCCTGAGGATCATACTACTCCCCTATACATACGTATGCCCCCCACCTTCAGGATTCCATATTTTATTAATTTGTTCTTCTGAATTTTGTTGCTGTCTTTCATACTTAATACGGCCTTCCATCCACAATTTCACCGTGGATGTAACCAGATATAATTTTTATCAAGAGCTGACCCCTTTCCTTTATTCTCTCACAGTAATCCCTGCACTCTTTTGTTCAAGAGGACCCAAGCATAACAAGTGACTGGATACGCCCCTTGGTCAATGGACTGTATGACCAAAGGATGCATTTCCCCTATATACTTTTCCATATGGAAATGCTCACTCCCCTTACTACTGATAACTATTGCGTGTACACATATGTCTACACATATAACCTAAATCACTACTATGCCTAGATGAAATTGAATAGATTGGCTCATAAGCCATACGTTGTGGTCAGTTTACCTTCATACACCATATACTTATTTATATTTCCATATTATTTTTATGTAGTTTTATATAGTTACACGTATTTCGGCAAGACAAAGGTCATATTCTTTATGGTAAATTTCTCACCCATTTTATGGATAATTCAGGGAATGATATAAAAAGCTGAATACATAAACATGTGAATGTAGGTGTTTAGGGAGGCATAATTAGTATCTGTGACTATGATTCAAAATTGTGTTTGGTTTTCATATTTCTTAAACATATTCATTGTGAGATCATAATGATAATGGATTACCCTCATGTAAATTCAGGTGTAAATATGTTTAACAGATCTTTCAATTTAGTATGTTTTTTTATAATTTAAATGATTCAGGGATTCATATATATATTGCCATTGCCGCTAAATATTTATGGACACAGCGTTAAGTTAATTTAATAGCTTTTCTAATTGTAGGATCTCATAATCCTTACATGTAATGTATTAAATTTAAACTATGCTGCAGAGTGCGGTATAATGAATTAAATAAAACTTATTTTGAATTCACTAATATCAGAGTTAAGATTCACTTAAAATTCAAATGCCCATTCATCGCAGATATTCCCTTACAAATGCACCTTTTTAAGGTCATAAATGAGACTGAACATATGGCCTTGTTATTTTTCGTAAAAATCATTCGACGCTCCGTTTTCATGAAGATGACGAGCAAAGTACATAACAAATCACACTTTGAGGCAGTTGTGCCCCCTCTATAGCAAAATCTTGGATCCGCCACTGTATGTTTATATATATATATATATATATATATATATATATATATATATATATACACAAAGGTATACAAAGTATGTTACGGAACCTAATATCAACAGATCACGTAGCCGTGACGAACATAAATTTTGTAATGGAGAAAAAAAAATCAGATTCTGTAACATTAGGCAACGTGAAATGTCTAGGGGAATGAATAGAGAAGTCAGTGTTTTTCTTGTTAACAAATAATTATAATTTATTCTTAAAACAATCCTAACATTACAATACACTAAAGCAATACAGTTACACAGTATAACAACAGTGCAACAGTGAATCAATACAAGTATATAAATAAAGTGTACAGTGCCTGGATACCACCACTGTCACAGCGACAAAAAGTCCTTTAAAGCATATAATTTAGATGAACAGTTCACATAAATCTTCTCAGAGAATAACAGTCCAGTTCAAACACTTTTTTGTAATCCAAAAGTGAAATCCTGGCAGTCATCCAATAGGCAAACTGAAGACTATATAAAATCCGTTACTATTTCGAAGAAAAGCTATAACTGCCGCAATTATCGGAAAAGGTCCACAAACTGATTAACACTCTTCTGTGTCCGCTGTAAGACTGTTGTATACAATAAAAGAGACATATGTAACAAGTAACAGTGCAAATAAACAGACTTTCTAATGGGCCATATATTTAAAAGCAATACGGATGACTTGACAGATCTATGACAATGATAAGGTTGTCACGGCAAACATTTGACAACCCTTTTGTTCATCCTGCAGGGTTGTCAAATAGATATTTTGACAACCTGGTTTTTTATTTTAGGTATACCCATTTGAAAACCCTAAAGTTAACGATTTGACAACCTATGTTTCCAGTGTAGCCATGACAGGCTCAATGGGGTGATTAACTCTATATTCACCTGCCGCCCATGTAAGACCAACACCCATTCACCCCTGGGTGAAGACTTTGGTCAGGTATCTTAATACAGGAGGCAGTTAGTTCTGGACCGAACCCAAAACCTTGCATTTACAAGTCCTCGAAAAGATGAAAACCGGTTATCAGCGAAGGAAAGGAAAAAGTAAGATGTATTCTGATTGTTGATTGGTTGACAGCTGATCAAGAGTGATATGTGTAACAGAATGACCGCCTATGATAATGCTAATATACAGAGTGACTAATTAGACCTTGGCAACTCATGTACAATGTTACATGTACTGCGTCGAGTGACTATCAAATGTAATTATAATGTAAAACGCTATCGGGTTAAATAATAAAATAAAATAATGTTAAAGTTAGCATAAAATACAGTCTAAATATAATCATATCATTCTTCATCTTTGTTAGATTTATTAGGCTGGTTTAAATAGCTTATTATGGTGTATGAACAAGATCCTACAAATTATAACTTTTTAAAGATGTAAGCACATAAGCCTCAAAATAATAATTAAACATATTTTTATTTTAAATAAACATCTAAGGAAACCACTAAATGTATTTGTGCACTCGAATCTGAATAACTATGCTGACCCTGTAAAAAAGTCATGGATGTGATCGTCTGTGAATTTTCTGTCATTCGCTGGTCGGGGCAGCAATTAATGAAAGGTTTCCTCTGATATTCAGTTTGCTTACATGTTGCGGGTCAAGCGGACAAGAATTTCATTCACTTTATTCATAGGGTATATGCCTACTAAAGAGCATATAATAAATAAAAATATGAAAGAGATACATTCCACAGTTATCTAAATGTGTAAGGTCATAATTTATAAGTAATAAAATAAAACATTTGATGTTAAAACAAATAAGTAATTTCTCATTAAAAATGAAATTTTATCTTCAGATTAAAAGCAACGCCAACATCCAATTTACCTGTGAAAATGTAGAGATATCAAATCTTGTAGTGCGAGTCTATGAAATTAAAATAAATTATAATAAAAACAGAAAAAATTACAAATAACAAAAAATGTATAACTCTGAGGCTCAAATGGATAACCTACAATTTGATACTAAGTGCAGGTGCAGAATTTATAGTTTTAGGGCCAAGTTCAGTGCTCTTTAGATTTTAATGGGTTGTATATTTTTGTGTAGTTAAAATCAATCATCTAAACTTTTAATGAAAAGTCTTAAGCGGTGAATAACAGACAAGAAATAGGCGTTCCAATAAAAAAAAATTATATTAACTTAACGTACCTAGTTCTCTCTGAGATAATGTAAATATATATTTGTTTTGCCTAGAAACCTAAAGTCCCTAGTTAACCCATGTGGGAACTGAAAGAGGTATTTGTAAAGTTGGTAAAAAGCTATATTGAGAAAATCTATCACATGCCCAGTCACATGTACATTCTCAGTGAGATCATACAAATCACCAGTTTAAGCAGATTTGTCAAAATACATCCTGGTATCAGATTATGTAACACACAACGGTCACAGCCTTTTGTGAACCCCGACACTAATAAAATTCTCCATCCCTGATAACTCATCACTAGCCCATATTGTCCGAGATACAAACAAAGACCTTCAATGGTCACCATAGCCACACTAATTGATAACAAGTCTGATATCTACCAAGCACCTGGCCTTATGTAATGTCTCTGTTGCATAAGCAGTCAGGTGTCAAAACGCTTATCAGGTGCAGTATAGCTTTGTGAACCTTTCGAGTGTCTGGAAAGACTGATAAAGTTCAGTAATCCCAGATCCGAATCTAGCTGAGAATTATGTAATTTTGCTGAATGTCAAGTGTGTTGTAGGTAGCATTTACGAAACAGGAAATTGTAAAATTTGTAGATGCCATTAACCACCTTGTACACAGATTAATAATTCAACATATGAACAAATAAAATTAACAGCTCATTTTTATTTCTAGCAGTACACATTTTAAATTACTGGATTGAAACATTAAATGTAAGCAATTAAATCTATTAAAACAGACATGTTAATTTAGGAATCATACATAATATATTATTGTTAGCTTGTTATAAGCTGGTTCTCTCTCTCTCTCTCTCTCTCTCTCTCTCTCTCTCTCTCTCTCATATTAAAGAATTGAATTAATAGTGTGATATTGTATTCAGAATTCGACCAACTGTTCCGTTGGTCTCTCTGCAAAATTGATACAGCTACCTATTAATACAACTTACGGTTAAAGGGCATTTACTCTCTGCCTGTTAATAGAACATTACTTGCATAATCCAATATAATAATTTATTATGAAAACATTTATTATACTTTGAGTTTAATTGTTATTCATGCAAGCTTGCATCCTTTTAGGTATATATGAACCCTGGAAATGTATTATCATGACCTGACTGTATTCTTCATTCAACCTGTTATCTTTTTACATTGACCACATCAGCTTAGCATGTCAAGTTATTCAGACCTGTAAGCTCTAAGGGGTAATCATAAAAAAAAAATCACAATTACTTTAAAATCAGAGTTGTACATTATTGACATATATTTTGATACAATTTGTGTAGAGTAGATACTGCTGCTTTGTTTTTATTTGTTGCAGGAGAAAGCCATGTTTTGCCTCCTGCACACACCTATTTAGCACAGCTACAACACGGCGGATTCAGTTGATATTGCCCAGCAGCAGTGCTCCTAACATATATATGTAAATAATTATAACAATACAATTGTACAAAATAAAAATCTACCGATGGACTTGATATCTGCTGCAGAGTTATGAGGAAAAGACATTTCGAATGCTACATGCTCATTGAGGTTTAAGTAAGACTGTCTTATATTACGCACTATACCGACACAGTGCAGCCAATTTGGACATTATACAAAATATTTTACACACATTCACGTTTTACTGGTGCACGAATTGCCATTTTGTGTTGTTATAACTCAATGACTGTCTGATGTGTTTATTTGAATAAACCTGCCATCACAGTAAATATGGGAGGGGTATATATTAAATATTACAGCTATATTCAATAGATACTGTCAGCTCTTTTCCAGCACAGTTACAAGCTCTAGTTTTCTGGAAAATCTGTCCCCAGGTTTGTTTCATTTGGAAGCTGTAATGTGCGTCTGTTCAAAATTTGTTTTAGCCTACTACCCCTCATCTATAATTTGACTGACCCATTAATAGGCCACCCCTATTGTAATGCATGCTGGCCTTCATCCGGGAATCTACAGGCCACCCCACTCTTCCTCTTGAGCCTGAATGATCCAGACGCCTAGTGGCCCACATCTGGTCGTTACTTGGTTAACTCATTTTAACATGTTAAGGGGGCTAAACGATAATCGACATAAAGCAAAGTTCAATAGCCTGCCGCGACCGTTCTAGCTCCCTGTTTATCACGTATAACTATAAGACTGCCACTATATGTTTCGGGCAGACCTTTTTGCCATTTGGTGATTATAAACTTAAATTCCTGTCTTTTATATTATCTGTGGGGAAAATCCTACAACATATCTAGGCAGCTGACACTCAGTAAAATTAGTTAAAGCATATCAGTTAAAGCATATCGGTTGCGCAGGGGCTGGACTGAGGAAAGTCTAGGCAGACTCTCAAGTCTCTGACACTCCACAGCCGACATTGTCGGCTGCCTAGACACGTCCTATTACCAGTGTGCGAGTCAGCTTCATGAAAGGTCGATGTCTAATATTTTTTAGAGGATCCTTTTAATTTAAGATCTAGAGGCTAGAGGAGCTCTTACTGAAATACATGCCATCAGTTTAATATTACATCAGTCAAAAAAAAACAAAGCTTTTGCGATTGAGATCCTGAAGGGCGCAAAGTAATCAATCATGATAACGTCATAACGTCTGGAGACCGGAAGTAGAACATGTCTCCAGCTCGCGCAAGTTCACACACTTTGTGAACGAGACTTACGCTCCCTATGAGGCCATCGTCCAGAAACCGGAAACATCCCCTCTCCCCCTAGTGGTTTTATGAGGAGATTTTTTTTTGTATACTTAAAGCAGAGAGCTTGAATGACGAGAGGGTTTACTAAGGGTAAAGGGGGAAGGGGGGGGGGGGGGGTAGGTCGTGTTGTGAGTCAGCTTTTCACAGAACAGCGATTCCATACGTTTGAGCTTGCTTCCACATAAATAGAACGGTTATAACTTTTAGATATAACTTTTTTTCTGTTAATGCTTAATATGGCTTGATCTCGGTCTCGCTGAAGCTACACTCACTGAACATATGATTTTATCAATAGCCCAATTCATCAACTTTTTTTATTGGAACGCTGAGAAACAGAAGGACTACAAAATGTTGGGGCAGATTGCTGACCTTGACCTGAAGGCAAGAGGTGCACACTTTCTTCCTACTCGCAAAAAGGAAGATGATCGTAATAAGAATAAAGTAGAATATATTCCGGTCAAAGCAGAACGAGAAGCTCACAAAGCAGCATTTGATCATCTGTGTCAATATGTTGATGAGAGTATCATAAATGGGGCAAATGTTAAGGGACTAACAATGCTCAAGGAAAGATACTTATTGTTCATACAGAAACAAAAACCAGACTTTTACAATCCTCGCTATAAAACCAACAAATTGAAATACAAACTTAAAAAGGGGTATGGTGAGAAACTGCAGTTTTGGCAACCAAACTACGTTGGTGAGTTGGTTTATTCGTCTGATGTTCCACCAGGGCAAGCTGAAGAAGCTGCATTTGAGTTCGCTGCTTCTGAAACAAAAAGAATCGAAGAAGCTGCTATGGTCTTGTGCAGGGCATTTCTGATTTCCCAGAGAGAAACGCCTGTTATGCCTTGGCCACATCCAAAAGATTATTTACTGGGTGATACTATTCATCTACCACCTCTGTTACAAGATTTTATAGCTTTGTTGATTACTGGTGGGAAAGTAGTACTGTCTATCTCTTAAGATTTGTGCAAGGCTGTAACTAGATTAACGTGGATAATGCCAAGGCACTTGCTTCTCGGCATGATGATGCGCCATCTTGCAGGCAGTGCAGATATTGGACCATTGTTAATCGTTTTGGTCATTGTGTATCTTATTCCCGCTTGCTTGAACTTGAGACAGCAATGTGTAACAGCATAACTGACAGAGAAGGGATTCTGCCCTCATCAATCTAGGTTGAAGGCAGCAAAGGGACACATATATGTTGGTACAATTTTTAACCTTGCAGAGGAAACACCAACCGGAGCGGTACCACTCACTCTGCACATGGGACAGTAATTCAAGAAGTATGTAGCAATGAAAAAGTCATACAGCAAAATACAGAAAACAGGAGTGTTCCACGCAACAAGAGGCGATCAATCAGTTATAGACCTCAGCAAATAGAGCACTATTTTGATAAACAAAAGGCAGACCCTGTATTCTCTTGCAAGTGATCAAATTCTCTCAAGACCATGATGACAGGGTAGCAGATTTGTCAGACAGCCTATGGTTGATCAGCAGAACCACAAATCAAAATCCCCCCCCCCAAACAGTTCCAACCTGGGCAGGCAGGGTATCTCTGACAGGAAGTAAGGATGAAGAGCTCATTGTCTAATATGGACTATATGCCTCCAGTTAATGCTCCAATAACCGAAATGTCCACAGTATAACATGTAATCAAATTGTCACAAGAAGCTTCTGGAGAGGTCAACATGAAATATACCATCGTCACATTTGACTTGGCTGTTGTTATGAAAGCATATGCTATTATTTGGCAGGATCCCCGCACCTTTGGAGACGTCATTATCCGATTGGGCGCCTTCCATACAACATATGCATACCTAAACATCATAGGAAAGCATATGCTGTCTAGCCGTTTTGAGGAGATTTTGATTGAATCAGGGATCTGTGTTGGAAGCACTAGAGCGTGTCCTAATGCACAAAAAATGTTAGGATCGGAGTTTGTACCAGTTTATACTTGTATGCTATTACTGTAGTATTAGCCCCTTTTGTAGTTTACAGCTTGTACACAGGCTTAATCTTGTATTTTTTAATATGCAGGTAAGGTCAAGGTCGTTTGCTGACAATTTTTTTAAGCCGTCAGTAGTAGATGCTGGGTAAGCAGGGAGCATGGGGTAACCCCATATTGTTGTTATTGTATTGTGCTTCCATCAAGTTCTCTTATAGTCTGTAATAGACTGGACAGGTACGTTTAGAATACTAGGTCCCGATATTTTTGCATCATTTTTCATATTCCTTTTAATAGTGTATAGATCTGGACCCTGTGGATGCACTTTGCTGGCTTACTTGCTTGTTCATGTTGGTGAGCCCCTTTTTTGTAGGTTGTGAGTCTGGCATTGCTTTTTGCTAACATTTGCGCATAACTATTTTGCTTGCATTGTTTGTTTTACTAACCATTGAATATTCCTTGCGTGCATTGGGCTACCTGTCAAACAGGCGACCTTCCCTGTCCCTTGTTACAACTGGCATCATGGCTCAATTTCAAAATTCTATTGATGTCAGTTCTGCTTCGGTGTCCCAACTGGTCACCTATTTCACGGATATGCTGTCCCCAGCCACTATCCTCCACATTGTTCGGTTGCGTGAGTCAACCCCTAATTTTGGCCAACCTGATTTGGCTCATGCTACTGGTCTAGCTTTACCCTTTTGGGAGCGTCTTTCCTGGGAAGGCAAGATTCGTCTTTTATGTAAGACTGGTGGGCCCCCGAATCCTGGTCCCACCGATTCCTCTACAGATCGAATCCTTCATGCACTTCCTACCGAAGCTGTCCCGCCACCAAATATGTTGAGGGAGGGGAGTGTAGAAGGTGACTGTTTACCCCAATCTAGAGGTGTGGGAATGCGAAGTGGTCCCAGTGTAGACCAAACCCAGCCTCAATTCAGTCGTCATGCTGGAGCCCCCAGTAATGAAGGCAGTAGTCCAGCGTCAACGGCTGGATATTCCCAGCAAGGTATGAGCAACCTTGACGTGTTAACGATGTTTGGGAATCCAGGTCCTCTGTCCACCCAGGGCGATGTTAGGGGGAAGTATACTATCAGGGAACAAAAGAGGGTTTTGACCCAGCTACAGGTCCCGCTTTAAGCGTGCGTCGGACTTCTGCCCCCTTACCAGTGAATTCACGCCCAAGCACTCAACCGGCCTCAGGTAATGTGGGTCCCTATAATCACACACAGCGGGAGGCGTACGATCAGGGCGTCCTCTGGGCACAGCCTACTAGATCCAGCCGAGTTAGCAACAAGAAACGGTCTTCAAGGCCTACGAAGAGTGTAGACAGACAGTCACGGCGTCGCCGGCATAGGTCCAGTTCCTCTGAGTCAAGCGACTCAACCTCGGAAGAAGGTGGCGGCACACGGCCCCGTAAGAAGCATCACCAGCGTCGGGTTAGGTCCATCAGCTCTAGTGATGGTTCGAGGCATAGGAGAAGGGATAACTGAGCCAGTTCTTACTCCGAAGATTCAGACTACTCTTGTTCACCGCACCGCCACAGCGCCAGAAGGAGAAGAAGGAGCCCAGACTTCATGAAGTTAGGCACCTTCACAGGCGATAGGATTTGGAATGGTTTCTTCTTCCAGTTCCAGAGGTTGGCAGACAGGCGCAGATGGTCCAGACACAAGAAAGCAGAAAAACTTGTCGATTCCCTTGGTGGGAGGGTACTTGATTATGTCAGAGAGCTTGAATTGGAAGGTGACTTCAAACGCTTAACTAAGAAGTTAGAGCAACGTTTCGGCATGAGAGATGCACCTATCACAGTGCGAAGGGAGCTTCAGTTTGCAAGACAGGAGGACCGGGAGACCCTGGAGGAGTTTAGCGAAAGGGGTTCACGTCCAGGTTATAAACGGTTCCCGGACGCCACAGAAGATACCATTCAACAGCTCGCTATTGAATACTTCCTGAGGGGATGCGGCGACAAGAAAGCAGCAGTTAGCGCTATGGGAAGGAACCCAAAATACCTCCACAAAGCTCTGCAATACGTGAAGGATGCCATCAACAACCACCGAGCCATTTATGGAAAGACACACATAGCCCGTAAAACGGTAACATTCGCCGAGAGTGCAACTTCAGATATGATGGTCAAGTTGACACAAAGCAGGCCCAGTCGACAATAACTGAACAGGTCAACCCGCGAAATGGCACACAACCCGAAACCAGCGACCAGCCCTGGGCGCAAATGAACAAACGCATTGACAGTCTGGTAGGATTGATCAAGAAGGCCTTGATGGTGTCCAGACCCAGGTCCGTAAGCCCAAGTAGGCCCCAGCTAAAGCCTGCTAATAGCGTTTGCTACAAATGCAATCAGCGGGGACATTTTCAGAAACAATGTCCAAATAGTGAGAGCAATCCTGCCCATAAGGAACCAGAACAGGGTTTAAAAGGCCAAGGGTTGCGTTAAACGGCCTAGGCGCAACCCAGTTATCAGAAGGCCATTTACAGGAAACAGAAGCTGAAGAGGCCAATCGTCAGCACTCATCGACCTCGCTAGGTGGGGAGGAGCAAGGTCAGTCTCCCCTTCAACGGGAGGACTCCTTTGTCAGTCCAGGTACTCAGGAACGTTTCTGTGAAGCGGAAGTTAAAGTATGCCAAACTCAAGGACTAACGCTAGTAGCCCCAGTTAAGATAAACGGGGTTGACACCAGGCTGTAATCGACAGTGCGTCTCAAATCACTGTGATCAGCCTCAGCTTTTATGATAGTCTTCCCGAGAAGCCTGTATGCATAGGCACAGCCACCCTGAAAGGGATTGGCGGGGATGATTCGGCGCTAACAGCAGAGCGCGCCCCTGGCACAACCATCCAGTTCGGTAAGAAAGCGTACCATTGGCCAGTGTACATAGCCAAAATATCAGATTCAGTGCTTCTTGGTCTAGACTTTCTACTGGCACAAAAGTGCACAGTTAATTTAGGAAACAAAACCGTAAGCTTACCGGGAGAGGTAGTACAGGCTTCAATCCGGACAAGTCCCGATGACGATATCTGTGGATGTTCAGTAGTCGCTGCAGCGCGGAGGGTGCTGCAACCCAATGCGGTGAGCACCATCCCTATAAGAGTCCTTAGTTGCAGAGTTGAAAATTGCGACTACTTAGTTGAACCCAAGTTTAGCCAGGCAGAACTATGGTCCCCCAAGATGCTCACTAGGGGTAGTGGGCGCATAGTAGTTTGCAATAGTTCCGATAGGTGTATCACGCTTTGCCCAAATCAACCTGTGGGCGTGGCGACAGGGGTAGTAGGGATCCTTACATCCCTTAGTACCGAGTCTGCGGACTATGACAGTGCTCGGACAGGGGGCGCTGTGCCGGTTGCACCAATGCCAGTGCCCACTGTCAGACGCGTGTCTGGAATTGCAGGAGACCAGTTAAATGAGAATACAGAGGGCAGAGTGGTAACAGACCATCTGAAAATAATTCTCAGTCAGGTCAGGGAGACAGCATCAAAGGATCAGGCCACACAATTAAGAGAAGATCTTGCTAACGTACCAGGACGTTTTTGCTAAGAACGACCTGGATCTAGGTTGCTTGTCTGAGGTCCGCCACAACCTGGATACAAAAGGCCACGCGCCAGTCCACCAACGTATGAGGAGAGTTCCAATTAGTTTCGAACAGGAAGAGAGGATCCACCTAGAGAAACTCCTAGCTGCAGGGGTTATCCGCCATTCTAGTTCAGAGTAGGCCTCAGCACCGGTGTTGGCGAGGAAGGAGGACTGAGGGGTGAGATGGTGCATAGATTTTAGAGCCCTGAACGAAAGGACAGTTAAGGACACCTACCCCCTCCCCCTAATTGAAGATTGCTTGGATACCCTGGCTGGCACTGTCTATTTCTCCAATATGGACTTAGCCTCCGGCTACTATCAGATATAGTTGAAAGAAGAGGCAAAAAGGAAAACAGCATTCATAACAAAGTACGGGTTGTTTGAACACAACCGTCTAGCTTTTGGCCTCTGTAATGCATCAGCGACCTTTCAGCGCGCCATGAATCACGTGCTGAGGGGGCTCACGTGGTCCGAAGTCATCGTGTACGTCGATGACATAATCGTCCTCGGTACTTCATTTGACCAACACTTGGCAAGTTTGGAGAAAGTGTTCGAACGTCTGCAAACACACAACCTGAAACTCAAGTCAAGAAAGTGTGAGTTCCTGAGATCTGAAGTAGAATTCTCAGGGCGGACCGTTAGCTACGAAGGCGTCAAGATCACAGACGCGAAAACGGACATAATCAGGAGTTGGCCCGTCCCTGTCACGAGGAAAGAACTCGAATCCTTCCTGGGATTCTGCAATTATCATCGCGCACACATCCAAGGCTATGTGGGAATTACTGCATGTTTGTATGAGCTGGTGAAACCCAAATCCATGTTCGTATGGTCTGATCAGCACCAGGATGCAATCGAAGCATTCAAAGTGCGGTTGACTTCAGCCCCGTGTTTAGCGCTGTCTTCAAAGGAAGGAACTTTCGTCTTAGATTGCGATGCCTCCGACTACGCTGAACTCTCGCAGTTGCAGAATGGCGAGGAGCGTACCATCTCATATGCGAGCTTTACTCTGACCAAGAAGCAGAGACGCTACTGTAGCACCCGCAAGGAACTGCTGGCAGTAGTACGGTTTTGTCGACATTACAGGCACTATCTCTTGGGGAGACCATTTGTTGTAAGGTCTGACCACAATTGTCTGGCCTGGCTTATGCGTTTTCGGCATGTAGAGGGTCAGCTAGCCCGTTGGCTGGAGGAGCTTGCTAACTATGACTTTAAGATAGTGCACCGGGCTGGCAATAAGCATTACAACGCGGACGGCCTTTCCAGAATTCCAGCAGCGCCATGTGAATGCTACAGTGCAGGAGTTCGTACCCAAGACCTCCCTTGTAAGGGGTGTCAGCACTGCCAGAGAGCAAGCGAACAGTGGACACGATTCTCAGAAGATGTAGATGATGTGGTTCCTTTAGCAGTCAGGACATGTGAACTCGGGGTTACGGCCGGAGATACAGCTGGTGAAGAGGAACCTGGAGATGTGAGAGAAGCTGACGGTTCCTCAGATGCATCTGGATGCCTTACAGCCACTGATTCAGGCAGTGAAGTGTCCGACACTGAATCCATCCAGGACCAGACGTCTAATTGGCTGGAGGCTTACTCTTATAATCAGCTGATAGAGATGCAGGATGCTGACCCGGACCTAAAGCCCTTGGTATTGTGGTTGGACAATGGAGAGCCGAAGCAGGCAGAACTGCTCCTCACTAGTCCTGCAGTTAAATCTTTGTGGGCATGTAGGTCCCAATTGCAGTTGAGGGGCGGTGTCCTCCATTATATGTGGGAAGGCGATGATGGGGCGCACCCCTTGTTGGTGGTCCCCGAGGGTTTAAAAAAGGAAATCCTTGAACTTTGCCATGGTTGCCCCACGGCTGGGCACCTAGGAAGAGATAAGACCTTGGCACGCCTCCATAGGTCCTTTTTCTGGCACAATATGGTCATAGACTGTGCACTGTATGTTGCACAGTGTCAAGTCTGCAACCAACATAAACGGCCTGTCAGAACTGCAAGAGCAGGATTAGTCAACTATCATTCCGGATATCCGATGGAACGTGTGCATCTGGACGTCCTTGAGCCATTTACAACAAGCACACAGGGGAACTCTTACATCTTAATGATGTGCGACTAATTCTCCAAATGGCCTGAGTGTGCGGCTATTCCTGACCAGACAGAGGAGACCGTGGCCAAACAATTCATCATGCATTTCGTCACCACCTTTGGTTGTCCGCTAATCGTTCACACCGATCAAGGCCGCAATTTTGAGTCGAACCTGTTTAAAGCGTTCTGTGAGAGGATGGGTATAGCCAAGACTAGGACCACGCCCTGCCACCCCTCTTCGAATGGCCAGGTTGAACGGCAAAACAGGAATGTATTGCAGATGGTGCGGTGTATGATCCAAGGCCGAACTCGGGAGAGGGACGAAGATCTACCACTCATCGTTATGGCTCTGCACTCGATGGTCAACAGAATGACAGGGTTCTCTGCAAATCAAATTATGCTGGGACGCGAGGTTTACCAACCCACTGGTTTGATACTTGGTATGAATACAAATGAGCACAGCCATACTCCTGAGAGCTGGGTCTATAACCTCAGGCCATTCACCATCGTGTGCGGGAGAAGTTGAAAGGTAACCTTGAGCATCAAAAACAACTGTACGGCATTCTCGTAAGAGATGGGTGATGTGGTTTACCTCCGTGACAGGTCAACAAAGAAGGGGCAAAGCCTGAAGCTTCAACCCATCTGGAAAGGGCCTTATTTAGTAGTTAAGGCAAAGCCTCCATTGTACTTGGTCAGGACAAAGAAAAGGAGTCCTACCACCACCACAACAACCTGAAGCGTTGTGCAGAAGGCTTTCTCCCCCATTGGCTACGAAGAGCTCGCGCTCAGTTATTTCATCAGGAAACAGCCGCCTTATTAGATCAGTCTGAATCCATTCCAGAATCCTCTAATGGTGGTCAAGATCAGGCAGAAGGAAGGTCAGCACCGACCTCGTCGGAGGAACCTGCAGTAGCCGTTGCAGCCTCAGAGGGCGCCCTTGGTAGCGATCCCGCCATTTCGGATCGTAGTAGGAGAATAACTGAAGATATTCCACAGGGAAGTCCAGAGCCTCTTTCGGAGTGCTAGGATTCAGGCATCTCGCCACTAGACTCACCAGCCCAAAGCAACAGGGAGTCGAGGCGTAAGTGCCGGAAGCCGGCTTATCTTAAGGATTATCTTATGCCATAGCCTAAGGTGCATGGAGTTATAGATAAGGTATTGCCACTTATTGAGTTACATTTTGTAGAGCGATGGAAGACCCAGAGAGTCTTGGGGAGGACAGATTTGTTCCCAATTATGAGCCCGTTCCTGGGGCGAAATCCGGTGCTACTTGCAGCAGCAGGAAGTCCAGGCGCCAACACACCTGTCGTGTGTGTGAGGAAGATATATAGCAGTTCCCTTGGCCGGCATGTGGCAACTGACCATTTGCCCCGGTGGCACCACCCCTTCACAGCATGCTGGACGTGCAGAGTCCAGGAGTCGTCCAAATGTTTCCTTAGACTGAGGCATACAGGGGTTGGATGCAAAAAGTTTGCTGATAGTAGTCTGTTTGAGGACCTGTGGGGATTATGGGTATACCAGTTCATCCAGTTCATTACCCAAAAATTAGGCTTGAGTGAACCCTCTGATCTCAAGGCATATATCCTTCAACACCAGTTGCATAACCCTAATCCTCATCCGCCAGGGTATAACGAGGAAGAGCAGGTACTCTTAGCAAAGGTAGCTTCTAAGTACAGATGGGAGGTACCCATGCAGTGTGTTTAGTGCTAGGCCCCCTAACTCGGAAATCTGTGTGATTCACTGGGATGTTCTAATGAGGCTTTTAGCCACACTTCCAGTTGATGCAAGGTCTGCCATCTCAGGGTTCGTCCCCGACTCAGACACTCATGCCCCAGTATTAGGCATCATAGATTCACACTGCCACCTTGACGTCATGCTTAGCAGGGCAGATGCCAGGTCTCTAGCACAGTTCGAAGCCTCAGTGGCTGAGCCAGAGCGAGCGGTCTTAGGCATGGTTTCGAACCTTGTGTTCCCTCATTACTGGGATTAGTTTGTCTGGGGACCTACGTATAAAGTGTTCTTTCGGTGTCCACCCTCGCCTCATCAAGTCCAGGGCAGCTCGCCAACAGAAGTTATTGTCGCTCGAACACCTTTTAGCATACCTTCCTGTGTAGCTTTGGGTGAAGTGGGGCTAGAATTCACTCATACTAGCACTAGGGAACAGCTTTTGCAGACTGGGTTCTTCAGGGAGGTTCTTAGTCTTCTGCGCCGGGAGGACTTCCAGTCCAAGGTCCTCATTCTGAAATGTAGAGAAGACGGCTCGGGGGAGGCGGCTAGACAAGCCTTAGCCATGCTGTTGGATTCTGGGTTGCAAGGACATAAGATCCACCGTCATTGTTTCTCAGGGAATAAAGACGAGTTAGAGGCGTGGGTTAGTCGTCTTCCAAATTGTTACTTCGGGTTCACATCTACTGTACGCAGAAGTCAGGAGACGGAGGAAGCAGTATCGGTAGTGCCTCTTAAATATTAACCGAATCCTAGTCGAGTCGGACAGTCCATACCTCGCTGCTTCCCCATGGCAGCTCGGAGAACTGGTTAAGTATTTGGCCCAGTTGAGAGGGCTGCCAGTAGAAACCTTTGTGACGCACTGCAACGCTAATGCACAGGAGCTGTACGGAGCCTTTCCGGAGGGTACAGCCGATGTCTGCGATGCAACCCCTCGGTGAGTCCTCTAAGAGTATTCGTACAGCTAGTCCCCCTTATCAGTTGTACTCTTGTGGGAATAGCTCTCTTTGTTTATAGTCCTTTTCATAGTTCACTTGTTATTACCTGTAGGGCAAGGTTTGGTTGAGACAGTTTACACTTACTAAGTTTAGCAGCTGTACAGTGTACAACGGATGCGTTGCCAATGTCTGCGGGGCAAGCCTCGGCGACCCTTCTGACTTTGAACAGCTGATTGTCCCTTAGGGCATCACTAGATAGGACAAGTTGTTCCAGGCCAGAGTAATTTAGACCTTAGGTCGACAGGGTAATTTTAGTGTTCAGTGTTCAATGTACTGTCCAGGTTGATTACTTTGTCCCGTTGTTAGCCGCTAACATTCAATATCCATAGTCTTGGGATATAGTCGCCTCAGTCTATTCTTTTGGAAGATGGGCTCACCTCTCACAAAAAGGGGAGGAATGTAGTAGGAACAGATTAAATGACTTGCCCATGGATCCGGGACCCGTAATAGGACCCCCCAGTTTTACACCAGAAGATCACCGAAGAGTGTCGTGTGCATCAGGGCCGAGCTGTAGATAGCCATCGAGGAGTCCATGTCCGATTGGAGCTGCCTGTTGGTGTGTTTGAGGTCGTACCACGAGGTGAGACTACTCTACCCAAATCTACTATAATAGATTAAATTTGTATATTTGAGGTCAAAGAAATTATATTTTAACATAAGAAGACATACTTAGGATATATTACAGGAACCTTATAATAACTTATAATATTCTGATACTGTAGAAGTGATAAATGAGATTTATTATGTACTAGCTGATAGACCCCGTATACCGGGCTTATTACCGGGGTTGGGGAGATTTATTAACTGAAATGTGAAATGATGGCTCATTTTTTTTATTCTAAAAGTTTTCTGATCGGTAAAAAAACGGGAAAATCACTCAAAATTATATTTATATTAAAAATTATTTATTTTCATATCGCATATGTCACTGCGGGGATAATAACCTTTAAAATGATGTATTGCACAATATTGTACACAACGCGGTTTTATAGAACATTGCGAACAAACGTAAACCGAATTCCTTTTATAAGTATTAGATGGTAGATTGCAAATTATGGAATGTACAGATATTAAACAATTTTGTGATTAAGTTGTGAAATAAAACTCTCTTAAAATCTTATTGTATTGTTTATCATTTTTATAACATTACTTGCATAATTTAACCATTAATAGCATATTGCTATTATACTAAGAGTTAAATGTGAGTACCAAATTAAAAAAAGCCTCAGTTTTTATGTATTGTATAATTATTTGGTCTGTTTGTTGACATGTTAAGCTCAAAAACTAAGACATTATGTATCATAAATGGTGGCATACTCGGGCGAAATAACTTTTAATTTAAATTCAAGCTTCTTTTGTAATAACTAGTCAATAATTAAGTAGCTTTTTCAGGAATGTAACCATATGAATGTGACCAAGCATTGAAGAAGTCACAAAGAAACAACTTCCTTTGTCTTTATTCAAAATGAACATTCGAAATGGTAGACCACAAGATAAATATTTTCAATAATAGTAAATTTTACTTATGATATACACAGCAGCATATTTCTAAAGATGGCCTGAAATATATATATATATATATATATATATATATATATATATATATATATATATTTATATGCAAATTTTGAAAAAAATACTTGAAATAACCCTCTGAAAGTAAAATCATGGTATTCTTGACCCCAGAATTCTATGTATACATGTACCACACCATATTTAAGATACTGGAAAAAAATTGATTTCTGCATGTGGCTAATTATATATTCAAAATGGCGGCCTGCAGGGCAAAATCACCAATGGTCACCTGGCAGACAACCAGATTCTGAAAGAGCATACCTCCAATTTAACAAAATTGTTACGTAGACAAATTGCTCATGGGAAAACTTTAGGCCGATCCGGGGGTCGATACCATGTTGGTGGCGCACAATTCCGGCGTACCAACCGCTTCGCTAGCAAAACCTGGTACGCCGCACTTGTGCGCCACCAACATGGGTTCGACTCCCGGATCGGCCCAATGTTTACCCAGGAGCAATTTGTCTCCGTAGCTACTTTCGGCCAAAGGGCATTTATTAAGAATATTCTTAAAATAATTATTACGAAAAAAACATGCGAACAAGGGTTTTGGGACGGACTATACCCTAATAACGTTAACATAAAAATCCTACATATGCAAATTACTTCCACAATCATCTTTGAAATGGGTTATTTATTCAAATGATAAATACATTATTAACATAACCTTTTATAAATATTCATTTAACATGCATACATTTTTTTGGAAAGTTAAATATTATAAAGGTGATAGCTGGTGCCATTCTTAAGCTATGAATGTGTTACGTTTGTGGTTGACATGGACAAAGTATTGTTGGATTACTGCCTTTAGTAAGTCCGGAATCACACATGAACATTTCTGTAAGCTCCGCACGGCTTCACATGCAACAAGGTGCATGCATGACAGTCAATACACAACAGATTGATATCTTATTAACTGAAAAAATCTAAAATCCCTGTATTCCTTTATGACTAAGGCTACTTATACCACGGCTCAGTTGCAATGAATACACACCTGTTTTCATGTAGGAGGATTTTTTTTCTAATTTTTATTGAGTAAGATCATGTATATATATATATATGTATTATGCATGAATTGTTCTAAATGTATGTCGTCATCCCTTTTTATGGATTTTTTACGCATTTAAGCTTTTAAAGAGATGGATATTTCGTTCACAGAGATCATTACAGATGTCTCCAAACATTTTTTCGTGAAGACCCGTTAAAATTTTGATTGCACAGAGAAGAAAAACTTGAAACACGTCATAGATAGGTAAAGCATGAACAGGTAATGGATAAACCTGGTCATATAGTGTCTGGTCTCTCATAGGGTTAACACATGCAGCAAAGCTCGGCGGAATGGGGCCGTTGATGTGTATTTTACAAAGCCATGTTGCTGCAGCAGCCTATCGTCTGTGATGTAAGGGTGGCAATCTGCAGCTTCTCTTGATCATCCCTTCATCTACACATATGTAAAGGAATCCAAATAACCGGAGACATTTTGTGAGTTGTGGCCATTCATCCGTTACAAGCAGACTAATTTTTTTTCAATTCTCAAACCCTTTGTCCAGCCTTGTTAAATACCTTGTTACCTTATTTTAAAATAAATTACCCGCAACTATTGACTTTATTAACTGTGCAATATATTTCTCTTGTTCATATACATGTCCGATACTTTATCATATGTATCATAAACCAACGTTTATCTGGATCGTGGGAACATCTTGTATCTGGTAATCCAGAGAGTTAGTAGATGGACGTGGTCTGTTTGTGCTTTCTCTAGTTTTGGGAAGTATTTTTCACGTAAGGGGCAGTTCGTTGTTTTTGGAATCTTTTCAATAACATATCTCAAGAAATTGAAGTTTATTCAATCATAAAAAAACTTTTTTTCAGTCTTTGCTTTAGATATCAAAAGATGGTATGTTAAATACTTCATATCCCAAAATATGATGCTAGCACATTAACCTTGATAAGACTCAATCATTCAAACAAATATGTGCATGGTCAATTATTTATTAAATTATGTAAATCATATCTTTATTATTTGAGAAATTAACCCAATTTAAAGACAGATTTTGGGCCTGATTTGCACAAAAAGACATCATACTGAATGCAACTTGTACAAGTACTACTAGTCCTGTCATCCAGTCTTTCGAGAAAGACCGTGGTATGTACACTGATAAAAAAAGGCTAACATTGCACATTTACAAAAACATCCTGCTGGAGCAAGGAGTGCATCTAAAAAAATCGCTATTTTTTAATCTAACATGGGTGATAAGGGAAATCTTTCATTGGGCTCTGTAACAAAATTTTTTAAATAATCTGAACTCATTTTTTGAATATGTGCAACAATAAAATCACGGGCAGTTCTGTACATTCGCGTTGGATACGAAATCCCACCTAGAGCCTTGCCTAAGTTATCCCGATATTTCTGTTCTGAGTGTGATCATAAGTAGTGTGCTGAATGTTTTGTATTAAGACTCGTGAACAAATATTATATCTCTGAATGAGAGACAAAAAAGAAAGAAACTGCACATTAAACTAGAATTTATAGAACATCACACGGAAGTAACGGGTATCTCGAAAAGATAGTATAGTCCTATCTGGATCTCCTTTTCTCAATTGAGGCAAGATGAATAACTCGGACTGGGGTTTTCAACGGTCATGCAGCAAATGCATTTACATTAAATATTTTGGTGAAAATTACTTTTCTGCATTGAGCACATTATAACAATGTATATTCCAACAATGTATAGTTTACCTAATCCCCCCCCCCCTCCACAAAAATAAACTAGATGACCAGAGGTCACGCGCTTGCCAGAAATAAAACGTTGAGGTTTGAGGCAATAATTGCTAAGAATAATGAAAGATGAATATAATGAGATGGGTTTATGTGGTTATAATTTATTTTGACAAATATATGATGAAAACGCGATGTTAGGGTGATTGATGACTTTGACCTTTCACAAACCTCAAGATTTTCGCCAAGCAATTAACAGAAAAAGAAAAAAAGAAAGAATATTGGGTTTGTAAAATAAATAAATAAATATGATTTTTAAAAATAAAATATGGTGTGTTTTTCATGACTTTGTCCCGAGGTGGGTTCTCGGAGGGAATATGTGAGGGAGCGAAAAAGTTGATTGGCATACTTTTTGGGGTCGGTGTACATATGTTATATTTATATTAATAATACATTTTTTTGAGGGGGTCTATAAGAGCGTGAATTTGGTTTTCATGGCTTGGAAATTAGTGTTTGTGGTGATCCATGAGGATAATGTTTTAAGGAATATTGCGTGGCTGGGGTAAATAAGAATGTAAGTTGGTATATATATAAATATATTGTACAAATATTGAGGTTCTTTTATATCCGGAGAGATCTGAGAGGCCGGTATGAAGGCCTAGGCTTTTTTTTTCGGCACGTTGCCGCAGCGGGTAACGCCGTTTAGGCTTGTGTATGTGTTTCGTTTCACGGAGCAAATTTTGGGTATATCGGGTGTCTGAGTATCTGAGAGGCTCTGTTGGTGTAAGGGGTTAGTTGAATATTCAGGGCCGTGTTTAGGGTGTGTGGGAATTGTAGAGGCCCGGGGTGCAAATGTTACTATTATAACATCTATCGGACTGAATAAGGAAAATTCACTGTGGGCCGGAAGGTATATGGCCCATTAAGATGATATTGAGCATATATGAAAGCTGCCGAACATGTGTGAAAGCGCCGTGCTGTTTGAGATGGCTGTGAGAGAAAAGACGAGATTGATGGATCCCCGGCGTGGGTCGTGCCTTTAGGCCCGGAGACACCAGTCCTAGCTGGAATCGCCACGGGACGTACACTTTCAAAATCCTAGTATAGGAAGGATAACCACGCTTCACGATAGGCCTATTATTCAGTTTAAAAGTAGGAGAATCCACGAAGAATTCATGGAGGATTTCCAGAGTTTCTGTATATGAACTGAAAGTTTAAAATAAAACATTAAAGTCATTTTTAACCTGCGCCTATATATTTCTTTACATATTTATTTCCACTCTTTAAGTTACCGATTTAATTGACAAATTTGATGCTTTTTGAAGATATGACTGCTTGTGATAACAAAAGTGTAATAAGGCAAAAAAAGATATGGTTCTCAGGCACCGCCCGCGTCAATTTTAACCCCCCGCATCAAAAATTTTTTTTATTTCATCTTTCTAGAAGATAAAATAATACAATTTTGATAAGATTTCCTTTGTTATTTAGTGCTTTTATCTGTTTAGCAAAACACATTTTATTATCATGCTTTTCCCTGATCAAATGACACTTTTATGGAATCATACATGCAAGAAAGGTAATAATTCACCCGCCCGCACTGATTTTTGAAAAAAACGTGCCTGAGAACCATATCTTTTTTTTTGGCTTATTTGGTTTCATTTAAAAAGTGCAAATGTGTCTAAAATAACTAGAAAAATGCCATTTCAAAGTTCTTCGATAAACTTGACCTTTGACCTATATTAACCAAAAACAATATGCTTCCAGGACGTATGGTTTTCAATCATCCCATTAAGTTTCAGATTATTGCTACAAAATTGTGACTAGTAGAGTGGGGACAACCAAACACACAGACACATCCACAAACAGACATGTACGCAACTGACCAATCCGCTTGCAGAAATGGAATGAACGAAACCTTGAGCTGAAGCATTGCGAAGCGGTCTAACGTGGGTTTTGATACAGGGATTCATTTGACCGTTTTTGTACCAAAAAACCTGTCGTCGGTCGTCATAGTGGGATGGTCATGTTAACGCAAGATCTTATATTATGATTTACATATAACATATTGCTGGGGAAGAAAAGAAACATCATTAAGAAAAACCTTCTCCCCCACTACCTGATTCTGTAGTTTACCTCTCCATTAGCAGATGGCGAAACTATCCGGGCTACATGTCGGGCGCACTCTTATTTTGAGTGATCCCTCTGAGCGCTCATGTTGAATGAGTCAAGCCCCTAAGTGGTCCTTAAATGTTAAGTCCAGAACTGAGGACACTATTTCTACTGCGTGAAGTGTTCTTTGAAAAGAAAGAAACAGATAACATGATAGCATAACTATATAGTCAATTAATCCAGGACAGAAGTGTTAACTATGGGATCAGGTGGTATATATATATATATATGAGACCCAGAAAGTTTAAACGCTTAAGGATTCTTAGCACCTTAACTCACGGTGCTGTGATCCCGAGAAGTGAATCAATGATCGGTGGAAAAAAATATGTCTGCCACTGGACAACGTTAATAAATCTGTTCAGCGAATTCTCACTTCATTGTCTTCATAGTGGAGCGGATAACTATTGATTGGTATAGGAAAAGTACAAATGGTGATGCAAGAATGAAATTTGGCAGAAAGGCTTTTCATGTTACTCAGACTGAAAATAAAGGCCTGGCCACTGAGAATTCCGCAAATTTCCAAGAAATTTTCAAATGGCCGCCAATGACATCTTTTTTTCCCACAAATGATCCTAAAGCAGGCTGAACTACCATCAAATTATAATTAAATGTTAATTTTCTGGCTCAAATATTGTTTTCAGTTGACACCAATTATTTTTGACAGATACGTAAATGAAAAATATCCAAAATGGCCACCATTTTTCAAGACGGCCGCCATTATTGACAAGTCTTTAAGGAAGTTCAACTTTGAGAAAAAAAAAGTCATGTAATATATCGATTTGTGGTAATTTGACCGTGCTGAGTTTAATTTAACCAGAGATTCGATTAATCCCTTTTTATTATGTTCTGTGATTCTGACACTTACAAGTTTAATTTGCCTCGTTCATCAGGCTTACAGAGTAGTGATTCATGAAAGTAGGTGAACATTGTCAGTTATTTTTGTTGTTGTTATTTCTACAAATATTGAACTATTGAAATGTACTTTGTTGCTATTGAATTTTCTTAAATTAAGTTACAACTGTGAATATTTGCAACAATGTTAGATTATACAAAATAGGTCTTAAATGTGTAGCCTATATCTTTTAACCTACTGAAATGTAACTAATGCTATTTACAAAGCATACCATGCAAAAAGGGAGAAACTTACCTAAATCACCAAAAGTGTACAGCACATAGTTCCATTACCTACAACATGTAGAGGCAAACTGAGTAAGATTTGAAGTGACTTGCAATTGTATCAGAGAAAAATAAAAAAAAGATACAAAATGCAATAAATTAGACATCTCTAACCTTAAGGGTAATTGAGTATTCAATATTTCAGCCAAACCTGGCTTATTCTAGTTTGACAGCAAAGAGTGTGAAATTTAACTAGATTTACCACTGTTTCACTGACAGCTTTTCAAATGCTAACTAATGCAAACACTTTATTGCTTTTAAAGTGACAACATTATAAAGTAAATTGGCAGCCGCAAGGCCAACAAAGAAACAAAAAGATCAAGGCAAAGACCAAGTCAGACATTATGTTATGCAGTATAAACGACGAAATGAGCTATAGTTTATGTGGCTTTGATCATTTTTTTTTTTTTTTTTTTTTTTACAAATATACGAGGGAAAAAAATGTTTGGCCTTGAGAGTGTAATACAGTCGTGCTTTGTCAGAGCAGGGAGTACAAGACTTTACATTAACTAAATATTACATGTTTCAGTTGTAGTTTACATTGTCCTATACTATGCATTGTGCTGAAGTTTATACACAGTATCATATTTTCATGAAGGTTTTTTTAACTACCTCTTTTGTTTCAAACTGGTCTTCTGTTATTGAGGTTTACTGAGGTATTTTTTTTTCATATGAACCCGACAACTTTTGAAGCTCTGCATAATTTCCCCTGAAATTTGATACATAAATTGTTAGTACCAAATCTTACTGGACCAAGAAAATCGGTGACCTTGTCATTGACCTTCAATATAAAATCAGCCAAAATCTTGGAATTTTCTTTAAACCATCTAACTATTTGAGTTTTTTTATATTTCTTCTTGAAATCTGGTAGACAAATTGTTCATGCCATAATCTTTGAAATGTCGGAAAGCACGTGACCTTGTCTTTAGTCTTCAAAGTCAAATAAACAAAAATCTAGGATTCGTGTGAACCCCTTAATCTATAAGGAATACAGGAACTCTCGGCCCCAGACACACTCGGCCCAGAGACACTCGGCCCACAGGTCCGATTCAAGCCCCGGGAAACCCCTCGTTAACACAATTGTTCCCGTAGTTATCAGGCTAGTTATCCCCTCAATTAAGATCCACCCGACATGCATGGAGTAGTGCCTTGGTCGTGTAAAAATACCGGTACTTGAATGTCACGAAGCAACAAAGCTGAATTTTCTATGAATAAATATATTAGGCACCCACAAACTTTACAAAAAATATATAGATACAGATTATGAAACCGTGTGAAACCGTGCATAATTCTGAAACAATCAAAAGCATATTTCAATGATAGTCCAAATAATAATATATTATATATATATGTGTATATATATATATATATACATGCATGTTTATATATATGTGTGTTATTTAGCATATTTTGTTGTCAAATTCGACACACAAATTTATTCTACCAAGAACTCGGGTGAGGTCGAAAACAAGTGAACTTGACCTTGATCTTAAAGGTCAAATAAGCGGAAATCTATGATTCTTATGAAACCATAACTTATGAAATATAATTTTCAAAGTCAAATCAGCCAAACTAAGGTTTTGGCGAACTTCATAACTATTGTGGTATTGTATTTTTTATGTAGATTTGGACACAAAAGTTGATAAGGCAAGCTCTGGGATTAGTTTGAAAACTTGTGACCTTTATCTTCAACTTCAGGGTGAAATAAACAAGATTTCTTGTTAACCCCATAAACATTGAAGGACTTTTTTTCTCCAATTTGACACACAAGTTGTTTCACCCTAATTATCGGAGCAGTTCTATCACTGGTAACCATGTCCGCAACAAACGTAACAGTAATGGCCACATAGCTTTCTATGGCCATAATGAAAAGACAGGTGTATACACCAGGCAATGTTTCATTTGTGACAAGAAACATTAATTCCATACTGGTTTAACATTTTTCAGGCATTCAAAAACAAAGGAAACCACACTTTCCTGTTAATATAGGACTTCTTTTGTTTGCAAAAACAAGATATCGCAATGGTATGTTACGAAGACAAATTGTTGAGGGGAAAATTCTGGGTTGATCCGGGATTCGAACCCATGTCGGTGGCGCACAAGTCCGGCCAGCAAAGCATGCTTCTCTAGCGTGACAGTTCGGTCCCCTTTTATATCACCCCGTAACACACCCCCTCTTAAGAGCGTTCTGCTATCAGTACAAGATTAACTCTCCCAGGAGTCACACTTTGGTGAGCTTATTCCCTGGGCCACAAAGTTTATCGTCACGTTGGACGAGCCCCCATTTTTTTAGAAGACATATAGTAGGGAGAAAGGTCTGGGCCGATCCGGGATTCGAACCCATGTCGGTGGCGCACAGGTCCGGCGTTCCAACCGCTTCGCTAGAAAAGCAAGCTTCTCTAGCGAGACAGTTCGGTTCACTTATTTATGTCACTCCGTGACACACCCCCTCTTAAGAGCGTTCTTCTATCAGAACAATATTAATTATCCCAGGAGTCACACATTGGTGAGCTTATTCCCTGGGCCACAAAGTTTACCGTCACGTTGGACGAGCCCCATTTGTTACGAAGACAAATTGCTCAGGGGAAAAAATTGGGCCGATCCCGCTTTCGAACATGTTTGTGGCGCACAAGTCCGGCGTACCAACCGTATCAGCATTAACTATGATAATAAATAGTTTATTCAAGTATAAAGGCCTCCGGCCCACAGAACCATAAAATCAAGATAACATCACTTAACATGATAATTTATGGTGCTTAACCTTGGCGATGCACATGCGTTAAAAGTCAACTGAAATAAATTGGTACAAGAAGGTAATAAATAAAAATAGTTTAAAAAATATTCCAACAGTTTGCAAATATGTGTGTAAGGCTTACATATATGAATAAATGAAAAACATTATAACGTGTCCTGGATAACAATGAACTCTTAGCTAACACACATGTACAGGACGGAATACAAACAAAGACGCTGAAATCGCAAGGCAGTGTAAGTGCTGCCATCTACCATCAGATAAGTGTATCAACTAGACTTTATCTTAATTTTGGTGATACACATGCATTATAAATCAACTAATATTAAAATTTTATATAACAGATTGTCACAAAACGAATAAAACAAAAAAAAATAAGAAGAAGAAGAAATTCCAACAGTTCGTATATCCGTGTGTAAGACTTACAATACACCAGTAAATGGAAATAACATTGTTACGCGTACTGAAAACAATTTATGAACTCTTTACAATGACATATGACATTTTATCAACACCTGCTGAAACTGCTTGGTAAGGTAAGTGCTGCCATCTATAATGAGATGAGTGTATCAACTACATTTAACTCTAACCACTTGTGAAGTAAATAAGAAACATAAGACTCAAGGATTATTATATAACAGCCCAAATAGGTAGCAGATTTGTAAAACAAATCTACTTCATTATAAATGTAGGAAACATACAATAAATAGATGTGAATATATATCACCAGAAGTATGTTTTTAAATAATAATTTTTCAGTTTGAGTTCTTATTATTGGATAGTGATTTGTGCATGTAACCATTCAGACTAGATTATTTCAGTTTTAAAATTTGAGCAAGTGTTTTTCATATATCAGCACAGTGTTACCCTAATCCTTGGTTAATATACAGGTCTCTTTTTCTGAAAGAGTAGTGTATATACATTGCCAAGTTATTCAAAGCATAGACATTTTTGCATGAAATAAGATGAATAAAATTTTCTTTGTTTCTTCCAACAATATATTCACTTAAAAATTTTCTCCTTAAACATGCATATAAATTACATTCCATTATAAAATGAAATTCATCTTCAATAACACATTCCTTGGTTAAAACAAAAGATACATATACGTTCTGATTCAGAGATTTTATGCCTTCTACCAGTCTCTATTTCAAGATCATGGAGTGAGCATCTTAATCTAGTTAAACTCTGCCTGTGTTTCACATTTGGCACACAAGACAGATATTTTTCAGTTTCTAGTAAGGATTTATATTGTATATAAGTTTGTAACCTTTTATTTTTTGTCATTTGATGCTGCCATTCTTGTAAACAAATATCATGAGCTCGCAATACTTTGAGGAATACATCAACATCACCAACATCTTGGATAATCCAAATATAACCAAATCCATAGGAATAAATTAAATTTTTCACCTGTGTTGCCCAATTTCTTCGGCCAACTGCATCCAACTGATACAAACAGTAGTAAGCTTGTTTCACAAGCCTACTGTCTGGCATGTGTAATATTTTAATCCAATATTTTATCAATTTTATAATACAATATATTTTAACTGGAAGTCTTCCACATTCACCCAAGACAGCAGCGTTTGGTGCTGATGAATTCAGCTTAAGCAGAAACTTGCAAAATTTAGTTTGTACTCTTTCTATATCATTACATTTACCTCCTCCCCAATATTCACTTCCATATGTCAGTACAGGCATTACCATTGTATCAAAGATATGAAATAGTTGAGAGATTGATGTAGATTTATAATTATTAGAATATTTCTTTATTACACCTATTGCTTTCTGTGCTTGATTTGCCTGGTATTTGTGACATTTAGACCATTTAGCAAAACTTGAGAAAATTGTACCAAGATATTTATAAGAACTAATAGTTTCGATATATCAATTCATAAATTTCCATTTCTCACATTTTCTCAAATTCCCACCATTCCTAAATACAACCACCTTTGTTTTTCCTAGATTCAAGTTCATGTTAAATGTTTGACAGAAACATTCCAAAGTATTTATGTGCTTTTGGAGATTCCCGACTGTGTCTGCCAACAGAACAATATCATCCGCATACATAAGCATATGGAGATTTGATGCATCTTCTGTTAAAGATATACCTTGCTGCCCAGATTCATGAATCAGATTGTATAGTTCATTCATAAAAATAATAAAGAGAGTGTGACTGATCATACACCCTTGTCTGGTCCCAATCTCACATTGAAAGTAATCAGACAGGCCTGTTTCTGATAAAACACATGATTGTAGTTGAGTATACATTGAATTGATAATTTTCAGAAAGTTTCCTGTTACACCACTTTTTTGTAAAACACACATCAATAAATTATGTCTAATGCTGTCGAAAGCCCTGGAAAAATCAACAAATAATGCATAAACTCTGCCTCGTGGTTTTGTAATGTATTTTTGTATTGTGGTCATAAGAATAAACATGTTATCAGTAGTACTACGGTTCCCCCTGAATCCTGCTTGTTCCTCCACAAGTATGTTCTCACTCTCAGCCCATTTTACCAACATGTTATTTAATATTTTACAGAAAATTTTCCCTAAACAGTTTAATAATGAAATTCCTCTGTAGTTATTAATATCACACCTGTCACCATTTTTGTAAAGAGGAATAATGATTGCCTGTGCCCAGTTTTAGGATATATTCCACAACTAAGGACTTCATTAAATAATACTACCAACATGTCCTGATGGTTATCAACATTATCTTTGTTATCAACATTAACTATGATAAGGTATTTGAGATAACCAAACAATTTGGTGAGTCAGTGGTAAAGGTGGTAGCTGAAGAGGGTGTTGTTTGTCCCACAAATCTAAGAAATGTGATATTCACCACGTGTACGGTTGATAACTTGGATCACAATCCTAGTGCCACAACTGTCCAGACGTCCTTTCTTGGAACGAGCATATCTTTCTTCCAGCATCTAGGCACTGACAACGGAAGACAAGCGTGTAGTCTCCTTCTGACTGAATCACCAAAAACAAGATCAAAACAGGTTCGAGCTCTTCCGGAGTACTAAAGAAATGTGCCTTCAGCCCAATTCAAAACGGGAAATCCTTGTCCAACATTTTCACAGGGTAAAGACAATAAAACACCCACAAGCAGTTTGAGTATGAATGGCTTTAGAAAGATGGTCTTTCCATACAGTATTTGTTTCATGGTCTGTTCAGCATGCCCCCATCAGGATACAAAGAGTTTAAGGTAAGTTTAACATCAATTATGCCTCTAATTCCTGAGGCAGCACACTCGGTGCCGATGATCAAGCATTCAATGAACATTGAGAAAATGACCACCCAGCCGTTTCGCTGGTAAACAAAATGTCAATAATGCTAAATAATACAACTAACATTTTCATGACTTTTTTAACTGTTTGCTCTTACAATGTAACAGGATTAAAGCGAACTAATAGTCAAGACTTCATAAAGAACATGTTAGAGAAATATTCGATTGATATTCTGTTCCTCCAGGAAACCTGGCTCCTAGAGACGCAGTTGGATCTACTTGGGGACCTGAGTCAGGATTTCATGTTTACTGCTAAATCAGGGGTTGACAGCCAGTTAGACGTGTTGATAGGCCGCCCCTATGGAGGAGTAGCAATAATGTGGAGAAAGCACTTATCTCATAGAGTTACTCCTGTAGAAACTGGTCATAAGAGATTATGTGCTGTTCAAGTTATGGATTCAAACATAAATGCTATTTTCCGTGTGACACAAGGACAAACAGTGTGGACGCAGAATTTTTAGAGTGTGTAAATGCAATCGAGTCGCTCATGCTAGAAAATACATATGATGCATTTATAATAGGGGGAGATCTTAATATTGTCGTAGATAGACTGAGCGGTAACTGCAAATATCTTAAATTATTTGCTGAAAATAATGACTTAGTGTTTGCATGGGACCTCCGACAAACGGTGGCCGAGGATACATATGAGAGCTATGGTGGTTCAGCGAGCTCCATTATTGACCATTTCTTAGTTTCTAGTTCTCTAACGGACCACATTGTACATGGATGCGTCGTGCATGAAATAACAAATTTGTCTGATCATAATCCTATTATTTTAAAATGGAAAATGATGGATGAAAGATACACGCACAGTGATGACAGGCATTATCATAACAAGATAAGCTGGAGTCGTGCCAAGGATATTGATATAACAAAATATAAAAGCATAGTGAATACACGAAAGAATGAGATCTGTGTACCTGTTTCTGCAGTATATTGTAGGGATACAATGTGTCATTCAAAAGTTCATAAACAATACTTGGACAAGTTTTATGATGATATCTGTAATATACTGATTCATTCGGCAGAAGCAAGTATCCCTAAGTGCCAGCCTAAACGTCACTGTAAACCATACTGGGATAGATATGCACAAAAAGACAAAAATACGGCCCTGTTTTGGCATCGTCTCTGGTTGGAGAATGGCCGTCCAACTGAAGGCGTGGTCGCCGACATCAGGAAACGTACGCGTGCGAACTATCACAAATCAGTACGAAAGCTGATAAAACATGAAGAAAATCTTCGTTACAAACGGATGGCTGATAAGATATTGGAAAACAAATCCCGACATCTATGGACAGAGGTAAATAAACTGAAACTAAGAGCTCGATCAGGGGCACCTGTGATTGACAATGCAAATACGGCCTACGACATTGCAGACGTCTTTAAAAATAAATTTTAGACAATTTATAACTGTAACCCCACAGATAAATCCGAACTTGATGCTATTGAAATGGAGATCATTCGAAGAATAAGGTTTGGTATATGCGATTCATCTGCTATCATTACGGCGAAAATGGTACAGGAAGCTATAGACATGCTGAGACATGGCAAATCGGATGGAGATATCGGCATGGACACCGATAACATCAAACATTCTCCTCCAGTTTGCGCAGTTATGTTATCTTTATTATTTTCAGGAATGCTTACGCATGGTCACATGCCAGAGAATATGTTAAAGTCTACAATTGTGCCGATTCCAAAAAATAAAAATGGTAATCAGTGTTCTAGTAACAATTATAGAGAAATATCGCTTTGTAGTGCAATAACGAAACTGTTTGAAATGATAATCTATAATATGTTTCATGACTATATGAAAACGAGTGATCTGCAGTTCGCCTTTAAAGCAGGGCATTCGACAACTATGTGTGCAACTGTTTTGAAGGAAGTGGCTATGTATTACAACTCTAGGGGTAGCGATGTTTACTGTTGTATGGTGGATGCCACAAAGGCTTTTGATCGATTACAATTTGGTAAACTGTTCAAAGTTATATTGAAAAGAGAATTTCCTCCTTGTGTCATTCGAATTTTGTATGAAATGTATAGGAAACAAAGAATAAGCGTGAAGTGGATGAACTGCCATTCGGTCAGTTTTTCAGCCACAAACGGAGTGCGACAGGGAGGAGTGGTAAGCCCACTCTTATTTAATAGGTATCTTGATGTTCTTGTCAATGAGCTTAAAAAAGATGGAACAGGTTGCCATATTGGACACTTATATTCTGGATGTCTGGCCTATGCGGACGATCTCACGTTATTGAGCCCTTCGGTAAATGGTCTACAGCGCATGCTAGACAGGTGTGAAATTTTTGGAAAAGAATATGGCGTCAAATACAATGCTGCAAAGACTGTTTGTATAAAATTTACGAGTAAATCTAGTCGCCGTGATAACACTGAGCGTGAACCAGACCTCACATTATGCGGCACAAAACTCGAATGGCAGAATAGTGTAAGCTACCTGGGGATAGTCATCAGTGGCGAGATGGACGACAAACATGATATTGAGACCAAATGTTGTGACTTCTATAGAAGAGTTAATGCCTTAAGCGCCAATTTTGGAAAACTCCCATGTGAAGTCTTAGGTACGTTATTTAATGCTTACTGCACCTCGTTTTACGGGTCTCAGTGCTGGGATCTAAATTGTAAAGCCATTGACCAAATTTCAGTAGCGTACAATAAAGGACTGAGGAGGATATGGCAGCTACCGAGGACTACTCATAGATATGTGGTGTATGGTATAAGTAAGAAGCCCGATCTAAGAACTCAGTTAGAGAATCGTTTTATTAACATGTTTAAAAACATGTTGAAATCTAATAATTTATTGAAGTTTGCATCTACTCGTGCACTGTCGGATTTGTCGAGTAGTATTGGTAACAATTGTGCATATCTAATGGTCAAATATAACGTTAGGAAATGTAATATTTGTAGCATAGATAATAGAAATATAAAACATATACTGACAACAACACAGATGTGCATCGCTGACGTCGTCCATGAAGCCATTTCTGTGCGCGATGGCTTGGCTGATATACAGACACTAGACTATGCTATGATAACAGCTCTAATTGAAGAGCTGTCAACTGGAAATTAACTTACGGCTGTCCAATAGCCTTTCGCACTATATTCTTTTCTGTTATTTATTCACTTTATTGCACATTACTTATGTCTGTACATGTAAATGTACGAAATAAATATTATTATATAGTTCCTAAACACTGGACAAATCCCAGTGCTCACAGCAGATCAGCCGTTGTTTGCTATTGCTAAACAGGTGCAATGGCAGTGGCCATCACTTTACAGCAAAGACAAAATGTTTATCATGTTTAGAGGCTTGCACATTGAGATACTTGGGGATCTGGTGAAGGACGAGTGCTCTTGTAGAAGCAGAAGTTGCAAAGGCTGGAACTGCGGATTCCTTTCTTACAGCATCACATGTAGCAATTTCTTTCATTGCTCATCAGGGCACAGCATGCAGTCTGTATCAGTTAGCTGAAGCATCTTACAAAAGTACCCTCGGCAAGCAGAATCGAGAGAGACAGTTGTATTATCATTTGATGATTGGCGCATAAAACGGGAGTCTGAATCCGAAAAGTTCCAATTTTGGAACTTAGTCCTTCAGTTGGAACTTTCTGTTCTTCTCTTCGTAAGATCCTGTCCAGAAAAACTTTCAGTTGTACAAAGAATCCATCAACCAACTCATTCCATTTTTTTTTTTTTTTTTTTTTTGGTTTAGACCATGTGCATTTTGTCAGGCGGCTGATCGTTCATTTAAGAGACATGGAAAATCTTGAACAAACTTCAGCACTGGGTAAAGCAATTGAAATGGGTAGTTTTGTTGTCCAAAAGACATCCCAGGCATTTTCTTGGATTGCATTTGACCAAGCCCATGAGCAAAATAATCCAATCTTCAAAGGAGATGGAGGAGCGATTGGCTTGACAGAGGATGAATTAGCATTGTGGTTATGGACTTAAGCCGGTCCTGAGGTAAAGCAGTTAATTGGCACAACAAAAACACTCAGCCACTGGGTCACTTTCCTCAGAGTTAATGAGAATAAAACAGAGCTCTTTGAGTTTTTGGCAATGAAAATTGCTTCACTCGAAACATGTAATTCAATTATTGTGACAACTGGGAGCTCCGCTCTATGTAACATGAGACAGCCTGATATATCTTAATTACAAAACTTTATGCAAGAGGAGGCGGACACAAGACTGTTCCTGCATATTGTCTTGCTGCAGAACATGGGGCAACAAACATAATCATCTTCAGTTGTTATACAGATGTAGTGGTTATTGTAGTGTCACTAATGAAAAGCTATGGTGGTCTGGAGAAGCTTTGGATTTTTATGGGCAAAGTAAAGAAACTGATGTGGATTCCTATCCTATTCAGTTGCTTTTGCAATAGGAACAAAAGGCTTCTGCGCTTCCCCTTTTCCATGCTGTTTCAGGCTGTGTCATTTTTCTCACAGAAAGGGCAAAAATTCTGCTTGGCAAACTGGTCTGTGTTTGAACAGGTGACCGGTACCTTCACCCAACTTAGTTCTACAGCTGAGGCCTTTCATGATGAAGATTTAGTGATGCGGGAAGAATTTGTCAGTCTTATGTATGCCACAGGCAGCACCAGCAGATAGTAACAGATCATGGCTTGATTTCTTCGCCAGGAAGCAGCCTCCATATGAGCCAATTCCTTCAAAACGTGCACCCTTAAAGACGCACAGCAAGAGGGCTGCATTTCAATCAGGGCATATTTGGTGTCATGCAATCCAACATTACCTAGCCCAACAGACTGGGGATGGCGCCAGGTTGATGCCGCTTTTGGACCTTACTGGACAGACCTCCCAACTGTTACAAATTCCTGCCAGGCGCTAACTTGCTGTGGATGCTAGAAGAAATGCTCTGTCATGTCCAAATGCTTTAAGGCAGGGCTTAGTTGGACAAGCTGCACTTGTTGTAACTGTTAAACGTTACTGGATTTGCATGTTCATTATGTAGTTGGTTGATCGTTTGTTCTCATCCAAAATAAGGACGATTTACTTTGCTTCTTCCTTAACACTATAAAGGATTGCATAAGTGGTATTCGTAGGCTGTAAGTTTTTTTTTTTAATGGTTCATTCCTATTAAAATAACGATGTGTATTTCTTGTCACTCGCCTTTGATGCTTTATAAAGGGATGGACATGTAGCATTTGTGGGCAGGAAGATTTTTTCAACTGGTTTGTCCCCATTAAAAATCAGGAAGGCGTGTTCCTCGGCTCTTTTTTTTTTTTTTTTTTGCTTTTTTAAAGGAATGGACGGATGGGTGTTATGTGGCATTCGTAGGCCGCAAAAATTATTCAATTGATTCATCTCCATTAAAAATCAGGAAAGCGTTTTCCTTGACTCTTTCTTTTGAAGTTTTATAAAGAATAAGGCGTTCAGAGGCTCTCCATTTAATTACCCAGCTTCTTTTTACTAGCAAACATTTTAAAAATTCTTCTGCAGACGGCGGGAAGGCAGTATTGTGTTCAAATGATAGAAGTGAATCACAACCATTCGCTGATGATCAATATATCTTTATTCTTCTGGTTTCACTGTACAACTGACTGTCGGGTGTGTTAAACCCAGCTATTTAACCCTGACCTATGTACTAATTAGCCAATGAGTGATCTCCCCTTACTGTCCAATCAACGCCTAGCATAACGATCGTGAGGCTCGTTCCGCCTGATCGATTGCAGCTGTGATCCCCTGGCAACCATAGGTAGTGTCCCTAACAACAGGCTGTCTTATCCTGTCTAAATGGTATCGCCTGCAGTACGATCCCGTAGCGACCACTGGTGGCGTCCTTGCCTACATATATAAATAAATATAAAAGATCGTATAACACCATCCCCGGCTTAACAAAATTTGGTCCTCCAAATGATAACTGTTCAATAAGAAAAGTTAAAAATATTATAAAATATCTCGAAACTAGCACATCGTGAATTAAAGAGTCTATGTATTGGTTCGTAAACATATGATAGAGAGTGGATAAAAATTGAGAGTTAATTATCGCTTTCTTCCTCGCTTTCGTCCCCAAGGGCATGGAATTCTTGAAGTGCTCGTTGTCCAATATTACACTCTGGTTCCCACGTGGTTTCTTAAAAACCTTTCCATTTCACTTTGTAGTGTTTGTCTTTGCCCACGCCTTTACAAGCCAATAATTTGTCAACTTCGTACCACTGTTCAGATGTCGCTGTGGTGTTTTCTTCTGACGTAGTAGCTGTTGGGGTTGAATTCTCACCAGTAGCTGTATCCGGATTGATGGACAAGGGCCGCGTTTCCGGATCACTGTACTCCTTGAGTCGGTCCGCGTGTATCAGCGAGGGAAGGCGTTTGTTTGTGTCACTGTGATTCAGTGCGTACGTATCATTTGGTCCGCATTCAACAATATAAAACGAGCCTGTCCACCGAGGAGTTAATTTTGAACTGAGGCCTACAGGGACCCTGGTGTTTTGTAACCACACTAGCTGATCTACGCGGAATCGGGGTGACTGGGCACGTCGACCGTGACGTTGTTGGTACGTTGCTTGCGACCGTTCAATGTTTGATTCAGCTATTTCTCTGGTTATGTACAACGATTTCCGGAGTTCTTGGACGTGTTGGTGATAATTTCCACTAGTTGCTGAGGTGTTATCTGGAAATATGTTGTCGACAGGCAATCTCATTTCTCTGCCAAACACCAGTTCATACGACGAAAACTGTGTGGACTGTGTTGCTGGAGTGTGCCGTAAACCCATAAGTATTCCTGGCATCAGTTTATCCCAGTTTGTCTGGTCTTGCTTTATGTATGCCCTCAGTGCTTATTCAATGGTGCTATTTGTACGCTTGCATGCGCTTTTGGTTTGCGGGTGGTATGCACTGGTTTTGAGTCGTTTGACATCATACATTTTGCATAACTCTATAACAATGCGCGACAGGATATTCTGTCCCTATCTGAAAGGAGGGCTTTTGTGCACCTTATCTACAGAATATATCATTATGAAGTATTCGCGCAATAGTTCCCGCATCTTGTGAGCTGATGGGAAAAGCCTCGCAGTAATATGAAAAACTATCTACACACAAAAGGATGTATTGGTTGCCTGAGTCTGTTTTGGTGATAGGTTCCAAGACGTCGACATGCCACCTTTAAAAAATTCCGACCACTGGTAATGAGTTTAGCGGAGCGGGTTTTTTACCATAGTTTCTTTTTGAAATTTGACACACTTTACATGTATTTACGAAAGTTTTCTCTCCAGAGTCATCAAGGTGGATGCTTGGCCTGGTAGGAACTTATATGGTGCCACACTTGAGAAAATAAGATCCTTTTATAGTGAGGAAAATCATGACTTAAGAGAAAAAGCAACTAGCAATATAGCCTCAGTACAAGAGCAAGTGTCTAACCGGGGGTTTCAAGGCATGGGAACACCGAAACGAAAACTATCTGAACAGTCACCAAATCAGCAAAAACATACAAGCTTAAGAGTTTCACTGAAATCTCGCAGATATGACTTTAGCCTACAATCTGAACAAGGAGGTATCGTCGAAGATCGTGTTTTTGAAGAAAGTGATGGAGAATATTATTAACAAAGTACAAAAAAAAATAAAATAAAATAAAGGATATAAATACGAAAGACAATGGAAAACCACATGACAGATTTGAATAGACAATTAAATATATGTTCATTAAATATAAGGGGTCTTAATAATAATGATAAAAGGAAGAAATTATATACATGGTTAACATATAGAAATGTTCATATTACTTTTTTACAAGAAACCTATCGCACTATAATATCATCGAATATAATTAATAATTCATGGAAAGGTCAAATATTTCATAGTTATGCATCGTCACCACATAGCAGAGGTGTTGCAATACTATTATCAGATAAAATAAATAAAAAAAAATCTTAAATATTCATTGCTGTAAAAATGGTAGAAAAATACTGTTGAATACGGAATACAAAGGTAAAAAATTATGCTTAGTATGTGTTTATGCACCGAACAAAGAAGGGGAACGGAAACTTTTCTTTGAGGACTTAGAGAAATAGGTAATGGAAAAAAGTGATTCTTTAAGGTGTATCATTATGGGAGGTGATTTTAACTGTTGTCTGCAAGATGATGATAGGAGCACGATGTCACATATGGCAGACCAAAGTAGAATAATATTGAAAAATATGTTAAATACTTTAAAGCTAACTGATATATGGAGTTGTTATGGCAGGTTAAATAACCGATTTACATGGTCAGAAAGGAATGTAAGCAGTAGACTTGACTATTTCTTTATCTCTAAATCTGAACTCTGGAACTGCTTAAATTATGAATGTGAATACGTACTGTCAGAGCAAAAAGAACATCGGCTGTCAGATCACAAAGCTATAAAGTTATGTCTGGATTTTAAGGTAAGCATTAGAGGGCCGGGATATTGGAAACTAAACGTCAGCCTATTAAATGATCCACATTATATTGGGCTGATGAAAGACTGTATTGCTTCTAGTTATACCCGTTATAAATACAATTCTGCGAGGCTAGCTTGGGAAATGATAAAAATTAACATAAAAGAAGCAAGTATTAACTACTCTAAATCGAAAAGAAAAGAAAAAAATAATAGATTAGCTATGAGAGACAAAAGGATTAAACAAATTTCACAGCTTATAAGTTTAAATTCAATAGCTAAGGATATAGAAAGATTAAAAGAAGAAAAGCATTTACTTGAAATAGAAAAAAAAAATGAAATATTTGATAATATAACAAAAGGTGCTCAAATACGTAGTAGAGCTAACTGGATTGAACAAGGGGATAAAGTACGAAATACTTTTTCAAGCTTGAGAATAAAAACCAGTCAGATAACACTATTTATAAAATCAGAGAAAACAATAATATTATAGAAGATGATGAAGGAATACTAAATCATATAAATAATTATTACAAAAACTTATATACATCACACAATCCATGTGTGAAAGAGATACAGAAATACTTAAATAATATAAAATCCTTAAATGTTTTAAGTGATGAAGATAAAGATATATGTGATGCAGAGATGACAATGGATGAAATTAAAATTGCTGTTACTCAAATGAAGAAAAACAAGTCCCCAGGATTAGATGGCATCCCTATTGAATTCTACGTGACCTTTCGGGATGACCTAAAAGAGTTTTTATATAATGCTTTTATAGAATCGTATCGTCGCAATAAATTATGTGCTACAATGCGTACAGCTGTTATAGCAATATTAATTGAGAAAGGAGACAAATATAATTTAAATATTTATAGACCTATAAGCCTCTGTAACACTGATTATAAAATATTAGCACAAGTATTAGCAAATAGATTGCAAAAAAATTTTACCAAAATTAATTGACACAGATCAGACCGGATATATTAAAGGTAGATACATGGGAAATAATTTACGCCTAATCACGGACATATTTGAATTTGCTAAGAAATATAATAAAGAAGGGGGGTTAATTTTTCTCGATTTTACAAAGGCTTTTGATAGCTTAGAATGGAATTTTATGTTTGAAACTTTTAAAAAATTTAATTTTGGTCAGAATTTTATCAACTGGATTAAAACTATTTACAATAACCCACTTTTTACTACAAAAAATAACGGATGGTTGTCTTCAAAAAATGCAATGACAAGAGGTATACGACAAGGCTGTCCAGTATCTGCATTGCTTTTTATTATTTCAGTTGAAATACTGGCCCAAAAAATACGAACAAATGATAATACTAACGGCTTTCTTTTTGGCAGTAAAGAAATAAAACTTAGCCAATATGCAGATGATACTACTTTAACACTGAGAAATGATAAATCAGTTTCATCTGCCTTGAAGGAAATTTATGAATTTGGTAACCTAGCTGGTTTAAAACTAAATATGGAAAAAACGACCGCTCTAGATCTGGGAAATAATAAGGGGTATAATGATCCAATAGGAGTAACATGGACAAAACAGCCAGTGAAATGCTTAGGAATTTGGTTTGGATATGATGAAAAATGTATAGAAAAACTAACCTGGGAAGATAAAATTGATAAAATAGAGAATAACATAAAAATTTGGAAGTGGAGGAATCGAAGTTTAATTGGAAAAATATTAATTGTTAGGACAATACTTTTATCCAAAATAGCATTACAAGCTTCGGTACTACCAATTCCGGACGGATTCGAAAAAAGAATAAACAAAGTTATTTATAACTATATTTGGAATAAAACAGAAAAAATAAAAATGTCAGTTTTAATAAGAGATATAGAGGAAGGCGGTCTTAAAATGATCGATATGAATAGTTGGTTACTTGCAGTTAAAGCCGCATGGGTACCAAGAATACTTTATGAAGAAAATAAATGGAAACATATCTTTAAATATTATTTACGCAACTGTGGGCTCCATACAGACTGGGTATTTAACACAAACTGTGTATCAATAAAGCAGTTTTGCATATTGAAACATATACCCCAATTTTATAGAGAAGTGATATTAGCTTTTAATAAATGTAAGGCTAAAAGAGAGATTACTTCACCAGAAGATATTTTAAAACAACCATTATGGAGTAACACTGTTTTGATAAATAATAAATGCTTATATTTTAAAGCCTGGGGTGAAGAAAATATAATTTATATTTGAGATGTTCTGTAAAAATGATGGCACTTTTATATCAGTTAGCAACCTTTTAAAGAAATTAAAAATAAAACACAATTGGATATCGGAATATAAACAGGTTAAAAATGCCGTTAAAAAGACTCTTTCTCTATTTTCAAAAGAATAATTCATAAAGAAATCGGTTTCCCTAGAACACACATACATGTTTGGTAAACATAATATTAATATATATAAGAAAAATCAAAATTCTTTTACAATGAATTAGTAAGAAGAAATATGTCTTCTCTAAAACATCAAATTATTTTGCAGGAAAAATTTAAAAAAGAATTAATATGTTGGACAAAAGTCTATCAGTGTAAAATTAAAAACATGCCAACGAAAAAACTATCAGAATTTAATTTTAAATTATTACATGGCATTATTCCAACAGGTACCAAAGTGTCCAAATGGAACTCAAATATTTCCCATCTTTGTAAATTTTGTAATGTAAATGAAAATGCAGAACATATGCTGTATGAATGTAAATTATTGAGGGGGATATGGGAAAATATTATGAAAATACTTCATATCCAGATAAACTGCGAATCGCTCGTAATTGGTCATAAATACGCACTGGATGGTAATTTTGCAAAAAAAATGAACAATTTCATAATATCAATAACTACGTATGCCATTTTTAAGTACAATATGCATTGTAAATATAATGAAATTAGCCTATCAGAGAGTAAAATACGACAGTATGTATCGCAATATATAATGAAACATGTATATATGCAGAAATATTTAAAATATCCTAACTTAAATCAAATTTTCACTAATAGATTTATAAAAATTAAAGATAGTATTTTATCTGTATGTTAATATCGTATGTTTATTTATTTTTCATTATATTCTTAAATGTTATTGTGCTGACAGATAAAAAGTAATAAGTATTTTGAATGTATTCATTCCATCCTCTGTATCTGTCGGAGTGGATATGGCTTTGTCAAAGGCAGAGTATATTGCAATAAAGGTCATTTAAAAAAAATATATATATCTGTCAAAATGTTTTCCCCTCAAATTATTTATCAATCCTTGGTTTAATTTTCGGTAGAGAATTGATCTCTCTGTAAACATGTATATATTTATTTGTTTTCAATTCATTTAGATATATTCTTTGTTTCTGTCAACAAAAAGTTGCTATGTTAAACCATCTTGCTGTATATAAACACATTTCTCAAGTATTTTTAATATTCTTATTATATACACATTTTTACCGTTTATTGAACCAATTTTTGTGTAAACCATAAATCTACTGGTGTATTTATATCTATATCTATTCATTTGTTTCCAATAAAGTACATTTCCAAATAAAAAAAAAGTTTGTACGTCCGTGTACATACGAGGCCAGTAGTATTTGCTGCGTATCTTTTCGTACGTGCAGTCTATTCCTTGGTGAGCTCCTCTGATCGCAGCATCGTGGTAAGCTTTCAGCAGACTGGCTCTACACTCAGTTGGAACTGCTAACTGTTTTACAAGTCGTATGCCGCGTGAAAGATTTTGGCCTCGTCTTTCGAACAAATGGTACAGTGCACCGTTATCCAGGATATACTGTTCAGCTTTTGCAACTCCACGTGCCGCTTCCGGATTTGTGTCCGGGAGGTCACCTGTGTCCAAATAAATTATGATTTCAGCATAGTCTGGACATTTCCTCTGCAATTCTGTTCGGTTTTCACACATGTCCCATTCCGCAACAATTTTTTTACTAGGACTCAACGATCGCACGGTCAGCACCAACATGTTTGTTGTTTGTTCTTTGTCACCATATCAGCTGTACTTGGTAGGGGCAAATCATTAAACTCACTCTCATAATGTGATTCAAGCATCAGACCGTAGGATCCTCACGAAAGCGCATCTGTGTGATTTATTTTCTTTTCAGGTCTATGGTGCACGTCAAAGGTGCATGCTTTTAAGAAGAAGGCCCATCGCGCCAGTCTGCCAGTTTCCTGCTTTACACCTTTTAACCATTGTAAAGCTGAATGATCGGTTATAACCTTGAAAGTTTGGTTGGCTAAGTAGTGGTGATGCGTCCGTATGCCTTCAACCAGTGCTAAACATTCACGCTCACTAAAAGTCCATTTTTGTTCAGACTTGTTCAAAGTTCTGCAACCATATGCAATGACACGATCATGACCCTGCCTGTCCACTTGACTCAAAATGAATCCAATCGCATTTCCGCTAGCGTCCGTCGTTAGGGTAAATGGCTGATTCAGGTTGGGATAGGCGAGTATTGGCGATTCTGTCAAGGCCTTTTTTACCCTTTGAAATGACTCTTCACACTCACTGTTCCATTTAAAAGAACTGTTCTTTTTAAGAAGTGCGTTCAGTGGTGCGGCGATATCTGCATAACCCTGGACGAAGCGGCGATAATAATTGCTAAGTCCGAGAAAACTGCGGACCTCACGCTCGTTTTGAGGCTTTGGAAAGTCTTTGACAGCTGTCACTTTTTCCTTATCCACTGTTACTCCCCCTGGTGTCAACACATGACCCAGATAACTGAGCTTCTCTGCTGCAAAGTGACACTTATCTGGCCGCAGTTTTAAGTTTACAGACCGGAGCCGCGTGAAGACTTGGTTCAGGTGGTGGATATGTTGTTCAACAGTTTGACTGAATATTAGAATGGCATCGACATATACAATTGCTGATTGCCATGTCAGTCCAGCTAGCACTCGCGCCATTAACATTGGGAACGACGCTAGCGCGTTGACTAATCCAAAAGGCATTCTTTTAAATTGATAAATTCCTTCATGGGTGACGAAGGCTGTTTTGATTTGGATGATGCGTCCATTGGCACTTGGCAAAATCCTGACACCAGGTCCAGCGTTGTAAAAAGTGTAGCTTTCGACTCACCCAGAGCATCAAATATATCATCCAGACGGGGGATCGGATGAGACATGGGTTTTGTCATTTCATTGAGTTTTCGATAATCGATAGCAAAGCAGAACTCACCAGATTTCTTGCGTACTAGCACAACCGGACTACACCATTCTCCTTGACTCGATTCAATTATTCCCGCTGTAAGCATGTCATTTACTTGGCGTTGAATTTCCCGTTTGGCTGTCGCTGAGGGTCTATAAAATCGCTGCCGTATTGGAGACGCGTCGCTCTTGTCTATATGGTGTTGGTGGCCGTTTGCTTCTCCGAGTTCCAACAGGGATCCGGCGAATACATCCTTGTTTCTACATATAAACGCAAGCAGTTAATTGCTGCTGCTTTGTAACACTGAGAGTTGCACTGATATCTATGCAAAGATCCTCTGCAGCTTTGATATCAACATCCCGACTATTTTCAGATGCTGTGTCTGAGTTGCCTATGTTATTGTCCACAGGTATGATATCCATTGCTGCAACTGGTATAGCTGTAGCAACCACTTTTCCCGATTCTAATTTGATGGCAGCGTTTGTAGGGTTACATATCTGGACCATTGGGGATCCCGACTTCGGGTCGATTACGGTCCGAGCACAAAGCAACTGTTTACGGGTCATCAGAGTGTTTCCTGGTTCTAACAGGTACATTTGATTATCTTCTACTGTTACAGGCACTAAACATTCCGACATAGCCAGTATTGTGATTGCTGCGGCACTGCGAGCAAATGACACTAATGTTTCACTCTGTAGTATATCCACTTCCGTCAATCCACCATGGATGCTTAGGGTGTTTTGTTGCAGATCAATTTTTGCATCATGTGCTCTTAAAAAGTCTAGGCCCAAAATAAGAGGAATGTGAAGCCGTTTGAACACATAGACTGGTTGGACGATTTGTAGTCTATTCATCGAAATAGGCAAGTCTACTATTCCTAACACTGAGTGTTTTTCATCGCAAACTCCGACTATGTGGGCAATATTGGATGGTTTTAGCTTTAACTTCTGTCCGATACTTTGTAACACGTTTGCCGCTACACAAGATATCATGGCTCCGGTGTCAATAAGGGCACTAATATTCATTGATCCTATCTGGACTATGGCGTTATTTTTGTCCAACAGTAAAGTCATACTCACTGAGTTGCATGCTGTTATTCCAGTGCTTGATGCTTCCTGCTGGCACAAGTCCGCCCGGCACTCATGATAATCTTGGTTATCCGTAAGGTGTCTACCCGCGTCTCCATGGATAGACCCGTACCTCTATTGTCTATAGGTGGTTCTGCTGGCGAAGCAACACTGCGACGAACATGGCCAATATTGTTGCAGCGGAAGCATACTAGGTCGGCGGCTGAGCATTTATCTGGCGAGTGCGAGATGTTTCCACACTGAAAGCAGGGGTCACCTTCATTGTGTCGCCAGCGACAGTATCTTTGCCCAGTATACCTTGCCTGTCGACGATTACCCCTGTGTTGTCCGTAGTCGCGCTGGGAATAAACGTGAGCTGCCTGCACTGGGGTGGCTGACTTGACATCCTCCGCGAGAGCGTCTAATCTTGAAGTCAGGGACTCAATGGCAGCTACTAGTTTTGCGTTGGTGACGTTTGTGTCAGCAGTCGTTTCAATACGTGAAGCAAACACTATTATGTAGTCTACTGTGCTAAAATCACGCTGTACCACAGCTTGGCGTACAAACGGCCTTAAGCCCGATACGATGATATCTCGAATATCCCGATCTCGAACATCCAGACGGCAGGCAAGACTTCGCACTCTATCAGTGAAGTCCTTGATGGTCTCGTTCGTCCGTTTTTCCATTTTCCATAAAGCGCGGAGCAACTCCCACAGGTTATGGTTGTCTGGCCCATAGCGAGTCAGGAATGCAGTTTTCAGAGCGTAAAAAATTGGATCTCTTTTCCTCATCAAGCGTCTGGTACCATTCAAATGCCCTGCCCGACAGATGGAGTGGTAGTGAAGTAAGCTTGGAATCCGCCGACAGGCTTTTAAGTGCAGCGTAGATTTCATACTTGGCCAACCAACTTTTCGCATTCTCTGCGGATTCACTTCCAGTGAAGTGTTCTATAGTGACGCTGTCTTGTGCTGCCATTGGTCTTGTGATCAGCCGTCCCCGTCTTGTAATCATAGATCTGTGAGAGGCCCGGGTTTTCTGCACCACTTGTTATGCTGAGAATCACAACAATTCGCTGATGATAAATATATCTTTATTCTTCTGGTCTCACTGTACAACTGACTGTCGGGTGTGTTAAACCCAGCTATTTAACCCTGACCTATGTACTAATTAGCCAATGAGTGATCTCCCCTTACTGTCCAATCAACGCCTAGCATAACGATCGCGAGGCTCGTTCCGCCTGATCGATTGCAGCTGTGATCCCCTGGAACCATAGGTAGTGTCCCAAACAACAGACTGTCTAACCCTCTCTAAATGGTATCGCCTGCAGTACGATCCCGTAGCGACCACTGGTGGCGTCCTTGCCTACATATATAAAAAAAATATATAAAAGATCGTATAACAGAAGTAGGAAAGTTTCCTCCAGCACGATTGAATTCCATAATTTGGCGCAGACCTAGAAAGTGGTTAGGGTTTAAATTATATTCCTTTTTCCTGTGTCCTTACGGTTGCCTGGCGTTTAAACCTTGAAATCCTGAACTTGGCTATATCTTATTTGATACAGGAGAGTGCTTAGGACAAAAGCGTGGTAAATACTTACTTTCAACTGCAGTGAAAGGTACTTGTTATTGCAAATGCGATTTCTCAATCTGCCAAAGATGATGGAGACCTTGTGCACGATCAGCTCGTCTTCCGTGCTGTGGTGTTCCACGCAGTGGAGCCGAGATAAATGAAGTTTTATTGAGTGAGGACCATTTTTATGCAAAAGCGTTGCATTTATTTGTAAAGGCTGAGCATAATACTTGTAGGTCTGCCTTTTAGTGAGACAAAATGTCGACATCAACTGCGTACAACAGCTCATGAACGAGTCATCTTTGCACTTTGGTCGAAGCACATACGACTTGCCAGGTTGAACAGCTTGTACTGCAGGGTGCAATAGTATGCCATAGATGTCCTCGAAAGCTTGGCCTAAGAGGGCAGAGAAGAATATACCAAATGATGTAGGGCTAGACACATCCACCTACATCCATACATCATGAAATAACCATCTCATTGTCATGGAATCGATAATGATTTTAGTAGCTTTGGAGGAAGGCTTATTCTCTGATAAACCAAATGAGACCAAACCGTATAATATAGTATAAAACCTTGATGAGGTCGATAAAACCATGTAAAGAGGCTTCTGTTGCTCAAGACACTCTTCCTGGAGTAGGCAAATGGAGAATACAGACACGGATGGAATCCACATTGATATTCAGGCAGGGCCCTCCCTCTCTGCTATGATCTGAAGGCGAAGGAAGAACATTACCCAATATCTCCCAACTACTCTGAGCAAAGAGATTCTACTGTAGTAGTTACACTGTGAACGATCCTCATTGCTATTGTACAGTGTTGATGTTTCGCGTTTCGTAGTCCCCAGGGAATCTGGCCAGCATCTTAGTATACGCGACACAGATACAAGAGCTTGGATATATGATATTACCGCCCTGATGTGAACAGTTCAAACGTGAAACCAAATGCTTGTGATTCTTGAGTAGGTCAATGGCACACTTAAATTCGTCATATGAGATCGTGCCATCAAGATCTCAGATGAGTAGCAGTTCGGGAAAACTGTGATAGTAATAGTTAGCTGTCCGTCCGCTGAACGCAGGGGAGACGTCCTTTTTGGAATACGGACTATAACTTCTTTCAGACCTGCAAAAAAAAAAAAAAAGAAAAAAGAAATGTTACCTGTTCGAGTATGTTCCTATGCGGATGCAGAGCTCACTCAAATACTTTTGTATTCCTGCGCGGATGAGCGGCTGATCAGTGATCTTTGACCGTATCCACTACATTTATTGTTGTAAAGCAGATACTGAAGTCTGACAGCACTATTTGCAGCAAGTGCAGGCAGGCAACCATCTGGATTTACCTTTCTGCTGAAGACTGAGAATGCAGCATCTGAAAAGTTGGGTCGCAATTGATTCCAGGCTGGTTTAACTCCGTCAGGTCTGTCCAAGATTTGAAATGTGGTTGTTCGATTTTCCTGGAAGTGTAAAATCAGGTCTGCATTATGCATTGCCATCACATTAAGGCAAAGTAGTGGTTTAAACTTTGCGCGTTGGGCCTTTCTGGGACACGTCAGCAGTATCACAGTCAGCAAGTGCTAAGAACGGCACCGAGTTATAATGTAGGTGCTCACGCCTCTCAATATAACCCAGCTGATGACAGCTTAGCGAGGATCGAGGATGCTGACGTAACATAGACCCCTCTGTCTCCTTAGAAGTCGGATCCACTTATCGAGGTACAACCTGTGTGTAGTGCACATTTCCATCAAGAGCTGAAGAGCTGACCATTTTCATCCATATTTCCAAAGCCGGACATGCCACGTTCCTCTCATAACGTGTCCTGGGAGACATCAGAGGCTAGCAGGGTAGGTAGCAATTTACTGTATGTTCCCGCTGTTGGCGTCTAGTCTAACAGACATTTGGCGAGGCGATTTTGGGACGGTTGCTCCACTTAGTCTAGCAGTTTGCTGAACACTGCATATCTTATGCCATGCATTGGTCTCTCGCCCTCTGGATTGCAATCACTGAAGAACGTGAAATATTCTTCTTAAAGTGAGCAAGCCTGTAAGTAAGCCTGGCATCAATTAAGGCCGCCATACTGATTATGTTTCATTGTAATTTTGCACGTGAGGTGTTTTACTCAAAATTTTTCCAACTGATACATTATTTTATTACTTAATTCAGACTGGGTAGTGGGCAACAGCCGATATATTTATTTTTTATTATCTGTCAAAAAATCTGTCCGTTAAAATCTATCTAAATTTCTAAAACTTACATTTATATGTAAGTAAAAGTGAAGGCAAAACGGAAAAATCTCACTTTAAAATTATGACACAAACGAGAATCAAGACCATGCGTACGGCGAAGTTCAAGTGTGTTTGTGGGAATATCGAATAGCGGTTGGACGAATTTCTAGATGGAAGTTTCCTCCACTCAGCACAATGATCAGCTGTTTTATATATATGCAAAGATAAGAAAGTATGCTATATAACATAGGCGATATGCAATTTTTTATGATTTCGATTATCTGAACCCAACCCAAACACTTTTTTTAAATAACCTGTCCGTGGGTTTGGTCCAATGTTGGCCCATTATATAGGCCCTATATGTTGATGCACTGGTACGGGAACGAACAATTATGAAACTTCGGTTAATTCAGTGTTTTCCAGAAAGGTTCTTTAAATTCCATTTGAACATAAATTATATTGACGATTAAGTGATTATTCTGAAAAAAAAGCTGGGGCGTATCCAGAAATATAGAAAAGAGGGTACCCACTGAATCTGGGTAATGGCCTATGTGTAGGCCTATAAACACCGCGTGCAGATATAGCCTATTAATATTGGCCTAAACAGATAAAGACCATGTTACGCATTGGCTGAATATAATCTAAATTATTTATTATTATTGACTTTTAAGTTTGTCATCTGATAAAACGATCAAAGCTTAATACATACATATCTATCAGTGTGGATCCGCTTCTAAGTTCGTCTAACCCCCTCCCCCCCCCCCCCCCCCCCCCCCCCCCCCCCGGATCAGCTTAGAACTAAATTTGTCTTCCACCCTCCCTTCCCCTGTACACTGCACAGAACGGTTTCCGACTTCCGACCGATTTGGTATAGGTACGAAGTGGCGGCAGTGTGTAAAACCCGGACCCCGCGGACGCCGGATCCTGATATGAAACTATTTCTAATAAATTATCCTTGATATCGTGCCCGAACACACCTATCAAGTTAGAAAATGCACCTCAAAATGTTTGATAAACATAATTAGCAGTTTTATAGCGTCGAACGTATTATTCCAACCGCGGACCCCGAACGCTCAACTTTGAGGGCTGTTCCATTCTCACAGATCCCGTAAGTCCGTTGCCCAAACTATGTTTTAAGACAATTAAAAAAATCATAGCACCTACGTCAAATACTACACACATCAATTATGTAATGGAGTAAGGATGACAGATATATAGGCATCGCTACGACAAACAGTATGAGAAAACGCACAAAGTAACCTGCCAATTTCGCGGCGGATCCCGCACCAACCTTATATATAACAGCTGCAATCACTTGTAACCTGAAAGGGACTGACTGGAGGGCTATTCCCCCCCCCCCCCCCCCCATCAGTACATGTTACCCAAACGATCATTATATCAAAACTAACTGTAGAACTCCATGGAAAAATGTTAATAACACCTTATGAGTTTAAAAATAGATAGAAATATAAAAAAATAATTATATAAACTATATAAATAAAATAAATGTTTCATAGAAAGACCCTGAAGACAATTTAGGGCTACTTTTGTTGAGTTTTTTTTTCTTTTTCTTTCAAATTATCCTGGAGATTTTGTCGTTTGTATATATATTTGTTAGATCAATACTGTGATTTTAGTTGTTTTTTTTTTTTGTACATCAATGGTAAACTATGAATGTATATAATGAACATACTCAAGTTGTTTTCATAGGCCGATAATTTTATTTTATATATATATATATATATATATATATATATATACTACTTACTTACTTACACACTCAATGACACAATATATATGAGCAATTATAGTTTTTTTCCAAACATGTTTTGATTAACAAATATATATATATACATATGGACACAACACAGGCACTAGTGATTATGACATTGAACACAATGTTGGGTTATTAATTATTACTATTTTTATAAGTTATTCACATTTTACATGTACATATTGGTACAATTGCATTGGTTATATATAGTAGTGTTAAAATGATATGTGTTTTCAATAAAAACATTCTCTGGGTACAATAATTATTGTGGTTTGTTTTCTTGTGAGTGCTGGTTTACAATGTTTGTGGAACAGCCCTTTTCCCATTTCCCCCACCTCCGCGGTTTGCGCGAGGTGACAGTTATGTGTTATCCAGGTTTCCCGCGATAGAAAATTTTTACCTCAGCTGACTGTAAGTCATCTGAGCTATAGCGATCACTCTTTGTCCGTCGTCCGTCCGGCCGTCTCTCCGTTTACAAGGCACAAATCGTAACCGCTGGACCTGTAATCTTAATTCTCACTCTACATCCAGAGAGGTCTATGAAAAGTCTTCTTGGAAACCTGGAATTAGGTCTCTGTTACCCATATTCTTCCAGCTATGGGGCTCCGAAGTACCCCCTAGAATAATGAAAAATGTGATACAAAAACTCAAGTATCTGAACAACTAATGCATTGATCACCATGATTCTTTGCATGGATATTAATCATGGAGTGTTATATCAGTTTCTGCAGACTGGTTGCCCCATCTGTATTTTTTTTTCGATTTTTACGATTTTTAGCTCAGCTGACTGTAAGTCATCTGAGCTATAGTCGTGGTCCATTGTCCGTCGTCAGTCCGTCTGTCCGTCTGTCCGTCCGTCCGTCCGTAGATGTGGCACGTTTTGAAACCGTAAGACCTAGCTAGGAATCCAAAATTCGGCATAATGTTAGATGTCCCCAAGATCTCCTACCAAGCCGAAAACTGGGTCTTTGCGATTTCGTTCCTTTGAGAAATTAAGGAAAAACCTCAATTTTTAATTAAAAACCTATTTTCACACCTTAGGACCGTCTAATATCAAAACGACTCATCTGTTTTTCCTCATATTTACCATAAATATTCCTCTATATAGTTCCTATGTACATGCCAGAAATTATGTCTGTATTATATAATTTAAAAAAGTTATTGGCCCAAACATAATGCGTTTTGTAAAAAATCAGGAAAGATATTTGATCACTTAACACAAATATGTTAAAGCTATGGACTTTTTTCCCAGTAATATAACTTTAATTAATCAAAATTAAATTGTATACCCAAAATAAGAACAAAATCTTTTAAATTTTTTAAAATATTAACAAAAATAAAAAATTGGTACCTTATATTTTGCCCAACTTTGACCATGGCACGTTTTTTTCCTGTAAGTACTGTGGATTTAATTTTCACAGCATGTTTTTGTTAGTATTTTGTCTGTTAACACCAAAAAGCTAGTGTTATGCAGTTTTCAAGAGCTCAGCTCCCCAGCTTCAGCTCTCAGTTCCTAAAATTTGGCATACAATTAGATGTCTCCAAAATCCCCTACCATGCCAAGAATTTGGTCACTAGGACTGAATATCTTCGAGATATTAATAAAAAACTTCATTTTTTCATTAAAAACCCATTGTTACACTTCAAGACTGCCTAATATCAAAACCACTGATCTGACTTTAATCATATATAATATACATATTTTTCTATACATTCTCTATGCACATGCCAGAAATGATGTCAGTATTGCGTAGTTGTTTTAAGTAATGGGCCCAAACATAATGCACTTTGTAAAAAATCAAGAAATATATTTACTCCCTTAACAAGGGGATTGCTGAAGCTAGAGATTTTTTTGTCAGGGATGTAACATTATTTAATCAAGATTCATGAATACCCAAAATTAGTTCTGAATTTTTCAAATTTTATAAGTTATTAGTATTAATATAAAATTAGTACCTTAAATTTTGCTCAACTTTGACCATGGCACGTTTGTTTCCTGTGAGCACTGTTGATATAATTTTCATGTCATGCACACATAAGGATTTCAGCTTTTTAGTTTATAAAGCTGAAAGAAATTGGCCAAAAATTGTAGCTTTTGTTAATATTTCTATGAGACCATGTCAGACCTTGGCCCTCTCCAGCCCCTCTTGAGTCACCTGTATGTTGACCTTGTTGAACTTTCAGCAAATTATGCATGCTTGGGGCGAGGCATACACTGGGGCAGCCAGGCAGCTTATGGCCAGCCACAGTTGATCCAGATGTCCAACCCAACTCATCCAGTAGTTTTAACCAACAACATAACAATAAACAATAAATTAATAAATTTTTATTGGTTTTTAATAACAAATTAAAGAAAAATAGAAAAGTAATTTGTTAGTTGATAAAAACAGGAAATTAACTTGCAGTTACTGATGATATAAGAATCTTGTATCGATGGATAGAATGTCATGTATTCCAAATAACACCATGCAGTCACCTATGGTATTTTCAGTTCAATTTTAATGATAAAAAAGTAAATCATATTATTCATTACTAATGATTGGGGATCATATGAAGGAAATTAATGATAGACAAAGATGCAGTTGATAATATTAATCTAGATTCCTACTGTGTCTAGTGTGTACATTGATGTGAAATTAGTCCAAAATGAATATATTACATTTATTTTTTGTTAAATATAAATAAAAGCCATAAAACCAGGTACTTATGATCATTATTTAAATGTGTTAATTTTGTATGTTCTGGATTCTCAACATCATTGTTTGGTGAAAACTGAATAAATACCGGACATGGTGCGAATACTTTGCAATTGTATCTAAATACGAATATGAATATGTACTCCATTATAAAATTCCTTGCATAAAGAATGGGAATTCAGGTAAAAATGAAAGTATATGATACCAGTGCAAATACTTTCAAAATGTATTCATGAATGCATTCATGAATATATTCTTTAATATTATTATAATAATCATTTCAGTTATATTTCATTTTAAAAAATCATAAGATTCTCTTATTATTTTTAATAAAAATTATGTTTGGGACAATATTTGTTATTTTTTTTAATAAATAGTTAAACTCTTATATTATATGTTCTGCTTATAAGTTATATGGCCAAGTCAAAATCTGTGTGACAATAGTACTCCATTTGTTAATAAAATAAATGAAATCAATCCTCTTCCCTGTCTCCAAAGATACTATCAAAATCATACATAAGCTAAACAACAACAACTCATAATACAGCTTATATTTATTACCACACAAAACCAGCATGTGAATCATTTGTAAATCATATTTTTTTATCATATATAACAGCTGAGCGCCGTGACCCATAGGTCCCTTGTTTTTCTCTATTTTCAGACCTTCAAAGTTGCCGTCATCTGTTAACAGGGCACAAATTGGAAACGCTGGACCTAGAATCTTCTTACTTTACATCCAGATATAGGTCTATGAAAAGTCTCCTTGGAAACCTAGAATTAGGTCTCTGTTACCCATATGCTTCAAGCTATAGGGGCTCCAAAGTACCCCCCAGAATAATGAAAAATTTGATACAAAAGCTAAAGTATCTGAACATTTAATGCAATGAACACCATGATTCTTTGCATGGATATTGATCATAGGGTGTTACATCAGTTTTCGCAAACTGCTGGCACCACCTGTATTTTTCGATTTTTTAAACGATTTTTTCTCTATTTTTGAGACCTTAAAAGATGCCAATCTGTTAACAGGGCACAAATCTTAATGACTGGACTAAGAATCTTCTCTCTTGTTATGCAGGGAGGCCCATGAAAAGTCTCCGTGTAAACCTGGAATTAGGTCTCTGTAACCCAACACCTGTGAGATATGGGGCTTCTACCCCCCCCCCCCCCCCCGAATAATAGAAAATTTGATACAAAAGCTCAAGTATCTGAACAACTAATGCATTGATCACCATGATTCTTTGCATGGATATTGATCATGGAGTGTTTCATCAGTTCCTGTAGACTGGTGGCGCCACCTGTATTTTTTTATTTTTTACTATTCTTTTATCTATTTTTGAGACCTTAAAAGATGCAGTCTTCTGCATGTTAACAGGGCACAAATCATAACGACTAGACCTAAAATCTTTTTTCTTGACATGTGGGGAGGCCCATGAAAAGTCTCCTTTCGAAACCTGAAATTAGGTCTCTCTCACCGATATTGTCCGAGCTTTGGGGCTCAGAAATACCCCCCCCCCCCAGAATAACTATAAATTGATACAAAAGCTCCGGTATCTGAACAACTAGTGCATTAATCACCCTGATTCTTTGCATGCATATTCATCATGGAGTGTTTCATCAGTTCTTTTGGACTTGTGGCACCACAAAAATTTAAAAAAAATTTTAACACATTTTTTTCTCTATTTATGAGACCTTCAAAGATGTGGTCGTCCCCAAAGTAGCATAAATAACCATGGGGCCCAGAATCTTCTAACATGACATCCTGAGAGTTCCTCAAAAGTTTTCCCCAGAAACCTGAAATTGGGTCACAGTGACCTATATATTCTCAGAGTTTTGGGGTATGTTTGAGCACTCCAGAAACAATGCAAAATACACACAAAATTTCCAGATTCCTCATATAAGGCTGGTTGGATTGTCATCAGATTTGTTGTTTTTATGGGTCTTGATGAAATTAAGCTAATTAATATGCATGAACAATGATGCCACCTATCTTATAATTAGTTGTCTGTGCAGGGACATACTATCAACATGTCAGTCGGCTGAGCGTCATGACCCATGGGTCACTTGTTACTCTTGTGTCTGTATAAAGTTATATTCATTTGTAAAGATTCCATCAATTAAAACTGCAATGTTTTGAGGACAAAAGTAACTAAAATGAGAAACAACTTAATATTACACCGGTGGTGGGGTCCGTACGTGAGGTCCGTCACGGTCGAAACTTTTAAAATCTTAAGTAAAACGACAGATTTTATTATTTTTTCATTGATTTAGACAAAACCAAAAAAATAATAAGTCTGTAGACACAAATTTTCTCTACAGTCTCGAAGAAGAACAAGAACAATCGATAAATAATATATTTCTTTCCGGGATCCGGGGTCCGCGGGGTCCGGGTTTTACACTGCAGCAAAGTGGTAAGTGTACGAAGTGGACAGTTACTGGCCGCTTCCTTGGTTTCCATGAACGGACGGGGGATTAGACGGGCCATGGGCAAGTTATTTAGCAGGCCGAAGTCAAGGCACAAAGAAGACAGATACAGGTGAGATAACTATCTTTTCTGGAAGTAAATATCGTCCATTTAGGTCATACACAAATAAATCACATAAAGGCAACGTCACTGGAAAAAAAGATGGGTATAGGCTATAGATGCATTATTTTTCGGGTCTGTCTAATACGTAGCCCATAAGAATGAACTCCTCAATTGCATTTTTTTCAGTGACTGACGCATTGTGGAGTCCATAGATTGCACGTGCAGTTAACTGTGATTATAACACTTCAAACGCAACTGTGAGTTTTAACAAATATCCATTGATTAATGTTCAGTACATCTATGTGTATTGTAGTCTATATTTGACCATTGGAAAACATAACTGTTCTGTTCTCAGCCCTATTTTGCACCAAGGAAGTTAAAATATGAACATAACAGTACACAGGCCTAAAGCCTTATACAGGACTGCCACCAAATGCAAGATGTCTACGGGGCTGTTAATGCTTCAATTCTCTCTGGACAAATACGATCAGTTGCTGATGTTACTGGTGCTTCATGCTTTCCAGAATGGTTATTTTTTATTACAAGCCTTTTGACATACAACATTATGTGAAAATTGGTTTGCTAAAACCATAGGAAATATTTTTATTTAAATTCCTTTCTAAGAGTAACAGATCGTATCGTGCTATAACCCCAGTTAGCCCTTTGGTGGGCCAGCGACGCAACAGAAACCTGAAACCTGTTGCGTCGCCGTCGGCCGCTATCTAATACGCGGAGAGGAGAATTCCCGGAGAATTTATGAAGAATTAGCGGAGAGTTTTAATGTGCAGTGTTACTTTTAAAAATATGTTAAAATCCCTTAAAATCTGCAACTATATTACTCCTAACATATTTGTTCACTTTCAAATGACCGAAATATTCAATAATCTGTGCAAACAATGTGTACTTGCCCACAACTGAACACCAGCGCTGAAGCTTTTGTGATCACCTCACGGACTGACCGCCATGGGTTCTGGGTCACATTTAACTAAGTTTTTAAAAATTGCCATCATGAGATATATAGACTAACAATTGTTTTATTTGATATTATTAGAACTTTTTATGTTGGTATGAACGTGCAAGGAATAATGGTTTATTGCCAAATATGTGACAGCTAGGATATTCCGTTAACAAATTCAGCCATTGGAATGGACACATTATTGCTAGAAATCTATTTAATTGTAGTTTAAAATCTGTTAAAATGTAAAGGCAGGTACTATTAAGTTTACTTAAAATCATTCTACAATATTAGTTTCATATTTCAGAATGTTTTTATTTTATAATTATTATTATGTGTAATTGCATTTTTATAGTCTTTGCATTTAATGCAACGGCAGAAATTAAGCACAACTAAAAAAGGTTATACAGTTTATTATATTCAGATAAAAAAGAAAACAGAAAAAATCACATTATATAAAATAAAACAAATTTAAATAAAAGTTTACAGCAACAAATATCAAAAGCATCTGTTATACATAAAAGGCAAGGCAGTACATAAGACGTCGACTATATTTTGCCCCTCCAACTACCTCCCCTTTCGCTCTGACAAGGCATTTACAGCTCCCCTCCCTCAGACTTCGCTCAGGCATCACAAACACACACACACATATATATTATATTAATATATATATATTTTTAAAAAAAATAATCATAAATATTTATTGGTATATTATATAAATATACACGTTACATAATGATGATGATAATAATAATAATCATTATTATAATAATGCTTATAATAATATTATATATTTATATATTTTTATTAGCGACCAACAAAACACAAAGACCAGATATGGTATGATATGTCATTTATTAAAATGGCGAATGATTATTTGAACATGTACAAACTTGTGTAGGCTAAACATGCTTACATCATGGCTAAGAAAGCTATTACAGAGCTAAAATAAACATATACAAAAGGAATATATATCTGCCCGAGGGTATAGTGGGTGTTTATATTCCCATGATCAGTAGTTTACATTTAACTAGTAACTGACCCCATTGGGGGCATGGTATGACCTGAAGTACCTCGGGCAATGTTTAAGGTTGGCTACCTCTAAATCTAATTTGTAGAAATCCACTAGTAATAATCACCTTAAACGATAAGTACCATGATGTAAATATATATATGTAAACAAAGTAAAGACATTACAATACATATAAACAGAATACTGTTTAGAATTTACTTAATGACAGATAGATGTTTACACTATCTAAGAGTGTGCAACCTAGCTAATATGACTGAGGTTTATCAAAGGGGGAACATAAGTCGCCATAGCCCTTTATGGAAGGGCTTTCTCCCAGGAGAGACACAAAGATACTAAAAGATAATTTGTCAAGATAATTTAAAACAAGAGATGAACCAAGGGTAGTCTCATAGAACTCCCAATCAAAAGTTTTTAAACATTAACACAAGTTTTCAAGAATTGATAAAGGCAGGCTAAGCACTGTCAAATCTGGCCGCTTGGTGATGATAAAATAAAGATATTTGTATAAAAGTAAATAATTGCAACATAATCGAACATAATAATAAGTATATATGATAGCAGCAGTAAAATTAATTGAACTAGTAAAGTCTCAGGAGGCAGCACAAAAGATATAATACTTGACAAAAATTGCTATGACACAGGTAAACCTGTCCTAAGCGCAGTCAATTCTGGACGCTTGGGGGAAGGGTGGTTGACTTTTACGGTCTGAACTTTTTTACCATTCAAAGTTTATGGGCAGTCAATGCTGTCCCCATGATTAAAAACAAGTTAGCCCAGACAACAAATTATTTTTGAAAACATGGTTGTTGGCAGTCAATTCTGTCCCAACATATGATAGTTAGGGATGAAATAAAAGGTACATAGGGAATGAGCAGTCAATGCTGGCTCGATGATTGTACAGAGCTAGATAATTAATTTTCAAGTAACATTCATTACTGGAAGCCTGATGTACTTTGCATAAGCATTATAATTTCCATCTCCCCATGCTCCCCACGTTTTATATTATCCTGTGGAATACCTGATGATGCAGCATGTGTTGCTGTGCCAATCCTAAAGCTATGGGACTTGCAACGAGATGTATTTAAGCCAATAAAGGTGAGAACTTCCTTTAAACGAGCATTACAGTAGTTTTTGGATACTGGATGATAGTCTTCAAAAAATAAATAAGGGACCTTGTATTTCAGGACAAATACTCAAATAAAACCTTTGAGATTTTACAGGGCAGTTTGGGCTATGTGATGGTTGTAAAAGCAGCATGGTTTCGTGGTTTCTAGGCGCATGTTTGAAATTTGTCATTACAATGTGAATCGATCATTAATCAGATTAATATTTGCCAATTGCAGGGTGTTATTAGCCTTATCTAATGCTGTGATTTCTCCCACCCGCAAAAAGGCATAGAATGTCAAGGAAAACATAGCTTTCAACATAGCACATTTGTATGGGTTTATAATTTTATCCGCCAAAACGAAGTTTTGCGGATACTATGTTTTTGACAGGGTTCCGCCTCCGCCGCCACATTCGTTTCCGGAGAACTCCTCTGAGACTACTGGGCGGATTTTTCCAAAACTTACACAAATTATCGGGTCACATGTGAACTGGTGCTTAACCAAGTGACCTTGACCTCTGACCCTTCCTCTCTGCCCAGCTTCCGTTTGTGCGTCTGTTTCCACACATAAACCCACATCTCGGGAACCGTTTGACCAATCAGGAAAATTTTTTTACACAAATGTAGCCCTGGGAAAGCTTTATAACATACACAAAAAAAGGTGGCGCCACCTGCAACCATGTTTGCACAGTGTCCATCTGTTCATCTGCCTTGGGTTAAAATCACTCATATCTCTGCAGTTGTTTGACTAATTCACCTAAAATTTGGCATGAGTATACATCCTAGATAGCTTTCTTGATTTTATGACAGGTGGCACCACCTACCTTCACGTTCATGCTGCAGACATCCAAGCTCTTATCTCAGGAACCATTCGACCAATCAGGGAAAAAATTTTACACATATGTAGCCCTTGGATAGCTTAATAACTTACACAAAAATGGTGGCGCCACCTGCAGCCATTTTCGCACTGGGTTCATCTGTTTGTCTGCCTGGGGTTAAAATCACTCATATCTCTGCAGTTGTTTGACTAATTCACCTAAAATTTGGCATGAGTATACATCCTAGATAGCTTTCTTGATTTTATGACAGGTGGCACCACCTACATTCACGTTCACGCTGCAGACATTAATGCTTATATCTCCGGACTCGTTTGACCAATCAGGAAAAAAAATTTACACAAATGCAGCCCTTTGATATCTTTATAACATACACAAAAATGGTGGCGCCACCTGCAGCTATTTTTGCACAGCGTCCTTCTGTTTGTCTGCTTTGAGATAAAATCACTCATATCTCTGCAGTGGTTTGACTTTTCCACATAAAATTTTGCATGTGTTTACATCTTCGTTCAAATAACAGGTGGCGCCACCTACAATCATGTTTATGTGGCTAAGATCCATTCTAATATGTAACACATGTAACTCTATTTCCCCTTGCCACGCAATCCATGCCTCACTTCACCCGTCCTTCTCTGATTTTGGCGGATACACGTAGTCACTTGTCGACTACCTGTATTCTAGTTACTCTAGAAGTTGCAGACATAAGCTGAACCAGCATATCTTGTGTTATAGGGAGACGTGCATCTAGACATCCGGCTCTTTTGTTTATACCTAAAATTAGTTTTTTAACCAAAAAATTGTCGGAGGGAGCGGGGTAACCGCCAACTTTATGAAAGAAGTTTATTGCAGACATATAAGAAGTAATAGAATTTGGTGCTAATAGCTTGTTGTGTAAATGAAGAATATAATGCACTATCGTTGAACTGTCTAAAGGTAAGGATATTGCCTTACAGATCATTAGCGAATAATTCAAAAATTTAAGCCAGGCTTGTTTGTATGCTGATAACGTATTGGGGGCCAAGCTGTCAAGAAGTAAGCTGGCTAAATCATCGACTATTTGACAGGAAGCAGGTGACAAGATACAGTGGTAGGATGCCAATTAAGCTTTGGAAACTGAACCAAAGCCTTCTGCACCTGCAAACGAGAAAGGAGGTCTGCCGTGACATTGTCATTTCCTGGGATGTGAGCCGCCTTGAAGTGTATATTGCTGCTAGTACTAACCTGCGAACAAATTGCATAATTTCTGTTTGTTTTGTGGACTGTTTATTAATTAATTCCACCACAGCTGCATTGTCACAATGAAACAGTACCTGGTGGTTGCGCCAAAGTGGTCCCCAGACTTCTCAAACCAAAACAATTTGAAAAAGCTCCAAAAGGGCAATTTTTTTTTATTTCCAGGATTCGGGCCATGGGAAGGAGAACTATTGAGCTCCATATAACCCTGCATAACCAAGAGATTGAGCTGCATCAGTAAAAAGTTTAATTCTGGATGAATCGGTCCATTCGGGATTGAGAAACAAAGCCAGACAATTAAATCGAGTGGAGATAAATAATTGCCATGCTTCAGTGTCTGCTCTAGCTTCAAGACCCAAACATATATAATAATGGGATTTATGGTTCTCTGAGTAGCATAACAAATTATGCAGCCATCTCATGAATGCCCTACTGGGAACCACTGCCAAACAAGCAAAGTTAAGAAGTCGCAGTAATGACTGTAATTCCCTGAGCCTAACTTTTTTCTTGCCTGACACTACCTCTAATGCTTCCTCGAGTTTTTCAATTTTTTCTGCTGGTAGGCAAAGTTGACCAGCTTTTGTGTCTACTTCGATACCAAACAGGACAACAGTTGTTGATGGAGGTACTGTTTTTTTATTTTTTATGGGTAGTTTTATCTCAGAAGCAAGCCGATAAAAAGCTGTGAGGGCCTGGTGGCAGTCGTTTGAGTTTGCTGAGCCAAAGAACATGATCAAGAATATGGTGAAGATGTCTAACCTTAAATTTTTTCTGTAATATCAAGTGAAGAGCCAAACTAAATTTTTCGAATATTTGACAAGACGAAAAACATCCCATTGGTAAACATTTATCATAATCAAATTTTCCATTGAACATAAAGCCCAAAAGATGATGATCATGCTGAGCTACTGGGATATAAGACAAAATGCATCCTGAATATCTGCTTTAGCAATTAGAGCTCCTCTTCCTAACGACTGAATGGTACTGATGGCATCATCTAGAGTCTGATATTGAACTTTTGAAAAATTGGGAGGTATGCCTTCATTTATGCAATTTCCTTGTGGAAATGATGGGTTATGAATAAGTCTGAACTTTCAATCTTTTTTGGGTATGAGACCCAAAGGTGACAAATGCAAATTGTTAAAAGGTGAATTTTCCAAAGGACCTGCAATTCGGCCAGCTTGAAGTTCTGTACCAATTTTACATTCTACTTCAGTAGGATTCAGTTTAACTGATAGATGCTTTTGTTAGGATTGTCCCCTTTTAAAGCACCTGTGAAGTTCAATGAAAACCCTGATGAAAACCCCTCTTTCAGATATTTTTACCAGGGAAACATCATAACCATGCAGCCACTTTATCAATTCATCTACTATTATTGGGGTGGGCATTTGACTGCTGTTTGTTGAATTTTCCGGTGGACGGCTGACCTGGGTTGGATTTTTTCTTGGAGAACAGATTGCAGGTTGACTTTGATTGGATGACGGAAATGCCTTTCATTGACCAACAGGCAGGAACATGGCTTCTGGTTGCAAAAATTTTGTTTGTGGAAGGAATAACACATTCCCTTTGGAATTTCCTGTAACTTGTGAGAGAGACCTGTGTTTTGGGCACGAAAGGGCCGATCGAATCTTGAATGCCCTTATCTCTGGCATCAGCTACTAAATATTGATCTGTAAGTTGGTCCCCCCATTCGAAATTGAGGCAATTTGCAAAATGTTGCCTGTAGTCTGTATCGCACTGAAGCCAGGCCAAGAGTCTGGGAAACCTGCGATGCAGGTCCAGAGTTGAAGTTGATGCCTGAAAAGGCCTGTAGCTTCTTGTTGGTAAGCTTGGGATCTAAAATACGCAAATTTGGAAAATGCTGGCAACCAAGCGTCTGTAGACAGAAATCTAACTTGTTTTTATTTTGTAGTCAGTGTGATCTCATTTTCAGGGCCTTTTATTTGTCCAACTATATTTAGACCTGACCCCTTTTTGTTTTTAAGAAGTTTGGCTAAATCTAAATAATCTCTGCTAAGGATTTTTTCTTTAAGTTCTTTATCAGTCCTTGAAAGGAGGGGTCAAATTTGTAAATATTCAACTGCTCAGTGGGTGCCTCCTGAGACTCACCTGATATGAGGATACGCAGGGCCTCATTAGCTGCCTGCTGGTTAACTGGCATGGTGGATGTCCTGTCAACGGAATTAGAGACCTGACTTGTGGATGGCACAGGCAACACTTCAGGCTGTGGTGATCTTTCAGCTCGCAGGGCTTCTTTAATCATAATGGCCGGGGATAGTTCATCAGAGTTAATGTCAGCCCCTGGAGGGTGACCGTCATTATCCTCGAACTGCCTTTCAGTGGTGGAGGAGTGAACAGACTGTTTGTTGTTTTTCAACTTGCGGCGGTTTCCAGGGCTAACTTTAGAGGGGATTGACGGAGCATCTTTTGGAGGCACGGGCACAGTCCCCTCCTGGCTGTCAAACTCTGAGTCGACTAAGTCCGCCCCACTGTAATCTTGCACATAAGCTGGCCTGCATCTCTTATGCCCAGAACCCCTTGATGATTCTGATGCGGCCCCAACATTTCTTTTTCGTTAAGGCTTCTGAAAGAAAAACCAAAAAGCAGACTCTGTTTTTTTTTTTTTTTCATTTATTTATTTAATAGTTGACAACGATCATATGGTTCACTACAAAATGAGAATAAGAGGATATTAAAAATTAATTGCCATGAAAACTGTAAAAATTAAGTTCAAATATACCATAAATATACAATAACCTTACTTACATAAGTTCATATATTAAGTTCAAATATACCATAAATATACCATAACCTTACTTACATAACATATGATATGCACAAAATTAAAGGGGGCCGGCTAGCGCCTGACATCCCTCTAAAAACGCCATACCCGGGCTAACGCCTCACAGTAGGCCTAAAATAAAGCATAACATGATATGCATAAAATAAAGGGGGCCGGCTGGAGCCTGACACCCCTTTAAGAATGCCATACCCGGGCTACCGCCTCACAGTAGGACTAAAATTCAACATAACACATGATATGCATAAAATAAAGGGGGCCGGCTTGCGCCTGACACCCCTTAAAAAACCGCCATACCCGGGCTGTCGCCTCACAGTAGGCCTAAAAATCAACATAACTTATGATATGCATTAAAAAAAAGGGGGCTGGCTAGCACCTGGCTCCACTTTAGAAATGTTAGGCTATTGCCTCAAGGTAAGCAAAAACAAATTATGTAAAGTCAGAGCTTTAAGATTTTTTTACATAATATATATATATATATATATATATATATATATATATATATTTAAATACACATAATATATGCGTATAAAAAGAGAAAGCTCTAGTTGGGGCCAAACTCCCCAGAACTGCCAAGCCTTACATATAAATGAATAATTAGGTGGACATGCTATTGAAATTGTAAAGAAGATTCAAGCGTGTTACAGTAATCTGAACCTGTTAAACCCAACACGCTAATGCACCCTTTCTAGAGAAGTTCAAGTGAACCCTGTCATGGGCAAAAACAGGATGTTCGGGGAATAAAATCACCAGTGCTTCCACAAACATATATGTGAATCCCCTTCTGCTACCTTGGCCAACGCTTCGTTGCATAGAGCTACTCTCGCATTGAAATCTGCATAAGGGATACCCTTACCAGAGCGTGGTAGGACCAATCCAAAAATTACTCTTTTAACTTTGAAGGCAGAAACCAGGAAGAGAGCATAAGCCTTCGCATGTTGAGGGAATTTTTCCGGGCTATAAGAGGGGTCTGACAAGTCGTTGGTCCCGATTTCAATGAAAACAAAATCAGGCTGAACTTTGGATAATACTCCAGTTGAGATATGACTGGTTAATGATTTCTGTGGGCAGTAAGATTTTTAATTTCGTGCTGCCAACTCAATAAAATCTGACAAGGAATTTCTGTGGATCCAGTCCCAGATTGGAACTAGAATACGGTAGTCGACAAGCGACTACGTGTATCCGCCTAAATCAGAGTGGAACAGGTGAAGTGAGGCATGGATTGAGTGGCAAGGGGAAATAGAGTGTTGCATATTAGCATGGATGTCTGCAGCCAAATTGTGTATGTAGGTTGCCCCCCCTACCACAAATCCAGAAAGCCGTCCAAGTTGTATACATATGCAAAATTTAAGGCAGATAAGTCAAACCACTACATGTATATGAGTGATTTTAGCCCGTGGCAGACAAACAGATGGACGCTGAGCAAAAATGGTTGCAGGTGATGCCACCAGTTTTGCGTATGATAAAGAGCTATGTGAGAACTATACACATGCAAAACTTTGGCCCAATCGGTCAAACGGTTCCCAAGATATGAGCTTGGATGTCTGCTGCATAAACTAGAATGCAGGTGGCACCACCTGTCATAAAATCAAGAGAGCTGTCAGGGATGTATAAACCTGCAAAATTTTAGGCAGATATGTCAAACCACTGCCGAGATATGAGTGATTTTATCCCATGGCAGACAAGCAGACAGGAGCTGTGCAAAAAATGGCTGCAGGTGGCACCACCAGTTTTGCGTATGATGAAGAGCTATGTGAGATCTATACATATGCAAAATTTTGGCCCAATCGGTCAAACGGTTCCCGAGATATGAGCTTGGATGTCTGCAGCGTAAACATGAATGTAAGTGGCGCCACCTGTCATAAAATCAGAAAAGCTATCCAGGATGTATACGCATGCCGAATTTCAGGTGAATTAGTCAAGTCACTGCAGAGATATGAGTGATTTTATCCCACGGCAGACAAACAGACGGACACTGTGCAAAAATGGTTGCAGGTGGCACCACCAGTTTTTTGTATGATAAAGAACTATGTGAGATCTATACATGCAAATTTTCAGGTAGATATGTCAAACCAGTCCTGAGATATAAGCATGGATGTATGCAGCGTGAATGTGAATGTAGGTGGCGCCACCTGTCATAAAATCAAGATAGCTATACAGGATGTATATGCCTGCCGAATTTCAGGTGAATTAGTCTAGTCACTGCAGAGATATATGAGTGATTTTAACCCAATGAAGACGAACAGATGGACACTGTGCAAACATGGTTGCAGGTGGCGCCCCCATTTTTTGTGTATGTTATAAAGCTCTCCAAGGGCTACATTTGTGCAAAAAAAATTTTCCTGATCGGTCAAACGGTTCCCGAGATATGTGGGTTTATGTGTGGAAACAGACGCACAAACGGACGCAGAGCGCAGAGATAGGTCAGAGGTCAAAACAAAATCGGGGCGCAGCAGTTCACATGTGACCCGAACATAATCTCGGGTTTCGTAAAATTCCGCCCAGCGGTTACGGAGGAGTTCTCCGGACACCTACGCGGCGGCGGCGTGCAGCTGAAAACATAGTATCCGCAAAACTCTGTTTTGGCGGATACAATTAAGACGCCACCCCCTGATTTTACTGTTAGCCGGGACACCATTCCCCTGACTAGATAGGCGAGAAACAGCTTCTAAAAAGGTGATTCCTTTGGACTGTCAAACATTGAGTGGGTGTGCACTTAAAAATATATCTGTACATATACATTTATATATATGTCACCTGTATAAATGAGAAGACGGAACTCAACTTTTCATGAGAAGATCCTGACAGTGATCAGTGAAGGACCAGCACTAGAGCAAATCAAGGCATAACCGATGTCCATCCAACGGGTCGTGAACCAGTGACGTGGCTTGACAGAAAATCTGTGTTGTTGCTTGACCCTTCTGGCTGGTTCAGTGACAGGTGTCCTGTAACTTGATACTTTACCCTACCCCAGTTGGGGTAAAATAGTAGCCTACAGCTGGTGAATGTTTGTTGGCCCTTCCATAAATACTTAAGGGTGCTTCCACCCTGAAGCAATATATAGGCCTATATTCAGCTAGTCCCGTTCCCCAATAGACAACAAGTCCACATAATTTGCGCAGATTATTAGTTATTTTGGTCTTTAACAGTGAAAATTTACTTTAAGAGTTATATAGTTGCAGATTTTAAGTGATCTTAATGTGTATTTAAAAGTATCTTTGCATATAAAAACTCTCAGCAAATTCTCCATGAATTTTCTGCGAATTCTCCATCACACCGCGGTTTTTCCGCATTCTAGACGGACCCTTATTTTTTCCTGTGTAGGCCTACACTGTCAGTGACTTGTAAGTTGTAGTTGTACAAATAATAAGATATTGATATAGTATTTATACTAGGTTATAGTAGAAGCCTAGACTATTAGGCGTTGAACCCACATTTTTTAAAACAAAAATTTGGATTCAGTTACTGTTTTTGCCCTGTATAATGCACCTATATCAACTGATGAGATGTTGATGAAAATTCAGCTCGGTACTACTTAAATGAAGGAATGGAATGCAGAACAGGGGCCTAATTTATGGAACAGAACACAGATATAAAAAGTTTCGTTACTTTTAAATGGATGAATGGATTTTGACCACATTTTACTCTGAATTAGGATATGAGTAACTAATACCTGTCAGATGGAATGCTTAAACAGACATGTCATGGTATATTTTACTAAAATAAAGGTATTATTGTTTTGTTCCATGCATTAGGCCAGATGCATTGCGAGACATGTGATGTTATACAGTGTTAATTTCCCATAATTATTCACACTTCTTATTGGGTATTTGTAGATTCTATGATGATTGGCTAAAATTTAAACCAGTTGTTTACCAACGTCCACACATGCCTTGATATATGGATGTAGATCAAGTTCCCTCAAGTCGAACTGTACAGCAGATATTTCCTGACTATGGGCTGTTCCATAAATTTTTATTTAGCTCTTGAGATAATGAAAAGATCTTAAATCAAAAAGCGATGAAAGAAATTTATTAATTAAATAAAGAATTGTCTAAAACATAGAAATGCACATAATTGATTTAAATGTATATTCAATTTTCATCCAAATTGTAAGTAATAATGATGCAATTTGGTTATAAAATAACACAGTATAAATTTAAGGGGCGCTCCCTGCCACTGAGTATTATCAGCAGCTGGAATTTAATGGTTGTAGTTGTTGTGGTGATACAATGTTGGTTGTGAGTTCCAGGAACAGCAGACTTCTTGGTGATATGGTACATTAATTGCAGCCTTTATCCTTCTCACATAGCTATCGGCCTGTAATAATGTACAATTTAACCTTTCTTCACAAGATTCAACATGCTCATATCTGTCATGATTACTCCCTCTGCTTGTCTACACCACTTTGCTCATGTGCAGACATCCTATGTACGTCATTCACATCTGTTGTCTCATGCCCTCCAGGCATCTGTATGCACACAGATCATGGCTATCCCATGAATATTTGGTGTATTTCAAGGGTTAGGGCTTACAAACAAACCAGAGACTCCACCGTGTCCACGTGAAGCGCGAGATAAGAACGCTATAGTAGTGCATGTGGCTTAATTGTTGACACACGATTAATAGTTGGAGACCCAATGAAAAACTTCACAATTGCATGTTATATGTACTCATGAAAGGTTAGACACAGATGTACACAGCAGACATAAGAACACCATAAACATGAAGATGAAGACACCAATAGCTTTTTCAATGACTAAGACAGCAACCTGAATTGTAAACTCACTCCACGTATTTTTCTAAATTAAAGGTATTATTTGTTCTTTGTATCAGCGAGATGAACAATGTTATCAAATTTGTGGTACAACTGTACATTAGGTGCATCACAAATAATATTATAAGATCGAATAGGAACACTTGGCACCTAAAACTGGTGATTAATAATGTTAATTTACGTGTATACTGTCTGTCTTTCTAGGGTTAGGGTTTACCATATTGGGTATATTTCTAGGGTTAGGGTTTACCCACATTGGGTATATTTCTAGGGTTAGGGTTTACCCACATTGGGTATATTTCTAGGGTTAAGGTTTACCCATATTGGGTATATTTCTAAGGTTAGGGTTTACCCATATTTGGTATATTTCTAGGGTCAGGGTTTACCCATAAACCAGGGAGTCAGCAGGGTATGCACAAAAAAGGGAGTCTGCTGGGACTTTGTTAACAAACAGCTGAGGGTTAATTTTCTTAAGCTTTTGCCATGACCAGGTACGAAGCATAAGCCTGTTATCTCCCATATCTAACTTAACTTGCAAATTAATGCCTGTTGCATATGCCATGGCAGACCATTTTCAGACAGTTTCTTTTACACATGTATTGGGGAATCCTACTTCAAATATGCAAGGTGCTTTTCTTTAGGACTAAACATAAATACCCTTATATTACCTTGGTTCATCAACTCTTCTGTGGTGCTGGTGGTAGCACATGGGACATGTGAGTCAGCAGTCACACGTTCTATCTCTGATCAGGATCTGTTATTTCATATCATTTTGCATGTCACACTAATTCATATGCTTCTCTCTCATTGCAGATACCAGTCAACAGATGTCAGCACAGACATGAATATTGCACGCAACCACAGAAATTATAACATCTTAAATGTGTCTCATCTCTATTTCTTTAAATGTGGACCCACATAAAACCTAAACCCCATTTTTCTCTTTAGCCCAATCAAATATGTCGCCCTCTTTTGACAGTTTATTGAACTATAATGTTGCACCTATTGTTAAATTGATCCCATTTTTTTATTCCCCAAGTGATTTACATTTATAAATGAGTATTTTTAGATTTTATGGTGGTTGGTTATAATGTATACCATGGTAGTTATACCAACAGTCTCTAATATGCCCAGTTCAATATCATTCTTTCGGCAAGTCCTTTGAATCGGACGGATGGGGGGGTAGGGAATATTCTGATTTGTGCGTTGAGTCTGACTATAGGAGAATAGGTGTTATATAAATACTATCTATTCAGTGTGATAATTCACCTTCATTTTTTTACCTGCATTATTAAAAATAAATGATAGTATAGTAATAATAAAAATAATAATAATAATAATAATAATAATAACAGTAACAACATATTCATATAATTGTTAAAAAGCTTATCTTAAATTCTCTTGAGCAAACTGGGTGCAAAATCACATTGTATGACAACTAAAAGAAGACTTCCAACATTTACTCTGCTAGATAGATCTAATTCAACATGTCAGATCATTAGTAATTTATCCAGTATGGTGTAATCAATCTATAAAATAAGGCATTTTAATAAAAAGAGTAATTTTTATGTGTTAACCCATTTGTGGGTCATAAGGACTGATCAACAGTAAAGATGATCAAATCTTATTTCGAAATAAACCATGCATACAGTAAGGCTTTTAATTAATTTTGCATGTACTTGCAACTTACATGCATGTAGACTAATGTATTTCATGTGAATGGATTGCTGTGCAAACATATGCAACTATTTTTGGGATATATCTGTGCTGTAAACAATTTTTTACTTCGATAAAAAAAATGGTTGGTTAAATAAATCCATGGTGTATACCACATGCAGTTGGATATTTTGACTGTGTGATCAAAAGTTTTAGCAAGTTTATTATATTAAAAATAAAACATTTTACATACCTTTTCGACAAAGAAAAATGAATTTACACACTTTCAAATCATTTATTGTATTAAATATTTTCATATAATTTTTTTCATTTAATTTGTATACCAGTAAAAAATTTTGAGTTAGCATGAAAAAGGCCCATGCCAATGTTAAATGCCAGGGAATACGACTTTTTTCTGGCAAATACTGGCAATTGTTTGTAAATACTGGCCAGTTGAATTTTATCACACCAGATCATATTAAAATTTCTTAATCTTGATTATACTTAAATTTTCATTACTGTATTCTTCCTTATTAGGTTGTATTTCTTTGAAGTGTGTAGGCAGCTGACTGTGTTGGCTACAGATCCTCAGAATCTTTGAAGTGTCTTGTCAGCTGACAATGTCAGCCACAGATCCTCAGAATCTTTGAAGTGTTAAGGCAGCTGACAGTGTTGGCTACAAATCCTCAGAATCTTTGAAGTGTTAAGGCAGCTGACAGTGTTGGCTACAGATCCTCAGAATCTTTGAGTGTCTTGGCAGCTGACAGTGTTGGCTACAAATCCTCAGAATCTTTGAAGTGTCTTGGCAGCTGAAAGTGTTGGCTACAAATCCTCAGAATCTTTGAAGTGTTAAGGCAGCTGACAGTGTTGGCTACAGATCCTCAGAATCTTTGAAGTTTATAGGCAGCTGACAGTGTTGGCTCCAGGAGGCCAACTTTCGAGAATTACAATGTTTGCTGTCTAGACTTTTCACATTCAAGACATTGCGCAGCTTTTAATGCTTAAACTGATATTATAAGCACTGTATAGTCTAGTTATATATACATACACTTTGAAAATTGTGTCTGTAATTTACAGTACTGGGGGATGGCAGCCAGCATTTGATTTTTTCCTGTTGTGTGCTTTTACACATTTTGCTTTTTATTTTGCTTTGCATTCTCTTTTTGACCATTCTCCAATGCTTAGCTTGTTTGGGGGATGGTAGCCCCCCAAATTGATCCACATTATTATATTTACCATTATTCACATGGAAGAATCCAGCCCTGTGGCACAGTGACATCTGGTGGACATTGGCAAAATTTATTAAGTCACAATAGTTTGGATAGACTAAAATATCCTCACCATTCTGTCACTTGCAACTTGCCTTGGGCTTATGCAGCTGGTGTTTTGAATCCAATTCTGTTATCACATCTTTGCATGTTTTCCACATGTAGATATTAATTGTCATATTTCTCTCTTATTCCAGATTACAGACCGCAGAAACAATCATGGTTAAATAACGGAGGTCATTGAATATAGAAAGTAACAAAATAACATAGTCACGCCCAGGAACTTCATTAACTTTTATTGTTCAGCCGTGTAGACCAGATTCTATACACATCATACATGTGAACGGAGGGCCCTTGTCTGCTTGTTGCTGCTATGTGTAGGGTTAGCATGAGTCTTCAAGGAAAGAAGTTGACACTGGATGTTTAAAACTGGTTCTCTACCCGCATTTTTCCCTTGTCTTTTATTCTCCTGAACCACCAACTATGTTGTTTGAAACAGTTGCAAGTTTCTTACAGTAATGCTTACTGCAGTGAACCAGAATCCAGCTGTATTCCATCATTAAGGGAAAAATAATTAAGCTTTTGTTGGCTGATATTACAGCCATAAATTAAGCAGCCAGGGTGTCATATATCCTTTGAGGTATTCATTGCAGCATGTTATATTGTCTGAATGGTTCATATATTTAATAGTAACCTTTCATTATATGCAACCCTGGTGATGGGAGCACTGCACATAATATGTCTTATGTTACCGTAGTTGCCGAGAGAGAAGCCCAACTCAGATAAAACAGCTATTTTTTCTCATTTTACTGTATATTTTAAATACAAAGTTTTGAATATTTAAACAAGGTAACTAATAAATTATAGCACAAATTCCCATTGAGGACTTGCAAATTTCAGTGGGACTTGCCATGAGATCTCTTCACAAACCAAGGCCAAGGTTGTCCATACTTTGCCCAGGTATAGTACACTCAGTCCAGCTTGACAGGCACCTGCTACCCTCATTATCTGATGACTTATGAATTACCATACCACTGCCAATGTCCAGAATATTTTGGATAACTTGAGTATGATGTAAAAAATCAGTGTAAATCAAAAACAATGACTGAAGAAAAAAAGAAAAAATATAAGAAATAGGATCCACGTAGGACTATAACTGATTTCCTAGTTTTGTATCTAACACAAAATAGGACCACAAAGTTCTTTAGCCATGCTGTCCTTCATGCAAACAGAGTTAACTGAAATGAGCATCTCATTCTGTTATTTTCACTTCTAGAGGGACAGGCAGACTGATTGATAGACAGATGGACAGACAGACTAAGCTGATCACAATAACCCTGCTTGGCTTTGGTCCAGGAGATTAAAAGACTTTCCTAATTTACTGTCTGCATATTTACTGATGAGAAACTTGATAAATAAACGCTGGATTAAATGGCACCTACAGGCCTTTAACATCATTTTTGTATCCCTAGACAAAGTTGGGTGATACTATGGTTTAGGCACAGTTGTGCTGCTGCCACAGAGATTTCTTTCTGGGGAGGTTACTCAAAAAATATTTCACAGATCTTTACATAACTTGACGTGTGCATAGATATCGCAGAGAGGATGAAGCCTATTTAAAATGGGGTCATGACCTTTACTAGGAGAGTGACCTTGAATAGGTCCTTGGGGGGGGGGGGGGAATCATACAAATTCTTAAATTTCTAAATAAATCTTGCATGGATTGATCCAAAAATCAAGTTGACTGAAGATCTTGTTTATTGTTGTCATGTACCAGACACTGGTGGTGCCTCCTATTATCCTTTTCTTGTTTTTGTGCCCATCATTGCCTTGTGACAGTACTATGGGCATTATAAGTAAAAAAATAATGGACTGATTTCTTTTGTATTATGCATATACATAGAAATAGGTTATGGGGATGATGCAAATTTAAATTGGGGTCATGACCTTTCCTATGAGAGTGACCTAGACTTTAAAATTTGCCAAATATATGGTGAAAATCACACAAAATCATAAATATCTCAATAAGTGATGCATAGATTGGTCCAAAAATCAAGTGGACTGTAGAACTTGGATATCGATGTCTTCTATGGAAGACAGGTGGTGCCACCTTCTGGTCTTTCCTTTTTTTTTTGCGCCGTTTAATACCCCATCATTGCCACATGACCGTACTGTGAGCATTATAAGTCAAAAACTATAACGGACAGTTTGGGCTGAAATTATGCATGTCCATTGGTCTTGGATACCTCCATGTTGTATTCAAGCCATCTTCAATTGTTTTTGTGTGGTGTCCATCTGACCGTTTGTTTAAGGTGAAAATTGCTTAAGCTCAGGAGTGGTTCAATGTATTGGTCTGAAATTTGGCATGTACATCCTTTTTGGAGAGTTTTCTCATCAACCAGCCAGGTGGCACCACCTACCATACCCTTTTCATAGTATTAATTACCGGTAATCCCATTTTTTCAAGAGTGATTTACCATATTGGCCTGAAAATGTGCATGTCCATAGATCTTGGATACCTCTTGTTTCCATGACTGGCAGCGCCATCTGCAGTTGAATTTGGGTGGTGTCCATCCATCTATTTGCCTTGGGTAAAATAGCTCATATCTGAGGAGTGGATGGATTTATCAGTCTGAAATTTTGGTATGTTTATCCGTCTTGGATAGCTTTGTTGTAGACCAGACAGGTGGCACCACCTGCTGTTCTTTTTTTATAGAATACATTGATAAACTTTTATAACAAAGCCACAGGAACAACTAGGTGCATCCTTATAAAGCAGGATTTGGTTAACTAGTTTGTTCCTATAACAAAATGTGGGTATAAATTTGCAGATTGGCTGATTGACAGAGGATGCAGTCATTACATGCAGAATAAATTGAGACTCATGGTTATAAATTTAACTGTTTCATTTTATAGTTTCCTGTTCACTTAACTTTGAATTTTCAATTTTTTTCAGAGTTACTGATAAACATTCATCTGAAGTGGCTCAGGTGAAGCGTTATCCACCAGTTCACACTGATGCTGTGACAAGTGTAGCTGCTGTCAGACATGGTGTCTGTGTGTCGGGGAGCGAGGACCAGGTACGTCTCTCAGTGTAATGGTATCTGTGTCTGAGAGCCAGGGGGCAAGGTATGTCTCTCGGTGTAATGGGATCTGTTTCTGGGAGCCAGGGCAAGGTATTAGTGTAATGATATCTGTGCGCCAGGGCCAGGTACATGTCTGCCAGTGTATAATGGTATCTGTAACTCTCATTGCATGATACGGGTTTTAAGTGGCAATTAAATCACACAACAGTTGAAATGTAAGGCTTGCTGAAAAGACTGTATTATAAATATAACATACTGGCACATACTAGCTTCTTATGACTGTCAGTGGATTGTGTAATCTGACTTAGTTAATACATTTTGTGTAAGCTCTTAGTTCTGTTGTTTGACAAGGCCCACTGACTTTTATGTAAGCTGCTCTATTGGCTCTGTTTACAGGTACCTCCAACTTCTTTAAGTGTATTTACACTGCACCTGAGAAAGCTAAGGATCCATATTTGCTGATTTGCCTACATGTACACTTTGCGTTTCAGAGCTTGGCAGTTTTCAATTTTAGTGAAGGTAACTGTGAAGCAAAATGGCATGGTCATACAAAGGAAGTAACAAAGGTAAGACTCTTGTTTCCTGGCAGCATTCTGTGACAGGTAGATGCACAAAACATTCAACATACATGTGTGTTGCCAGTCTGGTCATCTTATGTAGATAACAGGGTTAACATTTCAGTTTAGTTGGGGGGGGGGGGGGGACAAAAAAAGTTGGTATCCAATTAGGTATTAAAACAAGTATAAGATAATTGTGGTATGATGGCACCTGATCATTAGCAACTGATAGGTTATCATCCCCATCAATTCATCATTGTATCCGCCAAAATGAAGTTTTGAGTATACCGTAATGTCTACATCAGTTCGTATCCTTCATTAGTTCGCACACTATAAATTTCCTGAATCATATTTTTCTATATTACATATATGAATTCGTACACCAACATACTGTGCCGATATTCGCTATTGCCGGTGACCACCGGCGGTCCATATGAACAGTAATTGTAGCTATGATTAAAACGGCTTTGCATGCAGAGATGAATCAAATGTCTACGCTGTTCACCTGATAACAACACATCTTTATGTCTTAGTGCGAGGAAGTAACATGATAATTTATCGGTACAATTTTATCAGATTTACGACTTCATGTATGTAAATAGGAAAAACTGTCGCTTAACTGATACCGATGGGCCATCTTTGCTTCAGACTTGTTACAGCATGAATGTGATTTGAACAATAGAACTCGAGGTAAAAACTGTCCTAATCGATAATATTTTGTTTACTTAATAATATAATAAGAAGGATTTGTAAGTGGGACAAAAATCACATTAGCTGATGATCATATACTAGTAATCCACTTGGGACAAACCTCGCACGGACCGCTGATCACAGGCATGACCTGGTGCTACAAGACATCAAAGGTTAAATGGAGATCGTCAGAGTGCTTTGAACCGCAGCTACAAAGGATATACCGCTGTCTTCAAGGGTTTTATTTTGATAAATCCCGGTTATGTCCGTGAAATAATTTATTTTTTTTTCCCACTGTACAAATCTTATTAGAATCTCCCAAATAAAAACTTCCGCGTAATTCGTTGGTTACAGTGGCCATTTGGTTAAAGGCGCGTGAACTGCTTTAGTGTGAACTATCTGCCCCTGGTTCAAACCTACCAATTTTTTCCCCCTTTTATGTTACTCCCCCGTCCCAGTTTAAAAATATGATAAACATATATTTTTTTTTCATTTATTTCTTTACACTGAAATTACCAAATCGATAAAATAAACAATTTATTGAAATATATAAATAAATCTGCTGAGATTACATATTCACGGCTGCAATAAGTTCACTTGCCGCCAGGTGGCAAGCCTGAATAAATTTCATTAACGCCCTAAGAAAATCACCATTAACATTTTAATAGGGCGTATTCTGCAATCCATACAAATAATGTTTGTAAATGAATTTAATGTTGCCATGAAGTATTACAAAACAATAGCCCATTTTCTTACCACTAAAGATGCTACGCACCGCTGTAGGCCGTGAGAGACCCCTGGCTAATGATGTTTTCCTTTCATGTCCAAACTGTGAAACACTTCGTTGCTTGTTTGTTTACCAATAATTTATTTGATGTGTAATATTAAGGTGATCAGTGACTTCTGTCAATTTTGTTTGCACCACAGCCGTGATCAAATAAATTTGTTAACATACTAATGAGGTACAAATTTAACAGTTTAGGGTAATGAATTACTGAAGTTCTATTGCCGGTAGCTGGATTTTTGACGATCTTTATGATCTTTTGTGCTGGTCTGTGGGTTACAAATGTTAAGTCTGTTACGGCCGGCAGTACAGGCCGTCCCGGTTACCCCCGACCGGCACGGCTAAAACCCTGTATATTATATATAAATATATAACACCGGTTTATAAAATGCTAGTTACGGGATAAACTGGATATCTTTTTCGTCACCAGCAGCGCTCACATATATTCCCGAACAAGTGTTAAATAATAATTAACATGGGGAGTTGCCGTACATCATCTATTATCGCCCATCGCCAGTTCTCAGGTGTCAAACGATCTTCTCTCCTGCAATATTCTAATTTTTCATATTTTACATATAATAATTCACACACTGAGAAAAATAATTATTTTTTCCTGTACGAATTCAAGTAGACATTACGGTAGTATGTTTTTGGCCGGGTTCCGACGCCGTCGCCGCGTTCGTTTCCGGAGAACTCCTCTAAGACTACTGGACCGATTTTTCCGAAACTTCTAACCAATTCGCATTGACCTCTGACCTTTCCTTCCTTGCCCAGTGTCCATTTGTGCGTCTGTTTCCACACATAAACCCCAATAACTCGGGAACTGTTTGACCAATCAGGAAAAAAATTTTATACAAATGTAGCTCTTGGAAAGCTTTATAACATACACAAAAAATGGTGGCGCCACCTGCAACCATGTTTGCACAGTGTCCATCTGTTCGTCTGCCTTGGGTTAAAATCACTCATATCTCTGCATTACTTGTTTGACTAATTCACCTGAAATTCGGCAGGCATATACATTCTGTATAGCTTTCTTGATTTTATGACAGGTGGCGCCACCTACATTCACATTCACACTGCATACATCCATGCTTATATCTCAGGACTTGTTTGACATATCTACCTGAAAATTTGCATGTATAGATCTCACATAGTTCTTTATCATACAAAAAACTGGTGGTGCCACCTGCAACCATTTTTGCACAGTGTCCGTCTGTTTGTCTGCCGTGGGATAAAATCACTCATATCTAGGCAGTGGATTGACATATGTGCCTAAAATTTTGCAGGTTTATACATCCTGGACAGCTTTCTTGATTTTAAGACAGGTGGCGCCATCTACATTCTAGTTTACGCTGCAGACTTTCAAGCTCATATCTGGGGAACGGTTTGACCAATTTGGCCAAAATTTTGCATGTTTATAGATCTCACATATCTCTTTTTCATACACAAAACTGGACAGGCAACCTGCAACCATTTTGCACAGCATCTGTCGGTTTGTCTGCCGTGGGATAAAATCACTTATATACAAGTAGTGGTTCGACTTATCTGCCTTAAATTTTGCATATGTATAAAACTTGGACAGCTTTCTGGATTTTGTGGTAGGTGGCACAACCTACATACACATTTTGGCTGCAGACATCCATGCTAATATGCAACCACCTCACTCTATTTCCCCTTGCCACTCAATCCATGCCTCGCTTCACCCGTTCCACTCAGATTTTGGCGGATACACGTAGTCACTTGTCGACTTCCCGTATTATAGTTTCCATAATCATTCCATTCTTAACTTTTGATTGGCGGATCCAGAGGGGGGCACAGGAGGCACATACCGTATTTATTCTAATTTGACGACCACTTAAAAATAATTAATTTTCTCAGAGGTCGAGATAATGGAGGATATTTGAAAATTATCTTCCTGCAGAATTTGCGGTGGTCGAGATTTTAGAGGCATGCGGTTTGATAATCTTCCGTAGAGACGCAGAGCCGCTCTGACACTCGAGCAGTCATAGGAATTGAGTGATAATTTGGTCGTTTATCAGTTTGTTTTGTTAGCTTAACAGTATTTCCTACAAACGGGCTTCCAACTGTCACATGAATTATACGGAGTCCGCAAATGATTAATCAAACTGAGCTCAATCACTTCACAAAATGATCACTACTTCGCGTATAGGTACGATCACTTGATATAGACGGCAACTCATGTAACTATCAGCTGTTTCAAGTTAACCCACCAGGCGGCGATATCGGCTGAAAAGGGACAAGCAGCTGCACGGAAGTTGGAAGAAGACTTTATAAAAAATAACTGCCTATTATCAGATAACTTTTATTTGCATAATACTTAATAAATATCGGAAAGTAAAGGCGCGTTAATATATATACGACCGGAAATGGTCCTAGCTCGCGTGCCCTCGATCGGGCCCTGTTTGGTATGTGTGGTCACCCATCCAAAAACTAACCGAGGTCGTTTAACTTAACTAATATGACAATTCCAACTGTGTCACAGTTGTTCCACCGCGGGTACCTTCCGCATATTTAAATATTATTGCTAAAGATCCCACGTGAATTGCACACGAGGCACGTGCGTACCAAGAATGGTACACGAGTTTGCTTCGTCAAGGACACCCATTTTGATCTTGAACGCTTTATCTTGTTTATATATTATGAAAAACGCATCTTTGTATCTTCAAAAATTTTATTGGAAACAAGTTTGATGTGGATGCTCAATGTAATAAGAATCTAGTCAGATACAAACTGGGGTGCCCGTTAGAGACGGAGGGATTTCACCTTAACATCGTCGACAGAAAACATCATCGGCAGTCGCGAAATTAGAGTCATTTTAGAAATTATGCTTTCAAAATATTTTATGGGGTCGAGAAATAAAAGGGATCGCCAAATTGGAATAAATATGGTATCCACCATTTAGCTTTAGTAATTTTATTTATTTGTTTATTTTTAATATTGTTTCTGTCTTTCATACTTAATATAGCCTTCCATCTACATCTAAATTTCACCATTGATTTAACCAGAGATAATTAGCTAAGCTGACTGAAATTTTTATGCTTTTGATGGATTTTCACCAAACTCATCATAACTACTTACCACCATATTATCTCATCCAAATTTGATTATCGGTAAAATACACACATATTTAATAAGGTCATGGGTCACTAGGCTACTTTGTGCTGTCGCCGCAATAACTCATGAAGTATGTGAAGGATTTTGATAAAACTCAGCAGAAATGTTAAACATGAAACTCAATATATTTACCAATAGTTTTTTACCTCAATTAAATTTTCTGCAGATATCACACATATTTAATGGGGTCAGAGGTTTCCAGACTACTTTGTATTGTCATTATGATAGCTTCTTTGTGCTGTCGCTGCGATAACTTACAGAGAATATGAAGGATTTGGATTTTGATGAAACTCATCAGAAATTTTAATCAATAAAATATCTTGCCTAAGTTTGATTTCAAGAAAAATCCACCCATATTTAATGAGATCTGAGGTCACTGCACTTTGGAGGCAATGTGGTGACTCAACAAAAATCCTATGGATTTTCATGAAACTCATTATACATATTTACCAATAGAGTTTCTCACGTTAATTACCTTCTCATCAAAATTCAGGCACATTTATTGAGGTCAGAGGACACCAGATACACAATGGGCGTATTATGCACGTTTGTACTGCATAATTGATAGTAGTTATGGGCATCAACATAATATACCTTGTGAAAAAACAGGAAAGATATCACATACTTAACATGATAACTGTTGAAGCTAGAGAACCTTTTTCAAGTATGTGGAACTGTATTAATCAGGATTTAATTGTATGCCAACAATTAGATCAGTATTTTGCAATTTTATGAAGCTATATGCATATAAATTATAACTTTAAATCATTACCTGAAATTTTGCCCAACTTTAGCTAGGGCACATTTTTCTTGTAAGCACTGTTGATTTAATTTTCATATGATGGACAGATAAGCTTTTAGCTTTCATAATCTGAAATATGAAAAGCAGTTGATAAAAAACGGTAGCTTGTTACAGATGTCTCTTTTATTGTGTGCAGTGCTAGAGTTGTCTTTTGCCATGACGGCATAGCCTGGCCCACGCGTGGGGTCTGACATGTACACAGCGGTCATGCTAGTCTGGGGCTTTCTTGCCTGGCTGAAGCTGACGTGTTAACCCTGACATGTAGAGTTCTAGAGGTTTCCTGTAACGCATGATGTACTGTGTAATTGTATTGATTTAGTGTATTGTAATGTTAGGGTTATTTTAAAAATAAATTATAGTTATTTGTTAACAAAAAACCACTGACTTCTTTATTCATTCCCCTAGAGATTTCACGCTGCCTAGTGTTACAGAATCTGTTTTTTTTTTATATCCAAGACATAGTTTATTTTCGTCACGCATACGTGATCTGTTGATATAAGGTTCCGTAATAAGCTTCTATTTAAGTTTTAGAAGCCCATGTTACATCAGGCATGATTTCTGTCTAGGTGTTGTTGCCATGCACCCTGCTGGACCTGTTATGTAAGGTACTTGGGCAGCTGGCTGATTCTTGGTCAGGCTGCCTGAAGTGAGCACTACTAAGACCTGCTCCCCCCCACTTCCTCTGTCTGTCTGTCACCCTCTCTCTCTCTTTCTCTCACTCTCTCTCTCCACCCTACCCTTTCCAATAGACAGGTTGTGTATAGATCTCACATAGCCCTTCGTCATAGGCAAAACTGGTGAAGCCACCTGCAACCACTTTAAATTTTAACATCTGTTCAGATGCCTTGGGATAAAATCACTCATATCTCAGAAGTGGTTTGACTTATCCACCTGAAATTTTGCAGGTTTATACAACCTGGGCAATTTTCTCGATTTTATGACAGACGGCACCACCTACATTAACGTTTAAGCTGCAGACATCCAAGATCATATCTCAGGAACCGTTTGACCGATTGGGCCAAAATTTTGCATGTGTATAAATCTCACAAACCACATCATATGCAAAACTGGTGAAGCCACCTGCAACCAATTATGCACAGCGTCCATCTGTTCATCTGCCTTGGGATAAAATCACTCTCAGCAGTGGTTTGACTTATCCACCTGAAATTCTGCAGGTTTATACAACCTGGGCAATTTTCTCGATTTTATGACAGACGGCACCACCTACATTAACGTTTAAGCTGCAGACATCCATGCTAATATGCAACATACCTCATTCTTTTCCCCTTGCCACTTAATCCATGCCTCACTTCACTTGTCCCACTCTGATTTCTGTGGATACACATAGTCGCTTGTCCACTACCCATATTCTGGTTTTAAAATGTCCTAGTCTGAAACTTGCAGGTCGGAAACGTCCATTTTGCTGAAATCATAATGACTAAGGTAGATATGCAGGACTTAAGAGGAGCAATATTAAATTTGAAAAATAAACCTCCATTCATACTCCTAAACTTTGCACAGTTTCCCATTAGGCCTGTAGGCCTTGTTTATTTATTACAAATAAACGTTTCAGGTCTTGCTTCATCTTCAGTCAGTCAGTCATGCTCTACATATTTTAAATTTATAGTTTTTAATTAAATTATAAAAAAATGTGATGAAATATTAGAGTTTGATAAGTTCTAATTGACACAATTTAAAGTTTAATAATGGCATTAAGAAGACACTTAGAGTCATTAACAATCCTGTTTTTTATGTGTAGAATCAATGCAAGTGTTCTGCAATATATATCTGAAGTATATAGCTGTTATTTGTCTTATAAATGATGTATTAAACCATGATAGGAGGTACTTTAAGCCATGATTGTTTTGAAATTTGCATATTGAAATGTTTAACCTGTTTTCAGAATTATTAATAACATGAACACATTTTTTTTGTTAGTAAATGTATCCTTTCATATAACTTTTTAGACACAATTTTTTTTTTCTTATTGTTTTATTAAATTGTTTATAATTTTCATGTAATACACAGTAAAATATATACTTATCAGATTTAGTTTATGTTTATTTGAAAATGGAAATTTTTTATTTTTTACAGCATTTTATTTCAGTTAATATTTGAAATGTTTATTATTGTACTTCTGCTACTTTCTTTCTTATTCTATAATTGACAGTTATTCATACTTTCCCCATGGTTTTTTTTTTTGCACATATTACTGTCACATGGCTTAAATAATGATACTTCTAGAAATATTTAATCATAGGAGGCTCCTGCATCTTTGATAAAGACTATAAAAGTGCTCAGTATTAGTTGTTCAAACATTTAAATGTTTATCACCTGTAAGCATCTATTTCATCTCAGCTTTTCAAATGATGATATATATATTTAAAAAAAAAGTATTTTTTTGTATTTGCTTAAATTTTCCAAAATTCAGTTGAGCGATGTAACCCATGGTTCCCTTGTTTATAATGTAAATGTTTCAGGGATTCATATATATTGCAATTGCCACTAAATATTTATGGACACAGCGTTCAGTTATTTTTATAGCATTCTATTTGTAAGATCTCATAATCATTACATGCAATGTATTAAATTTTTTTTTATGCTGTTGAGTGAGGTATAATGAGTTTAATAAAACTTATTTGGAGTTCATGAATTTCAGATTTTAGATATATTTAGGATTTAAATACCCTTTCTTCGTAGATTTTCCTTCACAAATGCCACCATTTAAGGTCACAAAAGAGACTGAACATATGGCCTTGTTATTTTTTGTATAAATCATTCGACGCTCTCTTTTCATGATGAGCAAAGTACATAACAAATCACACACTTGAGGCAGTTGTGCCCCCTTTATAGCAAAATCCTGGATCTGCCACTGCTGTTATGTTCACTCCAGTCACTACTCAAGTCATCGCCACCAGTCACCACTCCTGTCACTACTAAAGTCACAACTCCAGTCATCACTCCAGTCACAGGGATGAGGGCTTCATTTCAGCCAGGTCAATATTTGAACTCACAACTACCTAGCTTTGAGTTTTGTGCTCTACCCCTGGACCACAGAAGCCAGTTTAAATCTACAGATTTATGTTTTCAAAATGTCATAAATTTTTAGAGGGCGCTTCTTAAAAATTGCCCCATCACATATGGGAGACATATATCTGTTGTTTTTTTTTTTTGGCTCTGCAAAACAAAGCCATTCTATTAGTTTTAGTACCAGCTTATTGGTGGATAAATTTGTAATAGTATAGTACTCCTGATACATTTTAGATTTACTGTTCTCTTTTAGACCTTGGAAGTCATTGTAATATGCAAATTAAGGCCACCATTAATAAAAACTCTACTATTTCAATATCTCAAGAACTAACCAAGATAAAAGGCCAAAGACTATATGTCTAGACCTAGGTTTTCATTGTCAAGGATTAATAAAATAGCATTTAAAAAAAGGATTTAGATTGTATTTTAATTTTAAATTTTTGTAAGATACAAATGCTCCTGCCATTGTGCCAGTTACCAAAAAAAATCAATTTTTTCCAATATCTCTGAAACTGAAATGTCTAGGCCAAGGATTTCATGATCAACAATTAACAATAAAGCATAAATACAACTGTTTGGATAATATTTTAATTTTAACTTTCGTAATTTGCTAATTAGAGCTGCCATTTACAAAAAGTCATCTGTTTTTAATACGTCAGAAGCTAAAGTGATACAATTGTAATTGGTCAAACAATGTCACCCCTGATTTTCTTGGTCAGAGATAATTATTGAAGCATTAAAACAACAGTGTGGATTATTTTTTAATTCAAACTTTTTGTAATAGGAAAATTATTGCTGCCATCAAAAAAAAAGTCAAAGTTCTGTTTCTAATACCACAGAACTAACAATGATAAATGTTCACATCATGTCACCTAGGATTTTATGGTCAGTGTTTAATACTAAAGCATAGCAGCAATAGGGTGGATTACATTTTAATTTTCAGTATTTGTCATACTGTATGCAAATTTAGCCGCCATGGATAAAAATTGTGGGGTTTTCCCCATTATCTCAAGAATTACTGATAATGGCAACTGGTCAAACAAAATGATAAGACCTAGATTTTCATGGCCAAAGATTAATAGAATATCAACAACAGTATGGAATAAATTTTGTTTTCATCTTTTGTTATAATTATATGCTGTGGATAAAAATTGGATTTTTCCAATATCTCAGGTTGAAATCGTTGACTGTTTTAAATTTTTGGAATTTTTATTTCTCCTGATTTGAAGTGGGCCGAAAAATGTTAATTACTGCGTAAAGAAGGCACAACAACATTTATTCTTTCTAAGGAACCTAAAAAATTTTGGGCTCAGTCAACCGATTTTATTAAAGTTTTATCAGGCGGTAATTCAGGGAGTGCTGACGCTGTCAGTCACTGTATGGGGAGGCAGTATCACAGGCATTGGGGTTCCTTTACCCACAGTTGACTCCATATTTCAAACACGATTGTTGAAGAAAGCAAACAACATTATAGAAGACTTTAGTCATCCGGCACACTTTCTATAGTCATCCGGGGCACTATTTGTTTAAAAAAAATGAAATTGGGTTTCGCTATAAGTTGCTATCAGGCAATTCCAAAAGAATTCAAACTAGCACTTACGCGTCAGCCGTTTGGGAATTAAATATATCACTTGCAGCACAATAATCTAGTCAAACATTCTTAGTCATATGTCTTTTTTCTATACACAATTTTATTTTATTATTTCTTGTTTAATAATATGTTTGTTTAAGCAAGCCAGTCAAGCCAAATACTATTGTATGTGATGATTTTATTACATATATATAGCAATTAACTATATCTTATCTTATCAAGAACTGACCATGAATTTATGCAAGAACTAACTAAACATTATATCTAGACCCAGGTTTTCATGGTCAAAGATTATAATAAAACTATATAAATAAGAAGTTGTATTTCATTTATATTTTTCATATGTTATTTCGGATGAAAAATGTTTTCTTCAGTGTTTCAAGTGTAAAACTGATGGTTTTTGACCTAGTATAAACGGGCATATTATACATATAAAACCTGCTCATTAATTGCAGTATGTAATATTTCTTAGTTGGGAAGTGGGACTTTGGCTAAACATCTTGAACTCTCTTTGTAAATTCCATTTTAGATCACTGTGACCTGTATTTATGTAATATGGCTGTAACTAGTATGTCAGATTCAGTTTAGCTTAACAACAACCTTTTTTTCTGTTTTTCAGGTGGACTTTGGATCAAGATTGGATTTATATTTCAGTGCATCCCGAGATAAACAAGTACGTTTGTGGCAGATGGGAAAAAGAGACCCAAGTCTGGTTATAAATGCACATGATCTAGTGGTAACTGGACTATCAGTCAATACAGGTAGAGTGCCATATTACAGTAAAACTGTCCAGAATTCTTCTGTTGTTTGTAAAATTGAAACAGAGGTCAGACATGAACAATACTTCTCCACATATGCCTGCATGTTCAGTGGATTGCTGAATTTATTGTGAAAATGAAATTGGCACAATTTAAGATTTCATGCATATACACATTACAACATTTTTGTTAGAATGTCAACATGCACCTGTTTTAAATCAGGGCTGCATTAAAATAAAAGGAAACCCCACAGTAACCCTCGGAGAATTCCATGCAAGGTTTACCCAAAACCATTATATAGGGAAGGGTTTAGCCATTTACATGTTGTACAAAATAAAAATGGTGGCCGGTACTAATTAACATAATCCACACAGACACAAACATGACTGCGTCCAGGTATTTAAACTATATTTAAACATTTATTTTACTGTTTAATGTGTATCAGTACATTTTTAGTTGAGTACTATATATATATATATATAGTATTTACATCTATAAATGGGACGTTATGCATTTTTTGCTTGCCGGAATCAAAGATTTCGGCAAGCATATTGCTCAGTTGCGTATGTCTGTTTGTCTGTTTGTCTGTTTATTTGTCTGCACTCTCCTGGCCACAATTTTGCCACAATCACCTTGAAACTTACAGCGATGATGAAAAACATAATTTCTAGGTGCCCTATTGTTTTTGGTTAAAATAGGTCAAAGGTCAAGGTCAAGGTCACGACAGGTATGGTTAACGGTTTTTGCACTATAACTTCGCCATAAATAGTTTTATCCACTTCTGCAATAGCTCATTTTTTTCGTCATCACCTGGCCTTTCTTTTGACATGTAGCTTACTTAAATTTGCTGTTACCATGGTTACGCAATTTTGGGGAGAAATCATGGAATTTCCTGATATTTTTCAAATTTGCAGCAATCGTACTGATTCTGAGATATTTTATGTAACACAAGAATATCTCGAAATTGTTTTTTCAGATTTTGGAAATGGCCGCCAGGGGGCGTTGCAGATGAAAAAACATGAAAATTTGTTTTGGTGCTATACCTCCAGAACTATTAAACATTGGGCCATTTCCATCATAGCACCTTCAACTGGGGTCCATGGGCTTATTTTTGCGCATAGGTGCCAAAGTGCGCTATTGCCAGATTTCTCTATTTTTGGGGTAAAACTTTTGAATTTTGAAAATATGCAGTTTTCAGCTTCTATCTCTATCAGTTTTTATGCTGGAGAGTTCAATTTTTTTGCATCTTGTAGCCCTTGGTGAGCTCTCGGTGATCCAATCAAAAATCTTGCAAAATCTCGCACCGTTTCTCGTCAAACAAGAGTCTTCGAGATTTCATTAAATATGACCTACAGGTTGCATTTTTTTAACAATGGCTTTGAAATTGATATATTTTGTGTTATTTATAAATATCTCGAAATCAGATTTTCATTTTTTGGAAATAGCCACCAGGGGGCGTGGTACCTGAAACACTGTAACATATCATTTTTCTGCAATATCTAAAATAATTTTAAACATGGCACAATTTTTATCGTTGTATCTTAAACTAGGAACATTGGCTTATTCCTCCACACATGTAGCTTTGTGCTGCCGTTACCATGGTTACCAAATTTGTGGGTTAAACTTGACGATCTGAAAATATGCAGTTTTTGGCTTCTATCTCGGTTAATATTTATGTTTCAAGGGTCTTTTTTTGCATAAGGCTGCTTCCCCTTGGTTCTAAGTCATTCAGTTGCAAGTCTCGTCAAATTTCGCTCGGTTTATCGTCAAACGAGAAAAAACGAGATTTCACGGAAATGCTTATAACTCGGCGACTTTTACAGCTACACAGGTCTAGTTTTCGGCATTTCATAACATATGACCAGCTTGACACGCCAGAAAAGAAATCAGGCCAAATCTCGCACCATATCTCGTCAAGCGAGAAAAAAACGAGATATCATGGAAATGTTTATAACTAGGCGACTTTTACAGCTACTCAGGTCTAGTTTTTGGCATTTGGTAACATTTGGCCAACTTGACATAGTAAAACTGCGATACTTGGCGAAATCTCGCACTACATCTGGTCAAATGTGGAAAAACAAGATTTCACAGTAATGCATATAAGTCGGCGACTTTCACGGCTAGACAGGTCTAGTTTTTGGCATTCATTAACATTTGGACGGCTTGACATGACAAACCTGCAAGACTGGCCAAATCTCGCACCATATCTCGTCAAACGATAAAAAAGGAGACTTCACAGAAATGCTAATAACTCGGCAACTTTTACAGCTAGACAGATGTAGTTTTCACCATTTAATAACATTTAGAGAGTTTGATATGACAAATCTACAAGACTGGCCAAATCCTGCACCATATCTCGTCAAACGAGAAAACACGAGAGTACACGGAAATGCTTATAACTCGGCGACTTTTACAGCTAGACGGATCTAGTTTTCGCCATTTCGTAACGTTTGGCCGTCTTGACATAATAAAACTGCTCGTCTTGCCAAATCTCGTACTATATCTCGTCAAGCGAGAAAAAACATGATTTCACGTAAATGCTGATAACACGGCGACTTTTGCAGCTAGTTTGTTGCTTGCCGAATTCAAAGATTTCGGCAAGCATGTTGGTCAGTTGCGTATGTCTGTTTGTCTGTCTGTCTGTCTGTCTGTTTGTTGGTTTGTTTGTCTGCACTGTCCTGGCCACAATTTTGCCACAATCACCTTGAAACTTTCAGAGATGATGGAGAATTTCTAGGTGCCCTATTGTTTTTTGGTTAAAATAGGTTAAAGGTCAAGGTCAAGGCCATCGAAAATCCTCGAAACCTTATTTTCCTCATAACTTGGTCAAAAATTGTCGTATCAACCTCATTCTTACCCCATTTTGTTCGTCTTTCCATTGCCCATATCCTGGTATGATCAACCTTTGTTGGCCTTGTGTCACCTTGTCAGTATGTCTGTCTGTTTCAGGGTTGTTGTCAATTTTGTCAACGGCCTTGTTGTTCTTTCTGACATTTAGCACTCTCCTGCCCACAATTTTGCCACAATCACCTTGAAACTTTCAGATATGATGGGCAACCAAAATTCTAGGTGCCCTATTGTTTTTGGCCCAAATAGGTCAAAGGTCAAGGTCGAGGTCATCAAAAGTATATAAAACAGGTTTTTCTTCATATCTTTGTAACTGTTAGTCGTATCTACTTGAACTATAGCTCATTTTAATCGTCATCCAATGGCCTTTCTTCTGGTGGGTACTTGACTCAAATTTGCCGTTTCCATGGTAACACATTTTCGGGGGAAAATTATCATATTTGAAAATCAATGGACTAATTTGTCAGTTTTAATGCTAGAGAGGTCTAGTTTTTTCCATTAGGTTGCATTCGTTTAATACTACATGATTTTATTAAAAGTCTGGCAATATCTCGTAAGATAGCTCATCAAACGAGATATTTCGAGATTTCATTAATCTTGCCCTGGAGGCCACAGTTTTGCAGGAATTTTTTTAAAACTGATATATTTCAAGTCTTACCCTCGTATTTCAAATTTGTTTTTTTCATTTTTTTGGATAGGGCCGCTAGGGGGCGCTGGATGCGAACCTCCCCAACATCATATATTTTGGCCATATCTCAAAAATTATAAGCCTCAATTACATAAACTATAGCTTATTTTCTTCCTCTGAGTCTTCTCCATAACCTGGTGTAGTCATCTGGTCACAATTTTGTGTCACTTTGTCAGTGTGTCTGTCTGTTTGATCGTTGTCCTCAAATTCGCCTGCTTGCTCTTGCGTCTCACATATAGCATTCTATAGGCCACAGTTTTGATGGAATCCTTTTGAAACTATTACACCTTATGTCTTACACTAATATCTCGAAATAAATTTTTCATTTTCCGGATATGGCCACTAGTGGGCGCTGCACACAACCCTCACACACATACCATTGTATTGGCCATATCTCTACACCCAAAGCCTCAGTTACATAAACTATAGCTTATTTTCTTCCTTTGAGTCTTCTCCATAACCTGATTAAGGCATGTGGTTTCAATCTTCTGTCACTTTCTCAGTGTGTCCATCTGTTTGTCCGTTATCCTCAAAGTCGCCTGCTTGCTGGTTCTTACGCCTTACATATAGCATTCTACAGGCCACAGCTTTGACGGAATCCTTTTGAAACTGGGACATCTCATGTCATACTCTAATAATACGAAACGCGTTTGTCGTTTTTGGAATATGTCCGCTAGAGGGCGCTACAGTCGAACCTCCCAAGTATATCATTAATTCGCCATACCTCCAAAACTATTAATCTAAATTACATAAATTATAACTCATTTTCTTCCTTTGAATCTTCTCCATAACTAGGTTAAGTCATCTGGTGTCAATCTTGTCTCACAAAGTCAGTATGTCTGTCTGTTCGTCTTTTGTTGTCGGCTTTGTCTGCTTGCCTGTTCTTTGTCTCATATGTCATTCTACTGGCCACATATTCTCAGCAATGGCCCTGAGAGTCATTCCATTGATAGAAAACCGACAAAATGTTCTGTCTGTCCGTCTGTGTTTCACTTCCGATTTCCGGCAAGCGTTCGACCTATGGTCGTCTAGTTTTTATCTCGTTGTGTTTATGTATGATATGTAAAATTATAGGATGAGTATATTTTTATTCCAATTTAAATTAGAGTGTCACTACTAATGTGACAATCACTATGTTTTCTGCTCTATTGGGATTTCGGAAAGATAACAATATGTTGGTATTAAATATGTTTATTTTTGTCTGTTTTGTCTACATGGGATTATTGTGTAGAACAAAGAGACACAGCATGAATGACCAAATTTATTCATATTATACAAGAACAAGCATGTCTGTTTATCATATGTACAATATATACATAATCTATCAGAGGAAAAGCTTAACTAAATAAGATTACAAACAACCTAGCCTCAATCAAGCTGTTATGGTACCCAGCTGCAAATATATTTAAATAATCATTTATGAAACACCAAAGTTTCTCTCTATAACCTGCGGTGGCTTCACATACTATCATGTCATGGAAGGTTGCATTGTTGTAGCTCCTTCCTCGACAGTGACACAAGTTAAATACATCAAGATCAACCAGCAAATTACATCATGCAATGAGTTTGATCATATGAGTGAAACCTGACAGAGAACTAGGTATGTCTCTAGTATAGTACCATATTAGTGAGTGAATCATGTAATCATTATGAACAGAATTAGAGACATGAAGATTTGACATCTCATTTCACATATTGCCGAAGCTTTAGCTTCTCTAGCCACAATGGCAGAGGTAATTATCTCATTTCATTGTTTTTTTTTACCAGGGAAAAAAACATTAGAAAAATAGAGCATTAAGTACTCCATTAAACCATATTGATCAAGGACACAAAGCATATCTCCTGTACTACCGAAAACACTCCCTTGACGGCCAATGTCGGACAACATTCTGTACCTGAATATTCTAGATGAAGTTGTAGATGAATAACCAAAGCAAAGACAGTCAAGGAGAAGTAGTTTTTGTATTTCAAGAAAGCTGTAATAGAAGTTAAATCAAGTATACTAAAGCATATTCCAGAGTGTACCGGTACACAACTTGGCAGTCCTTGTATCAATTTAGCACAGAACCTGTGCATGCGTTCAAATTTTAATATGTCATTATTGCTTATCTAGCACCATAGTTTGCAGCTGTACAGAGTCTTTGGTAAAACACACGTCTTTTGCAGCTTCACGTTTGTTAGGGGAATAAACCCATGGGGACACACTCCCATTCCCAGAGGGGATAGAAATATACCCCTGCCATTCCTACAGGATGCGCCGTAAGGTTACTGGCGGCAAAACCTAGACTTTAATGTTATACCTTAATGTTTTGCAGTTCTTGTTTGTTATAGTAAAATTCCCCCTAATTTCCAATTTTGTCTGCGTTCATTTGGATTAAATGCTTGTACTGTTTCTCAAAAAAACAATCACAGCAGTTTAATCTGTGTAAAAGATACATTTCCACTTATGAGAATATCCATAGCAGATGTTTATCATTTCCTGAAGTGATCATTTCCAGGAGACAGGGCTTAAAGCCTTTGTCATCTGCTGGTGTTGGTTAACCAATTAAGATATTCCCAATTGTTGCCCCGAATCTGCTATTTTGAAACTGAATTAGCAAGTCATTAATAAAAAGATTATATAACCATGGTGATATAACACCCTCTTGCTTTACGGACTGTAATTAATTAAACCATCTACTAGTAATATCCTCATAATATACAGCACTTCTCATATCTGTGTAGCTATTTAAAACTACACACCACATTTTCATGTTGATACCCAGGTAAAAAAGTTTCACGAATAGTCCCATATGTCAGTACACTCTGTACAAAGCCTTGCTACTATGGAGCAGGCAGGCATAATAAACCTTGGATTGTTTCATCCAATGAGTTGAAGAGATTTTGCTAATAATATCATGTATTTTAATAAAATATTTACATCATATATATTAACTCATTTTCGTTAAATTATTTCATATATTCATATTTCATATAATCATTTTCATATGAATCAAGAAATGCTATTTCTTTCCGCTACTATCGTGTGTTATACATCCAAAACAGACAAAAACACAGTGGCAGAAGAATATTTATTGTCATAGTTTAATAGATTTTGCTATCAATAGCAAGCGCGTCTTCATAGCGAGACGTACTCAACAAGATTTTATAAACCTGATAATTAACCCTGGCTCGCCTGTCTGGATGTTGTCCAACTGGTCAGCATCTATCTGGTCATTGTCCAGCTGATACAAAAACATCCAAATCTTCTATCTGAACATCATCCAGCTTGGTTGTCACCAAGAGAAGGAGTGCGCACTCGAACATCAAGGAACGTTTGCAAAGCTGTCCCCCTAAATTTATTGCCCTATCCTATTGTCCTGGCCATGATCAGCTATTATACTTGGCTCTCCACTTATCTTGACACCTCAAGCAAATTTGCCAAGTCAGATGTAAATCCTCCATTGATCTGACATACTGGCTGTGATTTTAAGAATTTAAAATGGAGCTTTAAAACACAAGTGAAAAACAGGGGGGTATGTCCATTGCTTTCACTGAACTAGATGTCAGATTTTATTGTTAGTGAAATATTAATGCTGACATTTTGTCAATTTTTATACAAATTATGTCAGTATGGTTTATACTGTGTGCTTACTATTGATGTGTATAGCGTTTAATATGATAATTCAAGTAAAAAATTTATATTATATGGGATTTAATATAGGATGTTGGTAATATATTATTCAAATATGTAAGATTTTTATTTTTATTTACCATCAAAATTTAAGTGATCCTTTGAGGGAACAAAAAGTAAATTTTAAAATATGTGAGATATTTATTTATATAAAATTTAAATATCTCTAAAAAATTGTTTTCATATATTTTTAAGCATGAGGGCACCTATTGCTGATGTCCTGCATATTTGTATCCGCCGAAAGGAAGTTTTGCAGATACTATGTTTTTGACCGGGTTCCGCCGCCACCGCCGTGTTCATTTCCAGAGAACTCCTCTGAGACTACTGGACAGATTTTTCCAAAACTTACACCAATTATCGGGTCACATGTGAACTGGAGCCTAACCAATTGGCCTTGACCTCTGACCTTTCCTCTCTGCCCAGCATCCATTTGTGCGTCTGTTTTTACACACATAAACCCACATATCTCGGTAACCGTTTGACCGATCATGAAAAAAAATTGTACAAATGCAGCCCTTGGATAGCTTTATAACATACACAAAAAATGGTGGCGCCACCTGCAACCATGTTTGCACAGTGTCCATCTGTTCATCTGCCTTGGGTTAAAATCACTCATATCTCGGCAGTGGTTTGACTAATTCACCTGAAATTCGGCATGCGTATACATCCTGGATAGCTTTCTTGATTTTATGACAGGTGGCGCCACCTACATTCAAGTTCACGCTGCAGACATCCATGCTTATATCTCTGGACTGGTTTGACGTTACTTCTTGAAAATTTGAATGGCGCTACCACAATTATAGTTTACGCCGCAGACATCCAAGCTCATATCTCAGGAACTGTTTGACCGATTGGGCCAAAATTTTGCAACTGTATAGATCTCCCATAGCTCTTTATCATAAACAAAACTGGAGGGGCCACCTGCAACCATTTTTGCACAGCGTCCGTCTGTTTGTCTGTCGTGGGCTCAAATCACTCATATCTCTGTAGTGGTTTGACTTATCCGCCTAAAAATTTTGCGTGTTTATACATCTTGATAGCTCTCCCGATTTTTTGGCAGGTGGCGCCACTTACATTTATTTTTAGCTGCAGACATTCAGGCTTATAGCTCAGGACTGGTTGGACATATCCCCCTGAATTTTGCATGTGTATAGATCTCACATAGCTGTTAATCATACACAACATTGTTGGGGCCACCTGCCACCTTTTTGCACAAGTCCTTCTGTTTGTCTGCTGTGGGATAAAATCACTCATATACATGTAGTGGTTTGACTTTTCTGCCTAAAATTTTGCATACAACTAAGACACCTTTCTGGATTTGTGGTAGGTGGCGCAACCTACATACACATTTCGACTGCAGACATCCATGCAAATCTGCAACACACCTCACTCTATTTCTCCTTGCCACTCAATCCATGCCTCACTTCACCCATTCCACTCTGATTTTGGCGGATACACGTAGTTGCTTGTCAGCTACCTGTATTCTAGTTATTTATGCATGTATTACTGTCACATAGCTGAAATAATGATACTTCTAGAAATATTTGTATCTGCCAAAACAAAGTTTTTAGGAAACTATGTTTTTGACTGTGTTCAGCCCCCGCATTCGTTTCCAGAGAACTCCTTTAAGACCACTTGACAGAATTTTCTGAAATTTGACCCAATTATTGGGTCACATGTGAACTGGTGCCTAACCTTTTTGTGTTGACCTCTCGCCAGTTTCCTCTCTGCAGTGCATCCACTGCCCGTGTTTGGGTTTAGTTGGGCGTTTGTGAATTTTTAAAAAAAAACCCTTAATTTGTAATATGTGCAAGGCTTTTTATGTATTCATTGTAACACATCAATAATGACCTTAACGTTGACTATTTGAATAATATATTTGTCAAGTGCAGTATGCTTCCTCATTCATCATTATCTAAATCTACCTAACAAGTTCACCATATGTTTGTTAGTGTGGAATACTTGGTATATGAAGAGAAATAAATTACTATGATCAACATCTACAGATCTCTCATGATACTTGCATATATTAATGTGTGATCATATACTGATTCCCACATGTCAGTGATGTCTCTAATTTCAGATAACACCCAATTGTGCACTGGTTCTCGTGATAATTTTCTCAAGGTTTGGAACGTCAGTACTGGAGCTCTTGTGTGGCAGAATGATGTAACAAGGAATCTAGTAAGTACTCACAAGACATTTACTATATGTACCTGCACTGTGAAGCATCATCATGTCAACAAATGATTGGAGTCTTTCTGCACACCTTACATACAAGACTATAAACAGGGTTTTTTGCAGATAACACCTCTTTGATTCCAACACAGTGGGTTAAACTGGGTTCAGTCTGGATTTATCCAGTTTCATCTGGATCAAACTGAATCAAACTAGATCAAACTAAGATTCGTCTAGTAAAATTAAATTATGTGTACATTATTGCAAATCTGGATAATTAATTTTAGAAGGTATATTAATACTATATTAAATAGTTTAACAGAAACAAAAAATACATATGTACATTTAGAACTTAACAATAAATAACTGCTTGATAAAAAATTTTCTTTTAGTGATGTCTTTTGGTCCTGCATATAGTAGTTTGATACACTGAGTTTGCTGCTTTTGTTCCATCAAATTGTATCTGATTTTGATTAAAATGGGTCTAACTGGAACTCACTTTATAAAAATATTATTCTGTCACCATAATGCAAAATAATGAGTACTTTGTCACCCTCTTCCACTTTCAGGATATGTTCCCACATATAGGATTGCAAGGTCTGCCTCCTTTCATGGGCGTTCTTATGGTGACTTGAACAAGTTACATTTATTGTTAAATAGTTTCTCACACAAATTCAAATGTGTAGTGACTATGTGGTGAAAAAACAATTTCCAGTCAAGCAGAATGTGAAATAAATTCCACAGCCCAGGTTTCCAGACCACAGAGTAATTCTAATGGGAAAACAGATATCATGAGGGTTTTCATTGATAATCATGCAGACTTCTCAAAACTTGAAGACTTTAAATTTGGAAATTGTTCCAAGTTTAAACCTTAAAAGTTCATTGCATAACCTTCAATATTGATTTACTGTGACCATGATAAATAATTAATGTCCATTCATTCCTGGGTGGGGAGAATTTTTGATCCATGACTCCCAGCCAGTCTTTACTTCAAGGGTGCACTTTCCATTTATAGCTACCGGTACACAAATAGGGGACAGCTACCATAGATATACCCTGGCATCAACTTTGAGGTATAAAGCCATTAGGTCAATATCATATAGTACAGCAAACCTGTACAGATAAATTATGTGGTGTTAGGAGTATGAGCACAAAACAATGCATCTCATGGTGGCTGGCACCTAGGAATAATCTTTCAAAACATTAAATGGACACTGTATGAGCTTATGAGCTGCATATACAGTTTATTTACATAAACCATAAATGTGAGCTTTACTGTAATTATGCGAATTTTCGCCGTGAGGAGTTTATTCGCCAGATCGTACCAACAAAATTTCCCCTAAATAGACCTATTATCACCCACTTCCACCTCACTCTCATGCCATCTTCACCATACTACCTGTCTAGTTTTCATATTTTTCATCTGGCGCTATGCTAGATCGGTTGTTTTTGAACACCTCTTAATGTTGACGACTGCCATCAATGGGTTTGTTTAGCTTGGTCGTGCCGATGAAATGTATGTAATTTCCCTTTTTCCCCCTTTCTGCCTCCAAGACCATGGATTCAGCTGGATATTGTTCCACCTGCGGGACTTTAATGCCTTTCTGGGAATCCCACACGCAGAGTTACCATTGTAGGGACCCTGAGGGCTCCTGCCTTGGGGAATGTAGTCCCTGCTATTATTGCACAACCTGGTCTGCTGATAAATGGACTATGTTCCAGGCTTAGCTTCAGACTAGGTCCCAGCTCACTGTTTCTTCCCTGGTTACCAGTTCTCAGGCCTCAGCCTTGAAGGGGGGGGGGGAGAGTAATGGATCACTCTCAGCTTGCCAAGACCCCAATTCCAGTCACCACATTATCTTTGTCCTTAGGTCACCTACTGTTCCTAATATGGCCTTTGTTCCTCGACCACAACCTGTGGTCACCTCTGTGGTAAACACTCCGTTGTCTGCTTTTTCAGCTATTGTAGCCTCACCCTAGGCTCTCCTATCACTCTCACAAAAAAAATAAAGCCCCTGTTAAGCCAAGTCAGCCTTCAAATTTATCTGTGGCTCATCAGTTGAAGGGACATAATCTGCAATATTATGCCTGTTCTTTCTCAATATCAGTTAAGTTTTACTTTCTACAAAAGTTTCCCAGCAAAACAATCCCAGCACACAGTCTCTGTACCTTGCATACGGCTGTTTAACACCTTGTTATGGCTCTACGTGTTGGTAAACACAGTCCACGTGTGTCTGTTTACCATAACAAGGCAGTGTGAGCGGAGGTCCGAGTATGAGCCGCAACACGTGGTGTTTCAGTCAGTAGGAGCATGTATTACATTTTTTGGGCCAGGTCAGTCTGGCATCTCTGACTGACACCTTTTGTGGCTCCGCAATGCACATGGCCCCATGCGCTGTGTTTATGTTGACACCTGTGATTGCGCCCAGTCCACACTCTTTTTACAGGAGTAAGCAAACGGCTTCATGGCAATAATTTGGCAAGTACAGATTTATATGAAAGGGATGAAGCTATTTTTCATATTAATTCAACATGCTGTATAGATGATTTGGCCCCTTTAATATCATGATTGTCTACATTTTGTACATCATTGCTAATGGACTTAGAAGATTCGTCTAGCTGCCCGTGAGGGTGTCGATCTGCCCTTGCCACATTGGATAGCCCCCTCTCTGAGGGCTCATTTTCCTTTGCAGCTCCCCTGCAGCCTGCAGCCTGCTGCCTCTGTGGTTCCTGCATCAGCTTCCCATTCAGTTCCACAGCCGGTGCCAGAGTTTCATGTTTCTGATTCTTTACAGGTTCTGCCTGCTGGAACTCTTGCCCTCGTTAATACCAGATCTCCCAGTGCTGATGATGCCCCAATGGTCCCGGATCAGTGGGCTGCCATCAATCCACAGCGCCTGTCTTGGAGGGAGGCCAAAGCATCCCTCCTTGATAAGATCATGCAGACCATGCAGACTACACAGCCAGATGGTCCACATTTTTCAGAGCCTCCGTCTGGGCCATTCCTCTTCTATGCCCCACTCAATCCAGGCTCTGTATGGGGCGCTCGATTGCTTGGAATTCACAGACCAGATGGTCCATCTCTCTCAGAACACCATGCCGTGTCCACCAGTGCAGCTTCAGCATCAACTGGAGCTCCTCTGCTGTCTGGTATGGGTAAGCCCTGGACTCCCAGATCCCTTTGGCCCAAGAAGGGTTATCAGGCTACCTGTCTTGATCTAGACTCATTCCGCATCGCCTCTCGCAGCCGTCCATCCACCCCCATGTGGTCTGAGACTGGCCATATTTGCACTGGTTGTATCAAGTCTGTCCATTCCTTTACTCATGAGTTAACCTCGGCAGAGTTGTCAGGAGTTGTAAACGCAACCCAAATTTGCTGTTTAGTGGACAACTCAAACCTCTCTTTGACTGCATGTGAAGGGAGCCTGTCAAGCATGGCTTCAGTCAGCTAAGCCCACTCCTGTAGTTCCTGTCCTCGGTCTCGATCGCAGCCACCTCAATCCTTGCAGGATCGGCCCCCTACATCTTCGGGACCTACCTCCCAGTCACAGAATTCTAAGTCATCCTTTCAGGGTAAATTCTCCCATTAGGGACGCCCGTCTCAGGCACTTTTTTCCAGCCTTGGATTGGATCACTTCTCACTGTTTAGTTTGTCGCCTTTCTGCCACTCATGATAGCTCCGTTCATCATCCTGGCACCATCCGACCATCTCAAACTGGCAGCCCTTGAGTTTGAAATTCAACATATGTTGGAAAAGGAGGCTATCTGCTTAGTCTGCCTGGATACACCTGGGTTTTACTCCAGCCTATTTCTAGTGCTGAAGACCCACGGAAAATGGCAACCCTGTCTCTGTTTTGCTTATGGAGGTGAGGGGAATCAGTTACAAGTGCTCTCAGGATAAATATCATACCAACAATTTCTACAATGCTAGTCCATGCCATCACAGCATATCTCTGATCAACAAGCATCTCGGTCATTACATACCTCAATGACTGGCTCATCCACACTCCCAACCGCCATCAACTTCTATTACACCATTCTCAGGTTCTTTCGTTGCTTATGAACTCTGGTTTCATAGTCAACAACAAGAAATCTCAACTTCTTTGCACCCAACACATTCAATTTCTGGAAGTGGTGATGGATTTTCAGTCGGGCGTGGCCTCGCTTCCTTGCGATTATGCGCTCGCTCTGCGCTCAAAGATCCGAGCATTTCTTGCTACTTGATGTTTTACCAGTCTCTCCACTGCTCTCTGAACTGGGCAGCCTTATTTTTATTCCGCTTTGAGGGCTCCATCTCTGTCCCGTCTGGTGTCTCTTTGACTGTCTGGTGGTCCTTTGGGTTCCAGAACATTGCCACATGATCCTTCATTACAACCTTACTAGGAAGGTTCTTTGCATGTGGATGCATCTGGAATTTCTCCATGATCTCGATGCTACTGTTTATATTGATGCTTCCTGCGCCAGTTTGGGTGCTCACCTAGACCCCCTCCAAATCTCCAGCCTGTAGGCTCCCACGGAACAACATCCACACTTCAGTTTACTATAGCTCCGGCCGTTATTCAGGTGATCGACCACTCATCTGACCTGTTGGCCAATTGTCACATGTTAATCATGATAGACAACGCCACGGTTGTTGCTTATATCAACAAACAGGGCGGCACCTTCTCTCAGATGCTTCTCTAGGAGAGATTTGTCTTTTTAGGCATCTCTCTCAGTCTTTGTATCACTCATGGCACAACACATTCCGGGCTTCTTGAACATGTTAGCCGATCTCTGTCCCGCCGGAAAATCCCTATGTACAACCAATCTCAGTCCCAGCCGGTCTCTTCTACAGTTAGTTTTTGCTTTGCTAGAAACTCCGGAGATCAATTTATTCGATTCCCAAATTCCTCCTGTGTTAAGTCTGCGATGTGTCTACCTCGGCCACGCGTCCTCTTTTGGATGCGAGGTTGCTGGAGTGGGATTGTTGTTTTTTCTACGCCTTTCCCCCTCTCCTCCCTAATACATTGGCATTACACAAACTCTCTCTGTCCACCCTGCAGTTTTAATCTGCAGCCCTGTGGTTTCCTCTGTACCTCTGTACCAGCCTATGCATTTGGCTCACCTTCTTCACCTCTCCCGTAAAACGGCTCCTCGCTCTTGCCTTGGCAGGGTGTCATGCTGAGCTCCATGCCCTCATGCCTGATTCCAAATTCATTCAAATGGCTGTGGACAGTTTGTCCACCATGCTTCATTTTCCTCCTGATTTTTAGCGAACCTGTGAGCTTATGCGATGGTGCGGCGTCGTGTGTCGTGCGTTGTGCGTGGTGCGTCGTCTGTACGTTAACCATAGCTATCTCAAAAATGGCAGGAGCTAGCATCACCAAATTTTTTGCAAATAATCAGTCATCCAAAAAACTCTATCGGATTTTGTTTATTTTTTTTCTAACTGCATTTTCTTAGATTTTATAGGGAAAAAGCTAAAAAAGCTTTAAAAATCTTCTTCTCCGAAACTGTCCAGCCAAATTGTCCAATATTTTACAGAAATGATCCCTGGAACAATCTTTCTCAAGTTTGTTCGAATGGTTCCAGTTCGGAGATTTTTGGCCGAGTTACAGGAGGTTGAACTTTGTTAACTGTGCAAAAAAGCATATTTAATTTTAAATCTCAGAAACGGCTGTAGCTATCATCACCAAATTTAATGCCAATGTTGGTCACATAGGTCATATCTGAAATTGAGGTATTGGGGGCGCCACCTGCATCGGCCTTCTTTGTACAGGGTCAACAGTGCCTGTATCACACTCAGGGCTACAAAAAACTTCTTCTCTGAAACCATATGGCCAAAATGTTTAATATCGCACAGATATGATCCTGGGGTAGTGCTTTCTGAAGATTGTTCAAATTGTCTCTTTTCAGTGACTTTTGGCTAAGTTAATCATATGCCATAACAGCCATTTAAGCTCAGTGGCTACAAAGATCTCCTTCTCAAAAACCAATGGGCCAAATTCTTAAATCTCGCACATTAATTATCCTCAGATGTTGATAATTCAAGTTTGTTCAAATGGTTTTGGTTCAGTGCTTTTTGGCTGAGTTATTGGAAGCTGAACTTAGCCAGTTTGCTGTATCTTCCTATATGAGTTATAAACCTGCGAAATGTTTTTCGACTGATGCCGCTGAAGCCAGTTTGTTAAATATTTTACAAGAATAATCCCTACAATAATTCTTATAATAATTGTCATTAATGGTTCCACATGAATGATTTTTGGCTGAATTATGGAGATTGAATTGAGTCATTTTACCATACATGTTAGCTGTGTTATGCTATTACATCTAGCCTGGCACAAGTTTATCAGCATCTATTACATCATGCCACTTGACATTTAGATTTCAGGTTATCTTTAGTTAATATTGACAAGAAAGTTTTTTTAAAAGCTTTTAAAAAATTTAGATTTATGATGTAAGTTATTCATCATGGATATTCAGCTCTCTGTGGCTGTATGAAGACAACTGAACGTGGATTATAAATTATTGGTATCCCTACTCAACTTAATTCAAGAATTTGTCATCAGTGAGATATATTTGTATTTTAATTTTGCATGAAGTATGCATCTGTAATAATTTTACATATATTCCTGATGTCTTTTTTATATAAAGTCAGCTGAAAAGCATTTTGTATTGGGAAAATTTATTTCAAGTAGGGACCACTTTTGTGTTCAGATGGCAGCACTTGGTTTACCATTGGCAGATTGCCCGTGCCTTGATGTGGGCCATTAACCAAGATGATGTCAGCTCTATAAATAGTTTTGGCACAGTGCCAGGATTGGAAGAAGTGCAGCCAGGTATAGGTCAAGAGTTCACTCAGTGCAGTTGCTGCATTCTATTTATAGCTTTGGCAGACTGCTCACTGCATCATATTTGGCTCCAAAGTTCAGCCTGAATCTATTTATAGCTTTGGCAGTCTGCCAACTGTGTCAGATTATGCAACAGGTCAAGAGTTCACTCAGTGCAGCCAGGTACAGGTCAAAAGTTCACTCAGTCTAGCCAGGTGCAGGTCAAGAGTTTACTCAGTGCAGTAGCTTGAGGCAGCAATTTGTCACAGGTCACTTGGGGGCAACTGCATTACTCACCTAAACCTTGTCAGCCCAGTGCATCAAACTTTTGGGAAGTTTGATGTATTGGACTGATATTTTGACCTTTCTGTGTGTCTTTGATGGTATTCTCATTTACAAGACAGGTGGTGCCACGTACATTGACTTTTGCACAGTGTATGTGCCTGTTTATTTCTACAGAAGAATTGGATATATCAGCCTGAAATTGGGCATATTTATACATATGGAATAGCTTTGTTGTATACAAGACAGGTGGTGCCACCTACAATTTTTTGCACAATGTGTGTCCCTGCTTATTTCTCAGGAGGGGTTTGATATATCAGTCTGAAAATTGGCATGTGTATATCTCTGATAGCTTCATTGTATACAAGACTGGTGGTGCCAGCTACAATCATTTTTGTGTTGTGTGCATCCATGCCAGAATTTCAGCAGTGATGTTTGTGTAATTGTTTCTTATTCAAAATGTTTAGTACTTGCATTGTTCATATACATGAAAAGTAATGGTCCAGCATTGAAGCATTATACCTGGTGTAGTTCCCAATGCACAGGTTTGCATTAGGCCTGTAGGCCTTGTTACTGTTAAAATCAAGATTTTGGTGTCCCTGCTGTTTCATGGCATATTGATCTTGTTTGGTGCCACAAACTGTATGGTTTATGCCCTGCAATAATATCTCAAGGCAACAAATACAATTAGGGGTCGAAAGAATTTATATAATTCATCAAAATTGGGTGTCTCATCGAAGATATTAGTCCCATTACTATCAGTAAATGGATGCAAGACACCATAAAACTTGCTCATGATCACTTCCACAAGGAAGACCTTTCTTCCTTCCATGTCAAGGCTCACAAAGTACGAGCTATTGCTGTGTCTTTTGCACGACTTTCGGGTGTATCTGTCTCACAATTGGTCAAGAAAGGCATCTTTTCATCCTACTGTCTTTGTGATATGTGTCTCCAAGACTCCAGCCTCCATGTGGCTGGCTGTGGCTACAAGTGAGGTGGTCCAATTCTAACCTCCCTCCACCTTGCCTTACACCTGACGGTAGGAGGTGACTTTAAGTTGCCCTAATACCATTTTTACTTGTCCCAGGCAAGCGGTTAACCATTAATGTCGAGCCCTGAAATGCACATTTTCCTGTGATATCTTACAGGTCATTTACAGGTCATTCATAATTACAGGTCATTTTTAACAAAGTATCATTTGTCAATTTAAAAAAAAATTTAAATTTAGAAAGAAGGAAAGAAAATATATATATATAATGCCTGGAGATATTGTATATGTTTGAAGGTAATGTAATTGTTACATATTGCCAGGCAAGATATATCTGTTTTTTTGTAGAAATTACAGTTTTGTTTTAAATTTTAAAATCTTTAGACCAAGATCATATAAATATGATAAAATAGAAGATATTGTTGGGATCCCAAATATGGAAATCATTGGGGCTAAAATTCATTTAATATGTATTTTGAAGCTGTCCATGATTGAACGAAGGTAGTTTGATGATACTTAAACCTTTTGCCCATTAGGTTTGGGCCAGACTTTGGCTCTGATTTTGGACCTTATGGAAAATAGCTTGAAAAAACTTAGATAATTTTGTTTAATATCATTAGCAATTTATTTACTGTGTCCATGTGATATCTTTACCTCTGCCTTTGTGATACTTTTACATATGTCCTTGTGATATCTTTACTTGTGCCTTTGTGATATCTTTTTCTGTGTCTTTGTGAAATCATTACATGTGTCCTTGTGATATCTTTACCTCTGCCTTTGTGATATCTTTAAATATGTCCTTGTGATATCTTTACCTCTGCCTTTGTGATATCTTTACCTGTGTCTTTTGTGATATCTTTACATGTGTACTTGTGATATCTTTACCTGTGCCTTTGTGATATCTTTACCTGTGCCTTTGTGATATCTTTACCTCTGCCTTTGTGATATCTTTACATATGTCCTTGTGATATCTTTACCTCTGCCTTTTGTGATAACGTTACCTCTGCCTTTGTGATATCTTTACATGTGTACTTGTGATATCTTTACCTGTGCCTTTGTGATATCTTTACCTCTGCCTTTGTGATATCTTTACATATGTCCTTGTGATATCTTTACCTCTGCCTTTTGTGATAACGTTACCTCTGCCTTTGTGATATCTTTACCTGTGTCTTTGTGATATCTTTACATGTGTCCTTGTGATATCTTTACCTGTGCCTTTGTGATATCTTTACCTCTGCCTTTGTGATATCTTTACATATGTCCTTGTGATATCTTTACCTCTGCCTTTTGTGATAACGTTACCTCTGCCTTTGTGATATCTTTACTCGTGCCTTTGTGGTATCTTTACCTGTGTCCTTGTGATATCTTTAGGTATACCTTGGTGTACCTTTATGATGACATTGCCTGTATGTAGTCACCATCTTCATATAAATGAATTCATGATATGCATGAATGAATCATTTTCATTACAGATCACTCATGTAAAATGGGCAGATGGCAGTGATGTGATCGCACAAACTGGAGAAGATAAAGAACTGAAGTAAGTTGTCAACACATAGGCAGAGAAACATGATGAAGAAGTTCATGTATAGTTTCTTTAGTGAACTAGTGCAGTGAATAGTAGGGCACACTTTTAGCTCAGCTAGCTGTAGGTTATCTGAGATTATTTTATCACACATTGTCCATCGTCCATCTGGTCATCTGGTTTTAATTTAACAAAGCACAGATTGTTATGCTTGGACCTAGAAACATCAAACTTTTCATCCCTTGAGGTCCTTAAAAATTCCCCTGGAAATATGAAGTTAGGTCACTGCAAACTATATTCCCTGTGTTAGGTGGATTGTTTGCACACCCCAGAATAATTAAAACTTTTATACAAAAGCTCTAGTATCTCAATAATCAAGGCCTACTCTCTCGTTCGATCAGGAATCAATTGTAATCATAACGTGTGTTATATTTCATCTTATATTATTTATATAATTGTGGTCAGAGAGATTTGTACAACAACAGTGAAGGTAGACTGAAGTCTTAGTTTGAGAGATGCACAAAACACGTCAGGAGCAAAACCCTAAAAAACACATACACAAGTATTTTAGCTACATGGCATTACATCATATGCTCATTATTATACATGATGTATGTAGACATGTGAGCCATAGTCTTAACGACCCAGCTTCTCAACTAAACATTCTCTGCTCACATCATCATATATTACTGTCATCACTTTACTTGATCTCCATATGAAAATAATATCAGAAACAGATTAATCAGTCATGGCATTATCTAGAAAATTCAGCTACTTCTGACACCAGTAGCTCCACAAGCATGGCAATGCTCACACTGTAACATCAGATCGTATTATACAGTTAACTCTGTACTACTCAAAGCATAAGATACTCTAAATGTCACATAATTTATATAAGACTAAGTATCACATGCTTTAAGCACCAGGTAAATCATTTATAAACTTGATTTTTGGTACTCTGTGATAAGTATATATCTTAACACACTATACAAGGCGGTCAAGTGTTACTTCATAAGTTGGTTACAGCTGAAACTTGCAACAGTCGCAAATACTGAAATTCTACACAACTAAGTTACCGAAATATATATATGAGTATCTTAGGTAAAGTATCTTAGAAAAATCCACAAAGATGTAACCTGTGCCTACTAACTCTCACTAACTGTTCCAAAATGATGTTAAATAAATAAAGGATGCAAATAATAGAAATATTATTAACAGACAAGTAAAGGTTAAGTTCTGTATACCGTTCACATGAAATTAATGTTTCTCCCAAATACAACTTTCCCATAGTTAAAGTTTTCCATCTTACTTGCCGAGCTTAAACAAATAAGAATACTACAAGCTAACCTGGTCAAGTATTATTTATATCTCAACACTGACAACTATACGTTCACAGTAGTTATGAATATCTCAGCATAGACCAAAGCCTCCCTTAGTATCATTATCAAACATATTATTACCATAAGAAAATGACCAAGAAATCATAAAATGACCTTAAAAGCTTCTCTTGAAAATTTAAATAATGGTCCCTCAGCAATGCGACATCTTGTTATCACATAGGCACAAAGGCTAAGTTTATCAACTCCATTTTCAAGAATACAACTATAATCTGCTCTAAATAACATACCAGTCGTTTTACCCATCAATCTTCTTCTACCAGGGAACCCTTAAACACCAGAAAGGCAGATAAAGTGATGATCTCGAGCTAAATTCTGATATTCAACAACCTGTTCACTATGGTTCTCCCATACCCTGACGATTACAACCTGTAGTCTTGTAACCCCGTTTTATTACAAATAAGGGGTATTCAGTATATTGGTGTGTCACTAGATGGCAGCACTGGATTGATTCTAAGAGGATAAATCTGTGACATCCTAACGATGTAACATAATCTGGTAAACCAAGTATTTGAAATATTGGTCATCATTATGCATCTTAAACGTTAATATGGAAACGGGTGTGGCAATCTGATTAGCCGCTTTGTTCAGATATGTTGCCCTTTTGACTACTGTTTCATAATTTTCAAGTGCATTACCAGTAGTATGCATTCTGGGGAAATCCTTTTTGAATATACCAGTGTTCCACACATGCGCCAGCAGCATTTTCTCTAAATAGTAAACAAGCACATGCGAACACAAAGGGATCCTCATCAGAAGACATCATCGCAGTAAGTACTTGTAATCTCTCATGTTTGTCCAGTTTCTCGTATCAACGCTTACTCTTGTTACGTTCATTAATACTGTTTTTAAGTACCAGTGACGTGAATCATCCATAATATCCCCCCTCCCTGTTTATATTGAATGAAAGTGTTTCTCTGTTTGACAGCTTGCATGAAATTGTCTCATGTGCAAAACAACATAGCCTAAGGCCATATTCTTATTATTGAAATCAGTGTGTCATTGCATTTGAAAAACCCATAAATATATACTACACCTTCTATATCTGCAGTAAATTACAAGATGAAAGTTAATGGACTTCATTATAGGGCTTCTATACTAGACTATTATTGTAAGTAATAATGCATACAGAAGACGATTCTGCAATGGAGTACGTTTTGTCTAAGACAATATATAACAGTTTTTTTTCTATGGATAAAGATTGTTTGAAGAATATAAACCACTTAGATAATTCCTGAGTTAGTCTTGTATTTAATGCCCCAGAGTTGTTTCAATGGTTCCCTGCTTTAATCCAACAATTTTCAAAATTTAAAACTAATGAGTTTAAAAATAACTTGTATCAACAGGAGATAATGTGTTGGTACAGTTATCAGATTCGGTACACGCACAATTATTTCAAGTGCTAATTATATTTATTTATATAAAATTTTGCAGATTCACATATTGTTTTTCAGGCAGAATATAAAGAAATAAAGTAAGAAATCTGACTGATTTCATCTGTCTTGGTCACACTTATAGAGATTGTAATTCTTATAACACAAGTGAACTGTGCAGTTTAACGGATACAGTAAGTCTCTAAAAGTATATCATAAACACTAAATATTTCCAACATTTTAGGCAGTATCAGAAACAGAGAGTACCCCCCCCCCCCCCTTCTCCAACAAGACCAAAGAGGGGCCTGGCGGTGATGCACACAAGAAATAGGGGGGGGGGGGGTGATACACTACAGAAAAGAAGGGAGGAGGGTGAAGAAAATATAAAGTTATCTAGTTTTATATGTTTTATAGATGAGAGGTCAGGCAAGTAATATCTGGCTTTTATTTGCCCTCCATGAATATTTACCTGTCATCCTAAAATACATAACAATTGCCATAAACACACAATGTTTTACCTAACAGTTTTGCTTTTATTTAATATCAGACCGTAAACATGTTTTAATGTATATTAAGCTTGTACAGTGTTTACAAACCAATGAAACTACTTTGTTAAATGGGACAATTAACAATTTTGTGGTTATTTTTAAATAACAGTTTTCATGGTTTTGTTAAAATCCTCATTCCCTGTCACTGACCTGTAAAACAATATTTTATATACTTTTACTTGCAAGTAGCCCTGAATATGTGAATGAATATATTTATAGAACAGCCTTTCTTTTCACCTATATTATGTTACCAAAGTTTATTGTCAATAGGATCTCCTGAAGGCAATGAAACAGGAGCAGCTGCTAGAATTTGTTCACTGCCAGTGGTGGAGCAGTTTCCTGGGATGGTACTGGACCTGTTGTCTCACCATCCTGAGGCAGCACCAGAGACTGGGTACAACCCAATCCAGATTGGTGGGTCTGTAATTATTGCAGACAAATGCCCACAGAAATGGAAAGACTGTGTTGCCATTTCAGACAGGACTGTTTAGCTTTCCGACCAGTAAGTTAGATCATTTGTCAGGACTACATAAAGTGAATTATGTGTGTATGCACAAGAAAATGTTCACTGTGTTCTATCTTTGTCTCCCTGCAATTTAAAACTAAGATTTGCAAGTACAGTACATTTTACAGATTGATAATGCTTTTAATGAAAGTTTGTTACTCTTTTATTTTCCAAAACATGATCCAATGTACTCAAACTTATAAAACTGAACTACTGTGTAATAAAGCTGTTTGAGACTAAATCATATTAGGTTCATGTTCTTGCTGTATTGCATTTTTTAGTGAACCTGTGAGCTTATGCAGTGGTGCAGCATCATCCGTCTGATGTCGGTACTTCAACACGTTCTAACCAAAAAACGGCAAAAGCTAGCATCATCAAATATTTATGCAAAAAAATCAGTCATCTAAAAAACTATTGGCTTTTGCATATTTTTTTACTATCTGCATTAACTTAGATTTTATAGGGAAAAAGCTAAAAATAATCTTCTTCTTCTCTGAAATTTTATTGCCAAATTGTTCAATTTTTCACAGAAATAATCATTTGGCCAATTAAAGACACTAACATAACAATCTTAGAAATGACTTGAAGTATATCATCACCAAGTTTTGTGCAAAAGTTGGTCACATGACTCATATTTGAAATTGAGGTTTTTGTGGTGCCACCTACATCAACCAGGTTATTAAGGGCAAAAACTTCTTAATTTTAGCCTCTTTCTTAATGGTTTAATCTATCACAGACATTACTGTAGGGTAGTGTTCTCTCTCAGTTGTATTCAAAAAGATTATGTTAATTGATTTTTGGTAGAGTCATAAAAAGCTGAATTTGGTCTTGTGGCCAAAAATAATTGGTGTCTATATCCAGCATATGTGTAAGATAAAATCTATGTATGAAAATATATTTGTATTTTGATTTTGTTTTCAGTGGCATCTGTCATTATTTTAAACATTTTGATAAAAAATCTTATGAATATGCAACTTGATAAAAGCATTGTAGCCAAAGTCTTTCAGTATGTGTTAACAGATTTGGCAACATGCCAAAATTTGTCTATCTATAAATTGCTTGAGAGGCTGTCATCTATTTCAGGTTTGCCAACAGGCCAAATTTCAGTCTGCATCTATTTATAGGTTTTGCAGATATTGCAGCAGGTCAAGAGTTAACTCAGTGCAGCCAGGTACAGGTCAAATATTCACACAGTGCAGTAGCTGCAGCTGGCAATTTGCTTCGTTTGACTTGGAGCAATTGCCTGCCTCAGCTGAGCTTGGTCAGCCCAGTGCACTGGACTCCAGAGAAGTTTGATGTATCAGCCTGAAATTTTGGCATGTCCAAACATCTTCAATTGCTTTCTCATACACAAGACTGGTGGTGCAACCTACAATAATTATGTATGTCCGTGCTTATTTCTCAGGAGTGATTTACCATTTCAGCCTTAAATTGTGCATGTTGATCCATACATCTAAAATAGTTTTGTTGTATACAAGACTTGTGGCACCACCTACAATTGTTGATGGGTTTCATGCGTCTGTGCACATAGCACAGCAGTGGTTTGAAGTATCTGCCTGAAATTTTTGCATGTCCATACATCTTTGATGGCTTTCTCATACACATACTGGTGGTGCCATCTTCAATCATTTTTGGGTTGTGTGCATCCATGCCATTATTTCAGGAGGGACATTTTTGTAATTGGTGCTAGTACTCAGGTTTAAAATGTATAGTACTTGCATTGTACATATACATGGCACACATGTACTTGAAGGTAAGCAAGTACTTTTCAAATAATGGTCAACATTTTATCCTGGAAGCATTATACCTGATGTGATCCCATTGCACAGGTTCGCATTAGGCTTGTAGGCCTTGTTTGTATTTGAGAAGTAGGTGTGCTTTGGTAACCTTTTGTAAACCTAGTGTGAAACTTGAAATTCAATATTCATAAATATGTACAACATATCACACAAGATTAGAACAAATGGTATCTGCCACATGGTTTTCTTATATGTACACAACTGAATCACTTAAATTGATAATAAAACATACTGTTCTCCCATCACAGATTGGTCATGATTCACTTTCTTAGCTCAGCTGACTTAATTAATTATACTATAAGTCATCTGAGCTTTAGCAATGGTCCTTTGTCCCTTAGCTGTCCGTCTGTCTGTTTGTCCATCAGTCACTCTGTCCGTTAAACTGGCACATTTTGAAACTGTTGGACCATATGAATCCAAAATTTGGCATACAGTTCAATGTCCCCAAAATCTCCTACCATAGCAAAAATTGGGTCACTAAAACTTCTTTCCTTCGAGATATTAAGGAAAACCCTCAATTTTCCATTAAAACCCATTGTCACACTTCAAGACTGCCTAATATCAAAACCACTGATCTGTTTTTAGCTCAGCTTACCTAAAGTCATCTTAGCTATAAAGATCGGTCTTTGACCATTGTCTGTCCATCTGTCTGTCTGTTTGTTAACCAGGCAGAAATCATAACCGCTGGACCTAGAATCTTGTAACTTGACATTAAGGGAGGTCCATGAAAAAAACTCCTAGGAAACATGAAATTAGGTCTCTGTTACCTATATCCTTCAAGCTATGGGACTCTAAAATACTCCCCCCCCCCCCAGTATAATTGAAAAATTGATACAAAAGCTCCAGTATCTGAATAACTAATGCATTGATCACCATGATTCTTTGCATGCACATTCATCATGGAGTGTTCGATCAGTTCCTGCAGACTGGTGGCGCCACCTGCATATTTCAAAATATTTTACATGTTTTCTTTAAATTTTTATTTTTGAGACAAATAAAGATGGTTGTCGGTTATGAGGGCACAAATTGTAACCATTGTACCTAGAAGCTTGTAACTTGACATCCAGGGAGGTCCATGAAAAATCTCCTTTGAAACCTGAAATTAGGTCTGTGTTACCCATACCCACCGAGCTATCCTTCAATTGAATGGGGATACCACCTACAAAATTTTGCATTCCGATCATAACATCCCTGTTGTGAATGTCTTCCTAGTCGGTTAGGCATCGTGACCCCTGGGTCACTTGTTGATCATTTTAATAAAAATATTCTTTTATATATTTCCTACGTACATACCAGAAATTAGGTCAGTATTGTGTAATTTCTTGAAGTTATGAGCCTGAAAATAATGCAGTTTGTAAAAAAACAGGAAAGATACTTAGTCTTTTAACATTAAAAAAATGTTAAAGCTAGAGACTTTTTTTCAGGGATATAACTTTATTTAATCACAATTCAATTGTATACCCAAAATTAGATACCAAAATAGATCTGAATTTTGCAGATTCTTTAAGTTATTAGCATAAATATAAATTCAGTATCTTAAATTTTGCCCAACTTTGGCCATGGCAAGTTTTTTTCCTGTAGGCACTGTTGATTTTTATGCCCCCGCCACAAAGTGGCTGGGGCATATAGTTTTACCCATTTCCGTCCTTCCGTCATTCCGAAATAAAACAGTTGTACGGACTTTTTTTCACAATGCCTGCAGATATTGGCCTGATTTTTTGTGTGTGGGCAGATAATGACCAGTTACAGATTGAGTTCGCGTTTCGTCCCGGTTGACCTATTTTGAATGTTTTACGCCTCCTTAACTTAGAAAATTTCATGAAAAATAGAAATATTCATGACAGATACACATGTACGGACTTTTTTTTCACAATGCCTGCAGATATTGGCCTGATTTTTGGTGTGTTGGCAGATATAGACCAGTTACAGATCAAGTTTGCGTTTCGTCCCGATTGACCTACTTTTGACCGTTTTACGGCTCCTGAACATAGAAAATTTCATGAAAAATATGAAATTTCATGACAGATACACATGTACGGACTTTTTTTCGCAATGCCTGCAGATATTGGCCTGATTTTTTATGTCTGGGCAGATATTGACCAGTTACAGGTCGAGTTCACGTTTCGTCCCAGTTGACATACTTTTGACTGTTTTACGGCTCCTGAACATAGAAAATTTCATGTAAAATATAAATTTTCATGACAAATACATTTGTACAAACTTTTCTTCACAATACCTGCAGATATTGGCCTGATTTTTGGTGTGTGGGCAGATAATGACCAGTTACAGATTGAGTTCACACTTTGTCCCAGTTGACCTACTTTTGACCGTTTGACAGTGCTCTAACATAGAAAATTTCATAAAAAAGTGCACATGTATGGACTTTTTTCGCAGTGCCTGCAGATACGGGCCTGATTTTTGGTGTGTAGGCAGATAATGACCAGTTACAGATCGAGACTGTTTTGTCCCAGTTGACCTACTTTTGACCATTTGACTGCTCCTGAACATAGAAAGTTTCATGAAAAATAGAAATTTTCATAACAAATGCATATGTACTGACTTTTTTTCCTCAATGCCTGCAGATACCACCCTGATTTTTTATGTGTGGGCAGATAATGACAGTTACAGATCAAGTTCGCATTTCGTCCTGGTTGACCTATTTTGAATGTTTTACGGCTCCTAAACATAGAAAATTTCATGAAAGACAGAAATTTTTATGGAAAATGCACATGTACGGACTTTTTTTTCACAATGCCTGCAGATATTGGCCTGATTTTTGGTGTGTTGGCAGATATAGACCAGTTACAGATCAAGTTTGCATTTTGCCCTTGTTGACCTACTTTTGACCAAACGACACCTCCTGAACTTGAAAAATTTTTCAAAATTTTACAAATGTTTCTAATTTGCCCCAGGTGGGGGCATTTGTGTCGTTCCGACACATCTAGTTTTTTCATATCATGCATACAATGATTACAGCTTCTTAATTCTGAAATTTGAAAGTAATTGTCCAAAAACTGTAGCTTTTATAAAAGTTTTTATGAGACCATGTCATACTAACATCTAGGCTATACTGAAGCCCCTCTTCAGTCACCTGTATGTCTCCTTTGATGATCTTTTAATTATACAGATTGAGCGGGTTGAAGCGTGCATACTAGGCAGCAGCTAGCTCTTGGCTGGCCACAGCTGGTCACAGGTGTGGAACCCCTCAGAATCCTCTAGTCACGAGTTGTGTTGGCCAACAACATAACAATAAACAATAGTGAAATACATTTTTATTGGTTTATAATAACAAATTAATGGAAAAGGAATTTATATGTGTAACAGGGAATTACCTTGTAATTACTGATGTTGTATGGATCTTGTATGGATGGCCCCATATGTATTCCAATGACACCATGTAGTCACCTTTGGTTATTTTTCATTTCAATTTTAATAATGAAAAAAAATTAATAAAATAAAATAATTTACTATTAGGTATTATATGAAGCAAATTGATGATAGACAAGGATGCAGTTCATTATATTAATGTAAATTTCAAGGTCTTTTTCCAAGTGTTTCTTTCAGTTTGTTAATTTATATTTATTGCAAAAATTTTAAAAAAATTAAATATGTCAAAAATTTAAAATATTACTCAGACAATAATTCATTTAAGATGTCAATATGTTTGACTGAAGACATTGACACTCATGGCTTTATCAGCTGTCACATAATACTATGTAAATAATTGAATTTATTTTACTGCATGATTCCTTAGATTAAACATTAAAGAAATAATATTTTGTGATCAAATATAGCAGCTGAGTGCCATACCCATGGGTCTCTTGTTCAATAGGAGATGGACCTATGTATTTATATAACCTACCCCACTGCAATTGCTTTAGCAAATGCTTATAGAGGTGATGTACTGTAGTTGGTGCCTGATGGTGGCAACAGAAGCATGAGACACGGCGCATATAGGCAGAATGTTCAATGGCAACATGGTAGACTAGGTGCTAGCAACAGAAGAGTAATACCCAGTTATGCTGTGTGGAGGATTCGTGATGTTTACCCTGATGAAGGGGGCTTTAACACTGGGTTCCAACTAAACAGACTGGCGTGTAAGTACCCAAAGTCATGCACTTCCCTTATATTCTTAATTCCTCAAGTACTTTTCTAAAATATTGGTATAATACTTCAATGTCCCAAGTGGTAAGAATTATATAATACATGCACTTACAATATTTATCTGGTCTATATCTAATCAGGTGTATACGTACATTATAATCTATATTCTGCTCAGATATGTAGCCGTCCATGTGTAGTTGTGTCTTTAAGATACCATTAATTAATCATGCTACACAGGCTCCATATCTGGATTGGTGTTTTCTGAAAATTTCTGCTGTTGGTGGTTTCTTCACTGGGTGGATAGTTTTGCTGATTCTTCGAGCCCTGGTCTTCTGGGTCCAGCTCCACTGACCCGGCCATGGAACCTTTGTTGTCCAGTCTGCGGCTTATTATATCTCTTTGAATATCCTGGATGTGGAGATATTTTCTCTCCTCCTTGATGGGCTATGGCTGATAGTGTTTACTTGGAGTATACTACTCAGTATCTGTTGAACATGAGATAACCATACTAATTTTAATGTTATGTAACAGGATAGAGAACACATACCAGTCTTAATGATTTTCCAATGGGCTTCCAACAATTTTGAAGTTTCTTGGTATCATATAAACAATTTTAAAGATTTTTTGGATGTTCTAAGTGATAAAAATGTGACATCAAGCCACTTCATTTGCTCTATAAGTATAACATATTTGCATGTGTGTAAGTTTGTATAAGCAAGGTGTCCTGATTTTTGGGAGCCTGCTCTTTGCATCAATACTTTTCATATGCACAACATAAATGAGCTGATTTATCAGAGGTGGAAACCAAGGTTAAAGCAAATTCTGTGTGCACTCCAGAACCACAAATGTTTCCCGTTCCCAACCCAAATAACTAAAGTTCATAATGAAGCTTGTGGCTTAGATAAACAATGTTAAATCATTAAAACTGTATGATCCTTATTTATTTCCAGGAAATCACTACTGTTCAACACATCAAAGAAGAAAGAAGAAATTGTTGTTGTCAAAGTAGTATAACTCCACGGTCCATACCCTTTTATATTTAAATGATTTACACTATTTTGTTTTACTATTTACTTTATAATTTGTATGTAACTCATAGAAGGTACTACCTTGGATTTCCTTCAGCTGTAAGCAAAACAGGTCTTGTGCATCGTTTAGTCAATGGCTGCCAGCTCAATCTTGCATTTGTACATTGGGGGTCTGTAATGAACAGGTGAATTATTTTAAATAACATTTTTGTAGGCTATATAATAAGTTATTTTTGGTTATGATAGGTTTACTTTTAGTTAGAGAGGTAGCATGGGAACTGGGGGAATATATGTATATCAGACTCATAGATCTGAGGTATAAGAGTTTCCTGATTGTATTATTTGTAGCATTTTAGATAGTATTAATGTAAATATTAGCAACTGTAAGGAGTCATTTTAAATGTTTTGTTCAATGTTTTCCTGTTGAAAAGCTTTTTCAGAAATTTTGTCAATAAGAAAAATTAGCACTAAATCAAAAACATTCACACAACATTTCAGGATAACAGATCTGATTTGATGTCTATTTAAAATGTGACTCACATTCTGTGAAATTAAATTACAATAAAAAATTAAAACTCCCATATAAGAAAACCCCTTGGAAGCATACGTCAGCATCATCTGATGAAAGGGTTCAAGCTGAAATGTTTGCCTGTGTGAAAGAAAAAAGTTGAATATGATTTTAAAGTTTTTCTAACTGTATAATCTGATTACATTTTACAGCTACAGAAAAATAAAACTATATTTCTATCACTTTTATTTTTGGGGACAATATGATTACTTTTGACATCTGCATTGAGATATACATTGATGACACGTTGCCTCGTTGTAGATTGTCAAAAGATATAAATGTTCAGATAAGTAAATATCACTTTTCAACAAAAAATATTTTTACATTTTAAGCTCAGCTGACTGTATGTCTGCCGTCCCTCCATCTGTCTGTTAGACTGGCACGTTTTGAAACCGTTAGACTTACGAATCCAAAATTTGGCATACTGTTAGATATCCCCAAGATCTCCTACCAAACCGAAAACTGGGTCCCTACCACTTTGTTCCTCTGAGAAATTAAGGAAAAACCTCAAATTTTCATTAAAAACCTATTATCACACTGCCTAATATTAAAACCAATGATCAGTTTTTCTTAATATTTACCAGAAGTATTTTGCTATATAATTCCATATACATGCCAGAAAAAAATGTTAAGTGTAATTTATTTAAGTTATGGGCCCAAACATAATGGACTTTGTAAAACAATCAGGAAAAATATTTACTCACTTTACATGAAAATTTTTCAAGCTAGAGACTTTTTTCCAAGTAAATAACTTTGTTTAATTAAGATTCAATAGTATACCCAAAATCAGATCTGAATTTTGTAAATTTTTTAAGTTATTAGCATAAAAATAAAATCAGTACCTTAAATTTTGCCCAACTTTAACAATGGCACTTTTTTCTCCCTCGAGTAGTGTTGATTTAATTTTCACAGCATGAAAACATAAGTATTTAATATGTTTAAATCTGAAATTTGAAAATAAAAGCTTGAAAATTATTCTAGTTATTGAGGCTCTATTGTAGTCACTTGCTTTATCCAGATGCAGGCAGCCCACTCCTGGTCACTGGAAGTCGGCTATGCCAGGGTTCCTGGTTTGTTACAGTCACTGGAGGAGATCCCCTGCTGTGACAGGTGTACACTTTTTTTTAATTTAAAAAATAATTGGATCAGAAAAAAGATTTAATTGAAACATATTCTTGCCTCAGGAGAATGGAACATAAAGTGATCAGCTCAGTCTGTCCATCATCTCTTCGTTATCATTAAATGCATATAAATTATGAAATTTTACTATAAGCACTGTTGAAATAACTTTCATATCCTGCATGTGTATGGATTTAAGCTATAAAAGTCTGAAATTTGAAAGCAGCTTATATATTCAGTTGTGTAATATTGCAGATGTTAAACTTTAAAATAAAATGATATGATAAAAAAAGAAATAATTGAAACTTTATATATTATCAGCTTGTCTGCAAGTCGGTCTGTCCTTTTTTAAATATTAAGTAATTGTGAAAGAACTTTTTATCATGTAAACATTGTTGAATTAAGTGTAAATCCTATGTATATACACAATAATAATACAGAGATCTTGTAACTCCCATCATCCCCCCCCCCACACACACACACACACACCACCACCACACCAACAGGAAGTCCTAGCATCTGTGGACTGGGGACATTAGTTATATTTCAACTGTATACATTTTATAAAATAAAAAAATACATATATTTAATAATATATTATAAAAATAGGTCCAATTGAACAAATGTGAAAACTTAACTGAACTGTCAACAATTTATCAAGAAACCAACCAATGATCACGGTAATAATATACATGTTTTGTTCATAATGCTTCAGTTTTAACACTAGGAAATGTGAGGTTTGGTCACAAAATATTATTTGCAACCATTTCTTTATCATCAGTACAAACCAGTCATGTCAACCAGCCATGGCCTATATTACCTGTTCCTCTTACACTTTATCTCCATTTGATATTATTTTAGATTTTTACCTTCAAGGTCAACTTCAGCTGAGCACAGTGACCCATAGGTCCCTTGTTATTTAAAGATGTTATTATTCATGTAATATATTCTACATTTTATTGTATTTTAATTTTATATTATATTTATATTTTATACAATAAAAATATTTTAGACATACCTGTATTTTAAAATGTGTGGTACCACATGTTTGAGCACTAGTTGTTCAGCACAGTATCTGTCAGCACTTTGTGGGCTGATTCAACAGCTACAAGATTCTTTTTGTCACTGACACTCTCCTCCAGCAGTCCATAGGTGCACTTTCCTCTGGCCCATTCTTGAACCCCTGTTGTATGGACAAGTACAGTATTCCACAGGCACTGAAACATTTGTGTGATACAAAAAAATTACTTCGTATTCTGACCTAGTATATTGTAAAAGTAACAAGCATAAAAAAATCTCAAACTTTTGCATCACTAATCTTTGACATGAATGTTATTCTCAATCGCTTAGTATTTTAATTAATCTATTTTGAATAATAAAATTAATTAGTTAATGGTCATAAGAACACTACAAATTATGATTTGCCATAGTTTTAACAGCCTCATTTCTTACCATGAAATGTTCCAGATCCCCATTGCACTCCCTGGCACAGTACCAAAGGTGGTTTGACACACTGGATATCCATGGCTCAAGGTCTCGATTAATCTTTGCTCCCTAAATGAATAAAAAGCATTATTGCATTAACTGTTTATTCAATACATATTTACACTAAGAACAAATTATAACAAATAGCTCTACCACTTTACATATTTCATTTTTTAACCTTGAAACAATTGGTGAAATGCATTAAAATTATACAACCATCTCAATTTGGAAGAACAATCATGAAGAGTCCAAACTGCGTCCACATGGATAAGGTAAAGTCACAAAGTAAAATCATTCAGTGATCCATATACAAATAACAATCATGATGCAAAACGTCCACAGACTGGAGTAAATTTACAGAAATATAAATAAAGATAAATGTGTCTCCAGTCAAGGTAACAAGGAATTCTGTCTTTGACCTACCTCCCATAATCTTTTGACAGAATTCTTAGCAACATGCCACAAACCAAAGGAATGGAAGAATCCTAGGTGGTCAGACCTATTGACAAAGAAGAACAAGCCTAAAAACAAATTGAAAATATACATTAGTCTGGTTACAACTTACATATAATATATGTGATATGGACATTTTACTCATGATCCAAAGATAATTTTTACCCCGACAGGTGATTATCATTTTTAATATAATTATTGTCCCCTGCTTCTGTGGAATGGGGGACATTTGATTTGTCTAGCTGTCCCTGTGTCTGTCCGTCTGTCTGTCCGTCAGGTTCGTTTCCATGTGATAACTTTTCTAAATATTATCTGATTTCATTCAAATTTTGGTCAGTGATTGCTCTCATGCATACCTTGTTTGGGATTGGTTTTTGAGTGTCTGTGTGGTAACTTTCCTAAATATTATCCGATGTCATTCAAATGTTGGTCAGTGATTGCTCTCATGCTTACCTTGGTTCGGATTGGTTTTGGAATGTCTGGCTTATGTCCGTCTGTCACTTTTTCTGTCTGTCTGTCAGGTTTTTGTTTCCCTGCAATAACTTTCCTAAATGTTATCTGATGTAATTCAAATGTTGGTCAGTGATTGCTCTCATGCTTACCTTGGTTGGGATTTGTTTTGAAGTGTCTGGCTTATGTCCGTCTGTCTGTCACTCTGCCTGTCCGTCCGTTATCAAGCATGAAAAACAACAAGAACGGAAAGCGGAGGACATGAATCCCGCGAATTTGCTAGTAATATATAATACCATGAGCATAACAGGAGTATCAAAAGTAGCTCATTCCATCAATCCATTTTTCCTGCCAAGACAAACATGCAGCACAGATTTTCTGGGCCATGCACATATTGCTCAATTTTTGGTAAAAAAAAAAATGATAAAAAACTTAAGAAGAAAGGTGGCAATCTGTAAGTGTTGATCTGTAACCACTTCCACAACACTGCACTGTGACATTAGTTTCTGAAGTCCCTTCTGAAACCCAAGCTCCTCCATGTTCTCCATGATCAGCTTCTGTGGCTCATGATCAGGTGTACTGCACAGGGCTCAAAGCCAGGAGATCTTGAGTTCAAATGTCAGCCGAGGCAGTGAGATTTTTCACAGTCAGCTCCCACACAGGGTGAGAGCCTTGCAGGCTTAATGGGAAGACTATGCCCAACAGTCATGTTTCACTCACAAATGAGTGTGCCTTTCGAGGGTTCCTTGGTGTTATGACCCAGCATTGAGAATGACACACACCAAGGACCCGCAGGAGTGATACACTGAGCCTGGTTGACACAAGAATTATCACATGTAAGCCCCTGTCACGTAATCTGAAACTGGAATGGAATTCTGCAGATTTACATAATACTTAGTTACGCAAGCATAAAAAAAATGGAGCCGGTTGCCTCCACCCAAAAAATTAAAAAAAAAAAAAAACTCCATGTTTGGGCTCTTTTTCCCAGTTTCCCTCTTGTTCATGCACATGCTCCAATGCCAGAAAATCCTCGTTTTCATTGTCCATGAAGGTATATGTGCAGTGTTGCGCACAGTGTGCAGGACTCTTTCCTCCCATCACCTGGAATGTAGTTTATTGGTTTGAGATTAACACTTTATGTTCACCGTATGCCCCTCAAAAACACTCATAAAAATATCTTCCAGCAGCGTCCAGTTACAATAATCTGATCATTATATTTTTCAGTATGAGACTTTCCAAATAAATTATCACATAAAAGCACATCATGTATAAATAATCATGAAAATATAACTGCACTGCCAATTCCTTGTACAGCCACATGGGTAAATTAACCTAAAAGAAATGCTAAGGCACAGACTTGCATTATGAAATTCTTTGTTCACCTCCAGGTTGACCAGGAAAAAACAAATACACATTGTTCACTAAATCAGAAATACCTGTATTCAACTGAAATAATTTTGTCTCAGCAGCAAATGATATCTTGCAACATGTGTGGTATTGTACAAGACTAAGAGAAACCAACTTTCTGGGACATTTATGTGTTCCTGCTACTCTAATGCTTTATTCTAGCTTCAACAATGATGTCTTACTTGGCATATTTCTCGAGGGTGATTTCCTGTTGCATCTGCCAGTATTGAGCCGCTGCAGGAACAGAGTAATGTGTCTGCATCCTGAAGTAAGATGGAGAGCTGACACAACCCACGTTCAGGAACTTGCACATCAGGGCAATTTTTATAAAAGTTGTTTCCTGACAGCTAAATGCTATTACCTTGCATGATGTCACCAAGGTTACCCATATTCTTCGAGCTATGAGGGTCCAAAGTACCCCCCAGAATAATGGAAAATTTGATACAAAAGCTCAAGTATCTTAACAACTAATGCATTGATCAGCATGATTCTTTGCATAGATATCAGCCATGGAATGTTTCATCAGTTTCTGCAGAATGGTGGCGCCACCTGCATTTTTTTTTTTTAATTTTACGCATTTTTACTCAATTTTTTTTATACATTCAAAGATATGGTTGTCTGTTAACTCGGCACAAATCGTAACCATTGGACCTAGAATCCTCTATCTTTACATAAATGGAGGTCCATGAAAATCTCCTTGGAATCCTAAAATTAGGTCTCTGTTGCCCATATCCTCTGAGCTAAGCTTCAGGTGAATGGGGATACCACCTACAAAATTTGGCATTCAGATGATAAAATTTCTTTTGTGAATGTCTTCTTAGTCAGTTGAGCGTCATGACCCATGGGTCACTTGTTCTATCTCTCTGTCTGTTTTTAAATATTCAGTAATTATGAATTAAACTTTTTTTACCAGAAAGCACTTTTGGATTAAATTTTGTATCCTGAATGTTTATGCAAAGGTATTGTAACTTTCCTCACTCCTTGGCACTGAGTATTTGTTTGGGACAATATTCTTCTGGCAACTGCATAAAATTTATAACTGGTAAATAAAGAAGAAATACACAGAGGTACAAAGGTGTTTTTAAACTCTCATCCTCCCCCTCCCCCCCCCCCCCCCCACCCCCAATCAGGTCCTCCCACCTGTGGGATGGGAACATTATGTTTGCATATATTTAAAAACAATAGATTTAATTGGATAGTGTAAACTGCTGAACTGTCAACAGCTTATCAAAAAGCATACTAATGATCATGGTAATAGTATAGATCTCATATTCACAAACTGCTATAGCCTGATATGTTTTAGTTGGTCACAAAATCTTATTTAAGAATGTTCAAAAGTTGGTGCGTTAGAATGTTAATTAATCACCTCCCTCCCTCCCCCCTGTTTATGTGCTTAAATAATATATTTTAAAATACTTAAATAATATCAGTTACATTATAACATTCATGTTCCAGAAAGGCCAAAAAGGGAAATGTTCAGGTGTATTATTAGATAGTTTAATACCACAATTTTCATGCATTACACATTGCAATATATACTTGTCAGATATAGTGTATGCTCATTTGAAAATGGATTTGTTCACAGCTTTTTATTTGAATCAATAAATTAAAATTGTATTGTAGATGTTAATCCCCACTTTCTTTTTTATGCTATGATTGACAAGTGTTCATTTATGCACATATTACTGTCACTTTGCTGAAAAAATGATACTTCTGGAAATATCTGATCATGAGAGATTCCTGAAGCTAAAGTTGAAACAATCCATAAAAGTGCACAGTATTAGTTCAGCAATATGTATTTATTATTTGATTGTCATGAGTTAGCGGGCCTTTTGCTTTTATTTGTTCAAAAACTGTTTAAATATATGGGCCAATTGTGCTAAATCTGTACATGGCTGTGTCTTTGGTTATAAAGGAAAAATAAGTGTGTTTATCATGCAGTTAGTACTTTAGAATAACACAGATGATGAGGACAGTAACATCCATCACTTTTTAGAGTGTAAGAAAGAAGATTTATGTCCACATGCAGCAAATTGTATGGCATTTTGTCCCAACCGTAATGTGTCAACAGTTTAACCCATGTAGACCTTAATAATAAGCTGCATATTTATATATATACTGCTGTATGAATTTACATTCCCAATGCAATATTTTAGACACACATTCTTGTACATATTTGAAATACTGATACTTCTATATTACTATTCCGCTAAACTACATAATTTATACAAAAAGTTACATCTGTCAAAATGAAATCTTACAGACCTTCATACAACAATGGTGATACAATTATATCTGTCACATTCAGCCGAGCGCCGTGACCTATGGATCCCTTGTTTATCACCCTGCAATAAATAGTATGAATGTCATAAGTTAACTATTTCTACAGAGATTTTTAATTTATTTATGCATCTTGAAAGGTTTAATATGCTCAACATATGATAGACTCTTGTGAATGTATTTATTACAGAATATGGGATGCCAGGTGTCATCAGCTTTTACAGAGATTTCCAAAGAAGCAGCACATACAGACGTGTTGTGACTTGAGTCAGGATGGTAACTACTGCCTCACCTCATCTAACGGGTTCAGCGGCAATGGATGTGAAGCTACAGTAAGCATCCCGGGCAAGGTTCTTCATTATAGTCCTCTCTGACATAAAGCTGCTACCTCTGAGCTGTAATTGTATATTTCAGGTGCTGATCTTGATCTATATACATGTATTAAACATTGCATCCATGAAGCAGAAAAATGTCTTAATTTCAGCTTCATAAGATTTTAAATTAAACATGACACAAAAAAACCTAAAACTAGAATGAGGATGATTTTGAAATGCAAAAACAGAAGTCTCCACCAGAACCTAGTCCACAGGACTAGCATGTACACCACCAGAACCTAGTCCAAAGGACTGGCATGTACACCACCAGAACCTAGTCCACAGGACTGGCATGTACAACATCACAACCTGTGGACTAGGTTCTGGTGGTGTACATGCCATTCCTGTGGACTAGGTTCTGGTGATGTACATGCCAGTCCTGTGGACTAGGTTCTGATGTTGTACATGCCAGTCCTGTGGACTAGGTTCTGGTGGTGTACATGCCAGTCCTGTGGACTAGGTTCTGGTGGTGTACATGCCAGTCCTGTGGATTAGGTTCTGGTGGTGTACATGCCAGTCCTGTGGACTAGGTTCTGGTGGTGTACATGCCAGTCCTATGGACTAGGTTCTGGTGGTGTACATGCCAGTCCTGTGGACTAGGTTCTGGTGGTGTACATGCCAGTCCTGTGGACTAGGTTCTGGTGGTGTACATGCTAGTCCTGTGGACTAGGTTCTGGTGGTGTACATGCTAGTCCTGTGGACTAGGTTCTGGTGGTGTACATGCCAGTCCTGTGGACTAGGTTCTGATGTTGTACATGCCAGTCCTGTGGACTAGGTTCTGGTGGTGTACATGCCAGTCCTGTGGACTAGGTTCTGGTGGTGTACATGCCAGTCCTGTGGACTAGGTTCTGGTGGTGTACATGCTAGTCCTGTGGACTAGGTTCTGGTGGTGTACATGTCAGTCCTGTGGACTAGGTTCTGATGTTGTACATGCCAGTCCTGTGGACTAGGTTCTGATGTTGTACATGCCAGTCCAGTGGACTAGGTTTGTAAATCCAGGCTGTGCTCAGCTGTTGAGGCAATAGATTGTGCAGCAGAATAGTTTACAGATTTTGATATAGACTACACTTTTTCCACATAATTAGGGATTTATATTAATAATCATTGTTTAGGTCCTGTTGCAATTTACTGAAATGATTTCATGTGGTCAGTGAACAAGGGGATACAGCAATAAGGAAATTGTCTAAACTGAACATCCTAATATGATGTTTGAGGTTTACATACATAATCAGCCTTGTTAAAGTGATTAAGCTTAGGACAAGATAGGGGACTGTTGATGGACCTGCATACCAAATTAATAGGCCTAAGTTTTGTGTATCAGAATACATTTTTGATCTTCAATTACAAATAACTGCATGATCTGTATCAGTTTTCCTTTTTCTTTGTGTGATCTGTCCATGCAGCTGTCAAGCACAAATCTTACCCAGATGAGCCAGAAATGTGGAAAGGGTATTTGTGTTGATGGCTGCTGAACAAATATATATATATATATAATAAAATCAAATAAAATCAGTTTGTGCTGAATTGTCAGATTCACCCTGTGTTACCTTTCATTTTGACTTGAAGGTTAATTCTTACTTCTTGTAGTCAAAAAGGAAAAGATTGTGCTTGGCAGTTGAGCTCTATGACACATAGGTTATTTGTTTCTCATTCCTTACCTTTACAGTCTCAGTCTTTTGCTGCCTGGTGGTGTAGACAGATTTGATAGTCCACTCCGAACTGCCAAAATAACTAAGATGGTTTTATATTGTAGCTGAAAGAATATGAAAATAAAAAAAATGTTTCCAAGGCTTTTGTAAAATAATTAAACTTTGAACAACACTGTGTTTAAAATTTAAATTGGTTATAGCAGATCATTTTGGAAAGTTTAGTTTTAATTGATCATTACATGAGGAAGGTATGTTGCATTGATGCTCCTATGATTGTGATATTTCTAGTTGTGGGACCTGAGAATGAACAATCTAGTCTGCGAATACAAAGGCCATATAGAAACAACTGCCGCATGTGCCTTTGTTTCCTCATCTGCCTGTGGAGGTAGAAATCTCTTAGCAACCAGTTCCAGTGACTGTAGTGTGAAAATATGGGACAGAGATACAAGAGGTTAGTAATATTTATGTTATAACTAAATCCAAAGTGTAAACTTCTTTTAATATACATCTTCACTTTTATTTATGTCTATTATACTTGGAACTATATATTTAAAACCTGAGGTATACATGATCAATATGGCTGCTTCTCATTTGCTGATGAAAAATTTAACACATAATTATATAGAATGATAATTCACCTATTTCACAATCAGGTGTACACTTTATGTTGCAGTTAGGTGAAATTTTCAAAATCATTGCACATGTGAGTCTCTTTGTTGTGTAAACAACCTTCCGCTGGGGGAATCAGGAAAAAAATTTCAGAGCACAAACTTTAACAGTTTTGGTTTAATGTGAGGGATGCGGGATCGAGCAAGGAGCCATTTGTTAAGAATATCAGTTTATTACAGAGAGTCTGATGCAAATTACACTCACAGATGCTCAAATCTGTACCGGTTCATAAAACAATAAAGTAAAAATAAAAAAGGGGTGGTTGACCTCCAAGGCTCAACAGTAATTATTTACATCTAGCATTGGCCCTGACCTCTGTAAAGGCTTCACTATCAGTTCCTGGCCCAATTACGTCCAACCCAGCTTCTACCGCTGATTCACAATGTTGGCCAGCTTTATGCGTTCTTACAACGCATGCCGTAAAGTATGCACACATAAAAAAATTAAATTTAAACCCTGACACCAGGTGGCGCTCTAAGCTGGTGCGTCAACACTATCACATCCACCCCCCATTTAATCTTGCCTCGTCCTCGAGCACGGGTAGAACTTAGCATTGTTACTCATAACTATGCATATATCTGAACAATCAACGTGAGGAAAAACATAACCTCCTGTCCCTTAACACTATAAACAGAATAATCAACTAGCCTCACACTAGCCACATAAACTTGACATTAAATTTAATACAATATGGTGAAACTATTTCATGACCAATTAGTCACATGAACAAGCTGATCTAGGTTCCCTAAATGGATTACAGTGTTTCCCTGCCCCAGCTCTTGTTGAGTGACGGAGTAAAGCCTGATCAACTCCATTCAGTATATCTTGACCATCAATAACTGTGGGTTGTAACACTAAAACAAAACCGTCCTCATCAGTTTGGTTTATGTCTTGAAGTGGAAAGTGTTCATCAACTGAAGAATCATCTTGGTCATCCTCTGGTTTTAGTACCTCTGTCAATGGACATGGTCTCATCTGACATCTGTTTACCCATTTTGGTAATCCTAACCCATCGGCAGGTGTTATACAATAAACATCCTTATCATCCAACTTTTGGATTACTTTGTATACTTGAGGCCCATATGCATCCTGTATTTTATTTCGTCCTTTTGGATGCTGTTTTACTAACACTCTCTGTCCGGTGTGAAGTGGGGCTTCTCTAGCTCGTCTGTCAGCATATTTCTTGCGCTCACACGCAGCCCATGTCATTCTGCATGTATCATGATCATAAACTTCTTGTAATCTCTGCTGATGTAAAGTCACCCAAGTTACAGGATTATCTGTTGATGTTTCATCATATTCACTAGGTAGTAACTCAACTGGTACTTTGGGATCACGTCCAAAAAGTAAGTAGAACAGACTAAATCCAGTACTACTGTGGGGCGTCGTATTATATGCAAATACCAACTCTGGCAAATATTCTGGCCAACGCTTTTTCTTCTGGCGTGGCAATGTTTTCAATAGGCTATGCATTGTCCTATTAAATATCTCTGTCTGTCCATTTGATTGTGGATGGTAACTTGTTGTTCTTGACTTCTTAATTCCATACATACTACAAAGTTGACGAATGACTCGACTCTCAAAGTCTCTACCTTTGTCAGAATGAAGTCTTAATGGAGCTCCAAATCTGGAAAACCATTCTCGGACACAGACTCTGGCCACCGTTTCCGCCTTTTGATCTTTAGTGGGAACGGCTATCGTCCACTTCGTAAAAACATCCGTTAATACGAGAACATTTTCTCTACCATCTGTAGCTTTTTCGAGTATGGTGAAGTCCATAGCTATGACTTCTAGTGGTCGTGTAGCTTGTATCGTACCTAAGGGTGTATGAACTTTGACCTCTTTAGACAAAACACAGTGTTCACAGCAACTTATATAGTCTCTGATCTCCTCCATATGAGACCAATAACATTTTGCTTGCAAAAGCGCTAAAGTTCTATCAACACCCTGATGACCTCTATCATCATGAAAACATTTTAACATCTTCTGTTTCAAAACTTGAGGTAACACTATCTGTTTCACTTTTCCCATAACCGGATCTTGTATAACACGATACAACACTCCTTGGTCTATTTCAAATCTATCCTATTGTCGGTATAAGAGTTGCATTTCTTTTGGAGCTTGCCTTCTCTCTTTTAGTGTGGGTTTCTTCCCTGTGTCAAAACACTTGTGGACTGATCCAATCACTGGATCTGCATGTTGCATAACGGATATCTCTTCATGTGATAGAATAGGCATGGAAGTGGCTCCGACTTCGATTGTGCCAAGTCCAACATTAAAACTAGCATTGTCACCCTGCTCAGTACATCTCTCACTTCCAATTTCTACTTGAAGTTCAACTGGTAAGGCTGATGAATTACTTGCTCTTGCACATAACTGTGACGAGGATTCTTCTGACTCCATCTTTTCCCAAGGTCGCTCAGTTTACCGTGAAAGGGCATCGGCACTTCCATTATGCTTCCCTGCTCTGTACTGAAATTGGAAGTTAAAACTTGCTAAAGCTGCGGCCCATCTCTGCTCAACAGCACTTATCTTAGCTTTGGTCATTAAATAAGTAAGTGGGTTGTTATCAGTTACCACCATGAAAAACGCACCCTGTAGATATTCTCTGAATTTATCTACCACTGCCCACTTGACAGCTAGAAGCTCTAGTTTCATGGAACTATAATTGTCTTGATTGCGTTCTGACTTTCGCAAACCTCGGCTTGCGTAGGAATTACTCTGAGCTTTCCTTCTTGTTCTTGCAACAATACAGCTCTGAGACCCATATGTGACGCATCATTCTCAAGAATAAATGGCTTATCAAAATATGGGTATCCCAATACTGGTGCATGAGTGAACTCCCGTTTCAATTTTGTAAATGCCTCCTCATGGGACTCATTCCACAATTCTTTTATTTGCACTGACTTTCCTTGTTTCTGTGCAGCTAACTCACCCACAAGCTGATGTAATGGAGCTGTAATCTGCGCAAATCCTTTGATAAGTTTTCTATAGTAGGAGGCAAAACCTGTAAAGCTACGGAGTTCCTTCAACGTTCGTGGTCTAGGCCATTTTTGTACAGCTTCAGTTTTCTTTGGATCAGTCTTAATCCCTTCCTTGGTGATAACATGACCCAGAAAATTTACTTGTTCTCTGAACAATTTACATTTTTCTGCTTTCAGTTGCAAGTTGTGTTCTGCCAACTTTGAGAAAACTAAATCCAGTCTTTCGATATGTTCTTCGACCGTCTTACTATAGATGATAATATCATCTTAATATACAAGCATGTGTTGGTAAATATCTCCTTGAAAAACAGGATTCATTAGTCTTTGGAACGTAGCCAGCACATTCGCCAGTCCAAAAGGCATACGTACCGCCTCAAACAATCCCATTGGAGTGGTAAATGCAGTCTTTTCAACATCATCTGGATGTACTTCAATTTGATTGTAGGCTGCACATAAGTCTGGAGTACTAAACATTTTTGATCCTGCTAAAGCCTCTAAGGACTCATCGATTCGAGGTAGTGGGTACACGTCTCGTCTTATTTCTGGTTCAATTTTCTGTAGTCGATACACATCCGTAAGTCTCCTGATTTTTTTCTGAGGATGACTATTGATGATGCATAACTTGCTTTACTCTCTCTAATTATTCCTCTTGCTAGGAGATCTTTCAGGTGAGCTTCTACTTCCTTGCACAGATGAGGTGGTATTCTTCTGTACGGTTGTGCTATCGGCACTTCATCCACAGTATGGATCCTATGCTGCAATGTACAAGTGCACTGTAGTGGTTCGTCATCGCGCAGAAAAATATGACTGTGTTTCTTCAGTAAGGCATGGACCTTCTCACGCTCTTCCTCGGTTCCTGGAAAGCTTGATATATCAACTGACGGAACATCTGATGCATTGCCAACACAACTTTGACTCTGAACCCTGACCTTATTCTGTTCACCACTAGGTACAAGCTCTACGGCTACTTGCTTGCCTAACTCTATGATTTCATCAGGTTTCTGGAGTGTACCTATCCTCTGACCTGGTTTCAAATATACATCTCTAGAACTAGGATTAGCTACATGCACATACAAATGGTCGGACGAAGAACTTGCCACAAGAACTTTCCCTGGTAACTGATGGTTAAGAGGCTCTACCACAGCTACTCAACCCTTCACCCTACTAGTAATCCTATAAGAAGATACACTGTTCGGCGGTATAACTACTCCATGTGGTTCTGCCACCTTGACAAAACCTAGGTTGACACTTGAGCTCTCTTTCTTTTTTGCTCCAAACTGTTTAAGTTTTTCCCAATATTCAGGACATCTCCTAAGCACATTCATGCCAATAACTCCTGGACTACTGCGTGTAGTGTCTCTAACTACAGAATCTTCAAGAACTAATATTCCAACTTCTGGAATGTCTAAACCAAAAATATGAACATTGACAATAATCAAACCAACATAAGGTATCTCGGGTCCATTGACTGCTGACAGCTCTAGCCAGTTGTTAGTATCAACCACATCACTTTCCTGTATATGTAAGTGGTCTCTGGCAAACGATTCAGTTATGGTTGTCACCTGAGACCCAGTGTCTAATAGACACGGCACAATTACCTGTCCGAAAAAACAATTTACAGTAATTCTGTCTGCAACAGTTCGATCTAGCACTTCAGGATTTGCTAGAGTTTGTTCCTTCCTGGAAACTCCTTGTACACTATCATTAACTGCAGTTGGGGGATCTGTTACAGTTTTCTTTTTCTCTCACTCCTAAGAATGCAGCAGTCAAGTTTCAGGTGTCCCAATTTACCACAATGAAAGCAAGGGCCTTTCACCCTCTGTTGGGGTACTTGCAGTTGCTCTTTACTAGGGTTCATACCATTCGCCTGTAGCGATATCAGTCGATCCAACATCTTTTGTTGACTTTCAATAATTTCTTGTTGCTTCTTTTGCACAGTGAGCACTTCTTCCAGTCTCTTTGTCAGTTCGGATTCCTTGGTATCTTTCACAGTATGCGTCACTTCAGTAAGTGTATCAACTGAACCTGCTTCTGCTCTTTTCTGAGGTTTGGTGTCTTAACCTTCACCAGTCCATAATAAAGCTTGTTGCCGTATTTCCTTAAAGGATTTACTAGGGTTCTCCCTAACATCAAGTCTTAATATTTTACTTAAAGTACTGTCACGCAGTTTTTCAATAAACTGATCTCTTAAAGCATGATCTTTGTTTGGCAAAATCTTATCGTTAATGCTGAAAACACGATCAAGAAGAGCCATCAGTTCATGTGAAAAGTCACGCAGGGACTCTCTGCAATGTTGTCTACGAGCGAAAAATGCATCTAATAATTCATTCTCAGACAGTCTTTCACCAAAAGCATCTTTCAAACTATTGAATACGCCTGTAGCTGTATTACGCTCATCAGGCTCTGAGTACTTAACTTCTCTCCACGCAGCGCCTGCTAAATGTGCAAGTAGATAATCTGCTGCGGGTTGTCCTTCTAACCACTGAGCATGCAAGGCATCTCGGGCGTGTACCACCCAATCGTCTAAAGTTCCGGTTTCTCCAGAGTAATGTTCTAACCTACGAGGGGCGTACACTAATCTAACAGGTGTAGACTCTGCAGTCTCCGACATGGTAACAATTATGCATAGACACAGCAAATAAAGGCTACGGTATATCCCGAACATGAGTAATCTCCCAACAAATGTTGTCATATGCAAACAATAATAAACGTGCAAGTGTGATTCATAAATCCTATGCACATCAGGTACACATGTAAAATGATATCATCAATGGTCAGGCAATAAACATGCAAATATGCCAAATACTCATCATCATTATACATTCACAATACCACATCATCAGGTAACCAGTGTCCTACTGAGAGGCACAATGTTCATATCAAAAGTCAAAACCAGTGATGAGTATAAACAAATACTCATGTATGTCAATCCGGGTATTACAGAGTTCAAAACTGGTAATCACCATCATGCTGCATGGTACCAGACAATGTCTGTAAACATCTGTGGGCAGTGATCAATGTCACTCACAGAACTTGATCCAATGGTAATGTTAATGGAACGACATCAGTGTATTAAAGATTGAAATGTTCAGTGTCACGCTGGAACAGCATTACTAACATATCTCGAGACATCAGACATCAACAGCACTACATGATCCGATCAACCGCTGAACAACGGTCATCACAGCTCCAATCAAGGTCTGTTACACCAAGCGGAAACATCATTCAGGAAAAGGCAACATCACTCCAAGGCTCCAACCAGGTGTATCACTCAGTGACTGTCAAACCACCCTTTATCTATTGACAACATCTCAGTTTAATATATGTCCAACAATATGCTCATCTGTCCTCCTCATAACTCTGCTTTTTTATGATCCCTCCTTTTTAGTCATCCCCCTTCTGACACCAAAATCTGTAAGGGATGCGGGATCGAGCAAGGAGCCATTTGTTAAGAATATCATTTTATTAACGGAGAGTCTGATGCAAATTACACTCACAGATGCTCAAATCTGTACCGGTTCATAAAACAATAAAGTAAAAATAAAAAAGGGGTGGTTGACCTCCAAGGCTCAACAGTAATTATTTACATCTAGCATTGGCCCTGACCTCTGTAAAGGCTTCACTATCAGTTCCTGGCCCAATTATGTCCAACCCAGCTTCTACCGCTGATTCACAATGTCGGCCAGCTTTATGCGTTCTTACAACGCATGCCAAAAAGTATGCACACACAAAAAAATTAAATTTAAACCCTGACACCAGGTGGCGCTCTAAGCTGGTGCGTCAACACTATCACATTAACCAGTTGATAGATATTGGTGGCAAAGTTCTGCCTACAGACACTACATGTTTAAGAGAAAACTCTGTAAAACACTTTAATTGTGTGAATGATATACTCAGTGATTCTGTACACTGACGTAACCAACATAAACAATTCATTTGTGGAATGAGTATTTTCATATTTTACTCTTTGTCCTGCAAATATGTGATAAATATGAAAATTTTTAATTTTGGTTTTAATTTAGTCAGAAACAATTACTGTGAATCTCCTCTGTTTGGCTGGAGATTTTTTAACTTCTAAAATACTGTGAACAATCAAGCATGTAAAACCTAACACCAGCCTTAGAAAAGTAAATTTCCAGGGAAAACAAATTTGACAGGATGTTAAACTGGCACTTTTTTGTCTACAGACACTACATGAACCACAATGTAGGTATAGTCTATAGCTGCATCACAATAAAAGTATCTAACACTTAAGAGTCACTGTTACACAATATTAAAAGTAATGAAAGTCCACACTTCAGAAATAAAAATTAACCATAATGACCTATTTATAAGCTATATAAGGTAGTGCAGCAGGTCCTAAACAGTATGATGGTAACTGAAAGAAGTATCAAATGTGAAACTTTAACATTTAGATGAAGCATCATATGAACTTATAAATGTCATTTTGATCTGATTGTTTCTGATACTAATTCTAATAATTCCAATCCTATTTGAATAACATGATTTAACAATGTAAAATTATAAACCTTATCTCTTTAATGTATAATGGACACTGTGCTTCATATGTTTTGATCTGGGTTGATAAAGAACATAACTTATTCAGATTGAAAGGATGTTCTTCATGTAGAGTCAATCCATATCCTTTCAAATAACCCGTTAATATAAATTTTAGTAAAATGAACCTATATTACCATTGTTCAAAGTTTTTTTTAATAAAATGCATTATAATCAACTGTGCATGTGTTAATTCTTAAGAATAAGGGGTTTTTCAACTTTCACTATAAACTATGGTTAAAAACCCCTTTCTCAATAAAATTAATAAAGAATCCTATATAAGAAACAGTGTCAGATTGAGAAATTTATTTAAAAAGCAGCATTATCAAATGCTGTTTATTCTTATAAGTATCAAAGACTCTTTGGAAGTCTGATACCAGTAGTTTCATGATTGGTTCAGAATGACCACTGATGACCTTGCTGATTCAAAATCAATAATGGCTACTTTTCATCCTGGCACTTCTCAAAATGTTGATAGCTCCCCTTGTCTGTTATCCAGTTTCAAATTAAGGAACATTAGATAATGGTAAAGATGCATAAAATGATCAAGACAAATAAAGTTCTGTCTGTTTTTAATACAGTTAATCATGAACAGTAAATGTATTAATGTATTTAAACTACCATGTGTAATTGCCATTAAATACTTAGTTTATTATATTAAAGGGTATTAAAACTTGGCTGATCCACTGATGGTGTTAAAGAAAAACTGGGATCTATTTATTAACTTTTGAATTTTATTGATTCCTGGTTTATTTACTGACAATTTTTGCTAATAAATATTTTGTTTTAACTGTAGATAGAGACAATAGCTGTTTAAAGATCAGCTTTGTCTACAGACACTACATGTCTACGGACACTACATTTGTACATGTTAGCCCATCCGTATATCATATGGGATGCAACTTGATAATAATTTTGATATTTATCTAAACAGTAACTACTATTATTTATAAAGAAACAGTTTCTGAAGAACATGTATTTAAATTATGTGTTATGGGCATCAAGTACTTGAATATATTTAAGGGAGCTTTGCTCATAAAAGCTTGTATGTTATGATCTTCTAATAATGGCAAAGAAAAACTTAGCTTTATTTGTTAACTTTTAAATTTTATTTCTTGATACCTGGATAATTTAATGACAATTTGGCTAATAAATAGTTTGTTTTAACTGTAGATGGAGACAATAGCTGTTCTTAAATCAGCTGTGTCTACGGACACTACACGTCTACGGACACTACATTTGTACATGTTGGCCCATCTGTATATCATATGGGATGAAACTGGAAAATGATTGTGTTATTTTTCCAAACAGTGACTGTTACAATTTCTAAAGAAAATTAAGAACTGAGGATAATTACATTTGTAATAGCAGTGAGATAGTGTCTACGGACACTACACAATCTTGCGGAAAATTCACAACAGATTTATTGTATCAAAACGTGCCTGAGTAAAATGTTTGGCCTGATTTTAACAGTATTCTTAAATGTAGTGTATTAGAAAGTAACAAAATGAAACTGAGCCCGTTACCTAGTTTGGTGTCCTCATTTAAAAAGACATAGGGTAAATGTCAACTCTGCATAACATCAGGCATATCAGCTGTAGTGTGGTAAATTTTTTTAAGTTCTTGACTAACAGCTATTTTTTTCTTAAAGGAATGTGCATATTGCATAAAATACATCAGTGACGACAGACATCCCCAGTCCCAGGTATCATTTTGTACATGGATATTATTACAAAAATTAGAAATCCACTTGCAACAATATAACACAGTAAATAAGCTACATTTGACACATTAAAAATATTATAACTTTTCTTTTATTTTATATATTCAAGTCTGGTTTTCGATATTTAGATCAAATATATATGCTGAAGTGATAGAAATACTGACTTTGGTGTCATGGCCAACAAATACTTGTTTATTATTGTATAACAATTTATAAAAGAAAAGTATACACCTGTGCACTAGGCGAATTGTGAGCTTTTCAATTGTAAAATACAACCTGTTTTTAGCCAGCTATTAATTATGATAATATGTTGGATGGACAATTTTCATCTGGACAACTGTTCTGGACAATGATCACCTGGATGATGTTCACTTGGAGCATCATTTGGAGCATGATTTAGATGATAATAATACCCAAAATTTTATTTTTAGTTACCCTATTTATGGGTGTACAAGACGATAAATTATATCCTTAAAATATTTACCAAGAAGGGGGCCTTCTTATACAAGGGTACAAGTGTTTCAGTGACCGCAGGGCCGCCAAGGATAATTTACGTCTATCCGCATTGTTAAGTCAAACTGGCCGCTGTGAATATTGTTGATCATGTCCATATGAAAGTAATATACACTCAATAAAGAACATTACAGTGCTTTGTTTTTGTTTGAATTTATCGTTTATTCATCAGATTTAGATGTGCAAATAGTTAGATAGTTTATAAGAAAAGATTTGCCCTTGCCACATTGACACAGGGATTTTAACAGAATTGATATATGAAAGCCCTACTGAAAGTAGAGACAGTAAATCGCGGAATGGACACACTGAAACAGAATTCCCAGTTCTAAAAATATTAAAGTTTGAATGTATTTTTCGCCAAAAATATCTTTGCAATTCACTTGAAACATGTATGCATGCAGTGATTCAATTGTTGATGCCGCTGACAGCCATGTACTTAAGATCCCAAAGCCCTGGCTTTATTTGTGCTTGTCACAGAGCTCGTGCAAAGCATACTGGGAACTTGGAAACCTGAAATTAAGTCTCTGTTACCCATATTATCTTAGCTATTGGGCTAAGAAATACCCCCCCCCCCCCCCAGAATAATTGTATTCGCAAAAACAGAGTTTTGCAGATACTATGTTTTCAGTCGGATGCCGCCATTACCGCTGCTTCATAGGTTTCTAGAGAACTCCTCCGTAACCACTGGGCGTAATTTTTTAAATTTCGGATTTATGATCGGGTCACATGTGAACTGCTGCACCCTCATTTTTGGTTGACCTCTAACCTTTCCTCACTGCCCAGGGTCCATTTTTGCATCTGTTTCCACACATAAACCCACATACCTCAGGAACTGTTTTACCAATCAGGGTAAAAAAAAATTTGCACAAATGTAACCCTTGGATAGCTTTATAATATGCATAAAAAATGGTGGCGCCACCTGCAACCATTTTTGCACAGTGTCCATCTGTTCATCTGCCTTGGGATAAAATCACTCATATATCTGCAGTGGTTTGACTTATTTGCATAAAATTTTGCATGTATATACATCTTGGATAGCTTTCTGGATTTTGTGGCAGGTGGCGCCACCTACTTTCACGTTCAGGCTGCAGACATCCAGGCTTATATATCAGGACTGGTTTTACGTATCCTCCTGAAATTTTGCATGTGTATAGATCTCACATAGCTCTTTATCATAAGCAAAATGGGTGGCGCCACCTGCAACCATTTTGACAGCTTTCGTTTGTTCATCTGCCTAGGATAAAATCACTCATATCTCGGCAGTGGTTTGACTTATCTGCATAACTTTCTGGATTTTGTGGCAGGTGGCACCACCTACATACACATTTTGGCCACTCAATCCATGCCTCACTTCACCCGTCCCACTCTGGTTTCGGGGGATACACGTAGTTGCTTATCGACTACCCGTATTCTAGTTAAAAATTTAATACAAAAACTATTGTATGTGAACAACTATTGCATTGATCACCTTGATTTTGTGCATGCATATTCATCATAGAGTTTCATCAGTTTCTGTGGACAGGTGGCGCCACCTGGATTTTTTTCTAATTGTTACGCATTGTTTTCTCTTTTTTTGAGACCTTTAAAGATGTGGTCATCCGTTTATAGGGCACTAATCTTAATCACTGAACCTAGAATCTTCTTACTTGACATCCTTGGAGGTCTATAAAAAGTCTCCTAGGAAACCTGAAATAAGGTCTCTGTTGCCCAAATCCTCTGACCTATGGGGCTCAAGAATACCTCCAAGAATAATTAAATATTTTATACAGAAGCTCAAGTATCTGAACAACTAATGCATTGATCACCATGATTCTGTGCATGAATATTCATCATGGAGTGTTTCATCAGTTTGTGCAGACAGGTGGCGCTACCTAGATTTTTCGAATTTTTACGCCTTTCTCTATTTTTGAGACCCTTTAAGATGTGGCCGCCCATTAACAGGGTACAAATCGTAATCACTGGACCTAGAATCTTCTAACTTGATATCCTGGGAGGTCTATTAAAGGACTCCATGGAAACCTGAAATTGGATCTCTGTTGTTACCCATATCCTCCCAAGCTATGGGTCTGAAGCGTACCCCGAAGAATAATTAATTATTTGATACAAAAGCTCCAGTATCTGAACAACTATTGCATTGGTCACCAATATTCTTTGCATGCATATTCATAATATAGTGTTTCATCAGTTCCTCCAGACTAGTGGTGTTACCTGGATTTTTTTTTTTAATTTTTAACCATTTTTTTCTCTAATTTTTAGACCTTTAAAGATGCGGTTGTCTGTTAAAAAAAATAGTAACCATTGGTCCAAGAATCTTCTTACTTGACATCCTGAGGGTTCCTTAAAAGTTCTTCTCAGAAACCTGAAATTAGGTCACTGTGACCTATATTCTCTGAGTTACAGGCCATGTTTGAGCACACCAGAAATAATGCAAAATACACACAAATTGCCAGATCCCTCAGGAAGGGCTGAATAGATTGTCATCAAATTGTGTTATGGGTCTTGATGAACTTTAGCTAATATGCATGAACTATGATACCACCTACATTATCTTAATTAGTTGCCTGTGCAAGGAGTCCAAGGACATATTGTAATCATGTCAGTCGGCTGAGCGTCATGACCCATGGGTCACTTGTTCGTCTTCCTTTTTCTATCCTCCTTTCTTTCCTTATTTCCTTTTTCTCTCTTTTTGAACTTTCCATTTTACCTTTTTTCTCTCATTCTCCATTTTACCTTCTTTCCCGTTCTTTTCTATTTTCTTTCTTTTTTATGTTTCGTCTTTACTTTCCTTTTTCTTTCCATCTAGCTCTCTTTCTCTCCTTAGTTGCTTTTCTCTCTTTCTATTTTTTTTTTTACTTTTACTTTCCTTTGTCCCTCCTTTTTTTATTTCTTACTGATTTTCTTTGTTCTTTATTTCTCTCCTTTTTGTGTCTTTTTTATATTTTTATTTACATCTTTCCTTTTCTCTTCATTTTTTCCTCCCAGTTACTCTCTCTTTCTTTCTTTATTTTTTTCTTCCTTCTAGCTTCCATTCTATCTCCCCCTCTTTTAATTTTTTTCTTTCATTTTTTGTCTATATTTCTTTCTTTGTTCCTTACCTACTTGTTTGCCTTATTTCTTTATTTTTCTTTCTCCTTCTCTATTTCTATCTCTTTCAAAATTAAATAAAATTAAATATGAAGTATTTATGTAATATACAAACAGGGTCACAATTTATACTTGAATTCACTGAGGTAAAATATGATTCATTCATTCATTTTTTATCAGTCATTCATTGTCATTTGGCATTCATTCAATGCAGTCAATATTAAATTTTGGAAAAGGGTCAAATTATGTTTTTCTAGTATTATATGTAACACCTGACATCCTGTGGTGTACTATTTCTCTTGTTGATCATGGATCTGCTCAATTAGCAAAAACACCCAAAGCACTATAAAAATTCAGGATCATATTGTTACAGCACTGATCTAATCAATGGGTTGACAAAGACAGCAACAACCCTTTGATCCCAAGTTAATAAACAAACAACATAAGAGAGAGAGAAATGCATTTTCTGTGGTGGTATAAGGGTGGTATCATATTGTATTTATATGAAATATTACATTATGTACATGGTAAATTGCCCAGATAGTTATAAATTTAAGACACAGCTATATATATTCCTGAAAATCAAACTCAGTTAAATGGTGTCAATCTGTATCGTCCGTCCAGAATAGTCGAACCTTGCCGCTACTCTCAAGCTAGATGCAATGTTCTGTTGTAAACAGGATAACAAAAAACAACAAAGATGTAGATTTAATCTGATTATTTACAGTTTACAGTGAATTCTATTTAAAATCCAAACAAAACATTATGTTTGTCTGAGGACTCTTGTCAGTCAAAGCTTTTGAACTAATTTTAGGGCAATACCATCAGCATTCAATCGGTTTCCCCTCCGATCGATGTTTTGGATTTTTTATCTCTGGAATTTTCAATTTGGTTGATTTTTCTCTTTTTGAAATGAAATTCAGATTTTACAAATGCAATTTAAACTAATGCAAAATAACAGTTCCAGTTGCCCTTACATTTTTAAACAGTAATATAGAAAAATATAAAATGGTTGCCTTCTGTCCAAATGCTAGGCTGTAAGTCCTGTGGTCATTACATATATACATATGGATAGTCTTAGACAGTGTAGACCAGTATGTTATCCGCACACATTTTGAATGTCTAAGAGACATTATACTGAATGGCACTAGCATCCATCCGTAATAAACTGTTCACTGTTTTATGTTTTACCAGAATGTTTGTGCTCAGCAGCTCTCCCTGGCTCAGGACCACTTGCAGCCTTGGCCGTTTATGAAGATGGAAGGTGGGTAATTTATGACTAGCACGGTATGTGATGGACGTTGAAAGGGTGGCTAAATTAATACTTGGGTTTCTTAATATATAGTTCAGAATAGTAGACATACCAAGATATTGCTTTTGTTTGTTGAATGTCTATTTATATCAGGTAACATGGTAACAATCAGGCTAATATTACCACCAAAAAGACATAAACAAGGCTGATTTGTTCATTCTGCTCTCACCCATTGAGGCTGATTTTACATTTTACTCAGGTAGCAGTCTCACCCATCAAGGCTGATTTTACATTTTACTCAGGTAGCAGTCTCACCCATCAAGGCTGATTTTACATTTTACTCAGGTAGCAGTCTCACCCATCAAGGCTGATTTGTTCATTTAGCTCTGGTAACAGTCTCACCCATCAAGGCTGATTTGTTCATTTTGCTCTGGTAACAGTCTCACCCATCAAGGCTGATTTGTTCATTTTGCTCTGGTAACAGTCTCACCCATCAAGGCTTATTTTACATTTTACTCAGGTAAAAGTCTCACCCATCAAGGCTGATTTGTTCATTTGGCTCTGGTAAAAGTCTCACCCATCAAGGCTAATTTGTTCATTTTGCTCTGGTAACAGTCTCACCCATCAAGGCTGATTTGTTCAGCATTTAGCTCTGGTAGCAGTTTTACCCATCAAGGCTGATTTGTTCATTTTGCAACAGTCGCTCGATCCCCATTTGTTGTTGTGTTTTTATCAAGAAATTGACGATACTGCACTATGTATGAGTATATAGTTGTGCCTTACTATAGGAGATAGCATGTATCACTATAGAGGCCTAATATGCACGGTTTCGTCCCACTTCCCCCTGAAATAGGGATTCGAACGACTGTGATTTTGCTCTAGCTGGTGGCAGTCTCACCTGTAATATTAGTTGGATTCCATACAGACTTGACGATAACAGACTCACTTGAAGAGAACAACACACTGCTAGCCACATTAGGATTTTTTCTACAGCCTCTAAATTACAACCAGTAGACACTGCTCATCGGTACCACATTACACCAAAATATGCTTACCCAAGTACATGTTTTTAATTTACATGTAGTGCTTATGTGATTACTACTAAGTTCAAGGTTAGAACATTCCCCTCAGTAATTTGGCTATTATTCTTGTCAGCAATTACAAATATCTAAATAAACTAGATGTGTCGGAACGACACGAATGCCCCCGCCTGGAGCAGATTAGAAATATTTGTTAAATTTTGTAAAATGTTTTAAGTTCAGGAGGTGTCGTATGGTCAAAAGTAGGTCAACAAGGGCAAAATGCAAACTCGATCTGTAACGGGTCATTATCAAGCAACACACCAAAAATCAGGCTCGTATCTGCAGGCATTGCGAAAAAAAAAGTCTGTACATGTGCACTTGCCATGAAAATTTACATTTTTCATGAAATTTTCTGTGTTAGGGCACTGTCAAACAGTCAAAAGTAGATCAACTGGGGCAAAACACGAACTCAATCTGTAACTGGTCATTATCTGCCCACAAACCAAAAAACAGGCCCGTATCTGCAGGCATTGCGAAAAAAGTCAAATGGCTCTTTGTAGACGTATGTGTGGAATCTTTCTGCACCAAATACACACGCTAGGAGTTCGCGCTCAATGTTAGCATATCTTTTCTCTGTCTCAGAGAGTGTCTTTGAGGCGTACTCTATTGGGCATCCATCTTAGGTAAGAGCTTAGCTCAAGGCTTCTTGATTAGCATCCACTTGTAATACTGTTGGTTTGTTTGGGTCAAAATAGGCAAGTGTGGCTGCGTTGCAAATCAGGTTTTTGATTTGATCAAAAGCTTCCTCGTGTTCTGGGTACCATTGAGATTTGATGTCCTTCTGCAGAAGTTGGCAAAGTGGTGCAGTGTACCTGCTCCAGTGAGGCACATAAGGAGCCAGGTATGTTACCATTCCAAGAAAAGACTGCTGCTCAGTGATACTGCTTGGTGCTTTCAGGTCTTTAATTGCTTGAACATTAGCTGAATCTGAGGGTACACAATCTTTGTTATATACATTGCCAAAGAATGAAATTTCAGCTGCTTTGATGATACATTTGTTTGGATTGAATACAAGAGCATCTCTCTGTTGGGTGTATCATTAAACAGTGTATATTGCGGTCATGGTCTTTTTCATCAGCCCCGAATACTGTAATGTCGTCTTCTATTGAGAGGACCCCAGGTAGTTCTTCAAGGATTTGATCCATCATCATCTGGAATACATCTTAGCTAGTCTTTAAGCCAAAAGGTAGCCATTTGAAGCAAAATCTACCTGAAGGGCTGTTGAAGGTAGTCAAAAGTTGACTAGCTGGATAGAGCTGTACACACCAGCGTCAAACCTACTGAAGACTTTTGCATTTGAGAAATGATGAGTCAACTGTTCTAATGTTGGTGTGTGATGTTGAGCTTTTTCAGGGCTTCGTTTATGAGAATCTGTTTGGGTAGAGTTCTTCCAGCTCCTGCAGCAAAGAGATTGGCTCGTTTCCATTTATCATCTTAGACAAACGAATGTTAATTGCACAGTTCATCAACACTAAGTCTAATGATGTGCAAGTTGGGAGCCCAAAGATGACTGGGCCTGTGGTTTCTGCCACATAGAAGGTATAGTATCCTGCCATGTTGTTCCTTGGTACTGACATGGAATGATGGTCGTTCCATATTGTTGAATGGTAATACCATAATATGCTATTAGTTCGACATCAGATGGTTGAGTTTTTGTAGGCAAGCCTTGCTTAATTATGCAAGAGGGGTATATGGCTTTAAAAGTCCTAAGGGGTATAATCTTTCCCTGTGCCCTTGTATCTGCTTTTCCTTGAAGGTTAGTTTTACCTGCTTAAGTATGCCTGTATTTGAATTGTTGCATATGCTTCCTATTCTTGTATGTCTGTGTAACTACTGTCACTTTTCACAGAGACAGTGTTGAATGTGAGGCTTTCAGAGTCTGCAGGAAGCTGAGTGTATGGTTCTGTGACGTCAACACTGTTGACAGTTAGGTCCCCTTTTCTGCTGTTGTGTCTGTTTCTGCGTTTTATTGACCTAGAAAGTCTGTCTTGGCCTCTTGATTTTTCTCTCTTATCGTTTCTGTTCCTGGACTGTCCTCGCCATGAATTTTGGCAAACTTTGCCCCAGTGGCCAGTTTTGCTACATGGTCTTTGGCAGGGCAGTTGGCTCTTCTGTCTGGGACCACCACAGAAATAACAAGCATTGTACTGTAATTGTGCTCACCGTAGGTGATATGCTTTTGGATGGCTCCGACTGTTGCAGTGTTTTCAAATTACTGTTAATGTGTCTAGGTGGCTTCATATGTCCTTTTTATATCAAGCGCTTTATCCAGTGTAAGTGTATAAAAATTTGCATCATGGTCAAGAAGTTGTTTACGGATGGGACCATGGGCAAGTCCTTTGATGATCTGATCTATTAGATTGTCCTCCATGGCTGCCTGTGTATCAAAGTTGCACCTTTGTGCTTGCACTTTCAATCTGGTAATGAAGCTATCAGTGGGTACATTTGGCTGTTGCTTCATGTCCTATAACTTGAACCGTGATAGCCAGAAGTTTGACTTTGGCTCAAAATAAGTTTGAAAAGCAGCCCAAACGTCACTGGGGGTTTCCTTCTGTGTATCAGTCAGGATGTAGTTGACGATCTCACGACCGTGTTTTGAGGCAAAGGATGGTGTAGAGGGCATAAGCTCACAATACTGATGAAATCCTTTAAACTGCTATGCTAGCTCACTGGCCTCCTAGTTAAAACTTGGTGGTATAATTCCAGCCAGATCATTTAAACACATAAGTAGCACTTGTTGAATTGTTGGAATCCATATATTTCAGGCATTTATCGTCCATACAGGCTGTAGCAGAGACGTAACTGTTCTACCGCAATGGGGCAAGTGTATATGCAGTGGTATTAGACTATTCACTCTGTCTTGTCCTTTTTACAGCGTTCTTAATTGGGGGTTTAACTGTATCTGTGTAAAGGCATTTATAACAATGGAAGTTCATTCCTGCCAGTTTCTGCATTTAAATCGCCTTTATTGGCAATGTGTCTTGTCTCCCTATGTTGTATGCAAATGTTCCTGGCTCACAGAAGGGGTGGCAAGGCGTGTCATTGTCTTATGAGTGGCAGTCAGATTTGGCCTGGTAAAAAGTCAAACAATCAGGGTGCAGCCTAATCATGGCTGACTGCTCATTTTTTTCACGTGTTTTGTCGGCCAGGCACACAGGTAAAGTCCTGGGGGTTCGTTTGATCACGCATTGTGCTGCCACCATGTTATATTAGTTGGATTCCACACAGACTTGACAATAACAGACTCACTTGAAGAGAACAACACACTGCTAGGCACATCAGGTTTTTAACTACAGCCTCTAAATTACAACCAGTAGACACTGCTCATTGGTACCACATTACACCTAAAATATGCTTACCCAAAGTACACGTTTTTACTTTACATGTAGTGCTACCAAGTTCAAGGTGATAGAACATCACCCATCAAGGCTAATTTGTTCCCATGTTCATACAATGATAAAAGGTCCAACCACACAATTGGTATTTGTTTATTTTTAGCTTGTGTATCCTATGTACTTGAATTTTCTCAATGACAATTGAGCCAATGACACAGTAGGTGTTTGTTTATTTTCAGCTTGTGTGTATCCAGTTTTAACACTGGGTTACATTTACTGACGTTACAATGCAGCCCCAGTGGTATGGTGGATATTCAAGAGAGAGCCCAGTTTTGAGCCTTCATCTACTGCCTTTCAACTATTGATCTTATCACATTCCAACTAACAATACTGGATACATTTTGTTCTGCTCTCTTAACGGCTGCTCCCCCAGGGCTTGCAAGAGAAATAGCCAAATTGTTGATGCTAAATCATGAGTGTGCATGGATAAAATATGTCTCTTTACCGCTAGGAGAAAACATCCTTAATCTGCAAACTTGAAAAGCTGATTTGAGGAAATATTTTCAGAGTTATGTAAATTTTTACCTCTTCAAACAAAATTTAAAATAATTAAAGGGAAATCCCAATATCTCCATATTTGATGAGAGTTACGATTAATTCCAATCCCTGTGAATAATGCATAACATGCATTTTCATAAGAGATCTTGGTATACATTTTATGTAGAATCCGTATAATTTGATTGAATTTCTGGTGTTTCTGCTTTTAAATTTCAAAACGGAATGTAAAAACCAAAAAATTTGCACAATTGTAGTTTGTAGACTTAATTTGTCCATATCAGCATAACTTCTACCTACCATATATCTGAATCTATCGTGCATATCTGCCAAGGTGTATTCCTATTTGAATTTTAAACATTTTCAATTTTAAACATTCAATTTATACATTTATGTATTCATTTTTAGTTTTTATTTGTATAATTTATAGTTAATAGGGCATAAATCTTTACCTTAAGACCCAGGAAAATTGAAACTTACCATGCTAACAAAATGTGGTTGGTAATCTGCAGAAATCCAAAATTAGGTCATATTAGTGATCTATATTAACCATGTTATGGCCCAAACACCAGTTTTTGTACCTCAGGCATCAAAAACTCTTGTCAGTGATAATTTTCACAAAAGGCTAGATTACTCAGGAAAAACTGGCTGGATTGTCATGAAACATGATGTGCTTATTGATAACCAAAATGATCTTTCTAACTTTTCCCAGGCAATGGGAAATATTAACAAATTTAACTACTTGTACCTCTCTTAAGATGATCCATTATTTGATGATTTAATGCGTCTGCATGATTTTGACACCATGAAGCTTTCAGGTTACTCATAGTCAGTTTATGTCTTCTAATGAGGGTTATAACCAGGACCTGTGGATATGAATTAAGTTCAAAGTTTCCAGGTCTAAAAGTTCTGATTTGTGCCCTGTTACCGTAACTGGTATAATGGCCATCTTAACATAGATTACTGACTTTTACCTAGTCATTACTCCTCCACAAGCCACTTCAGTATCAGACAACTATATGCTCATCTTGATTGCTGGCCCCAGTTCATATTACCTGGAATTAATGTCAGTCGCCAGTCGACCAGGTTACTAGTAGACAGGTCCTTGGATTATAAGCTCTACACTATTTTCAGTTAGACACAGATTTAATGTTTGGCATAAGGATCACTTCTATACCTTAAAATTGATTAAGGCTAAAATGAAGACATCTGGGAACCAAATCAGAATATAATCTGAATTCACTTTACGTGACTGTCATTTGCATTAACATTACAGTAAGCCTACCAGAATGAAAGTATTTTTCCAAAACATTATTGGCCATTTTCTCAAAAACAGCATTACAGCTGGTTGCAGTACCTTTAGTGTTATTTCATCAGGAATAATGCTTTAAATGTCAAATGAAATCCAGTTCATATGAGTAGTTTTTATATAGACAAGTCTAATTGGAAGATATTAGTATTTTAAGACAATGATCACCTGGACCACGATTAATATAGCTCATAATTAAATGTATAATTGTATGTTCTGTGATGTTTTTATTTTATGTGTGTTATGTAAGAACATTAAAATGATCATTAAAAATAAAGTTTAATAATGATCGTAAGTGTGGCTTATTTTTGTTAGTGAACCTGTGAGCTTATAAAATGGTGTGGAGTTCTCAAAAATGGTTGGAGCTAGGATCACCAAATTTTACCCAAAAATCAGTGACATGTTAAATATTCGTGGACAGAGCTTTATATTGGTGGTGCCATTTGCATTTACTTATGTTTTACAGGGAAACTTCTACAAAACCTTTTAAAATCTTCTTCTCTGAAAATGTCAGTAATATATTTCACAAAATTTATCCAAGAAACAATCTCTGTTAAGTTTGTTCAAATGATTGCAGTTTGGTGATTTTTGGTGAGTTACAAAGCTGAACTTAGTCATTTGGCCAAGTAAGCATACTTGGCACTAAGCATAAGTTTAGAGTCTCAAAAATGGCTGGAGCTTGCATAACCAAATTTGATGCAGATGTTTGTCACATGACTCACATTTGAAATTCATATATTGGTGCTCCACCAGCATTGACCTTTTTTTACAAAGTTGTCGGTCTTCTGTACACTGACCAATACTATCTCAGGAACACCAGGCATCCGCATCACCGAATTGGTGCAAAAATCATGTTTATTAAGGCTTTAATGGTGCCACCTGTATTGACTTGGGTTCTATGACAAACTAGGGACCCATGCGTCTCAACGCTCACCTGAATTTTTCTGTGAATATAGGTTTATGAGCTTTATCAAACTATGGGTCCTGTGATCAGTTTGAAGCCAACCCGTCTACTCACACTTGAGTTATCATCTATAAACTATTTGTGAATGGATGGGCCCTGTGACCTTTGACATAGTGACCCTAAAATCAAAAGGAATCTTCCTTTATTGACTACATGACCCATCCATTGACAAATCAGTTTATGGATGAAAACTGCAATTGGGTTAGACAGGTTAGCTTCAAACTGATCACAGGTCTGATATTTTGAAAAATAATTCCTTAACCTGTCCATATAGACAAATTCAGCTGAGCATGGAGACCCATGGGTCCCTATTTTACGAAAGGCATTATGGGCACATAACTACAAGAAATTACATAATACTAACCTTATTTCTGGTATGTACATAGGAAATAGATAGAGGAATGGTTATATGAAATATGATCAATATCAGATCAATGGTTTTGATATTATGCAGTCTTCAAGTGTAACAATTGGTTTTTAATGGAAAATTTGTTTTTCTGTAATACCTCAAAGGAATGATGTCATAGTGACCCAATTTTTGGTATGGTAAGAGATTTTGGGGACAAATTTTGGATTCTTAAGTCTAACGGTTTCAATACATGCCCTGTTAGCGGACAGATGGTGGGACGAAGGACCATGACTATAGCTCAGATGGCTTTTGCTAATTTTTTTTTGCTCTGCATTCACTTAGATTTTAAAGGGCGAAAGCTGAAAACCCTTAAAAATTCTTTTTCTTTGCAACTGTCCATCCAAATTGTTCAATATTTCACAGAAATAATCTCTGAAACAATCTATCCCAAGTTTGTTTGAATGGTTTCAGTGAATTTTTACTGAGTTACAGAAAACTTAAATTAGCCACCTGCAACCTTTTTTGTATGAGGGTCATCAGTACATTAACCCATAATTTCTCAGGGCAGCTAGCATCCCAAATTTTATGCAAAAATCTGTCAAATATCAAATGTTTTGAGATTGAGTTTTTTGTGACACCACCTGCATTAGCTTACATTTTATGGGAGGAAAGCTGAAAAAACCTTTGAAAAACTTCTTCTCTGAAATAATTCAGCCAAATTGTTCAATATTTCACAGAAATGTTTCCAAGCTCTTGTAAGTTTGTTCAAATGGTTTGGGTTTGATGAATTTTGGCCGAGTTAAAGGAATTTTAACTTAGTCATTTGGCCAAGTAAGCATACTAACTTAACAATGTCAGAAACGACAGGAGCAAGCATCACAAAGTTTTGTGCAAATGTTGGTCACATGACTAATATTTGAAATTGCAGTTTTTGTGGCACCACCTACTCAACATGTGTTTTATGGGCAAAAACCTCATAATTTTAGCATCTTTCTGCTTAAAAATGTTTTATGATGAAACTGTCAAGCTGAATCATTTAATGTTACACAAGAATTATCCTAGGGTTAGGTTCTTTCAATGGTATTGGAATAGATTGGGTTTCGTTTATTTTGGAAGATTCATAGAAAGCTGAAGTTGGTCTTGTGCCCATTAGCAAGCCTATTTCAAACTGAGGGCTGCAATAGTCTTCTTCTGCAAAACTGTTGTTTCAACTTCTGTAACATTGCACCAAAATGATTTTTTTGCAGAATTATTGAACCTTTAACATGGAAAGGACTGCATCTTTTATTATTCTATTCTTTTATTATGTATAAACAGATATACCAACAGGCCAAGATTGTGTCTGTATCTATAAATAGCTTGGCAGGCTGTCAACTATTTCAGATTTGGCAACAGGCCAAAGGTCAGTCTGGATCTATTTATAGCATTGGCAGACTGCCAACTGTATTAGATTATGCAACAGGTCAAGAATTCACTGAGTGCATTAGCTGCAGCTAACAATTTGTTCTTATTCATTTGGGAGCGACTGCCTTCCTAACCTGAGCTTTGTCAGCTGTCAGTGTACCTGACACAAGAGAAGTTTGATGTATTGGCCTGACATTTTGATATCAATGCATCTTTGATGGCTTTCTCCAACACAAGACTGGTGTCACCACCTACAATGACTTTTGCAGTTTGTTTAGTATGTAACTGCTTATTTCTCAGGAGGAATTTGATATATCAGCCTGAAATTGTGCATATTTATACATATCTGATAGTTTTGTTGTACACAAGACTTGTGGCATCACCTACAATTGATTCATGCATCTGCGCACATAGCCCAAGAATAATTTGAAAAATCTGCCTGAAATTTTTGCATTTTCATATACTAGTATCTTTGTTAGCTTTCTTGTACACAAGACCTAAAATCATTATTATGTTGTGTGCACCAATGCCAGTATTTCAGGAGTGACATTTATGAAATTTGTGCTTATACTTGGGTTCAAAATGTAAAGTACTTGCATTGTACATATACGTCACACATGTACTTGAAAAGTTATGGTCCAGCATGGAAGCATTATACCAGCATGGGTCAAGTACAGGGGGTCTGTAATTCAGTACAAGGACAAGTACTTCAGCTTTTGAAAGTACAAGTGCAGAAATATTTAGGTGTACTTGAGTACAAGTACAGGAGTCTGTACTTATGTATGAGTACTTTATCATTTAATTCATTCAGATAAGAAAAACGCACAAATGTTCTTTTATTATGTATAATAAACATTTCAAGCATCAGGATTATAAAGTGAGCAGTTTATGACTGAGACCTTGCTGGCAACAAATTTCTATCAGTCTGTCATAGTGCTCAGATTTTCTGAACATCACCTGGTTTCCTCCTGCTGTGTTTATAGCTAGTAGTCTTATACTTGACTAGTACTTGATTTTTCAAGTACATTTTTGGCAAGAGCAAGGTTAAAAGTGCCAATTACAAGTACAGGGCAAGTACTCGGATATTTGTACTCAAGTACAAGTACCAAGTACATGTACTTGACCAAAGCCTGCATTATACCCGACATATATAAATTCCATTGCACATGTTCGCATTAGGCTGGTAGGCTTTGTTTATTATTATCCTGTCTATGATGGGTGGTATTATGGTATGGACAGCTCCCTTCTATTATCCTTTAGTGTTGCTGAAATAACCTCCCAGGGATTAGATGGATTTCATGAAACTCGCTATAAATATTTATTAATACTGTATGAGCCAAACTTTTATTCTCAGCAAAATCAGCATATTTAATGAGATCACTGGTCAAGAGATTTAATGAGATCACTGGTCACCAGATTCGGTCGTCAGATGTAATGAGATCACAGGTCACCAGATGTAATGAGATCACTGGTCACCACAGATTTAATGAGATCACTGGTCACCAGATTCGGTGTCGTCAGATGTAATGAAATCACTGGTCACCAGATTTAATGAGATCACTGGTCGTCAGATTTAATGATATCACTGATCACCAGATTTAATGAGATCACTGGTCATCAGATTTAATGAGATCACTGGTCACCAGATTTAATGAGATCACTGGTCGTCAGATTTAATGAGATCACTGGTCGTCAGATTTAATGAGATCACTGGTCACCAGATTTAATGAGATCACTGGTCGTCAGATTTAATGAGATCACTGGTCACCAGATGTAATGAGATCACTGGTCATCAGATGTAATGAGATCACTGGTCACCAGATGTAATGAGATCACTGGTCACCAGATGTAATGAGATCTTGTTTTGATGTCACTGTGAAGACTTGCCAGAAGTTAGATGTTTTTTTTTTAAACTCACCAGAAATATGTATCAATAGAAATATGTACCAATAAAGTTTCTTTCCTGATTTCAATTCATTCCAAATCTTGGCATAGATGACTAGGTCAAAGGTCACTTGACTCCAGTTGTATTCCAGTGATAAGTGATAACTAGAACTTTGACCAGTTTTGGCCAAATTAAGAATCATGACTTAACTGATAAGGTCACTCACCCGAGTCATATTATCAGCAGCATTGTGCATATTAAATGAAGTTAAAATCAAGAGAAACAAAACTGACATTTTATGCACACTCCTAGTACTCTTGTTTCAACGTTTGATTATTGGATTTATCACTGACAGTTTTACTCATGTCCTTCAAGGGGTTAACACTGTGTTAAAGGCTGGGACACGAGGTCATGCAACACTTTTCATCATAGGATTTGTTCATTCAGCTTGAGTATTGAATATATCACAACATACACTGTTCAGATAATAAAGTTTATTACAAATATCAATATATGTTTGTATTTTCTGCTTATCAGAATGTTGCATCAAGAAAAAGCTGAGCTCAAGTATAGCAGGTCATCAGACCTCTATGTGATCTTAAGAAGCCCATTTTTAGAGGTCTGTACTGTACTGTACTGTACTGACAACTGCCGCTACCGTTCTGGTTTCAGTTCACCTAATAATTTGTTGGATTTCACTAGAACACACTGCTTCAAGGAGGACGTCACTCCCTGACTGCCTATGAATGTTCTTGAGGTTACCAGTGCTAATTTTGTCTTAATTTGCAGTAAATTGAATTTCATAAACATTCATATAAATTTAAGACATCACTGTGAATCATTTTAGACCTTTTCAGATTCTGACAGCTGAACCATTCTGAATAACAGTAACAGCTTTTTTTCCAGGGGCAAAGGGTCACACTGACCACAGTTTCAGGTAGGATATCTTAACCCTACCTATCTTTTTGCAAAATGTTTTGTCTGTAATTTGACTTTTAAGAAATGTGTCCTCTTGAAAGATGTCCAGTCAGACATTGTAAAAGCTCTGATTGTTTATAGTTTACCTGAAAATGGCTGAATGGAATGATACTTAAGAGTCTGCTCCAGTTACAAGCAGGAGATAACCCTGGTCTTATAGAGGTGGGAGCATATGAAATATTGATATATCGTACACGATTAATAAAAAAAATATTTGCAGCATTATCCTACACCTTCGAATTCCAGCCGGTGCTCACTGATAAACACTCCAGGTCTCATGCTCCATGTCCCTCTCCGGTGAACTGACAACTTTTAACTAAGTCCTAGGCTTACTCCTATAGTAAATTCTGCCCTATCTCTGTTTATTCTGTGCTGCCTCTTTCCGCGCTGCGTCCTGGAGTAACTGTGTGTCACATTCATCCACAGGCAGCTGGACATATCGCACCACAGATCCTCTGATGAAGCAGTTTTTGACAGACATCTGCAACAACAAACAAAACCTACATGACATACTTTCATGCAAAGCTGAAAACATTCAATTTATTAAACCAATGGGAGTGTTGCCTTCACTTTCTCTCATTCACAAAGTTATTCAAATACAAGGTGTGTTAATTGTGCACCTGTGCTGACTATATGTGTCAGAAGGGCATTTTCTAGTTTCTACGGACAGAACAGGCATTAAAATCTCTTGTTATAATAATGTTTTGTCTGCCTAATATGACATGATGATAGTATTAACACAATAATACAAACATTTACTGACTCTGAAGTCCAGACTCTAAATAAGTTTTATGAATAAATGTATAATATTTTCCATATAAACTCAACCATTAATTTTAAACATTTTGTAAAATGGATTAAAATTTATTAAAACATGTTAGATATACAGAAGCCATGTGCCAATTAATCGATTATATTGATGATTGGTCATTTTTTTCATAATCAATTAAATTGTTGCATTTTCTATAACTGATCAGAAAGGATTATGAATGTAAAGATCAATTGAGCAACTGATACCACTGATGTAATGGAGAAAATGGAGAAAAAAAGCATCAAAATTAGGCAAAAAGACAGATGGAACCCAAGTCTCTAGCAGATGATAAACTAACCATGATTGATGAACAAGAAAAAGCATGTATGATGGTAACCCATGCAATAATTATTATTCTAGAGCACACAGACAGACCCAACAAACAGATAGTATTGGTCACAAGTGACCCTTTTTCAGTTTTCCGTTCAGATTTTTCTAGGACCTCCATGATATTGAGTTAGAGGTTTCTAGGCCAAGCAGTAAGGATTTGTGCTCTGTTAACGGACCACCAGACAGATGAGGGACAAAGCATGATCACTATAGCTCAATTGAACTAACAATGCTGTTACAGTGTCAGCTTTTGTATGATGACAGGAACTGACCTGCGGAAGAAGCACATTATTTTATTTTAATCAAATAATTACAGATGAATATGGAGAAAGCCTGAACATATTTTGATGACAAAGATTTTAGAAAAATAATAAGGCAGAAAACAATTCAAAAACAAACTTTTAAGTCTTAGAAGTTGAGATATGGAAATTATGTGGTGTTAAATGGACCTAAGCACCTATACAGCATGTTGATTAACACAAAAAATAGCATCTTCTCTTTGAAATAAACAGTACCTGCCAAAATATTGCCCTGAAACTGTTGGCTTACTCCTGTACTTGAGTATTAAACAAGAGACCTAGATGGATCAAGTCGCTCTGCTGAATTTTGGAAAATTTTAGCAAATGCAAAATATAATTATTTCTTTTGCTTTTATAAATATATATATAAGCATTTAAAAAGCCAAGAGGAAATGGCCCTGCTAACTGGTGATAATCAAATATTTAATATATGTTTGCCAAACTAATTCTGTGCACTTTTTTGACTATATCAAAGATGTAGGAGCCTCTCATGATCAAATATTTCTAGAAGTAACATTACTTCAGCTATATGACAGTAATATGAGCATAAAATAACCATGGAAATGTATAGAATGTCTATTAAAGAACAAGGAAGAAAGTGGAGATTAACTGAAGTATAATAGTACACATTAAATTTATTAACTGAAATAAAATGCTGTAAAAAAATAAAAAATTACCATTTTTAAATGAGCATGAACCAAATATGATATGAATATATTGTACTGTGTAATACATGAAAATTTGGGCCTCATGCCATTTAATAATGCAATAAGGAAAAACAAGGGACCCATGGGTCACTGTGCTCAGCTGAAGTTGACCTTGAAGGTAAAAACCTAAAATAATATCAAATGGAGATAAAGTGTAAGAGGAAGAGGTAATAAAGGCCATGGCTGGTTAATATGATTGGTTTCTATTGATGAGCAAGAAATTGTTGCAAATACTATTTTGTGACCTGACCATGTGTTTCCTAATGTTGAAACTGAAGCATGTGAGCAGTTTGTGAACAATAATCTGTACTATTACCATGATCATTGGTTGTTTTTTTATTAACTGTTGACATTTCAGTAGTTTACACATTTGTTCAACTGAATCTATTAAATATATATGTATTTTTAATTTTATGAAATGTATACAGTTGAAATATAACTTATTAACAACATACATACAGGGCAAACAAAGCCTGATCTCCTGTTCTGCTGAAGCAGGAAAATAATGAACAAATGTTTGTATTAGATCCTCATTTCTTTATCACATCAGTTTTTTTTATTATAAGTTTATATTTCTATACATTTCCATTATAACATATATATCTGAATATAAAAGTTGATTCATAATTCTCAATTGCATAATCATAAATATCAGTCTTGTCAGATAACACCACATCATGCACACAAATTTTTATTTATTTTTTACCACAAAAATATATCTTTTAAACCTGCAAAACAATAAATATCTAAAAATAATACTTGATTTAGATTTAACAATTTTAAATTGTGTCTTTATTTATCCATAATGTGCTTCATATTTTATAAATTTAAGCATACTGATGGGTTTAATTATATTTGTTAAAATCATTTAAAAGAAAACTGATTTCTTTCAAAAAGCTACATTAACACAACATGGTATCTTCTGGATTACACCTTGAGTTACTTTTTCAAGGAAAGTTTTTGTATATTGGAGTGGAAACAGCATTACAATTAAGGAGATACAGTGAAGACAATAACAATTACTGCATAACACTTGGTGGGTTGGGTTTGCAGGGGGGGGGATTGGGGTGGTAATATGAGAATAACTGTACACCTGTCACAGCAGGGGATCTCCCCAGTGACTGTAACAAATCAGAAAGCCTGGCATAGCTGACTTGTGAAAATTAAATCAATGTTACTTACAGGGAAAAAAAAAACGTGCCATGGTCAAAGTTGGACAAAATTTAAGGTACTGATTTTATTTTTATGCTAATAACTTAAAAAAATTACAAAATTCAGATCTAATTTTGGGTAAACAATTAAATCTTAATTAAACACAGTTATATACTTGGGAAAATACTCTAGTTTCAAAATTTTTCATGTTAAGTAAGTAAATATTTTTCCTGATTTTTACCGAGTCCATTATGTTCAGGCCCATAACTTAAAGAAATTATACTTAACAGACTTAATTTCTGGCATGTACATAGGAATTATATAGATGAATAGTTATGGTAAATATGAGGAAATACAGATGAGTGGTTTTGATATTAGGCAGTCCTGAAGTGAGAAAATAGGTTTTTAGAAAAAAAATTTAGGTTTTTCCTTAATTTCTCAAAGGAACGAAGTCGCAAAGACTCAGTTTTTGGCTTGGTAGGAGATCTTGGGTACATCTAACATTATGCCAAATTTTGGATTCCTAGGTCTTAGGGTTTCACAACATGCCACATCTAAGGACGGACGGACTGGACGACGGACAATGGACCACAAATATAGCTCAGATGACTTATAGTCAGCTGAGCAGAAAACATGATGTGCTTAAGAGTTATTTGTAAGGATGCATTTGACCAAAAAAGAATGTGTTAATGTTATTAATAATTCTTAAAACAAGTTACCGGTACACATATTTCCATATACAAATTCCAATTAATTTAATCATGGCGTAAAGTACCTCTTATCCATGGCTTTAATAAATCATTTATAAGATTTAACATATCACAATTTACAGTTATATACTTAAGATATAGAATGCAAAACACTTGCATTAATTCTACACATAAACAAGACAGGAGTTTTCCTGACTATAAGTGTCTCAAGGCCATCATTAAACCTTTATATGTATTGACTAGTAATTGTAAGAATCTAATATTTTATCAAATTATTTTTAAAAATTTAAATAAAAATTATAAATTTGCAATATGTAGGGCATGGGACTGAAAGACCTGAACATTTATTTTGTAAAAAAAAAAAGGCAAAATTTATCAAAAGCACAGAAAATTATAATATTTAAAGATTCATCTTTTTTATTTAACCTGTCAACTGAAAATAGGAAGTAGAGAAAATAGAGAGAGAGACAGACAGGGGGGGGGTGTCTGCATGCAGGCATGACAGTGAGCTAGCTGCCTAAAGTTAAATAATAACAAGGCCTGGGTGCATGGCAACACCACCTTGACAATAACCTTGCCTTATGTAACAATTATTTATGTGACATGGTCTTCTAAAATTTGGATAAAATAAAACAATATGACTTTTAATCAGTGTACAGGACCACTGATTAATCTAAATATAATTCTGTTTGTTTATTCTAAAAGTTTTGCCAAAATTGCAGCTCATGGATTTGTATTTAAACTATTTAAGTATGTAGTGTTGCATAGTATGTGTTGACGTGTTAATTAACAAAAAATTCCTGTTTAAATGTCTACCTGTATTTGCATGAGGGAAATTTTCTGTATTTTAACTAGTTCTCACCAAATGTGTCATTCAGCAATGTTACTCTTGTATAATAGAGAATTACAGATTGATATACTACAATTTTCTCATCTTGTATCATAACAGTCAAGTGCATAGCTGCAAAGGTGCATGCAGTGCTGCATACTAACTCACTAACTAATGTAGAATCTAAATAGTATACAAACTGCAATTCCTACAAAATATAAAACAATTAATAGATTGCTTGTGTATGACTTAACAATATCCTGTGTGATATTACACTATGATTGATCAGTGATCACCAGTTTAACTTATAATTATCACTCATTTAAATTTATGCATCTCACCATGTAAGTTCTGTTGTTAATCACAGTGGAGTACAATCAGTACCTATCATTAATCTACACCTAAGTTACCACAAAGCATGCAATAGCAAAACTGGTGTTTTGCAGTCTATTCGTTAGCTTGTTGTGAATTATGCCAAAACTAGAAAATACCTAGAAAATATGAGATACCCTATCTGTGTACATGAGTATCTGCTTGGTAATAATCTGATATAACAAGGAGCGGATAGACCGATGATTAGTAAAGTGCATGAATCCCTGTTAATTATGACATGACTTCCCCATACCCTGCCTCTCTGTACAATCAGGGGTAACTGGAGTGAAGCTGCACATTTATAGGTAATCACCTGGTAATCATTGCATGA